>JAXCHB010000108.1:1429375-2858750 GCA_036926305.1 Uropetala carovei
TACTTACTCCATTTATCTTAAATAGAATGTCGTGCCAAACTGTTGAGAAGATGCAAAAACAATGTCTTTTATAAATTACGCGAGAAAGTTAATCTCAATTTATTAGATGTTGGATGTTCGGCGCATATTTTGCATAACGCTATGCAGTCGGGGGCTGAGAGATTATCTTGTGATGTAAAATGGTTGTGGTACAAACACTGTCATACTTTTCAACTTATGCAGTACGTACCGAGCTACTGAAAAATGTTTGTTCTCTTTTAGATTTGCAGTATGGAAATCATTGACCCATTCAAAAATTCGCTGGATAAGTTTACACAATGCGGTTGATAGAGTATTAAAAATGTTCGAAGCACTGAAAGCATATTTCTTTTCAGAAGAAAAGTCCCCAAAACGTATTGTGAAATTTTTTGAATCACCAGTAAATGAAGCATACTTCCATGCATTGCTTAATATTCTTGGTTTATTTAATAAACAAATTATAAAAATTGAATGTTCGCAAAATTGCGTAATAGAGGTAATGAATTACGTGCATGAAACGATTGGCATGCTTACATTACGCATTAACGAAAAATTTGTTCCTTTGAATGTCCTTAAGAGTTTTATCTGATAATAATATTCAGAAGGATGAAATAGAACCATTTAAAGAGGAAATATCGGACATGTACATAACAACCTGTGACTATCTAAAAAAAATGGGTTGAACCCTTACTGAATTTGAACTCTATGGAATGGACGCTATTAAAAAGTTCCCCAGTTTGGGAAGAAGTGTAAAGTACGTGTAAAAATGTTATTGACATGGGCTTTCAAGTTGAAGAAACTTATTTTTTAATCAATTTTCATTGCTTAAAAATTTGATTTCAAAAGAGATGAAAGAAAGGAATGATGAGTGGCTTAAAAGATCTTGCTACGGCCGGTGGTCATATTTTTTTTCTTCAAAATTTGAATTTCCAGAATAGACCTCAGAAATGGAGAAACTGTGTAACTTTCTGTTTGCCATTCCGGCACACAATTGAAATGTGGACTGAATATTTTCACAAATAGACATTCAATGGTCTGATGAACGAAACCGCTTGGATATAAAAACCATCAACTCCATAATGATGTGTAAATTCAACTTTAATATGACCTCTAAAAGTTTTTATGACATGATTAAAAATGATGAAAATTTTATCAAGGCAGGCAGAAGTACTTTCAAATATGATTGAAAACACCATTTTCACCTAATATGTTTTATTGTAATACTGCTAAATTAATCACGAAATACGTAATTTAATTGTTATTTCAATAAATTATAGTTCATATATTCTTTTGTAAACATATTTATTCGATTTTTAGAATATTCAAGAAAAAAAAATCAAAATACCCATTGTCCCGGTTTTTTTTAGAAAATGTCCCGGTTTTTCCCTTTCAAAACTTGTTTCGTCCCGGTTGTTACCAAAAGCTTCTGGTCACCCTAGTATAATATATATATAGAGATATACTGGAGATAACATATGCAATATATGGTCGTTAAATGAAATGGAAGTTAAAGAAAGCATTAGGAGTGGACGATCTTCCGGTAGAAATGTTAAAAGAGCTAGGAAAAGAGGGAAAGGAGAGTTTTTATAAATTGTGCCGTAAGATATATGAAGAGGAGGAATGGCCAAAGGATTTCACTAGTTCTGTTTCGATGCCGTCGAAGAAAAAGAATAAAACAAACGAATGTCAGGATTATAGAACAATCAGCTTAATTTCCCTTGCAGCTAAAGTTATTATCAGAATTTTGAAAAGGAGGCTAGAAGAAATAGCCAACAGCTATATAGGTGTAGGCCAGTTCGGGTTTGGAAAAGGTCGTGCACAAGGGATGCTAAAGGAGTGATGAGGACATTGGTAGAATTAAACGTTGAGCACAATCAGGATATATGCACATGCTGTGTAAATTTCAAAAAGGCCTTTGATAGACTTTTTTGGCCTAAGCTGATGAAGGTGTTGAGGAATATAGGGGTTGATTGGAGGGAGAGACGTTTAATCAGAAATTTTATATGAACCAGACTGCGCGGGAAACGACGGCAGGGGGAGAATCGGATTGGGCAACATTAGGGAGAATAGTAGCTTACATTCTTCATTGCTAAAATTCTAAATAGATTACGTTATTTCGGATTCAATAGACATTTTCGTGATTATTAGAAATGTAAAGGACATCTGTTTAAAAAAAGCAAACTCTGTTCTTTCAAGCGTAAAACCACTTAAATACTCAGATCGTATCATGCTTAAAAGTAATTTTAAAATACGAATGATGGATATGTTGCACTCATTCTCGTGTTAATCAAATGGAGAAATTAAACGCTCCTGGGTCGAACCAATATGATAGACTGTAACATGATTAACATTCGCCAGAGGTAGTTTCACTATATTGCGAAAAATTCTATTGTGGCCAGCACATAACTGTTTCCATGTTTGGAGAATAGATATTTAAATTATTATTAATAGCATTAGAAGGCAAAATTGATTTCGTATCGTAAAAGATTGCAGTCGTCCTTATTGTCGTAAATTAGGTATATTTTGAATGTTAACCAGGACCGGCTCAATACATTTTGGCGCCCCAAGCAGATTTCAATTATGGCGCCCCATCGATACATAAATTTTACATTAAAATTCGGTAGTTTAGCAGTTTAATAGGATATAATTATTTTGAAGTTTTGTGCATTTTTATGATTAAACCGTTTAATAAGAAAACAAGGTTTTATTCACAGAAAAATAAATTTGAAATGTCACAAAGAAATTATAAATTGTGCGATACTTATTTCAATGACAATGATTTTGATTGGAACTATTTCATCGATATGCACAGATGGGGCTCAATCAAATCAGTCAAATTTTCTGGTGCAGTAAGTTTCATAAAGAAGGCATCGAAAAATTCAACATCGACACATTGCCTTATTCATACACAAGCACGTGTTGCAAAACGCATAAATAAAGGCAGTGACGAACTTATCTAAAGCCAATTGTACAAATTGCTCTTTAAATGAAATAGAAAGGATGAAATTGAATCTTGATTGAAAAATGCACTTGGGAGTCTGTGAATACTGCGAAGGAAGGATGCAGGGGAAAAGGAAGCGACGAAACGAATAGAATCAAGCCTTATCTTGGAAGTGATCATAGAAAGACGTTCCGAAAAAAATGATTTAAAAAATGTAGGTCGGGATGAAAAGCGGGCATTATCGTGAATAAATGAGACTTCAAATTTATGACTGATTACGAACTTCAAGAGCAAGATGAACATCGTCTATTACTTGGAATCATTATAACAAAGGACAACTTTCGTTACAGAAGCACCTTACGAATTTGTTACCAATTTAAAATTGAAAATTTAAAACGACCTTCAGGATGAATTTCTTAAAAGGAAATAAAATTGCCCAATACTAGAGTTAATTACCACAAATTTTAAAGAGAAAAACCTCTACGTTAAACTGTTTATCAAAGGTTGGTTTAAGAAAGAGTATAATAGCAACAAACTTATTTGAATTTAACTAAAAAATAATTTATCCATACAACGTGAAAGATGTACCTATATAAAAAGATCGAATAAAAATTTAGAAAATCTTCGTTGATCGTAGACTAGGTACAGCTCCAACGCCAGGGTGAAACACCCGCTTTTATCATTGCGAAAAATAATATTTACACTAAATATTGACGTCTTTTCTTGAGTAAAGACAAAAACATATCAATTATGCCCAAGGAAAACTAATCTGCAATAACTTGATAACAGATTCTTCAAACGCTAAAAGACGCACACCACTCGACTGACGTTTCCACAACGATGGGCGTATTGGAACAATGCGGACAAATACTTCTTTTTCGATGTCATCAATGCAAAATGCGAGGGAGGAGGAAATGTTGAAGGAGAAGGGGTTGAAAACAGTGATGTGAGAATATGTACCCTGTCCTCACACACCCTAACACAGCGTAGCAATTACTAAGAATCAATAAAAGAAACCCAAAAGATATATATTTCGTCCTCAAACAAGAGTCGCAACCAATCAACCGAGAATTTCAAATGTGCCTGAATAAGGGAGGGAGGGTTTTTGGATATCCCGTATCCTCCTCGGACTTTGTAAAGATTTCCTTGCTCTTGGACACCCTTGCAAATGTCTACCGTTGGCCAACTTCTGATGAGACTGCAGAGGCTAGTAAGGCGGGGGCGATGCCAAGGCATGACCTTTCTCCCTCCCCCCTCCAACCTAATGGAATGCTTCTCTCTTCAGGCCTTTGGTACAAGGGATGCATTGCACCCGGACAGAAACCCTCGGGGGCGGCAAATCACAGAGGGAAACAGCTAAAACCATTAGGGGCAGTGAGAACTGCTTTCACCCGGTCGGCAAAGATCCCCGGCATGTAACAGCAATAAAATGTTACAAAAACCACATCCAGCCATCTGTATTCGGTAGATTTCTCGGAAGCCGCTTTCGGAAATACTATTTTACTATTTGGAGTAGAGCTGCCCCTGAACATTCATTTCAAGTCACATGTTCACATTTATTCGCCAGCTGTAAACACTAAACATTTCAATGGAAAACCAAATGAAAAAACTAAATTAAGGTATTTTCCAAAACTTTTTGTCAAGAAAATTTGGCGCCCCTAAAATTCAGCGCCCCAAGCGGTCGCTTGGTCTGCTTGTATTGTTTTACATTTACATTTACATAAATACCCTGCAAGCCGCTAGAAGCGTTTGGCAGGGGGTGTCACAACACCAAGTGAAGTCTAGCTAATTTCTCTGTTGGATTGTCTTATCGCGTCTGGGAAAAAGGATCGGTAGTATTTCTCTGTTCTAGCGGTAATTTCGAGATATTTTCTCCTGCACTGTGATCTAACATTACGTTCACTAACACCGATGGGGACGACTATGCCGCGTACGTCTTCAACGAATTCGGAACTTTCAAATTTTTCAAATAGTTTCCTCTTGTATTCAATTCTTCTACTCTTCAACGTCTGCCATTTCAGATCTCTCTTTAACTCTGATACACACGCATCATACCGATATTCTCCTTTTACAAATCTAGCCGCTCTACGCTGAACCATTTCGAGCTCTCTAGTTAGGCCCTCCTCGAAAGGGTCCCAGACGGCGCAACAGTATTCCACGATGGGTCGTATTAGGGAAAAGTATGCGATTTCCTTCACATTCGAGGGGCATCCCCGTAGGACTCTAGAGGAAAGCCCTTGAATTCTGTTTGTCGATGCTATAACGGATTTGATATGCTCTCTACTAGACAAATTGCTACTGAGAATTACTCCTAGGTATTTGTAGCTATTGACGTATTTTAGCTTTAGTTCAGATATTTGGTACGGGTAACGGTTGAAATTCGTGGAGCGCGTGAAGTTCATTACGGCGCATTTCTTTATATTCAGATCGAGTTGCCAATCTTTACACCATTTCGTGATAGCCTGAAGGTCCTTTTGCAATTTCTCCTGATCGTGTATTGTGTTGATTTCTCCATACACAAATGTGTCATCCGCGAAGAGTCTAACTTTACACTTTATATTATCCGCTAAATCATTAATATATATTGTTGGGCCGGCCCTGATGTTAACAGAATTCACCGCTACATGGTGGTGGCGCTGTATATTGGAAATTACGAAATAATTAAATATCTCCGAAATGGATTGTTCTATGAAAATTTGTTTCAAACAAAACTTGGAATATTATTCGGTACAAATTTGGTCCTCGCGAAGATTACCAATAACGCCGTTTTTAAGGAGATATTTGACGGAAACCAAAAAAACCGATTAATTATAAATAATACCTAAACAATAACTGCTATGGAAAATTATTTCCAATGAAATTTGTAAGAAATTACATTCTCAATAACCTATGTATAGAATTGTATATACAAAAATCTGATGTGGCCAACACGACTTTCTCCATAGTTGGGGTATAGTTATTTAAATTATTACGAATAGCATTATAAGACAAAATTATTATTTCGTATCGTAAAAGATTACAGTCGTCCTTATTGCAGTAAATTAGGTATATTTTTAATGTTTACAGAATTCACCGCTACATGGTGGTGGTGCTGTATACTAGTCCCAAAGACCATACGGGATCATAACAGGAGAGTGATTCCCACGAGGGACGTTATTAGGTAGGTTTTGGTGTGCTGCACCCCCTGCCACCCACCAGTCTGGTGATTTGCAGGGTATCATGTAGATGTAGATGTAGAAAAAGCAAAATATCTCCGAAGTGGATGGTTCTACGAAAATTTGTTTCAAACAAAACTTGGAAGAAATATTATTCTCTACAACATTGGTCCTCACGAAGACGACCAATTACGACGTTTTTAAGGAGATATCTGACGGAAACCAAAAAAAACCGATCATTTTTTATAAGTAATGCCTAAACTATAACTGCTATGAAAATTGTTTCAAATGAAAGTTGTAGGAAAGTATATTCTCTATAAGCTTTGTATAGAATTGTATATAAAATAATGATGTTTTAACGGAGAAATATCGCAAAAACTGAATCGGGTTTCGATTAATCTTCGACCTCCGGTTAACCGTTATTGTCCAAAAACTAACCAGTTCTTTGTGCTCACGCTAAAGTGTTATATATGAAATTTGGTATTAATATAACAAGTACATTTTGAGTTAGGGCGCCCACAATCACATATATTGATTCTCTACCTGGCTGTTGAAGAGAGCGGACGAGCCTTTCACTTCCTTCGGTGGAGCCCAACGGACTTACGAGCGACCATTGTAGCAGTAGCATTAGAGTGGAAGTAGACGTACTGTTAAGTAGAACTTACTTTTCTTTATATTACTTGTTAACCTTTCTTATAGCTTATTTACTTCATCTACATCTACATGATACACTACAAATCACCAGACTGGTGGGTGGAAGGGGGTGCAGCGCACCAAAACCTACCTAATAACGTCCCTCGTGGGAATCACTCTCCTGTTATGATCCCGTATGGTCCTTGGGAAAAACGAGCTCTGATATCGCTCGGTCCTACAGTCGATCTCTCGTATTTTATTCTCGTGATCGTGCATGCCCATGTCTTAGGTGCCTCTAATATTCCTGAGGACTCCTCTACGAGAACTTCCGACCTAAATTTCTCCAGAAGCCTTAACCTAGCGCTAATTCTGCGATCCTCTAGCGATATCCAATTCAACTCCTTCAAGAGTGATGTGACGCTTAATTTTTGCTCATATTTTTGCTTTACGAATCTGGCTGCTCTGCGATGGATTCTTTCTATCTCAAGTATCTGTCCCTTTTCGTACGGATCCCATATGCTGGAAGCGTATTCGACCTGAGATCTGACCAACGATAAATAACACGTTTCTCGTACCTGTTCTGTGCTACATCTTACTATTCTGCCTACGAAGCCCAACTTCTTATTAGCTGCGCCTACGACCCTTCGAATATGCATATTCCACGATAGAACACGACAAATGGTGACTCCTAAATATTTAACGTACTCTGCGGATTGGATATTCAATCTATCAATTCTGTACTCCGAGTCTAATTCGTTCTTCTTACTCTTCCAGAAACTCAATAGGGAACATTTACTGTGATTAACTTCGATTTTCCAATCTTGACGCCATGCTGAAAGGGCGTTTAAATCTTCCTGGAGCGATTTTTGGTCATCCGAACTCGTTATCTCCTTATATAAAACGGTGTCATCTGCGAAAAGTCTTATTTTGCAGCGAACTACCGAGCAGATATCGTTTATATATATCAGGAATAGTAGTGGGCCTATGACACTTCCCTGTGGAGCACCTGATGCGACTTTTACCAGGTATGAAGATTTCCCATCAATAACTACTATCTGTTTTCTTTTTGGTAGGAAGTCTTTTACCCAACTCACGATATAATGGGGTTTATGCCGTACTTTCCTACTTTTCCTATTAATTTATTCTGGGGTACTTTGTCAAACGCTTTTTTAAAATCAATGAAAATGGCATCAACCTGACTGTTTTTCTCTCCGCATTGCAACAAATCGTTTACGAACAGGGCGAGCTGCGTTTCGCATGACCTACCTTTCCGAAACCCGTGTTGGGTTTTGCTTAACGAAGAACGACCATCTAAATAACGCAGAACAGAGCTAACGATTATATGTTCTAGAATCTTACAGGATAATGACGTCAAGGAAATCGGTCTATAATTTTCGGGATTCTCTTTATCACCGCTTTTGTGGATGGGCGTTACGTATGCTAGCTTCCAGTCTTTTGGAACGGTACCATGTGCAACGGATTTTTCGAATATTATTTTCAAGTAAGACGCGATTACCGAGGCTAGCTCTTTCAACACACGCGCGGGTATACCCTCCGGTCAGGGATACTTATTTTGCTTAATCGACTCTAGCTGGTGCGCGATACCTGTTTCCGAGAATATCAAATCTTACATCGAATTTCCCTTATCATTCGAAGCTGGTTCCTCAAATTCGCTGCTCACCGAAGTAAACGCCTTCTGAAAGTGTTCATTTAACAAGTTCGCATTTTCCGCGCTATGGTGTACTACATCACCTGTATCAGTTGTCAGTGACGCTATGGTGGGGCCTCTACCATGAACCTCCCTAACGTACGACCAAAATGCTTTCGGATTCTCTTTCACATTATTATGGAAAACTTTCTTTTTGTAATCATTAAATGCTAATAACGTCCTTGTCATTTTTTTTAATCGTAATACTTTTTAGTCGTATACCGTAGTGTAGTAGTTTTTCTAACACTCCATCTGCGCATTGCTTTTTTACACCGATATTTATATCGTAATTGTTGTTATTTTCTTCTCTCTATAAACGTAACTTCCTCCTTTTATTAGAATTGTACGGTGTTTGTGTGCTAACCTGTGTTTTATTAACGTTGCTTCCTGCTTCTAACGTTGTCTGTAGTATTTGAGTAATCCTTGTCATCGTTTTTGTGTTAACTTAATATTTCATTGTGGAATACCGTAGTATCGTTCTTTTTCCAGCACCCAGTTTTTATTTTTTTTTATAAGCCCGTTTATTTAAATAGTAATTGTATTTCTTAGAGTATTTTTTTCCGTAACTCATAGTTTACAAATTTACACGTTGATTGTGTACTAACCATCTTGCGTGCGAACTAACGTTGTTTGCGTTGTGACTAACTTTCACTTTCTACCTGCGCTTGACCCTCGATCCCTTCACTCGAGCACTCCAGGAATAACTTCCCCGCGTATATTAAGCGTTAGACTAGTCTATTAGATACGTTATTTAAGAGCTTATAGAAACCCGTACTTGGAAGAGATAGGATGACTACCCTTAGGCCCTCTGTTTCTCTCTTCAAGAGTGCTGCTGATATGTGAACCTACCCCTGTTAGCAACAGGTTTGCGGTGCTGTCGGAGGATAGCTCAACGAACTCTGTGACCGTACCTATCCCACCTAAGAGGAGTCGGGTTGGGAAGGGGGGGGTTGTTGGTGATAGATAGCTCTAATGTCCGGCGTGTGATGGCGCCTTTGCTATCATTTACATTTACATTTAGATTTACATTTACATAAATACCCTGCAAGCCGCTAAAAGCGTTTGGCTGGGGGTGTCACAACACCAAGTGAAGTCTAGCTAATTTCTCTGTTGGATTGTCTTATCGCGTCTGGGAAAAAGGATCGGTAGTATTTCTCTGTTCTAGCTGTAATTTCAAGATATTTTCTCTTGCACTGTGATCTAACATTACGTTCACTAACAACGATGGGGACGACTATGCCGCGTACGTCTTCAACGAATTCGGAACTTTCAAATTTTTCAAATAGTTTCCTCTTGTATTCAATTCTTCTACTCTTCAACGTCTGCCATTTCAGATCTCTCAATAACTCTGATACACTCGCATCATACCGATATTCTCCTTTTACAAATCTAGCCGCTCTACGCTGAACCATTTCGAGCTCTCTAGTTAGGCCCTCCTCGAAAGGGTCCCAGACGGCGCAACAGTATTCCACGATGGGTCGTATTAGGGAAAAGTATGCGATTTCCTTCACATTCGAGGGGCATCCCCGCAGGACTCTAGAGGAAAGCCCTTGAATTCTGTTTGACGATGCTATAACGGATTTGATATGCTCTCTACTAGACAAATTGCTACTGAGAATTAATCCTAGGTATTTGTAGCTATTGACGTATTTTAGCTTTAGTTCAGATATTTGGTACGGTAACGGTTGAAATTCGTGGAGCGCGTGAAGTTCATTGCGGCGCATTTCTTTATATTCAGATCGAGTTGCCAATCTTTACACCATTTCGTAACAGCCTGAAGGTCCTTTTGCAAATTCTCCTGATCGTGTATTGTGTTGATTTCTCCATACACAAGTGTGTCATCCGCGAAGAGTATAACTTTACACTTTATATTATCCGCTAAATCATTTATATATATCAAGAATAACAAAGGTCCGATTACACTTCCCTGAGGCACGCCGGAAGTCACTATGACGACGTCTGATGCAACTCCATCGAGGCCTACTCTCTGGGTTCTATCGGAAAGAAACGAGGCGATCCAATTTACAATTTTCTCGTTAATTGAATAAGCCCTTAATTTTTGCACTATTTTCACGTGAGAAACGGTGTCGAAGGCTTTTTAAAGTCTAAAAATACTGCATCAACTCCTATTCCTTTATTCGTTGCTTTCACAATATCTTGTGTGAGTAGAGCTAACTGAGTCTCGCATGACCTGCCTCTCCGGAAACCATGCTGGCTACTGTTAAGCGCTTCTTTGCTTTCGAGAAATCGCATTATTGAGCTACCGATAATGTGCTCAAAAACCTTACAGAAGATTGACGTCAACGATATAGGGCGGAAGTTTTCCACTTTTAATTTACTTCCCGTTTCATGTATTGGTGTAACGTGGGCTGTTTTCCATATCAAAGGAACTACACCCTCATCTAAAGATTTTCTGAATAGAAGCTTAAGGTACAGAGCTAATTCGTTTGCTAACGAGTTTATAATGGATGCAGGTATGGCTTCAGGCCCTGGCGATTTTCTTTTGTGGACCTGACTTAGTAATTTGACGATACCGCTTTCGGATATTTCTATGTCGCTCATATTTGAGTCTATACGAGTAGGGAAATCAATGAAATCACCGCTGCCTATTGTGAAGCAATTTTCAAAAAATCGATTTTACATACTAGCCTTAGTAAATGAATCGTGTACACTTTCACCGTTGTCTGTACGTAGAAGAGGTACTGTGAACTGTCCTCCTCGCATTTCTCGCACGTACGACCAAAATTCTTTCGAGGCGTTTTTGAGTGAGTCCGACAGTGTCGTGGATCGGTAGACGTCAAATTCCTTACGCCCGCTGGGAGTGAGTGGTGGAGCGGGTGTTCTCCAGGTGTATACCAGGAGGTACGGTGCCCCAGGTGACGAAGGTGGTTCGGGAAGAGGTCGTTGTCACGGGCTGCTTTAGTCTGCGGGTGGTGGCGCATGTTGGCACCAATGACGCCTCGAAGCGCGGTTCCGAGGAGATTTTGAGTTCCTTCAGGGACTTAAACTCCGAGGTCGGTCGTGTCCGAGAGGAGTCTGGGGTTGATGTGCGTTTAACCATCTGCAGCATTGTCCCGTGGATTGAATGTGGCTCTGAGGTTTGCAGTAGGGTCGAGGGGCTAAACCGAAGGTGATCATAAAATAGTAATTGCCGACTTCAAATACACCCCTGCGACAATATATAAGCCAACGCGATTAGTCTATATCTTCAGTAAAGCAGATCTCCCAGGCTTAAAAAATTATGTTACAAACCAAATAGCGACATTTATCAATTTTGAGAATAGTAACAGCGTAGATGACTCTTGGACGGAAATTTTGCGAATCATCGAGAAGGGCTAAAAACGTTTGTCCCAACTAAAGCAATTCGTGATCGCAAGGACCCGCGGTGGGTGAAACCGAAACTCCGTGCCTTGCTCAAGAAACAAAGACGGCAACACGCGCACATAAAGCACCTTAATGAAGTTGGTAGGGACCATGCAAACGAGTATTTAATATACAGAAATATTCGTAAATCTGCAAGAGACGAAGCGCGTAAGTAATTTGACGTCTACCGATCCACGACACTGTCGGACTCACTCAAAAACGACTCGAAAGAATTTTGGTCGTACGTGCGAGAAATGCGAGGAGGACAGTCCACAGTACCTCTTCTACGTACAGACAACGGTGAAAGTGTACACGATTCATTTACTAAGGCTAGTATGTTAAATCGGTTCTTTGAAAATTGCTTCACAATAGGCAGCGGTGATTTCATTGATTTCCCTACTCGTATAGACTCAAATATGAGCGACATAGAAATATCCGAAAGCGGTATCGTCAAATTACTAAGTCAGGTCCACAAAAGAAAATCGCCAGGGCCTGAAGCCATACCTGCATTCATTATAAACTCGTTAGCAAACGAATTAGCTCCGTACCTTAAGCTTCTATTCAGAAAATCTTTAGATTAGGGTGTAGTTCCTTTGATATGGAAAACAGCCCACGTTACACCAATACATAAAACGGGAAGTAAATTAAAAGTGGAAAACTACCGCCCTATATCGTTGACGTCAATCTTCTGTAAGGTTTTTGAGCACATTATCGGTAGCTCAATAATGCGATTTCTCGAAAGCAAAGAAGCGCTTAACAGTAGCCAGCATGGTTTCCGGAGAGGCAGGTCATGCGAGACTCAGTTAGCTCTACTCACACAAGATATTGTGAAAAAACTGATAAAGGAATAGGAGTTGATGCAGTATTTTTAGACTTTAGGAAAGCCTTCGACACCGTTTCTCACGTGAAAATAGTGCAAAAATTAAGGGCTTATTCAATTAACGAGAAAATTGTAAATTAGATCGCCTCGTTTCTTTCCGATAGAACCCAGAGAGTAGTCCTCGATGGAGTTGCATGAGACGTCGTCAAAGTGACTTCCGGCGTGCCTCAGGGTAGTGTAATCGGACCTTTGTTATTCTTGATATATATAAATGATTTAGCGGATACTATAAAGTGTAAAGTTAGACTCTTCGCGGACGACACACTTGTGTATGGAGAAATCAACGCAATACACGATCAGGAGAATTTGCAAAAGGACCTTCAGGCTATTACGAAATGGTGTAAAGATTGGCAACTCGATCTGAATATAAAGAAATGCGCCGTAATGAACTTCACGCGCTCCACGAATTTCAACCGTTACCCGTACCAAATATCTGAACTAAAGCTAAAATACGTCAATAGCTACAAATACCTAGGAGTAATTCTCAGTAGCAATTTGTCTAGCAGAGAGCATATCAAATCCGTTATAGCATCGACAAACAGAATTCAAGGGCTTTCCTCTAGAGTCCTGCGGGGATGCCCCTCGAATGTGAAGGAAATCGCATACTTTTCCCTAATACGACCCATCGTGGAATACTGTTGCGCCGTCTGGGACCCTTTCGAGGAGGGCTTAACTAGAGAGCTCGAAATGGTTCAGCGTAGAGCGGCTAGATTTGTAAAAGGAGAATATCGGTATGATGCGAGTGTATCAGAGTTATTGAGAGATCTGAAATGGCAGACGTTGAAGAGTAGAAGAATTGAATACAAGAGGAAACTATTTGAAAAATTTGAAAGTTCCGAATTCGTTGAAGACGTACGCGGCATAGTCGTCCCCATCGGTGTTAGTGAACGTAATGTTAGATCACAGTGCAGGAGAAAATATCTCGAAATTACCGCTAGAACAGAGAAATACTACCGATCCTTTTTCCCAGACGCGATAAGACAATCCAACAGAGAAATTAGCTAGACTTCACTTGGTGTTGTGACACCCCCTGCCAAACGCTTTTAGCGGTTTGCTGGGTATTTATGTAAATGTAAATGTAAAAGGTTATGGTCTTTCTGTAGGGACATGGGGGTGGATTTCGTTGACATTCGTCCGATTCTCGGATCGTGTGGGGCACTCGTAAATGGCTCGGGGGTTCATTACACGCCGGAGGCATCCCAGGGTGTAGCGCGTAGGATCCTTGAGCATACTAGGGCTTTCTTAGGCTAGAGAGCAGGGTAGAGTGTAGGCGTCTTAGGAGAATGGGTGTAATTGAGAGGGTAACAGAGAACAATATTACGAGAAATCCGGCCAATACCGCAAATAAATTAGACTTACCGAGCGATGAAGGCGCTGACATCTGTGATGTCAATAGTGTTAACGTTTGGGATTTTGATAAAAATCGTGAAATAAAACGCGATCAGAAGGAAAATGCTATATTGGCGGAATAATAGTATGAAGAACGCATGTATTCCTAAAACGATTACGAATGGTAAGGCTGAGGTTTATCTGAGAAGCGATAGAGAGAGATTAAATGTCGTCGTATTGAACTGCCGCAGCATCCGTAGGAAAATTGCTGACTTTGAGCATAATATTCGCAGACTAGAAGCCGATGTCGTGATCGGTATCGAGAGTTGGCTCACTGACGAGATTGCAAGTCAGGAGGTATTCCCTCAAGACTTTCGAATTTTTAGAAAAGATCGTAGCATCCGGTCCGGAGGTGGAGTATTTATTGCAGTCAGCAAGGCATACGAAAGTTTTCCATTACGGATTAATTACGACGAAACAGAAAGTGTTTGGTGTGGAGTTAGAGGAAGCGATTATACGATACCAAATATATGCGTATTTTATAGGCCTCCCAATGCAAGTTTAAAAATGATTCATAATCTCGAGAAACAAGTAGCAACGCTAATATCGAAAAATAAAGAGAGGGCCATTATAATAGGAGGAGACTTCAACTTACCTTCAATAGACTGGAATCATAATTGCTTTGATCCCGGTGGTAGAGAGCGTGAATCATGCGAAGCACTGATAGAAACCTTCGTTAAACACACAATGTGTCAGCTAGTAAGGTGCCCCACAAGATCGAACAATATATTAAATTTACTCGTAACGAACTACCCTGAGCGTATGAACAAGTTTTCCGTAGAGGAAGGCATAAGCGATCATAATGCCGTTAAAGTAGAATTTAAGCTAAAAGTGGAGAAACAGGTTAAGGCTAAAAGACGCGTATATATTTAGACGGCAAAGAAAACTTCACGCTCGCTTAAATAGTGATTCTTCAAAAGTCACAGAGGAACAGAGGTCAATGATACGGCAAAAATACAGAGAGGCGCGGTCAAGAGCTAGAGTAACAATGCGAGAAGCATTTAATGATTACAAAAAGAAAGTTTTGCATAATAATTTGAAAGAAAATCCGAAAGCATTTTGGTCGTACGTTAGGGAGGTTCATGGTAGAGGTCCCACCATAGCGTCATTGAGAACGGAGGCAGGTGATGTAGTAAACGATAGCGCGGAAAAAGCAAACTTAAATGAACACCTTCAGAAAGCGTTTACTTCGGTGAGCAACGAGTTTGAGGAACCAGATTCGAATGATAAGGGAAATTCGATGGAAGATTTGATATTCTCCGAAACAGGTATCGCGCACCAGCTAGAGTCGATTAAGCAAAATAAGTCTCCCGGGCCGGAGGGCATACCCGCGCGTGTGTTGAAAGAATCTTCAGTGAAGGAGATCTCCCAGGCTTAAAAAATTATGTTACAAACCAAATAGCGACTTTTATCAATTTTGCGAATAGTAACAGCGTAGATGACTCGTGGACGGAAATTTTGCGAATCATTCGAGAAGGGCTAAAAACGTTTGTCCCAACTAAAGCAATTCGTGATCGCAAGGACCCGCGGTGGGTGAAACCGAAACTCCGTGCCTTGCTCAAGAAACAAAGACGGCATCACGCGCACATAAAGCACCTTAAAGAAGTTGGTAGGGACCACGCGAACGAGTATTTAATATACAGAAATAGTCGTCAATCTGCAAGAGACGAAGCGCGTAAGGAATTTGACGCCTACCGATCCACGACACTCGGATTCACTCAAAAACGGTATTGGCCGGATTTCTCGTAATATTGTTCTCTGTTACCCTCTCAATTACACCCATTCTCCTAAGACGCCTACACTCTACCCTGCTCACTAGCCTAAGAAAGCCCTAGTATGCTCAAGGATCCTACGCGCTACACCCTGGGATGCCTCCGGCGTGTAATGAACCCCCGAGCCATTTAGGGGTGCCCCACACGATCCGAGAATCGGACGAATGTCAACGAAATCCACCCCCATGTCCCTACAGAAAGACCATAACCTTCGGTTTAGCCCCTCCACCCTACTCCAAACCTCAGAGCCACATTCAATCCACGGGACAATGCTGCAGATGGTTAAACGCACATCAACCCCAGACTCCTCTCGGACACGACCGACCTCGGAGTTTAAGTCCCTGAAGGAACTCAAAATCTCCTCGGAACGGCGCTTCGAGGCGTCATTGGTGCCAACATGCGCCACCAACCGCAGACTAAAGCAGCCCGTGACAACGACCTCTTCCCGAACCACCTTCGTCACCTGGGGCACCGTACCTCCTGGTATACACCTGGAGAACACCCGCTCCACCACTCCCTCCCGGCGGGCGTAAGGAATTTGACGTCTACCGATCCACGACACTGTCGGACTCACTCAAAAACGCCTCGAAAGAATTTTGGTCGTACGTGCGAGAAATGCGAGAAGGACAGTCCACAGTACCTCTTCTACGTACAGACAACGGTGAAAGTGTACACGATTCATTTACTAAGGCTAGTATGTCAAATCGGTTCTTTGAAAATTGCTTCACAATAGGCAGCGGTGATTTCATTGATTTCCCTACTCGTATAGACTCAAATATGAGCGACATAGAAATATCCGAAAGCGGTATCGTCAAATTACTAAGTCAGGTCCACAAAAGAAAATCGCCAGGGCCTGAAGTCATACCTGCATTCATTATAAACTCGTTAGCAAACGAATTAGCTCCGTACCTTAAGCTTCTATTCAGAAAATCTTTAGATGAGGGTGTAGTTCCTTTGATATGGAAAACAGCCCACGTTACACCAATACATAAAACGGGAAGTAAATTAAAAGTGGAAAACTACCGCCCTATATCGTTGACGTCAATCTTCTGTAAGGTTTTTGAGCACATTATCGGTAGCTCAATAATGCGATTTCTCGAAAGCAAAGAAGCGCTTAACAGTAGCCAGCATGGTTTCCGGAGAGGCAGGTCATGCGAGACTCAGTTAGCTCTACTCACACAAGATATTGTGAAAGCAACGAATAAAGGAATAGGAGTTGATGCAGTATTTTTAGACTTTAAAAAGCCTTCGACACCGTTTCTCACGTGAAAATAGTGCAAAAATTAAGGGCTTATTCAATTAACGAGAAAATTGTAAATTGGATCGCCTCGTTTCTTTCCGATAGAACCCAGAGAGTAGGCCTCGATGGAGTTGCATCAGACGTCGTCATAGTGACTTCCGGCGTGCCTCAGGGAAGTGTAATCGGACCTTTGTTATTCTTGATATATATAAATGATTTAGCGGATAATATAAAGTGTAAAGTTATACTCTTCGCGGATGACACACTTGTGTATGGAGAAATCAACACAATACACGATCAGGAGAATTTGCAAAAGGACCTTCAGGTTATTACGAAATGGTGTAAAGATTGGCAACTCGATCTGAATATAAAGAAATGCGCCGTAATGAACTTCACGCGCTCCACGAATTTCAACCGTTACCCGTACCAAATATCTGAACTAAAGCTAAAATACGTCAATAGCTACAAATACCTAGGAGTAATTCTCAGTAGCAATTTGTCTAGTAGAGAGCATATCAGAACCGTTATAGCATCGGCAAACAGAATTCAAGGGCTTTCCTCTAGAGTCCTGCGGGGATGCCCCTCGAATGTGAGGGAAATCGCATACTTTTCCCTAATACGACCCATCGTGGAATACTGTTGCGCCGTCTGGGACCCTTTCGAGGAGGGCCTAACTAGAGAGCTCGAAATGGTTCAGCGTAGAGCGGCTAGATTTGTAAAAGGAGAATATCGGTATGATGCGAGTGTATCAGAGTTATTGAGAGATCTGAAATGGCAGACGTTGAAGAGTAGAAGAATTGAATACAAAAGGAAACTATTTGAAAAATTTGAAAGTTCCGAATTCGTTGAAGATGTACGCGGCATAGTCGTCCCCATCGGTGTTAGTGAACGTAATGTTAGATCACAGTGCAAGAGAAAATATCTTGAAATTAACGCTAGAACAGAGAAATACTACCGATCCTTTTTCCCAGACGCGATAAGACAATCCAACAGAGGAATTAGCTAGACTTCACTTGGTGTTGTGACACCCCCTGCCAAACGTTTTTAGCGGCTTGCAGGGTATTTATGTAAATGTAAATGTAAAGTTCATCGAACATGTTCTATTAATGACATTCCGTTTATGATATATTTCCTGGTTTATATATCTGTCATGAGCCATACCATCTTATTAGATCAATCGCTTCATTATACGGATTTTATAGGTATAATTTTCATATTAAAGAAGATCACGGATGCGTAACAAAATTCCTCTTGAATAATATGCGTCGTCATGGAATAGAATGAAAACCTGTCTTATATGCCTGTGAGCAATTTTTTATGAAATGAAGGTTTATTTTTTTATGGGGGTATATATAGCGGTCCACTGGATTTTTGGTCATTAAAGTTTGTTCGCCCTGGACGACGTATCACATTGCCTCGCATTGCTAAGCCGTGTTAAACTCTCCTCATGTGAGTACCACAAAATATAATTTTAGTGTGTAATATAGAAATTATTTGCAATTGTTTTTACTGTTTTTTGTGTTTCTCTATTTTTTTTCTTATCCCGCCTCAGGCAACAGTTTTTGATTAAAAACGTATTCCCGTATATTTTATTTGTTATTTTCGCAAACTTAAATTCCGAAAGAATGCATTTTGAAACGCTACCGACGACTAGTTTTTTAGACGACGCTGATTAATCACATTTCATTGTTGACAGGAATTTTCTAATTTATTTTCCTTTTTATCACTGGCAACACCATCTCTTGGATTGCCACAACGAATTTTAAAGATGTTGGAGTTTCTGTATATGACATATAATTATTTGTACAGTGACATGTTAGCATGTACAGATTGCAATTTCTCGAAAGTGTAATAATTTAATAGTAGTATCCAAGTGATATAAAACGTTTTCCTGCGTTTCCGTACTATATAGAATATCTTTTCGCACCATGAAGTTGTTTCTCCGAAATGCCAAAGTTGTAGAATATATATATATTTATTACGCGAGTGATTACAATACGGGTTAGCGAAGGCGTGTTAGTTTCTGATGATGCTGATATATATTCATTGTAAATATATGTACTTCATATCCTATATATAATTTTGGAAATGTCCCTCCGTCCGTCCCCACCCCTGTATTTCAAAAGCCGTTCGTCGTAGAGATACGCGTTTTGTTTATACAAGCTAACAGAACCTTAGAAACCTATTTTCATTTTCATGAAGTCCCGCGTTCCAATCCAATAGACGATTATATTTTCCCATAAGTTTACACGGGATTTTCGATTTTTCAAAGTGCAAGGTTTTTTCATTCATTCATCAAAATATGTCAATAGGGACCGATTTTCTTAGTTTTTGCTTTATTCGACGGATTAAACTCATTTTTATCTTATTCTTGCGATATGTACAGGTTATACGGTTAAAAGTTTCAGAATTACGCAATCGTATTCGAGGTTTTGCGGATATTTCGTACTCTTTCCGGACGTTGCCAAGGCGACCGTCATTGTTCCCTCCGATTCAATTACTGTCAATTAAACCTATAAATATTATAGGTGAAAGAATAACGTTATTCGCTTCGCACTTTTGTTTAAGCATCGCATTGATTGCTGTAGCAAGGTCAAACTTTACCTATACATGGCAACGTAAATATTTACGGATAATTATTCAGTTAACTGCGTATGGGAAGCGTTTCTAACGATTTAATCAAAGCAGTTGAATATTCGTTTCGTCGTTTGAATGCTGCAATCTTACCTTTTTGTAAGTAGAGCCATTATATTATACATCTGTAATGCTTATTAACCTAAATAGTCTCACAAATAAATTTAAAATTAGATGAGAATAGGGACATATGTTATTTTTTACACAGTACATGGATATCTTCCTTTCGTTGATAATCGAAATAAGAGGTTGCATTGGCTGTTATATCAAAAGAAATGCCATCAATTCAATATAATCAAATAAAGAAAATTAAAAAATAAAAATTCGCAATCAATTACTGTGTAGCATTAATTTACTCTCTAATATATCTTTTAAAATTCAGACTTCGCATAATAAATTGTCAATACGCACACACAGCCATGCCCTCAGCGAGATTCGAAGCCGCAAATCATACCTATGAAATTAATTATTATAATTAAATGTGAATTATTAAGATCGCCTTTTTTTTTTACAGATTCCCTGTTTTAATAAATTAATTGAAAAAAACTGCGCAAACATTGTGTGTGTGTGTGTGTGTGTGTGTGTGTAACTGTTTATGGAAGAGGAAGTGTAAATATGGATATCGTGGGCAAGGTAGCAGTTTTAAGAAACTCAGTGATCATTTACCAAAAGGAGAGAAGCTGGAGTGTTGGAGAGACACATTTGTACGTCTAGCTTTCTGGATGATCTCTTCGTCAGCGCAAGAGAGAGACAACTGACAGCAGTAAGAGTGGGATGAAAGTATGGGGGTGGAAGTGTAGCGTGCGGATGTGTAGGGAATTGCTGGTGAAGGGGGGAGGGGGTGAGGATTGGGTATGCTTCTTTTAGGGTATTTCTTAGAGAATCGTGAATGCCTGGCTAAAAGGTGGTCGTTAGGGTGAGTTGGGTTAAAATCGGAGTTACCGGAGCTGAAGTGGTGGGGGGTGAGGGGTGATGGGTGTGACCGCCTGTCGGATTTCCCGGATGGAGAGGTCGATATCCAGTAAATTGATGCTGGAGGGGGAGGAGCGGTGGGTGAAGGAGAGCGTGTGGTGGGAAGAGAGGGGCTGTAGAAAGAATTGGAGTGAATCAAGTCTGTGCGCCCACAGAAGAAAAATGTCCTCCATATACCTTAGTCACAGGAGTGGTCTGCGGTATTTGTATGTATACCGACAAAAAATAATGTGGATTGTACCACGGTTATAAGAATATTTCTGCAGGTTTAAGGAAGATTCAATCTACGTGCGTAAATTTGTATATCAGACTCTCAAACGGCTCTCTTTTTAGTATATGTTCACCAGGTTTTCTTCAACATTTAGTTGCCCTCAATTTCCATAATTACGTTTCCTCTTCCTGAAACATTTAGGTATGTATGTATGTATGTGTGTGTGTGTGTGTGTGTGTGTGTGTGTGTGTGTGTGTGTGTGTGTGTGTGTAGAGAGAGAAAGAGAGAGAGAGAGTGCTATTATAGTTTTTTTAACTATACATCAAATGAAATTAATGCCATAATATGTAAGAAAATAATTGCAATTGAGAAAGTTTGCTTATTCTATCACCATTTCTGATAACATCGTTTTTATCTTGATAATGCCTACATCTCCTCAAGTCGAATGACCTATACATTGAAACATTTTAGATGTATATGTTGCATTCTAATGAGAATTTTCAACATTGACTAAGAAAGCTTTTTTCATGCAGACAGATCCAACAATAGACGAAAAATGAAGACTGGTCTCACAACAATACCTAACATTCTTGGATCCGTATTGTTGCTCATTCTTCTTTGCCAACGAACTAAGGGAAATACAGTCAACCATGGTACCTGTCCAACAGTAACCCCCGCTACACTTGCCACCAATCCGGTAAGTAATTAATATATGAACAAATTTTCAAATCAGAACTACGTTTTCGACGCATGCCATGTCTAACGAAAAAAATTCCGTGAAAACTCCCTTACTCATTTTTGTAAAATATCGTTTAAAATATTTGGTTTACATTGTTCATGACGGCCATTGCAACGAGCATGAAGTGGCTCTCTGTTAAAACAGATTAAACATAATTTTCTGTGTTTATTCCGTATATTTAAACGTAACAATTCCATGTTTTATCTCCCCGCGGATTATTTTCTCAAACGAAACACGAAGAGATAAATTGGCGGCGATAGACACTTGGAAAAATAGCGGATATTCCGCCGAGGAAGCTGCTAAACGAAACTTCAATGGAAAGGATCGCCCGTGTATTCGACCAATAATTGGATTCTTTAATGGTTTATTGCTGCTTCAAAAAATCTCACCGAAATGAGTGTGTCCTCCCTACTCAACTATTACTTACTATCTTCATCTAACATTCTTCCGTGAAATTGGAATTAATTGCTGCCCAAATATTATGAAAACGGAACACCGAATTATTCTATAGTTTTAAACAGACTTTCACTTCACTTCCGGTATCATTTTATATTATTCGTATTCATCTTGAAGCTCTTAGTGTGACAAAAAGTTCCATTTTATTCATCAGAATTTCATCTTAATTAAATATCCGCATGCTTTTTATTCAAATTTTTTCTTTGGCAAGAATTTCCGAATTATCCTATTTCATCCAAATAAAAGGTTTAGCTTTTGGCGATCATATTGGAAAATGAAAGTGTTAAGACAAAATTTCAACAGACTACATATAAAACAACGTCAACAACCAAAATTAAACTGGCACGAAATAACCGAATACATTCTCGCTACCGTTGATCTTCAATATTCAATCCAATTAAACTAATTTTAAATGATTACACCTGCGAATGAAAATATAAAAAATTGCGATTCCCTCGCTCCAGTGTAGGTTCCCCATGAATTATAAACCATCATGCAATACTGATGCGTTCTTTAGCATTGATTTAATAATGCCATCGAAAGATAAATACTAACCGTTTAGTATACAATCTATAAGCACTGCAAAGCGACAAATAAGAAGGGTTGTCCAGGAAATGTTAAATCTTTTATAAACGATTCATTTTCTAATAAGTTTGTGATTAATTAAATAGGCGAAAATTATTTAAAACATACCTCATTTAAAATTAGTGGTAGCAATTTTTATGTTCACATGCATTCCTTTGAATTAAGTTATCAGTTTCTTTTCAATTACAAACGATGTGTAAGTATGTAACAAAGATAAACGTATTTAAATACATTCCTTTGTCATAGATAATCTATTCCCTTCTTATTATTAAAAACTGCATTGGCAAGAAAGGAAATTAAAAGCATAAACGTGTTTTAGCATATCTGGTTTACATCAATATCTACGAATATTATTTATGTGGGCAACAAAAAATGCAAGAAATTTGCTAACTTCGAAATGATTTTATTTTCTTGAAAACTGCTTCTGCTTTGGTAAGAGTGTTTAGGGAAAGAGCATATTCACTTACTAGTGCTACATAATTTGTTTGAAGACTTCTCTGCATGACTAATATTTTACGAGAAATAACGGAAACATGATTTTTATTTCTTTTTAATTATCAAGTGGCACCCCTTATTAGGTTTTATGAATTTTCCATATCATTTACTTTGACCTCGTGTGATAAATTCCAAATTTCATGAAAATCTGCCCGGTAGTTTCGGAGAAGAACACGCGAATGTTTGGACGGACAGAAAGACAAACGGACGCGACCTGACCATAAGCCAGCTAACGGACGCGACCTGAACATAAGTCAGTGATTTTTTCACTATTTGTGATGAACGCCTTTCTCTCCGGATGTCCGACCAGAAAAGTTAACTGGGGTAAATGATTTCATTTCGACCAAATTTTCGCGGTTTACTTGGCGTGACTAGCATTGTATTCTACTGTTATAGTTAATTCCAACCTCCACAGTAAACAAATAAAAAAATATTTTTTAAATTTTATATTCTCCATTTGAACGACACGGGAACGTGTGTGGAATATTTTTACTTTTTCCGTACGTAGTATAGGGAAAAATACTGTCTTCGTGAAAAATTCAGCGAAAATACACGTTTTGAAGTCTCCTGAGTGTGTTTTCACTGTTTTCTCGATGATGTCTGCATGTTACAGGAACATTGTTGGCGCTGTAATTTAATTACTAATGATACGACTTTTTACTTGAGATTCTTATTAGTGATTCAATATTCGAAAAGGTTTTGGCTGAAACTGTTCAACCTGAAATGCAGGTTAACACGTGCAATTTTTCCGTCTTTTCCAAATATATCCTGTAGAACTTAATTTATGTAAACATTTCTTATTAAGTTGCAGATGATACAATTTCATACCACTTTCGTTTAAAAAACTTTTTTAAACGGATTATCTTTCATATATTTCAATTAATCGTCTAAAATGTGTTCAATAGGTGGCTGATTCCTTATTATCCGTTGTCATGATAAATGTTTCTAATTGTTAATAGAAACGCATACACAGCCAGGGGTTATTTTACTTTCCCATCGATATTTTGTTATACATAGCAGTAGCTGATAATTTTGTCTCTTATTGGGTTTTCATTGTTGAAGTTGATTCAGACTATATTTCACTGTGAAAATTAATCAGTGTTTGTTCACGAGTGTAACTGCTGATAATTATTCTTGAGGACGCTGATGTCGAAAGCAACCATATTCATTGATCTTTATGCAGAAAGTCATGTGCTGAACACATCATATTATTTATTTCCTATTTAAAAGTGCTTGATATCATGATACAAAGTCGGGATTCCAACCGAGGTTCGGAAAAAAGAATGATCTTATTTCAATACCATCAAATTTCAATTATTTTCCGATTCGGTCCGAAGTGTTTTTATTAAACAAAATATCAGAAGATTTGATAATCTAAAACTTCTGTCGTCATAGCAACCCAGTTATTGTCAGTTTTTCTGTATTATCGGCGAGATGGGGGTGAGAGGTTATTGTAAGCTGCTCGCGCGGGCGTAATATAGTAGCGAGAGTGAAAATTGATTAAGGCCAAGCGGTAATACCGTAATTTTCTGTCTCTATATAAATACTCCTTTCATTGTTAACAAATATCAATATATATATATAATACATGAAATATTTCTCTAAATTTACGCAACAGAACTGCAGGCTAAAATATAATTAGGTTGCTACTGTTTGAGATTAATATCATAGCATATGTGAATATGTCAGTTAACATTAATTTAAATTTTATAATTTAACTTTTCCAGCATCTATATCAAAAGTAGCGTAAATCATAATTTGATAGGTTATCAATTTGAAATATAACAAATGAGACGAAGATACATATTTAATAGACACGTGAATATTTTAAGAGAAAAATACTTTGAATCCATTATCATGAATGTTTCTCTCTAAAAACAAAACGAATATAATAATGCTAATGCTTGGAAATTCTTTTTCAACAGTTCGTGCCCGCTGCCGGAGGAACAGTAACGTACTATCTAGCTAGTAGATTTTCATCAAAATTTGATCATTCCTTGAGGTGCGTCTCGTATACATTCACTGCAGCCAGTAACACTGCTACCGCAATGACTGTGACAATCACAGGCTACAAACCATTGTGAGTACGCCTAGAAAAATCAATGATATCTCATCTCGCCATTTCATTCATGTGTCCGGACACTTTGGACAACTGCATTGTTATTCGATTTAAGCTCGTAAACATCTTTGATGAGTGACTTTTCCTTAAGGATGAAAACTGAATTTTTTTTCACAGAACCGGAAAGAGAGTAACTACCACAGGAACTTTCACTCTACAGGGTACTACTAATTTTGGATCATGGTTGGCGTATTTTTCAAACCCATGTATGTTTTTGTTCACTTTCTACATAATGTGTAGAAAATTGGAAAATATAATATAAAATTAGATGTATTTAATTCCTTAATGCAACTGTTTCATTTTTTATCATAAGATATTCGTAAATATCAGTTTTTCTATTGAAATCCAATTTGATGCTATGGACGTTGATTGGGAAAATATTTTAAAAATTTTATAATTTTATAACAATATTCAAGTTTCCTTTCTAAACTTCAGATGTAAATTATGCCTATAAATACTGTTGCAGCATCTTCGTTTAATCATCAATCTACGTCAGTTCCCACACCCTTCACTATTATTGGCGCGCAAGCAGCAGTTGCAGCTACTTGGGTCGTTCTTTATAACTGCCATCAATTCGGGCATTTCTACGTTGGTATGTACTCTTTACTGGCGACAATAAGCGTTGAAATTCTCAATAATGTTAAAGTAATTAGTGTTGTGAAAAACATTCTAGAAAGAGCATTTACTTTTCAGAAAACTTGTGGATCCTAGCTACTGCAGTACCTTTGACAGCAGCCGACCTTGCAGCCGCTCAAGCAGCAGCATTAGCCGCAGGTGTTACAGCAAACAGATACAGTCAAAATAATTGCTAAGTGAAAATGGGCGTTTCAAATGACATATAATGTATGATAATTTAATATTTATATATACACCTTTGGAATTTGGCATATGAATCTAAAGTGACTCATTATTAACGAAATATGACTGAATAAATAATTGGACGATAAATTTGTTATTGGCGTATAATAATATATCATCAGCTCCTCAGTGGCGGATCCAAGGGCGGTGTGGGGGGGGGAGGGGTGGGGGGGGGGGGGGGGGGAAGGACTATATCGCCCCTCGTTGGATATTCTTCATGAGTAGCAAAAGGGGAAGCCGAGAGGGTTGTCCTGCAGCAGGACAACATGCTTCACTGTGATAATTATCATACTATTCCATCGTGTACCATGGTTTATTAATAGAGAATACTTCTGACAAGGATTTGGTATACAAATTAAAACATCCCCCACCACCATGGAAAAATAGTCAATAATCGCCTCTCCCTTAGGAAGTCACTAGATCCGCCCTAGTTTCATCAGCCATTATCTATTCTTTGAGAGATGAAGGTCTCCACCAGACTTCTCCAGTTTTCCATGTCAACTGCCTCCCTTCCGCGATATTATTCTTCAAATTTTTGTTGACGATGAATCCAACTCCTCCTGTTCTTCCTGTGTTAGTTCCCCTGCAATAAATAATATGTACAATCTTCAACTCCAATAGGCCTTCCCCTTTTCTTCTCCCCTCAATAACTGCTAAAATGCCCCACTTGATCTTCACCAGTTCTTCCCGGAGCTCTTGGAGTCTATCTTTTGCTGGACAAAGTCCGGCAGTTAAAGTTAGGAGGTTAAAAGAATTGGATAAGGATGAGAAAGAGTGGCAGTGGGTGTTTAACCTCCCGGGATTCATAGCACCCTTTCCCTTCATGACTTGCTTCTGACCGCTTCCACGGTCAGAGTTAATCTAGGCTCTGGAGATTGAGGGCAATTGTCATGGGGGGTTTGTGGGCATTAAAATACCACGCAGTGTCAGAGCGGATTCGTGAGTACCGCATTCACTTTGTCGGTATACATTGCATGGTTGAACCTAACGATGTCCGAGGACACCACTGTGCTTCATCCTTTAGCCTCCGTTGACACCCTTCCGCCGACTGAGGCAGTTGGAAGAGGTAATAATACATATAATTGTTTGTGTGTGTGCGCATATATATATATATATATATATATATATATATATATGTATATACTAGATAATATGTGCTTGCATTCTGCAAGCATTTTCAAATTTTAGCATTTTTACAAATTCAAACTATTCCCAATCGATGTTGTACATAATCATATAACCGTGTCAAATTTGGAGTTTGGAGCTCATTTAGAAATGCCATATAATTTTAATCCTCATATAGGGCAATAATGGAGCAAAACAGCCCCTAACATTGTGAATTTTTACATTCTAAGATTTTTTCCATCTGTTGTAACTGAAAACCCATAATTCTGCCAAATTTCAAGTTTGTATCTCATTAAGAAGTGCCTTATAATTATCACACTCGCATGGGGCCGAAAAGGGGCTAAGCCACCCATTAAAAATTGGAATTTTTGCAATTTTACAATTTTATCTTAGTTTGCCATGAAAATTCTATAATTGTGCCGAATTTCAAGTCTCTAGGCCCTATGCAGGTGCCTCGCATTTTTTGTTCACGCATGGGGCCGAAAAGGGGCAAAACCGCCCCTTAAAAATGACAATTTTTGTAATTTTATAATTTTATCTTAGGTTGCAATGAAATTTCTATAACCGTGCCAAATTTCAAGTCTCTGGGTCCTATGCAGTTGCATCGCCTTTTTTGTTCTCGAATTGGGCAATAATGGGGCAAAACAGCCCCAAAAATGAGGATTATATCAATATCGGATTTCCTTCATTAGGTGTAGTTTAACATTAACAGCATTAAAATATAAGCCTCTGATTCCCATTAAAAGCTTACCCATATGAAAGGATAGAGCTAGTTACCAAGGAAGCCTATTGTTAGACCCAGAAAAATTAGCAATTTTTTGCGATAAAAACTATAATTTTACGTTAATTCTATTCGGATTTGAATTCTGTCTTCAAAAATAAGAAACTACAATTTATATTCTATCCGACAGTTTAAGTCTCGATTTCGTATCTTGATGGGAAGTAATTTTAAAATGTAAATATAAAAACCTCTGCACCAATTTACATGCTTTCTTATGGGCAAAAAATGGGGCAAAAAGGGGCCAAAATAGCCCCTTAAAATAGGAATTTCGACAGTTTCGGATTTTTTCCTTCGGTTGTGACCAAAAACCTATACTCCTACCAAATTTCAAGTTTCTACCACATCTGGAAGTGCCTCATAATTTTGTATCCTCCTATATATATATATATATCATCTGTCAGAAGCATCGATATATTATAGATATACACACTAGTAGACCGTACTTGCATTCTGCAAGCATTTCAGTCTACTTTAAATAATGGAGTAAAAACAACCCCTAAAAATGATTATTTAACGATCTCGGATTTTTTCCATTGGTTGTCGCTAAATACATATAATCGTACCAAACTTGAAATCGCAAGGTCTACTGGAAGCGCATCATAATTTTTACTCTTTTGTGGGGCCATAATGGGGCGAAACCGCACGTAAAAATGCAATATTAGGAATTTTATATTTTTCCCCATGATTGTTACAAATGTCACACTTTCATGCCAATATTTAACGATGTAGAACCTCTACAAAAGAATTTATATTGTTTTAAAAGTTTTAATTTTATGAATATTTAAATAATAACAAACTTCATTGTAATTTTCAATATTAATTGCCGCTGGAACACGATGCTCTAAGATTCTGAAAATTTTCTGCTCCCTACCTAGATTTAAAGTACATTAATATTAGTCAATTTGTTTAATATTTATGAAGTTTTAACGGCCAAATAAATAAACACCTAATTTCCTATAATCCCGTCTCCTTTATTTATTTAATTCTACCTTTAGTAAATATTAAAGCATTGTAGCACATTTAGAAATACTTAACCATGAAATGTTTTTTTTAATTTTAGGGTATTTTATCGGCCAAAAAAATAAAGAATTTTACAATTTGCGATTTTTCTCCTTGGTAATTCCTTTACACCTATCTACGTACTAAATTTCAAGTTTATAGATCTTCTGGAGGTGCCTCATAATTTGTATCTTCCTATATATATATATACTAGTTATCCTATATCTATAATATATAAACACTTCTTACACATGATACACACACACACACACACTAGTAGACAGTGCTTGCATTCTGCAAGCATTTTAAATTTCAGCATTTTTACAATTTCGATTTTTCCCAATCGAATGTGTCCAAAATCAAGTAACAGTGCCAAATTTCAACTCTATAGCTCATTTAGAATTGCCTTATATGGGGCAAAACAGCCCCTTAGATTTTGAATTTTTACTACATCAGATATTTTTCCTTCTGTTGTAACGAAAAACAAATAATTCTGCCAAATTTCTAGTTTGTATCTCAATAAGAAGTGCCTTGAAAATTTCACACTCGTATTGGGCATAAATGGAGCAAAACCGCACGTAAAAATTTGAATTTTTGGTATTTTTTTATTTTATCTTCGGTTGCAACAAAATTTATATAATCGTGACAAATTTCAAGTCACTAGGTCATATGGGGCTGCCTCACATTTTTTGTTCTCGTATGGAGCAATACTGGTGCAAAACAGCCCCAAAGATGGGGATTATATCGATATCAGATTTCCTTCGTTGGTCGTAGTTTAACATTAAACAAAATATATGCCCCTAATTCCCAGTAAAAGCTTACCCATATGAAAGCTTTGAGCTAGTTGCCTAGGCAGCCAATTGTTGCGACCCAGAAAAATTACCACTTTTTCCGATAAAACTATAAATTTACGCTAATTCTACTCGGATTTGAATTCTGACTTCAAAAATAAGAAACTACAATTCATATCCTATCCGACAGTTAAAGTCTCGAGTTCGAATCTTGACGGAAAATGATTTTAAAATGCAAACATAAAAACCACTACACCGATTTACGTTATCTTATGGGACAAAAATGGGGCAAAAAGGGGCCAAAATAGCCCCTCAAAATTGTAATTTCGATATTTTTGGATTTTTTCCTTCGGTTGTGGCCAAAAACCAATAATGCCACCTACCGTCTGTCTGTCCGTCCCTCCGTCCCCACCTCTAGAGATTTGCAGTAAACTGCGTTTTGTTTCTACAAGCCGAAATGGATGGTTGTACGAAAATTAGTTTCAAACAAAACTTGGAAGAAATATTATTCTCTACAACTTTGGTCCTTACGAAGCTTACCAATAACGATGTTGTTAAGGAGATGTTTAACGGAAACCGAAAAACCTGTTATTTATAAATAACTCCTAAACAATAACTCCTATAGAAAATTGTTTCAAATGAAAACTGTAGGAAATTACATTCTCTATAACCTTTGTACAGAACTGTATGTACAATAATGATGTTTTAACGAAGAAATACCGCAAAAACCGAATCGGGTTTCGAATAAACCGCGGCTTCCGGTTAACCGATATTGTCCAAAAACTAATCAGTTCTTTGTGCTCATGCTAAAGTGTTATATATGGAGTTTGGTAACGATATGGCACGTACGTTTTGAGTTAGAGCGCCCACAATATATCCACACACACACACACAGACATCATTCCGAAAATAGTCTAAACCTGTTCTAGGGACCTCAAAACATATATTTCCGTTGAAATCTCGTAGTCGATTTTTTTCATGAATACAATACTTTCCCATTACTACGTATGGAGAAAGTAAACGCTGAAACAATTGATTGTAGAATAATGCGGAGTATAAACTTACCAGGGTTTAGGAAGATTCCTCCTCACCAAAGCCTTCGTAATGAAATGACAGAGTCTTACGCGTATTTCCACTTGGTCGCTTCAGTCACGAAAACAAAAACATTTGGTATTTCCAAAAGGTTGAATACTCAGATACAGTATTTTAAAAAATAAATATGCTTTTCTACCACAATCTACGATAAACGCGTCCTAGTCACAGAAAATAATCTTACTGATTGTTCTCGAGTTAAATCATTATCCTAATGAATTCATCCATTGTTATGTTTACAACAATAAAACTTTAATTAAAGCAAAAATGTAGCGTATAATGATCTTACTAACTTAAGGATTCAATTTCTACGTCAATATGAACGTTTAATCGATGGTAATTGTATCAGAGGCAACAATTAAGGTCGACTTGGCAACGTCCCGAAGGAGAACAAAAAATCGGCAAAATTTCGAAAGCAATTGTGTATTTCCGAAAATTTCGACCGCGTAGGGTATAAACATTGAAAGAATAAGATAATTTAGAGTTTTAGCCGTCGAATAAATCAAAAACGGGGAAAACCGGTCCATATTTACGTATTTTAACAAATGAAGGAAAAAACCTTGCACTCTGAAAACTCGAAAATCCCGTGTAAACTTATGGGAGCATATAAATATCTCCTGGAATCGAACCCGGGACTTTAGGAAATTGAGAGTAGTTTTCTAGGGACCTCCTGGCTTGTAGAAAAAATACGCAGTTTCCTGCAAATCTCTACGGCAAACGGTTTTCGAGATAGAGGTGGGGACGGACGGACGGACGGACAGACAGACGGACACTTCAGAAATTATATATAGGATTCTCGAGTGTAGTTACCGATAATTATTTTTGAGGGCGCTGTTGTCGAGAGCAACTTTTTACGTATTATTCCTACCTTATTCATTACTCTGCATGAAGAAAGTCGTGTGATGAACACACCAGAATTTTTTCAAATTCCTTTATCCGCCGGCGTGTTTTCGTGACGGCTCTTGAAGGTGCGATACGGTTTTCATATATTTGTTCGTGTCTAATTTTCATACAAGGCAAATAAGGTAATGACTAGTATTCTAACACCTTCTGTAAATAATGAAGTTGTGATCTGGGGGAGTCGTGGCGTAGTGGTGCGGGCGCTGGCCTGCTACGCTTAGCAAACTCGGTGCGAACCGGGTTGCCCGGCTCCCCATTTGCGTGTTTAGAGGAGAACACGCAAATCAGCGCCCCGTCCTTCGTAAGGGACGTAAAGCCGTTGGACCCCTTGGTGTTCCTAGTTAAGAGTAGGCTAATGCCGGCACCGGGTTTCACTCCTCCCTTGCTGTGTGATTAAGACTGAGAAGCCTTCTAGCGCTGGAGTCGTTTGAAGTCACAAGGTCCCCCCAATTGGTTGGGTTGGGTGAAGTTGTGGCCAATTAAGTATTTAAATTAATGGCACTTTGATGCATTGCGTCCTCATTTTACGCAATGTTTATAAAATTACTTAAAATACTGATTGATCATGTTTTAATATCTCAAAATATTCTTAAGTCACATAAAAAGTTTTCAAGCTTGAGCAGCAAAACAAGTACGTACTTACTAGGTTTTATCACCTATCCAATGACTATTCGTCGTTATTTATAAAAGAATCCTACTCTTCAGGATTTTGGCTGAAAAAATATCGGTGAAATTCGGCCTACAGTTAAACTTTTTGAAATGAGCGAGGTTAGGGAATAAAAATAGAAAAAACCATTGCATGTAAAAACCGCCATGACCTTAAGATACAATCATCCAATTCAAATGAAAGTCATAGACTTTTTTTATAAGTAAAGCAAGCGAATAATAAACTGAATTATTTTCTCTTTCACTGTACGAGGAATTACCGTTGCAATCGTCGGCGCCATTAAATGAATAAATTCCAGAGTTTTGAACCCGTTCGTTGCGTATTCAGGAGTAGGGATTCCGATTTCCGAAAATTTTCCATTTCCCGGTACTCAGGACATACTTTATGAAAAACCCCGGGAATTTCCGGGACTCGAGAAATTTAATGAGTTTTCAAATTAAATCAAACAGGAACTATATTTTCATTGTTTTATTTCTTAAAATTCTAGCAAAAAGAACTGCTACATAAACACATTTACTTTTGTTTTGCATAGAAGCTTCTCAAAAATACAATAGCTCGACTGATGCATATATTTGAATTTCAGTATTAACAATTTTTCCTGCTATAGTATAGTAAAAAATAAAATTTGTTTGGGCAGTGATTACACTGAGCTGACTCTTCCGTTTTATATTTTTAAGGTGCTTCAACATTCCAGAGTGATCGCTGCACATTTTAGCCTGAAATATTTTATTCAGATTATTAAAAACCCCCATAGAAATCTTTATAAAACTCACTTTGGTAAGATTTTCAAATCGCAAATTCCTTCTAATGTGATTCACACGTATTAATTAAATGTGAAGATAGTTGCAAAGATGGGGAATTTTCCACAGAACGTAAATTATATAGAACACAAATAATATATTCCCTACCCAGCGAATGTTCCGTTATCAAAAACAGCTAGTAAGTCTGTTACTAATCAAACAAAACGTAAGCAATTGTAGATCAAAAAAAGAGATTGATATTTTATCATCATTTTTACTTTCTCCATACGTAGTAATGGGAAAGTATTGTATTCATGAAAATAATCGACTTCGAGATTTCAACGGAAATACATGTTTTGAGGTCCCTAGAACACGTTTGGACTATTTTCGGAATGATGTTTCTGTCTGTGTATGTTATTGTGGGCGCTCTAACTCAAAAGGTACATGCCACATCGTTACCAAACTTCATATATAACACTTTAACATGAGCACAAAGAACTGATTAGTTTTTGGACAATAACGGATAACCGGAAGTCGAGGTTTATTCGAAACCCGATTCGGTTTTTGCGATATTTCTTCGTTAAAACATCATTATTGTATATACAATTCTATACAAAGGTTATAGAGAATGTAATTTCCTACAACTTTCATTTGAAACATCCATAGCAGTTATTGTTTAGGAATTATTTATAAATAATTGGTTTTTTCAGTTTCTGTCAAATAACTCCTTAATAACCTCCTTATTGATAATCTTCGTGATTACCAAAGTTGTAGAGGATAATATTTCTTCCAAGTTTTGTTTGAAACTAATTTTCGCAGAACCGTCCATTTCGGATATATTTCGCTTTATCTTAATACCGGTATACAGCGCCAACACCATGTAGCGGTGAATTCTGTAAACATTCAAAATATACGTAATTTACAGCAATAAGGACGACTGTATTCTTTTACGATACGAAATAATAATTTTGCCTCATAATGCTATTCATAATAATTTAAATATCTATACCCCAAATATGGAGAAAGTCATGTGTTGGCCACATCAGATTTTTTATTACAACTACGTTTGGTGCGAAAAATGTGTTGAACAAACGCGAACAGTACGCCGTATTGCCGTTTATAGTATGCACTTGATTTGAATTATCTCCTCAAAAAATAAGAAGGTACAATCTTGTAGCCTTCTTACATATCAAAGGTTGACATCGAATCTCCATGGAAAAAAATTTTAAAAAGCAAATATATAAACCTCTGTATCGATTTACGTGCTTTTCTTATGGGGCAATAATGGGGTAAAAACAAACCTTAAAAATTGGTATCTTATCAAATTTTCCATTGTTTGTCACAAAAAAACATTTTTTCGCGCCGAAGTTCGTGTCCCTAGCTCATTGTCAGTGTTTCTCAACCTTTTTCGAGTCGCGGCACCCTTAAGTGACTTTTCAGAATTTGGCGGCACCCTTCCCTATCCACCGTCAGTAATAGTCGTGGTGTAGTTGAACCTCTAACCCCAATCTCCATATCTCCTTCCATTTCGAAGTGCCTTTGCGACGAAATGAAGGTCGACTCAACTCTGGTTTGCATTTTTTGAAAGCCGACGATGCAAAATGAGGCTAAAAATGGGAAAACAGCGTATTTTTTGTGGCACCCTTCAGAACACTTCACGGCACCCAGGTTGGGAAACACTGCCCTAGTTCCTCCAGACGTACCTTATAATGCGTATCCTCCTATATCCTACGTAAGAAGCTGCGATTTATTATAGAAACTAGCGTAATACCCGTCAATAATATTGACGATGAAAATTTCGACAAAAAAAGTGTTTCTAGCATCTAGCATTTTTTAAATTTTTATCACACAAAAATAATATCACGAAAATGGCTTTATCCCTGTAATAATTCTCTCTAACGTGGTTCACTTCACATCAACGTAGATTTAAAATAAAAAATATTATACTTTTTAAAAACATTTTAATTAACTTTCATGGATAAAAGTAAATGATAAAAAATTACAGGATAAAAATTTAACGAAGAAAAATCACCAAATTTTGTCGTATTAGAATATTGTAATTATAAATTAAATATTATTGTTTCAATTCATGTAATTTTTATAGGCTATTTCTCGCCATGCACCTTTTTACCGTATAATATATTATCATACGCTTTGCTTTGTTGTGAAAATTGTGTATATTATCACGTGAATTTCCATAGTGTACATTTTTTGTAATGGACTTATTTATTCTCACGAAAGTTAATTTAAAATTAAACTTAATAGTTGTAATATCATTATATTATCACGACGTCATTCACGACGAAATATGTTGGAACTGTGCTGCGCCGAATGGTTCGCGCCGAACTGTCCCATTCAGCCAGAAGCAAACCCTTAATTGGCAGAGAAATTAACGTGATGTGAAACGTATCGTCTACTAAAAGAAATCACGACAATGGGGCTAAATGTAATTTTCAACCTTAAATATATGCCGAAAGGAGGATGAGTGGGCAGATTCGCTTAGCGGAGCGAGGCACGAAGTTGACCGGTGTAGCGCGTAGGGTCGGAGAGTAAGTGATTAAAATAGCATTAATTTAAAAAATTAATTTATATTCATACCTTTTCCTAGTCGTATCTTTTGAATTTTAAGCATTACGTATTGTTTATTTCGTGGTTCGCTTTTTGCTTTCTCATATACATATTTAGTACCTATTGTAATCGCGAAAAAAATCGACTTCGGAATTACGACGTAAATACACGTTTGTCTGTTCGTCTGTCTATGCGCGGCTCTAGAGCTTAAACAGTAAACAAAATCAAATGACACTTCGTATTTAGTAGTGCTATTATCCAGAATAGATACTATGAAGAAATGATGGACAAAGCATAGCTAATTCTTGTCAATTTACAGAAAATGCCAATTTATACAAAAGTGGCTGACACGATTTTATTTCAAATTCAATAAATTACAGAGGCTGGCATTGTAATCAATACTATCTAATTGTAAGTCCAATCTGTCAAAAACTATCATATAACGTCCAGCGACAATATGATATATCTAGTTTTACTCCCACTTCTCTCCGATTCTCTCAGTGATCTTCGTTCAGCGGCCTTTCGACTTTATTAATCCATATAATATGAGATATATGGCATAACTGTATAACATGTTTTATATTCAAACAAATGAGATTACCAATATGTCAATATATTTTGAGAATACATTTTCCGCGGTTTTGTTTTTGCATCAGTAGGACTTCCTTACAATTAGGAAGAAGTGCAGTGAGACCAGACGCATACGTACGATATATGAGAAAGTTTGAGCAACGCATATTACACGGATTTTTAAAAACATTTTTAGTCTATCACACTGCGTAGGACGCGGGCATTAGGTCATCCATCCTTACCGTAAACTTTCAAGCAACGTACGCAGGGCCGCGCAAACTCGGGTACAAGGGGTGCGCGGCACCCGGGCGCCAACTAGCCGGTGACGCCTTACCATCAAGATATAATTATCTATATATTATTGGAACGCGAAATTAAAATAACATGATATTTATTGACTTATTTAATGAAATCGCCTTTTTGTCGTTCATTTAAAAGATTGCCCCTTCTTCGAAATGTTTTTAAGGGGGGATAAAACTGAGCAATTCGCTCGATTGGAAATTGACAGCTAATATTATACAAACGTAGCAAAGTTTAACTCTAAACATTATCGATACATTATTTTAAAATTAGAGGGTGTCCATAATATGAACAGATATCTTAGCTAACATTTATTTAGGGGACTGTGGCCGTCTTTTTTTAAGGATTGATTAGTAGACACTTTGGGGGAGGAGAGGGGGTCGCCGCAGAATTCTTTTACACCCGGACGCCAAACACTCTTGGCGCAGCCCTGAACATATGCAGTCGTTTCGGAGGAACTACTAGCCTCTGAATTGTAGACATCATTGATCAGCTTAAGTGCGTAAAGCGACTTATATGTATGGCTGGAAATGTAACATTTCACCACCTCATATCTTTATCGCACGATATTATACAGTAAAACCCCGCTATACGTTGTTTCGCATTTACGTCGCCAATCAATTAAGGAACATGTTTCGTTATAAGTTGTGTCGCTTCGCATATACGTCGTTTGTGAAATACTAAAAGCAAAATTTCAGAAATTCCAATTGCGGTGCATAAATTATTAATATAGCAATATAAATCCTCTATTCGGCTTTTAATTTCATGTTAATATTATTTATATGAATTAATTTAATTTCATGTTTATCAATTCGTGTAAAATCATACTCAGAATAAACATTTGCTGGCCATGTGTTCATGTGTTTGAGAGATCACTATGGGTTAGGTGGTTCACAAGGCACACAGGGGATAAAATGGACTGTCCCAATTTTAATGACGATGTGTAAAAACCTATTTCTGAGCTTTGTGAACAGTTGCGTCTAACATTTTATGTGTTTACGTTTGCGTTGATATCTCATGAGATACTGGATATAATTTTTATTGCGAAATCTGCTTGAAAAGTACTCTTAAAGTGCATATCAGTGTCGTGTAAGTAAAGAAACAATTTTTGTGCTCCATCACACTATAGACAATTATTTTCGGTGATTTCTGAATTTATTATTGCAATCGGTTACTCGTTGTTACGATTAAATGTATATTAAACCCTAGTAGCAATGAGTGGTAATCACATAGTTGTAACATAGCATGTCCAATGTACTGTATTGATGTGTATTATTTGGGAAAGAAATGTGTCACAAAATATCCGCCAGGAATATAACCCCTAACTTTTATGGTTATCTTTGTTTCGCTATACGCTCTTTCGTTATAAGTCGCATTTTTCAGGAACGCATCTACGACGTATGGCGGGGTATTACTGTATTAGTAAAATACAACCATTAAAAACTTTAGATGCAGTATACCACGTCAGTGTCATGAATGAAATCTGAAATATTTGCCCGAGGTTGGACAGGAAGGCTGTTATCGACTGCTGCTTGTTATTCCGGTTGTGAAAAAAGTGTGAAACCGGATTTCATCGGCAAAAGGAAGAATTAAGTTTTTTTTTACGAGGAAGAGTGAATGTTATCGTAGTAAATACCTGTTGGTTTCGCTATTTAGGTCGAACTGAAAAGAGAGCATTTACAAACACCGTCACTCTCACTCTGCAGCAGTTTTCAAAGAAAAAGGGAATCGCTTGATCCAGAAATTCTTCGCAGATGAGATGAAACACGTGTTTGTTACCATTTTCCATGCGGATAGAGCCAGATAGGCGGAGCGTCGCGGCTAAAGGTCAACAGACGGAAATTCGGAGAAAGGATTTCGCCGTAAAAGAGACAAACCTTTTCCTATCGGGGTTATAGAGTGCACATAAATTTATTTTATTCGTAACTATAGATTCGAAGAATTATCAAGCCCGTTATTCTTACGTATGAGATAAAGCTGGCAAATCGCGATACGCCAAAAATCAAAATCTCCATAGAGTAATAAATATGGTTGTAATAGTACGTACGATTTAATCTCGATGTCAGCGTCCTCAAGAATAATTATCAGCAATTACACTCGTGCATAATTTTAAACACTTAGATAAATTTTCACAGAGAAAAATACTCTGTATCACATTCCACATTAAAAATAACAATAAGTAAAAAAAATGTTGTTTGTCACTACGGATAACAAAATTTCGATACGCAATTAAATAATTTTTTGAGTTTAGGCAACGCTATCAAGAATATTAAATTCCATCATAGCAACGGAAGCAAAGGTATCACTTAGCGAGGGATTTAACAAATTCAGACAAATAATCAAGATATCTCTTTTATGAAAAAAATATACGAATAACGCTAGTAGAAATTTATATTTTCTATAGCTTTGATAATGAAAAATGTTTACATAAATTAAGTCTTAAAGAAGACATTTATCAGTTCGTACGAATGGAGATAAAAGTGCGGTCAAGAGAATTAATAATGGATCAAAAATCATTTTAGTAGATTACATATTTATAAATGTGTAACTTCAGACACCTTTCCCAAAACTTTTGCATATGCTATCCCCTTCTCAATGCAACCGACATTATCGCGACCCGATTAACTCTATTCATCTAACAACAAACATTAAATGTAATTCTACTCTCAAGGAATTACGAATATCCATTTTATTTGCGAAAAAATTAACCTTCATCTAAGTGTATCGAAATGAAAAATTAAAATTAAAAATAACCTCATTCGCGACATTTGAAAACATTTCACCACCTCCATTTTGGGAACCACTGACTTTGGATCTGAAGAGGTAAATGCTCTATGACAGTGATGGCGAGCGTTCTATTGCCCACGTGCCAATATTGCTGAAATTATCCAGTCTTTTCCGCCTCGCGTGCCACGAAGAAGTTATTGATTTTTTTGAGTGCCATCTTAATGAAATTCATGATAGACTGAAGTTTGTAACGATAAAACAAATGTTTACAATAGCTAACTAAAGAGCACAAATGTTTTTGCGGCAAAAAATCGTTCCAGAAATTAATAATAGACATGGGCATATAAAAGTTGTTCGTTAAAGGTATATGTTAATGAAGATATATTTTTTAAACATAATAAATAGTTCTATAAGAATTTTGTTAAATATATATAACATAATCTACAATAATCGCTATTGAGATGTAATGAACACTCATGTGCTCGTTATATTGCATCTATAAATCTATTGCTAGTCAATGGAGTTACTGTTGCTTCTGGTGACTCATTCATTAGCTCTATGCATCACTTTTCGTTTTTTCCTGATCGTTCAATCTTTTCTGTATAACCTGTTCCGTTTCTCTTCTAGCTTCAGCAATATTTCCATTTGCCGAGATCTCCCGCGAGTTTGTGCTCCTCTGTTTTCTTTTCCTTTCATCTTGAGTTTCTTTACTTTTTATGATTATGAACTATATTAATTAAAGGATAACGGTAAATAATACGCGTGTCCGGATTTCCTAGCTCATTATATATATATATAGTATTGTTTCTAGTCCATCTATACTAACATGCAAAGTTAGGTGGTAGAGTGTGTGTGTGTATATATATATATACATGGCCGACGGGTGAGGCGGCGAGGCAACCGCCTCAGGCGCCTCTCGAAGGGGTGCGCCAAATATGACAAAAATGAAAACCTATCAAAATAAATTCATAAGGGGCACGGCCCTGTGTGTGTGTGTGTATATATATATATATATACCTATATGTATATATTTTTTTTTAATGCTTAAGGAAAGGTAATAATAAAGGTAGCAACAAAGTGTTGGAGGAAGCCCAGTGCACACTTACCTAGATTGAAGAGTTTTTTAAAATTTTTAAATAGAAGAAGAAATTTAAAAAAAATTTTTTTATAGACTCTCCGTCGCTGAAGAAGGGCGTCAGCCCGAAAGCTCCATTTTTGTGTCGTTTTTGTTCTTTTGTGTTTTTCCTGTGTCCTCAGCACCCCCAGCGGCTTTATATATATATTTATTTATATATGAATGTATTATGTGTAGGAAGCGTAAATATATAATAGACATTATAGATACTGGCACGCGGTGCTTGCATTTTACCGATTGAGAAACCCTGTCGTAGATTTGGGAAAATAACGAAGAAGAAGAGGTGGAATTTACTCGTTTTCAATTGAGTACTACCGAGTAAAGTTCGCTTTTGGGATGTATTCATATGTCATTTTTCTTTCGATGAGTTTCCTATGCATTTTAGCATGGGAAAACCTCGATACTGACGGAGACAACTGTAGTTAATTTTATCATCCTTTAATGCAGTTTTTATTTTTTATGATGATATTCCTTATGATTCATTAAATGAAATATTCCTTATAATGTTATATAATATATGTGTATAATATAGGGTGACCAGGCGTCCCGGTTTCCCCGGATTTGTCTCGGTTTTCAGAGTTTTGTCCCGGTGTCCCGATTTTTCTTTTCGGGACGCATCAATGTCCCGGTTTTTTCCCTTGTAATAGTGGTGGTATATGCAGTAGTTTTTTTATTCCCGTTTATAGGAAATTATTTTGAAAACCAAACTCGATATTCCAAATACTATTTTATAAAAAGCATTTGCATTTAAGTGCTGGAAAATCAAAGACTCATGGCATTTCACTAAGAGCTGATTCTAAGAAAATACGAATTTTCTTATCCATGATTTTCGGTTCACTCAAGTTATATAAGAAACTAAAATATTCACTGGTTTTTGAGTGACTGAAACCTCTACTTTATCGAAGTAATTGTTTGATACAACACAAGATAAAAAAAAATACTCGGAAATAAACTTGGGGATTATGAAAACTTGCATGAACCTGTGCAGATTCAAAGTTGGGATTCTTTCTTCATGGCAGAATTTCGGTCTCTTGCATAAATTTTGATTCAGCCTCTAGTTCTGTTGCCAGTTCTCGGGCATCTATAATTAATTTATTTAACCCTATTTCTGACCTACAAGCTCCGAAATATTGCTGAATCTGCTCAAGAGAATTTATTGAAGCTTTCATATTTACGAATGGACTTTGCAACAATTTACTTACTCCATTTATCTTAAATAGAATGTCGTGCCAAACTGTTGAGAAGATGCAAAAACAATGTCTTTTATAAATTACGCGAGAAAGTTAATCTCAATTTATTAGATGTTGGATGTTCGGCGCATATTTTGCATAACGCTATGCAGTCGGGGGCTGAGAGATTATCTTGTGATGTAGAAATGGTTGTGGTACAAACACTGTCATACTTCTCAACTTATGCAGTACGTACCGAGCGACTGAAAAATGTTTGTTCTCTTTTAGATTTGCAGTATGAAAATTATTGACCAATTCAAAAATTCGCTGGATAAGTTTATACAATGCGGTTGATAGAGTATTAAAAATGTTCGAAGCACTGAAAGCATATTTCTTTTCAGAAGAAAAGTCCCCAAAACGTATTGTGAAATTTTTTGAATCACCAGTAAATGAAGCATACTTCCATGCATTGCTTAATATTCTTGGTTTATTTAATAAACAAATTCTAAAAATTGAATGTTCGCAAAATTGCGTAATAGAGGTAATGAATTACGTGCATGAAACGATTGGCATGCTTACATTACGCATTAACGAAAAATTTGTTCCTTTGAATGTCCTTAAGAGTTTTATCTGATAATAATATTCAGAAGGATGAAATAGAACCATTCAAAGAGGAAATATCAGACATGTACATAACAACCTGTGACTATCTAAAAAAAATGGGTTGAACCCTTACTGTAATTGAACTCTACGGAATGGACGCTATTAAAAAGTTCCCCAGTTTGGGAAGAAGTGTAAAGTACGTGTAAAAATGTTATTGACATGGGCTTTCAAGTTGAAGAAAGTTTATTTTTTAATCAATTTTCATTGCTTAAAAATTTGATTTCAAAAGAGATGAAAGAGAGGAATGATGAGTGGCTTAAAAGATCTTGCTACGGCCGGTGGTCATATTTTTTTTCTTCAAAATTTGAATTTCCAGAATAGACCTCAGAAATGGAGAAACTGTGTAACTTTCTGTTTGCCATTCTGGCACACAATTGAAATGTGGAATGAATATTTTCACAAATAGACATTCAATGGTCTGATGAACGAAACCGCTCTGGATATAAAAACCATCAACTCCATAATGATGTGTAAATTCAACTTTAATATGACCTCTAAAGGTTTTTATGACATGATTAAAAATGATGAAAATTTGATCAAGGCAGGCAGAAGTACTTTCAAATATGATTGAAAACACCATTTTCACCTAATATGTTTTATTGTAATACTGCTTAATTAATCACGAAATACGTAATTTAATTGTTATTTCAATAAATTATAGTTCATATATTCTTTTGTAAACATATTTATTCGATTTTTAGAATATTCAAGAAAAAAAAATCAAAATACCCATTGTCCCGGTTTTTTTAGAAAATGTCTCGGTTTTTCCCTTTCAAAACTTGTTTCGTCCCGGTTGTTACCAAAAGCTTCTGGTCACCCTAGTATAATATATATATAGAGATATACTGGAGATAACATATGCAATATATGGTCGTTAAATGAAATGGAAGTTAAAGAAAGCAGTAGGAGTGGACGATCTTCCGGTAGAAATGTTAAATGAGCTAGGAAAAGAGGGAAAGGAGAGTTTTTATAAATTGTGCCGTAAGATATATGAAGAGGAGGAATGGCCAAAGGATTTCACTAGATCTGATGGATGCTAAAGGAGTGATGAGGACATTGGTAGAATTAAACGTTGAGCACAATCAGGATATATGCACATGCTGTGTAAATTTCAAAAAGGCCTTTGATAGACTTTTTTGGCCTAAGCTGATGAAGGTGCTGAGGAATATAGGGGTTGATTGGAGGGAGAGACGTTTAATCAGAAATTTTATATGAACCAGACTGCGCGGGAAAAGACGGCAGGGGGAGAATCGGATTGGGCAACGTTAGGGAGAAAAGTAGCTTACATTCTTCATTGCTAAAATTCTAAATAGATTACGTTTTTTCGGATTCAATAGACATTTTCGTGATTATTAGAAATGTAAAGGACATCTGTTTAAAAAAAGCAAACTCTGTTCTTTCAAGCGTAAAACCATTTAAATACTGAGATCGTATCATGCTTATAAGTAATTTTAAAATACGAATGATGGATATGTTGCACTCATTCTCGTGTTAATCAAATGGAGAAATTAAACGCTCCTGGGTCGAACCAATATGATAGACTGTAACATGATTAACATTCGCCAGAGGTACTTTCACTATATTGCGAAAAATTCTATTGTGGCCAGCACATAACTGTTTCCATGTTTGGAGAATAGATATTTAAATTATTATTAATAGCATTAGAAGGCAAAATTGATTTCGTATCGTAAAAGATTACAGTCGTCCTTATTGTCGTAAATTAGGTATATTTTGAATGTTAACCAGGACCGGCTCAATACATTTTGGCGCCCCAAGCAGATTTCAATTATGGCGCCCCATCGATACATAAATTTTACATTAAAATTCGGTAGTTTTGCAGTATAACAGGATATAATTATTTTGAAGTTTTGTGTATTTTTATGATTAAACAGTTTAATAAGAAAACAAGGTTTTATTCACAGAAAAATAAATTTGAAATGTCACAAAGAAATTATAAATTGTGCGATACTTATTTCAATGACAATGAGATTGATTGGAACTATTTCATCGATATGCATATGCACAGATGGGGCTCAATCAAATCAGTCAAATTTTCTGGTGCAGTAAGTTTCATAAAGAAGGCATCGAAAAATTCAACATCGACACATTGCCTTATTCATAGACAAGCACGTGTTGCAAAACGCATAAATAAAGGCAGTGACGAACTTATCTAAAGCTAATTGTACAAATTGCTCTTTAAATGAAATAGAAAGGATGAAATTGAATCTTGATTGAAAAATGCACTTGGGATTCTGTGAATACTGCGAAGGAAGGATGCAGGGGAAAAGGAAGCGACGAAACGAATAGAATCAAGCCATATCTTGGAAGTGATCATAGAAAGACGTTTCGAAAAAAATGATTTAAAAAATGTAGGTCGGGATGAAAAGCGGGCTTTATCGTGAATAAATGAGACTTCAAATTTATGACTGATTACGAACTTCAAGAGCAAGATGAACATCGTCTATTACTTGGAATCATTATAACAAAGGACAACTTTCGTTACAGAAGCAGCTTACGAATTTGTTACCAATTTAAAATTGAAAATTTAAAACGACCTTCAGGATGAATTGCTTAAAAGGAAATAAAATTGCCCAATACTAGAGTTAATTACCACAAATTTTAAAGAGAAAAACCTCTACGTTAAACTGTTTATCAAAGGTTGGTTTAAGAAAGAGTATAATAGCAACAAACTTATTTGAATTTAACTAAAAAATAATTTATCCATACAACGTGAAAGATGTACCTATATAAAAAGATCGAATAAAAATTTAGAAAATCTTCGTTGATCGTAGACTAGGTACAGCTCCAACGCCAGGGTGAAACACCCGCTTTTATCATTGCGAAAAATAATATTTACACTAAATATTGACGTCTTTTCTTGAGTAAAGACAAAAACATATCAATTATGCCCAAGGAAAACTAATCTGCAATAACTTGATAACAGATTCTTCAAACGCTAAAAGACGCACACCACTCGACTGACGTTTCCACAACGATGGGCGTATTGGAACAATGCGGACAAATACTTCTTTTTCGATGTCATCAATGCAAAATGCGAGGGAGGAGGAAATGTTGAAGGAGAAGGGGTTAAATACAGTGGTGTGAGAATATGTACCCTGTCCTCACACACCCTAACACAGCGTAGCAATTACTAAGAATCAATAAAAGAAACCCAAAAGATATATATTTCGTCCTCAAACAAGAGTCGCAACCAATCAACCGAGAATTTCAAATGTGCCTGAATAAGGGAGGGAGGGTTTTTGGATATCCCGTATCCTCCTCGGACTTTGTAAAGATTTCCTTGCTCTTGGACACCCTTGCAAATGTCTACCGTTGGCCAACTTCTGATGAGACTGCAGAGGCTAGTAAGGCGGGGGCGATGCCAAGGCATGACCTTTCTCCCTCCCCCCTCCAACCTAATGGAATGCTTCTCTCTTCAGGCCTTTGGTACAAGGGATGCATTGCACCCGGACAGAAACCCTCGGGGGCGGCAAATCACAGAGGGAATCAGCTAAAACCATTAGGGGCGGTGAGAACTGCTTTCACCCGGTCGGTAAAGATCCCCGGCATGTAACAGCAATAAAATGTTACAAAAACCACATCCAGCCATCTGTCTTCGGTAGATTTCTCGGAAGCCGCTTTCGGAAATACTATTTTACTATTTGGAGTAGAGCTGCCCCTGAACATTCATTTCAAGTCACATGTTCACATTTATTCGCCAGCTGTAAACACTAAACATTTCAATGGAAAACCAAATGAAAAAACTAAATTAAGGTATTTTCCAAATATTTTTGTCAAGAAAATTTGGCGCCCCTAAAATTCAGCGCCCCAAGCGGTCGCTTGGTCTGCTTGTATTGTTGTGTCGGCCCTGATGTTAACAGAATTCACCGCTACATGGTGGTGGCGCTGTATATTGGAAATTACGAAATAATTAAATATCTCCGAAATGGATTGTTCTATGAAAATTTGTTTCAAACAAAACATGGAATATTATTCGGTACAACTTTGGTCCTCGCGAAGATTACCAATAACGCCGTTTTTAAGGAGATATTTGACGGAAACCAAAAAAACCGATTAATTATAAATAATACCTCAACAATAACTGCTATGGAAAATTATTTCCAATGAAATTTGTAGGAAATTACATTCTCGATAACCTATGTATAGAATTGTATATACAAAAATCTGATGTGGCCAACACATGACTTTCTCCATATTTGGGGTATAGTTATTTAAATTATTACGAATAGCATTATAAGGCAAAATTATTATTTCGTATCGTAAAAGATTACAGTCGTCCTTATTGCAGTAAATTAGGTATATTTTGAATGTTTACAGAATTCACCGCTACATGGTGGTGGTGCTGTATACTAGAAAAAGCAAAATATCTCCGAAGTGGATGGTTCTACGAAAATTTGTTTCAAACAAAACTTGGAAGAAATATTATTCTCTACAACTTTGGTCCTCACGAAGACGACCAATTACGACGTTTTTAAGGAGATATCTGACGAAAACCAAAAAAAACCGATAAGTTTTTATAAGTAATGCCTAAACTATAACTGCTATGGAAAATTGTTTCAAATGAAAGTTGTAGGAAATTATATTCTCTATAAGCTTTGTATAGAATTGGATATACAATAATGATGTTTTAACGGAGAAATATCGCAAAAACCGAATCGGGTTTCGAATAAACTTCGACTTCCGGTTAACCGTTATTGTCCAAAAACTAACCAGTTCTTTGTGCTCACGCTAAAGTGTTATATATGAAATTTGGTATTAATATAACAAGTACATTTTGAGTTAGGGCGCCCACAATCACATATATTGATTCTCTACCTGGCTGTTGAAGAGAGCGGACGTGCCTTTCACTTCCTTCGGTGGAGCCCAACGGACTTACGAGAGACCATTGTAGCAGTAGCATTAGAGTAGAAGTAGCCGTACTGTTAAGTAGAACTTACTTTTCTTTATATTACTTGTTAACCTTTCTTATAGCTTATTTATTTCATCTACATCTACATGATACACTACAAATCACCAGACTGGTGGGTGGCAGGGGGTGCAGCACACCAAAACCTACCTAATAACGTCCCACTTGGGAATCACTCTCCTGTTATGATCCCGTATGGTCCTTGGGAAAAACATGCTCTTATATCGCTCGGTCCTACAGTCGATCTCTCGTATTTTATTCTCGTGATCGTGCCTGCCCATGTACGTAGGTGCCTCTAATATTCCTGAGACCTCCTCTAATAGAACTTCCGACCTAAATTTCTCCAGAAACCTTAACCTAGCGCTAATTCTGCGATCCTCTAGCGATATCCAATTCAACTCCTTCAAGAGTGATGTGACGCTTAATTTTTGCTCATATTTTTGCTTTACGAATCTGGCTGCTCTGCGATGGATTCTTTCTATCTCAAGTATCTGTCCATTTTCGTACGGATCCCATATGCTGGAAGCGTATTCGACCTGAGATCTGACCAATGATAAATAACACGTTTCTCGTACCTGTTCTGTGCTACATCTTACTATTCAGCCTACGAAGCCCAATTTCTTATTAGCTGCGCCTACGACCCTTCGAATATGCATATTCCACGATAGATCACGACAAATGGTGACTCCTAAATATTTAACGAACTCTGCGGATTGGATATTCAATCTATCAATTCTGTACTCCGAGTCTAATTCGTTCTCCTTACTCTTCCAGAAACTCAATAGGGAACATTTACTGTGATTAACTTCGATTTTCCAATCTTGACACCATGCTGAAAGGGCGTTTAAATCTTCCTGGAGCGATTTTTGGTCATCCGAACTCGTTATCTCCTTATATAAAACGGTGTCATCTGCGAAAAGTCTTATTTTGCAGCGAACTACCGAGCAGATATCGTTTATATATATCAGGAATAGTAGTGGGCCTATGACACTTCCCTGTGGAGCACCTGATGCGACTTTTACCAGGTATGACGATTTCCCATCAATAACTACTATCTGTTTTCTTTTTGGGAGGAAGTCTTTTACCCAACTCACGATATGAGGGTTTATGCCGTACTTTCCTACTTTTCCTATTAATTTATTATGGGGTACTTTGTCAAACGTTTTTTTAAAATCAATGAAAATGGCATCAACCTGAGTGTTTTTCTCTCCGCATTGCAACAAATCGTTTACGAACAGGGCGAGCTGCGTTTCGCATGACCTACCTTTCCGAAACCCGTGTTGGTTTTTGCTTAACGAAGAACGACCATCTAAATAACGCAAAACAGAGCTAACGATTATATGTTCTAGAATCTTACAGGATAATGACGTCAAGGAAATCGGTCTATAATTTTCGGGGTTCTCTTTATCACCGCCTTTGTGGATGGGCGTTACGTATGCTAGCTTCCAGTCTTTTGGAACGGTACCATGTGCAACAGATTTTTCGAATATTCGAATATTCTTTCAACACACGCGCGGGTAAGCCCTCCGGCCCGGGATACTTATTTTGCTTAATCGACTCTAGCTGGTGCGCGATACCTGTTTCAGAGTATATCAAATCTTACATCGAATTTCCCTTATCATTCGAAGCTGATTCCTCAAATTCGTTGCTCACCGAAGTAAACGCTTTCTGAAAGTGTTCATTTAACAAGTTCGCTTTTTCCGCGCTATGGTGTACTACATCACCTGCCTTCGTTCACAATGACGCTATGGTGGGGCCTCTACCATGAACCTCCCTAACGTACGACCAAAATGCTTTCGGATTTTCTTTCACATTATTATGAAAACTTTCTTTTTGTAATCATTAAATGCTAATAACGTCCTTGTCATTTTTTTAATCGTAATATTTTTTAGTCGTATACCGTAGTGTAGTAGTTTTTCTAACACTCCATCTGCGCATTGCTTTTTTACACCGATATTTATATCGTAATTGTTGTTATTTTCTTCTCTCTATAAACGTAACTTCTTCCTTTTATTACAATTGTACGGTGTTTGCGTGCTAACCTGTGTTTTATTAACGTTGCTTCCTGCTTCTAACGTTGTCTGTAGTATTTGAGTAATCCTTGTCATCGTTTTTGTGTTAACTTAATATTTCATTGTGGAATACCGTAGTATCGTTCTTTTTCCAGCACCCAGTTTTTATTTTTTTTTATAAGCCCGTTTATTTAAATAGTAATTGCATTTTTTAGAGTATTTTTTTCCGTAACTCATAGTTTACAAATTTACACGTTGATTGTGTACTAACCATCTTGTGTGCGAACTAACGTTGTTTGCGTTGTGTTTCACTTTCTACCTGTGCTTGACCCTCGATCTCTTCACTCGAGCACTCCAGGAATAACTTCCCCGCGTATATTAAGCGTTAGACTAGTCTATTAGATACGTTATTTAAGAGCTTATAGAAACCCGTACTTGGAAAAGATAGGATGACTCCCCTTAGGCCCTCTGTTTCTCTCTTCAAGAGTGCTGTTGATATGTGAACCTACCCCTGTTAGCAACAGGTTTGCGGTGCTGTCGGAGGATAGCTCAACGAACACTGTGACCGTACCTATCCCACCTAAGAGGAGTCGGGTTGGGAAGGGGGGGTTGTTAGTGATAGATAGCTCTAATGTCCGGCGTGTGATGGCGCCTTTGCTATCAAGGGCCCGCCGGGAGGGAGTGGTGGAGCGGGTGTTCTCCAGGTGTATACCAGGAGGTACGGTGCCCCAGGTGACGAAGGTGGTTCGGGAAGAGGTCGTTGGCACGGGCTGATCTAGTCTGCGGGTGGTGGCGCATGTTGGCACCAATGACGCCTCGAAGCGCGGCTCCGAGGATATTTTGAGTTCCTTCAGGGACTTAAACTCCGAGGTCGGTCGTGTCCGAGAGGAGTCTGGGGTTGATGTGCGTTTAACCATCTGCAGCATTGTCCGTGGATTGAATGTGGCTCTGAGGTTTGGAGTAGTGTGGAGGGGCTAAACCGAAGGTTATGGTCTTTCTGTAGGGACATGGGGGTGGATTTCGTTGACATTCGTCCGATTCTCGGATCGTGTGGGGCACCCCTAAATGGCTCGGCGGTTCATTACCCGCTGGAGGCATCCCAGGGTGTAGCGCGTAGGATCCTTGAGCATACTAGGGCTTTCTTAGGCTAGAGAGCAGGGTAGAGTGTAGGCGTCTTAGGAGAATGGGTGTAATTGAGAGGGTAACAGAGAACAATATTACGAGAAATCCGGCCAATACCGCAAATAAATTAGACTTACCGAGCGATGAAGGCGCTGACATCCGTGATGTCAATAGTGTTAACGTTTGGGATTTTGATAAAAATGGTGAAATAAAACGCGATCAGAAAGAAAATGCTATATTGGCGGAATAATAGTATGAAGAACGCATGTATTCCTAAAACGATTACGAATGGTAAGGCTGAGGTTTATCTGAGAAGCGATAGAGAGAGATTAAATGTCGTCGTATTGAACTGCCGCAGCATCCGTAGGAAAATTGCTGACTTAGAGCATATTATTCGCAGCCTAGAAGCCGATGTCGTGATCGGTACCGAGAGTTGGCTCACTGACGAGATTGCAAGTCAGGAGGTATTCCCTCAAGACTTTCGAATTTTTAGAAAAGATCGTAGCATCCGGTCCGGAGGTGTAGTATTTATTGCAGTCAGCAAGGCATACGAAAGTTTTCCATTACAGATTAATTACGACGAAACAGAAAGTGTTTGGTGTGGAGTTAGAGGAAGCGATTATACGATACCAAATATATGCGTATTTTATAGGCCTCCCAATGCAAGTTTAAAAATGATTCATAATCTCGAGAAACAAGTAGCAACGCTAATATCGAAAAATAAAGAGAGGGCCATTATAATAGGAGGAGACTTCAACTTACCTTCAATAGACTGGAATCATAATTGCTTTGATCCCGGTGGTAGAGAGCGTGAATCATGCGAAGCACTGATAGAAACCTTCGTTAAACACACATTGTGTCAGCTAGTAAGGTGCCCCACAAGATCGAACAATATATTAGATTTACTCGTAACGAACTACCCTGAGCGTATGAACAAGTTTTCCGTAGAGGAAGCCATAAGCGATCATAATGCCGTTTAAGTAGAATTTAAGCTAAAAGTGGAGTAACAGGTTAAGGCTAAAAGACGCGTATATATGTACGCCAAAGACGATTTCTCGAAATTTAGGTCCTTTTTACAGACACAATTCCCTAATTTCTGCGAAGCATCAATCGACGCTAGTACAGAGGCATATTCAGGGATATGATGCGAGAGTATACGGATAAATTCATTCGACATAAACTTAAACGTGATGGTGCGGAACCAAGATGGTACAACCAGAAAGTTAGATGCGCTCTTAGACGGCAAAGAAAACCTCACGCTCGCTTAAATACCAATTCTTCAAAAGTCACAGAGGAACAGAGGTCAATGATACGGCATCAATACAGAGAAGCGCGGTCAAGAGCTAGAGTAACAATGCGAGAATAATTTAATGATTACAAAAAGAAAGATTTGCATAATAATGTGAAAGAAAATCCGAAAGCATTTTGGTCGGAAGTTAGGGAAGTTCATGGTAGAGGCCCCACCATAGCGTCATTGAGAACGGAGGCAGGTGATGTAGTACACCATAGCGCGGAAAAAGCGAACTTGTTAAATGAACACTTTCAGAAAGCGTTTACTTCGGTGAGCGACGAATTTGAGGAACCAGCTTCGAATGATAAGGGAAATTCGATGGAAGATTTGATATTCTCTGAAACATGTATCGCGATTAAGCAAAATAAGTATCCCTAAGCTAGCATACGTAACGCCCATCCACAAAGGCGGTGATAGAGAGAACCCCGAAAATTATAGACCGATTTCCTTGGCGTCATTATCCTGTAAGATTCTAGAACATATAATCGTTAGCTCTGTTTTGCGTTATTTAGATGGTCGTTCTTCGTTAAGCAAAAACCAACACGGGTTTCGGAAAGGTAGGTCATGCGAAACGCAGCTCGCCCTGTTCGTAAATGATTTGTTGCAATGCGGAGAGAAAAACACTCAGGTTGATGCCATTTTCATTGATATTAAAAAAGCGTTTGTCAAAGTACCCCATAATAAATTAATAGGAAAAGTAGGAAAGTACGGCATAAACCCTCATATCGTGAGTTGGGTAAAAGACTTCCTACCAAAAAGAAAACAGATAGTAGTTATTGATGGGAAATCTTCATACCTGGTAAAAGTCGCATCAGGTGCTCCACAGGGAAGTGTCATAGGCCCACTACTATTCCTGATATATATAAACGATATCTGCTCGGTAGTTCGCTGCAAAATAAGACTTTTCGCAGATGACACCGTTTTATATAAGGAGATAACGAGTTCGGATGACCAAAAATCGCTCCAGGAAGATTTAAACGCCCTTTCAGCATGGTGTCAAGATTGGAAAATCGAAGTTAATCACAGTAAATGTTCCCTATTGAGTTTCTGGAAGAGTAAGGAGAACGAATTAGACTCGGAGTACAGAATTGATAGATTGAATATCCAATCCGCAAAGTACGTTACATATTTAGGAGTCACCATTTGTCGTGATCTATCGTGGAATGTGCATATTCGAAGGGTCGTAGGCGCAGCTAATAAGAAATTGGGCTTCGTAGGCTGAATAGTAAAATGTAGCACAGAACAGGTACGAGAAACGTGTTATTTATCGTTGGTCAGATCTCAGGTCGAATACGCTTCCAGCATATGGGATCCGTACGAAAAGGGACAGATACTTGAGATAGAAAGAATCCATCGCAGAGCAGCCAGATTCGTAAAGCAAAAATATGAGCAAAAATTAAGCGTCACATCACTCTTGAAGGAGTTGAATTGGATATCGCTAGAGGATCGCAGAATTAGCGCTAGGTTAAGTCTTCTGGAGAAATTTAGGTCGGAAGTTCTATTAGAGGAGGTCTCAGGAATATTAGAGGCACCTACGTACATGGGCAGGCACGATCACGAGAATAAAATACGAGAGATCGACTGTAGGACCGAGCGATATCAGACCTTGTTTTTCCCAAGGACCATACGGGATCATAACAGGAGAGTGATTCCCACGTGGGACGTTATTAGGTAGGTTTTGGTGCGCTGCCCCCCCTGCCACCCACCAGTCTGGTGAGTTGTAGGGTATCATGTAGATGTAGATACATCCATCCACACAGATACACATACACACACAGTCACACATATACATCATTCCGAAAATAGTCTAAACGAGTTCTAGGGACCTCAATACGTGTATTTCCGTTAAAATCTCGAAGTCCATTTTTTTCGTGATCACAATACATTCCCTATACTATGTATGGAGAAAGTAAAAACAGTCGAAATCGTTTCTGCCGTTCTCGAGTTATTCGCCATCAGAGTCGTTGGTATGGTAAGGGACGTTCAGAACCCAGAACAGGTAGCGGAATTATTGACACGTAATAGATGTTTAGTATCTCAACGATTCCTAATAACTTACCCTACTTTTGGCTTCATAAATTTTTAATTGCGGATATGTATTACTTATTTTCGAAAAACTAAATTGCAAATGAAAATATTTAGAATCGCACGCGATATGTGCTCCTAAGTTCATCGAACATGTTCTATTAATGACATTCCGTTTATGATATATTTCCTGTCATGAGCCATACCATCTTATTAGATCAATCGCTTCATTATACGGATTATATAGGTATAATTTTTATATTAAAGTAGATCACGGATGCGTAACAAAATTCCTTTTGAATAATATCCGTCGTCATGGAATAAAATGAAAACCTGTCTTATATGCGTGTGAGCAATTTTTTATGAAATGAAGGTTTATTTTTTTAAGTGGGTATATATAGCGGTACACTGGATTTTTGGTCATTAAAGTTTGTTCGCCCTGGACGACGTATCACATTGCCTCGCATTGCTAAGCCGTGTTAAACTCTCCTCATGTGAGTACCACAAAATATAATTTTAGCGTGTAATATAGAAATTATTTGCAATTGAGAAAGTTTGCTTATTCTATCACCATTTCTGATAACATCGTTTTCATCTTGATAATGCCTACATCTCCTCAAGTCGAATGACTTATACATTGAAACATTAAAGATGTATATGTTGCATGCTAATGAGAATTTTCAACATTGACTAAGAAAGCTTTTTTCATGCAGACAGGTCCAACAATAGAAGAAAAATGAAGACTGGTCTCACAAGAATAACTAACATTCTTGGATCCGTATTGTTGCTCATTCTTCTTTGCCAACGAACTAAGGGAAATACAGTCAACCATGGTACCTGTCCAACAGTAACCCCCGTTACACTTGCCTTCAATCCGGTAAGTAATTAATATATGAACAAATTTTCAAATCAGAACTACGTTTTCGACGCATGCCATGTCTAACGAAAACATTTCCGTGAAAACTCCCTTACTCATTTTTGCAAAATATCGTTTAAAATATTTGGTTTACATTGTTCATGTCGGTCATTGCAACGAGCATGATGTGGCTCTCTGTTAAAACAGATTAAACATAATTTTCTGTGTTTATTCCGGATATTCAAACTGTATTTTAACGTAACAATTCCATGTTTTATCTTCCCGCGGATTATTTTCTCAAACGAAACACGAGGAGATAAATTGGCGTCGATAGACACTCGGAAAAATAGCGGATATTCCGCCGAGGAAGCTGCTAAAAGAAACTTCAATGGAAAGGATCGCGCGTGTATTCGACCAATAATTGGATTCTTTAATGGTTTATTGCTGCTTCAAAAGATCTCACCGAAATGAGTGTGTCCGCCCTACTCAACTATTACTTGTCATCTTCATCTAACATTCTTCCGTGAAATTGGAATTAATTGCTGCCCAAATATTATGAAAACTGAATACTGAATTATTCAATAGTTTTAAACAGACTTTCACTTCACTTCCGATATCGTTTTATATTATTCGTATTCATCTTGAAGCTCTTAGTGTGACAAAAAGTTCCATTTTATTCATCAAAATTTCATCTTAATTATATATCCGCATGGTTTTTATTCAAATTTTTTCTTTGGCAAGAATTTCCGAATTATCCTATTTCATCCAAATCAAAAGGTTTAGCTTTTGGCGATCATATTGGAGAATGAAAGTGTTAAGACAAAATTTCAACAGACTACAGATAAAACAACGTCAACAACCAAAATTGAACTGGCACGAAATAACCGAATACATTCTCGCTACCGTTGATCATCAATATTCAATCCAATTAAACTAATTTTAAATGATTACACCTGCGAATGAAAATATGATAAATTGCGATTCCCTCGCTCCAGAGTAGGTTCCCGATGAATTATGAACCATCGTGCAATACTGATGCGTTCTTTAGCATTGATTTAATCATGCCAACGAAAGACATATATTAACCGTTTAGTATACAATTTATAAGCGCTGCCAAGCGACAAATCAGAAGGGTTGTCCAGGAAATGTTGAATATTTTTATTAATGATTCATTTTCTAATAAGTTTGTGATTAATTAAATATGCGAAAATTATTTAAAACATACCTCATTTAAAATTAGTGGTAGCAATTTTTATATTCACATGAATTCCTTTGAATTAAGTTATCAGTTTCTTTTCAATTACAAACGATGTGTAAGTATGTAACAAGGATAAACGTATTTAAATACATTCCTTTGTCATAGATAATCTATTCCCTTCTTATTATTAAAAACTGCATTGGCAAGAAAGGAAATTAAAAGCATAAACGTGTTTTAGCATATCTGGTTTACATCAATATCTACGAATATTATTTATGTGGGCAACAAAAAATGCAAGAAATTTGCTAACTTCGAAATGATTTTATTTTCTTGAAAACTGCTTCTGCTTTGGTAAGAGTGTTTAGGGAAAGAGCATATTCACTTACTAGTGCTACATAATTTGTTTGAAGACTTCTCTGCATGACTAATATTTTACGAGAAATAACGGAAACATGATTTTTATTTCTTTTTAATTATCAAGTGGCACCCCTTATTAGGTTTTATGAATTTTCCATATCATTTACTTTGACCTCGTGTGATAAATTCCAAATTTCATGAAAATCTGCCCGGTAGTTTCGGAGAAGAACACGCGAATGTTTGGACGGACAGAAAGACAAACGGACGCGACCTGACCATAAGCCAGCTAACGGACGCGACCTGAACATAAGTCAGTGATTTTTTCACTATTTGTGATGAACGCCTTTCTCTCCGGATGTCCGACCAGAAAAGTTAACTGGGGTAAATGATTTCATTTCGACCAAATTTTCACCGTTTACTTGGCGTGACTAGCATTGTATTCTACTGTTATAGTTAATTCCAACCTCCACAGTAAACAAATAAAAAAATATTTTTAAAATTTTATATTCTCCATTTGAACGACACGGGAACGTGTGTGGAATATTTTTACTTTTTCCGTACGTAGTATAGGGAAAAATACTGTCTTCGTGAAAAATTCAGCGAAAATACACGTTTTGAAGTCTCCTGATTGTGTTTTCACTGTTTTCTCGATGATGTCTGCATGTTACAGGAACATTGTTGGCGCTGTAATTTAATTACTAATGATACGACTTTTTACTTGAGATTCTTATTAGTGATTCAATATTCGAAAAGGTTTTGGCTGAAACTGTTCAACCTGAAATGCAGGTTAACACGTGCAATTTTTCCGTCTTTTCCAAATATATCCTGTAGAACTTAATTTATGTAAACATTTCTTATTAAGTTGCAGATGATACAATTTCATACCACATTCGTTTAAAAAACTTTTTTAAACGGATTATCTTTCATATATTTCAATTAATCGTCTAAAATGTGTGCAATAGGTGGCTGATTCCTTATTATCCGTTGTCATGATAAATGTTTCTAATTGTTAATAGCAACGCATACACAGCCAGGGGTTATTTTACTTTCCATCGATATTTTGTTATACATAGCAGTAGCTGATAATTTTGTCTCTTATTGGGTTTTCATTGTTGAAGTTGATTCAGACTATATTTCACTGTGAAAATTAATCAGTGTTTGTTCACGAGTGTAACTGCTGATAATTATTCTTGAGGACGCTGATGTCGAAAGCAACCATATTCATTGATCTTTATGCAGAAAGTCATGTGCTGAACACATCATATTATTTATTTCCTATTTAAAAGTGCTTGATATCATGATACAAAGTCGGGATTCCAACCGAGGTTCGGAAAAAAGAATGATCTTATTTCAATACCATCAAATTTCAATTATTTTCCGATTCCGTCCGAAGTGTTTTTATTAAACAAAATATCAGAAGATTTGATAATCTAAAACTTCTGTCGTCATAGCAACCCAGTTATTGTCAGTTTTTCGGTATTATCGGCGAGATGGGGGTGAGAGGTTATTGTAAGCTGCTCGCGCGGGCGTAATATAGTAGCGAGAGTGAAAATTCATTAGGGCCAAGCGGTAATACCGTAATTTTCTGTCTCTATATAAATACTCCTTTCATTGTTAACAAATATCAATATATATATATAATACATGAAATATTTCTCTAAATTTACGCAACAGAACTGCAGGCTAAAATATAATTAGGTTGCTACTGTTTGAGATTAATATCATAGCATATGTGAATATGTCAGTTAACATTAATTTAAATTTTATAATTTAACTTTTCCAGCATCTATATCAAAAGTAGCGTAAATCATAAATTGATAGGTTATCAATTTGAAATATAACAAATGAGAGGAAGATACATATTTAATACACATGTGAATATTTTCAGAGAAAAATACTTTGAATCCATTATCATGAATTTTTCTCCCTAAAAACAAAACGAATATAATAATGCTAATGCTTGGAATTCTTTTTCAACAGTTCGTGCCCGCTGCCGGAGGAACAGTAACGTACTATCTAGCTAGTAGATTTTCATCAAAATTTGATCATTCCTTGAGGTGCGTCTCGTATACATTCACTGCAGCCAGTAACACTGCTACCGGAATGACTGTGACAATCACAGGCTACAAACCATTGTGAGTACGCCTAGAAAAATCAACGAAATTTCATCTCGCCATTTCATTCATGTGTCCGAACACTTTGGACAACTGCATTGTTATTCGATTTAAACTCGTAAACATCTTTGATGAGTGACTTTTCCTTAATGATGAAAACTGAATTATTTTCACAGAACCGGAAAGAGAATAACTACCACAGGAACTTTCACTACACAGGGTACTAATTTTGGATCATGGTTGGCGTATTTTTCAAACCCATGTATGTTTTTGTTCACTTTCTACATAATGTGCAGAAAATTGGAAAATATAATATAAAATTAGATGTATTTAATTCCTTAATGCAACTGTTTCATTTTTTATCATACGATATTTGTAAATATCAGTGTTTCTATTGAAATCCTATTTGATGCTATGGACGTTGATTCGGAAAATATTTCAAAAATTTTATAATTTTATAACAATATTCAAGTTTCCTTTCTAAATTCAGATGTAAATTATGCCTATAAATACTGTTGCAGCATCTTCGTTTAATCATCATTCTACGTCAGTTCCCACACCCTTCTCTATTATCGGCGTGGATCCTAGTACTTCAGTTACCGAGATGGGTAATTGGGTTGTTCTTTATAACTGCCATCAATTCGGGCATTTCTACGTTGGTATGTACTCTTTACTGGCGACAATAAACGTTGATATTCTCAATAATGTTAAAGTAATTAGTGTTGTGAGGAACATTCTAGAAAGAGCATTTACTTTTCAGAAAACTTGTGGATCCTATCTACTGTAATACCTATGACAGCAGCCGACCTTGCAGCCGCTCAAGCAGCAGCATTAGCCGCAGGTGTTACAACAAACAGATACAGTCAAAATAATTGCTAAGTGAAAATGGGCGTTTCAAATGACATATAATGTATGATAATTTAATATTTATATATACACCTTTGGAATTTGGCATATGAATCTAAAGTGACTCATTATTAACGAAATATGACTGAATAAATAATTGGACGATAAATTTGTTATTGGCGTATAACAATACATCATCAGCTCCTCAGTGGCGGATCCACGGGCGGAGTGGGGGGGGGGGGGGGGGACAATATCGCCCCTCGTTGGATATTATATCGCCCCTCGTTGGATATTCTTCATGAGTAGCAAAAGGGGAAGCCGAGAGGGTTGTCCTGCTGAAGAACAATATGCTTCACTGTGATAATTATCATACTATTCCATCGTGTACCATGGTGTATTAATAGAAAATACTTTTGACAAGGATTTGGTATACAAATTAAAACATCCCCCACCCCCATGGAAAAATAGTCAATAACCGCCTCTCCCTTAGGAAGTAACTAGATCCGCCCTAGTGTCATCAGCCATTATCAATTCTTTGAGGGATGAAGGTCTCCACCAGACTCTCCAATTTTCCCTGTCAACTGCCTCCCTTCCACGATATTATTCTTCAATTTTTTGTTGACGATGAATCCAACTCCTCCTGTTCTTCCTGTGTTAGTTCCCCTGTAATAAATAATATGTACAATCCTCAACTCCAATAGGCCTTCCCCTTTTCTTCTCCCCTCAATAACTGCTAAAATGCCCCACTTGAGCTTCACCAGTTCTTCCCGGAGCTCTTGGAGTCTATCATTTGCTGGACAAAGTCCGGCAGTTAAAGTTAGGAGGTTAAAAGAATTGGATAAGGATGAGAAAGAGTGGCAGTGGGTGTTTAACCTCCCGGGATTCATAGCACCCTTTCCCTTCATGACTTGCTTCTGACCGCTTCCACGGTCAGAGTTAATCTAGCCTCTGGAGATTGAGGGCAATTTTTTATGGGTTACATGTCATGGGGTGATTGTGGGCATTAAAACACCACGCTGTGTCAGAGCGGATTCGTGAGTACCGCATTCACTTTGGCGGTATATATTGCATGGTTGAACCTAACGGTGTCCGAGGACACCACTGTGCTTCATCCTTTAAGGCCCATACACACGTCAGTTAATGGCCGGACGGCGGCCTCAATGCGGCCTGAACGGATGAAATCCGGACGAAATCCGGACGAAAAACCGACGTGTGTACACTCGCTGGCGGCCTTACGGCCGCCTTCGGGCCGCCGGATAGAACCTCTGGATGGATAGTGTTTTTCCATCCGGACTTCGTCCGGCCAAATCTTGCGCATGCGCAGTAGACCGTTCAACCCCCTCTCCTAGCTACACATGCTCTCAGAGAACACTTGCATTTGGGTGATGCATGGTAGTTTCGTATTGCTGTTCACGTTTCCCTTTTGTGAAGATCGCCCCGGTACTTTTTTATACTATAAAGCAGTGGTGCACAACTTTTTTTTATCAAAGGGTCGTATTTCACATTTTTTCCGAGTCCGCGGGCCGCATTATGAAAAAAATTACATTGAATTCGTAAATTAAAGGAAAATCTTAATTAAAACATTTTATTACATTTTATGGGATTTACGTGGGACATCATCACTCACAACATTGTCAGTCTTCCATTGGAGAGGTTCGTTTGAATGTAACGAATTGTTACTGTTGATATTAAACTTCTTTTAGTAATCTGACTTATTTCGAGAGATTTACTTCAATTATTTCTCGGTGTATTGTGACCTTTTCCTATCGGGGTTATAGAGTGCACATAAATTTATTTTATTCGTAACTATAGATTCGAAGAATTATCAAGCCCGTTATTCTTACGTATGAGATAAAGCTGGAAAATCGCGATACTCCAAAAATAAAAAATCTCCATAGAGTAATAAATATGGTTGTAATAGCACGTACGATTTAATCTCGATGTCAGCGTCCTCAAGAATAATTATCAGCAATTACACTCGTGCATAATTTTAAACACTTAGATAAATTTTCACAGAGAAAAATACTCTGTATCACGTTCCACATTAAAAATAACAATAAGTAAAAAAATGTTGTTTGTCACCATGGATAACAAAATTTCGATACGCAATTAAATAATTTTTTGAGTTTAGGCAACACTATCAAGAATATTAAATTCCATCATAGCAACGGAAGCAAAGGTATCACTTAGCGAGGGATTTAGCAAATTCAGACAAATAATCAAGATATCTCTTTTATGAAAAAAATATTCGAATAACGCTAGTAGAAATTTATATTTTCTATAGCTTTGATAATGAAAAATGTTTACATGAATTAAGTCTTAAAGAAGACATTTATCAGTTCGTACGAATGGAGATAAAAGTGCGGTCAAGAGAATTAATAATGGATCAAAAATCATTTTAGTTGATTACATATTTATAAATGTGTAACTTCAGACACCTTTTCGGAAACTTTTGCATATGCTATCCCCTTCTCAAGGCAACCGACATTATCGCGACCCGATAACTCCATTCATCTAACAACAAACATTAAATGTAATTCTACTCTCAAGGAATTACGAATATCCATTTAATTTGCGAAAAAATTAACCTTCATCTAAGTGTATCGAAATGAAAAATTAAAATTAAAAATAACCTCATTCGCGACATTTGAAAACATTTCACCACCTCCATTTTGGGAACCACTGACTTTGGATCTGAAGAGGTAAATGCTCTATGACAGTGATGGCGAACGTTCTATTGCCCACGTGCCAATATTGCTGAAATTATCCAGTCTTTTCCGCCTCGCGTGCCACGAAGAAGTTATTGATTTTTTTGCGTGCCATCTTAATGAAATTCGTGATAGATTGAAGTTTTTAACGATAAAACAAATGTTTACAATAGCTAACTAAATAGCACAAATGTTTTTGCGGCACTAAATCGTTCCAGAAATTAATAATGCACGTGGGCATATAAAAGTTGTTCGTTAAAGGTATATGTTAATGAAGATATATTTTTTAAACATAATAAATAGTTCTATAAGAATTTTGTTAAATATATATAACATAATCTACAATAATCGCTATTGAGATGTAATGAACACTCATGTGCTCGTTATATTGCATCTATAAATCTATTGCTAGTCAATGGAGTTACTGTTGCTTCTGGTGACTCATTCATTAGCTCTATGCATCACTTTTCGTTTTTTCCTGATCGTTCAATCTTTTCTGTATAACCTGTTCCGTTTCTCTTCTAGCTTCAGCAATATTTCCATTTGCCGAGATCTCCCGCGAGTTTGTGCTCCTCTGTTTTCTTTTCCTTTCATCTTGAGTTTCTTTACTTTTTATGATTATGAACTATATTAATTAAAGGATAACGGTAAATAATACGTTATGTAAGGCTATTGTTGTTCAGAATAGGTAATACATAGAATATATTGTGTGTGTATATATATATATATATGAGTATATGTTTCTCCGTCGCTGAAGAAGGGCATCAGCCCGAAAGCTCCATTTTTGTGTAGTTTTTGTTCTTTTGTGTTTTTCGTGTGTCCTCAGCACCCCCAGCGGCTCTTCATTCTAGGTAAGTGTCCACTGGGCTTCCTCCAACACCTTGTTGCTACCCTTATATATATATATGTTATATATATATGTATGTATATATATATAGGTTATATATATGTGTGTGTGTGTGTGTGTGTGTGTGTGTGTGTGTGTATGTATATATATATATATAAATACTAAGGAAGAGGAAAGGTAAGTAAGGATATTTTGGGCAACTAGGTGTTGAAGGAAACCCAGTGAACACTTACCGGAAGTAGAGCCGCTGGGGTGTTGGAGAGACACATTTGTAGAGGTTAGAGCTTTCGGGATGATCCCTTCGACAGCACAAGAGAGACACAACTGATATGGCAGTGACACTGGGGTGAAGGTGTGGGGGTGGAAGGGAAGGGAGCGTGGAAAGGTCGGGGATTGGAGGATGTAGAAGGGGGAGGGGGGAGAGGGGAGAGGGGAAAGAGAGGGTGGAAAGAAGGAAATATTAACGGATACTGAGGCCGGGAGGAGAGAAAGAGTTTAAGATTTGGATATGGGCCAGTTCCCATTGACGGAATTGGGGGGCGGAAGCGTCGTCCGCGAGGGCGCGGATGGCCCTCACCGTGAAACAAACATTGAAACTAAGATTGTGGTTATTCGCATGAACGGCTACGGGTAGCTGTCGTTTAAGACTAACGCTGTTGCGAAGGCCGTTCATGCGAATGTTGAGGGAATTGCTTGTGAGTCCGACGTAAAAAGCGGGGCATTGGGTGCAGGTTAGTATGTAGATGACGTTGCGGGTGGTACAGTTGGTAAGGGATGTTATGGGGTAGGTGATGTTGGTGGTGGGGTTTGAGAATGAGTTGGAGGGTGGGTTTATAGGGCATGTTTGGCATCGTGGTCTGCGGCAGGGGTGGGAGCCTGCAGGGTGCAGAGGAGTGGGTGATGGAGGTTCTCTTCTCCACAGGATGTTGGCAAGGTTGGGAGGTCTGCGGAAGGAGAGGATTGGGGGTGTGGGGAAGGAGACCTGGTTGGGGGCGGAAGTGAGGATCCTTCAACACCTATATATATGTGTATATATATATATATATATATATATATATATATATAAATACTAAGGAAGAGGAAAGGTAAGTAAGGATATTTTGGGCAAGGATATCAGTTGTGTCTCTCTTGTGCTGACGAAGGGATCATCCCGAAAGCTCTAACCTCTACAAATGTGTCTCTCCAACACCCCAGCGGCTCTACTTCCGGTAAGTGTTCACTGGGTTTCCTTCAACACCTAGTTGCCCAAATATATATATATATATATATATATATATATATATATATAATATAGAATATCTGTGATTAGACATACTAAAGCTTTAAATAAGTTAAGTCCATATATCGGCAGCACTGATGGAAGTATGCTTTTGGCATTGTAGATTTATCGAGAAATTTTTAATTTTTGTAGGTATTTCCTTTTGACTCCAGAGGATAGTTTCTTTTTCCCATAAGATAACACGTATAAATCGAATTTTTTGACTGCAGAAATTATTTCGTTAACATTTTAAAATATTATTTTGACGCGAAACTTGCGCAGTCATGCGAAGAAAATTATAAAGATTAATGTCCATAGCGGAGAAATTCAAATTTGATTAGAAAATCTCCAAAATTTGTTTTAATAAGATTTTATCACAAATTTTATACATTTTTAAGCGCGTTTCGCTTTCAACGTGAGCGCCTATTATCGTCGGTCTGTCCGGCTGTCCGTCCGTCCATCTCTCCGTCCGTTTGTCCGTCCTTTCGTCCACATGTTCGTCCTCGGCTTCTACACAACGGATTTTCATGAAATTGGATATTAAGGACTTACAATCAAAGATAATAAGAAAATCGCAAAAATTAATCACGTAAGCCAATCAGTGGAACCACTTCACTGGAGATAAAAATGAAATTTTCGTTATATCTCGTAAAGTATTAGTCATATCAAAATATCTTACAAATAAATATTATAGAACTAATAAAGAAGAGTATATATTTCCTTTCCTATACATTTTTATCGTAGGAGTAGTTGTTATAGAGAAAATCAAACAAGAATGCCTTAATTCGAGTTGAACTTAGAAAATTTTTTGCATGGTTACTTCTTTATTGTTGCTAACATAAACAATCTCACAAACAAACGTTTAATTTCCTTACGAGTGCATGCAATATTTTAAAAAGGAAGAAAATGGATTATTTATGACGAAGAAAATACTTTAAAACGCTATTACCCTTACGTACAGGTATATAATTTCTTTCTAAAACTACATTGCACGAAACGCGCCCATTTGTGATACGTTGTACACTTTCCTAACTTGTTTACGCATTAGGATCGAACTAACATTAGACTTTAACAACTGCAGTTGTTATGCCTATCAATTTAATAAATGCGTAAAACTCAAGAAGAAATAGTCGTTAAACGTAATTTTTGGCTTTTTTCGAATGAGATTTGATTTTCTACGATATGGAGATTCATTTCCATCGTTTTCTCGGCATAACTGTAAAAATCTCGCGTCGATATCCCGTTCTTAACATATTTTAAAATGCTAATGAAAATAAGCTTGCTCGCTTCGTTTGAACTCTGACCATTTTATTCAAATAGAGGAAAGATATGCTCTTGGAGTCAAACCCAGGACTACTATGTTTAGAGTGAGCAGTTTAAAATTGAAAAGTTAAGTGACTCCTGAAAGTTTGATCGAAAAATATTGAAAGGCTTTTTAGTTATGGACGGTATTTCGTATTCTCTCATCTAACTCCACAGAGCGTGACCGGATTTCCTAGCTCATTATATATATATATAGTATTGTTTCTAGTCCATCTATACTAACATGCAAAGTTAGGTGGTAGAGTGTGTGTGTGTATATATATATACATGGCCGACGGGTGAGGCGGCGAGGCAACCGCCTCAGGCGCCTCTCGAAGGGGTGCGCCAAATATGACAAAAATGAAAACCTATCAAAATAAATTCATAAGGGGCACGGCCCTGTGTGTGTGTGTGTATATATATATATTTTTTTTTTAATGCTTAAGGAAAGGTAATAATAAAGGTAGCAACAAGGTGTTGGAAAAAGCCCAGTGGACACTTACCTAGATTGAAGAGTTTTAAAAAAATTTAAAATAGAAGAAGAAATTAAAAAAAAAGTTTTTTTATAGACTCTCCGTCGCTGAAGAAGGGCGTCAGCCCGAAAGCTCCATTTTTGTGTCGTTTTTGTTCTTTTGTGTTTTTCCTGTGTCCTCAGCACCCCCAGCGGCTTTATATATATATTTATATATATATGAATGTATCATGTGTAAGAAGCGTAAATATATAATGGACATTATAGATACTGGTACGCGGTGCTTGCATTTTTACCGATTGAGAAACCCTGTCGTAGATTTGGGAAAATAACGAAGAAGAAGAGGTGGAATTTACTCGTTTCCAATTGAGTACTACCGAGTAAAGTTCGCTTTTGGGATGTATTCATATGTCATTTTTCTTTCGATGAGTTTCCTATGCATTTTAGCATGGGAAAACCTCGATACTGACGGAGACAACTGTAGTTAATTTTATCATCCTTTAATGCAGTTTTTATTTTTTATGATGATATTCCTTATGATTCATTAAATGAAATATTCCTTATAATGTTATATAATATATGTGTATAATATAGGGTGACCAGGCGTCCCGGTTTCCCCGGATTTGTCTCGGTTTTCAGAGTTTTGTCCCGGTGTCCCGATTTTTCTTTTCGGGACGCATCAATGTCCCGGTTTTTTCCCTTGTAATAGTGGTGGTATATGCAGTAGTTTTTTTATTCCCGTTTATAGGAAATTATTTTGAAAACCAAGCTCGATATTCCAAATACTATTTTATAAAAAGCATGTGCATTTAAGTGCTGGAAAATCAAAGACTCATGGCATTTCACTAACAATAAGAGCTGATTCTAAGAAAATACGAATTTTCTTATCCATGATTTTCGGTTCACTCAAGTTATATAAGAAACTAAAACATTCACTGGTTTTTGAGTGACTGAAACCTCTACTTTATCGAAGTAATTGTTTGATACAACACAAGATAAAAAAAAATACTCGGAAATAATCTTGGGGATTATGAAAAATTGCATGAACCTGTGCAGATTCAAAATTGGGATTCTTTCTTCATGGCAGAATTTCGGTCTCTTGCATAAATTTTGATTCAGCCTCTAGTTCTGTTGCCAGTTCTCGGGCATCTATAATTAATTTATTTAACCCTATTTCTGACCTACAAGCTCCGAAATATTGCTGAATCTGCTCAAGAGAATTTTTGAAGCTTTCATATTTACGAATGGACTTTGCAACAATTTACTTACTCCATTTATCTTAAATAGAATGTCGTGCCAAACTGTTGAGAAGATGCAAAAACAATGTCTTTTATAAATTACGCGAGAAAGTTAATCTCAATTTATTAGATGTTGGATGTTCGGCGCATATTTTGCATAACGCTATGCAGTCGGGGGCTGAGAGATTATCTTGTGATGTAGAAATGGTTGTGGTACAAACACTGTCATACTTTTCAACTTATGCAGTACGTACCGAGCGACTGAAAAATGTTTGTTCTCTTTTAGATTTGCAGTATGAAAATTATTGACCCATTCAAAAATTCGCTGGATAAGTTTATACAATGCGGTTGATAGAGTATTAAAAATGTTCGAAGCACTGAAAGCATATTTCTTTTCAGAAGAAAAGTCCCCAAAACGTATTGTGAAATTTTTTGAATCACCAGTAAATGAAGCATACTTCCATGCATTGCTTAATATTCTTGGTTTATTTAATAAACAAATTCTAAAAATTGAATGTTCGCAAAATTGCGTAATAGAGGTAATGAATTACGTGCATGAAACGATTGGCATGCTTACATTACGCATTAACGAAAAATTTGTTCCTTTGAATGTCCTTAAGAGTTTTATCTGATAATAATATTCAGAAGGATGAAATAGAACCATTCAAAGAGGAAATATCGGACATGTACATAACAACCTGTGACTATCTAAAAAAAATGGGTTGAACCCTTACTGTAATTAAACTCTACGGAATGGACGCTATTAAAAAGTTCCCCAGTTTGGGAAGAAGTGTAAAGTACGTGTAAAAATGTTATTGACATGGGCTTTCAAGTTGAAGAAAGTTTATTTTTTAATCAATTTTCATTGCTTAAAAATTTGATTTCAAAAGAGATGAAAGAGAGGAATGATGAGTGGCTTAAAAGATCTTGCTACGGCCGGTGGTCATATTTTTTTTCTTCAAAATTTGAATTTCCAGAATAGACCTCAGAAATGGAGAAACTGTGTAACTTTCTGTTTGCCATTCCGGCACACAATTGAAATGTGGAATGATTATTTTCACAAATAGACATTCAATGGTCTGATGAACGAAACCGCTTGGATATAAAAACCATCAACTCCATAATGATGTGTAAATTCAACTTTAATATGACCTCTAAAAGTTTTTATGACATGATTAAAAATGATGAAAATTTTATCAAGGCAGGCACAAGTACTTTCAAATATGATTGAAAACACCATTTTCACCTAATATGTTTTATTGTAATACTGCTTAATTAATCACAAAATACGTAATTTAATTGTTATTTCAATAAATTATAGTTTATATATTCTTTTGTAAACATATTTATTCGATTTTTAGAATATTCAAGAAAAAAAAATCAAAATACCCATTGTCCCGGTTTTTTAGAAAATGTCCCGGTTTTTCCCTTTCAAAACTTGTTTCGTCCCGGTTGTTACCAAAAGCTTCACCCTAGTATAATATATATATAGAGATATACTGGAGATAACATATGCAATATATGGTCGTTAAATGAAATGGAAGGGCTCAGAAAACAAATTTTACTTTCTTTATGCATTTTAAAACATACATTAAATAGAAGAAGTTTAAAAATATAAAAGTTATAATTAAAAAAATAATTTTTATACCAATTACTTTTTTCCCTGCATTATTTCCCCGTCTCTACTATGACGTGCGTGAAATTCTTTATTTGTCATAAATTGAAAGGACAACCTTGTAAAGTAATATGCTTTATACTTATCCGTAATTCCATGGTAGATGTAGTACCAACGCCAACATTTTTAAGGAAAGTTATCTGCGTTATTTCCCCCCAAGTGTTAGAATCAGTGTATCGAAAAAAGCGAGAGAAATTGTAATCGCAATGCGCTTCGATGTAGCGGCTCCTATGAAATAATAAGGGGCTTTTTTTTAACTACCTTTCAATGTAGGATTTTAAATTTGATTAAATTCCTTTACATGGCGGTTGAACTACCTGTCCCGGTGTTGTTAAAGTGGCGTTCTCTCGTCCGAAATCATGCATTGATTTTTCCAAATAAAACAATTTCGACAGTGGAAAAAAATTGAGGACATTAATGAAAATCTTTTGTGTGTGTGTGTATATATATATATGTGTGTGTATGTGTGTGTGTGTACATATATATATATTTCAAATCTATACAATGCTCTATTCTAGCGTGTAATAAATAGTCATTCCTGAGTTAAAAACAGCTTTGCTTTGAGGCGAATAAGAATGATATAACGTATTTACTCGCGTAATTGTCTCCATCGCCTAATTGTCCCACATGAATTATGATGAGGAAATAAAAAATCATTTTATTTTCCTATACGAACACTTACATAAGAATGGGGAAAACCACGTATTTGCCTAACCATTGTTTTAGGGCAGCAAATCGTGCGACAATTCGGGGAAATTACGAGGGTAAATAGTGTAAATAATGTTCCAGATATTAAGACAATAGTGTAATGCCTCAACTCCACTTTTAATATACAAGACGTAGCCTATTCAAAGTCTCTACGTCAAACGAAGTAGAGCAGTCATCAAGCAAGCACGTTTCGCTTACAGCGTTAGTAGTGCCTATTGGCTTCGGTCCGTCCGTCCATCCATGATCTAGAACAGTGGTCTTCAACGTGGGCTATAGCGCCCACCAATGGGCGTTTTAGGGTTTTTGGTGGGCGTTAAAGAACTCACGAAATGCTATTCCAATTTTTACACTGAAAAATAAAATTCTATAAGAAAGTTTAATGACACGCACACATATCCTCAAAAGAGACAATGTACAATGGAAGCATGGATGGTGACTCCGTTCATCACAAATGTGTGTGATGCGGATATTAAATACCAAGAGGAGATAATAGAATTACTTCATGATGAGGAGTGTAAAGCCAATTTCAACCAAGGTGGATATGTGCAACTTTGGCAGAACAAGAAAATGCTCTCTCTGTATCAACGCTTGTGGAAGAAAATATCGTTGCTCTTGTTAGCTTTCCCAACCTTAATACAATTATGCTAAACATATTTAAGCCAGTTTAGTATATATACTAAATGCGGAAAGATATATTAAACTCATATTTATCTATTTATTTTATAATCAGTTGTAATTAATCAAACGATCGAAAGTTATTTAAAACGTACTTCATTTGAGTTTAGTATTTGTAATACTTATGTTTACGTCGTCGTATATATACCACTTACTTCCGCCATGCAATAAATATATTTGCATTGACGTCCAGCCCATCCTGAAAAGATAAGTCAAACTGTTTACGAACTTAAAAGTAATGCGCAATTCTGGTTGTTAATTTCAAGCGAACAATGGATTTCATCTATGTGTCGGCACGGCCAATCCCGAGCCTTGTCATACTCGCGACAACCTTCCTTTTCGGCTACTTAAACGTCTTTTCCTGAATTCCTCGCTAAAATATGACATTTCGCTGATAATACTTCAGTTTTCGCCACACATCTTCTTGAACTCTCCTTTATAAAGGAGGCACGATCGAAGAAATGGATACTCACGTCCGACATTCGAACTAGAATTGTTGTAAGTACCACCTTCCTGATTTCATTTTCTAATTTGATACCAATGGTTTTTTTAGTCAATACTTTTTTTATAATGGAACTTGTTAACCGCATAAAGAATTTAAAAACCTACGCTAGTCATTCGATATAATGTACGGTTTATAATTAGAGAATATAAGGTCTACGCATACTCTTTATATTGCATATAGGACTCGAATGAAATTAAATTTCATAATATATGTTATAGCATAATAATGATTGTTATTGTTAATGCTGATAAGTTGTTTTAGTTATCAACGACGTTTTACGTTGAACTATTTTATGTGTATATGTTGCTTGTTAATGAGAATTTTCAACATTGAGTAACAGACATTTTTTTCACGCACACAGACACAACAACAGAAGAAAAAATGGTGTCTGGATTTTCAGGAATTTTGAAGGTCCTTGGAGCTGTCTTGTTGCTATTCCTTCATTGCCAACAAGCTGAAGCTGAACGAGTTGAAGGCAAATTTGGTAAATGTTCAACAGTAACTCCGGCAACGCTAGCCTCCAATCCAGTAAGTAATTAAAGATGTGAGCGAGATTGGTTTTCAAATTACAACTTTATTGGTTTTTCGACATTTGTATCGGAATAAAAAAATAGCCTCGTTTTGTACCAATAAGCATATGAATTTATTTTTAAAACTACGTTTATTCAATTGCTTCATACTGATAATGACACTATCTGGTACAAGTTATAAAGCAGCTTCACCACTTAGGATTTTCCGTGTTTATACCGATAAATAAGCTCCTATTGTTTCAATCTGTTTAAACCCATCGGTTTCATGTTTCATCATCAATTTTCATTATCAATAAAAAATCAGAAAGATAAAATATATGAATTAATCTGCATGTGAACCAATAGCAAGAGTGTTTCTGCATAAAACAAAACACCGAAAATAATACCGCTAATGCTTGGAATTCTTTTTCAACAGCTCGTGCCCGCTGCTGGAGGAGCACAAATTTGGCATGAAATCCGTCGATTCAAGTCGTTATTTGAAGATGGCTTGAGATGTGTCACGGACACATTCAATTCAACTTCCAACACTACTGTCACAATGAGTGTGGTAATCACGGGCAAAACAAGGTAAGTACGCCCAGAAAGTTGACGACATTTCATATCGACGAAAATGAGCTCGAAAAATTATTGTTATGAGATTAAAACTCTAAGCATCCTTCGAACACCATTAGCGAGTTTTGCTTTTCCTTAAAAAGTAAATTTTTTTCCACAGCTTCGGAAGGACAAAATCACTATCTGGGACTCTCATTTCTACGAGTGCGACGAATTTCGGTTCATGGAACGCATCTTTTTCAAGTATGTTTTCATTCATTATTTACATAAACTATAGAAAACTAACAAATTTAAAAAATAGAAGTATTATATTCCTTAATACACCTGTGTCGTATGCTTTAATATAAGGCATTTGTACAGTGGAATCTCTCTTAATCGACTGTCGCTTAACCGATTCTCCGGTTTAACCGCCCCCTTTTTTGTAACATTCTCTTTGTTACAACAAAAGGATTTATTCACCTAAAATGAATGATAGAAAAATAAATGTTTGCGTGCACTTGTTTCTTATATGTCTTGCATCATCAATATAGCACATTACTTAAGTTGATGCATAAGTGACATGATTTTATTATTCAGTCATATGTGTCCTTTAATTTTATATTTACAAATTTGTTAACTTTTGCGTGTAAAAGTATGACTTTAGTATTTTATTGCTACGTTCATGTATGTTGGATACTGACTTTATAAATTAAATCATATGTATCATTGCATTTATTTATTGCTCATATATAGTATTTGAAATTAAAAAATCGTTGTTCATTAAATTAAACAAAATCCAAATTAAAAGTATCCGCTACGCATTTCTTAATTTATTATTTCTCTAATCCACAAATGTTACTCCGGAGTAACAAATTTTCGATTACCTTCTCGGTCCCATTTAAGTAGGTACAGCGGGAGTCCATAGCAAATGTCATTGCTTCTATTGAAATCGAATTTTAAACCCCCTGTATTGGTTCTGAATATCATTTCAATTTTATAATTTTACGATGAACGTATGACATTATCAAAGTTTTATAAATTCATGTCTAAAGTATGCATGTTATTACATTTGCAGATGTTGGGTTTCACGGATATAAATTACCAACAACCTACACTATCGTTGCCGTTGATCCTGCAGCTACTTGGGTTGTTATTTATACCTGTCTAGGGCCTTACAACGGTATGTACTCTTGCTTGGTTCCATAATGCGTTGAACTTCCGAATGACATAAAATAGTTAGCCAAGGAATAAAATGGTCGAAAACTTTCTAATAAGATCATTTGCTTTTCAGAAAACTCGTGGATCCTATCAACTGTCATACCTATGACACAAGCAAAACTTGCAGCCGCTCTAGCAGCAGCACAAGTTTCTGGTGTCGACATTTGCAAGTACGTCGCAACCGTTCAGAATTGCTAAGATAGTATTTGTTCACACAAATTCTGACGCACGACAGTCAAAATCTATGATAAATGATGAAATGTATTAATATATGCCAATAATAAATTTCTATTCCATTTATACGTATATTCATTTTACTATCAATAATAGGGGGTGGGTCACTTTGGATTCCTACCACAAATTCCAAAGGTTAATGATTGTATGATACCACAGAAATATAAATACCTAGAATGGAAACGCCTACACTCTGCTATAGATGGCATGTGAAGCCGATTTCCACTCCTTCCGCCCTTTCTTCCGCCATATTGGTAGTGCCTAGTTTCGTGTGAAAGTGTATTGTGTATTGGAGTTTTTGGAGCTTTTTATTTTAAATACTCGTCTTTAACGAAATAACTTCCCGTATATTGGTGCAGCAGGTGCACGTTGCACAATGCCAAATCATTGTGTAGTGTATGGCTGCACCTTCAAATACGAAACAAGGAAGAAAAACAACTTGGAGCGTGTGTCTTTGCACAGGTCTGTATGCAAGGGTTAACAGGCGTAGTCTTTTTATAAATAAACTAGCATAAGTGCCCGTTGAATTTCAACGGGTTCAATCTAAATTTTCGTCAATGCAACATGTAAAAATCGCAAGAATAAAATTGTGCACTGTTTTAACCATCGAATATTTCTATATTATAAGTCTGTTTTAGTTAATTAACTAAAATCTCACAGAAATTCCTTGTGAATAAAAGAGTACCTTTCTTTCTACTAAAATAGCCATTGTTATTAGTTTTAAATTGATTATAGCATTAGGATTTCAATTTCATTAAATAAGCAGAATTCCGGTTCCAAAAAATTGGTTCAATCTTCAATTGCCTCTGATAATACTTTAAATAGATTTTGGAATATAATGTACCTCAATATCGTTTATCGTCTGCTCAGCACTCTTGCCTTCTCATTTTCCGAAACAACCACTTTCACCAGTTTTAAATGGATTTCAAACTTAGAAGAGAACTTGATTCAATTCAGTTAAAATAACCACATAACAAACTTCTTATTCCAAAGTAACTCCTTTTATAATACGCAATACTAGCATAAAATTAATTCATTCTGTAAAGTGAATAAATAAAGTTCTTTCTTTAAACTATAATAGCCACTGTTAATAGATTTAAATGGATTATAATCCTTAGAACTTACTCTATATTAAATAAGCACCAAAATTCCTTTTATAAAAACAAATCAATTCATTAAATGATCCACTGTTGTTTCTTCGAAAATTGCCTGTTAACAGTTTTAAATGTCCTTTTCATTTTAATTGAATTTTAATTTATATTCGTTTCCAAACTTCGGCCATTGTTACGAAATTAATTCGAGGAATGACAATATAAATTCGTAAGCACGTATGGTTTACAAAGAATTTAATTTAAGAATGCTTTTCATTTCCAATTTTTCTAAAATGACACTGTTGATACTTAAAATTTTTTATATTTACGTTAATATACTTATTTTCCATAAAACACGCCAATCCTTCCCTTCCTTCCTCTCTCTCTCTCGTATTGAAGCACTCAAGGCACGCTTATTCCCAGAAGGATGTGTATACAATAATAGTAATTTGAGGTGTAACAATGATAATGGTCGACATAGCGACATCACGTTAAAATGGCGAGATTTCCACAAAATATGTAAATTAAACGTTTAACATGGAATATTTCGAACTGTGGGCGAAAAAAGACGAACGGAATAAGAAACTTTATAAATTTTTCTTCAAAATGGTTCAAATGCGAAGGTCGTCTGTTAATTTCTTCTAATTTTAATTTCCAAATGAATAAAAGCCTGCACGTCAAAAAATCGCATTTTACATGTTAAGTAATGGGAAATGGAAATGCCTCTCTTGGAGACGAACCAAGGAATTTTTTCGCAATTTAAATTTGTCATTCTCTGAATAAGTGTTCATCAAGCATCCCTACCAAATTTCGAGTTTCTATCATTATTATTTCTCGAGTTATTAGCGTTTGCATAGCGTGACCAACCAACCAACCAACAGACGACGGCTATTATTATATAAAATATTGTTTTATATAGTCTTTTTTATAGAGTACATGTACTTTGAGGTACTATGCCTCTTTTGTACTATTTCCTTTTGTGACAAAAGGAGGTCCAGTACAAATTTAATGAACTAACGTGGGGATTATTATCAACCATGCTTAACAAATAAAGACTTTTTGGCAATGGTACAACGAAAGTACAAGTACAATTATAATTATTTTAACAACTATCGAAATAATGATTTCTTTAGCAAGTTATTTGAAATTATATTAATTATATGTTTCAATAATGTTTAAATTAAAGAAAAAATGGGCACGTTTAAGCTATGTGTTAACTATCTATATAATGTAATCTATATAACCTATCTTACTATCCTAAATACTAATATAGCATTGCATTCCTTAACATGGTAGACAAATTTTTTCATTGTTATAGAGTAAATATTAATTTTCTTCCAGCTAAAATTCAATATAGTTAGGGTAATTCGTTGGATAGATTCGTATTCTATCTTCAAAAGAAATAATTTTCATTAATTTTTCCTTTTAATAATTCAAGTACTATATTTGTATCTTAATCATAAGTAATTTTAAAATGCAATTAAAAAAAGACCTGCACCGATTGAAATGATTTTCTTATGTAGTTTTAAAATGAAAGTTTGCGGTGTAAAAAAAAACATCAAAAATAAAAAATGTTGGAATCTTTTCATTTTTCCGTTGATTGTGACACATGACGGATCGACTCGCCAAATTTCAAGTATACCTATAGCTCGTCTAGAAGTGAATTAGAAGTTATTGTAATCATTTCATTCTATGTATACTTTCTTTATTATTTTGCTAAATCTCGTAAGCTCTCACATGGAAGAAAGGCGATCATCGGAAAGTCGGAGAAGGGAAGATGGCCGCCTGCGACGACAGTGGCTTCAGCCCCACCACCGGCGTTTCCCTTCTGCGTATTTATATTTCTGTGTATGATACACATATACCTAATATCTCATTTGAAACACTCCTTTTTACTTTCTCATATACGGAGTATGTTGAGAAAGTATTGTAATCGCGAAAAAATCCGACCTCGAGATTTCGACGGAAATATACGTTTTGGGTGTAGCTGAGTCCGAAAAAGTGGTTTTCCCAATGCAGTCTGTCTGTTATTGGATCTAGGGCCTAAACGGTAGAGCGAAAATGAATGAAATCTCGTACTTAGGCTTTTTATCACACAGAGTAGAAGCTTTGAAGAAATGGTTGACATTGCTCAATAATTAAGGGAAGTTTATTCTACGCGTTTAACAACAATTTGATTTTCTCAAAATTGCTTTAACGATTTTGATCAAATTTCGTAAAGTCACTTGAGTTTACGCCTTCAATAATACCAAATAGTTCATATTTCTCAAAAAATGAATATAAGGCTAGTTTATTCTAGGCAACTTTAACAATAATTTGATTTTCTCACAAACGGCTGAAACGATTTTGGTAAGATTTCGTACCGTTACTTGAGTATACGTCTGCAATAATACTACATACTTCATATTTCTCAAAGAACGAATATAAGGCAAGTTTATTTTTGGGCAACTTGAACAAAAATTGGATTTTCTAAAAACCGGCTCGTACGATAATCATTTTCTAAAGATAACTAAACGACGCATCAGTATATGAGAAAGTATGTACAATGTCTGTTGTACCGATTTTTGGCTAAGGCCGGGCACACACTGATACAGCGAAACAAGACGGAACTGGGCGAAACTGCTCCAAGCAGTTTCAAGAGACGAAAGTTACGTACAAATAAATGAGCGCGCACACATTGATAGGGCGAAGCGAAACATCCGCTCCAAACTGATTAGATCAGGATAAATCATGTGCCATGCTGTTTATCGTCCCTTTGTTTCGTCGAAAAGTTTCAGTATTTCTCAAGCCATGGAGTGTGACGTCGCTAAACTCGTGGCCCTTGTACACAAAAGAAGCGCAATTTATGACTTCACCAGCAAAGACCGTAGCAACAGAGCAGTAATAGAAAAATATATAGAACCCTTCAATCAAACAGTGAGTCGTTCTCTTTTGATTGAGAGGATGCACCCACCATTTTCCCTTTTCATTTTCTCATATATTGAAAAAGTATTGTTATCGCGAAAAAATTCGACCTCGAGATTTTGATGGAAATACACGTTTTAGGTGTATACTACATACTTCATATTTCTCAAAAAATGAACATAAGGCTGGTTTATTTTTGGGGAACTTTAAAAACAATTGGATTTTCTAAAGAAACGGCTCATACGATTTTCATCGAATTTCGTACAGTTATTTAAGTTGATGTTTATAATAATTCTACATAGTTCACATTTTTTAAAAATATAACTAAAGGACGCATCAGTATATGAGACTGTTTGTACAATGAATGCTCTACCGATTTTTTAATGAAGCAGCCAAACGAAAAAGGTGACGATTGCACTGCGACTGACAATGAGAGAGAAATAATAACCTATTTGTTACAACAACCAACAAAATATTACTTAGTCTTTCCAAACGTTTTTATTTCATATTTAAGAACGAATTAAATTCAATTAAAAGAAGGAAGAAGTTACGAACAATTGAAGGGTACTGTTCACGATAGAAATAGATGGAAAGAGTTTTATTTTAAACTTGAGGCTGTGCCTACAGCGCCCAACTCCGAGCCTCGCTTCGCGACGCGTTTTCACCCGTGAATTTTTTACAATTTCGGATTTTTTCCTTTGGATTTAACCAATAACCTATAATTCTGCCAAATTTAGTGTCTGTAGCTCTTCAAGAAGTGCCATATAATTTTTATCCTCATGAGGGGCAAACAGCCCCTAAAATTTGGAATTATTACAATTTTGGATTTTTCCATCGGTTTTTAATAATAACCTACAATTTTGCAAATTTCAGGTCTGCAGCTCATCTACAAGTGCCTTATAATTTTTGTCTTATTATGGGGCAAACATGGGGCAAAAGGCACTTAAAATTTTGGATTTATTACAATTTCGGAGATTTTTTTTGTTAATTTTGAACCAAACTTAACGAACATGACAAATTTCAAGTCTCTAGCTTGCCGGGAAGCGCCACATAATTTCGCCACCCACCCAGAACTTCAGCTTTATATTATAGACTATCGTATTTAACCGTCAAATATAACGGGTAATTAATTAAGTACTACGTTAAAATAAAAAAAATTAATGACACCAACTTTTATATGCACTAAAACGGAAAAAATTAATATAAATCCACATAATCGAATGTTCCATAAAGTAATAACAGTCATGGACATATAAAATGATGTTTTAACCCGATGTTATCACAATTTTTGTACATTTCTTACGCATTAGAATCGAGTGAACAATAGACTAACAATTGCAGTTGTCATGGCAATGGAGTGAATAAATGCGTAAAAATCACGAAAAAATAGTCATTAAACTTAATTTTCGGCTTTTTTCTACAGAGACTTCAATTTTTACGATATGGAAATTCATTTACATAGTTTTCTCGGCCTAACTGTGAAAATCCCGCGACGATATCTCATTTTTAAGATATTTTAAAATGCTAAAGAAAAAATGCTTTCTCGCTTCGTTTCAGCTCTGCCCATGTTATTCAAATGGAGAAAAGTTATGATCCTGGAGTCAAACTCAGGAATACTTTGTACACGGCGAGCAGTTTCAAACAGAAAAGTTTGAATAGTCAAGTTATTCCCGAAAGTTTGATCGAAAAAGGTTGAAAAGCTTTTTAGTTATGAGCGGTTTCCCTTTTCTCCCATCACAGACTGGCCCAAGTATTCCCATTTCTACGTTACTATGTAAACAAAGTGTTTAATACAGATGCACAAACCTGGCCTTTTATATAAGAGTAATAATAAAGAACCTGTCCTAGGACGGAGAACTCTAATAATTTTAAAAATAAAGAAATTCTCGTCGCGTCCCGGTTTTTCATCTTAAAAACTACTTTCGTTCCGGTTTTGCATCATCAGAATCCGGTCACCATACAACTGAACGAATGTAGCATATTTGGACAATTTCATACAGTATTTAACTTATTATATTTAACTTATGAAAATAGGAAAATAAAAAAGTTACTGAAATCAGTGCTTAGTAAGAGCAGTGATTTTTTACTTTCTCCATACGTAGTAATGGGAAAGTATTGTATTCATGAAAAAAATCGACTTCGAGATTTCAACGGAAATACATGTTTTGAGGTCCCTAGAACACGTTTAGACTATTTTCGGAATGATGTCTGTGTGTGTGTGTGTGTATGTTAGTGTGGGCGCTCTAACTCAAAAAGTACGTGCCATATCGTTACCAAGCTTCATATATAATACTTTAACATGAGCACAAAGAACTGATTAGTTTTTGGACAATAACGGATAACCGGAAGTCGAGGTTTATTCGAAACCCGATTCGGTTTTTGCGATATTTCTTCGTTAAAACATCATTATTGTATTTACAATTCTATACAAAGGTTATAGAGAATGTAATTTCCTACAGTTTTCATTTGAAACAATATTCTATAGGAGTTATTGTTTAGGAGTTATTTATAAATAACAGGTTTTTCGGTTTCCGTTAAATATCTCCTTAACAACATCGTTATTCGTAATCTTCGTAAGGACCAAAGTTGTAGAGAATAATATTTCTTCCAAGTTCTGTTTGAAACAAATTTTCGTAGAACCATCCATTTCGGATATATTTCGCTTTATCTTAATACCAGCATACAGCGCCAACACCATGTAGCGGTGAATTCTGTAAACATTCAAAATATACGTAATTTACGGCAACAAGGACGTGTCTTCTTTTGCGATACGAAATAATAATTTTGCCTCGTAATATTATTCATAATAATTTAAATATCTATACCCCAAATATGGAGAAAGTCATGTGTTGGCCACATCAGATTTTTTTGTAACAAATTCGATATGGAATGATGAGGAAGGAAGGAAGATTCCCTTCGCATCCGAATATGCCGGATAAGACACCTTTATAACCAGAATGCGCTGTGAATGCGTCGATAGGTAAATCATTTATATGGGTGTAAAATTCGAATTTTTTTAGTCGACACTAGACAAAAGTAATCTTATCGTCGACCGATCCCTTTAAAGTTTACAGGTTACAATCTTCAACCTGACCGCAGAGTGCAACCGTTGCTACATACTCGCCAACTGTAAAACACATAAAACTGACGTGGTCAATCCATTTTCATTTCGCCATAAATTAAATGGTGAAAGCGATCTTTATTGCTTGTTTTATTTCTTATTACTCGGAAAGTTTGTTAAAAATAGCTTCACAGAGTTCCGATTTCCCACTGACGACGACAACGTTGACGTCGACGAGGAAGTCTATTTCATATATTGGATTATTATAAATTATTTATTATAAATTATTTATTATAAATTATTCATTATAAATTATTTATTATAAATTATTTATTATAAATAATAAATAAATTTGAGCATGAAACTACACCACGATTGTTTTTCGCCATGAGTATGAACGAGCCCTATAACTTGGGAGACACTAATTAAAAATTCTTGCGGCTCCTTTCTCGCAGTTATATGCATTAAAGCAGAGTTTCCCAACATTTTTAGAGGTGCGGCACCCTTAAGTGACTTTTCAGAATTTGGCGGCACCCCTCCCTATCCACCGTCAGTAACAATCGTGGTGTAGTTGAACCCCTAACTCCAATCTCCACATCTTCTTTCATTTGGAAGTGCCTTTTTCGAGGAAATGAAGGTCGTCTTAACTCTGGTTTGCGTTTTTGAAAGCCGACGATGCAAAATGAGGCTAAAAATGGGAAAACAGCGTATTTTTTGCGGCACCCTTCAGAGCACTTCACGGAACCCCAGGATGTCGCGGCACCCAGGTTGGGAAACACTGCATTAAAGGATGATAAAATCAACTACAGTCGTCTCCGTCAGTATCGAGGTTTTCCCATGCTAAAATGCATAGGAAATTCATCGAAAGAAAAATGACATACGAATACATCCCAAAAGCGAACTTTACTCGATTGTACTCAATTGGAAACGAGTGAATTCCACCCCTTCTTCTTCGTTATTTTCCCAAATCTACGATGCCGCACTCTGCGCACGATTAGGTTCCAATGTGATTCAACAAATCTCTTATATATTTTGAAGGGTTTGTTTGTTGGTTTGTTCATGGAACCCCTACTAAAAGATAAAAGCTAGAACAACCAAATTTGGTACGATTCCTCCTTACATCTTAACTTAGTGAATGGTCAAGGTTTGGTCAACCTAACGTTTTTTATGGGGTTATTTTTGAGCCCATTGTCCAATTTCAATTGGCCATAAGAGCAGCACGGGTGTCTGTGCAAGCCAGTACAAAAATACTTTTTTAAATTACTTAAAATTAACATACGAACTCAAGACAAAAACTTTTATATAGAAAAAATAATCGAGTTGCTTATTCTTGAAAGCAGAATTAAAATCTGTGCCGAATTAGCTTACATAATTGATTGTAATCACATGAAAAGGCTTTTAATTCTCGCGCAGTTTTTATTTCGGGCGTCAAATGTCTATTTCGCTCGCATACCCGAGTTTGCCAAATCCAGTAGTGACAGTTTGAAGCGCGAAATAAAAACTGAGCGAGTAGGGGGTATAACAGAAAAGTACCTAATTTTCTTTACGTTTTCATTATAATTAATTAAATAAACAAAATTTGAACAACAATAGCAGTACATAACAACGTGTTATTTATCGTTCTGGAATATTGCATTACTAATAAACAGGATGTCTTGGAGTATTAGACAAAGCCTAAAAGATGATTAGAGGGATAGTCGCCGAAACATCGGCCATTAGGTACGCTGTAACCTGGCTAGAAACCCGAGAAAATTTCATCACGATCATCCGCCGGGAAAGTTTCAAATCTTTATTTTTCCATAAGTTTACACGTAATTTTCGATTTTTTAGAGTGCAAGATTTTCTTCTTTCATTCATCTAAATAAGTAATTGCGAACAGGTTTTTCTTAATTTTTGCTTTATTCGACGGTTAAAACCGTGTACAATTCTTACGATGTTTACATGTTACACGGTCGGTCTTAGTTTCACTAACTCCGTTGAAATTGAAAGGGCAGTTCTGCTAGTTCCTTATATTTTCCGATCCGCCATTGTCTCCTTGTGTAATCCGACGTTCCTGCAAAAACTTCACCAAAAAATCCATATTAAACTGAGTATAAATGGCTCGAGACAATAGAATCACGCATCACAGCGTAATTAAATTTTAAAAAAACTACGGGTCGAATAAGAAAGAATTATCGAGTTCATCTTCAGCTCAGTGGTATCTGATTAAACTTCATCGCTTAATAACAGCGGAATCCCCCTTCTAAATCATAAAAATTCCTGCGCCCGGCCAGCTAATTTTCAGAATGAAGAAGTCTCCATATTCAGCATCTATGCATCTACGATATTTTCTCTAAAAATACGCGAAAATTGGGAAGGATAAGAGATCAGTTACCGCTTTGAATGAGATTCGTAACTACCTCCACGATAAGAGCTTGTTTAACTAACATAAGATTCTTGGTAGATTATGCAGTGAATTGTGGGGCAATTGATACCGTTTTTATAATATTCAAGGAAAGCCAACTTCCGTTTGCTCCATCGGTTAAAGTGCGCGAACACTTCCAAATCCTCCATACTCGATTACACCTTTTTTGCGCTTCGTCAATATCAATTCCTGTGGTTGTGCCATGCAAAGAGACAGGGTTCTTCTTCGAATGTTGAAAAATATTTCTGAATGGATCGAACACATATTAGCAGTTAACTTACGTCAGTTTGATAATTATTTACTCGCTTAATTGTCTCCATCGCCTAATTGTCTCACATGAATCATGATGAGGAAATAAAAAATCATTTTATTTTCCTATACTACCACTTACATAAGAATGGGAAAAACCACGTATTTGCCTAACCATTGTTTTAGGGCAGCAAATCGCGCGACAATTCGGGGAAATTACGAGAGTAAATAGTGTAAATAATGTTCCAGATATTAAGACAATAGTGTAATGCCTCAACTCCACTTTTAATTTACAAGACGTCAGAGCCGTAGCTAGGAACATTGGCGCCTATGGCCAAGTACATAAAATGAATATTAATAAAATGTAATGAGTCCTTACATATTTGGCAAAAACGGGAAAATGTCAAAATGAAACCTATTACTTTCGGTTGACCAATTTCAGTCAAAATCTGATTATACCTTAATTTCGTCATTAAACTCTTATGTAAGAAGTTTTCTGTTGATTTAACTAGTAGTTTTTGGGTAACAGCGCTAAAAATATTCTATCACACACACAAACAAACACATCATAGAGAAAATAGTAAAAACGTACTCAGGGGATCGTAAAATGTGTATTTCGGTTGAAATCTCGAATTAGATTTTTTCACGAAAACAACAACACTCTCTCCTATACTGCATTTGGAGAAGGTAAATCGGCAAACTCTCATATCGACAATGTCGCATTATTATCCTTAAAGCGTCAGGTAAAGGTCGATGAGCAAGGAGAAGCATCTTTATTTACCTTTGTTTACACCTTAAAAAGCCAGGTTTTCGGAGGTGACGGGGAGTATTGGTGGTTTTTTTTTGTAAGTATGCTAACGACCCGTAAAACTTTGCTGCCTCGCCCTCTCTCTCGACACACAACATACCGATTTGATTTACGCGTGCTCTCCACATTCCAATCTCGTGCGGAAGGGAAAGTGCGGCTTGGTTCGAAAGAACTATACATAGATATAACGCATTGAATCCCTTGTATAAGGCGACCTCGAACAATAAGGCGACACCCCCAACCTTTGATTTAAAAAAAAAATACAAAAAATCTTTGAAATTTATATTTCATGAAAATATAAACATGAAAATTCAAAATGATTAAATGCATACATACGTTTTCCTTCTTTTAAGATGTCTGATTCATAGATAAAAACCTTTATTGGTAAATCGGAAAAGTATGAAACTTTTAAGTTTAACCCTCTAATGCTCAACATGAGCTTGCATTAACTTAGCAGTTCGCCATTCTTTTTAAACTTCAACAAGAGAAAAATACATTGCTTTTTCTAAAAGTAGAACTTGAATTTTTTAAATTGCGTTTAAAATTGAACATGAATTTAAAAATTTAAAATTTGAAAATAATTAATGAACGAATACCGTCTTGTAAAGAAAAATATTTATTTATATTTCATTGCTAAACTTATAAGTTATAGGGTCAAACTTTCCAACAATTCAAGTAAATGCGACAGGATTGACCGCCATTTATAATGCGGCTATCAGGTTCATAAAGGTTGGACTTCCCTGTTATAGAACATAAATAGCAATGGAGAGAAAAATATGGTAGATGGTATTCAATTATTACGAGTATACGTTTATTAAAGTGCGTATGTATAGTGGAAGCTCTAATTGACGGATGCTATTCAAAGTCATAATTCGGCTACAAGTTTTATTCAGGATCACTCATATATAATTTAATTAAAACCCGTTAAGGGACCGTCCATATATTACGTAAGATGTTTTAGGCCACTTTTTGACCCCCCCCTCTCTCCCATGTAAGAAAACATAAGAACCAATGGGACCCCCCCCCCCTAAATCTTACGTAAGAAATCTTAGGTTTTTTTTCACTCGCGAGCTCACCACTACTGATGTTTCACTTCGAATGAGTATTAGATAATTTTCAGGGGTGGTAGTCAGCTGGTCTAGTAAATAATTCCCCTATTATTTATAAACAAATCTGTTTATTATTTCAGTGAGAAGACGTACTTGGCTACCAGTCACATAAAGGTAAACTTTTTTCACAACATAAAAAAAATAGGTAATAAAACCTTCCATAGATTTTGGAGCATCGAAACAAAAATAAAGACACATGTCGACGTATTGGCACCCCTGTTGTGGTGAGCCGCCTAGACATCGAATAAAATTAATAAACATGGGCCAGACATGCGGAGGGGCATTCTACGAGACATTCGTGCATGCAGAAACAGGCTGTAATTGCAAAACATGTCAGACATGTGTCAACCGCAATGTTTACCTTCACAAAAAAGCTCTTGAGAATAGCTTTTCTCTTCGTATCTTCTTGATTCAGCTGCTGAATTTTACTGTCAATGTGTTTTTCAAATGCCATACCATCCTTCTCTTCGCCAGATGACATTTGCCTCCTCCTGGGCTTGTTGTGGAGTTTTGCTTGCGTAGCATTTCTTGAAAGCTTCAAAGAGATCTGCTCTAGACCCCATCATTCGAGCGAAGGTAAGTCATTAGCCTCGCGTAGCACTCCTGTCTGCCGGTAGCGGTTCGCGTCAGGTTGGAACTTGCAGCACGTGCGTCATGCAGAGTGGGACTCAGGGAGCGGGGTGGGGGTACAAGAAAGCTCGGCAATAAAAGTGCAGCGCTCCCATGTGGCGGCGCTTCGGCGCCCGCTTCGACTGACATTGAGTCCTGGAACTTGCAGCACGTGCGTCATGCAGAGTGGGACTCAGGGAGTGGGGTGGGGGTACAAGAAAGCTCGGCAATAAAAGTGCAGCGCTCCCATGTGGCGGCGCGTCGGCGCCCGCTTCGACTGACATTGAGTCCTGCTATCGCTAGAGCGCCGCATTAGCGGTGTTAAATGCGTTTCATTCATAGTACTGTTCTGGGACGCATACTGCATTTTCGCTAAAGTAAATTCTTACGTAAGACCAATCGTAGACCCTCCCTCCCCCCTTGTAAGACAGCGTAAGATTCATCGACACCCCCCCCCCTTTCCCCCCAAACGTCTTACGTAATATATGGACGGCCCCTAAGGGTTTCAAGAAATGAAAGTCACGACTGACGAACAGATAGACAGGCGAGACGTGTCTATAAGTCGTTCCGCTATGATCGCTTAGCTGGTAAAGAGCGCCTAAAATCTTTAGCCTCCCGGAGCAATTAATCTCAACACGAAAACCACAACACGACGATTCTGTACTCTTTCCATTCTAGTATGAAAGATTCCTAAATAAAAATTCCTGCGGCTACTTACATACCAATCCGCACATTAAATAATGAGCAGATTGAATAATTGTCTACCTCAGGGACTTTCCAACTTTTTTCTCCGAGGCCGATATTAATAACAGAAAATAAGTTATACGATCCACCAAAATTCCATCTTATAAAATGTTGTAAGTAATTATTTCTAAGAATGCATTTAAAATCAAAACGGTACAATTTAATAACTATCAAATCCCATTAGTTGATTTTGATGGACATTGCTACAATTTAGCCCGAACTTTGCGTCAAAATATCTTGGATAGATCCTTCATTGAGGCCCTTATACAATGTTTTTCGGCCCACCGTTGGGACGCGGCCCATACTTCGAAAAACCCTGGTGACGTCATTATCGAGGTTGTCCTATGCAGCGGTGCGTAGGAAACTCATCGAAAAACCAATGACAACTGATTACCCAGGTAAAAATCAACCGATTTTAGCGGCCTTGGAAACGAATCAATTCGTTCAATTTCTCTCTCATTATCTTCCCAAATCACGCGTGCTCAGTTCCCGAAACCAGACACCGCACAAAGCGCACGACCGATTGCCTCACGTTTAAATCATGGTACTACTATATAAGGTAGGTCGTTCCGGTGAACGAAAACGAGACCACTTTGCGCATGACGTCACTTGGTCCGCAAACGGAAGCGCGGCGTTCAAATTTTACGGCACGTATTATATGGCGACCGTAATTAAGATTCTTTTCAGCCTGTGGTTACTAGTAATTATGTCGCATTATAATACGTAGAAGTCATAAATACATTTCTTGCTTTTTGTCTTTTATTATGTCACACTGTATTTTCAGTTATTAACTGTGATCCTAAAGAGTTGGGGCACCTCTGCCAATTGATGCGTATTCATTTCTCGTCCGCCATACGCACAATTAATTCCTTTTGTCTAACAACTGCAAAGCTTAAAGATGCTCTCCGTGGTCAGAAGGACATGATAATTTTATTGACACATCTTGGAAAAATTGGGCAAGTCACATCTTCTATTATATAAAGTCACTTCTTACATGTAATTATCTAATTATATAAAGCTGCTTCGTACGTACGATATATGGATACAAGTGCATAAACTTTTTGTATATCCATCAAGAAAAGAGCAATGTAAATGAACAATATTATGCTTCTAATTAAAAATGTTCACTTGAAAATGTTAACAAATGCCATTATAAAATTAAACAAAACAGAATAAACAAAAGAAACTTTCAAGTTGGATAAAAGCATAGAACCTATTACTTAATACAACAGATTAATGGCAGAAAAAATTACATAAATCATATACATATAGCTGAGAACAATAAAACATAAAACAAATATATCAGTCTTATATTGAAGTAACAGTAAAGTACATTACATAAATGTGACTATAGAAAGACCTAGCAATAGAGTAGCTATAAATAAGTAATTAGTAACCATATAAAGGAAACAAGTTAGAAAAGTGTACAACGTATCACAAATGGGCGCGTTTCGTGCAATGGAGTATTAGAAAGAAATTATATACCTGTACGTAGGGGAAATAGCGTTTTAAAGTTCTTTTCTTCATCATAAATAATCCATTTTCTTCCTATTTAAAAATACTGCATGCACACGTAAGTAAATTAAACATTTGTTTGTGAGATTGTTTATGTTAGCAACAATGAAGAAGTAACCATTCAAGAAAATTTCCAAGTTCAACTCGATTTAAGATATTCTTGTTTGATTTTATGGATAACAGCTACTCCTACGTTAAAAATGTATAGGAAAGGAAATACTCTAATTTATTTATATTTTGATATGAGCAATACTTTACGAGATATGATGGAAAGTTCATTTTTATCACCAGTAAAGTGGTACCCCTGATTGGCTTACGTGATTCATTTATACGATTTTCTTATTATATTTGATTGAAAGTCCTTAATATCAAATTTCATGAAAATCCGTTCTGTAGAAGCCGAGAACGAACATGCGGACGGACGGACAGACAGATGGACGGACGGACGATAATAGGCGCTCACGCTGTAAGCGAGACAAGCCTAAAAAGAAAAACAATTAGGATTCTAGGTATTCAGCTCATAATGTGTCAATGAGTCTTTTCTTAAATACAATTGGGTCATTCCATGCTACACGTCCAGACTCGGTAAGTGATGGGTCCTTGGAATCAAACCAAATTTTCAGGATCATTAGTACATCGGTCTACCTTCGCAAAATGAGCAAGGGTTTCCCCCTCCGGCGACCCCCCTCCCCACCAGCTCCGACGCAACTGTGCCCCCCTGCACTTTGTCGACATCCGGGATATTTACTTTTGTCGCCCTCTCGTCCATCGCACAAAGATAAATTTGATGTCATTTCATTCAGTAAGGATTCCACTAAAAGTGCATATATATGTTTGGGGGTCTGAGACGTAGACAAACACCACTTAGCCACCTTTGAAATCCGGGTAAGGAATTCGCGATTTCTCTATTTTTCCGGCCTCACAGACAGGCCGGGAAATTTTTGAAAGGGCCAACACACATATCGCCGAAAACTTGGGCCGGAGCACTGTTACCTTGTGCGGTACAAATATTCTAAGGCATCTCACGTGGAAGAAAATCGACTCTGAACATCGTACACTTTGAAAAAATGCCAAAAGTGCCAACTTTGCGTCCCAAAAAAGCAATGTTTGCATCCCCGCAGAAAGAACTGGTTTGTACTGACAGAACAAGCAGCACATCTATTTTCAACATCAGAAGAGAAAAAGCATTTATTTTGGCCACAACTGTAGTTTTACAGGGGTCCAAAATGAAAATCTACCTCGTGCAGTAACTCCTAAACTTCAGTGACGGAGCCGGAGGTCAGTACAAGAACCGCAAAAATTTTGCTAACTTGGTCATGCACAAAGAAGATTATGCTCTGGATGCAGAGTGGCATTTTTTCGCTACCTCGCATGGGAAGAGCACATGTGACGGGGTCGGGGTAACGGTGAAGCGATGCACGCGAAAATCCAGTTTACAGAGACCCATCAATGACCAGATATTAAATGTCTATGATATGTCGAACATCGGCGCGCCATCATTCTTTCCAGCGTGAGTGCGGGTACCATTAACGCGCAGGCGCTACCTGTAAAGTATGCAGATAATTAGTCTCCTGAGCGAAAAACACAGATTGTGGCGATTTCTTTTTTATGTTACTTTAATTGCGTTTCAGCATCTGGCCATCCTTGTAAAGGGACGATGATGACACTAGTTGCACACGAAGGACACCTTCAGAGGTGGTGGGACTAAAGAAATGGTGGTTCCGAGTGTTCGGTACTGCTTTCGACAGTTTAAATCTCTGTTGGCATTCTGCTTCTCGGTTGTTAACCTCTTTCTTACTAACGAAGAGAAACTTCACACCCACAATGTACTCTTTACAGTACTTGTAGATTTTCATTTTGGACCCCTGTAAAACTACAGTTGTGGCCAAAATAAATGCTTTTTCTCTTCTGATGTTGAAAATAGATGTGCTGCTTGTTCTCTCAGTACAAACCAGTTCTTTCTGCAGGGATGCAAACATTGCTTTTTTGGGACGCAAAGTTGGCACTTTTGGCATTTTTTCAAAGTATACGATGTTCAGAGTCGATTTTCTTCCACGTGAGATACTTTACAATATTTATACTGCACGAGGTAACAGTGCTCCGGCCCTAGTTTTCGGCGATATGTGTGTTGGCCCTTTCAAAAATTCCCCCGCCCGTCTGTGAGGCTGGAAAAATAGAGAAATCGCGAATTCCTTACCCGGATTTCAAAGGTGGCTAAGTGGTGTTTGTTTACGTCTCAGACCCCCAAACCTATATATGCACCTTTAGTGGAATCCTTACTGAATGAAATAACATCAAATTTATCTCTGTGCGATGGACTAGAGGGCGACACGAGTAAATTACTCGGAGGTCGACAAAGCGCACGGGGGCACAGTTGCGTCGGAGCTGGTGCAGCGGGGGGGCGCCGGAGGGGGAAAACCTTGCTCATAAAAATTTGGTTTGATTCCAAGGACCCATCACTTACCGAATCTGGACATGTAGCATGGAATGACCCAATTACATTTGAAGATTCTTTCACATGTAGGGACAAGTTATTTTATATAATAATAGCCGTCGTCTGTTGGTTGGTCACGCTATGCAAACGCTAATAACTCGAGAAATAGTAATGATAGAAACTCGAAATTTGATAGGGATGCTTGATTAACACTTATTCAGAGAATGACAAATTTAAATCTCGAAAAAATTCCTTGATTCGTCTTCAAGAGAGGCATTTTCATTTCCCATTACTTTACCTCTAAAACATGATTTTTCGACGTGCAGGCTTTTATTCATTTGGAAATTAAAACTGGAAGAAATTAACAGACGACCTTCGGATTTGAACCATTTTCAAGAAAACTTTATAAAGTTTCTTATTCCGTTCGTCTTTTTTCGCCCACAATATGAAGTATTCCATGTTAAACGTTTAATTTACATATTTTATGGAAATCTCGCCATTTTAACGTGATGTTGCTATGTCGACCATTATCATTGTTACACCTCAAATTACTATTATTGTATACATCCTTCTGGGAATAAGCGTGCCTTGAGTGCTTCAATACGAGAGAGAGAGAGAGAGAGAGGAAGGAAGGGGACAGATTGGCGTGTTTTGTGGAAAATAAGTATATTAACGTAAATATAGATAATTTTAAGTATCAACAGTGTCATTTTAGAAAAATTGGAAATAAAAAGCATTCTTTAATTAAATTCTTTGTAAACCATACGTGCTTACGAATTTATATTGATATTCCTCGAATTAATTTCGTAACAATGGCCGAAGTTTGGAAACGAATATAAATTAAAATTCAATTAAAATTCAGTTAAAATTAAAAGGACATTTAAAACTGTTAACAGGCAATTTTCGAAGAAACAACAGTGGATCTTTTAATGAATTGATTTGTTTTTATTAAAGGAATTTTGGTGCTTATTTAATACAGAGTAAGTTCAAAGGCTTATAATCCATTTGAATCTAATAACAGTGGCTGTTATAGGTTAAAGAAAGAACATTATTTATTAACTTTACAGAATGAATTAATTTTAGGCTAGCATTGCCTATTATTTACGGTATGGAATTTACAGTATGTAAAGTGGAAGTTGTACTGAATTGACTCAAGTATATTTCATCCAGAAACGTAAATGCGGCCTGTATTTCTTCATTTGTCGCTTTATTCGATGGTTAAAACAGTGCAATATTTCATTCTTGCGATTTTAACATGTTGAATTGACGAAAGTTTAGATTCATTAAACCCGTTGAAATTCAACGGGTAGGTACTTATGCTAGTTATAATAATAAATGGCTATGTATTTTAAACTGTCTGACCCATATTTACTTGAATGGGGAACTTGAGTAAAAAAAATTTTGGAGGTTCTGGTGTTGTGCCAATGAACATCTTTATTTTGTTGGAAAAAAGTATTTGTTAAAATTACTTTATTAGTGATATGAAAAAAATACATTAACATAGAATACTTGACCACCAAATCAACAGACTTAATTCAGGGTATAATATAAACATCTTTGGTCGGGGTTCTATATGATAAATTGTATATTATTTTTAAAATTCTATTTTGCAGAATCTTTAAATGGTGCAACCTTTGTTTTGTAGCTCTACCCTAGATAATACTCATATAAGTTAGATGAGAATGAACAAGTTCAAAATAAGCATTTCTTAGGGCTGTTATGGGGACCACATCCCTTATTCTTGACAGTGCACCAATAGCTGGAACAATTTATTTTTGTGTGTGTGCTATATGCCTTTCCCACATTAAATGTCCAGCCCAAACCACGATAGCTGGATAGCTTAAACTTTCACAGTTCGTAGATCTTCCGGAGAAACCATCAGAAAAAATGAGACCTCTCTCCCAAGTGCCATGGGTTCGACTCCAGAAATTCCCAAAGTTGATAAAAAATTCCCATAAGAATAACATTGTGAGAAATTCAAAATAATCTGTAGAGCAAACTAATCGACGTACCGAGCTGAAAGGTTCAGAGATTGTAGCGGTGTGAAGACACTTCCAGTAACTTCACCGAAGTTTCTTGGGTTCGACTCCAGAGAGTCCCCGAGTGCAATTATTGCTCTGGCGATAAAACCCAAACTTCAAGAGCTGGAGAGCTGAAATTTGTAGGAATTGTAGAAGATGTGAGGAACCCTTCAGAAAAAATGCGAATGCTACCTAGTGGCATGGATTCGACTCCAGAAATTCCGGACGGTGTCATTTTCCCATAAGCATAACATTGTGAAAAACTTAAATTTCTCTGCTGTCCACACTAATCAACCGATGAAGTTGAAACTTTCAGATAATATTAATATAAAATATAATAAGATTAAATATATTACGTTAATCATAAAAGTATTTGTAAACAACCATAAAATGCAAATGAAGTGCACAATAGCATAGACTAACCTGAGAAAATTTAGGGAAAAAGTCAACTTTTCCCATCTTCAGATCAAAAATTTACTCGCAATGCACCACCCCTAAATATTTAAATATTGTACTAAAATTTCGTGTGGAATATTTTTACTAATAGTTGCAACAAATGAGGGAATACCATCAAGAAAAAGTTTCAACCTTTTTTTTAATTCCATTTGTGGGACTCCGTAAGTTATATACAAAATCACATCATGTTAATAAATAAGACTTTATTCAAGGAATACGGTAAGAAGATCCGTATTGTTGCAGCAAAATAATGCACAAATAGTCATTTCTAAAAATCGCTTTCACACTCTCGCAAAAAAACGCACTTAATTGAGACAAGTAACTAAACTCGGTAACCACTTGAAACACAGCCGACTACTTGCGGACCAGGTGACGTCACGCGTTCGAGACTATCGCATAGCACAGCTATCGATTCTTGACACGGATGCGCAACGACCTACCTATATAATAGTATCATGGTTTAAATGAGATTTAAAAAATTTCTTACGTTTTCCGATCCGAGTAATTTTACGATACGCTATTGTCTCCTTGTGTAATCCGAAGTTCTAGCAAAAACTTCACCAAACGATCAATATTACACTGATTGTGAGTAAGAATGGTTCAAGATGATGGAATTTTACGGCCATATGCCTGCATCAACTCACGGCGAAATGATATTAAAATAAAAGAAAAAAACTACGGATCGAAAATAGTAAACGTTCAAAAAAGAATTATCGATTCCAACTCATGGCTTAAGTCAAATTGATATATTATGTTCTTTTCTCCGACAGCAACTTTAAAAATCTACAATCAATGAATCGACACTTATCGCATCCGGTTTTCCCAATCCTTTTATGGTTATTGGAGATACACTCTTTTTTACGAATCAATACACCTATTGAATGGGATGCCCGCGAAAAATAAACTTTACGAACGAATTAAATACTTTTTTAAAATCATCCAAGAAGACAGGCCATATTACCGACAAAACCGTTTATATAAATCATATCATACATCATTTGCAGTTTCATAACCGAAATTAATTAACTCGTACCTTAAAACAGTAAATAAATAAGTAATAATAATTTCTACAGTAAAAAAATTCAATTTCACATTATTATTTCTCGAGCCATTTCCAAATGCGGTATACCTCGCGATACGCTCGGGATGCGTTCCGAAAAATCAGCTTATTACGAAACGCATTTATGCATAAAAATAATGCTATGAAAAAGAGTCGCGTTCCTAGATGGATAAAAATAAAGGGTATTCAAAAAAATCTAAGTTCAACGAAACCTCAATTATTCATACGAATTAAAATTGGTTAAAAAAGAATATTTGCGGATCAGTTTAAAAAATAATTTTGAAAAAATGACTGTTAAATAGCGTGTTATTAAGAATTAATAACACCTTACATACCGTATTCGACCACGTCAGAACAATATCTTTGGGAAAAAGTTATACTAGCTTTATTTGAAATTAATGTTCATGCAAGCTTAGTCAAATGTCATACATACATACATTTACAAACTGTCCGGAAAATTTGTACATACGATAGAAACCGTTTCATTTCCAGCAAACAAAAAACAAAAATCTGTGAACGTAGTTTCGAACAGAATGCTTAAAAATTCACCGGATGGTTATTCCTCGTGAGTTTTGCTTATTATTCCTATACTATTGATCTCGCAGTATCGATGGGTAACCGGGAAAGAAATTCAAAATATTCTTTTAGAAAGTCAATCTTCTCTAGAGAATGTCTGATACGGTAGCTCAGACGTGGAACATCGTCCTGAAAGCGGAACACTTTGGTTAGATTCCCGGGCATAGCATATTTTTCTCCTGCTTCCAAATTTCCCATTAATGAAGACATAAGAGGAGACATTTGGTAAATAAATCCGCTTTCGTTTCACCAATTTCATCCGAAATCAAAACGAATTCCTAATAAAGTTTGTAAATATAAATTTCCCAGCTGATACGATCAGTTGATTTTGAGTTAGAGACCTACAAAATTCCTATCTCACTCAGATGATCCAGAATATAGTAAAAAAAAAAGAATTCATGAGACCACGAAACGTGTATTTACGCTCGAATCTCGAATTCGATTATATTCGCGATAACAATACTTTCTCCTATATTGTGCTTGTAGAGAGTTAAAATTAAGGCCTTATTGTTAAGTGGCGTCCCTCCGTCCGCCCGTATGCCCGCATGTTTCGTTTCCAATACTATACACCGCATTTTCATGAAGTTTGGTACCAAGGACTTTACGGGGGAACAACAATAAGAAAATAGTATAAACGGTTCACATAACCCAAGCAGGGGTGCCACATGTCCATGAATAAAAGTTTAATAGTTCTTCGGAATCATATCTTATATACCGTTTTTCAGTGTTTTGACCATATATTCAGCCAGGGGTGGCAAACCTGCGGCCCACTAAGCAATTTTATGTAGCCCACCGCCAGTGTTTCGTAGTGTTAAAAAAAAATTTCATTTATTTTAATTAACCACCAAATATTACTTTCCATGTAGCAAAATCTGTTAAGACATACATATAACGTCGAATTGCGACCTCTTAGTAAATATTTCTCAATTCAAGTAAGTTCCTTTTAATGCTGTTTTTGGTTTTTTCTCAAAGATATTTCTAAGATTGAATTCTATCACGATTTTAAATATTGAAATGTTAACCCTAAAAAGCTAATTATAACTTGATTTCCACGCCTATGGTGCCTAATAATCCCTAGGTAACATAGGATATCACTATAATCCATTGGCCATTTCCAATGCAGCCCACCGAGGGGCTCACCATGCAGAAAAGGTTGCTCACCACTGTATTAAGCCATTAATATTGTTCTTTTTAACACGACTGCCTAATTCGCAATGAGTGTCTCTGCCTTGCATACACGCACGCATGAAGTGTGCAACTTTCCTCTCTTGTCATGAGAACCTGAGGATCAAGAAGAATGTTTTTTTTTTACAGAGAACGGTCGGCAATAATTGAATGTGGATTAGTTCGTCCCACGTTGAATACTTTTTTTTTGCTAAATAGTGCGTTTATTCCAAATCTATCTAATCCCGTTCTTTTTAACCGTTCAAAGGCAGGAATAATGCAAAAAATGTATTTGCTTTGACGTCGAGCCCATCCTTACAAGAAGAATCAAACTGTTTGCGAGCTTAAAAGTCATTGGCACTTCTTGGTTGTTTATTTCGGGCGAACAGTGTATTTCCTTTCAGTGTCAGCAAGGACAATCCGGAGGATTGTGGCACCTCCAACTCTCGGGTCGTTGCCTCTTCTTAAGTGGGCACTTCTCATTTACTCTCCTTTCGTCGAAGTTATGTAAATAGTTGCCTTCTGTTATGGCGGCTAGAACCATTTTTTCATCCCTTTTCGGCTACTTAAATGCGTCTCTCGAAATCCTCACCAAAATATGACATTTCGCTGAGCAAATTTCATTTTTGCGCATGCGTGGTTCGCCGCACCTCTTCTTGAGCTCACCTTTATAAAGGAGGCTCCTTCGAGGGGATCATTACTCTTCGTTTCAATTTCCAACTGGATTTGTTGTAAGTACTACCGACCTGATTGCATTTCATAATTTTTTACCAATAGTTGTTTATAACGTTATATTTATAACGGGACTTGAAGTTTTTTAAACGGATGAAGATTTAAAAATCCCACGCTAGTCTTCAACTATAATGGACGATTCCTACTTCGAGAATTTAAATCTTGGAGTGATCTTAAAATTGCATATCAAGCATGGTAAATTTCCCAATTTAAATGGTGTTTTACGCCTTTGCAGATTTTTAGTTCAGGGGCCATCCTCGGTTTGAAAAGTACGGGAACTTCTGCTGCCGAATTACTTTAATGCTTACTCGAAAAATACTGTGCTGCAAATAATTGAAATGTCTTATTATAACTTTTATTATCCATAACTGAAATGAAATTATATTTCATAATTTGTGTGAAATTGGTTGCCACTGAAAAATATTGCTTGTCCTATTATCACTGCTAAATTAGATCTTGATAATCTCTACATTTTCTCAAGCGGAATGAAATTTACGTTGAACTATTTTATATGTATATGTTGCTTGTCAATGATAATTATCAACATTGAATCACAAAGCTTTTTTCACGAGTACAGACACAACAATAGAAGAAAAAATGAAGACTGGTTTCGCAGGAATACATACGGTCCTTGGAGCGGTATTGTTGCTATCTCTTCTTTGCCAACGAACTGAAGGAAATGGAATCTCAGTTGGTACCTGTCCAACAATAACCGCACCAGCAGTAGCGGGTCCCAATCCCGTAAGTAATTAGTATACGATCGAGATTGGTTTTCACATAAGAACTTGATTTATTTTTCGACGAATGCCATGCTTACCTGAAGAAAAAAAAACTCCGTGAAAACTCCCTTACCCATTTTGAACCAATATTTATATAAACGAATATTTGCTTTAAATCAATTAAGAGGCTCAATTCAACGAACATACCGCCTCCTTCATTCCTATGGTCCTCGTTGGTCACGTTTTGTGACACGCAAAGACATTCGAAACGTGGTTTTCGCGCGGGTCTGGAGGCATCTGTTATGCACGTGCTGGCAACATCACACCCGAGCCGCCTCAACCGTCAATCCCAAAGTAATATCGTCCAGACCGTAAACGTATCAATTACATGTTTTTCATCTCCCCGTGGATTATTTCTCAAATGGTACACGAGGAGATAAATATGCGGCGATATATACGCGGAAAAATAGAGGATATTCCGCCGGCGAAGCTGCTAAACGAAACTTCAATGGTAAGGATCGCGCGTGTACGTATTCGACCAATAATTGGATTCTTTAAAAGTTGACTGCTGCCTCAAAGGATGTAACCATAATGAGTGTATCCGCCATACTCAACTATTACTTACCATCTTCATCTAACATTCTTCCGTGAATTGGTAATTAGTTACTGCCCAAATACGATGAAAGCGGAACACCGAATTGTGCAATTGTTTTAAACAGATTTTCACTTACGCTTTAATTTTTCCTGTTTTATATCATTCGTATTCATCTTGAAGCTCTTAGGGTGACAAATTATTCAATTTTATTCATTAAAATTCCATCTTACATTAAATTTCCGTATGCTTTTTATTCAATTCTTTCTCTGGCAAAAAATTTCAAAATATCCTACGTCATCTGAATCAAAGCCTTTTTTAATTATAATATCACTCGTTAGCATCTCTTACAATTATGGCGAACGTATTGGAGAAAGAAAGTGTTAAGACAAATTTTCAACAGAAAACGTGAAAAATATCGTCAATAACCAAAATTAAACTGGAACGAAATAACCGAACACATTCTCAGTACCGTTGACCTTCAATAGTCCATCCAATTAAACTAATTTTAAATGATCAATTACACTTGAAGATTAAAATATGAAAAATTGCGATTCCCTCGCTCTAGTATAGGTTCCCGATGAATTATAAAACCATTGTGCCATAAAACAGGCATCGTGCTTGCAAACATGCAACGCAGATGCGGGCTTTAGCATTGATTTCATCATGCCAGCGAAAGATAAATATTAACCGTTTAGTATACAATATATAAGCGCTGGAAAGCGACAAATCAGAAGGGTTGTCCAGGAAATGTTGAGTATTTTTATTAACGATTCATCTTCTAATCAGTTGTGATTAATAAAACAATCGAAAATTATTTAAAACATATATCATTTGAAATTAGTGGTAGCAATCTTTATGTTCACATGCATTCCTTTGAATTAAATTATCAGTTTCTTTTCTATTACAAACGATGCGTATATACGTAAGTAAAATAAATATATTTAAAGTACATTTCTTTATCATACATAATCTTTTCCCTTCTGCTTATTAAAATCTGCATTGGCAAGAAAGGATATTAAATTATAAAATTCGGTACAACAAACATTGTACAAAGTTTCCCATATACTAACGCGTCGTTTATTCATCTTTAGAAAATGAAAATCGTATAAGCCGGTTTTTAAATAATTCAATTTTTGTTAAAGTTGCCCAAGAATAAACTAGCCTTATATTCATTCACTGAGAGAAATGAAATATGTAGTATTATTGCAGAGGTACACTCAAGTAACTGTACGAAATCTGATCAAAATCGTAATAGCCGTTTTTGAGAAAATCAAATTGTTGCTAAAAATGCGTAGAATAAGCTTCCCTTAATTATTAAGCACTGTCAACTATTTCTTCACATACTTTGCTCAGTATGATAAAATGCCTAAGTACGAGATTTCGTTCTTTTTCGCTATACCGTTTAGACTCTAGAACCAGTAACAGACAGACGGCATGGCGAAAACCACTTTTTCGGATTCGACGACACTTAAAGGTATATTTACGTAAAAATCTCGAGGTCGAATTTTTTCGCGATAACAATACATTCTCAATATACTTCGTATATGAGAAAGTAAAAAGTATTAACGTGATTATAGCATACCTAATTTATATTGATAGCTACAAAGATAATTTAGGTGGGCAACAAAAAAATGCAAGAAATTTGCTAAACTCAAAATGAATTAAAACATTCTGATTCTATTTCCTTGAAAACGGTTACTCCTTCGTTAAAAGTACACAGGGAAAAAATAATTCACTAAACTAGCATTACATAATTTTTTGAAGACTTTTTTGTATGACTAATATTTTACTAAATATAAGGTAAAAATGATTTTTTATTTATTTTTAAGTGGCACTCCTGATTAGGTTTATTGAATTTTCCCTATCATTTTCCTTGATCTACTGTCATAAATTTCAAAATATGTGAAAATCTGCCCAGTAGTTTCGGAGATTAATATGCGAATGTTCGGACGGATAAAAAGACAGACGAACGCGACCTCAAACTTTCACCGTTTACTTGGCGTGACTAGCATTGTATTCTACTGTTGTCGTTAATTCCAACCACCCCGATAAATAAATAAATAAATATTTTTTAAATTTTATGTTCTCCATTGAATGACACGAGAACGTGTGCGGAATATTTTTACTTTCTCCATACGTAGTAGGTATAGGAGAAAATATTGTATTCGTTAAAAAATCTTCTAGAAGTTCTGTTACTGAGTAGCAGAGCTGCAAACCGAACCGCTGAACCGAATCGAACCGCAGTCATTTTGCTGAACCGCGAAACGAACCGAAGCCACTTATTAATTTTTCAGTGAACCGAAAACCGAACCGTAAGTTTTTCCAAAAGTGGTTCGGTTTCGGTTCGATCTCAATCCACAAAGTACGGACCAACGAAAAGACCAGGAATTTCCATTGGAAAAACCAGCGGGTTTGCTTCAAAGGAAAGAGTGCTTATCTCTTTCCACTCTGCTACTATTGTTATCCACAGACGGCATTTATGGTGAGGGTTATGGGGACACCAACTGCGACAATATCCGGGTCAACCACTGTAGGCAGAAACCGACCAACAGAATATAGAAAGATCTTTATCTGAACGCAGGCAAAATGGTCGTTTTACAATGACCTAGAAAGGAGCCGTAATCCGCTTTCGTGCCGAGAGAAAAATCCATGCCCTTAACATCACCATCATCCCCTTCAGCATTGTAATTAGCAGACCTGAGAAAATATGCCCCGCTGTGTCTTTCTTAGAACACCATTAACTCTCCTCATATCTTTTTCTTCGGAAAAATTCAAATTGTTGCTCTCAACGGCTTGAGATTTCAACGACATCATTCCTTTTCCAACTCTCGTGTGGTGTTCTTCTATGATAGGTATTTCCATTACTTGGTGGTTTATATTCCAGCAAAAACAGGCGAGGACTTCGGCGGATCCCTTGGATCGGAGGCATTCAATTCCCGCAGAATTCCTTGAATTATCTAAAGTGTGTATTTTTAATAATATTTTAGTAAACTTTATTTGAGACAAATAAAATTAATTAACATGTTAGTGTTAATTAAATAGGGTCGCTCTACATTTTATAATCGTTTGTTTTGAACCATAAGTGTCCGCACTTCGTATATTGAATAATCTGCCCCGAACTGTCGATTAATTTTAAAGTATTCTTGTAACGTAATTTTACTATCATATTGATTTTTTGATTACTTTTATAAGGTGGTAAAAGAAAAAAATTAGCAATATGTAACATGTTTGGAATTGAGCTAAAAGTCTTTTTGAATTTATTATATAATAATAAGAATTAATAATCGAATTTATTAGTTTTACATATCATAAATTCATTCGGAGTAATATTTTATTCCATATTATTTGACCAATTAACTGATTAAAATATTTTATTTCTGAAAGTTGGAAAAATTGAGACGCCGTGCATCATCGCCATTGGAAATCAAGAAACTCATTACTTCAATAATTAAATCTATCATTCAATCAAGGAAATCTTAATAAGGGCTTACGGAGAAGAATTTTGCTAGACTCTTGATAAATATAGGGAACATTTTTTTATTTGTTATAAATGAACCAAAGGAATAACGCTTTGTAAATTCCATTGTTTTCATTTCTCTTACAACCCGGGTTTCGATATTACAATGCTATCGACAGGTGCAGATATGGTGAGAATAGAAAGTGTATGCAGAGAAATGGGTAGAGACGGGGGAGGGAGGGTAGTTTGTAAGATGGAAAGGAATGGAGGGGAGGGAAAGGAGAAACCTATCTGCGGGGGGGGGGTGTAAAGGGATAAACGGGGAAAGGAAAGGCTGGAGGGGGGAGACCACCTCGGGAGGGTTTGGGGAAAGAAGGGGGAAGGACTAAAAAGAAAGACCTTGTGGAAGACGGAGGAAATTATCAATGCGGCAATGGTATGTGTGTGGGAATAAGGAAAATAAAGGCAAGTGTGGGTGGTAGAACTAAAGAGGTTAAATATTGGGAGACGGGCGGTAAGGCCCTTGTTATAAATCTTTTTTCCTCTAAATAATGTGTATTACAGGTAAGAAAAAGAAACCAATTTTCTTTGATTTTTAATGATTTCTTTAAAACACTTTTATGTTTTCGGTTTGTCCGTCCATCCAGGGATAATCTCAAAAGCGGTTTAAGCTAGAGGCGCATTTTATTTCTGATTATGTATGATTGTGTATGTTGGTAAATGAAATTGAAGTGAATCCATTCAGATAATTTTTAATTGATATGTAAACAACAATGAACATAAAAATCATGTTAGGATCAAAAATACCATTTTTTATATATAAATAAATGAAAATGATGATGGGATTGTAATATATTTAAAATATAAATTTTTCCTTTCTTTAAATAAATTCTTCTTTCATTTAAAATAATCATGACTGCTGATTGATTTACTTACAGATTGATACTGAATTTGTAATGTTTATATTGGATAAATTACTTCTGAATAGTATTTAAAATGATTAATTTAGTTGAACCGAACCGAACCGCAAACCGAACCGAACCACTTGTCAAAATTCTCGTCTGAACCGAACCATGAACCAAACAACTTCCAAAAACTTAGAACCGAACCACTCCAAAATTTGAAGTGGTTTGCAGCTCTGCTGAGTAGTAACATTTTTTCAATAATAGTTCTTTTAGTTTTTTAAAGAAAATTTTTTCATTACTTCCATATTTATTTTTAAAATTATCCGGCAATTTGTTGTATTTCTTAATCCTCATATAATGGGGGCTTTGCTCTAATAACTTTAATCTGTGGTAAGGTATGTTTAATTTATCTTTCTCTCTTGTATTGTAGTTATGTTGAGACTTCATTGTTGTGAAATTATCATAGTTAAGATGTATATAACAGATTAACTCATACAGGTAAAGTGGTGGAAAGGTGAGGATATTCAGTTTTTTAAATATTGGTTTGCATGATTCTCTCTTTGTTGAATGAGTCATTGTGCGAAGACATTTTTTCTAAATTTTGAATACTGATTCCTAACCAGATGCTCTACCCCACAATATTATACCATATTTTAGAATGGAATAAAAATACCCATAGTACACTGTTAGTCTTGTTGGTATACTTGTTATTGATGCAATACATGACATGCTGAAACAGACCCTATTTAGTCTAACTGACAAATCATTAATGTAATTTCTCCATTTCATGTTATCACCAATATGTACCCCTAGCAACTTGGTAGAATGGTCTGCCTGTATGGTTAGAGTTTCTGAATTGGATTCTAATTCAATGTCCCTAAAAATCATTGGTCTGAAATTAATGAGGCTTGTTTTAGTCATATTTAGTTTTAATCCATTGACTGAAAACCATTCTTCAAGTGCTTTGATTGTTTTTGTTAGATTGTTGCAAAGCTCCTTCGTATTCCTCTCTTTTAATATTGCAGTGGTATCATCAGCATAAAGAATCATATTCGTTTTTATGTTACTGGGAGGATCATTTAAATATATAATAAATAATAAAGGACCAAGAACTGAACCTTGGGGAATTCCCATTGAAACTTCACACCAACTGGAACTGAAAATAATACCATAATTTTTTGTCTCTAAACAAATGTTCTTTTTCATTATTTGCAAATATCAATATATAATATTTTTAAGGCTTCTCAAAATTGAAACCATATAACTTTTAGCTCTCCATTAGTTATACTTAACGTTTTCTAATTACAGGTATTATTAAAAAATAATAATGTTGCTATTATTATTTACTACTATTATTAGAATTAATATCATGGCATATGTAAATATAACAGTTATTCTTATTTTATAATTTTGCTTTTCCAGCATCTATGTACAAAGTAGCATAAATATTAATTTTATAGGTTATCAACTGAAAATATAAAAAGATGATGTTTAATACATATGTTAATATTTTCAGAGAAGTGTACTTTGAATCTATTAGCAAGAATGTTTCTACCAAGAATAAAAACGCACCGAATATAATATTGCTAATGCTTGGAATTCTTTTTCAAAAGCTGATACCCACTGCAGGATCAAAAACTTGGTTTGAGGTTGCTCGATTTCCATCATTAATTGAGAATTCCTTGAGGTGTGTCACGTATACATTCACTGCAGCTGCTGTGAATTCTCCCACAATAACTTTGTCAATCGCAGGCAACAAAGCAATGTGAGTAAACCCAAAATATCGACGAAATTTCTTCTTGCCACTTCATTCATGTGTCCGAACAATTTGTACAACTGCACTGTTATTCGATTTAAACTCGAGAACATATTTCAAGCATCATTAGTGACTTATCCTTATGGGTGAAAACTGAAAATTTATTTTTCACAGAACCGGAAGAGGAATAACTACCACAGGAACTCTCACTAATATGGATACTACTAATGTTAATTTTGCATCATGGAAAGCGACCTTTAATAGACGACGTATGTTCTACTTCTCTTTTTACATAATGTGCATAAAATTAACAATTTTAAAAAAAATTAGAAGTATTTTATTCCTTAACACATCTGTGTTGTATACTTTATTATAAGTTATTTGGAAATATCACTGTTTATATTGAAATCCAATTTGATGGTAACCGTGATGGTAGATAACATTAACGTTTTTCTAAACCATAGACCTAAATTATGTATTTAAATACTGTTGCAGTTGCTTTGTCTCCTCTTCTCCCTACGAGAGTGCGGACATCCTACACTATTGTCGCCTTGGATACTGCTAACCCTCCCACCTGGGTCGTTCTTTATAACTGCCAACAATTTGGAATGTTGTTTCTACGTATGTACTCTTTATTGGTGACAATAAGAGTTGGACTTATCAATAATGTTAAAGTAATTAATGTTGTCCAAAACATTATAAAAATAGCATTTACTTTTCAGAAAACTCATGGATCTTATCTACTGTAAGACCTATTTCAGCAGCCAACCTTGCAGCCGCTAAAGCAGCAGCACAAACTGCTGGTGTTCCTACAAACAGATACGTCGCAAGTGCTTGCTAAGTCAAAAATGAGCCTTTTGAATGATATATAATGTATAATAATGTAATATTTAAAAATACACTTTTGGAAGTTGGCGTATGAATCTAAAGTGACTCCTTATTAATGAAATATGATTGAATAAATAATTGGACCATAATTTTATATTGGGTTATAATAATACATATAGTTGTGTGAATATATATATTTTTAGTTTGTGAGTTGTATATATATATATATAATTTTGGAGGTGTCTGTCCAACCGCCCCTGTATCTCAAAAGCCGTTCGTCGTAGAGATATGCGGTAAACTGTGTTTTGTTTCTACAAGATAGGAAATCCCTAGAAAATTATTCTCATTTTCATAAAGTCCCGGGTTCGAATCCAGGAGACAATTATATGTTCCCATAGGTTTACGTAAGATTTTTGATTTTTCAGAGTGGAAGGTTTTTTCCTTCATTCACGAAAATATGAATATATGGACCAATTTTCTTCATTTTTATTTTATTCGACGGCTAAAACTCTATACTATCTTATTCTTGCAATGTTTACATGTTACACGGTGGAAGATTTCAGAAATACACAATTCTTTTCAAATTTTTACCGATATTTTGTACTCTTTCCGTGTGTTGCCAAGGCGACCATCGCTGTTGCCTCCGATTCAATTACTATCAATTATACCTTCAAATAGGTGAAAGAAGAGTGTTATTTGCTTCGAACTTTTGTTTAAGCACCGAAATTATTGCTGTAGCAATGTCAACATTTATACATAGCAACATAAATATTTACGGATAATTATTCAGTTAAGCTCGTATGGGAAGCGTTTCTAACGATTCAATCAAAGTAGTCGAATCTTCCTTTCATTGTTGAATGCTGGAATCTTATCTCTTTGTAAGTAGAACAATTATATTATACATCTATAATGCTTATTAACGCAAATACGTCATGCATAAATTTAAAATTAAATGAGAATATGGACATACGTTATTTTTTTAACACATTACATGGTTATCATCTCTTCACTGATAGTCTACATAAACGGTTGCATTGATTGTTATAGAAAAAAGAAAGGACATATATCTGAATAAAAAGGAAAAAGGAAAATTAAAAACATAAATTTTCTCCAACAATTACTGTGTATGAAAATGAAGAAACAGAAGAAAAAATCTGCTATGACCGGGAATACGAAACCGGGTCATCCAGTTGCCGGGCGTATATTCTACCACTGAACTATCATAGCAGACTAATCCTCCTGTCCCTGAGTGGCAATATTTTCTTAGGTTGAGAGTTTTAAAATGCAGATTTCTGACTGACTTCGCATAATAAATTGTCAATACAGTTGTGCCCTCAGCGAGCTTCAAACCCGCAAACTTTACATTGGGAGCAAAATACATTAAAATTCTATACCAGAGAAATGCATAATTAGAATTAAATGTGAATTATTGAGATGAACTTATTTTACATATTCTTAATGTATGTACTATAATATATTTTGAAGCGTGTGTTTGTGTATTTGTGTGTTTGTTCATGGAACTCCTCCTAAACGATAAAAGCTACAATAACCAAATTTGGTACGATTCTTCCTTACATCCTAACTTAGTGAATGATCAAGGTTTTTGTCAACCAGGATTAATCAGTGCTGCCAATATAGGGGATTAACTTTTTTCCATAAGATAACACGTATGAATCTATTTCTTGACTTGAAAGGTATTATTCCTTCAAGCATAAAAATATGTAAATATGGACCGATTTTTTTCGTTTTTGCTTTATTCGACGAATAAAACTCTATACTATCTTATACCTGCAAAGTTTACATGTTACCTACACGGTCGAAGTTTTCAGAAATACGTTATTTGTTTTGAAATTTTGTGGATTTTTCGTACCCTTCCCGGGCGTTGCCAAGGTGGCCGTCATTGTTACCTCCGATTCAGTAAGCTTCAATGAAGCTTACAAATAGATGAAAGTTTAGCGTTATTCGCTTCGCTCTTTTGTTTAAGCAACGAAACGATCGATGTTTATGGATAGCAACGTAAATAGATATTGATTATTATTCAGGAAGCGTTTATTGAAGAAAGTAATTGAACTTTCTTTCGTCTATTGAATACTGGAATCTTACATTTTTTTAAGTAAAATAATTATATTCTACATTATAATGTTTATTAACGTAAATAAGCTCACGTATCTGGTGTACATTTAGCAATCAGCGTTCAATCATGGACAACTGTACGACGCTTTTTCACGGGTTTCTTGCTTACAAGACATAAAAGTAAATATTTCAGCGAGGCATAATTACACAAGAAATGAAGTTGGATTTGGCGAAAGTAATATATAGGAAATAAAATCATCGTTATATTTGAATGCAATAGGCTTATAAATGGATTTTACAAGCAAATATGACTAATTGTTAAGAAAAGTTAATTGTAATTTAAAAAGTATCTACTATATATTTTAAAGAGTTTGTATGCTGTGCTGTAGTAGCTTCACTAAATCCTTTGAAATTCAACGGGAAATTCTGCTAGTTTTTTATAAATCAATTGAAAATATACCGCGCAAACATTGCGCGGGTTCAGCTAGTCAATCATTATATAATTTGTCGATTGACGTCCGAAGCCAAATAGCAACCAGAAGCATGATGACAGAATAAATAAAGAAATAAACAAGTCACTAGCAACACTGAATAACAAATAGGTAAAACAAAACAGCATATCAAAGTGGACACGTGTAACAGATTACATGATTGTTATTGGTTCAGTCAAAGTATTTAAGAGTGCGATTTGGAAAAGAGTATTCAAGATACACACTGGTATAATAAAACATTTTCATTTCTAATAATTACCATAGTAATGCCGGTCAGCCCGGTATGAAAATTCTTTTGTTTTGATTTAAAATTTAAATTTTAGATAGTTTCTATATTTAAAACTTTTGTGGATAGATGGATAATATTGTATCTTCTACGTCAATGGGAAAAAGACGTCGTAACTTAACTCCAGAAAACAGGAAAATGGTTCGAACGGAAGCACAGAGAAAGCGACGTGAAAATTTAACACTAGAGCAGAGGCAACATGAAGGAGGTAAAAATTCAAGAGCGCGTAGAGTAATTAGACATAATATGACCTTTGAAGAAAGGCAAGAAAGTAACAATGTTAACACAAAACGCAGATTAACAACAAAACATTCTGACGTACTAGACAATGGAGTTTATAAAGAAATATTTGAAAATTAATAAAGAAAATTCATGATTTTTTAAATGGCATTTGATTTAAAGTTACGTAGTAACGGGTATTTGACTAATAACTATAAAAGGCTAAATCTCTAGGTCATCATTTTTTGCGTAACGCTAAATATCTCAACATATATCTCGGCCACTTCTTCAGCCAGTCCAGCCAAATTCGGTAGGATTGATATGAATACGTTCAAAAAGCGAATGCTATAAAAAAAAATTCAAAAAAGACCCGGGTTCGACGCCAGGTGAATGTTTTACTTTCCATAAGAATCTCATATCTCGACCCATGCTAAAATTCAATTTTCAATTTCAATTTTACTCTTTTGGAAATTAAAATTAGAAAGAATTGACCTACGACCTTCAAATTAGGACCATTTCAAAGGAAAATAAACGGGCCGTTTAGTTTTGTTCGTCTTTTCTCACCTAAAGGTAAAACTTTGGCAAATACGTTTAAATTCGCCGATGTAAGAAAAATCGTTCATTTTCATGAATGATCGCCTTGGAAACGGGCATTGCTGTTTCAAGCCATATATGCTGATAAACCTATATTCATTTACGTAAATTGGATGGATGAATGCGGTAAATTACGTATTTTAAAACATGCTAACGTTTGAAATAATTCGACGATGTTTTAACGTGCCTTCGTTGTCTTATTGAAGTCTTTTTGCATATTAAAGGCAGTTGCTTGCGCTGTGCCTTCGCATTATCTGAATAGAACAGATATTATGAATTATATCTGCCAGATGCAGTTTTTTCACATGGACAGCTGTATGTAGCCATAACTAGAACACGTGACAAACGTAATTTGAAATTCTGGGTTAAGGATAAAGATAATCAAGGGCAATTTCTGTTAAACGAAAGAGTACATATTTACAAGGAACGTCGTTATAAGAGAGCTACTGAATAGCTAAAATAATATTATTGAGGTATGAGACTGTTTACCTCTTAATTTTTTAAAACTATTCCTTTGTTTTCATCTGTAGCCCTTTCCAATCTCATTCAAATATTATAATTTTATCATTTGTTTGTTGGTGTTATTTTTTTATTGTTTGTTTTCAAAGGTCGTTTTAAACGGGCTCATTCGTCTAGTTACTAGACTCCAGTATATTATAAAATCGTAATGGTCATTATGATGCGTAACGCTCTAATTTTGTGAATAACTCGATTAGAAATATACTTAGAAGCCTGAGATTTCTCAGAATTTCAGTGTTGATGAATCTTTACGTTATGACTAGAAAAATTTCGAAAAAGGTCACTGGTTTGACTCCAGAGGATGAATGTCGTTTCCCATAAGGTAACACGTAAAAATCACCTTTTTGGTTGGAAGGCTTTCGTTCTTTTACTCTTTAAAATATCTTCAAACTAAGTTATCGACACGAAATTTGAGTTAAAAAGAAACGAATGAGGATGCTTATTCTTACCGTCGAATATTCAACCTCATTCGAATTCTCTCATATTTTTAATTATACTCGAATTTTGGTAAATTTTTTAACATTACAATAATAATATTTCATGGTTACCGGTATTGTTGTCCTCAGTAATTTCCGTGCATATGCATTTAAATAAAGGCTTAAAGATCGAAAATAAGATTAAAACTTGCTCAAAATGACCGAACATATATGAATTTAATGCAAATAAATCGAACGCAGTATTCATGTTATTTATATTTTTTATCTATATTACTAAAAACCTATTTCTGGTCGTCTCTCTCTCTCTCTCCTTCTCTCTTCCCCTCCCCCCTCTCCCCTCTCTCTTTGAGTCTTTTAAGACGGGTTAATGGGTGCAAGGGAAAACAGCCTAGAGGAGGGAGAAGGCAGAGGGGTCTAAGGGGAGAAAGAAAAAGAGTGGAGGGAAATGGGCAACCGAAGTCGAAGTCTAAAATCTGATGTGGCCAACACATGACTTTCTCCATATTTGGGGTATATATATTTAAATTATTATGAATAATATTACGAGGCAAAATTATTATTTCGTATCGTAAAAGAATATAGTCGTCCTTATTGCCGTAAATTAGGTATATTTTGAATATGTTTACAGAATTCACCGCTACATGGTGGTGGCGCTGTATACTGGAAAGTACGAAAAAGCTAAATATCTCCGAAATGGATGGTTCTACGAAAATTTGTTTCAAATAAAACTTGGAAGAAATATTAATCTCTACAACTTTGGTCCTCACGAAGATTACGAATAAGGACGTTTTTAAGGAGATATTTGACGGAAACCGAAAAAACCGATTATTTATAAATAATTCGTAAACAATAACTGCTATGGAAAATTGTTTGAAATAAAAGATGTAGGAAATTATATTTTCCTCATTTTTTGTAATAGTCAATGTATACAATAATGACGTATTATCGGAGAAATATCACAAAAACCGAAACGGGTTTCGAATAAACCTCGACTTCCGGTTAACCGGTATTGTCCAAAAACTAATCAATTATTTGTGCTCATGCTAAAGTGTTATATATGAAATTTGGTATTAATATGATAAGTACTTTTTGAGTTAGACCGCCCACAATCACACACACACACACACACACACATCATTCCTAAAATAGTCTAAACGTGTTCCAGGGACCTCAAAACGTGTATTACCGTTGAAATCTCGAAGTCGATTTTTTTCGTGATCACAATACATTCCCCATACTATGTATGGAGAAAGTAAAAAGGAAAGAAGGCCTGCCCTGTTTTCGACTGAGGTCGAACCTTCCCTAGGCATTCTATCGGCCTCAGGCTCATGAAGCCGGCAAGCAACTTTACATTATCCCCTGTATGCGTCCTTGCGTTCACGGCGACGCCATTTACGCAGACGATTACCGAAGAACTATCTGACGACGGTGATATATATTTCAGAGGCTTTAATGATGATGATGGCTAGAAGTATTATTTTTGTTAAAAAATATGTTAAAACAATGCTAACGTAAATCAATGACAAATACAGTTTATTATAAAAAATGTGACTGAAAATATCATTCACTTACCGACTGGAAAAGGGTGTAGGTATGCATTTCTTACCATGTATACCTCGCAACCTCATTTTTTGTCGATTTTTCGTAAAAATACATGCGTATTATATACGGGAAATTACGATATATATGTTGGTATTTTCCCGGAATAGAACCCTTATTGAAATGAATAACTTCGAGCAAAAATGGAGGGTAGTTTTTTCTGGTAGGTTTTCACAAAATGCCGACTCATGCAAAAAATGGCTAAATGGATTTTTATTAAAATACACCATCATCATTCAGTTGTGTTACATACTGTCATTAATAGTACTGTAAAAGCTGCTTGGCTACCACTGTTGTTTGGATAGGAGACTTGTTTTTCGGATAACTTTTCTTATGTCGGCGTTGATACTGCCACTACTATACCATTAAGGATAAGAATAAAGGATTATGTTATTTTACAATTATTTACACACATACATGCATCATCGAAAAAATAGTCAAACGTACTAAGGGGCCTCAAAACGTGTATTTCTGTTTAAATCTCGAATTTGATCATTTTCACGAATACAGTACTTTCACATATACTACGTATGGAGAAAGTAAAAAGGAAATTTTCTTTAAAAATATGACCGTCATTTTTTGATTTAATAGAAAAAAGTTGTAATTCAATAACATTTTATCAATAAGAAACATTTTTTCGGAAGTACGAACGGTTCCGGAACCGTTTTGGAACCCCATCCTAAACGTTCCTTCTTTTGATCACTCGGAACCGAACCCGAAACGGAACGAGTTGGAAAATTTAACTTCGGAACCGAAACGCTCGGAACCAAACCGGAACTTCCCAGTTCTGATAAGAATAAAGCATTATGTTATTATACAAGGTAGTGTTTTCAATTTATCTAGTCACATCAAGGTTATGAAAAGATACCTTAGACCAGTGCTCTCCAACCTTTTTTACTTCACGGCACACTTTTAGGCTTGTTCAGTTGTCGCGGCACACTGAACTAAATTTAACACAACATTGTATAACTACAACGATAAAATAATTTCGTCGTTATACGAAAGATGAAGGTGTATGCGGTGAAACTTCGATGTAATGTTTACTATAAATCATGTAAAATAAAGAAAATTAAAATGTTATAGCTTGAATAAAAATATTGCACTTATTAATATATATTTAAAGATAATGCTATAATTTTATATCATAACTAGCTTGCCCATAGCAGCTACCCTTGAAATTAATTTCTAGCACCCTTCCATCTACTTCCCAGTTAGCCTAATAGCATAGCGTGAGAAAAGATTTAAAAAACTTACAAAATCAAGCATAAATATATCAAACACCAATTTATGTCCCATCTTTTACTATCAAAATATTAAGCGGCGTAATACATTACGTAATTTTAGTTTCAATGCGCTTTGAAATTCAACGGAAAATTTTTAGTTAGTTATGAAAGCAATAAAAATAATTATTAAGAACCAGCATCTTTCAAAATTAATCTAACATAGTTAATTTAAACCAACTTTAATAAATTATTTTACCTTTTGCAGGACGCAGGATTTGCGAATATCCACTTAAAGCTCTGGGAGATATCGAATATGTCATTGTCTTTGTCGTGATAAGGACTATATTTGGTATAAATATAGTAAAAATCGTTAGAGCCGTTTTCGAAATGGCCAAGAACAAACTATCCGCCATTTTCAATTTAAATAATTCATCTTTACGCGTATACTATTCCAGGTGGTAACAAGCCTGAATACCGAATATCATTAACATTTGTCAGCCCGTTTAGACTGTAGATCAGCGAACAGACAGACCACAGACAGACGCAATTGTAAAAACCACTTTTTCGGACACAGGGACCCCTAAAACGTGTAAATCTGTCGAAGTCTCGAGGTGAAATTTTTCGCGAATACAATACGTTCTCTATACTACGCATATGAGAAAGAAAAAAGCTTAAATTCGGAAATCGCAATATCGACGTTTCACTGTATTATCCATTATCAAAAAATACCCTGATGCATTCTGAATTATTAAACTAATACGTCTCAAAAGAGGAAAAACTTGCGCTGATATAGATAACTGTTAAAAGGAAAAAATTACGTTGTGGATCTCGGATGCTGTATTGTTTCCTTGACGTTGGTGACGATGATTTTCTCAATTCCTCTCACCAAAGAACACGCTTTTCTAGCTCTTCCTTCGAACAAGAAAGGTATTGATGTAGCACGATGTTGCTTTCACGACGAATCAAACGAAAATGAATCAAAGACAGCTTTGAACTATTTCAAGAGAAACTATGAAAAGAATTGCAGCAGTGGTGGGAAGAAGGGCTTAAGATTGGTTTCTAGGAAAAACCGGCCTAGGCGATTTACCATAAGATTATCAAGTACTTACATCAATAAAAATTGCCTGTGCATTTTCGAATGAATGGATTACAGAGAAAACTGGTGGTATAACAAAGAAGCTCCACAGCGAGGACATTAACCGCGGCATCACAAATTAGAAGAGGGTGAAATAAACCCTGAGAAGGGCACTCAAAAGAAAAAGCTATAAACAGCGCCTTGTTGCACCCTGCTATGAGGGAATGCTGCATGGTCTCCCTGGGAGATCTGTTCTCCAGAAGGTCCCAGAACAATGAAAATGGCCCTTTCCAAGGGCAGGTTTTCCATACCTCGGAGTTATCAGCCCTGGTTCCCTCTTTATGGGGCTCGGCCGAGGGAGTGCAACCCGTTGCCACAGAGAGACAACGCCTTGCACTCCTTTATCGCTTGAGAATTGAAATGTCCTATTCTTCTTTTCCTTCTAACACCAAACGGCTCGCGGCACACCGGTTGGACAGCACTGCATTAGAAGAGTAATTTCAATTTATGACAGAGAATTTCACGCATGTCATACCACAGATCAGGAAATTATTCAGAGAAAACTCATCGATGTCTTCCAAAGAAATTCGGCAGAGTGAAAATACGAGATGGGGTAGTTAAGCACACAACAACGACATTTGGGCGGCGATTATTAGTTTTTCCCTCTTAACCTTAAAAAGAGTGAAAAGTAATTGTTAGAACAAACCTGCTAATGACTCGGATAACAGAAGCTTCATTTTTAAACACCGAATCATTTCCACAATGAAAAATACTTTGATTCACTTCACTTTTCACGCTATAAAAACAATAACCAAACAAAAAATTGCGTTTGTTGATATGCAGAAAATTGCGCGTTATAGTACCAATGAAAAATCAATGCTCGAAATATTCGCGATTAAAATTGCCGCCGGCATCGCTGTTAATGTTAACAAAATATATTTTTACAAAATAGGACCCTAAACACGGAGAATGCAACGGATTTATTTGCTTTAACGTCGCACCAATCCTTAGAATACATGTAAGTAAAACTACTCACGAGCTCAAGAGCCAGTTGGACATCTTGCTCAGTTCGGACGAAATATACCATTATTTGGAGTGGCTGAGAGGCCAATTCGGAGACTTGGGTCGTTGCCTCTTCTTTAAGTGAGCACTTCTCATTACTCTTCTTTCACCAACGTTATATAAATATTGCCCTCTTGCTATGCTAACTGTAACCGTCCGTTTTCGGCTAATTTAATATCATTTACCAAATTCATCGCAAAAATATGAAGTTTCACCTTGCATATTTCATTTTTGCGCATGCGTGGTTCGCCACACCTCTTCCTGAGATATCCTTTATAAAGGAGGCCTCTCCGAAAGAATCATTACTCTTCGTTTAACTTTCCAACTGGATTTGTTGTAAGTACTACCGGCCTGATTACGTTTTATAGTGTTTTATAGTGTTTTTAGTTATGTTTATAACAGGAATTGAAATTTTTTAAATTAATGAAGATTTAAAAATTCCGCGCTAGTCTATACATATCTATAAAGTAAGGTGTTTGTATGTATGTATGTTCTACTAAGGCTCAGAAACTACAACACGCAGAAAAAAGAGGAAGGTGTCATATTAACCGTTATCATGTGTACGGTGGTGTAGTAAGGTTTTTAAACCGATTCGGTGTACTATTTAATTATAATAAAATATTTTTTTTAATATGGGATTTCCATTTAAAATTTTTTCGTAAATTTCTCGAATTTTTTAACTCCTTACATATATATCGCAGACATATGCTCTCGCAGACTTTTTTGTGGTAAATTATCTCCTCTTTTGGAATAATTTTTTAAAAGAGGGGCTTACAGATCAAATAAGACGAATTGAAGGGAAAATCTTATTTTTCATTATTGATCAGCATTTGGATATACCTAGCAACCGATGCAAACAAATTACGTTTGAACTATAAACATATCGTAAACGTAGAAATAGTTGATGAAATACTCATTTTATATCTTCTGATTTGATTGTATGTTTTTCGTTCATTATCTATGGTCTTCTATATACAGGTTAATTCTGCGAATAAACATTAGTGAACTGTTTCTTTTTCTGTAATCGTGTCGTTCGCATTATAGGTATGTTTGGATATAAGTTAAATTGTTTTTATATGCCTTTTATCTTATTTTATTTCATATTTTGTTTAAGTGAAAATTACTGAAGATATATAATTCAATTACTACGTTAAAGTTTTTGTGTTTTGTTTTATGTTGATTTTATTAAAAAACACGGGTCGTTAAGGTGTTTGTTTATCATGGAAACAGTTTATCAATAAAAACTGATAAAAACGGAATTGAGTATTACATGCTAACACGCAAGTTTTTTCCTATGCTCAGACATTTTTCGTTTCAATAATAATTAGATACTTTTTTGTAATATATAATATCGTTTGGAATTAAAAGTGTTTTATCAATTGGAAATAAGGTTCACTCTTGAATAATTGTTATTTTAATACGAGAACTAAATTAGATTAACATCTTGAACACGTAACGCAGTGAATTTCGAAAGATTTTATTTGAATAATACTTTCGTTGAACTTTATTATGTCTTCTGAACTAAAATTAAGAATTCGTGTCTGCGGTTCCATGGGTAAAATGTAAACACTACCGATACACTCACGGAATTAATTACGTTAGAAAAGTAAAACATTTTACTACATTATTTAAAATCGATTCGTTCGAATATCTCAATCTATTATTCAATTAATTACGATGGAAAACACAATTAAGATCAATAATTTTATATCTATTTAGAGTAATCTTATTTAGTTTCTCCTGTTATTATGTTGACATACAAACTCATATTCCGCGTAATCAATATTTACTCATCACTGCGACAGGCTATTTTGTGATTGTTGGTTGTTTATTTAGCAACTGAATAGAAAGCGTCAGTCGCCATCATCAGATACATTGAGCTTTAGGAGATTATTCGTTGGTTTCGGTTAGTTTGTTGTTTTCATTTGGTTTCGTTTCGTGTCCATTTTTTGTGTTATTTGTTTGTTTTCTTTGTTTTTGTTCTTAGTTGTTCATTTTGTATTCTTTCTTTATATTCTTTGGTTGTGCTCTTGATTTTTGTTCCTTGATTACTTATTTGTCGGTTTACACCTTTTATGCCGGCTATTGGTTAGAGTTTAATTCATTTCTTTTTTCTTGGTGGTTTTTACATTGAACTTATATCTTTGGTTGTACTCTTAATTTATGTTCTACGATTATTTATTTGTCGGTTTACATCCTTTTCTGCCGGGTATTGGTTAGCGTTTAATTCATTTCTTTTTTCTTGGTGGTTTTTCGAATTTAACGTTTTAATATCATATTTTGACAAAATTTAGCGTTTTTAACGTGAAGTTGCCTTGCCAATAGGTTACATTGTTAAACTCGAAATCCTATTACTCTCACGTATGCTCACGTTCTCTCCGGACCTCCATGGCCCCTCCCGGCCCAATTCATAGGTATCAGAGATATCTCAGAATTAGTTTTTACTTTCTCAAATATACTTAGTACAGAGAAAGTATTGTGTTCATGAAAAAATTCGAAATCGAGATTTCAACGGAAATACACGTTTTGAGGTGCGCAAAGGGAGAAATGATTGTATTACCATATAATACATAATTTTATTCGCCAAAGACGTCTGACATAACCCGGGCATCGCCGAGTACTTTCAGCTAGTTATTCGATATAATGGACGTTTCCTACTTTAAGAATTTAAAACTTGGAGTGTTCTTATTGCATATCAAACAGTATATTTCACCCTTTGCATGATGTTTTACTCCTTTGTAGCATTTTAATTCATAGGTCATCCTCGGTTTGAAAAGTACGGGCACTTCTGCTGTCGAATTATTTTAATGATTATTCGAAAAATATTTGCTGAAAATCATTGCAATATCTTATTGTGACTTTTATTATTATCCATAACTTAAATAAAATAATATTTCGTAATATGTGTGAAAATGATTGTCACTGAAAAAGATTGTTTGTTGTATCATCATTGATGATTATCTCGTCTAGATCTTGATAATGTCTATATTTTCTCAAGTGAAATGACGTTTACGTTTAACTATTTTAGATTTATAATAAAAAATTTCAACATTGAATAACAACTTTTTTTCGCACGCACAGCCTCAACAACAGAAGAAAAAATGAAGGCTAGTTTCGCAGGAAAAACTAAGGTCCTTGGAGCCGTGTTGTTGACATTTCTTCTTTGCCCATGGACTGAGGGAGGTGAACTCTCATTTGGTACCTGTCCAGCAGTGAACATAGTAACACCACTCGCCACCAATCCCGTAAGAAACTAGTATATGAGCGAGATTGGTTACACATAATAACTTGATTTATTCTTATGCTGTATCTGATGAAAAAAATGCCGTTAAAGCTCCCTTACACAATTTAAATCAATATATACATTTTAAGAAAAGAATATTTGTTTTACATCAGTCATGAAGCCCAATGCAACGAGCATCATTTGGCTCTCTGTTACAACACATAAAACATACTTAACACATATGCTTTTCTGTATTTATGCCGATAAATAATCTCTTCTCGTTGCAGTCTGTTTAAACGTATCCATTCCACGTTTTATCTACCCGCTGAGTTTTTTTCTCAAACGGAATACGAGGAGATAAATTGGCGGAAAAATTGCGGATATTCCGTCGGCGAAGCTGATAAACGAAACTGCAATAGTAAGGACCCATAATTGGATGCTTTAAAAGTTTACTGATGCTTCAAAAGATCTAACCGTCTAATGGGTGTGTCCTTCCTATTCAACTTTTACTTGCAAACATTTTTCCGTGAATTGGGAATTAGTATCACGAAAACGGAACACCGAATTACGTGATTGCTTTAAAAAGAGTTTCACGTGCCTACGCTTTACTTTTTCCCGTTTTATATCATTCGTATTCATCTTGAAGCATTACGGCATATCTTATTTATGTCGATGGCTACCAAGCTGATTTAGGTGGGCACCAAAAAATGCAAGAAATTTGCTAAGTTCAAAACGAATTAGGATTGTATGGTTCTTGGTAACGGTTACTCCTTCGTTAAAAGTACACGGGGAAAAAATATTTCACTAAACTAGTTCCACATACTAATTTGTTTGAAGACTTGTTTGTATGACTAATATTTTACGAGAAATAACGGAAACGTAATTTATTATTTTTTATTGTGGAATCCCTGATTAGGTTTTTTGAATTTTCCATATCATTTTCTTTGACCTCCAGTCGGAAAATTTCAAAATACCTGAATATCAGCCCAGTAGTTTCGGAAATTAATACGCGAATGTTCGGACGGATAAAAAGACAGACGGACGCGACCTGACCATCAGTCCGTCACTTTTTACTATTTGTAACGTACGACTTTCTGTTCGGAAGTCCGACCAGAAATGGTATCTGGGAAATTTTTACAGAACAAATGAATTGATTTCGACCAAACTTTGAACGTTTACTCGGAGTAATTAGCATTGTATTCCACTGTTGTCGTTAATTCCAACGACCCCGATAAATAAATATTTTTTAAATTTAATATTCTACATTTGAACGACACGGGAACGTAGTATAAAGGAAAATATTGTACTCGTGAAAAAACCTAATTCGAGATTTCAACGGAAATACTTTGACGGCCCCTAAGTACATTTTGCACTATTTAATCCACGTGTTAGAGGGTCATTGTGAGCGCTGTAACTAATTAACTAATGATCAGATCAGCACAAAACTTTATACTCGAGATTAACATTAGTGATTCAATAATCGAAAAGGTTTTGGCTGAAACTCTTCAACCATAAGTGGAGGTTTAAACATGTTCTTTTTGTTTCTTTCCAAATATCTCCTGTAGAAATTAATCTATGTAAACATTTGTTATTAAGTAGTAGATAATATAAATGTATGCAACTTTCGTTTCAAAAACGTTTTAAAAACGGATTATCTATGATATATTTCCAATAATCGACTAAATTTATCTAAAGTACGTCGCTGATTCTTTATTTTCAGTTGCTATGGTAAAATTTTCTAATTGTTACTAGAGACGCATACACAGCCTTTCACATTGATATTTTTATCCATAGCAATGGCTAAAAATTTTGTGTAAGTACCTACTTATTATTTTCTTCAACGTGAAAAGCGATTCAAAGTATTTTTCACTGTGAAAATTATTCAGCGATTTATAATTATTCACGAGTTTAACTGCCGATAATTATTCTTAAGGGAGCTAACGTCGAGAACAACCACTTTAATTACTCTATACAGGTAGTCCTCGGTTAACGCGGTAGATACGTTCCTTGAAAGTAGCGCGTTAAGCGAAAATCTATATCCCATAAGAATATATGTAATAATGGTTGGATGCGTTCTTGGGTCCCGATCTATACATTTGAGATTACTTTGACACTTGTTATTTCTTCAACTCACAGGGCGATGAGTTACCAGCCTATCGTCGTGCAAGTGCTACTACTACCTGGAAACACTTCAAACACTCGTCATCTATGTGCTGAATAAATACTCTTTCACGCAGATTAGGCGTGCTGTCGCAGCAAAAAGATTAAGGCTACAATTGAATGCCTCAAAATACTCGAGACGGGGATTTTCGGTGTCAGTTCCTCGACTGAGGTCTCCAATTGCATCAAGATTTTACCTCCGCGAACGTCTTCTTTTGAATGACAGAAAAAAATTCTAAGGTTTTTCTAGAGGCCTCCACGCTTCAAAAGCTTCGAGAATCCGTGGTAAAGAAGACATCCAAGATTCAAAATAAAAAGCGAAAATAAAAGTTGTTTAAAAAAGGAGTTATTTAATTATTTACTTTTTAACTAAAGAATAACAAGCTTATGAATGTTCATTATACATCAGTTTTGCAAAGCAAATTTTCGCCATCTTCATTAAGACCAAGTAAAAATAATTATCCCATGACAAATTAATTCTCAAAATTACATAAAGGAACAATAATTATTATAGTAACCGTTTTTTACAAACCAAAACAGGTTTCGTCGGCAGTTAGTCTGATTATAGGAATAATATTTTCTGATTCATAAAATTGCTAATAAAATAAATATGAAAAAATGAAATTATAACGTAAAGAGATTTTGCGTATCTATGATTTATCGCAATCAATATTTTTTGTCAGTCGCTTGCGAAAAATAGACGGAAGGCTTAAATTTGAGGCGGGGGAGGTTGAAAATTATCAGCCGATGAATAAGAAAGAAACACCCAAACGGTTGCAAGAAGCAAGAAGAGGGGTGTGCAGAGGGGGGCAGTTGCCCCCGGGCGCAGGGCTTAAGGGGCGCAAACTCACAGACCGATTTTTATCGATGAAAGCAGATCCGCTGTCGCGGAGTAACGTAATCAGGCCCGCGTAAACCCCTTCCCCTGAAACTTGGCGGCAAGAAAAAAGGCTAGACTGGGAATGTAAACCCCTCCCCCCCTCCCCCCTTGGGGGCGCCAAAAAGATGTCTTGCCCCCGGGTGCCGAAGACCCTAGCTACGCCACTGTTTGCCCTTGATTACCGAAAAGGGACTCAATTAAAAGTTAATGTATAAAGAAATATATGTATTTATAATGTAAATGCTAATGGGTATAAGATTAAATAATCATATATGATCAGTACCTTAATAATTCAAACAAGTAAAAAAAGATTTTTATTACCTAGTTTGATTTTGCCGATCATTTTCAGTTATAGAGATTGAAGATTTAAAGGCTCAATTTTCAGAGGTGTATGACTGAGGGTCATCAACTGAGGAATCTGAATCATGTAAAGGGCTGACACGAAGATCCTTTGTTGCTGAAGACGATGGATCTGGACTGGAAGGACGTATGGCTGATTGTTTGGGCTTAAGAAAATGATAAATGGAAAGTTGCTTTGCTCTTTTCATTTTTAGGTGCGTTTCGCTTACAGCGTGAGCGCCTATTATCGTCGGTCGGTCCGTCCGTCTGTCCGTCCGTCCGGACATTTTGTCCTGCCAGATCGGCCTTTCCGACCACTGTGCGCCGTCTCCTTGCTGTTGCTGTTCGTGATTGGGTATCTGTCCTCCCGCGCGAAAGTTTTTGAGGGGCGATGGAAGGGGAAACGTTCGTGATTGGCTACTTGCTCTACGAAGGCCAAGAGACCCCAGACAGTGAACAGACTATATAAAACGCACAGAATATAATATCGCTAATGCTTGGAATTCTTTTTCAACAGCTCGTACCCGCTGCTGGAGGAACACAAACTTGGTTTGAGGTTGCTCGATTTCCATCATTAATTGAGAATTCCTTGAGGTGTGTCACGTACGCATTCACTGCAACCACTAACGTTGCTACAACAATGAATGTGGCAATCTCAGGCAACAAAGTAATGTGAGTACGCCCATAAAATTTCATTTTGCCATTTTATTCATGTGTCCGAACAATTCGAACAACTTCACTGATATGCGATATAAACTCGTGAACGTCTGTCGAACAACATTCGAGACTTTTCCCTAGGGGTTAAACTGATAATTTATTTTTCACAGAACCGGAAACGCAATATCTACCACAGGAACTCTCACTAATATGAATACAGGTCTTCCCCTTAATTTTGCGACTTGGAGAGCGACTTTTTCAAGACCACGTATGTTCTCCTTCACTTTTTACATAATATGTAGCAATTAACAAATTAGAAATAAAATTAGAAGTATTTTATTCCTTAAGAGTACTGTGTTGCATGCTTTATTATAAGTTATTTGTAAATATAAGTGTTTATATTGAAATCCAATTCGATGCTAACAGCGTCGATTTTAAATATCTTTAACATTTTACAACAATGACAAAGTTTTCCTAAACTTCAGACCTAAATTATGCATATAAATAATGTTGCAGTTGCTGGGCTTCCTCTTCTACCTACGAGATTGCCGTCATCCTACTCTATTGTCGCCTTGGATCCTGCTGCCGTTCCCACTTGGGTCGTTCTTTATAACTGCCAACAATTCGGAATTATGTTTCTACGTATGTACTCTTTATTGGAGACAATAAGCGTTGGACTTATCAATAATGTTAAAGTAATTGATGTAGTCCAAAACATTATAAAAATAGCATTTACTTTTCAGAAAACTCGTGGATCTTGTCTACTATAAGACCTATTTCAACGGCCAACCTTGCAGCCGCTAAAGCAGCAGCACAAAATGCTGGTGTTCCATCAAGCAAATACATCACAAGTGCTTGCTAAGTAAAAAATAGGCATTTTGAATAGCATTTAATGTATAATAATGTAATATTTAAAGATACACTTTTGGAATTTGGCGTATGAATCTAAAGCAACTCCATATTAATGAAATATGATTGAATAAATACTTGTACCATAATTTTTTAGCGTATAATAATGCATATAATTGTGTATGTATATGTCTATAATTTATTGACGCTTCTTACACATGATATATTCATATATATATATATATATATATATATATATATATATATATATATATATATATTATCTATAATATATTGACGCTTCTGACATAAGAGGAGGAGGATACAAATTATGAGGCACATCCAGATAAGCTCGAAACTTGAAATTTCCACGATTATAGGTTTTTGTCACAACTGAAGGAAAAAATCCAAAATTGTCGAAATTCCAATTTTCAAGGGATATTTTTGCCCCATTATTGTTCCATAAGAAAAGCACGTAAATCGGTGTAGAGGTCTTTAAAATTACTGACCGTAAAAATTGGAACTCGGGGCTTTAACTATAGGAAATATTAGAAATTGTAGTTTCATATTTTTTGAAGACTGAATTCAAATCCGAGTAGAATTACGGTAAATTTATATTTTCTATCGGAAAAAAGTTGAAATTTTTCTGGGTCCCAACAATTGGATGCCGTGGCAACGATATCAATGCTTTTATATGAGTAATCTTTTAATGGGAATCAGAGGCTTATAACATAATGCCAATAATATTAAACTAAGACCAATGAAAGAAATCCGATAATGATATAATCCCCATTTTTGGGGCTGTTTTCTCCCATTACTGCCCCATACAAGGAAAAAAATTATGAGCTATGTACTTGAAATTTCGCTTGTAGTTACAACCGATGGATAAAATCCGATATTTTAAGAATTCCAATTTGATGGGGCTATATTGCCCCATTTTGCCCCATATGAGGATAAAAATTATTATTCTCTTCCATATGAGTTAGAGAATAGAAATTGTACAAGACTATAGATTGTTGACCACAGATGATTCTAAGTTTTATGGGCTGTTTTGTCCCATTATTGCTCCAGACGAGGATAAAATTACGAGGTACTTCTAAATGAACTAGAGACTTGAAATTTGACAAGATTATTATATTATTATATTATTTTTTTTTAATCCTATTTTTAGGGGGTTATTTTATCCCATTAATGACTCATAATAAAAGAACGTAAATCGATGGTTGTTTTTACCACGTATTCAGATAGGCTGAAATACTTGCAGAATTCAAGCACCGTCTACGAGAAGATGATCATTGTAATGAAAGTAATTCTATTATGAATGATTTTCATACAATTGATGTTAATGATCCAAATTCATAGTCCAACATAATTGAAAATTTTATGCTATTCAATTGAATGATAAATTTGGCAAGTAAAGATGCAAAACTTCAATGATTCGGTATGGGATAATGGACGCCAATTTTTATCCGTCGTGTTTTGTGCGTAAATTAACGAATGGCAAATCTTTGCGACGGCAAATGATTGGTATATTATAAAAAAGCAGAAAAACAATATTGCTTTCACTGTATTTTATTTACATTTCCGATAAAACTTCGAAAATGACCAATTCAAAACATGGATTTAACAATTGAAAATCATTAACGCCACGTCTTCAATCATAAAAATTCACCTGAATTCAGTGAAAATTATTTGAAGCAGATGCGAATGGAAGACATTAAAAAATGAAGGATTAATTGAGGAAAACAAAAAGAAAGAATTTTTAAAATGAATTCAGATGAGACATTTTTTTGCACAAAACCTAATATTGCAATAATCGAATCAAGTGATGTTTTTTGGAGATTCTGATGCAGGAAATTTCTGAACTTCATATAAACAACAAGCCATTATAACAGCGAATTAAACATCTACATTAACAATCATAAAAAGAACATATGAGCTATTGTTCAAACGAAATACAAAATGATTTCATTATTTTCTTAGGAAGTATAAGATATACTCACTGAAAGAATAAAAAAGGAATAAACTGCACAACAAAATTTTAGAACTCGCCGGATATGTCGCGTAAAGAAGAAACTGCACAAGTATTTCGATAAGTTCATCTTAAGGATGGAAAAATAGTTATAGAGGAAAATTTTATTGGATTTAGTAAAACTACCGAAATTACTGGTGATGATGGCCTTACAAAAGACGTTCTAAGTAAATAACCATCCAATGGCAATGCAATAAAAATTCTCGAGTCCAATTCTAACATGGCCGGAATATTCAAGCCATTATTTTTTAAAACAAAACGAATTTCCGTGAATGTACCACTCAGTGCTCACACTTTGAGTTCACTGTAAAAGCTAAAATATAAGGTTATGTTTTTTCCCAAAATTTTCATTTAAAAAATCATTCCTCAGGCTTAAATTCGGGTCCGCGTATAAATATGTATCCTTGTTACTCCCGAAATCAAAAAGATCTTATATTAATGCATATATTGCACCATCATAACCGCACCACTTCTCAAGACTTTATGTTCTAATAGTCGCATTAATATGTTACAGAGGAAACGAGACATTTTTTAAAAAATTTTCCCGTATGTTCCACAAAACGGTGGGAAATTTTAATCAAAGATTAAAAAATTTCCTCAACTGGCAACTAGATGGTCGACTAAAGTTAAAGCAATAAAATCACAATTACAAATAATTGAAATGTGTGAAGTTATGGAAATAATATAAGTCAGATTGTTAAAAATTTAGCACATAGTAGAATGCGCAGTAGATAGGACAGATTACAACGTTATAATTCCGGAATTCTAAAAATAATTTATCGACATCCATCTACACACATTCTTGCTGCTGTGACCAAACGATTTGAGGACTAAATCAATAATAAAAAGCTGTTGCCTCAAACGTTTGTTTTCAGGCAGTAACCAAATTGGCACCAATTTCCTCGAGTTAAATCATCAACATAACAACCCCAACGTGTTCATATGGATGGGTGCTAACATTGACGATTCCTGAAACAGACCTTACCGTTAGTTTCATTCAAAGTTTATCACAAGACAACTATTGAAATGACTACATTTTCAATTCCACTAAACAATTTTATAATCCTGCATTTGGAGAATTATATTTTTACAAATTTGACATTGCCTTTGACATTCGAATACATAAAAATAAGCTTGTATTAATTACTTTTATTATGTGTGTGTGTGACGTCCATAGCCGCCTATCTGCATAATCTCTATGGAGAAAAATATCGTAACTATGGAAACAACTGCAGGCAAGGGAGGAGTGGAGGGAGGGATGGAGTGAGAGAGGCAGGGGTGGGAAGAGCGAGGGAGGAGGAGATAGAGAAAAATAATACATAGTACGTCATTCTTGATGGGTAATAACGATAATAAGAGTTATTTGACAGAAATGGAAAAAGGAGAGTTAATGTTAATTGGTTGAAGCTTTCGCGGGTAGTTGTCATGCTGAATTTAGGTTTTTTCGGGGTATCCCGCGTAAATTTTTTGCGTTAACCGCCGTTTCCTCTCCTTTGACGGAGACTTCTTCAGATCGCCCTGAAGATGTCTCCGGCGTAGGAGAGGAAACGTTGGCGGTTAACGCAAAAAATTCACGCGGGATAACCCGAAAAAACCTAAGTTCAGAACGAGAGTTAACTTCAACTTCCGTTTGATCAGTTTCTAACCAAAATCTAATCAACCTTTGCTGTTCTAAAGAAGTAATAAATATTCACATATTACATTTTATTACAAGATCCCAGGTTTTTTTAACTCGTACATAACGTAATCAGGAGAGGTTTCGTCGAAAATTTGAAGGATCAACTTGACAACCTCATGGCAGGAATGATTAATCATGTGGTTTCGAAAGCCATAAAAAATACGGTCGGGAAAGCCGGCTAAGAGCTTTGGAAACCGCCATTAGTGACGATTCGCTGGCAATACTTTTCAAAATAATTATTAATCTTTTTAGAATTGTTTAAAAGTTAATGTAGTTATTTCTTTATAACTAAGTAAACTCGTTGCATCATTACCGCATGTGTGACAACGTACATCCCTCGCCGTTTTCCACCAATGTTTTCCCGAGAAAATTATCTATCTCGATATATGTATGAAATCAAATTGAAGAACCATTTCTCTCCAATAACCACAGAAAATTCGGAAAAAAACATACGTTGACGGCTGTCAGTCAATATTGGAGATCCAACGTTTTAAAAACAAACTATCGCCACTGTTTGCAACTAATTTTTAGAGGAAATGGCCATTTGGTTTTTCCCAACTTTTTACCTTATATGCACAGACCCGTAACTAGATATTTTCGCTCCCGGGACAAACTACTAAATATGCGCCCTCTCTAGTTTATTTGGTTACTAATTGGATTTTTTTGCGTCCCTTGCTTAGGTGCGCCCGGGGAAGATGCCCCGCCCTAGCTACGGCACTGTTTATGCATGTAGGAGAGGCATAATTCGTCAGTTCCACGTTTTTCCGTTTTTGATGGAAGTAATTCCGTTGACCGAAAAGTCCATAATATTAAATTAGTCTTCTTATATGCCCACGGGAATAATTCCATCTATAGAACGCCCAAAATGGGCGGGCGGACAACGTCAAAAAAATTATTTAAAAAAATCAGTTTCAACACCCTGCTGAAAGATGATACCACATAACCGGAAATAACCAATAAAGAAATTTTCGATCCCCGAAAGAATTTATCCGAGATAATAATAGATCCTACTGAGTGAAAAGTTGTTTCCTAGTTGACCTGGAACAAATTACAGCGTTGCCCTTTAAGAATGGGTTTCCACTTGGAGTCAACAAAAAATACGTTTTTTTTTTAGCTTCGGGGATCTGCAGCGAAATATCATCAAGTACTTACAAACATAATATCGAATGTCCCTCAAAATATTAAATATGCTAATTAGTTTAAAAATTAACGTAGGTAATAAGTCAATATGTCTTACTGATGTTCTGCCCGTCAGAATTTGTAGTTGTGGGAGCCGAGGCGGCAAGAACTATCAAGCTACCGCAGAGCTCTTTCCACTAACTGAAGCAGCATTGTCGTTACGAATCACAATACGCGAGAAAGAACACGTTAATTTAAGGAGGAACGTTATTGTATGGACAAGAAGGGTACGGATATGAGAAATTTCGCGCTGTCTGTGTCGCACCTATTTTATTTTTTTTAACTATCTCAAAAACTTTTCCTCTTTGACGTCTTGAAGCGCCTTAAAAGAGTTCGACAACCTGACTATGGGTGTCTAGCCAACACTGTAATAAGACCCGTTGACGGAGAGCTTCCCCCTTTGTCCTTGAACCGCTTCGCGGTTCTAATCCATAGGTAATTATGCTTTCCCTAACTCTCTCCACCTCATTATCTATTCCTCTATCCGGGAAAGTTGATAGCTTCAGTGTCGGTTACGCAATTTTCCTCTGCGCATGCGCCAATATGCCCCTGGGGAGAAGATTTATTTAAGCGGGTATAAAAGAGAACTTCGAAGTCTTCCACTACGTCTTTTCACCAGGTAATATCACTGAATAAGGTAAGAAAAAACAATTAACGTAACTGCCTTTTTGGGTATGTATTTGAAATGGAGATTTTTATAGTGATAGAATTAATGTTATTGAGAACCATGCTCGATTTCGTGACTGAGATGTAATATTTCACGACAGCTATATTTCTTTTGCTTTGTGACGCAAAAAAAATCACCGAGAAAAATTAATTATAACTTATTCTTCTTTTCTAATTTTACCGAAGTTTATTTGAATATTATGGTCATTCCACCAAATAATGGAGCATTTCTAAACTGAGATTTATATATTTTTTATTTTAAAATAAATAATAACAACTTATGACGATTCAGATAGAGATATATTCCTTCAATCGGTAGATAAATTACAGGATAAGCACCTAAGTAACAAAATTTGAAAAACGTATGCTTGCCAACTCCAATTGCCACAACGAGATTTATAACTTTGTTAATTTATTTCAAACTAAAAATACTTAACGATAAAGCTCCTAAATACTTATTATGATTATTATTTGTCTATTTTTTAATTATCTTTTGGTATTTCTAGCAATAATTATCTGATGCGTTATTATCTTCATTACTGTCAATATTTCACTCTGGTCATTCGTCATCGTAGCAATAAAATGCCTCATATCCCGTTCCAGGAATATCACAAGGCATGGCTCAGGAATATAATATCATAAGAAACGTATTGGCTGCCGCTGTATTTCTCCTTGCGCCTCAATGGGTATATTCTCAAATTGTGGGGAGCGAGGCGTGTCCACTTGTGACCGTCGCCACGGGAACAAATTCCGATACTGTGAGTAAAATGATTAACCTCCTTATTAATTAGTATTTTTTATGTTAAATTCTAAACCTCTGGGTTGTGCCATTTTTCATTTATAATTTTAAAATGCAAGGCATAATATTTATTTTTATTAACCGTCGACAATTTATTGCGCAAAATGCCCAGGTATGGCATTTCAACGCGATGCGAGTGAAATTTTACGTTTAGATACTTTCATTAGTAGTATTGGTAGAGGCGCTAGATAGCTAATCCGACAAAAAATCGCGGGTTCGAATCCTGTTTTGGGCATGGATGTCTGTGATTGTCTTTGTTGTCGTTTAAACAGTTCTTTGTGAAAGGCCATCCATGTATTGTTAAGAGCTGATGACAATAAATAGATTAAAAATCCTACGGATCTCGATGTCACTACAAACTATATAAGTACTAGTATACTTGAAAAACTACCTTTACCAAAAGTTACAGCAAACGTTTCAGCCATAGAGTTAGTTTAAAACTTTTTGAGTATTGATATAACGGTATAAAATATATTGAATTTTAGGAATAAATAGGTTTTATTTACCAAAAAAGATCAATATGTCATTCATCTGGAAAAAAACGCTTGCGACGTTAGAGTGCATCTTAATTCTTTTAATTTATTATAATATTTCTAAGATATTCTGCTAAGATGATATAATTTTTCGGATAAGCTAAATATAAAATGTATTGGATCCTAAACTCTGGCACATTCAACTTCTTTGTTTGTATTCATTTCAGCAGGAGGGAGTGTTGCTTTTAATTGCAGCATCAGAATTTCTGGAAAATTTATTTTTGTTAAAAATTTTTTTTTAAATTTCTTTTATTACTCAGAAAGAATACAAAATTATCCCATAAATAACGCATACTGACGCTTCAAAAATGTTCATATGTAATGAAATTGATGTAACAATTGAATGCAAATTTCGAACTAAGATCTTCAGTACGGTCATGTATTCGAATGGTTTTCGGCATTAATATTTCAATTTGTTGAATTCTCATTGATTCGCACATGATATTTAGCCTTAAGAAACTTTTAAAATATTTTAACGTGAATCAAATTACATAAATACGTCGAAACGCATTTGTGGTACAACTGAATTGAGTCAATCATTTTTTTTACATGTTCAACAACATATTTATAATACTTTTCATCCAGTTGACTGGGACATGGCATGAGAACCGAAAGTACTCCACTAACGCTGACAACGTAACGGCATGCACGAAGTTTGTTTTTGAAGAACCTGAACCGTTTACGAAGATAGTTGTGGTGAAAATTAATGCGATCACCAAACCGTGAGTATATTTTACGGATTAGTGAAGCTAAATATCGTTAAACGATAGAATTGACGCAAGATTGAAAACTTCTTTTTTTTTTAAAAAATCACCAGCTACGCAATGCTATTATTAATTTTTTAAATAAGTATTTTTCTTGAAATCTGTCGTATTTATGAATCGCATTACGCATTGTAAATTTATGAAGCAAAATTTTAAAATTACTCACAATTATTGAAATTCATTGCATACGATTGTTTCGTGGCTGAATGAAAATCGGAGGCATTTGACTTTGCAAAAAGCGCCATTTACGTTGTTTTCCTTATTCTAGTGGAGACAAACCAATTGAAATTCAAGGGACTGCCATGCCAATCACACCCACATCCTCGAAACACTTGGTGGAATTTCAAGGTTCGTGTGTTTTGCATTATTCCTTTCACAGCTCGGGGAGACTTCTCACCCCAACGCTAATATTTTTAATGCTCTCAAATTAAAATGTATTCGATAAAAATCTTTATGAACTTTATATATTTGACCTGAAAAACCTTATTCTGCGTGCTCTAATTTGATTAGTGAGTCATATTAAACTATTTGAAAAATTCGAAAGCTCCGAATTCGTTGAAGACGTACGCGGCATAGTCGTCCCCATCGGTGCTAGTGAACGTAATGTTAGATCAGAGTGCAGGAGAAAATATGTCGAAACAATCGCTAGAACAAAGAAATACTACGGATCCTTTTTCCCAGACGCGATAAGACAGTCCAACAGAGGAATTAGTTAGAGTTCACTTGGTGTTGTGACACCCCCTGCCAAACGCTTCTGACGGCTCGCAGGGTATTGATGTAAATGTAAATATGCGTATGGGATGTAGGAAATCGTTTCATCAAAATCATGCAAGTACCATGTTCTCATAATTCATGAAAAATAAGTCAAATTCGTTTAAAACATACTCTTGAACCTAATTTACTTTATATATTTGTTTCTAACTAATAGGAATCGCGGGACAATATTACGATAAAGAATGCGTCACATACGTTACGCATTCGTACAATTATACAACATTTTTTGTCGATGAATGTAATTAAATTATAGTAATAACTAATAGAATTAACATTTGTAAATTTTTCTATAAATCCAGAGATCCTTACGGGATGTTACCTTGCCTACCTATTCCATTGTTAGACCTCGATATCATATAGTCATTTCAATCCTTATGGGTACAAACGTGCTTTGAATGCTTTTAATACGAGATAGAGGGAGAGAGAGTAGGGGAGAGGGAGGGGGAGAGATGGGGAGAGAGAGGGAGGGAGAGGGTGAGAGAGGAAGGAGGAAACGATTTTCAAGACAGTTGTTTCTTATGTTAATATGATCTCCCTAAATAGTTTGAACGATCGTATCTTTCCTCCCGTCATTTTTGACGGGCATTACACTACTTTAAGTAGAAACATGTTTATTAATTTGCTTTCATTAAAGTACTTTTTTACATTTAATGGCTGTCTATACGACAGTGGTTAATAACAGTTCATATTTTTTTTATTTTTCAGGTTTGAAACGGACCACTTATCATATACTTGGTTACTCACCAAAAAAATGGATTTTGATTTGGGCCTGCTCCAATTATGATTACTTTCACGTCCGTAAGTACGGGATTTTCTTATTTATCGTTCCCGACAACACCAACGCGAAGCGGACTTTTTTTTAATACTTCAAAGACGACGATTTGATTCTCAGTCTCAAGCAACTTAAAGGTGTCTAAATAAAAATGGAGTCAGAAAGTGACAAAATGTCTGCCACAAAAATCATAAAATTTCCCAATATTTTGGTTAATCCAATGCCTTTTACTCAATCAAAAATCCAAGCCTTGATAAATATTTACACAATTGGTGATAAAATAAATTTCATGGCCTCTAATTCATTAGCTGTTGGAAAAAAGCTCTCCCAGCATATCTCCGATGCAGAAGTATTTATATAAACGAGAATAAAATTACTCGCTAATTTCAAATCAAATGTATAAGAAGTTTACATTTTAATTGTCCCGTTATGGTGTTGATCTCAAACGTCGAAAAATCTAACCGTAAAGATAAGAATGATCTTTTTTTCAAACCATGCATAGCATTTAGTTTTGCATGCACTTAGTTTTGATGCAATTTCATCGATTTAAATTTAAATAAATTCTGTATCATCGTTTTCTTTCATCAGAGCAAGCGTACTTACTGACACAGGACAAGTTCCCGTCAAAAGATACGGTGGAAGAGGCTTTGGCAGTTGCGAAGGCTAATGACATCCCTAGATGGCTCTTCAGGATTACGGACCAAGTCCACTGTTAAAAGTGATGAAATTTCCTTCGATTTGCCTATCACGCCACATCCTCCGAATTAATCAATTATAACGCACGTTTATGTAAATAAAGTATTCGTTAAGAATAAATATTTCAAGAGTACTTAAAGTTTATTTTTCCTGCGAAGGATTTTTTTGAAATGGAATCACTAGGCATTCCTCCCTTGAATGACAGGTTCAGTCCTTCGAAAACGAATCTAACGTCGTTAAGCGTATATGAGAAAGTAAAAAGATAAAACTTACATAAGGATCAAATTTTAAAAAAATAAATAAACATCTAATATGAATCGGTAATGTGTACAGAATTTGAACGGTTTATTTCTAAGGCGCGGGGCCAAGTGCAGCTGTAGTACGCACGCCACGTGCATCGAGCTGGCCCTATGGCGTGTGCTACGGAGGCGACAATCGGAAGAAAGAACGTCATTCTCCACTGGTTAGACAGGTAAGCTTCGTGACGAATACATCTCTCCGTCGTTAGGCAATGGACTACGTCACGGCACGCACGCGCTGTTTTATATCTTCTTTTCCTCTTTTACGTATCCAGCCGACCTTGACCTTCACCACTCCTCCGACGAACAGTAAGTCGATGACTCAAGTGAGAAACATTATGAAACTAGTCTTCTTTCTCCAATGCCACACACACACTACGCTTCAAGCGCACTCTCGTATGAATGAAATTCTTGAATGGGTGTGTCGTTGTCTCCGGTAGATTTCTCTTTTATATTTCACGAGCGAGAGAGCTTATCCGGTTTTGTTTCCTCCCCTCCGTCTCGTTTGGATTTGATATTCTCTGAAACAGGTATCGCCCACCAACTAGAGTCCATTAAGAAAAAAAATCTGATGTGGCCAACACATGACTTTCTCCATATTTGGGGTATAGATATTTAAATTATTATGAATAATATTACGAGGCAAAATTATTATTTCGTATCGTAAAAGAAGACACGTACTTGTTGCCGTAAATTACGTATATTTTGAATGTTTACAGAATTCACCGCTACATGGTGTTGGCGCTGTAGGCTGGTATTAAGAAAAAGCGAAATATATCCGAAATGGATGGTTGTACGAAAATTAGTTTCAAACAAAACTTGGAAGAAATATTATTCTCTACAACTTTGGTCCTTACGAAGATTACCAATAACGATGTTGTTAAGGAGATATTTAACGGAAACCGAAAAACCGGTTATTTATAAATAACTCCTAAACAATAACTCCTATAGAAAATTGTTTCAAATGAAAGTTGTAGGAAATTACATTCTCTGTAACTTTTGTATAGAATTGTAAATACAAAAATGATATTTTAACGAAGAAATATCGCAAAAACCGAATCGGGTTTCGAATAAACCTCGACTTCCGGTTATCCGTTATTGTCCAAAAACTAATCAGTTCTTTGTGCTCATGTTAAAGTGTTATATATGAAGTTTGGTAACGATATGGCACGTACTTTTTGAGTTAGAGCGCCCACACTAACATACACACACACACACGGACATCATTCCGAAAATAGTCTAAACGTGTTCTAGGGACCTCAAAACATGTATTTCCGTTGAAATCTCGAAGTCGATTTTTTCATGAATACAATACTTTCCCATTACTACGTATGAGAAAGTAATAAGTCTCCCGGGCCCGAGGGCATACCCGCGCGTGTGTTAAAAGAGTTAGCCTCCGTAATCGCCCCTTATTCGAAAATAAATACGTTGCACATGGTATCGTTCCGAAAGACTGGAAACTAGCATACGTAACGCCCATACACAAAGGCGGTGATAAAGAGAACCCCGAAAATTATAGACCGATTTCCTTGACGTCATTATCGTGTAAGATTCTAGAGCATATAATCGTTAGCTCTGTTCTGCGCTATATAGATGATAATTCTTCGCTACGCAAAACCCACACGGGTTTCGGAAAGTAGGTCATGTGAATGATTTGTTGCAATGTGGAGAGAAAAACACTCAGGTTGACGCCGTTTTCATTTACTTTAAAAAGGCGTTCGATAAAGTACCCCATAAGAAATTAATAGGAAAACTAGGAAAGTACGGCATAAACCCTCATATCGTGAGTTGGGTAAAAGACTTCCTCTCCAACAGAAAACAGATAGTAGTTATTGATGGGAAATTTTCATACCCAGTAAAAGTCACATCAGGTGTTTCACAAGGAAGTGGCATAGACACACTACTTTTTCCTAATATATGTAAACGATACCTGATCGGTAGTTCGCAGCAAAATTAGACTTTTCACAGATGACACCGTCTTATGTAAGGAGATAAAGAGCCAGGATGACCAGAAAGAGCTCCAGGAAGATTTAAACGCCCTTTCAGCATGGTGTCATGATAGGAAAATCGAAGTTAATCACAGCAAATGTTCCCTATTGAGTTTCTGGAAGAGTAAGAACAATGAATTAGACTCGGAGTACAGAATTGATAGATTGAATATCCAATCTGCGGAATACGTTAAATATTTAGTAGTCACCATTTTTCGTGATCTATCGTGGAACACGGATATTCGAAGGGTCGTAGGCGCAGCTAATAAGAAATTGGGCTTCGTAGGTAGAATAGTAAGAAGTAGAACAGAACAGGTACATATGAGAAACGCGTTATTTAACGTTGGTCAGATCTCAGGTCGAATACGCTTCCAGCATATGGGATCCGTACGAAAGGGGACAGATACTTGAGTTAGAAAGAATCCAACGCAGAGCAGTCAGATTCGTAAAGCAAAAATATGAGCAAGAATTAGTGTCACATCACTCTTGAAGGAGTTGAATTGGATATCGCTACAGGACCGCAGAATTAGCGCTAGGTTAAGGCTTCTGGAGAAATTTAGGTCGGAAGTTCTATTAGAGGAGGTCTCAGGAATATTAGAGGCACCTACTACTTACATGGGTAGGCACGATCACGAGGATAAAATACAAGAGATCGACTGTAGGACCGAGCGATATCAGGGCTCGTTTTTCCCAAGGACAATACGGGATCATAACAGGAGAGTGATTCCAGCTAGAGAAGTTATTAGGTAGGCTTTGGTGCGGCGCAGCACCCCCTGCCACCCACCAATCTGGTGACTTGCAGGGTATTATGTAGATGTTTATTTTCTGAAAGACCTTAAAGGCAGTCCCTCTTTCAATCGGGCGAGAATTAAAATTGATCGACGTGGCTTATTAAAGAATGCAGGCCGTTGTGTTCGGTCGTTTCATGGAGTAAATATACTTATTCCTGAAAATTAAAAATATCGGTTGTTATACTTACATTTGCATGATTAAAAAAATTGGTTCAGATTTTTGTTGCGGAAATTATTTTTGTAAATAATTCTTAAGAATTTGTATTTCATCGTGCTGAGACCATTTAAAAATTCTCGCTGGCAACAAAAATACCATTCCGCGGGATACTTACATACGCTTGGTGGGCACTGCATTAGACGAATTAACCTTGAACTATAGTCGGTCCATCATCGGAAGTCTGATGGCCTCGAAAACTGGGCGTACACGAGTTAGCAGCAGCCAATAGGAGACTGTTTGTTTGGGAAGGTTGTGGGGAGGAAACCAGTCTCGAAGAGATCGCATCGGACTGCGTTGCCGTATCTACCGCCGTTTCCTTGCTGTGGAATTCTAAGTTATTTATTTAGAAACTGCGTAGTATATCAGCTGAGCAAGAGCTGGCAGCGCGCACCGACATCTGCTCTCCCGCACGAAAGTTGAGAGGGGCGATGGAAGGGGAAACGTTCGTGATTGGCTACTTGCTCTAAGTAGGCCAAGAGACTTCCGAAGGGGGATCGACTATAAGATCTGTGCAAATGAGGTTAATAAACTTGCTTTGTCGAATTGTGATTTTTATAATCAGAAGTAATTGAATCGTTAGCTTTTCGTGCGCAATTTTGTCGATCGGCTAATAATCGGTAAAGAATACAAAATAATCTTTAAAAATTTACAGATGGGATAAAAAATCCAACATGTTGGCAGTTATCTTCGGGATGCGAAAGCATCTCTCTCACTATAAGATTAGGCTTCACTTCCGGGATCAACTTTCGCTTCTTTGATTTCCACGCTTGGACATGTTAGAAGCCCCATTCCGATTCTAACCACGTCACCCTTCATAGGCGAAACGGGCGGCTGCCTGGGGCGTCAAAATCTTGGGGGCGGTATTCCGACCGTCTATCTATGCATTACCTGCAAGTGAATATATAATGGATACAGATTTATATCGCCGAAGCGGCTGGAATCTTTATGGCATTCATTCTGTTTTTTCTTTATCTATAATGTTCACAGGGCGACGAATAAATTAACATGTACTTCGTAAATATCACAACAAACATTTACGGAGTGGGGCGCTAGAGTGCTATCTCGTCCGGGGTGCCAAAATTCCTCGGGCCGCCATTGTTCACAGGCCGTGTGTTTTTTATGCTAAGGGAAAACGTAATAAAATGATAAATACGCTTACGATAATTGAAATATTCTTCAACAGTCGTCGATGAATAAACACCAAATATACGCGAGAACTCTTTCGTCTCAATCTTTTTACTCCGACTTATTTTACTACTCCATTTTTCATTCTGACAGTATTTATTAGTGTTTTTTATATTAATTCGTCTGTCAAAAATCTCGGAATCACTTCATCGTAAAAGAAGTTTTTTTTATTCGAGGTATGCGTGACGCTACACTCGAATTCGCGATCTTACGCGCGGAAAGAGAGGGCTGAAATGTTTAAAAAAATAAAGAACGTGCCATACAATTAAACATCGTGTTTGCTTTAATTACTTCTTCGCCCTTTCCCCTCATTCTTTTTGCTCTTGAAACTTTAAGGCAGGAAATTAGGCTGCTTAGTAGGTAAATACGTTTGAGCGTGTAAATGGTATAGTCTGTGCAAGGATTGGCACAGATTTTCGAAAATGAATAAGACGTAAAATTCATTATTTTATGCGAGATGATTTCAGATAATTCTTTTAATTCATCTCCGCGATAAGATGTTGACCTGAGCTGACTGAAGCATTCGGCAACTGTTCATTACCTCTGCATGATCGCCGAAGGGATGTGAGCAAGTGATGGGGAAATTACTCTGGTAAATAACGGTACGGAGAAGGGTTGGGGAAACTTAATCACTTGGCAGGCCTCATCGCTGTGCGCGCGGGGGATTTAGGAGAGAGAACTTTTAAGCTGCGCCCGGACCCTCGGAAACATATTTACGCCCATACTTGACGCTGAATTTAGGTAAAATTTTGTTGAAGCGCATCAAATTAATTGAACGTCATCGATTTTCATTTTTAGCTCGTTTTATTTAATAAACGCGCTAACGTTAAATATGTACGCTTCTCCTCAGATAATACACTTAAAATTTTCTTAATAAATTTCTTTAAAGCTACACCAGTTAGTAAATAAGCAACGCATCAGCCACCTATTGTTGAATTTTACGTAGGCTGTAAATGTTTTCGTACGTCTTTACGTTCGCTCTTCTCCGAAAAATAAATGTCAACGTTTCATTTTAATGAGAATCGCCAGATATACCATAGAAATGAAAGGTCTCCCTGCTAGTTACCACGAATAATAATTTATTTTTCGTTAAAAAATTCTACGAAATGTAAAATATAGAATTTTACATAGCCCTGGTGCCACTCTTTCATCCTTAAATCATTTTTCCCCCGGAATGCTTGGTCATAAGGTGTAGCCAGACACATTACAAAGGGTTTATTTATCCTCGTGTGCTATTTAAATAACTCGGAATTTCCACGACGCCGTGATTTGAGGCTAGGAAAACCTAAGACATCGCTTATGCGGATTATAGAGCTGAATTTTTCCGAGACCACATTCCAATGTTAAATCGTCCATTCACCTTCCCCGGTCGAAGCCACGCGGTTTTTTTTACATTTTTTCAACCTTGGATAGACTAGGCAAAAGGAGATGGTCATTTTGTTTCCTGACGCATGTCAGCTAATGGCTCAGAGGCCACCACGTCCAGTCCAATAAAGGAAGTGTTTCCGCGCATGCGTAAGAGGGCCGTTCTTTTGAGATGAGGAGAAATTCAAGCAGCTATATGTAAGGGAATATGTGTGCGTCGCACGAGGATTATTTCTCACTAAATCCTCCGAGGAGATATGAGGTAAGGAACTCCGTGAAATTCGATTTTACTCGAACGGCAACCGCTGCTGTAAATTACTTTCATGTTGTTAGCATTCTTAACAAAACAAAGCAAAGTTGAAAAATAAGCATGTACATATACGACGAAACACGTGCTGAATAAGAGATAATGATTCATTTTCCAGATGCCACTGCGGCTTGAGAATTAAACAACAGCTATTACAAATTAGTTCGTATTAAACTTTCCTTTATCCTAGCGGATTTTGAAGAAATTTTCCAAATCTAAGTAGTTTTTTTTCAAGATACCTTGAATACTCATCTGCCAATCTATAACTCTTTGCAAGTTATCCTTACATTTTTTTTAAAGATTCATAAATGCTATGAATAGTTCCAAGAATAGAATATTTATTTAACTTTCATGTTCAGTTGCTGTAATAAGCGGCAATTAAACAACATCATAATAAATTCAAATGGATGATAACTGCTTCTGCCTAGCTGACATTATCTAAAGCAACTTTAAAGCATCTGAAGAGCGTTCTCGAAGATTAGAAGTTTCGTATTTGTGAATTTATTCTTACAACTTGTTTCGCATCTTGTCCAACTCACGTAATAAATTGCAGCATAGTCAAACATAAAATTACAATATCTTTCCCTATTGAATAATAGCGTAAGTTAAAATGTCTTATCGTCTTTTCAATTACTCAATCGACTCTGACTATATATTGTAAATAGTATTGCTTAGAAAGAGTTAATCTCCGTTGAAATGTATTTTATCGTCACTCACGAGACATAAATATGGTCGGCATTATATTCATAATAAATTCATAAATAATTCATATAAATATGTAAATCCGAGAGCTGTGAAATATTATTTCAATAACGCAGTTGACTCCAGACATGATGCGTGGCTTTTTAAGGAAAGAATTTCTTCAGGGTGTGGCAGTGGCAGTCATCTTTTTCTTCGTCCACGTCAAAGGTCAAATACCTGGTTCAACATAATGCCCAACGGCGAAGAACCGCTCAAGGCAACGTATTATACGGAAGAGGTGACGCGGAAACGAAGCAAAGACATGATAATTCTGAATTACATTACCTAAAATCTCAGACGAAGTCGCAGCATTCGAAATAGTAAATATATTTTTTTAACTTTCTGTCGTTATCCCGATTTATTCTCAAACATTTATTTCGTGATCCAGAAAACATTCTTTAACTTTGACGCGTTTTTCTCAAATACTTTGTTTCATCGCGGGGCCATTCCATTTCAGCCATATGATTTTTATAAGAAATCATATCCATTTGAAATGATAAATGAAAGGTATGCCACCAAAAAACACCCATGAAATATAAATGTAAGCCATGTTCATAATTTATTACTCATCAAACGATATTTAGAGAGAAACAAAACCGTTTTGAAACTGTTCTACTCTGATGCAATTGAAAACAGCGTCTGAAAGGTTCTAAAAAAAATTCACTTGGGAAGATTCCTTGTTGATTCCTGTGAAACGTAGGTAATGTTACCGAAAGTTAAAATATATAAATTTGAAATGTGCGTAAGATACAATATCTCCGTGAAGTTCTTGTCGGTAAATGCGATATTAGAGAAGAAGGATGATTCTTACCCAATGAAAAGTAAAATACGAAATGAAATAAAAATAAATATTTATTTAAACTTATTGTATGAAGTACCTATAACCGCATATTGAACCCGTTTGTGTTAATTCGGCGCAGAAAAATTTGAATAGAACAAATAATGAACATTCAGTATTAGCGCTAATACTAATAAAACCTCAAACAATTTCTCGCTCAGATTTTGATGAAACGTGACGATTAAGAGTAGAGTAAGGGTAAGACATTCTATTAAGAAGATTAAAATCAAGATGTAAGTGATAACTTTGTCAAGAAAACAAAAACATAAACAATAAACTATAAAATTAAATTTTCCAACCGGCAAAAAAAGGTGTTCTCTAAAAGAATAAAATGAAATGCGTGCCTTTTATAAACCTAAAATACATTCAGGTACCCCTAGGAGAAATTATTTGAATGGAAAACGTCACGATGTATTTATCTTGTTAAAGAAAACGAGAAACGAACATTTACTCCTATGAGATGCAGATTTTATCGCGATTTTTCCTAAATTTGCAAATAACAAACGGAAATGAATTTGATAGTACAAACAACTTTTTTATGCCATCAATTTGATTGCAATAAAAAAATATATACCTTCGTGCGCAAAAAAATCAAATATTTCGTAAAGAATCAAAAAATTAGACATCCAAAGTGTACACGCGATCATAATAACGAGGAATGATGTAAGATAAATGCATCACGCAAGATACGATTTTAATTTTTCAATTAACTTTGTGGTAGATTAATTTCGCCCATTCAGATTATCTTTACGCCTTTTATCTTTGGACCGCTGCTCACGGTGTCATCAGCTTGGACCTAAATGAAATCTTATCAATTTTCCTAAGGCATCAGGACTGCAATAGCTTTCAGCTGCGAGCAAATAAAGGGGATCCCAGCGGGAAAAGTTGAGCAATGCAAAAATTGCGTAATTGCTATCTTATTGAATGCCGCAGTTTAGAAGAGTGCCCCAGGGTTCTAAATTTGCCACGTGTCACGTAGCACTTGTTCGCGAAACGTCAGTCTGCCGCAGAAAATCAGTCGCGGAGCACATAGATAAAAAAATCGGTAGAACACACGTTGTACAAACTTTCTCATATATAGGTACTAATGCGTCGTTTAGTTATCTTTAGAAAATGAAAATCGTATGAGCCTGTTTTTAGAAAATCCAATTCTTGTTAAAGTTACCCAAGAATAAACTAGCTTTATGTTCATCTTTTAAGAAATATGAACTATACAGTATTATTGAGGATGTAAACTTAAGTAACTGTACGAAATTTGATCAAAATCGTTAGAGCCGTTTCTGAGAAAATCGAATTATTGTTAAAGTTTCCTAGAATAAACTAACCTTATATTAATTTTTTGAGAAATATGAACTATACAGTATTATTGAAGACGTAAACTCAAGTAACTGTACGAAATTTGATCAAAATTGTTAGTGCCGTTTTCGAGAAAATCGGATTGTTGTTAAAAATGCGTAGAATAAACTGCTCTTAATTATTGATCAATGTCAACCATTTCTATGTATACTCTGCTCAGTATGATAAAATGCCTAAGTACGAGATTTCATTCATTTTCGCTCTACCGTCTAGGCTCCAGCGCCAGTAACAGACAGACAGACAGACGGCATTGCGAAAACCACTTTTTCGGATTCAGCGACACCTAAAACGTATATTTCCGTAAAAATCTCGAGGTCGAATTTTTTCGCGAAAACAATACTTTCTCGATACTTCGTATGAGAAAGTAAAATGCGTTGAATTTTGGATTTAAAAAGGTAAGCAATCCTTCAGTTGTTTAGGTAAGTAAGCTAATCTCCAAACCAAATATTTTAAAATAAAAATGTGAATGCAGGGTGCGTTGAAGCATAAATGTATCAGTTTAACGTGTCTGCTATGAAGTAGAGATTCAAAGAATTTTACGAACATCAAGATTAATTTCTTCGATCCCATTTTTTTACAGTGTCACATTACGTCACGCAATCGCAAAGAAACACGCCGTGATTGGAGGAAAGAATAAAAGACATGGGACATGGAAGATATTATTTACTATGTATTATTTCATGAAGGAGACAATGGGGAAATCTAACATTGTGGAATAAAAAAAACAAGCATTAAGAATAGCATAATCCACATGAAAAGGAATGAAAATAAGACACTGCAGTCAAAAACGTCTTTTGGATCTATATTTATGTTCTAAATTGAACAAAATCAGAATCTATCCGCGTATGTATTGGTGCAGTCCAGGGACGAAAACTTTCTAAATGATCTCCCGCTGTATTCTTTGTTTAATCGGTCTTAACTAGAGCAGGGTTTCTCAAACTTTTTTGGCTGCGTACCCCTTAGAACTCAATCAATCAATTGAAGTACTCCCTAACAAAATAATGCGACAAGTAATACACAAAATAGGCTTATTTAAAAACGAACGAGTTTACATATAATAAATAACACTTATTGAGATAAATGTGGTTGTTTTCCATGACTTAAAGAATCAATCATTGGCTCGATTGAAGAAAGCCTCAATCGTAAGTTAGGTTCGACATGCAATTTCTACCAATTTTTTGTCTTAATTAAACTCACAGGCGAAAATCCAGATTCGCGCATGCACATTGTGGGAGAAAGAAATGGATATTTTGATTTCTTTTTTAGCCACTTCCTCATACTCGTTTGATAATTTTGCCCAGACATCGTCAGTAGAAATAACCATGAGGCTTTCTTTTCCTTTTATATGTGGAATCGAAAAATCCACATCAAATGGATTGCGCAGTCAGTTATTAGATTCGTCCGTTTCATTTATATCGGACAAATCAAAACTTAGGAATAGAAATTTGTACGTATTTCAGATTGGCCAATTTGGTGTCATAGTATGAGCCATTACGTGAATTTCTCAAGTATCCCCTAGCGCCTTTAAAAGTACCCCCAGGGGTACGCGTACCCCACTTCGGGAAACCATGACCTAGAGCAGGGGTGGGCAACCTTTTTAAGTGTGCGTGCCAAAATCGCCAAATCTTTGATGCATAATTTTCTCACGTGCCAACCGAAATTTTGTGGAACATATTATTATTTCGTGTCTTTTAAGTATTATGAGAACCTTTTCAAATACTCAAAAATCACACTAGAGCAGTAAAATCAAAGAATATTGTAAGAGTGATTATTTAAAGTCATGTAAGATTAAATGAATGTAAAAATTAGTGACGGAATTTTTACTTAAAAGTCCTTCTACCCTGTTGATAGCGTGGATATTTTTATTAACCTTTAAGTGTAATTTTAGCTGCCATATACAGCTACACAATTTAAGGATGCAACGGGACAAAACTTGTACGTCAGTATATCGCGGAAATAGTATGTTTGTTTCATTTTCTTATTACTTATTATTACTAAAACAGTTGATAGTGTTTGTTTCTTTATTGCATTTTTATTTGGTATCGCTCTACTTAATACAGTTGTATTCTATTAAGTTAAAATATACCATTCCAGCGAAGATGTTGGATATTTATTTATTTAATTATTTTTTAAGATGAGCCCTGGGTTGCGTGCCGGAAAAAAGTCGTTGGCGTGCCACGTTTGGCACGCGTGCCAAGGGTTCCCCACCCCTGACCTAGAGCTTCATCTGTCATTCCACAGGTATTGTGAACATTTAAATATTTTACATTTAATGCATTTATATCTGACCATTAAATAATCTCAAAGGGAATATTTTACACAGATTTTTAGCGTTAGTTCATAAGGAGCACGGTGTTGCTTAAAATAAAAAAAAACTTGCCCATAAAAGTGTTGCGCTTTTAGCGAATTTCGATATTTTTCTAAGGTGAATGAGTTCCCAAATAGACTCGTAGATGGTTAAGGTGATCACAGAAATTTTCCCAAAGAGAAACGAGTTCTTCGCATGACTTATAGATGGTGTCGAAAACTCATTCGACTATTTTATTGAGACCCTGATTAGAAGGAAATTAAAAGGGGAAATTTTAGACACAACGTAAAATGCACTCACAGTCAGATGTAAAAAGACATCATGGAAACTTAGATAGCCTGCACTGAAATCATTACTTCCCAAAATGAAATACTTCAGAGACTTTTAGCGCCCGGGGCAAACTACTAAATATGCACCCTCTACCCCTTCAAGAAATTATTTTCTCTAGTTTATTTAGTTACTATTTGGATTTTAGCGCCCCTTGCTTAGTAACGCCCGGGGCAGATGTCCAGCTTGCCCCGCCCTAGTTACGGCACTGCTCCAGAGATAGACTTGATCGCAATTTCTTAAACACGCTCAAGAATGTATTGAATTTTTCTGGAAATTCTAAATGACTTCACAGCCAAGTTCCTTTTCATATAATCTATTTCTTTTGAAAAACTTCCTTTTCAGTTGGTCGTTTTATATTTTTCCTATCAATGCAACTCGCATCGATGAGTTAGGTAAATGCTTCAAGGTTCGTTATAACAATTGTTAAAAATCGATAAAGCATACATTTCACAAATTTTCCCATGTACGCGTGGTCTCACTACACTCTTTACTGACTGGAACAAACTCTCGCTATTACAAAACAACAAAACCGTGGAAAATGTTTCCTGCATGTAAATTGTGTTTACATATCGATTAACTCATATATGAGGACCTCAAAACTTGATAAACAGCTATACCATGCATAAATATAAAGTATTATATAGATTGAGGAAGACACACAGGCACTGAAGTATCTCATCTACTTACAGATAACGGTGAAACTGTGCACGATTAGTTTATTAAGGCCAGTATGTTAAATCGTTCTTCGAAAATTGCTTCACAATCGACAGCGGTCATTTCATTGATTTTCATACTCGTATAGATTCAAATATGAGCGACATAGAAATACCCGAAAGCGATATCGTTAAATTGCTAAATCAGGTCCATAAAAGAAAATCGTCAGGGCCGGAAGCCATACCTGCGTTCATTATAAACTCGCTGGCGAACGAATTAGCTCCCTACCTTAAGGTCGTATTCACAAAATCTTTAGATGAGGGAGTAGTTCCTTTGATATGGAAAACAGCCCACGTTACACTTATACAAAAAACGGGAAGTAAATTTAAAGTGGAAAACTACCGCCCTATATCACTGACATCAATCTTCTGTAAGGTTTTTGAGCACATTATCGGCAGCTCAATAATGCGATTCCACGAAAGTAGAGGTACTCTGAATAGAAACCGGAGAGGCAGGTCAAGCGAGACGCAGCTAAGGCCATTTGCACACGTGACGATATTATCGCTGTCGTCGACGACAGCGATATCGCTCGACTTGTGAATACGTGTGGTTAAACGAGTGACTTGCACACGTAGGGCGACACGACAAAAGTATCGCGGCGACACGCGTCACGATAAACGTGTCGTCTTGTCTGTCGCCCGGTTCTAACAATCGCGTTCTCAGAAAAACAGTGTAACCAAATGGCGCACTTGCACACGTACTGACATGTCGCTTCCCTCTAACACCGACGTGCCACATTTCAGTCTGAGTTTGGAACACGTGAACTTTACAACGTTTTAAACAGCGCGTATTTATTGTGTTAAAAATGAGTGCCGAAAAATTTAAGTATGATATAACAACACTTATTGAACTAGTGGAGAGCAGGCCCACCTTGTGGGACAAGACGGCAGATGACTACAAAGATAAAATAAAGAAGCAAACGGCGTGGAAATAAGTGTTCATGTTTTTCGAGGAGGAGTTTGAACCGGAAGGAACAAAATAAGATAGGTAAATTGAATGGAAATACATTTTTATTTATTTTAAATTGAAATCTGAATCACAACTGGCAGTATCGCCGGGTTTACGGAAATATCGCCAGTTATCCCGCGACAGCGATAATGTCGTTGCGTGTGCAAACCAAATGCGATAGCGACAATTGTCGCTGTCGCGGGTGGCAGCGATAATATCGTCAAGTGTGCAAATAGCCTAACTCTATTCACACATGATATTGTAAAAGCAGCGGATAAAGGAACAGGAGTAGATGCAGTATTTTTAGAGTTTAGGAAAGCTTTCGACACCGTTTCCCACGCGAAAATACAGCAAAAATTAAAGGCTTATTCAATTAACGAGAAAATTGTAAATTTGATCACCTCGTTCCTTTCGGATAGAAGAGAGTAGTTCTCGATGCAGTTGCATCAGACGTCGTGAAAGTGCCTTCCGACCTGCCTTAGGGAAGTGTAATCGGACCTCTGTTATTCTTGATATATAAAAATGATTTATCGGATAATATAAAGTGTAAAGTCAGGCTCTTCGCGGATGACACGTATGTGTATGGTGAAATCAACACCATATACGACCAGGAGAATTTGCAAAGGGACCTTCCGGTTATTACGAAGTGGTGTAAAGATTGGCAACTCAACCTGAATATAGAGAAATGCGCCGCAATGAATTTCACGCGTTCCATGAATTTCATCCGTTACCCGTACGAAATATCTGGATTAAAGCTAAAATACGTCAATAGCTAAAAATACCTAGGAGTCACACTCACAATCAGTAGCAATTTGTCTAGTGGGGAGCATATCAAAACCGTCATAGCATCGGTTAAGAGGGTTCAAGGGCTTTCCTCTAGAGTCCTGCGGGGAGGCCTCTCGAATGTGAAGGAAATCGCATACTTTTCCCTAATACGATCCGTCGTGGAATACTGTTGCGCCGTCTGGGATCTTTTCGAGGAGGGCCTAACTAGGGAGCTCGAAATGGTTCAGCGTAGATAGGGAGAATATCGGTACGATGCGAGAGTATCAGAGATCTTGAGTGAACTGAAATGGCAGACGTTGAAGAGTAGAAGAAATGAGTACAAAAGGAAACTATCTGAAAAGTTTAAAGGCTCCGAATTCGTTGAAGACGTACGCGGCATAGTTGTACCCATCATTGTTAGTGAACGTAATGTTAGATCAGAGCGTACGAGAAAATATGTCGAAACGATCGCTAGAACCGAGAAATACTAAAGATCTTTTTCCCCAGACGCGATAAGACGGTCTAACAGAGGAATTAGTTAGAGTTCATTGGTGCTGTGGCACCCCCTGCCAAACGCTTCTGGCGGCTTACAGGGCATTAATGTAAATGTAAATGACGCATTATTGCTGGACGAAGAGTGTTGAGAAAACTGGGAACAGTTGGGTGTAAAGTTCGATATTCTATAATGTCACAGGACGCTATCTCCATCCCTATATTGTAGTGTCTGTCTGGATGTCTGTACACTTATGCACGCCCACATTTCTCAACCGATTCCGACCAACTTTTGCGCGATTAAAGGGGACACCAAGGGGAGGGTTAATGAGTGGTTTTAGTGTCCGTATGTCAGTTTGTTTCAAATTGGCAGCCAATTTTCTGTCTGTTCATTTATGCATGCCCACAATCCATCGATTCCAACCAAATTTGACTTGATTGTAGCGGACACAAAGGGGAATGTCAACGCGGGGTTTAAGTGTCTGTCCGTTTATCCGCTTTTAATTTTAATCAAAATCGTTGAAATAGTTTTCAATAAATCGAGAATTTTTTAAAAATCGACAAGAATAAACTACCCTTTTTTGCGTTATATCGATCATCTCTTCAAAGTTGTCATTCTGGATAATGTTATCCTTAAATACGTAATGTCACTGGATTCCGTTCAACCGTTTAAGATCCAAAGTCATCTAAAACGTACAATTCCATCAAAATCTCGAGGTTTTTTTCGCGATTGCTATACTTTTTCTAAACGAAAATAAAAAGGTTGTACAAAAATAAATTAAGAAAGGCATAGAGCATAACGTTTCAGCTGGTAGACGACTTGAATGAGAAAGAGAGCTATGAAGACATGAAGATTGCAGAAAGTACGAGTCTGTGGAAAACCAGGTTTAACCATGAATAATCACAGACCTGTTTGCAGACAGACTACCTATTATGATTGTGATAACATTTCAATCTGAGAAAAGGAAAGAGAAAAGTTCGTTTAAATTTTTATTTTTTTCAGTCTTCGCAAATGTGTTATTTTGTGCCAGGATTCGGCATTACCCTATAACGAATAACAGAAGTTTTCAATTTTTCCTGCAATAGGGTCGATAATTATTCACATGCTCTTAATCATTACTATTCAAAGATACTGTAATTACTTTATTTATAAAGCTTAATTAGGGCAACTAATTTGAAATCTTCTCCATTACTAGCATTTTAAATATGGCACATTCTACGTAAGTGGAATGACATTATGCGTAAATATGCACTGAAACATTGACAATTTAATGTTTGGACATGTTTTAAAATATACAAAACGTTAGCTATTTTCAGCCAAGTATTCGATTAAAAATTTCAATTAGTTCTTATGACCAATAGTTGGTGAATTACCAATGAGGATGACTATTCTCGATCAGAAATACGCACACATCAGTTCTTATGGCTCCTACGGTTTAAAATGCAGCAGTTTGTAAAATTTAATTTCCCCAGCAGTTTTAGAATTTGCTATTTGTTAAGTCGCACACGTACGTTTTTCGTTCAAGCGAATTTTAAAAAACTCCCACTCATTATAAACCTATGAACTGATATACATTGCGATTACGCATATCACTTTCATGGTAAAAGATATAAACTGATCTTGACAATCTTTCCTTCCAAAATGTTAGATTGAATTCTTATTTATTTCACTCGGTGAAACCGTGCTGTATTTTCACTGCCCATATGGTCGACACGATCTACAAATCCAAATCATCCAATTAATTTCGCACCGTAAACGATCAATGTTCAGACGTTTGAAAAATAAAAGAACCTTCTGCGTTTTGGACGAATTTTAATTTCTTCGTTCGTTTAACGTACGAACAAAATGCATAGAGGATATATTCATGAGGCAATTATAAATCAAACTAGCTTGAAATCCAGTCTCAATACGGGCGAGAAACTTTTAAAAGGAAACAACATTTTATTTCCTAGCTTCTAAAATCACAGTTTATTGCAAAAGCTCTTTCAGTACAACATTTCTCGTAAATTTTCTTGCATCTTGTAGGAGTTTACCTTGGTACTCATCGTTGGTAATGAAGAGTTTCAGCTCGTTTTCATCCACTGTCCTTGACACTGCCACGTAAAGTTGTCCATGAGCAAAAACTGGTTCTGACAGATAAACTCCAACTCTGTCGAATGTCTGACCCTGGGATTTGTTGATAGTTATAACATATGCAACAATCAGAGGAAAGTGTCTTCTCTTTGAAATGAACGGAAATTAGTTACACTTGGAGCTAAATCAATTCTCGGGATGAAAACTCGTTCTCCGCAATTGCCTCCAGTTGTAGAATCTCAGCATCAATAAAGTGTTGATGCAATGCCTTCACAATCAGTCTGGTTCCATCGAGCAATCCTTTCTTGGGATTCAGGTTTCTGATAAGCATAACAATTGCTCCGACTTTTAGATTCAGCTTGTGAGGTGGCATTCCTGAAGGTGTCTGCTCATTCAAAAACTCCGTCGGATAGTTCAGTCGAGTCTCATCTTCATCGGAGACGATGTTGTCAACACTTCGATGCCGCTTCACTTCTCCAGGAATTAGCTCTAAAAAACCTTATGATTCAGCAATAAGGCGTCCTTGTTCTTGGGAGTGAGAATGATTTTGCTACTGTGTTTGCAAATCTTTTTCTATCCGCTTCACGTCTTCTATTTGTCCCTTCTTGTCGCTCGTTTTGTTGCTTGACTTTGAGCCTCTCGATATCACCTTTCAGCTGCTTGTTGAGCACTCTCTCGCTTTCTAAATCTTTGCTGTCGTTCTCGAGCTTGTCGTCGACGTCTTTGAGAAGCTGTTTCCTTTTCCGTTTTCTAAAGTTTCGTAGTTTCGATTTCTATAGCTTCGATAAGAATCTATTTCTATTGATATATATATATATATATAATTATCTATATTATTATTATTAGCGCCATATATACTTATCTATATTATTATTATTAGCGCCATCTGGTGGACGGCCGTTTTGTAGGTGGAAAATTTTTTCGCATAGAGCATAGAGGAGCGCTAAAAATGGCTACTGGAGATACCTAACTCGAGTACTTATTTTTTAAACGTTTCACACTTAAGCCATCATTCGGGAATGTATTTGAAGGCATAATGCGAGCTCGACAATTCTCTAGGGAATGTTATTGAGTTTTACCGTCATTCTTGATTAATAGAAACGTCCCTTTCAGAAAGTTCCGAGCTCAGAAACTCATTACGCTGAGATGGGTTTAAATATGACGGCCACACCGTGACAACGTGACATTCGGTAATCTTTAACTGATTATGTTATCGACAGTATCTTCAAGATCGCATAATGTTATTCAACCGTGATACTTTCTATATTGCCGCTTGGTATTCCATCTGGATCTTACTGATCAATGTCCATTTGATAAAAGTGATTTCGTGTATATATACCCGTGTACGCATATGCTTACTGCTTGAATGTCTATTCATTTGCTTCATGCCGTATGACTCCGACATGATCATTTAAAAAGGTTGATTTGCAAACACACAGAGTGAAACATAGTAAAATAATTGTTCATCGGGGAAAATGACGGTAGCGTGAACTGATACAAATCAAATAACAAAAGTAATACGTGTTAACGATGACTAAGAATGTGTGCGAACAAAGTTGTTCATTTGGCATTTCTAGGTGCCCGCTTTCCTCTGCACACATGAAGATATTCATACTCATGATGCTTCTGGAAAATTTCATTATTTAAAAAATATAGTCTTCAAAAGTTAATTAAAGAGCCAACAGCCACATGATCAAGATCAATGGTCTGTTTTCAAAGAATGTAAACAGACTTGCTCCTAACAACTGCTTCATATTTTTCAAGTGTCTCTTATGAGATTTCGAGTGTGCGAACAAAGTTGTTCATTTTTAAACGAGAAAGCTTCTCATAATTTCCCATTGCCGTCCGTTTATATACTATGCATCAGAGGTTCTCAACGTGGTGCCCGCCGTGGCATTTCTAGGTGCCCGCTTTCCTCTGCACACATGAAGATATTCATACTCATGATGCCTCTGGAAAATTTCATTAATAATATTTTTGTTTGCAATGTTGCCGAACACTTTGTTAATGCCCTAACGAACGATAGCAATAACTCATTTGCTTCAGGAAAATAATCCTTACTACTAGAACAGTACCCAGACATCCTGTCGCCTGTGACGAGATATGAGCCGTTTCTTTCCATTCAACTTCCTCAACTCGAACTTTTCTCCCTCCTCTGGTGCTCACCTTCTATGAATCTATCACTGGGATCCTTTGTTTCATCATAAGGCTCAAAATTCTTTTAAAAAACTAATAGCACTTTCCTTCACAATTCATGGACTCATTCATGGACACTACATTTCTCTTGTGTATGCCCTCCTTCCATCAAAACAAATTGAATATTATCAACAATTTTTCCAAATTGTGAAGAGTAAGTGTTTAGAGCTACGCCATCAAGACTTCAAGCCAGCAAGACTGATAATCGATTTTGAAAAATCAATCCACATAGTTGTAAAGAACGAGTGGCCAGACAGTCATGTTGTCAGATGTCGATTTCACCTACACCAAACATGTTAAGTTTCACTGATTTAATATTTAAACTTTCTATAAAGCTAAACGAAGTAGCTGATGAGGAACACTCATCTCACTTGTTGTTGACGTAAAATTTGTTTACGTTTTAATTATTTGTATTCTTTCCCATTTATAAATTATTATAAAAATAACATTAAATTATAACTTTTTTTACTTCTTATATCACATTATATGTTTTAGGTGGTGAAAAATTTGTGATGTTGGACTAGCATCTACGTACATACAGAGACAAAGCGTCTGAAATTGGGAAATGGCTGCGGCTTGTATTTGGCCTATCCTATCTGCCTCCAGAAGTGTCGGATTGGTTTGTATTTGATCTGACGTAGTGAAATTGTTTTTCTAGTCTGTAGCTCAATGCGATATTTTTATTTCCTAGTATGGAAAAGTTATATTTAAAACGCATTTATTTAATGTTATGTTCATGTAAGTTGATATTTCGTTCATTTATTAATATTTTGGACAAGTTTTAAATTTATGTACTACTACTTTCAACATTTATAATAAACAAACTTCTTAACCTAAATTGTTTACCTCCTTCATCATTCCCGAAAACCAGCAATAATTATATGCCATCTTTAAAGCCTAGTGAGTTAATCCGATATAGGGAACCCCGGCCCGGGAACGCCCCGAGAGGGAAGCCCGGGGATGAAATTACGCGTTTTCAAGAGGCTACCTGGAGGGAGTGAGGGGGGAAGGGGGGCGATGCTGCAGGAGGTTTTACCAAACAGGGGAAAACATTATCGGCGCAAATGAGTCAGGGATATTACACATATTACCATGTATACATCCATCCACTTTTACGAAACATTTTTTTAATAGCATTTTTTGTCCAGAAAAAATTATTTTCTATCTTTGAGTACAATTTTAAGTGAAACTGTGTATACGATAAATTTTTTGGTTAGTTTTTGTTTTATCTTTTTCGTCTTATAATTATAATTGATAATACATGTTGCTCCTAAGTTTCTTTAGCTCGAGAATTCTGTTTTATTAAATTTTGGACTTGTAATCTCTGGTGTCTATCAATTTCAGTCTCCCTATCCTTTCTTTTTTTCTATAAATCCATTTCTTATATTAGCTTCAGCTTGTTGTGCTGTTTCATTGCTTCATATTTTTCGATAAGTTTATCGCCGTTTTTCTAATCTCGTCACGTTGTTCTGCCTTCTCTTCTTTTTTTTTCATGTTTTTCTATGCCAAAAGTTTAAGGGCGCTTTCTAGATCGTGCTTTGCAGCGATTTATTAGCTGATAGGCGCCAAACAATAGTACATAGAATATGCTTATTCGAAGTCACCATCCTTGATATATTAGTCATTAATGATATTTAAACATTTATAATAAAAATGTAATTTTTATTTACAACATTATCTTGTTTTTTTATTGAAATCTCTCCTTATTCCCGCAAGGATCAGATAACGCGATCTCAGGGCCGCTAAAAAGGTTACGAATTCGATGACGGGTGGAATGCCTAACTATCGGGGGCGGTGGCGATTATAGCGTCCCGGTTGCTATATATTTGGCAGCATACCACTGTCCATATTACCCACCTATCAAAATAGGATCGACATTATAGGCCTTGCCTAGGGACGAGCCTGGGATTAGCTGGGACGTGGATTTGTCTTGGGAAATGCAAAAGAAAACAACGTAGGTTGCTCAAACGGTTTGTTTATTCACTTGAATAAAGCATAGTTCATTCCAACCAAGCTTAAAATAGGATTAAAAGTGACCCATTTCTGCATCAAATTCAAAGCGTTTTCATAAAAGCATTTTTTATAACACCTTGACTATTTCCAGTTCTCATACACATACAGACACACAGACATCATTCCGAAAATAGTCTAAACGTGTATTTCCCTTGAAATTTCGAAGTCGATTTTTTCACGAAAACAATACTTTCTCTATAGTACGTATATGGAGAAAGTAACAAGTAAGAGGTGGAAGCTAGTTTTATGAAACATTTTAAGGGTTCACATTTGTCTCTCTATTTGAGGAGGGAGAAACCCTCAATCTTGGAATGTAGAGGATCAGTAGAACCTAGTAATAGCTTGGCTATAATACAATTTCAAAATTGTGCATTTTCCAAATCTGAAACCACATAGCGGAAAATCTATGCACTAATAGGAAATTCCATTTCCGTTTCCTTTTTTAAGAAAATGTGCTAAAAAGGGTCCTTTTCCCCAAGGTGTGGACCTGACGACAAAGATGCGTCTGCAGCAGGTACTATAACTTGCGATTAGTTTAGCCTCTTACAAGATCAAATACGCACTATCGACGATGTGCACAAATAAATTAGTTTATTTGAGAACTCGAAATAGTGAAGGTGTTATAAAACAAGTTTTTATGAAAACGCTTTGAATTTGATGCAGAAATGGGTCACTTTCAATCCTATTTTAAGCGTGGTTGGAATAAACTAGGCTTTATTCAAGTGAATAAACAAACCTTTTTGAGCAACCTACGTTGTTTTCTTTTGCATTTCCTAAATGAGAAGGAAGTAATAAGTGTGACCAAACAATTTGCATGAAATAAGCATATTAATTCTACTCCATGAGCAATACCTTTGAAAGAATACTAGCAAACTATTTGTTTCTTTGTAAAATAAAATTTTTATGAAAATGAAAATTAGCTTATTAAAATAACTCTATAACAATAGACCAGCAAAAGTATGCCGAAAGATTTTCCCCACAAAAAAACAATTTTATATTCAAAACAAATTTCTGGGCCGATTTGAGTCGCATTTGAAAATTGACGGTAGGGAAGTGAATTCTCATTTCTTTAGCATTATTTTGCTCCCAATCGATTATAAGTATGATACATAATTTTAAAGTGCAAATAAAAAATAAGCTGCACCAATTCTCATGCTATTCAAAGGGAGAAATGAGACGGAACTGGAATCGAACTCGGGCAGTTATGGCACATAATTTCGGGTACCGGGAGTAAATAATAAATAATTTAAATGAATCGGTAAAAATGTCGAATATTTTGCGAAAATGTGTATTTTTGAGCGTGACGGACAGAATGACATAGACACAAACGAAGCAAATTGTACATTGAGATATTAACTACTACTTAAATATCGAAATAATCTTAATACCGCCGACATTAACCTCAGTTGAAAGTTATGATACATAAATAAGACAAAATCGCCAATGGGTAATGGAGTTATGAGCGTGCAGTATAGATCGTCTCGGCTACCAAATTACTCATTGGGATTATCCATCATAAATCCACGTCACAGCTATTCCCAGGCTCGTCCCTAGGTCGTTTGCCGCCCTAAGGCAAGGCCTATAATGCCGATCCTATTTTGATAGGTGGGTAATACGGACAGTGTTATGCTGCCAAATATATAGCAACCGGGACGCTATTATCGCCACCGCCCCCGATAGTTAGGCATTCCACCCGTCTTCGAATTCGTAACCTTTTTAGCGGCCCTGAGATCGCGTTATCTGATCTTTGCGGGAATAAGAAGAGATTTCAATAAATAAAACAAGATAATGTCGTAAATAAAAATTACATTTTTATTATAAATGTTTAAATATCATTAATGACTAATATATCAACGATGGTGACTTCGAATAAGCATATTCCATGTACTATTGTTTGGCGCCTATCAGCTAATAAATCGCTGCATAACACGATGTAGAAAGCGCCCTTAAACTTTTGGCACAGAAAAACATGAAAAAAAAGAAGAAAAGGCAGAACAACGTGACGAGATTAGAAAAACGGCGATAAACTTATCGAAAAATATGAAGCAATGAAACAGCACAACAAGTTGAAGCTAATATAAGAAATGGATTTATAGAAAAAAAAGGAAGGACAGTGAGACTGAAATTGATGTACAACAGAGATTACAAGTTCAAAATTTAAAAAACAGAATTCTCGAGCTAAAGAAACTTAGGAGCAACATGTATTATCAATTATAATTATAAGACGAAAAAGATAAAACTAAAATTAAACAAAAAATTTTATCGTATACACAGTTTTACTTAAAATTGTACTCAAAGATAGAAAATAATTTTTTCCGGACAAAAAATACTATTAAAAATTGGTATGTTTCGTAAAAGTGGATGTATATGTGTAATATCCCTGACTCATTTGCGAAGATAATGTTTTCCCCTGTTTGGTAAAACCTCCTGCAGCATCGCCCCCCCACCCCACCCCCTCCTTAGATCAGCCACCGGCTACGTAATCCCTTTCGTATTTCGCTCCCAAAATAAAATTTCCATGTCAAATTCAGCAGCTTTAAAGAAAACGGAAATTACAGCAGCGTACTAATAGATAACCTTTCAACTAATAAACGGAAGATTGTAGTCCTAAGCCAAATTTACTCCTCGTATTTTCTGCGGAAAAACCATGATCGTGCAAAATATCTTTTAACGGTAGTTTTTCGTATAAAGTCTCATATTCACTCAAAACTGTCAATCGTACAGCAGCATTTTACAGTCTCCTGAACCTAAGAAACTTGCTCGCTAATAAAAAAGACGAAATCGACCTGTTAAAGAAATCTGGTGCCTGTAAATTAACTTGTAACTATTGTCGAGCAGTCAAATGAACAACCTGGGAGGAATTTTTCATTTTCATTTATTTTCAAGGGCGATATTTGGAAAATTTAGCCCATTCTTACATACAACCTATTACGACGAACACAAACATCCATGTCCTCGGCGGAATTCGAACCCGTGACCTTAGTATTCGGCGGCAGATACTCTAACCACCGTTCTTCCAAGGCCGGCGAATAAGAAAACTAAAATATGTGAGCACAAACGGTTTGACCCGAACTTAAAGAATCATTGCCAGGGTTCGCCAATCACCTTATTGAATCAAATCCCACGAGTATTTTTGTTCCTACCCTCCTCCTATGGCGCGCAGCCACGTGCCACGCTTCGCCAGCCGTTTTTAACCGCTCCAAGGGCTACGCGCGTCAACCCCTTCCTCCGCTCGCTCTATGTAGGACGGCGCTAAGCGCCTTGATTTTGCCTCGCAATTCTCGGTAAAGACGTTAGAAATTAGAAGTACATACTTGTGTAATTATTTAAAGACCAACAATTCATTTACTAAACCTACTCGCGGGATTTTCCTTATTTATTTTAACTTTTAAAAGGGTAAAACTTTTTCCAACGCAGTCAAAATGACTTACAAAATGCCTCCCGACCTGTTAAGGGTTAAAGTGCGACGTGGCCCAAAAAACCATTTGAAAATTTAAATGCGACCCGCCATAGGGAAAAAGTTGTACACACAAACACTGAGGTTGCGCGAGTTATTCTCATCCATTCTATAATCAATCGTACTGCCCTCGGAAAATACTCCTTTTTACTTTCTCCATACGTAGTAATGGGAAAGTATTGTATTCATGAAAAAAATCGACTTCGAGATTTCAACGGAAATACATGTTTTGAGGTCCCTAGAACACGTTTAGACTATTTTCGGAATGATGTCTGTGTGTGTGTGTATGTTATTGTGGGCGCTCTAACTCAAAAGGTACGTGCCATATCGTTACCAAACTTCATATATAACACTTTAACATGAGCACAAAGAACTGATTAGTTTTTGGACAATAACGGATAACCGGAAGTCGAGGTTTATTCGAAACCCGATTCGGTTTTTGCGATATTTCTTCGTTAAAACATCATTATTGTATATACAATTCTATACAAAGGTTATAGAGAATGTAATTTCCTACAGTTTTCATTTGAAACGATTTTCTATAGGAGTTATTGTTTAGGAGTTATTTATAAATAACCGGTTTTTCGGTTTCCGTTAAATATCTCATTTTAAATATAGAGAGCAGAGATAAGTTTTGAAAATTTTACAGTGCGGTTCGCAACCAAACTGCATACTCAACAATGACTTATTTTTCCCTGTACATTCTCCCATTAGGATATTCTCATTTTATGCCATTCAAACCATCCATTTAAAGAGAACACTTATCCGCAACACAAAAACGCTCCATCCTCACAATTTAGTCAACACTCGTTCACTATCTCTCTGGTTTTCCTTTCTCTTCACTTCTTCGTAAACTTAACCGTCCCACCACCACCCTCACCCCTACCCAACTCTTAACCTCCCCTCTCAACCAAATCTCCCTTTAACGTCGGAACGGACGGAAGTATGCATTTGTCACCTGATAATGCTAGAGTGAAGAGAAAATCTTTTATATGATAGTTTACAAGTGCTTAATTTCTTGCATGCTATTTTTCATGATTGTGCAAGCTTCCACTCAATACAAGGCAATATTCCATGTACGTCATGCGTAGATTTTTGTATTGCTTCCGTATGTTTTCATAAGATTTGAGTTTTGAAAAATATACAGGCTCGGATAAGGGCCCATTATATTTTTATTTTATAAAAGTCTTCGCTATGTCTTTCCTAAGGAGCAATCAAATCAAAATAGCACGAGTTATAAGGCTGAAATTTGCATTGTATGTAATCTATGATGCCATTTACTAAAGCTGCTAAAGAATATTTTGGAGAAATCGGTGGGCGGCAGAGGTGCGTTCAAAATTTTCAAACTAAGATTCTGAGCGAATGGCTATAGATATAAAGTTAACATTTTTTACTATTTGTGTTATCTTTAATACCATCAATAACACAGCAGAGGAAAGTTTTCCAAGAAATTGGTGGACGGCAGGGGGTGCCTTCAAAATTTTCAAATTAGATTCTCAACGAATACTTATAAATAGAATGTTGAAAATTTTAGTTTGAGTATTGAATAAATTGATTTATGTCATATAATTACAGTATTACGTCAGCAAGTGAAGTTCCCATCTTTTAATATCTTCGAAGGTATTGAAGATGGAAAGCTGAAATTTTGAGCGAACATTTTCAAATTGATGCCACTTATCAACTTATATTATAGTAACCAAATATGTTTTGATACGAAAATAAATTACGATAAGCTAAATTTACGCATATGACAGGAGATAAAACTCCAAATTCTCCTCATTGTGTCAATTAGATTAATGAGAGAAATCTTCATAACGAAATAAAACACAAAATAACACCAAATTTATTAATAAAAGAAAAAACGATATAATTCTATCCATTTCGATGGATAACACTAATTTTATTCTAAAAGAAATCGCTTATATATTAAGCTTGTCTTTTCGTCTGTCAGTGCGGGCAATATCTATGAGAATCCTTTAACCTGGAGATTCAAAATTAGAAGGATAGGTTAGCCTGTATGAGAATTAGACATGGTAAAAAGCTAGTGAATAATATGCAAGGAAGTAATCGTCCTATTTAATTTGCTCTGATAAGTTTCCCTTACTTGTTGGAAAACACCCCTTTGCTCGCTACAGATTCCATTGACTCCGCTCGTATGCTCAATATGCAGGGCTCTGCTGTCTCCGAAAGGCTTCCTTTCCGAAGTCCAAGACTCTTTTTATCTACCTGCTTTTCCAGACCTTTTTTTCCGAAGTACCTGGAAAAGGGTTCGAAGCCGTTCTCGGCGCTCCGATACCACGTTCGAATGCGCCCGGCCTGATAACAGACACGATCCAACCACCGCTCGTCACATTATAATCCGTCATCCTGTAGTCGGATCTTCGATTCCCTCTAACGTTTCTTGATTTGGCCCGTCTCTACACATAAGGAATGTCACCGGGCGACAGGCGACAACCATGCCTTACTCTGGTATAGGAAATTTATTCGAAAATTAATATACCGAAATGACGGATTTTCCAAAATAAAACGACAAACGAATTTTTTTAAATAACATTTTTATTTCCCAAAAATAGTCAGTCACCATTTAAATGCTGACAAATAATTTTTATTTTTAATGCTGCTTGTTATAGGTAGCCAGCCGTTTCAAGACAGAAAAATAAATAAACAAAATAGAAATCGCGATTCCAATTAAGAATTAAGAAAAGCAATGAGAGTTGAAGTAATTCCAAATTTCTAAAACCAGATGGAAATTGTTGAAATAAAAAAACTCTAATGGAAAAATAGACAATGAATTTGTTTTCCGTAGCTATTTATGGAAATTCTCTAACCAATTCCTCTCCGTGAAAATTAAATCAAAATGGCTACTGCAATTAAACTTTTTAAATGTTAATGAAATTTATTAAATTACTCAAATACTTTCAAATTTGGAGAAGTTTCTATCGACAAATTAATTTTGATAAAAGTTAAAAGTTTTCTACATATTTTAATTTTTAAAATTGCCGTTTTCCAAAATTTTTGCAGTCGAAAAATTGCTCGTTCGAAAAAATAGATTTTCGAAAATTATATTTCGAAGAGTTGACTTTCGAAAAGCTTATAAAAATCCGCTCCGCTCTTTTCCAGTCACTTTCACGACGTCAATCATGCGTAGATTCTTGATAAGCCAAAATATCCTTTAGTGACTCTAGGAAAATTTTTCGAAAACTAATATTTCGGGTACAAGTTTTTCGTATGATCAATTTTTCGAAAGTAATTTTGTTGAAATATGACGAGTTTCATGAAATTCGATTTATAAGTATTTCAAATGAAAATTTTTAAGGAAACAGGCGGCTTTTTTCGAAAATCAGTACATATATCGAAACTCACTCAAGGGAATCTTAAATATATTTCCCATACCTATAAAAAAATTTTAAATGAATTATTTAAATGTACGTATTATTTTTTCACTGCATTAATTAAACTTGTTGTTATTAATTCTTTAGGATTTTAGGATAAACATTTTTCATAAGCAAATCGCATGAAATTTCTTCTGTAGACATAGTACCCATTTTCAATTATGCGCACGCTAGAACAAATAGTAGCGATTGAATTGTCTTGTAGCAATCTACTCTAATGAAATGAGAGGTGAAGGGGGACAGAGACTGCAGAAGAGAGGGAGAGATTGAAACAGAAATGTTATGGACGATCCGCAAGAAAGTACCAATCAGCTGCGAAAGGAAAGGTATCGAGCTAATTTCAAATGTAACCCGCCACTTCTGATGGATATGCAGTCAAGACTTCCGTCAATCAACGGATCGAGATTTAAAAAAAAAGGGGCAATTGGACAAACGACTCAGTTACAGCCAATAAGAAAAGCAAAATCGGTATGCAGTAAGCCCCCAACTTACATGGTTAATTCGTTCCGAAGGTCGCCGTTTAAGTTGAAAACCGTTTAAGTCCAACAATGCTTAAATACGATATATTTTTTGACATATACGTTCGTTTCAATGGATAGTTAAAGCAAAAAAAGTAGTGCTTATGTGATGAGGGTTCATAGTTTGTTTATGAAGAGCAGTACAGTATAACGAGAGACAACTTGCACCCACGGGATAACTAATCTAAATGGCGAAAGCGACGCTTCGAGCTGTGAGTCAGCGTACTGTAATCCCTCGGTTTACGAGCTTAATTTGTTCCTCGAAAACTGCTCGTAAGGCGAAAACTCGTAAAACGAAAATTAATTTCCCAATACATCCCATGTTAAAAATTTTATAAAGAATAGTTACATCATTAAAGTTGGGATGCGTGACTTTCTGCGCATTCGAGAAGATTCGGGAACCGACGAAAGCCGAGAATAGGGGCCAGGAAAAACGACCGGTTTGCGAGAGAAAGGAGATCGTATTAAAAGCCAAAATTGGCTCGTAAATTGAAAAACAAGTATTAATTTGTGCATCTCGTATAAGGGAAAACTCGCAAACCGATTACTCGTATGACGAGGGATTACTGTACTAGTAACGCCATCTATTGAGTGGTTGAGCTATTGAGCGCGCTGATAAGTTACGTAATGTATCCGTGTATCTACGGATCTGTGTAACTCGGACCCGCGTAAGTCGGGGACTCACTGTATTTTGTGGGAAAGAAGAATTTCGAGAAACAAATAACCATTCTAACAGTCTGAAATGATTATATGAAGCTGATGATGTAGGAAAAGTAAACGTCTAGAATATTACATTATTAAAACGTTCCCGCCACTTCTCCGCGATTGTAGAAAAATTCACACCTTAGTTTTTTTAAAGACTTACGGAGCTTTTAGAAGCTGTATGTATTTAAGCGACATCCAAATTTATAAACATTAACTCAAAGTTTCGCTCATAATCTATAAAATCATCAAAAGACCAATGGTGGCATGTGAAACAAAACAATATGTAGCATAATCATTAAATGTATGCAAATTCTCCTACACGCAATACTCCAAACTAGCTACACCCCGCGTAACATACGCGGCCTAGTGTTTTTGAACATGTTTATACGTATTGGCAGTAGATTTAGTGCGTTTTAATGGGAACGTTTTGCAAGGAAGCAGTCAATAGGGGGTTGCGTGTGTCAAGCCGAGAAGAAGGGAAGGGTCACAGCCGCGGATAGGGGAAGAGGATTGGAAAGAAGGGGCAGAGGAGGGTGGGGGAGGGCATTTGAGCACGGGGAGGACGAATTGAATGTTAGTCCCACTGGAAGAATTTTTCAAGTATATATCATAAAACATACATAAAAGACAGTGGCACTTGGTTCCTTTGTCATGTAATGCTTTTTGAAGCTTAATATCTCGCAAACGACAGAACCGAATTTGATGAAATTTTCAGGATAGCATTATGATATAATAACAAAAAGTTGTAATGTATCGGTAATACATAAAAGCCTAAAAGAATGAGAAGGATAACTTAGTAAAAGTTCCACTTTTATTAACAGAAAAAACGACCGGTTTCGACTAATATCTAGTCATCATCAGGTACAAAATCAAGAAGCAACACAAATATATACGGAATCTGAGGGGAGCGGGGGAGGGAAATGTGTAGAGGCGACCAATGAATGGGAGGGTGAGGCAGGGGGGGGGGAGGGGGGGACCGGCTGAATCAAGGTATTGGGGAGGGGTGGGTGTTAGGGAGAAACAAAGTGAGCAAGGGACCGCCGAACATAGAAAATCTTTCTTACAAAATTCTTTCAAATCACACTTTGCCAAACACTTACTCGAATTCAACCATTCTTCCAACTTGAACCCGGAGGTAATTCATTTCGCGACTAAAGGCCTCAGTTTAAATCTTTTAGAACAGTTGGAAATACTTTTACACTAAAATGATAACACACTCAACCTCGTTAACGAACTTATTTCCCCCACCCACTCTCCCTTGCTTACTTTGTTTCTCCCTAACACCCACCCCTCCCCAATACCTTGATTCAGTCGTCCCCCCCCCCCCCCCCCCCCTCCCTCGCCCTCCCATTCATTGGTCGCCTCTACACATTTCCCTCCCCCGCTCCCCTCAGATTCCGTATATATTTGTGTTGCTTCTTGATTTTGTACCTGATGATGACTAGATATTAGTCGAAACCGGTTGTTTTTTCTGTTAATAAAAGTGGAACTTTTACTAAGTTATCCTTCTCATTCTTTTATGATGAAGTTCCACCAAGTAAAGGCTTCCTCCGTCGATATAAAAGCCTTATTATGTCCCTTTGTTCTTTTGTCAATCCTTCTGTCACGCTCAGCAAACCATAAATATACCTGGCAAGAGAAGACTAAGGTCAGCTTTTGAAGCACAATAGACACTAGCGGCGAGGGTTTCGAACCTTCGCTCGGATCGAAGGCAACCCTCTCAGCAGGAGGTATGATTTCAGGTCAAAGAAGACTGCCCAATTTTATTTCAGAATAATCGATCATTCCCGTCATTTTTGACGGACACTTATACTAGTATATATATATAAAATAAAGAAAAACAAATTTTACTGCAATAAAACAACCTATATTTTTTACAGAAATTACTAAAATAGATAACTTTACAATTAGCCATAATTGTTTTGAAAAATGCAACCATAGAAAACAGGCAAATTATAAAAAACAGCTGAAAATTTGATTAACTAAAATTATAATTAAACCACACACATAATGCCTCAGTATATTATTATGCACTAATTGAATCTGGAACACCAAACTAAATGTAAATATATATTGTAACGAAATTACGCAATTTCTCTATGTAGTGTTAACTTTCAAGCAAATAAATTCATGATAAATTTATTTAGAATGGTACAAATCGTCTCCTATTCCTTTCTGACGACGTCCATGAACCAAGATTTAAAATAACGATGTATGTTTCCACAGTTTAGAAAAATCACAATTTTCCGGACCCGGTGGACCCTCAAATTTTTTTAATCGCTGGACTTAAGTAATAACTAATTTTAAATCAAACGGTCGAACATTTTCGTTGGTTATTTTCGTCAACCATAGTCCTCACCTTATTTATATCTTCGGTCCAAATGATGCTTTTAAATCTGACAAAAAAATAATGGGTCGATAGCGACATTATGAGAGCCCCTATTAATATTTCGCTTTAATGCTCCTAAGGCTATGTATTAATTAATATCAAACGTGAATACATACATTTTCACTATTACGCCGAAATATTCTGCTACGCGAAAAAATGAAAGATTAATCGTAATTATTATCAATCTTATTCGAAATTACGCGACATTTCCGTTTACTTTCGGGGTCGTCCGTGAGTGACGTCCGTGTCACACAGCAGGTATCCATTGATAATCACAATTACTACGGTGCTCTAACGGTAAAAATTTCCTTGCGGCCAAAACACTACGTAATGATCGATAGACATTTATTTCTCAAGGAACCCCTTCAAATATTCTCCCTAAAGGCAGCGTAAACGATTCTAGTCAAACTAGTTTGTTTCTACTCCTCCACCATTGGCCCTCTTCAGTTCCACGCATGCGTGATTATGTGTACCTATATACGATGTCGCCAATGGAAATTTCGGGAGGTATAAAAGGGATGTGAACCCCTCTTTGGCAATAATTCATCCTTACATTTCATATGGAATAAGGTAAGTGCTAACTCAAATATTTCAACTATTTTTTTCTCCTTTCCAGCGTTGATAGTGGGGGAAAATTGGTGTTGGAAAATAACGTGCGGTCCTGACGTAAAGGGATGTATATATACCAAAGTGATCTTCGGAAGCGTGGTTTGCGTTGTCATTTTTTTTACTATCGGTTTCTCGACGCTGTCAAAAGGCGACGAAATTCTAATATTCCCCAGGAATTTTACGCCGTGAAGCGTTATATTTCGGTCGTTTTCTAAAAAAAGTTAGACATGTCGCGAGTTTATGTGCACAATCGATCGCGAGAGAATGTTTCTTCCGTTAACGGCAAGTGGGTTGACGTGCACCGTCGCGTTATTTAGCCGTCTCTTTTGAAGCTAAATGGATATGGACGTGGTGTAAGCGTTATCTTTCCTAATGAGTGAGAAAGGATAAATGCAGCGCCTTCAAAACTTTCCTATTGCAGTAGAAGTAGGTTAACTCATCACCTGCGGCATCTAAAAAAAATCGGTACAACGTACATTGTACAAACATTCTCATATATGGGTACTAATGCGTCGTTTAGTTATCTTTAGAAAATGAAAATCGTATGAGACTGTTTTTAGAAAATCCAATTTTTGTTAAAGTTGCCCAAGAATAAACTACCCTTATATTCATTCGTTGGGAAAAATGAAATACGTGGTATTATTGTAAATGTATACTCAAGTAACTGTACGAAATCTGATCAAAATCGTTAGAGCCGTTTTTGAGAAAATCGAATTGTTGTTAAAGTGGCCTAGAATAAACTAGCCTTATATTCATTTTTTGAGAAATATCAACTATACAGTATTATTGAGGATGAAAACTTAAATAACTATACGAAATTTGATCAAAATCGTTAGAGCCGTTTCTGAGAAAATCGAATTATTGTTAAAGTTGCCTAGAATAAACTAGTCTTATATTCATTTTTTGAGAAATATGAACTATACAGTATTATTGAAGACGTAAACTCAAGTGACTGTGCAAAATTTGATCAAAATCGTTAGAGCCGTTTTCGAGAAAATCGAATTGTTGTTAAAAATGCGTAGAATAAACTACGCTTAATTATTGATCAATGTCAACCATTTCTATATATAGTCTGCTCAGTATGATAAAATGCCTAAGTACGAGATTTCATTCATTTTCGTTCGATCGTCTAGGCTCCAGCGCCAGTAACAGACAGACAGACAGACAGACAGACGGCATTGCGAAAGCCACTTTTTCTGATTCAGCGACACCTAAAACGCGTATTTCCGTCAAAATCTCGGGGTCGAATTTTTTCGCGAAAACAATACTTTCTCGATACTTCGTATGAGAAAGTAAAAATCGTATTCCGTCTCGTTATTTCTGATTCTCCGAAGGCAAAACTGATGGTCACTTCGAGCAATAAACGTTGAGTGATTACCGCATTCAAACTCAAGTTTTCCTCGCTGATTTTCCTGACGATCGAAAAACTCGGAAAGGGAAATATTGCGCCGAGTCGGCTTTTTTTTTGCCGTCAGCTGTCGGGTCTTAAAATGTACGTCTCCGCGTCTTTCGAATCTCAACCTTAGAAGCAACATAAACCCTGTGCCACTAATTCTGTCGAACGCCTTATTTTAATAATCCGTTTCATTAAAAAAAAAGAAACAAGTGAGGAAAGAGCTCCTGAAGCAGAGAGGAAATGACAATAGCGCATCAGACTGACAGACGGACAAACCGAGCACATAAGCGGATTTTTATTTGAAAAACAGCTTTAAAAAAAATCTTAATTTCCCCGGATAACCTGCCGCAGCCTTTGCGGTCGAAGTTTGCATAGGGTCACTCATATTTGTCGTCATCCAATAATTAAAATAATAATATGGGAATATAAAATAGGGTGGCCAGATTCCAAGAGAAAAAAAACTGAGAATAACACGTTCTGAGGAAGGACAATACGCACTTTATTGTCATTTGGTTATTTATATATACGCTTAACTGAATGGTAAATAAATTTTGTGCAGTAAGAAAAGCGATTAAGTAAGTGCAGAAAATTTTACGATCTCAAAAAAACCGCGAATTTAATGTCTCTATATCTTTCGGTGCCTTCTTCAGTTTTTCTTTCGTTGGGACTGACTGTAAAAAAAGCGAATGGTTAGCCTATTTGAAACAGAATCAAAGACCGTTCTCCACGCTACTTGATCGTATAATATGATACGTTTCACCAAATAAGGGAATCTTTTTTTCGACGGTAATCGACGTAAACAAGTTCCACGTTCTGTTGTGATTGTTAAAGATTTGATGCCTTTAATCGACCAAAACCAACTTGCGTTTAATATTTTTCAGTAGAAGGCGTTCAAAAAAATCACGAAATATTACATTTAGTCTCTGTAAAACGCATCCTCGTAAATAAAAGAATGTTAAATCCGTTAAAATTTAGGTCATAACAATGCGTTTTTACAGTTTTACGTCGATTTCGTAATATAACCGTTTAAATATCCTAATTTTCATTTTCAAGCCTCTTTTATTAAAATCTGAGACTTGAAATATGAATAGAGCCAATGCCTGCTAATATAAAACGCCCAGGAAGTAAATTTTAATTTTGTATTCTATATTTAAGCGTTATTAGTCAAACAGTGCGTTAAACGGGGAATCAATGGAAGAGGAAATGATAATAATATCACCGATTTCGATGAAGAATTCTCTACGATTAAAAACAGATAAATCAGGTCGGATAATCCTTTCCGAAAGTGATAAAACTGGTCATTTATTGACCTAAACGAGGAAAGATTTTTGGCACTTTTATTTTTTTTTTAGAAATTTTAGCTTTAAAATATTTTTTATTTCGACCTTCTTTTAACTAAAATATTAAAAACGTTCCCTGGCTTACACTCATTATTTTTAATTTCGCTAAGCGCTAGACGGAGAGATTTTACTTCGGGTTACATGGAGCGTCATTCACAAACCAAGCACGCGAATTTTCGACTTCGCATAATGCAATGAAAACGAGAATTTCTACAAAGACACTCTAAAGCAGGGGTCCCCAACCTTTTCCCTCTAGTGGGCCGCATTGGGCAACTTGAAGATTAGCTAGGGCCGCATTTCAAATTAAGAGAATCTGCTTATATGTACATACTTCACTTAAGATTTCTTTTTAAAAGGTTCAATGAATGGTGCAATAGTTAATTCAGGATTCTTATTCAAAACGCAGACTAAAGAAAGCAACATTTTTTGTTGCTTTCTTCAGTCTGTGTTTTGAATAAGAATACTAAATTAAATTTTGCACCATTCATTGAACCTTTTAAAAGGAAATGTTAAGTGAAGGTTAATAAAATGTTCTAAAGGAAGAGCCTGCATGAAAACAGTTTAAAGGGCCGCAAACAAACCTTCAAAGGGCCGCATGTGGCCCGCGAGCCGCGGGTTGGGGACCCCTGCTCTAAAGAATACAAAGAATATCTCTAGATGTCGATATATATATATAATATAATATTATATATATATAATATAATATATATATATAAAATATATATATATATAATATATATATATATAATATATATATATATAATATAATATATATATATAATATAATATATATATATATATATACATATATATAAGAATTTAAAGACTGATTGTTTTCTTTTCTATAGAACCAACCCTAATCCAAGATGGCTAATGCAGTCAAAATGACTGCCTATCTTCTTTACTCGACCGCTTTTCTCATTTTCGTATGCCGTCCAGCGAAGGGAGATTTAATAGGACTTGGAGCTTGCCCCACACCAACCCCACTTGCAGCAGCTATGGTACGTAGGACCGAGATACTGCCTTTCTTTACTTTCTACGAAACAAGTGATTTTCAAATTAAATTTGCTTGGTGCATTAAGAAGCTGTAAAAGTAGCCGAAATGGTTATTTCGCATTAGTAGTAGTATATAACATTCACATCAATGAAGATATTTCGTTCGGTGAAAAATAATCCTTTTGAAAGCAACAGTTCGTTTAAATCTCTCCATCAGTCCACAGAACACAATTTCGGTGAAACATTACTTTGTAATCGGCTTTAAGAGAGGATTTATCTCTACAAGAAAATGCCCGTGTCTGGGATCATTTTCTCCGTCTCGTTGCAAATAACCGTTGGCAAGGCGAACGTCATTGTTCCTGAATTGAGAAAAGACACATCAAATAATGATCTCCAAAGTGAAAGGAGCGAATTAAAATTTTACAATGATCGCATGTAAAACGTTAGGCGTCAATTACGTGAGGGTCCGCATTTCGTTCGAGGATGGTTAACCTTTTTTTAAATTCTCTACTGGGACAAATAGAAATCATATGTATGTGACAATATCACACTGTACTTTCAATGTGATATTTTTATTTCCAGTAATTTGTCCACTACGCTATATTTCGTCATCATATCCGTTCACTCCTTAGCGTCACTTTCATAAAATACGACTTACGAGGAAAGGTCAGCATCAGGAATACTTTTTGTCTAATCCCGTGTAAAAAACTGAGATTATTTATAATCAAACCCAGACCGACTGGTGGAGAGAAAATCATCATGGCTTCGTCAAAGATGCTCTTCATATTTGCCTTTCTTCTCGCAGTTATTCAACAATATTTGGTTCGAGCAGAGAAGGTATGATTCAGTCCTCCAACATTCTCTGTTGTGCGTAACATACAACTTTGGAGCTTTGGCCATGGGATTAGCACCCCTGGACATCACGGCAAACCAAAAGATGTGAGTTTTATTCCAACGTCCGTTTTTATTTTACCGCGCGTCGCCAAAACGCGTTATTTTTTATGTAACATTTTATTCAAAATCCCTCCCATTAAAAAAATTAAAACCCCTAGGTGATACGAAATTTCTTTTACAGAACCGGAAGGATATTCGCGCTCCACGGCTAGGTGACCACAGTGGGGACGAACACGTTCTCTGTCGAATTTCCTTCATTCAGTACGTAAACGTTTTTAAAACCTTAAAGAGCTAAAGAAAAAAACCTCTTAACTACGGCCCACTCCTTTTAGATGGTAACCTCTGTAAAGCCATCAAGCGTAAACATCTATTAAACTCCAGTAGTAAAAAATTTTCCGAAGGTGGCCATTTTCTACACGGAAACGTGAGTTTGATTCGACCGCAATGATGAATGGAGATCGTTACGTCACAAGGGATTCTTTGAAGCGATATTACCGTGACGAATGTCGCAACTTTTTCGTCGACGTCTATGGGACGGCGTTATCGAGAGATGCACGACTCGGATACTTTCGCGAATAAGAGGGCGTGACGCGTAATACGCGCATATGCGTGGCAAAGAAGCACGTTTCTCAAAATGAGATCCAAGTAATCGAAATTTCGGGTAATCATGAAATTGCCCAATTTCACTCGCTGAATCTTTAAAACCTTTCCCGAGGAAAATTACCAGATAAGTTTCCGTTTCCGATGTCAATGCACACCCGATCAAAAGAAAGAATTATGCAGCTTTGTCTTCTTCACTACGCATTTAAACACAAGCGGAAAATTTAGTAGCACTGAATGAGAGATGTGACGCCGACGTATCTATTTCGTCCGGCATTTACGATAAAGATATAACACGCCTGTTTAGTTACGGGACGGAAAATTGTTTATCGCCTTTATCTTATCCAAGATGAAACGCGGATTCTTTGTCCAGACGGCGTAAAAGAAGGGATCATTTTCTTCGCTGTTTTGAAGAAAAAAACAAGATTTTCCTTTCTATTTCAATTGGCATCTGCATTTCTACGCATTGGTTCCCAAGCTTTTTGTAGGAGCGGCGCCATATCAAAGATAAGCAGAATTTCTTGGCACTCCCAACTTGGAACAAAGTTTTGTAATTATACATAAGGATAACACAACGCTAGCACGCACCCATTTCTTAGAACGACACCATAAGCAATTTATACGAGGAAATATTATCGCTCTAACGGGCTATCAATATTTCAAATTCGTTGATTTATTTCACTGGAGATTTTTTTCGATGCGCTCCTAAGTATCAGGCACGCCACCCCAGTTTGTAAAACATTCCTGTATCGTTATCTTTTTTGTTGCCGTTCCCAAATGCCAAACTTTATCAACGTTTCCATTGATGAAGCGTCAAATGCATGCCTGCATACGGAAACACAAACCGACTGGTCAGTCGATTCGGAAATTAATTAAGATATCGGAAAATGTCCGATAGTTTTTAACCTGACGCGCTTATTTCTCTAATTGTAAGTGTAAATTAAATAAAAATAGGGGTGATCACGTGGCACTATCGTTTCTCCAAATTAAAAAAAAAACTTTTGTGTATACACGGCCGTAAAAAAAAATGAGTATGTATGCGCGTGCGTTTGCCTCAGAAATGCAGAAGTCAAACATGGTGTAGACATCGCCGAACCGCATTTAAAAAAAAAAATATGCCATCGACGAACAAATTACTTTATTTTTTGCACGTAACGAAGTTCGAGATAAAATGTAACGAATCTAGTATCACTGACAGCGATAATAATCGAACGCAATATTTGAAGTCACGAGGGGCACGTGATAGGTTTTTTTTTTAACTCACACTAATTCACCGCATTTCCAAATGGTAATAATATTTTATGGCTTGATTTCAGATATCTTCCCTTCAAATTTCATTGTTATTGGACTTAGTAACAATAACTGGGCTACTCTTTACGCCTGCACCAATTATGGATTCTTCCATGTCCGTAAGTACACTATATGTTTAGGTAGCCTTCCTTCCGCACAATCCCGTTAGACTAGGACTTTCAAACACAAATCGCATGATTGTATGGTCAAACAGACTATTTTCTTGTAACGATGATCCTATTTCTTTTTAATTTAAAAGCACACGGCTCAAAATGGTGCATATTTTAATTAATAACAAACATAATCATTATCAAACCTTGTAATATCGTTTATTATCCCTTGATTACTCCACCGTTGTTACGTCTACTCTTTATTTTCCTCCTATTTAACAGTAAAAACCAAAGTAACGAGGGGGCCGCACTTTCCTTTCACTGGAAGGTCAGATGCGGCCAGCCGACCACGTGTTTGAGACATCTGGGATAGATCAATAACATTGCCTTCTAAATAGCTATCAATTTATCATCCTCTCAATATGAAAATTTAATTCGTTTCTATTGTGTTCCGCGTTAACTATTTCCATTTCCCCCTCCCCGCAATCCATCCGAAGAGCAAGTCATTGTCCTGACGGCGGCCCGCATTCCAACTCCGGCTAACCTACAGGCAGCCATCCAAGCCGTCCGAGGCAACAACTTGCCAACGAGACTCCTGAAGACTGTTGACCAAACACTCTGCTAAAATTATTTTTGTAAATTTAGAAGACGTTATCCGAATATTATATGAAAAGCTCCAACATTATTATTATTAATAATATTATTATTATTTAAATCTAGATGTAACCTAAACGAGTCAAATAAAAGTTTATAATGTAAACTACGTTTGTAATTCTTTTTAATTTTACTGTCATTACCAGACGAATTCAATTTATCGTAGTTAGTAATAATATTTCTAAAACGGTGGTGCTCAAGCTACGGCTCGCGAGCCACATCCAGTCCGTCGAGTGTCTCCAACCGGCCCAGACATGAGTTTAACAAATAAAGGATTCAGAATGAAAATAGAAATTAATAAATACAATATATTTTCTCTTAACTCCTCTATTCCCACAATAGATAAATATATTTAAGAAAATCGGTTAACCTAAGCCACAATTAAACATTTTAGCATTATCTGTTCTTAGATTCCATTTTAGATTTGGTCCATCTCGCGATGAGGGCAGAAATGAGTTACGTAATTCTCGATCCGAAAATTTTAGACGCCAATGATCGTTTAAAAAAACATAGGGAACCGAATAAAGTGCACGTATTTCGCTTTTACAATTTCGCCTGAATTTTAAAAAACGCTAGATTTTGGCGAAAACATGTTCAAAATATACCGAGGAGCACATTCTTTTGCACGAAGACCATAAGTCAGAAAACTATTTTGCGGGGTGGGCTGCATTGGCAGAAGGGAGTGCTTCGTCCAGAATCGCTCGTGTGAGATTCCATCGGCGAAACGCAATTTGTAATTTATTTTACCTTCCTGCGCATGAAATGATGAATCGTACGTAATAATGTAATCGTGGAACGATTATACTTTAAGGTTTTCGTGGATATGCACTTTTTACGCACTCATGAGTGCGAAAAACGTGATTTTTGCAATTCCGTCTGTCATCTGCCGTCCGCGCGCGGCTCAAGAATTCATAATGGTTCGAGAGAATCGGAAGAAATCTCATCTGGTGCATTTCGTAAGGCACCTTTTGTCCCTATCAGAATCCTTCTTTCCCTTGCTATACAGACCTAATCTGCGGCTTATAATTGAGGATTTTTACGCGGAATGAATTTAAGAAAGCACCCAGTGGAGTGCAATGGGGTTATCCAAGGAGGGGGCGATCGCCCCCCCCTCCCCCCTTTGGATCCGCCACTGCGTTGCGAAAAAACACGTCGCTTTTCAATGGAGGGTAGTACATTCTTGTCTAATTTCAACGCAACGTCGGTTTACACAAAACTGGCGTGAAGGTTTTTTATCAGAAGTCTTCCACTTGTGAAGCGTGACGTATACTCCATACACACCACAATCAATATAGGTATTACCCGTATAAATCGATTTTCCTTTCATTTCAAAGAGCTCCTAAAACAGCACCACAGCACACCCCGCTTTGCGCTACAGATTGGCTCCTGAAAATGTCGCACCAAGGGAAATTCTCGCAAAAACGGTTACCAAATATATTATGCCGATGAGGATAGTTTCCGCGAACGCGAAAACTTGAGTGCAATCCCGTTAATAATTTAGCGATGTTTAATTACGTCCACGTATGATGACGTCACGCGCATATGACTATATTTCGATTAACTTGAGAACGGCTATATCAATTTTCAGTTTTGATTAGATTGACACCACATGACGTTTTTTGATCATTTGCCACGTAGAACGAATTTCCGAGTACGAGAATACAAAAATCAGGGGATCGTGAGTCGCATGCGGCTCTTTCACGACTTATTTGTGGCTCCCAAAGACAACTTTTAAAAACACCCTATAAAGCGCCCGGAATATCAGATTCACTTGCGACTTCAATTACCTTAAGTTCATACTTATAACAGTGGTATTCAAATATTTTTCTACATGGCGGGCCGCACTGAAAGCTGTTAATTATTTGGGGAGCCGGATTATACTTTAAATCGGAAGTTGCCAACAAACTATGAGGTGCCATTTAAATCTAAATAATTTGTCTTAATTAAAATGTCAACATTCAAAATTTTAATATCAAGATATTCATAAAAATGTATGTATTTGCGTTTTTAAGATTTTCAGATTGCTTTGTCACAATGGCTTTGCAGACCGCATTATTTAAAAAACCCCTTCGCGTGCTGTACGTTGGACACCCCTGACTAATAAGAAATTTAATGAGTTGGCCATCTTTTTAATAAGAACCATCTTATTCATCTATACTCCGGTTCCTACTCACGTAGGTCTTTATACCGAAATGGAAACAGATGGCCCTTCTCGCTCATTCGGATGACGACCCCGGGAGACAGAACATAATGAAAAGGCTCCCCGAGATTTATTGCGCCTCAGGCAGCTTCCCAGCACTTCGTGATCGATGTAGTCTGTTCGTATCTTCTGCCTTTTAAGCTTTTTAAGATCGTTGGCAGAAGGAATAAAGAGCCGAAATTTTGCTTATGCTTGAATAGGCGCGAATTTTATACAGGAAAAATATTTTCAAAAAATTTTAAACAGTTGATTTAATTTTATTTTTAATATTGAAAAGCTCGACGAGTAAAAAGTATGTCACCACGCAATGTTTCTCGAGTGAAAATATTAACAAGTGCTGAAGTGCAATATAGGCTTAATTAGACAAATTCTTCCACTGATTCGTCGTGGATTCGAATTCTTCCCCGATTTTTTAAATACCTAATTCGTATTGTCAAGGGACGAAGCAGGGACAAATGTTTGGTCACGACGACCATTTTAACTTCATAAATAATGCATGAGGACTAAATGGATTCTCATTTATTTATCGCACACGAGTGACCACGCGGAGCTATGTATTCCCAAGAAGATTACTGTGACAGCAACTTATTCGTTTCTTCTCTAGTGCCATTGCAGCTTTACTGTCTAGATAAGAAAGTCTCTAAGAAAATATGCTGGCAAAATCCTACTCCATCTTCAACGAGACTGTGCAGGCCTATTAGAATACAGTTCGCCAAAGAGACCACTTCACTCATTAAATCTGAATATAATTTAATTGTTGAAGAAATCAAGAATTTATTTCCCACTCAAGTAATGTGCCTCGGACGAAATGTGTGTATCAAGCACGATATGCAATTTACGATGATTGACGGCAAAGTATGCAATGCACTTACAGACATACCATCACAGAGATGTTATATATGTGGCGCTTCCCCGAAGGAAATGAACGAGCTTAAAATAATATCTGAGAAACAAGTTGATCTAACAACATTTACATTTGGTTTATCCACTCTTCATTCATGGATAAGATTTTTCGAATGTCTAGTGCATATCGCTTATAGACTCGACGTAAAAACGTGGCAGGTAAGAGGGAAAGAAGACAGGACTAAAGTAGAAGCCAGAAAAAGATATATCCAAAGAAGGTTCAAAGAGAAAATGGGTCTACTCGTGGACCGCCCAAAACCAGGTGGTTCAGGAACAAGTAACGACGGCAATACCGCGCGTAGATTTTTCAGCAATCCTTCACTCTCAGCAGCTATAACAGGTATTTTTATATTTTTTTACGTGCACGCGAAAGCAAAATAAGTTTGTTCCTTGTCCTCACGTTCATTTTTTTCAATATACAGGCATTGAAGAAAACGTGATCAGGCGTTTTGGCATTGTTCTTCAAGCAATATCCTCTGGATACGCAATTAATACTGAGGCATTTAGAGAGTATGCGTATCAGACTGCCAAGGTGTACGTAGCAGCCTATCCGTGGTTCTACATGCCTCCCTCAGTGCACAAGGTACTGATACATGGTGCATCTGTGATCTCTGCTGTCCTTTTATCAATAGGGCAATTATCGGAAGAAGCCCAGGAGGCACGTACTTAAAGAAGTACCGCCAAAACCATACCAGAAAAATTTCAAGGACAGCCACAAACGAGGATTTGCTAATAATATTGCTAGCTTCGTCCGATCCTCTGATCTCGTCCTTAAGAAAGAGAGTAGTAAGAAAGAAATCTAGTTTATTTCCCGAAACATTGGCGTTACTGAAAAACGCATCAGCTACAGTCGATGCCGAGTCTTCAGATGATAGCGACTGATGTGTGCTGATTAATATGATGTATAATATATGTGACTTATTAAATTGTAACTAATCCAAATTTGTAATGTTGTACAACTTGGCAACTGAAAACAAACAATAAATGTCACTAAACATTAATAGTCCAAACGTGAATTGCAATATTCTATTCAGCTCTTACTACCCTAAAATCGCCGAATATTAGCACACTTCCTTACTCGACGTCAACCTTCCGAAGATTAATTAAATAGCGCCTGGATGATAAAAGAACACGCTTGAAAGCAAAAATTATACTGTCACAATGCTGCACACATTAGTTTACAAAGTATCCACCTTGGATTCATTTATTTTAGTTTTTCGATTTTTGTCCAGCTAAATCGGGATTCTGGCCCACTGTGCAGTGGACTGATTTTGTCAATTTTCAGCTAGAAAATGTATATCATCAAAACACTGATATTGGTGTATGATTCATCAAAATCGGTCCAATAGTTGCTGAGATATCCTCAACAAACTGAAATTTTGACCGACCGACCCGTAACTTCCGGGGTCACGACCCCGTGGGCCGATTTGAATTATATTCGGCACTGTAACTTCCATGATCAACCTGAAGCTGCTGTCAAAATGTCAAGCTCCTAACTTTATTCTCTGATGAGTTATGGCTGCCACAGACAGACAGCCATCCTCTTTTATTTATTAGATATACAAACAAAAATAACTTGTTAAGAATTTGACAGACTTTTTATCCACAAAATGTAAACACATGTTTTCAGGATTCGCGAATCGTGTTCCCCGTAAGGCACCATCCCCTAAATCCGCGCAAGCACCAAGCTATTGTACGATAAAATCGATGTGGAACTGGCGAAATAAAAGAAGTTTCTCTATTTTTGCAAAAAAATTCCCTAATTTGAAGGTTTGTATTTTCAGTGGAATGATAAAAAGCTAAATTAAGCGAATGATCTGTACATGGTGTGAAACGTGCAAGAGGGTTAAGTTTTACAATTATTTTCTTGCAATCGCTTACTTTACCGGTTATATTAGTATCATTTTCATACGATTGAGCTCTCATGTTTTGTAAATCTAATCCATCCTGTTCCAATTCTTTTATTATTTCTGGCGCGATTTCCTCTCCCTTTCTCGATTTGACAGCAATAAAATCAATAAAGACCTCCTCAATAATTACCTTCTTGTCGACGACTTGGGGGTACCACCTCAATGCGAGGATTGCCACTCTCTAGTCACTGTAAGACACCTTCCGACAGACTGTCGTAAGTACTCTGATGTACGCAGCAAATATTTTATCACAGGACATTTAGACGACATCCTTGGCGACAATTCGTCAAGGATAGATAGGGTTTTATCCTTCTTGAAGGGGGCTGGCCTCTTTCACAGGTTTTAAACATTGACTCCAGTATTCATTACAGCGGTTACTTTGTTAAATTATCATTGAATTTTACTTATAAAAAATGAAATTCTAGTTAAATAAATAAAATTTAATATACTGTACTGTAAGGAGTTAAATGACCTTAGCTGTCGACGCACTTACAAAATCCCAATCCTACCTCGACGACTTGGATGAGAATCCTGCTTGACTAATGCAGTGCGATAGGGAGCACACATTTTTGGGGATGAGAGTAAATAAAATAAATTACACTAGAGAGAAGAGGCGGCCGAAAAGCCTCCAATTAAGTTTGCACACAGTAACCTATGACTTGGCACATTCATGGCCCTTCAACTGAACCTCAGGTTGGCCGTTATAAGTTGCGAAGAAATCGAAAAAACAAAACTGTAACCACATTTTATCAAGTGTATAATAATATTTCCATCAGGCACCCCCTTACGAAGCTGCGCCCTGGGCACGTGCCCTGGTTGCACCGCCCTCACTACGAATCTACTTATATACACGTATGTATCCGTAGTGAGGATGGGGTTGCCGTGGCACGTGTCCAGGCCCACAACTTAGCAAGGGGTAGTAAAATTTGATTTTTACTATTGAGCGGATAAAAAAACGTCGTGCAACACGATGGTTATTGAAAGAAAAGGCTGTGAGTTCTTCACGGTTGCAAACAAATTATCACCGACGAAGTCGTTGAAAGTGTGTGGCTGTTAGCGTGAAAGGAGAAGGCTATAAAATCGTAAAAACTATATGTTCCTCTTATATGACTCCTAATGGAAGTTTAGAGACCATTTATAATCTCGAGAAACGATTGGAAATGCTGAGTTCGATTGATAAAGATAGAGACATTCAAATCGGAGGCGATTTAAATTTGCCTTCGAGCGGCTGGAATCATAACTGGTTTTGTCTCGGTGGCAGAGAACGTGAATCATGCGAATCTTTAATTGAAACGTTCATGAAACATTGCTTGTGTCAGCTACTTAGGATTCCCATGAGAGCGAAAAATGTTAGATTTCTTAGCTGCAAACAAACCAAAGCCAACTATTAGGGTGTGGCGAAGGTGTCATTTTTCATAGGCTCCGCCCGCAAAAGGCGCGCCACGCCAGCCATTGCTATGTGAAAAATATCTTTTAGTCCGAAAAATATTTAATACTTAAGGAATTATATCGCGGCGAGAATATGAAGAGCAAAGAAGGAGGCATTATGTCGAGAGTTAATGGCAAGGATTTTGAGCAAAGATTAGTTATTTGAGGTAGATTAGTGATAGCGTTAATATGTGGTAAAGCATTATTTGGGTGTGAAACCTGGAGAATGTGGAAAAAAGATGGAAGCAGGTCAGAAGCTTTTGAAGTACAGTAGCACCTCGGTAATCGTCGCCATCGATAATCATTCCTTCGACCAACCGTCGTTTGTCGCCAAGTGATACAAAAAAATGAAAAATATCCGTCGCCATTTTTGAATGAAGCAGACAGACGAATAAGATAACGATTGCACTGTGACTGAGAGAGAAAGATTGCTATCGCAGTGACGGGCAACCTTTTCTGCATGGTGGGCCGCATTGGTAGCAGTGTACCCTTCGGTAGGCCGCATTGGAAATGGCCAATGGATTATAGTTAAATCGTAAGTTACCTAGACATTCTTAGCCACCATATGCGTGGAAATCAAGTTAGAATTAGCTTTTTAAGGTTAACATTTCAATATTAAAAATCATGATGGAATTCAATCTTAGAAACATCTTCGGCTGTTCTCGGAGAACATTTAGCCCCCGGATGGGCAAGGGCGCGCTCTCAGAGCAGCAGCGAGAGGGGGAGCAAAGGGAGGAAGTGACGTATGCTGGGGAGGGAGAACATGACGTATCAAGGGGGGGAGAACATGACGTATCAAGGGAGGTATAACGGGACGAATGCAAGGGGTTTGCCGGGTGGTTTCTGCGACGCATTACCAAAACATTTATCCGCGGTGTCATAGATTTGGCGCTTTTGATGCGGAGCACCGCTGTAAGATTGTCATCTGACGGTCTATTTCTGAGACAAACTTGTTCAATTTCAATAGCGAGAAAAGTTTCTCGCAAATATATGTTGAGCCGAACATACATAGCACCTTGCTTGCCAGCTTGTGCAGTTTCGGAAGTTCTCATAGAATTGCGACAAGCTTGTTCTCCTCTCATGCTTATCCTTCATTTCGCGATCGCACTGAAGATCCAGAAATTCACATTGCAGTGGGACAGGGAAGTCATCTACAGTAAGGGACGTGGAAAATGGCGTCGCTTAAATTTTCGAATGTTTCCAAGGAGTTTAAGTCATTGAACCGCTTGTCAAATTCCTCTTCAAGTGTCCCAATTATTTCAGCGTAATTGTCCAGGTCATGCTGCCGCAGCAAGTGTATACGAGAGGTCAGTTTGGGAAAGTGTCCAGTTTCCGTTTTTGAAAGTTGACTCTGCCATAAGCAGAGTTTCATTTTGAATGCCGTGGCACTGTCAAAGAGGTTGGTAATAAGTATATTCCTGCCTTGTAATTGTAAATTTAGAACATTTAAATGTTCCGTCAGATCTGCTTGGCAATTGAGGAATAGGATGTTGTTTCATCTCAACAAACAAGCTTATTTCCTCGACCAAGTCGAAAAACCGGCTAAGCACTTTCCCTCGGCTTAGCCATCTAACTTCGCTGTAATATGGAATATCACAATCCAGGTCAGCGAGGAAAGCTTTGAATTGTCTGTGGTTAAGCCCCTGTGCCCATATGTAATTTAACATCTTCACTACAACACTCACCACGTGTGCCATTTTCACACTTTTGGCACATAGATTCTCCTGATGAACAATACAATGTATTGGGACACAACAAAGGCCTTGGCCGGATAACTTGTCCTTCAGGCGCCCAACAAAGCCTATGTTCTTTCCAGTCATGGCAGGAGCCCCGTCAGTGGCGACCAAAACAAATTTTTCCCATGACAGGCCAAAACGGCTGACAGTCTCCTCAACGCACTCCAGAATATCAAGTCCGGTGGTTGTACCCTTCGTGGGAACGAGGTCCAGAAGCTCTTCCCGAGGTATCAGCGAGCCGGGCGGCTGCCCGGGGCGCCCAAGTATTGGGGGCGTTAGCCCTACCATCTATCTCTACATTACTTGTAAGTGGATAGGTAGGAATCTATATAAAACTCCTTTTACTTTTCATTATCAATCAATATATGGGTCAATGAATAAATGAACGAGCTCTTTTACAAATTTCCTAACAAAAAGATACGAAGGGGAGCGCTGAGCAGTTTCTCGCCCGGGGCGCCAAAATACCACAGGCCACATCTGCTCAAGAGCACCTATAACCTGTTTATCCATCCAGATCTCGAAGTCGATTTTTTTTTCGCGATTACAATATTTTATTTACATATGAGAAAGTATAAAAATACGTAGGCACACTTATTGCGTAATCACTGAACGTGTAGTTTTAGAATAAGTCCTCTTCTTTTGTAAGAATATAAATAAAATTAATAATAAAAACATCAGACTAACAGTCTGTCATACGGAAGTTGCATCGGTGAATTCATCGGTACGAGTCAATTATATACAGAAGCTGTTGGACAAGCTATAAGCGCTCACGAATCATCGACTCCGTCGGTATATAATTCATGCGAACATCGTTGATAGAAAAACCTATTTTAGAACGAATTATATGTAAGACTGGTCCGCCATTGCTTTAAACCATTGGTGGCCAAACGTTTCTTGCGTAGTCCCAATCTCAAATATAGGAAATCGGCGTGCCACAAGTAAATGTGAAGTTAAAAATTCATGATAATTAAAAAAATAAATAGTGTCAAAAAACTACGTTTAAACGGAATTACTCGCAAATGACACATTATATCCATTGTAACGCGAGCTCCGTTTTATCGTTACAAAAATAATAGAGATTAAAGTTAATTTATTGGTTGACCCTCGAGTTGCTTCATTTTGATCAACCCTTAAATTTTAGGTTGCAAATTTGTAGTAGTTTCTAATCCTAGAATATTTACAAGGCGGTCATGAGTAATTCGAGTGCCCTGTTCGCTTTTTATGAGGTCCATTGCTCAAAATACTTGTCAGCATAAACAAGTTTCACAAATTTTGTGCAGTGTCACAAAGAAGAGCTTGGCGTGCCACGAGTGCCACGCGTGCCGCACTTTGGCCCTGTGTAGGAGTCAGGAGCGAATCGTCGCTCCCGCCTGGTTCTCCACACCGGGTCGAGGCTCAACAAATCGTTCTTAACATTCTACTACCATTTTATTATTTTTCAATCACGTAACTACTATTGCGGGGTCAAATATGACCCCATTTCTTTTTTAATTGAAATTTTTAATTTTTGCGTTTCAATTTCTGGTCATCCATTGGAGAACAGACACTCGAGAATGCGAGAAAGTTTTATTTGTAGAAAAATGAATGCAAATGCGGACTGCAAAAAAGAAAAACTGAAAAAACTAAAAATTGACTGAGGGTTTAAGAATAGTTTTTCCAAGACTTAAAATTTTTGTTTTCTTCTTCATCCATCCAGGTTCTGACTGCAGTCGAATTAGCAATCAACTGAATATTTTTTTTAAAATATTGGTTGTAATAAGTGACGGTGATGTTTTCCAACCATATTCCCATACCCGCATTTCAGTTTATTTCGCTCTCCTGATCAAAACTCGGTTGTGGCACTTGCTCTTCTTCTTCGTTATCACCTGCACTGTTCAAGTACTCACTTAAATCAGCACAGTGCCGCCCATCCACAATAAAACCCTAACCTGACATTTTTCATTGGCCTAATAACGAAAAGAAAAAATTACTATAGCGGACTCAAAAGTGACCCAAAACGGCAACAACTTGAAATCAACTACAATGTACGTTAAAGCTTCAAAGTCAACTCAAAGAGAACACTGAAGTAGGAGATTAGATGGACTAACAAAGCGACTGCGTGCGCCATAATCGAGTAAACAAAGAAAATGTTTTCTCCCCACAATATTAGTAGAATGTTAGTACTTCCGCAGTGGCCTATAGCGGCGCCGAAAACATTTTTCGATGCGATTATTTTTGACCTTGGCGCCTCACTAAAAGCAACCCTCTTCTTATAACCCCTACGGGAGCCAAACGAGATTTCATTCCGTTATTCCAAAATTGGCCGAACCCAAGATGTTTCGCGCATGCGTCGTCATACAATTAACCGAGTTGGCAATAAGACTATATTTTGGCGGGTATAAATATGTATGCTTCCCACTTTGTCGTCATATTTCAACGTCTACATTCATAAGGTAAGTGGGCGATTGCTTATTTCCCAGCCATTCTTTATTCGAAAAATAAGGACATCCCTAAAGCCAACGAAGTGCGCGAAAAATTCCGTCGGAATCGACAATGAAGGATTTAGTTATGCATGTGAAATTAACTTGGTGTAGATTTATCTTAGCTTTAATTTAACGGTGCGGTTGGTAATTGTGGTGCATTTGAAATTTGAGGCGCGTTTCTTTATGAAAATGTGCTAGAAACGATTTTTAAAAAAACGTTCGAATTTTTTGCGAACGTATTAATATTAGGAGTGCTGTAGATTTGTAGCCGACATAAATGTGCCATGGTTGTCAGTGACCAATTTAGCTGGTTTGTCTAAATCCCGGAGGGTAGCGATTTCTATTCTAATTTTCCTACTATAACAAATTTAAATATTTTACATTTACATTTATGCCCTGCAAACCGCAAGAAGCGTTTGGCAGGGGGTGTAAAATCACCAAATGAACTCTAACTAATGCGTCTGTTGGACTATCTTATCGCATCTGGGAAAAAAGATCTGTAGTATTTCCCGGTTCTAGCGATTGTTTCGACATATTTTCTCGTACTCTTTGATCTAATATTACGTTCACTAACACCAATTGGTAAAACTATGCCGCGTACGTATTCAACGAATTCGGAGCTTTTAAACTTTTCAAATAGTTTCCTTTTGTACTCAATTCTTCTACCCTTTAAAGTCTGCCATTTCAGGTCCCTCAAGATCTCTGACACACTCGCATCATACCGATATTCTCCTTTTACAAATCTAGCCGCTCTACACTGAACCATTTCGAGCTCCCTAGTTAGACCCTCCTCGAAAGGGTTTATCTATCGATAAACTAATTTTTATTAAACCGGTGCTCCTCAAGACTCGATTCCGTGACTCCATTGTAAATACAGAATTATATTATGTGAATCAAACCGGTAAAAAAAAACAATTTCTCCAAGAATGGAGTGAGTCGTTAAACGAAGTATACCGTGGCTAATTACGGGATTTGAAAAGTTGCAGTGTGGCTTCTCGATTTTTAAAATAATATGTAAGTAACACTTGGTGGCATAAGCGGTGAAAATAATAATTATGTACGTATTAAGCAATATCAAAATCGCACGATTTATATCCGGCTACGATCGGACGATTTCCGTTTCAAAACTGTTGACGATCTTTTAACTGGATTTCGCTTACGAGTTCTTTCGCAGCGTAAAGAGTACATGTAAACCCAGAAGCGATCTTAAATCTTTTTTTTTTAAATCACTTAATGCGTTAACGACAAAGAAAGAGAAAAGCTCCATCGTACATTCACCTCGCGAATGCTTCAAAATGAAACCGCAAGACGACCAAACAACATCAGTTTTTAAAACTAATCGATATTGGATAGAGCGGCCGACATTTTGGGCCTGGTCCTGACCCTCAAAAGCTGTTATTATCCGCGCTTTTCAATTTGAGCGCTTCGGTTTCTTTTTTTCCTCCGCTTTTTGAATGAACTCGCACGGCGCTTCGGGTCCTTCAAATTCTTTCGACCATCGAACCGTCAATTTTGGCGTAATTTTCGATGGTTAATTTGTCCTTTCTTCAATCTGCTTCCTTTTCGCGATCCAGTCGTTTTCCGTGTTTATATGCGGCCAACCCAACCCTCTTTCATTCATAGCTCTCTTATTTTTCTCTATCGTTCAAACAGTTGGAAATACATAGACTTTTTGAATCTTTTTATTCCCCTTTTTGCTACGCGATCAACTAGTGCCGAGGCCGTGATGTGATCGAGACGAGTCTTTCATATGCTCGTAGTAAAAGACCGTTAAATACTGTTTATGAGCTAATTAAAAACGAATAAAAGACGCAACCTAGTAAGAATGACTAGTGTAATTTATGGATTCCGCATATTATCGGACTATTAAAACGAAACCTTTGGAATCAACTAATTTAAACCGAAAGAGAATATAATTGGTAGATACCCAGTCGAACTTCTATAAGTCGAACGTCTATAAGTCAAATTTTCCATAGCTCGAAGTGAATTCATTTAACAGGACAAAATCGTTTTCATGTTAATTTTCTTCTATAAGTCGAATATTTTTTGTTTCTCTTTAGGTTCGAATTACAGACCCACTGTATTTGTGAAAAGAAACTGTAAGGATTCAATAGGCTTCCTCGAATAACTAATCTGCAGAGTTTTTGAAAATTTCGAAATGATGGACCGATATGAAGATGAGCCCAATATTATATTATGACGCACATTAAATAAAATATTATTGAAGCAGTAGGCTGCCGAAATACTATTACATTAGGGGTAGCTTAAACGTGGCTCCACAGAAGAATGCGGCTCCTTTGACTCAATGCGCGGCTCTCTTACATTTATGTTTAATGACTTTTCAATACAGAACCTAATAACGCAGTGTGGATCGAGAAGATTTTGGATTTTCTAAGGCGGCGCTCGCAACCATTTAAATTTCACGGAACACCTTCGGGTAATTTTGAACTTCGAGGCACGCCGAAGAATATTCATCGAGACTGTAGGACATTTTTACCGCTCATAGAAACAAAAAAGATAACATCGCCTTTCACACGAAAATAAAATTATTGCTAAAATCGAAATTTTTCAAATCGTTTAGCCCGGATTACGAAGTAATCCTATGATAAAAATTCCAATTCTGCAGTTACGAAGCAACTTGGTTTCGGTTTAAAGTAGCGGAGACAGCCTAAGAAATCGTACCATAAGAGTTACTTGGTTTCTGCGGTCTTAACATTAGAGGAATAAAATATTATTTTCACATGCCTATAATTTCAAATTTTACCGGGGCACACCGAGTGTTTTATCGCGGCGCAGTAGTATGCCGCGGCACACCGTTTGCGGAGCACTGGCCTAAGGGACAGGCATTATTCCTTTTGTATTGTTTCGAATAAAGGTTATTTTAAATGTTTATAAATTTATGTGGGCAGAATGTGTTACTTGGCACTCTCGAACTTCTGAAGATTATCGTATCCGGCTACAAGAGTGAGTAGGTTTGCCAATTATTATTATTATTAGATGAGGTTATTGCCAAGCTTTAAAACCCAGGAAAGGTTAAATTCATTTAAAATTGATTGAAAAGTTAACTTTACATATTAACTAAATTATCTCCGTGCCAAATAAATAATGAAAATATTTTTATCATCGCATGTTATATTAAAAAATCGGTACAACATACATTGCACAAACTCTCTCACATACTAATGCGTCGTTTAGTTATCTTTAGAAAATGAAAATCGTATGAGCCGGTTTTTAGAAACACCAATTTTTGTTAAAGTTGCCCAAGAATAAACTAGCCTTATATTCAATCATTGAGAAAAATGAAATATGTAGTATTATTGCAGACGTATACTCAAGTAACTGTACGAAATTTTATCAAAATCGTTCGAGCCGTTTTTGATAAAATGAAATTATTGTTAAAGTTGCCTAGAATAAACTAGCCTCATATTCAGGGCCACCGAGAGCCAGCGCGGGCCCTGGGGCAAATACCACTGCCGGGACCCTTTTCTCTGTTTTAAGTTCAAAAAGGGAACTTGGTCCCTCGGCAAGCCCAGGACAGCTGGCTTCCCCTCCCCCCTTCTCTGAGGTATTGGCTCGCAGTATTATAAACAGAATTTGTCAAATTCCATTCAATTAATTTTTTTATCAAAATGACATGTAAATTATATGTTGATACTATATGTATCACATCATAATTAGACTTGGTATGATTCGGTCAATGTCGATAAACAGCGAATTTGTAAAAATCAAATATTCGACGAAATTTAATTTCCGTCGATTAGTGTAGGTTTTACATCACTAATTTTTTTGCGAAATTACGTCATGGTTTTTAAATTTGGTTTTCCAAATTAACACCTAAAATGTACTTTAGTACCAAAAAAGCAACACGTACAAAAAATCGGTACTTGTCATAACAGACGACCACATTTGAATCAGAATTTCCTACACTATGCATTGTGAGGTCCCCCGTGACATTTTTAAGTAACTGCGTATCTTGCGTTGCAACAGAGTCCAAAAGTACGAATTACCTTAGAGTAGATCTTAGTATGAATGAAAACCGTTCGCTAGATGTCCCTATAGTACATTAACTAATAAATTATCATAAAATTTACATTTCTAGGGGCCATACGTATAATCCATCCTCCGAAGGAGAATTTCCCATCATAATCGTTCCGCGTTTGCGTTCTAGGCATTTTTCTAGATTCCTCCTGATTTTTTTACCATCATCGCAACTTTTTCCTTCATAATACTTACGTATAAATTTGTTTGTATATTATAATAGCGTAACATTATGTTTGTCATTGAATGATCGCGATTTCGTAATTGTACGATTCAACGAATAAAATTTAGTTTGTCATCTCTAAAAAATTTGGAGTAAACAGTATTGTTCTTTAGAACTGACCGTACGACGACACTCCGAGTGCTTTTGGGTCCGGATCCCGGGCCCAAAGACGGAATTTCCCTAAGGGGAGAAAAATAAGTGTAGTGGGGAGGAGGAGGTTCAGGGTGCTACGGGGTGATGAAAAAGCAGTGGGTTGGGTTGGGAAAACCCAAATCCAAATCTGAGAAATGGGAAATGGAGAAAACGCCGGCCGTATTGGTTGCACCCGCGTATTGCGATAGGAAAACCTTATGACAGATCCTAATACCGGGCCATTCAGAGGTCCGGGCCCCGGGGATTTTGCCCCGGTATCCCCACTCTCTCGGTGGCCCTGCTCGTGTTCATTTTTTGAGAAATACTAAATTTGCGCTAAAATACGCCAAAATGAATGAGGATTCTTATTCTTACCGTCGAATACTCAATCTCATTCGAATTCGCTCATATTTTGAATTTATACTCGAGTTTTTGTAATTTTTTTAACATTTCAATAATAAGATTCCATGGTTACCGGTATTGTTGTCCTCGGTAATTTCCGTGCATATGCACTTAAATAAAGGCTTAAAGATCGAAAATAGGATTAAAACTTGCACAAAATGACCGAAGATATAAATTTAATGCAAATAAATCGACCGCAATATTCATGTTATTTATATTTTTTATCTATATTACTAAAATCCTATTTCTGGTTCTCTCTCTCTTTCTCTCTCCCTCTCCCTCTCTTTAACGCTCTAAACCTCAGCCATTTTTAATCTCCGGGAATTTCAGCCCTCTAAGTTTATTTTTTAAACGAGTTATTCAACTAATTTTCTTAATTTGTTATTAAAAACCAAACATACATCCCTTATAAAATATATTCATCGAACTCATATTCAAAACATTTTCCCGTTAAACTAATCTAAATCCAATAGGTACATGATAGGAACGAAGAAACAGAGAGTAGAGGGGAGAAGGAGGGGAGAGGGGGATGGCGAGCGTCAGCGAGCAGGGGGCTTGCCCCCTAGTAATAATAAAAAATCGCTGATGTTAAGCATTACGCCATTTTTGGTAAAATTCAGTTCGTACGTCCCATTTCTTAAAATTCATGCCTGTATTTTTGGTGATGGTATTAACTTCGACGTCGTCTGAGGTTCGGATAAACCCTGCATGCAGCCAGGAAAGTATTTTAGGATAAATATCGCGGCCTTATTATTCAGGGTAAATGTTTTTAAAAGCATATTAATACGCTACACTAATTTCATCATTATTATAGGATTACCACAAATAAAATAAACTTTCATTTAAATTTACATTAATACCCTGCAAGCCGCAAGAAGCGTTTGGCAGGGGGTGTAAAATCACCAAATGAACTCAAGCTAATGCGTCTGTTGGACTGTCTTATCGCATCTGGGAAAAAGGATCTGTAGTATTTCTCGGTTCTAGCGATTGTTTAGACTTATTTTCTCGTACGATCTGATCTAACATTCCGCTCACTAACACCAATGGGTACAACTATGCCGCGTACGTCTTCAACGAATTCGGCCCCAGGGTCCCAGAGAGCGCAACAGTATTCCAAGACGGGTCGGATTCGGGAAAAGTATGCGATTTCCTTTCAGGTTGTAAAAGATTGAAGGAGATGCAACTCATGCGTTTCGTCATTTCGTTTTATACACAACCGTGAAATTGGTATGTTTCCTGCCCATTTTATAATATCCTATTTCATGACGTAAGCCATCTCATGTATTTGATGAAAACGACCTCAGAGACATTTTATAAAAAAATTGTCGTATGTCACTAATTAATCTTCTTTCCACCCACTTAGGACTAATCGCCATCCGAGATGTCCAAGACAATCAAAAAGTCTACCTACATGCTGTGTTCAGTCACTTTTATTGTTTTACTTTGCGTTCTCGTTAATGGGGAGTTGATTGGACTTGGGTCTTGCCCCACCGTCACTCCCGGCGCGGGAATTCCGGTACGTATTATTTTCCTGACAACTTTCCATGTAATTAGCAGTTTATTTTAGTTGTAAATTTATAAGAGTCAAACTGATTTAAGCAGTAATCGCAGCCAAATACACGTCGTAACTTCATTCTGTAGAATAATTAACAACAGTTCGAGTTAACCAGCTGCGTTTCTAAAATGGTTGCTCGTTGATGATACATTAAGGACTCTTTAAACTAAAAAACATGAGATGCTATGGCAAAGTGTACCATTTCATTCAAGATGTTTCGGAATAATAAATAAAGATACGAATAAGTAATTAACTCTTCCATTTTGTGGATGTTACTATTAATAACCTATTCGAAGATAATATCTACTATATTATTCTTAGGGTTACGTCGCAACTATTTTACAAAAGTGCATTTTCAAGAACTTATTCAATGAAAAGAAGAATTTGTTGGTTTACACATGAATTCTCATGGGCAAATTTTCGATAATTTAAAATATAAAAAATAAAAACGCATTACATATTGATTCGAATAAAACCAAAATTGAATAACTGCCCATCTATCTTTCGTCGCTGCTTTTAATTGCATCCTTCTTTTCACAGTTGAATGGTACATGGTACGAGCAGAGTAGATTCGATCCTTTCTTCCATAATCATTTGCAGTGCGTTCAATACACATTTGGTGTTCCAGTCAACAACGTATCTACAGTGGACATCTCAGCAGTCCATAAACTGTGAGTGACTTCAGAAGCACGTTTGATTTTTAGTGCAACTCTTAAGGGCTCTATGTTTTTTCTTTTCGAATGCCGTTCTATTCCTTTCGCTGCATGACCCATTAATTTTTTCGTTATTTCTATTCGACAGAACTGGAAGAGTTTTCACGCTCCATGGAACTACGACGCAAATTTCAAATAATAACACCTACGCGATCGACTTCTCCTCTAACTGTAAGTTAAAATTTCACATATTGGTAAAATTGATGGGCATAACTTCGTAGCGTTTTTGCTTCCATGCACGCGAGTAATATAGAGAAAGTGTTGCGACTGAGAAAATAATTATTTACATCTTGAACTTCCTTGATTTAGATAAAAAAAACATTAATTGAATGCAATTAAGCACTGAAAAAATTCATTCGACGGATATGCTCGAGTAAAATAGCGTATTTAGTGTCGTTTAAAAATCGAAATAATTTCTCAGTGGACAAATACAGCGTTGAAGAAAATCATCTAACAGAGCGAGAGATAAATCTTTCATCATTAGGCGCGTTTCGCTTCCAGCATGAGCACCTATTAGTCTCTCCGTCCGCACGTTCGTTCTCGGCTTCTACCTAATGGATTTTCATGAAATTTGATATTAAGGACTTACATTCAAAGACAATATGAAAGTCACGTAATTGAATCACCTAAGTCAATCAGGGGCATCACTTTACTTCTGATGAAAAATGAACTTTCCGTCATATCTCGTATTGATCATCTCAAAATAGTTTTCAAATAACACTCGTAGAAATAGTAGAGTGTTTCTTTACATATATATTTTCAAGTAGGAGTAGCCGTTATCAAGAAAATCAAGCAAGACTGTTTTAATTCGAGTTGAACCTGGAAAATTTTTTGCATGGTTACTTCTTCATTGTTGCTAACATAAACAATCTCACAAAAATACGTTTAATTTCCTTCTGTGTGCATGCAATATTTTTAAATTGGAAGAAAATGGATTATTTATATAAAAGAAATGAACTTTAGATGCTATTTCCCTCACGTACTACACGCATATCACCTCGGTACATTCCCGTTTTGGCCCCGAAAAAGTTTTCATTGTTAAATTTTATTTCGTATTGCGACCGATGATACTGGCGAGCATTTGGCTCGCTTTCTTTTTAAATTATAATGCCTTTTATATCGGGTGTAGCTGACTCCGGGCGCTATAGCGCCTTTCGCCTCTCTGGAACGAAACTATCCCTCCCCCATTGTCCGGTGATCGGGGCGGTAAATGTCGCCACAGGCAGATCAGATAATTTTTTGAGATAACAATTTCACGCAAAACGAAAGCTTGCAAACCCATGACTGATCTGTCTGTGGCGACATTTACTCACCCGTCCGGAGACGGTTACACCCGATATATAAGGCATTATAATCTAAAAAGAAAGCGAGCCGAAGGCTCGCCAATATCCTCGGTTACTTACAATTAAAAATTCCAACTACACACTCGATTAAAGACAAAGCGAGCCGAAGGATGGCCAAGAAAAATAATAATAAAAAATTGTGAACGGTACTAAAATAAATAAAATTTAACAATGAAAAATATTTGCGGGGCCAAACCGGGAAAGTACAATCATTTCTTTCAAATACTGCATAGCACGCCTATTTATGATACGCTGTACACTTTCCCAATTTGTTTACCTTATGACGGAATCGAAATAATTTCTGAATGCCGAATAAGGCAATGAAAAGATTCTATATGCTATTATTGCGCCTTGTCATGTGGCGGGATTTTAAACCAGTACAGAATAATTAAGAAGGTGTTAAGAGACTACGGTGAGATGGACGTTGAAAAGGAAACTCCTTAGCCGTAAAGTTTGAATATTCAGGGACAAGAACAAGGAAAACTAAAAAAACGGAAAACAAATGAAGGAAGAAAACGGCAACGTCAAACTTACAGGTTTACCGGAAGGCACCTCACAAGCGACTAGATGTCAAGGCCGCAACCTCTGCCACTCACCGAAATGGTGAAATGCATGGCAGTGACGGGTACCAATCACTCAGCAAAAAAACAAGACAACAGAGGTTGCGGCCTTGACATCTAGTCGCTTGTGAGGTGCCTTCCGGTAAACCTGTAAGTTTGACGTTTCTGTTTTCTTCCTTAATTTGTTTTCCGTTTTTTTGTTTTCCTTGTCTTTTGTCCCTGAATATTCAAACTTTACGGCTAAGGAGTTTCCTTTTAACACGTTCATTGCGGAAAAGAATTATTGCGAATTCCCGGATTACGGGAAAAATTTTTATTGAAGAAATTCAATATGATTTCACGTGTATGTCCTAAATATGATGTTAAAGAGTGAAAATTTCGAAATTTCTAAAAATATTTATTTTTTGAGGAGTACTGCATATGCAGTATTCAGTAACTTGCGTTGGCCAAAAAGGTATGCAACCCGCCGAACAAATTTCGGCAAAATGTTACGAATTTAACCTCAGATGGTGCATTCATCCTGGATGTGTAAAATTTTGGAGGGATCATCCTAAAAGCCTCTTCTCAAGATCTGTTGAGTAATCACGCCGTAGGTTCCAATACTGGGTGTGAGGAGACCTTACACCAAGAAAGAGAGAGAGAGACTTAGCCCAGCTGCTCTCTAACCGTAACCCAGTTCACACTCCACGTGTGGGCAATAAAAATGTCCCTGCATAGGAGAAGTTTCTTGAAACCCTTACCGTTATTTTCTTCCTCCCTTTTTTCTTCTGCATGTTTAGACTGCGTATATTCATTCGTTGGCGGACTTTCGAACAGAGCTTTAGTTGGGACGAGAATATTTTTCTTGATAGAAAAGTGAAAATCTCTATTTTTTCCTTGGTAAGCTGATTTTTTTATATTCATTCTCCCTTTGCCCTTATATAAAACCATTATTCACGTTCCACCGGGAGAAGGAAATTTTAGTGATGAGCGGGGAAATGCAGTGAGGCCGGAAATTATCGAAGACTACAATCGCCACATGGGTTACGTAGACAAGGGGGACAGGATGGCGACTATATATTACTAGTGAAGGTGTGCTTGCATTCTGCAAGCATTTTCTCTCACCCTAAAGTAAAGAGTATGAGCTGACAAATAATTTTTAAACGCAACAGTTTGCACCTTCTTGCCGATTTACGTGTTTTTCCTTATGGGCAATATTGAGGTAAAAACAACCCCTAAAATTTATAATTATAAAGCATTTATAGGTTTTTAGCATTTTCTTTGAATTCCTCACATTTATGCAAAATTTCATCGATATAGCACCTTTAGAAGTGGATTTATATGAATTTCATTGTTTAAATTGTAGTATATTTCAGTTGCTATTTTTAATCGCCGCTTAGCGCAGGTCTATATCTTGATTTATTTTAATTTTATTTCAACACCTTATCCGTGTGCGCCACTCATTGTTGACATCAGAATGGTAACAATAATGCCCCTCTTTCAAAAGGTAGTGAGATGAAAGGTCAAACGCATACCGATGGATAAAACTGAAAACAGCGATAGTAAGCTGGATAAAAATAACGCAGGGAGGGTAGAAAATAATGATCAGTCAAGATGAAGTTCAAATTTTAAATAGCTTATAATGAGACAATAATCCACTAAACAATAACATATTTGTCTTCATTTCAGATCACTTTGCTCAGAATTTCATTGTTCTCGGGATAGTTGATGGCGGGTGGGCTACCCTTTACTCATGTAAGAATCACGGGTTTTTCAACCTTCGTAAGTATGATTATCTTTCATTGACAAACATTTTTCTCAAAAACTACCTGCACAAACCCACTCTATCTTATGAAGAATTAAGATCACTTTTGATCGTTTGCCGCAAAAATAAATGCAAAAATCGCAAAATTTAATTTAAGAGCTTTGAATTCATTGGTCCATTATTCTAAATGAAAAAAAAAATATCAATATTTTTGGCGTTGAATGATTTCAATTAAAGATCACATCTTCAATTATCTTCCAATTTCAAATTATATTAAGTATAAATATTATTAATAATTCTGTAAAGTTTGTTAAAATAAAAATTATAAAAAATACAATATAATGATAAAATAGGTTATATTCCTTATTTTCTTTGAAATGCTCGTGAAAAAATATTTCATTCTTCGTTTATTACCTAGCCTCTTTGAATTAATTTTAAGAAGTTTTTTTAATTCTTAAGTATTATCTTCCGATTTAGAAAAACAAGCATTCTTCTACCGAATACAATTTTTTTATATCATAATGTGTCCTTTTTATGTTTCAATTTTTTTAAAGAACAAGCCGTCGTGCTGACCGCAGACCGCAATCCGAACGCGACTATACTTGCAGCTGCCAGGCTGTCAGTCCAAGGCAGTAACTTACCGTTGAAGCTCCTAAAGGATGTGGAACAATCTTTCTGCTGATTGACGTGTAAAATTAAAATATAAACAATTCTCACAAAAATTATTTATTATGCCATTGCATTGTTATTTAAAATTGTGTAATTTATCTTGCCAATTAAAGTTAATAATTTATAACTGAATACATGTGATTTAATTTTATCTGGATGTAGTATTCCTATCGCAGGGCAAAAACAGGGAGAAAGAAGGAATGAAACTGAATAACAGAAAATTGGGAGAATTTCCTAATATATCAAAACTTGCAATTTTTTAATAGATCACGAAAGATGCTTTTAATAAGAATTCGGTGTGATGCGTATGACAAATATACTTGAAATTCTTTAAGAATCCAAATTAAAACGTTACTTCGGATCTTGAACAAAAACATAATTGTTCTTTGGCACGAAGTACGCATCTTTTTCACTTTTGTATCTTTTTCCATCAAACCTTGCGCTCCAAATTTTCCTCTATTGCAGCTCTGAATAAATTAGGGGATACCGCACCTCCTTGCCTCACTATAATTTGTGCAGTCGAATAGATGTCTTATTTTGCTATACTGGCCATTTTTTCGGCACTCGGCTATCCTTATATCCCCGTAAAAATAAGGAGATTAAAATCACGTCTACTGATCATTAACTAAAACCTTATCCCGTGAAAATGATGTGCAAGGCATTTATTTTCCTCAGCATGGCGACAAAAGAATTCGTGGAATTTCATCTTAAGTCATACTTGATTTTAGCTGTTAAAGGAGTTGTTAACGGGTATGGATCCGAACGCGGGTTAGAATCCGGTGAGAGCGTTGTCGTTTGTGCTCGTCTTTCCAACCGCGATCATTAGATTTATTATAAAAAGAATATATCTGGGAAACCTGATTGGCTTAATATACATATATTGTTATTATTACTATCCGCATTCCGTCGTTAAATCGTCAAGAGCATATTCCCCTAAACCCTGGAGTCTCCAAACTACGCCCCGCGGGTCCAGTGCTCTCTTCCGGCCACCCTTACCTCATCAATTTCTTTAAGTTTTTTGTATTTACCGACTGGAGTCTTCATTAGATATAATTTGTGACAAGTAAACGATTTTTTTCGTGTCCTTGGATGCAAAATAATTTTAATATAGACGTATGACATATTGCAGAATCAAAAAAATTCTCTTCGAAATGTTCATACGGCCCAAAAAGTCATTTGAATGGACGTATGTGCCCCGCATTGCCGTATATGAATCATGTGGCCCTTTTAGTAAAACGTTTGGCGATCTCTGCACCGAAAAATGAACTCTATAATTTTAACCAACGTCATCACCTCCAATGTCTGCGTCAGGAATACGTTGGTCTATGAATTGCCAGATGAGATAAATTATTCACACAAAAAATAAATTCCTAATCACATTGGACAATAATCTTTAAAGGTTATAGATGTTGCTTTTGGGAGTGGCTGCGCAAGCGAGCATTTCAACTTGCGTTACAGAGAAATTCTTCACTCTGTCGAAAACGTCGAATCTTTATGCGGCCAGACCCAAAAGTACCCTCTATCAACGCTGTCTTATAATACACTCTTTATTGGCACTTGGAATCCAAGCGTGACATACCCCGAAATTGTGTCGCAAACATCGTAGGCGTTTAAAAATAATCCCGCCACAAGATAAACTTCTAATCGTAAGATATTCGCTATCTTTTGTTCCAAGGAATTGTCACAAAAAATGAGATATCAAAAACCTTTACCAATGCAGTTATAAGCCTCGCATCGTGAGTGATAGATCGTCGAAGGAAGAGAAAAATCAGTAAGTCCTAAACCGCCTCCTATATAGTTACCATTTTGTCGTTGCAGGTACTCGCGCAAGTTTGATTTATACGTACGGATTTGGAAGAACTTTTAGCTTGTGTAGTAAGTGCTTCTTACCAAGAGTCCACGGTGTATTACGAGGGCAACTAGATTAGTTTCGAGACACATTTATCTTTATTTCAATCGTTACATTATTATCCGCCTTCACATTCTACAAAATGTTCCATCCTCCTGAACTAACTACGTCTTGAAAAGGTTTAAATCATTCAAGAGACTGGTTTGCGCTCAAACCACTTTCAAAAATCTTACGAAATCATTGCAGGTTTAAATTTTCACTGCGTGCGTCACAAGGATCGGCGATCTGCTCGTGGCTCTTTGATGGAAATGACTGTTATTAAGAAGTTGTGCCTGTGACTCCGTTATGTGTCTCAAAACTGATCAAGTTACTTACGTACCAGTTTCATCAAAATGTTACGTCCTCATTTCGGCTTCGAAAGTGGTATTTACCGACTGCCGTTACAAATAACCAACGATTGATGGATTCATTACCGAAGACGGTTATCTACGTGAGTGATATGCGCATCCGATTTGCTGGAAATTTTTATGGGTTGAAGATCTGAAATTTATGCAAAGTATCATTTCAACGGCCCTAAAGAGGTTGGGGAAAAAACAGGTTCGCATTTTGACCACATAGAAGCAGCGATTCACCGTACGTAGATTCAAATAGAGAATTATTACTAGGATCAACCGTACACGAAACAACACCGACGGCGGCTGCTTTGGGGACAAAATGTGCGTCCGGTTTTCCTAACCTTTTTCATAGGTACGTATTAATTCAAATTTCCATAAATAGTCTCTATTGAGTTAACTGTGGATTTGGTCAACCTTTCCTATTAAAGTTCCAAATTTACCAGGGTCCAAAATGCCGCATCAACAAAAAAACCAACGCAAAAGTGTATCGGATAATATTGAAATGCGTTAATCTAGTCCCAGCATAGCAACGTATAATAATATGAAAGACAAATAATGACTTTAATATTGAAATGGATTAATCTACTTAAAGCATAGTAAAATAAATAATATGACGGATAAATAATGAAAAAACGTTCAATTCTGTCGGCTGCTATAATAGACCCCTTCCGTGCCGTAATTGAAACGTGCCGGCCACAGCTGATCAATTTCATTGCAGAATTTTTCAATTTATGTTTATAACAGATATACTTATCGTGATCAATTAGCATATTTGTTTTTTTTTACTGTTTCGTTCTCTGTCAATGTAATCACTGCTGCGTAGCAAGTTACTTTCGGTATTTGTTGAGTTCTTTAGGAAAAATATTGCGTGCTTACGAAAAATAAAATTTGGACAAAACTGTACTCTTTGGTGCCTCTAATAAACATAAAATGGTTACGAAAAACCATACGGGCTACTAGGCTACCACGTCATCATCAGTGGCATTCACCGATAGTAGCAATACAATGCAACGTAATTCTACCATCCGGTCTGTTAACCGAAATGCGCATAATGTTTTTCATTGCATTCATTACGGCTATTGAAGGCACCTATGTAAGTCCATATTGTTTCTATTTTAATGTTTTAAGAGCATATTAGTTAATTCAAAAAAGAAACAAAATGAGCTATTGTTATCGCTTTGCCGTCCTTCAGTCCGTAGACCTTCAACTTTTTTTGTTTTAAGAGATAGATGAAAAAGTCTTTTTCTATTGGAGAGATATTAATAAAATATTAAGATTTGCGTTTTAGTTTGAATTTCCGTTTCCACAGTCTGTTTATGCTATAAATGTCATATTCAGGAGGTAGGACGTGGTGGTTATTTAATGAATGATGCATTAAAACCTAGGGAATTAAGTACATTCAAGCAAAGTACTATAGAAATTTTAGAACAATTTGAAAATTGAGACATGCCGAACAGAAAAAGAAGTCTTTTTTTGTAATGCTGCCATAAATCAGAGCTGCAAACCACTTCAAAATTTGGAAGTGGTTCGGTTCGCGGTTCGGTTCTAAATTTTTGGTAGTGGTTCGGTTCATGGTTCGACAAGTGGTTCGGTTCGGTTTGCGGTTCGGTTCAACTAAATTAATCATTTGAAATACTATCCAGAAATAATTTATACAATATAAGCATTGCACATTCAGTATCAATCTGTAAGTAAATCAAACAGCAATCATTATTATTTTAAATGAAAGAAGAATTTATTTAAAGAAAGGAAAAATTTATATTTTAAATATATTACAATCCCATCATCTTCATTTATTTATATTTTAAAAGTGGTATTTTTGATCCTAACATGATTTTTATATGGATAACAATAGTATCAGAGTGGAAAGAGTTAGGCACTCTTTTTCCAATGGAAATTCCTGGTCTTTTCGTTGTTCCGTACTTTGTGGATTGAGATCGAACCGAAACCGAACCAATTTTGCAAAAAATTACGGTTCGGTTTTCGGTTCATTGAAAAATTAATCAGTGGTTTCGGTTCGGTTCGCGGTTCAGCAAAATGGCTGCGGTTCGGTTCAGCGGTTTGGTTCGGTTCGGTTTGCAGCTCTGCCATAAATAATTGATATGTATTCGAAGCATTAACAGGCATTGTATATAAGCTCTTAATAAATGTATATTTGGACAAAAAAGCCAATCTTCTTCGAAAAATTAGCATTCCATATTCGCCAGAACCGATTGTACATTATTGTTTATCTTGTTTCTTTAACCGTAAGACGAGCTGTTGAATTAGGGCTAAGATCGCGATAAAATACCAACTTCTTCTGAGAGATAAAGCCACTTATTCCAGTAGCGGACTTACGTAGGTAGATAGACTCCTCTCATTCCTTGAATGCACTCATTGGACACATTCTTAAACGCATTCCTCCAAACTGCGCTGCACGTAAAAATCCATAAATCAAAGAAAAGAAAGATTCTGACGGCCATGGATTTTCAGAATGAAGGGTGGCCGGCAGTGGCGGGTTCGAACTGGGGCGATCGCCCTCCCCCTTGCATAACTTCTTGATCCGCTGCTGAGAAAATAACACTAATGCGACATTTCTTCTTGCAAGAAAGAATTTTTGCATTTTAATGCTTGGGCTGTTTTTGCCGATGACTGGCATTCTTCGAATCTTTATCATTCAGCGTTTTCTTAGAATTGTTCGAATTAAACTTCTGCCGAGTCATCAGATTATCAAGATACACTCTACGCCAGTGTTACCCATACTTATTTTTGTATGTTGTACCGTTTGGATAATTTCATCGACTACCTGGTACCACATGCTTTCGTAAAAAAGAAATTGCCCTGAAAAAATGCCATCAAAATAATTGCGTTGTGGAAAAATGTACACTTACTATTTACAGTTACCAAATTGCTTTATGTAAGTAATTTAATGAAAGTGAAAGTCGAAGTAGATGCGTGATCGTGGTATAAGGTAAGTCCGGGAGAGATGCCACACCGGAAGAGACGCAAGTTGCATAGGGCTGGTCTGGACTTCCCTTGCGTTCTATTCTGAACACGCGACCAGAAGTTGACGCCGTAGTTCTCGTTATAGCCGCACCGTTGACATGTGCGCTGGTTGTCGTTGAGGCCCTAGGCTTAGAAGTTCATGCGTGAGTTCTTACGTGAGTCCCTCGTGGTGATCGGCGTTTTCGGTTTATTCTCGTTGTTTAGAAATGATATTTTAATCAATTTTGATTAAGAATATGTCACGGAAGTGCATAGTACCTGGCTGTAACACAGGTTATAAAACCTGCACTGAGAAATTGTCAATTTTCCTTGTCCCTAAGTACAGTAATACCTCGATTTACGACGCTTCTATTTACGCCGATTCACTTTTACGCCGGTTTCAAAATCAACCCCCAAAAAATTTTTAATTTTGAAAAAAATGTAGAAAAATCGGAAAAAACTATGTACATATTAAAGTTATCTTGTAGCATGAAGCAGTTTCGGACATCGTTGCATTCAATTGGAATGCAGAGTGCAGTTGTTTGATTACTTGAGTGGAGAGGAGGTGGATTGCTATAATGTACATTAGAGGTCTGCACGGGCCGAAATCTTCTGCTTGATTAAAACATTTTCAGGTGATGACGAATTTAAATCTCGAAAAAATTCCTGGGTTCGACTCCAAGGAAGGCATTTCCATTTTACATCAGTTAACATGTAAAACATGATTTTTTTACGTGCAGGCTTTTATCGTTTTGGAAATTAAAATTAGAAGTAATTAACCTACGACCTTCAGAAGAAAAAAATATAAAGTTTCTTATTACGTTCATCTTTTTTCGCCCATATTTCGAAATCTCCCATGTTAAACGTGTAATTTACTTATTTCCCTTTCTTTTGCAATACATTTATTAAATTTAATAAATTTGTAGTTATTTTGTAATTTCCGTTCTTTTGCGATAAATTTATAGTTAGTAAATTACGAGTTCTTTTGTAGTTCCATGTAGGGAACATTCTACAGATATAATTAGTTATGTAATAAGATATTACATTACAATGAGGATGAGACAGTATACCACCCAGTTAAATATAAATAATTTTTAAAATTTACTGCCAGAAGAAAAAAATAGCTAGACTTAGTAAAACATAATGTATTTTTTGCTACATTGTAATAAATGTCTTTGTTTTAGTATATTACTGCTCTTGTGATTTATGTTGTATACAATCGTCTGTTAATGGTTCAAAAACACAAGTATCTCAAGTATTATGTCCCAAAAGTGGTAAAATTTGCTCTAATTATTGTAGATGTAACGTAAAAAAGACAAAGTTGAGTAGTAAATTCAAGTGAATAACCGTTTATTTTTTATGGTTTATTAGAATCGATGCCCTTACGCGGAGATTTTTCTTTAAATGCGGTAGTTTGTATGCGTACAAAAGGCCTCAACGACCATCAGCGCCATACGGTCAAAGGCAGAACTAGGGATTCACTTATTTGCCACATAAGATTTTCTTGTGTCCAGACCTTATATTCTAAGACCGTGCATTGGAGTATATGACGAGAAGTGACGGTGTCCTTTGTTCGCTCGCTCTAACTTATCATTTCCAACGTCTTATTGAATGAGGTAAGTCGTGTAACCTTATCATGAATATTCAGAGCATTCTCACTTTAAGTGTCACAGTGTTCGTTAGATATCTTAATAACATCTGTGTGTTTTTGGAGGATCAGTTAACACTGTTGCCTCACTTTCGGCCATATTGGGTGCTAACGTGCCAACAGGCAAGGTGAGGCGTCTCTCCCTCAAAAAGTGGGATAGATGCCACGCATCAACTAGGGAGAGATGCCACACTTGTTACTGTTTTATTTACATAACAGTATCATACACAATACACGCCGAAATCATCGTGGAAGTAAACACCACGTTTTAATGGGATGTGTCGTTCATAACAAATGCATAATTTTAAATAATTTTATAAATTTTCAGTTATCCTACATTATGTATACACTAAAGCTTCGATTGTAGTGCAACTCAATTCGATTTTTTATCAAACGATACCACTTTATTACTGTTTGATTAAACAATATCTTTTGTACTATTATTTTTACAAATATTCTGTTTTACGCATATGAAATCATGCCACGGAAGTACAAATGAAAAGTTGGTGTTCAACCGCGTCGACAGTGGACCTTGGAAAACCTGAGAGAGGCTGTACATCGTTTAGAAACAGGAGATATAGGTCTGCGAGAGGCATCAAGGCATTATGAGATCCCTACTCGAACCCTAAAGAGAAGATGGAAATCTGGTGACTTGTCCCAAAAACAACTTGGACCGCCAGGTACATACATTACATAAAATCTTTTTTTCCCTTTTGATTCAGGTCTGTTTGTGCCAGAAACAGAAAGAAAAATAGTTGCCCACATCAAAGAACTGGGAAAGGCAGGATTCGCTCCCGATAGGAGAACTGTCCGTTCCATTGCCTATCGATTTGCTGTCGAGCTTAATCTTCAACACAAATTCAACAATGAAGAAGAATTAGCTGGATACGACTGGCTGTGCTCTTCCATGGAAAGGAAATCGGAATTAAGAGTGCGACAGTCAGAAGGGCTATCCATCGCGCGAGCTCAGGGAATGAACCGCTAAGAAGTTGGTAATTATTTCACAATGTTGGAAAACATTATGACTGAACACAGTCTATTCAATAAGCCTCAGAATATAAGCAATATGGACGAGACAGGTTTTTGTGTTAACAACAAGCCAGGGGAAGTTATTACGGAAAAGGGGGCCAAAAATGTTCACAATGTAACATCTGCAGAGCAAGGTGAACATGTTACCATTGTAGGGGCTTGCAATGCAGAAGGTCAGTTTTTGCCACCCGTAATCATACTAAAGGGTAGATACAAGAAAGAAGAGTGGTCCAACGATCTCCCACCTGGCTCAGAGATTTTCATGAATCCTCATAAGGCGTATATAAACACAGAATTGTTTGCCAGATGGTTTAAAGAGATTTTTTTACCGAGAAAAGCCCCTGGAACTAATTTACTTATTTTAGATGGGCACTCATCACATTGTAGCTCTCCGGAAATAATTCAGTTTGCAAAAGACAACGATGTGTTGACGTTGATTTTACCGAGTCACACAACAGCAGCGTTGCAACCCATGGACAGGGGAATTTTTGGTCCTTTCAAAACTTATTTGAAGCAAGATGCCAACCACTGGGTCAACACACATCAAAACAGAAAAGTGACAAGGATGCAACTAGGATCTTTGATTGGTGGAGCCTGGAGTAGGGCAGCACCTGTGGCAAATGGCGTGAGTTCTTTTAGGGCCACTGGGATACTTCCCTTCAATCCTAATGCAATTCCAGATCATTTCTTCTCAATTTCTGATGCAGCTGAGGCAGATGAAGTTAACCAACCTAATGTTCCTGAGACCTCTGCTAACAGTTCGGTTTATTTTGAGCCTCAACCCAGAACAACAACAAATTCAGAAGCCTCCTCTCATCCAGGAATTCCAAAACAAACATTAACTCCCTCTAAAGTTCTTAAAAAAATTAGTCCAGTACCTCACATTCCTGTGAAGAAACCACAGAGAAAACAACAGGCAACTGTCCTCACAACCAGCGAATACATTGAAAATAAACAAAAAATTAAGGATGCAAAGGAAGAAAGAGAAAAAAGGAAAGTGGAACGAGGTAAAAACAAATCAAACAACAGCCAGAAAAAAAAGAGAATAAAGGCTCAGAGCATGCATTTGATGACCCAGAAGTCGACTCGCACTCATGCGCTGAATGTTGGGAGAATTATTACGCGACAATTAGAAAAGATGATTGGATCAAGTGTACTGAATGTTCAAAGTGGTTGCATGAAAACTCTCAATTTATAATGATAAATGTACTGATTGTGTAAGGCAAGCATTACAGGTAAAAAATTTAAAAAAACAAAATTAAGATTATAACATTTCTCATTTCCTTTAATATTGTACTGTACCTTTTTATTTAGCTCTTATTGTTAGTAAACTGTACCTATTTGGTTCTGTTTATTAAAAATATTTTATAAGTAAAAAATGTGAATGAAAAAAGCAACATAAAATAGCCTTTTATTTAAGCCCTCATTGATGTCTTTTAATGTTAATTCTTTTTTTTGCATCAAAACCAAACTTTTACCATGAAACATTTTGACCGTGGCATCTCTCCCTAGGTGTGTGGCGTATATCCCCAACTAGTGATTGCAATACCGGGATCCCGAAAACCGGGATCCCGGTCAATTTGCTCCGGTATTTAAATACCGGTATTTGTCAAAAAATACCGGTATTTCGGTATTTCTTAAAAATTAATTTAAATACATTTTTAACATGTTGACTTCCATAAGTATCACCGGTGATCCTCACCTTTGTTTTACTAAGGGGCCGCGAGGAACACGTGTTACTCAGGCTCATTGGTCTTCAATCTTATTTTTTTTCGGTGGCTTCTCATTTACGCTTTGGTACAATGTCAGTGGCTTGCCGATGATGCATTCTAAATGTTTTCTTAGTTCGTCCTCACTTTTATCTCTTCTTATTTTTTCTACTAATCTTAACTTTGTTTCATTGTTGATGCTTTCTTGGCTATTTTTCTGCTCCCTCAGTAATGGTTGAAACTGATACACCTCTCATTTATTACGAAGAGTTTCTGTACGAATCTTTGATTTCATAAGATAAGCTAAAATTAAGGCTGAAGGAAAAAGGTTAAGCTTGACTTTTGATGAGTGGACTTCTACCAGAAATATGCGCTACTTAAATATAAACGTCCATTCCAGCAATGGTACCTTTTACAACATTGGATTAGTTCGTGTGCATGGAAGTTTGCCAGCAGAAAAGTGTATAACACTAGTTGATAAGAAATTAGAAGACCATGGTCTCCGGATTTCTACAGATATGGTATGTGTTACTACAGATGGGGCATCAGTTATGACTAAAATTGGAAGACTCATCAGTGCAGAACAATAGCTTTGCTTTGCTCAGGGAATTCATTTGGCCGTTATGGATGTCCTGTATAAGTCCAAACAAAACAAAGAAATATTTGATAAACAAGAAATATCAAATGCTGAACATACGCACCATGAAGGCGAAGAAAACGAAGAGGATGACGATGATGTTGGAGATGGTTTAACCATAGAGACAGATTATACGGGCGTTCCCAATAATCTCACTCACAATGAACTTTCCACACTCATTACAAAAATACGAAAAATAGTTAAAATTTTTAAACAATCAGCTCTAAAAATGAGAAATATTTGCAAAGGTACGTTCAAGCAGAATTTGGAAAAGAAATTGCTTTCTGCTTGATTCAAAAACTCGATGGAACAGTTTACTTACCATGATTGAAAGATTTTATCAGTTAAGATACTGAGTACAAAAGGCATTAATAGACTTAAATTCCGGAATAAATTTTTGTGATGATGAATTTAATTTATTATCTGCAACTATTTCTGCTCTTATGCCAATCAAATTAGCTGTGGAAGCACTATGTCGCAAAGATTCTAATCTTTTAACTGCAGATGCAACTCTAAAATTCATGATGACAACTCTTCACGAAAAAAATTCGGAAATAAGTAATAGGTTACAAACTGCCTTGAAATTCCGTATTTGCCAGAGAAGTACAGATCTGTCACAAATTCATCAGTATTTGCATGCTGGATCACATGATGAAAGTGAATTAGGATTAGCTTTATTTCCACGACTAAGTAAAACGGCCATCATAAAAATAGTAACTCGTTTAATAAAAAGACTTCATTTGTCTTGTGTAAAAGATTCTGAAGAAAACGTCGGAACAGAATCAATATATTCAGCAATATCTTCCACATCAAACGATAACAGTAAGAAACAGGGAACAGTATTAATGACATCCGTCGATGGCATGTCTTTGAAAGAGAGACTACAATTACCTATACAAGAAAGACTTAAAGTTCAAATTCCTAATATTCAAGAATCTCAAGGATTGGAACAAATTATTCAGAAAGAGATCGCATTTTTTGAAGACGAAGGTATAAGAGGGTTGAATTTAAAACTTGTGTACGACTATTTATTTACAATTCCACTGACAAGTGTGGAAGCCGAAAGGGCCTTTTCAGCTGCAAAACGATTTTGCACGAAAATCTATACACGTCTGAATGATGAAACCATTGACAGCCTCTGCTTTTTAAGAGCATACTTCATCAATACTGATGCCGATAATTGTGATTCTTAAAATTATTGATGACATTATTATATTGATATTTTTGTTTATATTTTTATTTTCACTACAGCAAGTTGCTTTGTTTTTTAATTACTTTATGGAATGACTGTTTATTTCATTTATTTTATATCTTATAATAGTATAAACTATTAATAAACAATTTCATTAAAAGTTGTTTTTTTATTTATGAACTCATCTATTAATACCGGTATTAATTCCGGGATCACGGTTTTGAAATGTCAGGATACCGTAATACCGGTATTCATTTTTTGATCCGGTATTGCAATCTCTATCCCCAACCCATTAGGGAGAGACGCCACAAAATACCTTTTTTTGAAATGCAAATTTTTGCCTTTATATATAATATCTACCTCATTTTTTTGTACTTTTTAAATCTTCATTTACCAAAGGTCTGCTACCGCAAATCGCGTTTCATTCAGTTTCGTTATAACAAGGACATATTGATTTTCTGAAAAGTGTGGCATCTCTCCCGGACTTACCTTATGAGGTAAATATGGTAATACCAAGACTTTGCTGATATCACTTTGGGTATTGGTACCGCACTTTGAATACGCCATAAATACCGAGATTCTTGAAAGTAACTGAATTTTTCAAACTGGTGATATAGTGTACATGTTTAAAGGATGGAAAGGCATGGAAAATCTAACCACTAGAGCTTTTTCGCTTTTACAGGAGATGTCATTCAGCAGCGCAACTTTTTTCACAAAACTAGTAATATGGGTAATGGCTGCCATCCAAACTCAAGCATTGGAATGTCCAACACCAGCAGTTGTCGCCAATTTCACCGCCGATAAAGTAAGTTTTATCAATTCTGCACCCTAGTACTATCGCACGAAAAGCAATTTGAAGGCATTGTTCCGCCGATAATTACATTATCGTTCGATTTCCAGAACTTTAATTTTCAAGGGAGGAAGGCTTTGTGTGCAGACCATTTTCACAATCGAGGTGACGTAATTTGACTCGAAGAAAGCCTGTTTGCTCATACAGGCTGAGTTATATTAATAAATTTCGAAACTTTAACGTTTTCAGATAAACCAATCTCGGATGTTTCAAGTTTTAACGTAGGTGCAATTGGTGCAACACGATGACGGACCCTTCATATCATGAGCCCCAGAGCAGGGCCTCCCAGAGGGAGAGCAAGGAGGGTTGTTTGGCATAGGCCTTTGAATGGAATGCTTAATATAGACTGTAAAATTACACGAAAATTAGATTTTTCTTAAAAATACATTTGTATGGATACAGGCTAGAATAGCGTTTTGTAAATAAAAAATATAGAAATTACATTTCACTCTTTTTAGTTAACGATTGTCTTATTTTGCTTTCTTATGTTTTTATTATGGTCAGAGGTCTCTAAATCTGGAAGTGGACTGGGTCTTTCTGAACTCCTAAGATGGACTGCCCCTGCCACACACCATTGCGGTGGCTTGCAGGGTGAACTGTAGATATAGATAAAGCAATGCAAAGTAATTCACGATTGGAGCGACCTGTGTGTTGAGTAATAAAATATCACCGCACGCCACTTATATATATATATATATATATATATAGTTTGGATTTTAATGACTGTAGCTAATTAATATACCGCAAATGTTCGGATAATACTCCGGGATACTATTTACGATTTCTGTGCTTTTACCCGGCTACAATACATTTACATTAATACCCTGCAAGCCGCCAGAAGCGTTTGGCAGGGGGTGTCACAGCACCAATGAACTACCTAATTCCTCTGTTGGACTGTCTTATCGCGTCTGGGGAAAAAGATCTGTTGTATTTCTCGGTTCTAGCGATTGTTTCGACGAGCCCAGTCTACTATTTATTTTGATCAAACATTTATGGTATAAGCATTTCGATGACCGATATTTCTTTGCAGTTCCTAGGTGTATGGTACGAGATTGAAAGCACCCCCACCGCCTTAGAATTCGGAGGAAGATGTGTCAAGTACAACTACAAATCGCTAAATAACTTGGTGCTAACTGTGGATCTGGACATGGACAAACCCAGGTGAGCATAATTGTCAGGGAATGAAGTTCCTGTATCTAAGATAATCCGCCTTTCAATTTTTTTTATCATATTCTACTTGTTTAGCGGATTCCATACTAATTGGATGCCACAGAATAATTTAAATAAAGATATCAGCAACGTTCACATTACCACTAACTAGCCCTTCCCCTCGTCATCCAACGCTCTTCTAATGGCTTGAAATAGAGGAAAATAAATGTTGCTCTATAATCTCGCATGACGCGAGAATGAAAAACAATCAGAGAATATATATTATATATTTACATAACCAGCCATTCGTGAAACATCCCCTTTCATAAACAAGATATTCAATTCTCTCCTGCAATAGCAACGATATAATGATACGTGGCAAGTTAACTCATGAGCTTAATGATATTCAAATAGAACAATATAAAAGAATCAGATCCAAAACTTGTTTTCTTTGCGGAGTGAACAAAATTAATTTACAGTCCATGAAATGGACGATTACACAAATGAACAGGGCGGGACGAAAGATTTGAGATGTGGAAGTGGGGCGTTGGAGAGGTTTTTCAAATCCATTTTCAATATAGCGATAAAGGGATCGCACCGCATTAAACCAACCCCTGGGCAGATGTATTTCGTTGTTTGATAAGATTTTTCCTCTCTTACCCTGATCTCCTATATACTTTCCCTCTCTGCAGTTTCTATATTATCATTTAAATAAGTGTCCGTCCGTCTGTCTCCATTTGTATCTTGAGAATCGTTCGTCGTAGAGATATGCGGTAAACGGCATTTTGTTTCTACTGGCTGGGTGGTCCCAGGAAAACTATTTTCATTTTCATAAAGTACCGCTCAAACATTGTGCGGGTACAACTAGTTTTCTTAATTGCACTGCAATGTCGCGATATCTCGGGAAGAGTCAATATGAATAATTTTTGGGGATTTTTTATTTTTTTATTAATAAATCGCTTTTAAAATCTCATACCTCTTGCTCGGTATGAAATGTGATCTCTAGGAGCAATCAGCGTAAATATTTAGCTTGTGGTAGATTGTAGATTACACTCTAACCCATATAGTTTTAATCTTGTGATTCTCTTTTCAGAGACGGCGGGTCTATTACTATTTCTGGCATGCTTACGCGTGAAGTGGAGAGCAGTACCGAGGCAAAATTCAATCTCGCTTTTTTAATTCGTAAGTATTATAAAACACTAACATATAACAAAGAATAATCCTATATTCAAACCTTCTCCGTTCAATGCACTGAAAACATCAATTTACTGAAACTTATTCGATGTAATTAGCATTAAGTAAAAAAGAAAATAAAACTTTTGGTAGTTTTAAGGGCACCGCATTGAAATACATCCTAGGATGAAACAATTTCCCCAAATATGTGTTTGTGTCGAAACACGTAGATTAATCTGCAGGGGCTAAAGAGAAATATTTTCTTTAAAATTTGCTACGAAAGATACCTTTGTCAAGGACGAAAATAGCTCATCTAACGTTTTTTCTCCTATTCAACCTCGAATAGGAATTTGAGTTTTTTTTACCGGATGGCTTGAATTGTGTTGTTCGCTTGTGTTACGTTATAAAGGGTCTTTCTCTATCTCCCAGCCCTGCGTATTCTGATACGTATATTGAATGCATTTATTTCTTGTACGACGTAAAGCTGTGGTGCTGTTAAAAGTCGATAATCATCCCAACTTTACAAAATTAAACTTTAAAAAATCGGTACAACATACATTGTACAAACTTTCTCATTTACTTACTAATGCGTCGTTTAGTTATCTTTAGAAAATGAAAATCGTATGAGTCAGTTTTTAGAAAATCCAATTTTTGTTAAAGTTGCCCAAGAATAAACTAGCCTTATGTTCATCTTTTAAGAAATATGAACTAGACAGTATTATTGAGGATGCAAACTTAAGTAACTGTACGAAATTTGATCAAAATCGTTAGAGCCGTTATTGAGAAAATCCAATTATTGTTAAAGTTGCCTAGAATAAACTAGTCTTATATTCATTTTTTGAGAAATATGAACTATACAGTATTATTGAAGACGTAAACTCAAGTAACTGTACGAAATTTGATCTAAATCGTTAGAGCCATTTTCGAGAAAATCGGATTGTTGTTAAAAATGCGTAGAATAAACTACTCTTAATTATTGATCAATGTCAACCATTTCTATGTATACTCTGCTCAGTATGATAAAATGCCTAAGTACAAGATTTCATTCATTTTCGTTTGGCCGTCTAGGCTCCAGTGCCAGTAACAGACAGACAGACGGCATTGCAAAAACCACTTTTTCGGATTCAGCGACACCTAAAACGTGTATTTCCGTAAAAATCTCGAGGTCGAATTTTTTTGCGAAAACAATACTTTCTCGATACTTTGTGTGAGAAAGTAAAAATCAGTACAACATACATTGTACAAACTTTCTCATATATAGGTACTAATGCGTCATTTATTTATCTTTAGAAAATGAAAATCGTATGAGCCTATTTTTAGAAAATCCAATTTTTGTTAAAGTTGCCCAGAATAAACTAGCCTTATGTTCATTTTTTGAGAAATATGAACTATACAGTATTATTGAGGATGTAAACTTAAGTAACTGTACGAAATTTGATCAAAATCGTTAGAGCCGTTTCTGAGAAAATCGAATTATTGTTAAAGTTGCCTAGAATAAACTAGTCTTATATTCATTTTTTGAGAAATATGAACTATACAGTATTATTGAAGACGTAAACTCAAGTGACTGTGCGAAATTTGATCAAAATCGTTAGAGCCGTTTTCGAGAAAATTGGATTGTTGTTAAAAATGCGTAGAATAAACTACTCTTAATTATTGATCAATGTCAACCATTTCTATGTATACTCTGCTCAGTATGATAAAATGCCTAAGTACGAGATTTCATTCATTTTCGTTTGGCCGTCTAGGCTCCAGCGCCAGTAACAGACAGACAGACGGCATTGCGAAAACCACTTTTTCGGATTCAGCGACACCTAAAACGTGTATTTCCGTAAAAATCTCAAGGTTGAATTTTTTTGCGAAAACAATACTTTCTCGATACTTCGTATGAGAAAGTAAAAAGGTAACTATACCTATTTTTTTAAGACTCGTCCCCATTAAATATTTAATAAATAATTTACCTTCGATCGGGAAGAAAAGAATATTTACCGGGTGCATTAACGGATCTTCGTTTTTTTATTATTTGCTTCACATCTGTAATTAAAGGAAACGATATTTTAAGCATAATAAAAAAGGTCTGCAATCGTGCCTCAGAGGACTCTGGACTTTCTGTATTTAATTTCTGAATGAATCAAATATTTAGAAGCATTCGTTTTTTCCTGAGTTAAATTATATCTATGAAACTGACTTGGTGGGAGAAATTATTTTTCTAGCATTTCCAACAAATATGAACACTGATATCTAACTTAAGTACAGTTGTAAAAAATGCTTCCATTTTTTAGTATCATGAGAAAGAACATTGAATCGAGTAAAAGCATTTTATTTGTTGCAATTTATCTCAGTTTTAATTGGATAAATAAGTAACCTATCAATAAGAGCTACGGTTTAATCTACAACTGTTTGCTACAACTTACAGCGGAATCCTCGAAGCCAGGTATAATTGACATAAGCTACTGGGTCCTGGGTACTGACTACACTTCGTTTGCTGTCGCCTGGTCTTGCAAAACACATTATGTCTCTTCTGTGTTGATACCTGAATGTGAGTTTTAAATCTATATCTCTCATATATATAAATATATATATATATATAACACAAGGGACAATAGATTTATAAAAAGTCTGTAACATGAATGTAATACTGAATCAAAAGTCATAATATTTCATAAACTTCTCCTTACCTTAAGCAAGAAAATTTTTAACTTTCCTCTTTCTAAACTATTTTTTTATTCTCATTCAAAGAAACGTAAATTTAATATATTTAAATGTATTTTTTCAGGAATGAAAAGTAGGATTCTTTAAATTTCAATCTCTTAGAATATTATTATTTCTCAAACCCTTCAATCTTTCAGCTTTTCAGAATCTTTATATACAGTTATGCTTTAGCTCAGGGGTGTGCAATATTTTCTACATGGTGGGCCACACGAGTGGTTGCTAATTCTTCAGCAGGTCCCATTGGAAGTTGTTAATTCTTCAGTGGGCCAGATTAGAGCTTAAAAAGATAGTTAGGTACCTATAAATTCTATGTCATATATGTGAAAAATGAGTCTTAATAAGGATTTTACTATTAAAGTTCAAAAGTTTTATTGTTTATCACAATTTTACCAAAAAATATGGATTTCCGTGCTAAATTTTATGGATTGAGTCTTCATTATAATTTTGCTGGCGTTAGGCTGTTCACCCCTGCTTTAGATTTGTCGTCAATGACAAATAATTTACTTTAATATGATAGCTTATTCGTTCATTCTAAACAATTTTCATTATAAACATTCAGCATTTTTCTCTCTAATATTGCAAATCATTGAGCTATTTATTGTGTGAACCTTCATTTAAAGACTGTTTTTCATGTGATTCAGTGCAATATTTTGAACTAAATAATTATCAACACATATTTAGTCAAATTTTTTATAACATTCTTCTATCTTCAGTTATCCTTTGATCGGAGTTTATGGATATAGTCTTAATTCAACTTTTTGATTATTTTTTTGCGACCTAAAGATGCAGTTTGGATCCTAGGACGAAAAGAGACAATGGATGCCAAAACATACATCAACGTGGAAAAGATCCTTAAAAGACTCGCTGACTACTTCCCAAGGTATATGTCTACGATTTGAAAACTAGTAACATAGTCTATAAAAGTATTTTTCAAAGTAAGGGCTGCAACCCAGTACTGTCATGATACTCATGAGGAAAATCTGAGCACTCAATATATAACCGGCTGATATGTATATAAAATTATAGATAACTAAATTCTTCTACTACATATATATGAAAATCTTTTAGTATGAGTTGCTTTCTATTGAGAGTAAATGAGAGCTCAATTTATAACATACCTTTCTATATAATGCATTCTGTTCTACTGGGTCACAAGAAATTCCACTTGGTCGCAATATAAAAAGTTTGAAATACACTGGTCTATCTGAAAATCATTAATTGTTAAATGGATCATATCACATCCTTGATGGGGAAAAAATGTCAATGATCGCGTGCTCATTTCCGTGATACTATCGATATATTTGACATGCAATAACATATTGATAACTTTTCTATCTCTTCAGGTACGGCTTGAAGGAGACCATCCAGTGTTCAGGAGTTAACATGGCAGCGGCGTCTTTCTTAAACATCCTGCTATCACTCATCTTGGGAAAGGCCTTTGTCTTAATGTGAAAGCAACAGAATTGACATTCCTTAATCTCACATAGATCTCCGACTCACTGATGATGGTCTTATCTTATTCACCATATGAAAGAAATTCGAATCGATAATAGGATTAATTCCTATTATGGCATCTGAGTATACCTATCCCTCGTTCAGCACGCGTTTTAGAAACTTTTTCTTCTGATGACACCCACATAGCAAAATGAATGCGACAACTCCATCCTCCGTTATTTTTTAATTTGTACATGCGTAAGCATGTTAAGAAGTGTTAACAAGTAATGTGTTATCTATGAACTTGGATAAAATTAGCGTGTTTTTCCTTTTATTATTCCGTGATATTATGTTTTATTTAGCAAATAAGATTTCTTCTATTAACGTAATGGACGACCTAAAGTGAATAGGAATTTTGATCTCTCGTTATAGGCATAAATCTAGATTATGTTATTTTTTTATGTTGTAATACCCCAAACATATTCAGTCACTACAGCATCGCTTGTAAGTGGCATAAGTATGAAAACATGCACACTAAATTTCAGCTTTCTATCTTTTATACCTTGGGATATGTTAAGATGCATGAGAGAGTTCCAGGGAGGGGCGCTAGACCATGAGAAAAAAATTAATTTTTAATGTCAAATTAAGTTGAAATATTTAAACATATTTTTCAATCTTCTGCCTCAGAAGACTTCCCATGACACAAGCAGGAAGTCAGAAACTATCTACTTGTTAAAAAAATAAATTCACCAAGCGATAAGCCAAACGATGACATATCCATGCGGAATAAAATGTAATAAGACCTTCATCTTTCCCTGATAAAGATATATATTTCCAAATTAACTCAATGGCTGAAATTGTTCCTGCAGTCCTTGAGAGAGAGAGAGAGAGAGAGAGAGGAGGGGAGAATTGTAGTGCAAATTACATAAGGCGCTTTTTTTCTAGTTTTACAATTATGACGTCATCATAAGTGGTTTCTATCATCGTATTTATCTTGCCACCATGCTAAAAGCCTAACTGCATTGCAATTGAATTAAATAAATAAATAAGATTGCATATTTGGTTGATATCTATGGCCTCATAGTCTATATATTCCCTTGAAAATCATTATATCAATGCTATGCAATAATAAGCTTCTCATTTAAAAGTGTTTGACTCATTGCTATGGCAATTTAATATCCTTTTTTTATAAATCGGAAAATTTTCCATCTTATTTTAGATTAAAAACAATTTTTCACTCTCATTAAATGTAGATTTGAATTTTATTTTCAAAAAATATAAACCTTGGTCCTTCAGCTTAGAACTATTCACGTCCTGAGCTCCTATCTTAATTTTAACTAATTTTAAAATGCAAATATGTTATGCCCTGCATCGATTTCATGGGGGTAAGAAATTAAACAAATGGGTTGAGAGAAGAATTTAATTACTCCTCAGCAGTCAAACCTAGAGTGACCAAATTTGTTTCATGTCTAGCCTTCATATAGAACACCCTATCACAAAAATTTGGCTTTTCCAAGTTGTACGATTCCAGAGATATTGCCTGAAGAGACGGACAAACGGACAGACAAACCAAATATATAAGGTATTTTTTAGAAAAAAGAGCTAAAAATATTCATAGGAAGTATTTGCTGTGCGTCACTTCCTTTTGATATGCGGTCCCATGGCTCAGGGTCGCTAAAACATATATCAGTGGCAACTGAAAATGGGTTCACCATAGGAGTCGCCAAGAGGTGGGGGTGCTACTCTGCTAATTACTATCCTGACCCTAGGGAGGAGCTCCAGCTGAGGAGGCAATTCTTTCCTGAAGTACCATCAACCTATACCACAAATCCTTTCCCTGGAAGAATACCAGGTGCCTACCCTTTTTCTTCCACTTACTGAGTCTTAGAAATCCAAAATCTGTTTTAAATTGGTTTAGTATAGCTTTTCCGAAAACTATCTTTCCTTACTCCTTTACGATCTCCCATCCAGGACCGGCTCAACAATATAAGCAGAACAAGCGACCGCTTGGGGCGCCGAATTTTCCTGGCAAAAACTTTTTGGAAAATACTTTAATTTCTTTCTTCCATCGATATGTTTAGTGTTTTCAGCTGGTGAATATATGTGAAAATTGGCTTCAAATGAATGTTCAGGGGCAATAACCGGCCTCTACTTTGAATGGTAAAATGGTATTTCCGAAAGCGGCTTCCGAGAATACTACCGAATACAGATGGCTGGATGTGGTTTTTCCAACATTGTTATTGCTGTGTTACATGCCGGGAGTCTTTGCCGATCGGATGAAACCAGTTCTCACCACCCCTAATATTTATAGCTGATTCTCTCTGTGATTCTGTCCGGGTGCTTAGCACCCCTTGCACGAAAGGTAGTCGCGAGCCTGACGAGTGAAGCATTCCCTTAGGTTGGAGGGGAGGGGGGGAGAATTATTAAGAAAGGTCATGCCTCCAAAGGAAACTCGGCATCGCTCCTGCCATAATAGCCTGCTGCAGTCTTAGATGTTGGCCAGCGGGAGACATTTGCAAGGGTGCCCAAGAGCAAGGAAGTCTTTAGATAGTCCTGCGGTTCCTCTTTGTTTCTACGCGCATTCATTCTGGCACGTTCAAAATTCTCGGTTTATTGGTTGCGGCTCTTGTTTGAGGACAAAATATTTATCTTTTGGGTTTCTTTTACTGCTTCTTAATAATTGAGACGCTGTGTTAGGTCGCACCGAGGACGGGGTACATATTCTCACAACACTGTTTTCTACCCCTTCTCCTTCAAAATTTCCTCTTCCCTCGCATTTCACATCGGTGACATCGAAAAAGAGCAGTTTGTCAGCATTAGCTCCAATATATTTATCGTTGTGGAAACGTCAGTCGAGTGGTGTGAGTCTTTTAGTGTTCGAAGAATCTGTTATCAACTTATAGCAGGTTAGTTTTCCTTGGGAATAATTGATATGTTTTTGTCTTTGCTCAAGAAGTGACGTCAATATTTAATGTAAATATTATTCATTGGTAAAAGCAGGTTTTTGACCCTGAGAGTTGGAGCTATACCTAATCTACGATCAATGGAGATTTTCTAAACCAGGAAGTTAGTATGTATTTTTATTTGATCTTTTTATGTTAATGAAAGATTTCCTTGACTTGTTGTAATGAATCCAAGTAATAGACGATGTTCATCTTGCTCTTGAAGTTCATAAAGTTGGAGTCGCATTTATTCATGTTATAGCCCGCTTTTCATTCCAACCCATATTTTTTAAATTATTTTTTTCGGAACGCCTTTCCAAGATGACTTCCAAGATAAGGTTTTGATTCCATTCGTTTCGTCGTTTCTTTTTTCCCTGCATCCTCCCAAGTGCATTTCGCAATCAAGAATCAATTTTGATCGATGGGACACCATGACTGAAATCTGCTTGGGGTGCCAAAATGTCTTCAGCCGGCCCTGCTCCCATCTACAATAACGTTCATATTTATTTCTAAATAGTACCAAATTCAAATACCAAAACAATATCTCCAAATAATGAGAGAATTATTGACATCTACTTCTTCATTGGATTTTAAAATTTATTAAAATTAACATACGAAGTCGGAAATTTGACGTAGGAATGCATAAATAATTGAAGTTTTGTTTTCTTATCGTCAGAATAAATATCAAATATTATTTGGCTTGTAAATGGACAAAAATATAGGAATTTTTGATTGATCACTGTGGTGACGGGACAGAGTATTGAATTATAATCATACTAGCAGAAGTGCCTGTTGAATTTCAACGGATTTAGTGAATCTAAAACTTTGACCATGTAACATGTAAGCATTGCAAGAATAAGATAGTACACAGTTATAACCGTCGAATAAAGCAAAAATGAAGAAAATCGCTCTGCATTTACCTATTTAGATGAATGAAGAAAATCTTGCATTATGAAAAATCGAAAATTATGTGTAAACTCCCTCACCCTCCCACCCTCTCCTTCCCTTCTCCCCCTCCCTCCCCTCTCTACCTCCCTTCCTCCCCCTCGCTCCCTCCCCCTCGCTCCCTCTCCCTCTCTCTCCCTCTCTTTCCCTCCCTCTCATTCCCTCCCTCTCTCTCTTAAATGTAAGAAGGGACTATATCAAGACTATATAGTCTCAATTTCGCTCTCAATAAAGTCGTTTGTCTGCCTCCCTCCCTCCATCTCTCCCTTTCTTTCCCTCCCTCTTTTTTCCTCTTCCCATCACTCCCTCTCTCTCTCTCTCCACCCCTTCCCCCTAATTCTCTCTCTCCATCTCCTCCCTCATCCTCTCTCTCCACCCCTCCCCCTCATTCTCTCTCCCCCCTTCCCTCCCTCTCTCCCCCCCCATTAACAACAATCCGATTTTCTTGAAAACGGCTTTAACGATTTTGATCAAATTTCATACAGTTACTTGAGTATACATCTAGAACAGTGGTCTTCAACCTTTTTTGAGTCACCGCCCACCTTTACCACATGTTGTCCTTTGAAATAAGTTCACCGCCCACCCAGTGGCGTAGTGAGGGTTTCTGGCACCCGGGGCAAAGAATAATTTTGCGCTCCCAGTAGCAAAGCGATTTACGGAGGTAAGGTAACCCTAATACTAGCGGGATTGTCGTTAGATGAGATTACCGAATACAGTCTCAGTGGTAATAACAGTGTTTAAAAATTTATGATTTTATATATTTGATAAAATTAAACTAAAACGCTTCGCTGCTTCTGCGATAGACTCCGACCACCTTCATGGGCCTTTCGATTTTACTGCAGCATGGATACATTTTCGCTAGTATAGTATGATATGACACTATAGTTAAGGACAAACGAACTGTTTATAGTTGTATATAAAATAGTAGTACAGAATGTGTACTTTTTTATAGAATTTTATTTTTCAGTGTAAAAATTAGAATAGCATTTGGTGAGTTCTTTTACGCCCACCAAAAATCCAAAAACGCCCACTGGTGGGCGCTATCGCCCACCTTGAAGACCACTGATCTAGAATAATACTACATATTTTATTTTTGTCAATGAATGAATATAAGGCTAGTTTATTCTTGGGCAACTTTAACAAACATTGGATTTTCCAAAAACAGGCTCATACGATTTTCATTTTCTAAAGATAACTAAACGACGCATTAGTACATATATGAGAAAGTTTGTACAATGTATGTTGTACTGATTTTTTAGATCAGTGGTAGCCAACCTTTTATGAAAGGGTGCCACATTGTAGTCGTGCCATGGTCCATTTTGTCATTACTGTTTAGATTCATGCTAGCCATCCCTCTATGAAAGTGTACCGCAATGTAAAAATACAGTGCCATGATCAATTTTGTCATTACTATTTTTATAAAATTTTCCTGTAACTAAACAGAAATTGGTTTGTCTGTTTCAACGCCCACCCCTCTTAACGACCAGTCCCTTTTCACAACCACATCTTCTATAATGCTTTGTATTTATTTCTATGAGATAAATATCAACAGCGATAATATATATCATTAGATACCTATGACGACTGCTGCAGGGAATTATTGAGATGTTCATCTATTATTCTGGGACAGTAGTTATTTTTACTTTCTCATATACGAAGTATATTGAGAAAGTATTGCTATCGCGAAAACATTCGACCTCGAGATTTTGATGGAAATATACATTTTAGGTGTACCTGAGTACGAAAAAGTGGTTTTTGCAATGCTGTATGTCTGTCCATTACTGACTCGAGACGCTAAACGGTAAAGCGAAAATGAATGAAATCTCATACTTACGCATTTTATCATACTGAGCAGAATCAATGAAGAAATGGTTGACATTGCTCAATAATTAAGGGAAGTTTATTCTACGTATTTTTAACAGCAATTTGATTTTCTCGAAAAAGACTGTAACGATTTTGATCAAATTTCGAACAATTACTTGAGTTTATGTCATCAATAATACTACATAGTTCATATTTCTCAAAAAATGAATATAAGGCTAGTTTATTCTAAGCATCTTTAACAACGTGATTTTCTTAAAAACGGCTATAACGATTATGATCAAATTTCATACAGTTACTTCAGTTTGCATGAGAAATAATACTACATATTTCATTTTTCTCAAAGAATGAATATAAGGCTAGTTTATTCTTGGGCAACTTTAATAACAATTTCAAAAAAATCGGTATAACATACATTGTACAAACTTTCTCATATACGTACTAATGCGTCGTTTAGTTATCTTTAGAAAATGAAAACCGTATGAGCCTGTTTTTAGAAAATCCAATTTTTGTTAAAGTTGCTCAAGAACAAACTAGCCTTATATTCACTCGTTGGGAAAAATGAAATAAGTAGTATTATTGAAGACGTATACTCAAATAACTGTACGAAATTTGATCAAAATCGTTAGAGCCGTTATTGAGAAAATCCAATTATTGTTAAAGTTGCCCAGAATAAACTAGCCTTATATTCATTTTTTGAGAAATATGAACTATACAGTATTATTGAGGATGTAAACTTAAGTAACTGTACGAAATTTGATCAAAATCGTTAGAGCCGTTTCTGAGAAAATCGAATTATTGTTAAAGTTGCCTAGAATAAACTAGTCTTATATTCATTTTTTGAGAAATATGAACTATACAGTATTATTGAAGACGTAAACTCAAGTGACTGTGCGAAATTTGATCAAAACAGTTAGAGCCGTTTTCGAGAAAATCGGATTGTTGTTAAAAATGCGTAGAATAAACTACTCTTAATTATTGATCAATGTCAACCATTTCTATGTATACTCTGCTCAGTATGATAAAATGCCTCAGTACGAGATTTCATTCATTTTCGTTCGACCGTCTAGGCTCCAGCGCCAGTAACAGACAGACAGACGGCATTGCGAAAACCACTTTTTCGGATTCAGCGACACCTAAAACGTGTATTTCCATAAAAATCTCGTGGTCGAATTTTTTCGCGAAAACAATACTTTCTCGATACTTCGTATGAGAAAGTAAAAAATGAATATAAGGCTAGTTTACTTTAGGCAACTTTAACAATAATTTGATTTTCTCAGAAACGGCTCAAACGATTTTGATAAAATTTCGTACAGTTACTTGAATATACGTCTGCAATAATACTACACGTTTTATTTTTCTCAATGAATGAATATATAGTTTATTCTTGGGCAACTTCAACAAAAATTGGATTTTCTAAAAACCGGCTCATACGATTTTCATTTTCTAATGATAACTAAACGACGCTTTAGTATATGAGACAGTTTGTACAACGTAGGTATGTTGTACCGATTTTTTATGATATTCCTCCCCGCCCCCAGTCATAAAAATTAAACATTAGTTAATTTAATAAAACATTAAAGTTTGCACGAACTGCCCGTTGACAATTTCTTCTAAGCCTAACATCTTGTCGGCATAACGTCCTGTCGACATAACGTCATGTCTTCATAACTTCCTGTCAACATAACGCCCTGTCGGCATCAAGTTCGGCTACCGTTAATTCTATTGTGCAACTACTACTAAAATATCACCGCTTTTCCAGATAAAAACATAAACTGAGCTTCGCTTCGCGCTGATGTGACTATATGGGTCATAAACCTGTTGCCGCGTTTCGATTGGGTGTGAGCGCACCTTTAGTCTACCTTGATTTTACTCTCGGAACTCGACGGACTCATTTCGTATGCGGACGATATTCGCCTAATGGAACTTAAACGACTTCTGATATAATCATAAAGACACAGTTGCTCCTCCTCAGGTTACCGACCTAGATAATCAGTCGCTAAAAAGAACCAGGTGAAACCCATCAACTTTGTTTCTCCCTTTGAAGGGGAGGGGAGGAGGGGAAACCCTCACTCTAGGAATGTAGAAACTAGATCTAGTACAGTAAACTCCCGATTTACAAACACCATGCGTTCCGGAAAAGTAGTTCGTAAACCAAAAGTTAGTAAATCGGGAGAGATTATCCCATTACTGCAATGTTAAAATCATGACTTATAAATATGCCTCCCTGTCATTAAATCTATTTTTCTCACTTAATTTAATAGAGAATTATCGAGCTGGTCTCATGGCTAAAATCAAATCAGCAAAAATGTCTCTCCAGTATCCATAAAAACTTAAAGGGAACAAGACTTGATTGTTTGCTACAAAGGAGGCTTCGTCAGTAATGATAGAGCTATTATAGTATGAGCATGGGCGGCCCGAGGTATTTTGGCGCCCCAGGCGAGAAACGGTTCAGCGCCCCCCCCCCCCCCCCCCCCCCCCCTGTAAATTTTTGTTAAGATATTTTAAAAAGAGGTCGTTAATTTATTCATTGTCTCGTGAAATGATTGATAATGAAAAATAAAAGGAATTATATATAGATTCCCGCCTGCCCCGCGATATAAATTGGTATCCATTATTTATCCACTTGCAAGTAATGCAGAGATAGATGGTAGGTTTATCGCCCCCAATACTTGGACGCCCCGGGCAGCCGCCCTGCTCACCGGTACCTCAGGCCGTCCCTGCCTAACCTAAACCATAAGCTGACTGACTCATTCGAATTTAATACCCCATAGAGTACAAAAGAATTCGATAAAAAACGCAAAAACCTTGTACCTTGACTCAAATTCATACTCATCTCGTTGCATATAAATCGATTACACAAATACATGAGCTCTTCCTGATTTGAAATTTTTATTTGCTTTCGAGTAAGTTAATTTATCGACTCATCGCAACACAGATACGTTTAAGAAATTTGACGACTGGATTCACTAGAAGGAGGGACCTTTAACAGTCTTATTATTTGGGGGGATTACAATTGAGAAAGAGAAAAAGAAGAGAGACAGACGGAAGATGGAGAGAGAGATGCAGGTCGTCGGGGCGGAACTGAGCGTGGGAAGCCGAGCGGAAACACTAAGCATTCACAAACAAGCGATTGTCCGCGTGAGAGGCGATGGTCGATCGAAGATGGAGTGGGAGGTTATCGTGGGAAAGAGTGATTACAGAAAAAATAAAAATTATGAGTAATTTTGCATAAAGTTATGCAGAAAACGATGTGGGTACAAAAATGTTACGAAGAATAATATTATCGGGCTCGGTTTTTAATGTATGTAGTCAGATGAGATGTAACCGATAAAATATAAATTGCTTAGTGCTGGCCGTTTGGCATTTAAATATTTTAAAGTTTTTTTAATTGATTCAGTAAAAAAGTTGAGAGAAAATATTTTCTTTCTATAAAAAAGCAAAATGTTTGGTTGTTACGAGTTTTTGTTGAAAAATTTACAAACAAAAAAGAAGCTATGTAATTACTTCACAATAGACTTCACTGATGTTCTTCCACACTGTCACCTAATGAACAATAAACAATAAAAATCTGCTCATTAAAGAACACTGTTCTCTATTCAGTTTCATCCATAGAACTGTCAAAGATTGTTTACCAGTAACCTTCACTTCCTTTTTCTCCTTCTCAGAATTCCTATAGATCCAGAATGAGGAACTTCCTTTGAATAGGTTTCATTGTACTCAGGTTTAAGGACTGTGACCTTTCAGCGTTGAAATACTTTGAATTCGTCTTTATTAAGTGACAACAAAGCCAAATATAGTTTTTTGTAACTGTTAAGATATACAAGAAAATTAACTAAATATCAAATTACACAAGAACTATAAATGTAAATAGTGATACACTGTTTCTGAGTATTCGTGTTTGAATATTATTTAGAGAACTATCCTTATAATATTGTCCTTCCAGGTGCCCTCTTGGCGCCCCCAGTGCCTCGGCGCCCTAGGCGGCCGCCTGTACCTTGGGCCGGCCCTGAGTACGAGTTTCTTATAAAGATGTAAAAGAAACGCGAATCTATTGTTTGGAGGGAAGAATTGCATCAATTTTGATTTATTCAAATTCTCATTTCCTTTCTCGTGTTTATACCTTTATCTTATTAATCCAAGCATAATTTTGTGTCGTGATAGACTTGCAAATTAATAAGGACTGCATTTACTGCGCTAAAGATTATGAATAATAAATAATGCCTTTTCCATTTAGTTGATTGTGCTACGAAAATTTGAAATAAAATTATACAGTACCTACCCAAATTTCGCCGTAAGCAAAAATTGTTTCATAACCTCGCCTTGGCAATACGTTCGTTCACCCTCGATCGGTTACATTTCCTTGACGAGTTAACTCACCCAGAGGAAAGAGCCGAGTTTCCGAAAATCGATCTTAACGGTGTTCCAATGCCATATTACAACCGACTGAATATAAGTCGCCAAACAAGATTTTTCAACTTCACCTTCATTGGCCGAGACTTGCTACCATTAATTGCGCATGCGTGAAATTAAGTCTACCCAGGAGTCTTTTTGGGGAGTATAAAAAAGTCAAAAAGGTTCCAGCCGCCGAAGGACCTCGCCAAGAACGACAGCTGGTGTACCTGCGCGGCAAATTCCGCGCAAGCCATAAGAGTTCCAGGTCCTGCCGCCGGATGATTTTTTCCAACCCCACTTCCGAAAGCAAGAAGGTAGGTAACGTCTTGACTTGGATGCGTTTTTTTTCCTTTATATTTTTACTGGTTACGCTGGTTGCTTACTCGAGTGCGATTGACCTTCGAAAAGAGAGCAAAAAAATTCGGATCCTGTTTACTCTCGAACTCCTCCGATGCGATGTGCATGGATTCCGTTTAGATTAGCGCCGACGAAAAATGAAAGAGAGAAATTTTTATGTAAGATTTGCGGATAAAAATAATTTTAATAATTTCGTCAATTTTTATTGTATTGGATATCCACTAATGGGATAACTATTAAGCCTCGTAGTAGTACCTTTAAATAGAGTCTTTCGTCCTGTTTACGTCCTTTGCTCGTGCCCCAATGCCTCTCTTGAAATACACGGAGTGCGGTCAATATACGGATTTTGTCATTTATGATCCAGGAAATGTGCTTGCTTCGTATTTTTCACCAAATAAGCATAAAATAGAATATATATATATATATGTGTTCAACGCCTTCTATATAACTGTTTTGCGAACTATGAATCGTAAAATTGTAGAAACTTCTTGGAATCAACAAGCAGATTGTAACAGTGATGGAAAACGTTACGCGTAACGTAACTAAATAACGGAATAACGAAATTATTTTTGATTAACGTAACGAAAAACGTTAACGAAATGTCGCAAATTGCTGTAACGAAAAACGGAAAAACAAAAACTGTTATTTCGATATTTTCACGGAGTTGTACACAGGAACAATCCTAGACGTGGGCGGCGCCTAACAATAAGACTAAATCAATCAACCAAATAGTTAATTACTTCATTGTTACTATTATTTTTAAATTAAAAACTTATTCTATAATATTAGTCCTTGAAATGAGATTGTAAATGACGTAAACAACAATTGTTATTAAAAGTGATACCTTAAAATACTGGTAATATCTTATTCCATTAAATATCTAACCATATGAAAAAGAAGAAAATATAAATTTTAAGTTGTTTCCTTTGCAAATAAAAAAATTTCCACCCTCATCAGTTCAGGATAAAAATTTTTTAAATATTTTGATAATATAAGTCATGGCAATAACCTATGTATTTTCATGTCGTGTTTCTACCACAGGGATGGCGATCCTTCTAATGCCCGCGTGCCAATATTATTACTGAAATTGTCGAATACTTTCCGCCTCGCGTGCCACAAAAAAGTAATTTCTTTTGCGTGCCAACTAAATTAAATTCGTAATCAAGACATAAGGGATTAAAATTTGTAACCATAAAACTAATGTTTACAATATTAAACTAAGTACATGTTTTTACGTCACTAAATCGGTACGATTAATGATTTGATTGGTTTTTGCCTTTCCAAATTCGTCTTGTGTGCCACTTTTGGCACGCGTGCCATAGGTTCGCCATCACTGTTCTAGCATGAAAATGTCCTGTAGAATCCTTTTATTATATCTTTTATAATTTTGTTAAATACACCAAATTGAACACCATCATTGCCAGTATTTATATTGGAAATATTATACAATCAATAAAATTTTATATTTGAAAATATTATTAAAATGTAAAGAGATGATTAGTTTTTGGCTGAAAACATTTTAATGGAAGTAGGAGATTATTACTTTCTCATATACAGGAAAATATGCGAGTTAATACAACGATACGAAGATAAACTCGACTCTAAAAATGTAATGGCGTGTACGGTATTTATAATTTATTATTATCGCCTGAAATCCCGACTCCTTGCAGCTCCGAGGTGTATGGTACGAGCAGAGAAGGTATGAATCACCTTATCAACGCAATCTTAGGTGCATCAGTTACGATTTTGGGGCGATTGTCGGCGGAACGGCTCCCTTGGACATAACCGGAAGATATGTACTGTGAGTATTATATTCAAGTTGGCTTTGTTTTCAGATGTTTTCTCTCGTTACATTAGAGATACGTATGTGCATATACTACTATATGCGCGAGTTTGTTTGTGGGCGCGTGATGCAAAGCAAGTACAGGCAGACCTCGTCTTTCGCGGCTTTATCTTTCGCGTGTTTCGATCTTTCGCGGTTCCGCATTTGCGACCAGTTTTGTCTTTCGCGGTCTTATGTTTCGCTCTTTCGCGGAAAAAATCACGGAAAAGGCTGCGCGAATTTTTTATATATGGTATGAATCGCGTTTTCCTCGCATTTTTCCTCATAGTCAGGCCTGAAAAATGTTGTTACGTTATTCTGATATGTAAAAATATTTACGTAATTTTAAAAAGTAGATACGTGTACCTATTTTTTAAAAGTATATATATATATATATATATATATAGTATAAAAGACACGTGTACGTGTCTTATATATACTTTTAAATATTTTTAGGATGCAATCCTCCCACACTTTTGTGTCCCTTTGCACGTGAAAAGTTGCAGAAAATAAGCTGGCATCACCGTTCAGGAGCCTTCTGTCTTTATTACAACAGGGAAGTCCCGAGAGGAAAGACAACTCTTGACCCTTCCGATTCAGGATCATTGGGTTATTTGCTCAGGTTTGACAAAGTTCAAACGCTTAAGCTTTGCGTTTTGCACATCATTTATTATTGGTGGAGTTTCGCATAGTTTTTCAGGAATGTAACCCCCAAGAAAGACGTGGTCTGCCGTATTTGGAGAATTAGCCCCTGCGAGTTAGGCAGTCTCCGTTCTTTTTTTTCGATTCTACTACGTCTTCTTTTAACTTGTTTTAAGTCTCACTTTCATTGAAGTTAATTTTTCCATCTCTTTCTCTATTTTTCTGCGGTCACCTATATAGAGGACAAATGATCCGCTTTTGCTGGGATGGGAACCAAACCCTGTATTTCCCATTACCTTAATTAATTCTCTTTCGCCATTTCGTCTTTCGCGGTGTTTTCAGGAACGTAACCCCCGCAAAAGACGAGGTCTGCCTGTACATCGCTCCTGCTGAAAGCGTGGGCGTTACCACGGGAAAAGCCTTCATTGTTGGCTTCGCCACATGAATCACGTGTGCGCGCGCGTGTGATTAATGAAACAGAAAAGTACGAAAATAATTGTATAAGGATAAGTAAGAATGAAAATCAGTGTACACTATATAACTGTGGAATCAAAGGCGAAAGATGCCATAAAGATGATATGAAACATTCGGACTCAACTGCGCCCTTCTTCAGCGAGCGCATTTCATTTCCATCCTCCTATCCAAACACACCAATACCTATACAAATTTTAAATAATTAAATTGATGATATCAATACCAGTTATCGATAAAGTTAACATAAATTCCTCTCCTAGGACCGGAAGGAGGTACGAGCTTCGTGGAAGAATTGCACCTAACCCATCAAAAAGCTTAAACCTCTACAGCGTAGACTTCCCATCAACCAGTAAGTTAGATGATATTGTCAGCTTTCGGAACATGATGGAACCGACGTTTCGCGACCGTTGCAGGTAGCTGCCTGCAACGGTCGCAAAACGTCGGTTCCATCATGTTCCGGACGCAGCTGAAACAGAAAGCTGACAATATCATCGAACAACCACGCTGCGAAAACCTTCGATCAAAATTAACCAGTAAGTTACTTATAACGACTTTTTAAAAAATAACTAAATATAATCGCGGAAGCGATCGCCCCCCCTCCCCCCCCCGTGGATCCGCCACTGCTTAGTGTTTTACAGTATGGATCAGAAGTTATTGATATAATTCATATATGAAGTGCTATTTTTTAAAAAAAATGGAAGGGTAAAGTGGGAAACAAACGAATATTATTCTGTCGTTTTTTTTCTCCTGCAGAGAACGCGTGGGTGCTCGCGAGGGCGAGGACACTAGACGCGGACGCACTCAAAGCTATTGAAGAGATTATTGCGAATAATGGCCTCGATCTGAAGAAGTACGTGTCCACCGACCACGCCAACTGCTCTTGAAAGGAGAGGACCTGCCGTCGTCATAGACACGAGTCTTCGCTTCCGAACTGGTCCTTCGCAAGACGTAACCAAAATATTTTCCGTAACGAAAATACAAAAAAAATCCTGTTTTTTCGTTCATTTCTCTTCGTAAGCAATCTTATCACATTTCAAGGTTATAACTGCACAAGAACGGTGTGAGTGAGACGTGCATTTTTTTATATCTCTAAGTCTTATCTTTCTTGATTAGCAGCTGCGATAAATGTTTTAGAAATACCAAGGCACCTCGGCAAGATTTTAGTTTTCGGGGACTTTTTTTATCACCTGTTTTGGATTAACGAAGACAATGATACCAACTACGAAAAATTAAGGAAAAACATACCGTTATCGCTATCAAAACTGATAATTTAAAAATATTTCTTGAGGCCTGTGTATTAGCAACAAGCGTAAATGTAAGTTATATAATAGTAATAGAATAGGTTCACTTATTAGATGAATTGCCACTTTAAAATATTTAGCACATTATAACTTTGGGCAATAAATTGCGACGCCTGCATATATTAAAATAATCCAGAATGATAAATGTGTTAGTAGTTTACTCTAAACCAGGGCTTGACAAATCCCGGTCGCCATGGCGCCAAGAAATTTTGTCGTGGCGCCTTGAATTTCGAAAGCAGTTATTGTAAATTAGTATCTGTTTTTTCTAATTTGAAAATCCCGGTTCAACAATCACTACGTTACCAAACTGTTCGTCGCTACCAGCGAACAGTCTGACTGCGAAAAAGCGAAAAGAGTTTACTCGGGACAAACGACACTATGCAGTATTCTCATTGATACGTGCGTGGTATTGTCCATTATTGTGTTTAAATTATTAGGCTCAGTATTGTGCTTAACTTAAAATAGTCCGTTTTTGCTGTTTTTTTCCGTTTGTTAGATACTGTGAGGATGGAACGAGTGGGGAAAATAGAGAGACAAGAACACTCAAAGCAAGCGCGAATAACAAAGTAAAAGGCCAAATAAGGAACAGTGAAAGTGTAATCTAGCTTATTTGTTGTTTTACATCAGAATATTATTTTGTATAACGTAAATGTGCATGCTAGTTCATAACTGCAATAGTGGAAGGTTTAGTCGAGGTTTATTCGAAACCCGATTCGGTTTTTGCGATGTTTCTCCGTTAAAACATCATTATTGTATATACAATTCTTTACAAATGTTATAGAGAATGTAACTTCCTACAACTTTCATTTGAAACGATTTTCCATAGCAGTTATTTAGAAATTATTTATAAATAATCGGTTTTTTCGGTTTCCGTCAAATATCTCCTTAAAAACGTCATAATTGGTAATCTTCGTGAGGACCAAAGTTGTAGAGGATAATATTTCTTCCAAGTTTTGTTTGAAACAAATTTTCGTAGAACCTTCCATTTCGGAGATATTCAACATTGTCGTAATTTCCTGTATGCATCGCCACCACCATATAGCGGTGAATTCTGCAAACATATTCAAAATACATCTAATTTACTGTATTCTTTTACGATACGAAATAATAATTTTGCCTCATAATGCTATTCATAATAATTTAAATATCTATACCCCAAATAGGGAGAAAGTCATGTATTGGCCACATCAGATTTTTACTTTCTCCATACATAGTAAGGGAAAGTATTGTGATCACGAAAAAAATCGACTTGGAGATTTTAACGGAATACACGTTTTGAGGTCCTAGAACACGCTTAGACTATTTTCGGAATGATGTCTGCGTGTGCGTGATTGTGGGCGCTCTAATTGTTTTTAAATTGTTTAAACGAATTTTTCAATCTTCTCAATATGTACCAGCAGGGTATGCTACGCATAGGGGCCCCCGGAAGAGGGGAGGCCAGATTTTGCTTCTATGTATGTACCATAATTCATCGTCGTCAATAACTGGCACAGTATATTTATAAATATCGATACAGATAAATGAGCTGAAGTACCGCGTATCGCCGCTACCCCATTATCCCAGGTCACGTAATGGCCATTGTTGGAACATTGCAGAAAAAGAAGAGGGCCCCCGAAATCATGCTTGCGTAGGGGCCCCCAAGGATATATTGCGGGCCCTGTGTACCAGGTATATGCGTCAAGTAATTACGAGTTAGTTGATGATGTAAATACGAGTGCAAAGGATTACATTTATTTCAATCGGAAACACGGTGGGCCATGACGGCTTACTTAGCGAAAACCAAAAGGGAGGCGTCGCGTTAAAAAGTTTGGGAACCACTGGTCTAATCCTTTTATTTCATTACCACCAAATTAATATTTATGAATAAGAGATTCAACACGTTTTCATCGTTTCATTCCAGACATCCGCAATCTTTTCGGTGCGGCGAGCACCAAGTTACATTCTAGAGAAGTGTTTCCCAAACTGGGGTCCACATGCTAATTTTCAGGGGTCCGCGCGAAGATCTTTGAAAAAAAAGTTACAGGTAAACCTTGTCTTTGGCGGGGTGCGCTCACGGAAAACACTGCGAAATCCCAAAATCGCGAAAGAGAAGTAATTCAGGCAGTGCAAAATACAGGGTCAGGTTCCCGTCCCAACAAGAACAAACCTTACCATGATTAATTTTGTTTATTTGTCGACGCCAGATCTCTTCCTTTCTAGGATCTTCACTATGCGTGTTAAATGCGAAAAACATATGCGGAAACAGGCTCGATCAAGAATCAGATGCAAGACTTTAACTGAGTAAATTTAAACGAAATACTTCCGCTCTTTCATCATCAAAATAATACATTATACATCTCACAAAATGTCTACTTTTGATATTATTGCTAATTTCAAATTAGAATACTTTGTACCTTAACATAAACTAATAAAATTTATTATTTTATTTCAAAACGAGTTCGTGGTAATAAAATATAAAATTCTGTTTCAAACTGTTATTTTTATCCAATTCTAGCTATAATGGTCCTCAAAAATATGGAAAATAGAAAGGGAGTCCGCAAACAAGAAAATTTCATGAATGGGTGTCCGCAAGACAAAAGTTTGGGAATCGCTGTTCTAGAGGACCAGGTGAGCACAGCTACTTATTTGCAAAAGTAGGAATGATCATAAATAAAATCAAATCAACGTCAAAGTGCTTCTAAATGTCCTTTTGTGCGTTTAGAAAGAAAACAGGCGAACAACTCAAATTATTCATACTAGGAGTGACGATTTTTATCATCATAAAAATGAACGGTATGACTGCTGAAGAGCACCGGGGTGCTCGCGAACACCAGGCACCAGGTTGCGCACCCCTGCTTTACTCGAACTGCTAAATTTCTTCGAAATATACGAGCCGTTATTATTGTCGTTGCATAATAAACGCATAGCCTTAACTTTCCATAGCGATAAAGTGAACATCTATTAGGCGAAGCCATATCCAAGCGCCGACTGAGGAAAACTCGAGTTTTGACGAGAGTCAAGCAATGATAATCATTCTGCAACGATGATCTTGTTCTCATCAAAGAGGAAAAAAGTTTTCTTTGCGGGGAAAAGGTGGGAGGTCATTAACACGCGTCCGGCGTTGTTCCGCATTGCTCCTTCAAATCAAGGAAAGCGAACAAGTGTCTGTCCCAATAAAAACTGGTTCCACATCTACATGTAAAACAGTTCGGAAAACCGTTCGCCAAGTTCACGAATTTCTCACGTCGAGATATGTTTGACCTGGTTAAAAGGCCGGCAATGAATCATGTGATTAAACCAACCGTGGGAATTACGTTCAAAAAAGTGCGGGTGAAATAAACGCTTAGAAAAACAAACTGACGAGCACTTTTACGTGACAAAATAAATAATTTCGCCGCATTATTCTTAAAACCTAACGTACCAAAATCATAGTGAAATAGGCCAATCGCTTTTAAAACAGTGGTTCTCGATGTTATCCTTGTTCTACAGTGATCAAAACAATACCAGGCCTTTTACAAGAAGTATAATTTTACGTTAAATGCATATCAATGTTATAATAACCACCGGTGGAAAATTTTAAGGACATTAAATGTTGCAATAATTTTGTTGGGAAAATGTTTTATAATAATCATTGAAAAACACTGCTCTAAAACATTTGGTTGAAGCAAGTAAAACGCTTTGGTTTAAAAAAATTTACGGTAATCTCAAGGTTCTGATTATATGAGTGAATTGATGTTTAATTAAAGGCTTTAACTTTTAGGTAAAATAAAAAATTGGCGATCGTAAATCTGTGGTGAGTAGTTCCATCGCGTCAAAGTAACTCGAGTTCTTTAAGATGCTAATTTAATGTAACTAATAAAACACTTAATTTTCGCCTGAATAGATATGTGGTTCGCGGGAAACAAAAATGAAAAATACCCTCTTCTTGGGAAGTCTCCACTTTGTGGAAAGATTCCTAATAGTAATGAAAGACTTATTGTTATTTCCACTACAATTCTTTATTGGAAATTACAATTTCTTTCATTACTACCTTAATTAATAAGAGAAAAAATCTGATGTGGCCAACACATGATTTTCTCCATATTCGGGGTATAAATATTTAAATTATTATGAATAGCATTATGAGACAAAATTATCACTTCGTATCGTAAAAGAATACAGTCGTCCTTACTGCCGTAAATTACGCATATTTTGAATGTTTACAGAATTCACCGCTACATGGTGGTGGCGCTGTACACTGGTATTAAGAAAAAGCAAAATATCTCCGAAATGGATCGTTCTACGAAAATTTGTTTCAAATAAAACTTGGAAAAAATATTATTCTCCACAACTTTGGTCCTCACAAAGATTACCAATAACGATGTTTTTAAGGAGATATTTGACGGAAACCGATAAAAACGATTATTTATAAATAATTCCTAAACAATAACTGCTATGGAAAATTGTTTGAAATAAAAGATGTAGACAATTATATTTTCTACTTTTTTTGTAATGGTCAATGTATACAATAATAACGTATTATCGGAGAGATATCGCAAAAACCGAATCGGGTTTCGAATAAACCTCGACTTCCGGTTAACCGGTATTGTCCAAAAACTAATCAGTTCTTTGTGCTCATGCTAAAGTGTTATATATGAAATTTGGTATTAATATGACAAGTACTTTTTGAGTTAGAGCGCCCACAATCACATACATACATCCATCCATCCACACACACACATATCATTCCGAAAAGTCTAAACGTGTTCTAGGGACTTCAAAATTTGTATTTCCGTTGAAATCTCGAAGTCGATTTTTTTCGTGATCACAACACTTTCCCATTACTACGTATGGAGAAAGTAAAAAGAGCAATTTTAAAGAGATTATCGGCTATGATGTTAAGCTTAATTTTCGGCGAAGGAAAATTCTCACGATTCGAGTTCTCAAAAGTGAAATTGAAAATTGTCACGATGGCACAGACTTGTGAGATTTTTGAATCTCCATCCCAGAGGTTCCCAACCTGGTGCTTGCGAACACCGCTATGCTCTTTGACACCCTGAGCGTGCTCTTCTGCAATGCTTGAAATCCCGTTTCTTTTAACCAATAATCAAATTTGCAGGGTTGCTTTCTTTCTAAATGTATCCAAGAACATTAAGAATAACTTTGACGTTGGTTTGATTTTATCCACGATCATTCCTAGTCCTGCAAATGTATAGTGGTGCTCGTTTTGTATTCTAGCATACAACTTGGTGCTCGCCACATCGAGAAGGTTGGGAACCCCTGCAGTCTATCCCAAAAGGGATCGAAGAATTCCTCAGATCATCCACCTCCATCAGCTCTAAATTTACAGAAATATGACTGAGCCGCGTTAAGATTCAAGGTTTTGAAATTCATACTGCGTCGCTCTCTGCAGATCCAACGCCGAACAAAGCTGCATTAGTTATATTAAAACGATAACATCGCATCATAAATATTTTCTCGCATATGAAATGATTGAAATATCATAACCCGTTGAAAAAAATCGCAATTATCGATAAGAAGTACATTTCTCACCGAGCATTTTTCTCGCTCGCAGTTTACAGTTGAAATTAATTCATGTTCAACAGGAAAACATGAGTTAAATTAAGAAACGCTTCCTGCTTGACTTTCAATGCCGATGCAAAAAAAGTTTATCTTGAGAGAGCGAAGAAGTATCAAACAAGGACCTCTGAAAAAAATTTATTTGGCGGCATAAATCTGTCACGATGAGGAAAAAGAGTTATGAGAGTGGTCAATTTCTCATTATAAGCCGTTACCCTCGTAGAAAAAATAGCAATTCACTTGGAGGAGGTTGGTGAACTTCTGTTTGAGGTCGCACCCGAAATATTTTCTTATGGTCATATATCTTTCACTTACTCTCGTACAAACGTCATATATAGGGTTGCCAACCTCCGGCTTTCGGGCCGGAGATCTCCGGGTCATCGCCATAATATCCGGTCTCCGGGTGAGTAGCACAAATCTCCGGTTCAATTTCGATTGCAGCGGAAAGCCCTTTTCATGAATTTTTTGCTTTTTTTATAAATGATTCGAATTAATATAGTTTGCACTTTAATTTCCATTGTATTTTGTTTTATACAAAAACAAATTGACGACGCTCTTACAATTTCGTTAATTAGCGTTAAAAAAAATAAACAACGATTATTAATCATATGTCCTAAAATCATGAGTGCCTATAAGAATACTGAATATATTTATCATTACATTTAATTCCTCTTGGGTTTCTTCTAATGTATCCAGGTGTATCCAGGTTTCAAGCAAACTCCGGTTTATGAATATCTTAAAGGAGGCAACCCGTAACAGTTCATGAAGATCATATACATACATGGAAATATACTACAAGATTTTTGGTGAACGTATAAATACTTAGTAGAAGACTTTGAAAATGAAATAACTTGGCACAATTTGACGCGTATTAAATAGAAAATCGTTACGATGATCGAGTGAGTTGTTCCGCTCCATTACAATGTTTGAGAAAACTCGTCGGATGACGAACACTTGACATGAAACAGTAACATCCCATCGGAAAATTATAATTTTTCATAACATTAAACGAAGTTTCGTAAAATCTGTAACTACATGATATTTCGGCGTCAAACTTTCATTAACGAAATTCCTTACACTAAAATTTTCTTAGAATAACAATCCAAAAACAACCACGAGCATTTCCATGAATTAAAGAAAGCAATTCCCAAAGATGCAAAAGCAAAGACAAATACTATGGGTTTTATGTTTATGTAATACTAGCATAAGTGCCCGTTGAATTTCAACGGGTTTAATGAATCTAAATTTTCCTCAGTGCAACATGTTAAAATCGCAAGAGTAAAATTGTGCACTGTTTTAACCATCGAATATTTCTATATTATAAGTGTTTTAATTAATTAACTAAAATCTCACAGAAATTCCTTGTGAATAAAATAGTACCTTTCTTTCTACTAAAATAGTCATTGTTATTAGTTTTAAATTGATTATAGCATTAGGATTTCAATTTCATTAAATAAGCAGAATTCCGGTTCCAAAAAATTGGTTCAATCTTCAATTGCCTCTAATAATACTTTAAATAGATTTTGGAATATAATGTACCTCAATATCGTTTATCGTCTGCTCAGCACTCTTGCCTTCTCATTTTCCGAAACAACCACTTTCACCAGTTTTAAATGGATTTCTAACTTAGAAGAGAACTTGATTCAATTCAGTTAAAATAACCACATAACAAATTTCTTATTCCAAAGAAAATCTTTTTATAATATGCAATGTTAACCTAGAATTCATTCATTCTGAAAGTGAATAAAAGTACCATGTACATATATTTCTTTCATCTAAAATAGCCACTCTTAACAGATTTTAATGGATTAATGCTTTAGCATTTCAATTTCATGAATTAAGCAGAATTCCGGTAACAAAAAAATTTGTTCAATCTTCAATTGCCTCTGATAATACTTTAAATAGATTTTGGAATAAAATGTACCTTAATATCGTTTAGCGTCCGCTCACCACTCTGGACTTCTCAGTTTCCGAAACAACAACTTTCAATAGTTTTAAATTGATTTTGCTTTGAAATATACTTGAGTCAATTCGGTACAACTTCCACTTTACATACTGTAAATTCCAAAGTAACTCCTTTTATAATAGGCAATGCTAGCCTAAAATTAATTCATTCTGTAAAGTGAATAAATGAAGTTCTTTCTTTAAACTATAATAACCACTGTTATTAGATTTAAATGGATTATAAGCCTTAGAACTTACTGTATTAAATAAGCACCAAAATTCCTTTTATAAAAACAAATCAATTCATTAAAAGATCCACTGTTGTTTCTTCGAAAATTGCCTGTTAACAGTTTTAAATGTTTTTCATTTTAATTGAATTTTAATTTATATTAGTTTCCAAACTTCGGCCATTGTTACGAAATTAATTCGAGGAATAACAATATAAATTCGTAAGCACGTATGGTTTACAAAGAATTTAATTTAAGAATGCTTTTTATTTCCAATTTTTCTAAAACGACACTGTTGATACTTAAAATTTTTTATATTTACATTAATATAATTATTTTCCACAAAACACGCCAATCTCTCCCCTTCCTTCCTCTCTCTCTATCGAATTGAAGCACTCAAGGCACGCTTATTCCCAGAAGGATGTATATACAATAATAGTAATTTGAGGTGTAACAATGATAATGGTTGACATAGCAACATCACGTTAAAATGGCGAGATTTCCACAAAATATGCAAATTAACCGTTTAACATGGAATATTTCGAACTGTGGGCGAAAAAAGACGAACGGAATAAGAAACTTTATAAATTTTTCTTCAAAATGGTTCAAATGCGAAGGTCGTCTGTTAATTTCTTCTAATTTTAATTTCCAAATGAATAAAAGCCTGCACGTCGAAAAATCGCATTTTACATGTTAAGTAATGGGAAATGGAAATGCATCTCTTGGAGACGAACCAAGGAATTTTTTCACAATTTAAATTTGTCATTCTCTGAATAAGTGTTAATCAAGCATCCTTACCAATTTTCGAGTTTCTATCATTATTATTTCTCGAGTTATTAGCGTTTGCATAACGTGACCAATCAACCAACCAATGGACGACGGCTATTATTATACAAAATGCTTCATAGCCAAATTGTACATTTCAAAACTGAAGATCTCATTCTTTTTTATTAAAGGCAAACTTTCATTCTCACTTCAATACTATATGCAAAAATAAATCGTGCACCCATGTAAAGCAAATGCCCAATGAAATTCCATACTTATACCTGATGGTTCATAAAATATAATCTATGTCTTAATTAACTATGCTGATTAGTGATTAATAAACCAAGATCCAATCAGGCTTTTCTATTTTCTCACCTAACTAAACTGAATTTAAAGGGAATGCATATGAAAGGGATTTTACATTTTTGGCTCTCACAAAATTCATAACATAAATTGGAAATTGCACTTCTTTCACAAAGATGCTAAAACCATGACCTTATAATGCATTATATTTTGATGATAACTTCAATCTTATAGAAGTGGAATAAATAATAGAATATATCAAAAGGAAGAAATAGCACAATAATGAAGCAATTTGGTAGTGTTAAGGAGAAGGCACTCCATACCATGCCCTAATTGAGCATACACACGAATGTCAATTAAATGACAATAGCCAGTGTATAAGCTAGGATGTGTCGAAGGTGGCAACTCCATTGGTTAGGGATGGCAAATATATGGCACACATGCCAGAAATGACACAAACGTGATTTTACTTGGCACACCTAAGCTTGATTTTATGTGTAAAATACGATGTTTCTTAGAGTAATATTATACTATTGGAACACAAAAAAAATTCTTATGGTTTAAATTACTTTTTTGGCACGCAACTCAAAAATCATTTGCCATCCCTACCATAGGTGCTGGACACAAGAAAAGCAGAAAGCTTATTGCAAACAAATTCAAAATTATTTTAGTTTAATTAAAAATTAAAATTCCAATAATGCACTTATTAAACATAGTGACATGTTTATTCATTAAAACACGAGGAAATAATATTCCGTAAAACTGAAGTTTGAAAGGCATCTCCTTATACTTTGCATTAAAAACCTGAACTTCCAGCTACAGCTCTGATAATATCAACAATAACCCCGTCATTGACAAAAAACATTCTGAAGATGAATGAAGGAACATTGTTATAACCATACAAATATTTCTTAAAAAGGAAAATACATACACACTGGTTTAGGGAGAATTTAATTCACGCCAGTGACCAGACACACGCAATCTCACACGCTCCAGGTTTAGGGGGAATTACTCCAACACCAGGGATCCTTTTTCTTTGTTCACACACACACGCACGCACACACACACAAATACACACCAACCAGAAAAACTCACATGAGTACTTCCTTTAAAAAAAATCTGATGTGGCCAACATACGACTTTCTCCATATTTGGGGTATAGATATTTAAATTAGTTTGAATAGCATTATAAGGCAAAATTATTATTTTGTATTGTAAAAGAATACAGTCATCCTTATTGCCGCAAATTAATTTTGAATATGTTTATAGAATTCACCGCTACATGGTGGCGCTGTATACTGGAAATTTAAGAATAAATTAATTATCTATTAAATGGAAGGCTCTATGAAAATTTGTTTCAAACAAAACTTGGAATAAATATTATTCTCTATAACTTTGGTGTTCACAAAGATTACCAATAACGACATTTTTAGGGAGATATTTGACGCGAACCGAAAAAACTGATTATATATAAATAATTCCTAAACAATAACTGCTATGGAAAATTGTTTCAAATGGAGGTTGTAGGAAATTACATTCTCTATAACCTTTGTATCGAATTGTATATACAATAATGATGTTTTAACAGAGATATTTCACCAAAACCGAATCAGGTTTTGAATAAACCTCGACTTCAGGTTAACCGGTATTGTCCAAAAACTAATCAGCTCTTCTTGCTCATACCAAAGTGTCATATATGAAATTTGGTAATGATATAGCAAGTACTTTTTGAGTTAGAGCGCCAACAATCACATACACACAGACATTCCGAAAACAGTCTAAACGTGTTCTAGAGACCTCAAAACGTGTATTTCCGTTGAAATCTCGAATTCGATTTTTTTCCTGAAAATAATACGTTCTCTATACTATGTATATAGTATATGGAGAAAGTCAAAATTGCCTAAATAAGTATTTCGGAATCAACAATTCCATCGTCTGTAGGCAAGTCAAAAAAGACGAAAAATAACTAGTCGGGGAGAGTATATATGAATGGGGTGAAATGATAGGGGATAAAAAGAGGGAAAAGAAAAATGAGAAGGAAAGAAAGTTACAATGTAGCAATGGTGAAATTAGGAAGAGCATTGGAATGACCGCTATTCGAAAGACCTTTATCTTGATTGAGGATGATATCATTGTTTTTAAGAATGGATAAACTTTCGGCTGCATCTAGAACAGTGGTGTCCAACCATTTCTGGATGGCGAGTCACATTGGTGGTTGCAAATCCTTCGACGGGATGCATTGGAAATTGCAATTCTTATGCAGGCCGGATTATTTTTTAAATTGGAAGTTATCTATATATTCTGAGTTGTCATTTAAGTGAAAATCAAGTCTAAATGAGGGTTTCATGGTAAACATTCCAATATTAAATGTTTTATGATCAAGATTTTAATAAAAATCCATGAATTTGTATGTTACTTTTTTCGGATTACTTTTACATAATGGCTTAGCGGGCCACACAAAAACCCTTTGGGGGCTGCATCCAGCCCGCGGGTCGTACGTTGGACACCAATGGTCTAGAAGGTAGTGGCTGGAAATAGGTTTCAATAATTGAAGGTTTTTTGATGAAAAAGAATGCTGGGTCTGAAGGATGTGAGTTGCTACATAGGATTTGTCAAAGTTAGCATTTCTAAAATATGATCATGTTCTTTGAATCTGGTGATAATTTTTCTTTTTGTTTGACCAATATAAATTTTTTCACAAACCATCACAATTTTGTAAATACTGGATTTTTCATGTGTAGGGATAGGATCCTTTAAGTTACCTAGCCAACAGTGGAGATGATTATTGTAGAAAAATGCAATTTTAAACCCAGAATCACGGAAAATCTTTTAAAGGCCTCCTGTGTACTGCAGAAAGAACAGTAGTTTTATGTATCTTTCTTATTTGAAATTGTCAGGAATTGCTAAGGTTGTGGAACTCTGAATGTTTAATTTGTGCTTGTTTCTCTTCACTAAATTATCTATGAGCAGAGGTTATTTTATTGTGCAGCTCTGACTTGTTTGTGCAGCTCTAAAATCCAAACGTGCAGTTCTAATATTAGTTTTGTGCAGTATAATTATATAAAAATCACTTCAATTTATATGTGAAATTTTATAACTTTTTGATATATACACAAAGTTAAAAAAACAAACATTGTCACCCATCGGAGAGTTTGGTTAAAGATTACGAAATTTACCACTAGAACGCAGCGAAATATTTCACGAAACCTACGAAGTTGGCAACACGTAACCGGCATCCATCTTGAATATTTGGTGCCCCCTCTTAGCTGGCGTCGAGTATATGGCCACCAACACAACGTGCAATTTATCCCATGTTTGCCGTTCCACCACTAGTGCCGCTGTAGGGTCTCGAGCCTGTGTATGCATAAGGGGAGCAGGGAGAGATGCGCAAGTAGTCACATGCGATGCATAAGTGACCACATCAGTTCAGGTGAAAACTTCATGTGGAATGTAACATTTTAATTGCGGTCGCGGTATGATCAAAAGGAAAACTCCATATGAATGAATATCCTCCTCAGCGCAGCATCTACATTTACTATTATAAATATAATCTATTATTTCTGATATCTGATACGGGTAAGTTAGAAATTCTATTTATTCATACAAATGTTTTTAAGTATGTATCATTAGAAGAAATAAGAATTTTTTGTATAAAATAATATTATATGATGTCTTATCAAAATTGGTTATCCCTTTTTTTCTAGAAATCAAAGTATGGATATAAAAAGAAAACTTCAAACACAAAACACTTTATTAGATATCTTCAAAGCAAAATCTTTAAAAAAAAAAGATACGCAGTCATCAACATCTACGTCCACGCCTGACAACCAGAACCCGAACCTTGACGCAGAAATATAAGTCACGCCGACGCCATCATCAACATCGACGAATGCACAACCATTATCATCCAACGGTTCAGAAGACGACTTCAAATGCTTAAAATTGTGGCATCAAAATGGAAGAAAGTACGTACATTGTATTGCGTGCCTTAAATACCTGGAAATTGTTCGACTAACAATAAAATATCCAAAATTATCAGCAATAACATCAGAATCAGGTACCATTTCAAGAAAAGAAACAATTTCCAATCATTTCGAACAAATGTATCATAGAGACTGTGTTAAAGCTTACAAATTAGACATTTAAAAAAAATCAAAAAAGTCTCTTCCAAATATAGATGAGCCCTTGGACAATCTAATTATCAAAGCCAATGAAGACATTACTAACAGAATAGGCTATTTAGCATATACAGTTTATAATGATGCAAAAAAGTTAACGTTATCAGCGTACAGTTGGCCTTCGCGAGTAGTTGCATCGGAAATTGTAATGTCATTTAAATATAACTCTCGTCATAATGATCCACCCCAAGTAAATTTACAATATATTAATCCTTTACATCATTTGGATATATTAAGTTTTATTGTTAAGGCGGATCGGGATAATTTCAAACAAAAAATTAAAAATTGTCGTGCATTATCACTGAGAATACATGGTTCAGTAGATGGAACACAAATGGACAAAATTTACATTATGGCGAAGATTATAAATGATAATGGGGAAAAGGAAAGTTTATTTCTTGGAATAGGGCATCAAACTGAAAGAAAAGTCATAGGGTTATTTAACTGCGTGAAGGAATCATTAAATAATAATTTTGGCGATTATAAATGGATTTTTGAAAAAACATCTCTAGTTACTGATGGCGCAGAAATTAATAAAAGTGAACAAAAGGGTCTCTGGACAATAACAGATAAGGAGATTTCAATAATTAAGTCACAATCAGAAATAAAAATTTGGTGCGCGGCACATCGAGTGCAACTAGCCTGGGAAGACACTAGCAGTTACGTTGGTGAAGTTACAGCCGTTTTTAAGACACTGTCAGGAATTGCTGATTACTTTCATAAATCTGGTTTGCGAACAAGTGAGCTTCATAATATCATCAAAAGTGCTGGTTTAAAAGTTGTGAGAATTCCCAAAGTATTTAAAGTTCATTGGAGTGAATTTACTTATAATTTATTAGTGTCTTAATATCGTGGAACGTGCTAGTATTATATTTTCAATTAAATACTGGAGCTACAGAGAAATGATATGAATATTTCTTAGCTAATATGGACAATATAAGATTAATGACATTTTTGGCAGATGTGTTAACAATATTTAGTCGATTCCAAAAGAAGATACAAGCAGATGACACAACTATCGTAACATTGTCCCAAAATATCAATCAGTGTCTACATGCTATGGAAACCCTGGGAAATGCAAAAATATTAGGAGGGTGGGAATCGACATTGCAAGAAATGTTAATAATAAAAGAGACAGACGAAACCACAGAATATTATTTAAAGGATATAAAATTACAGACACAATCACAACCTCGCACAACACAACAAAGACGTAAGCGAAAGAAACAGGAGAAATTTTCCAACAATAAAAAATGAAATTTTATGTTGCTTGGAAAACTTTTTTAAAGAACGTTTTAAAATCGACGAAAATTTATTATCTGCAATACAAGATTTTCTGAAATTCGATTCTTCCTGTAATATAAAAGAAATCCACTCCTTACTAGGCAAAGATATGGATGAGACTGCATTATATTTACAATATAACGATATTTGTCACGAAAAACCCGATCTCAAAGAACTTGTAAAGAGTGAATCTGGGATCAAGGTTTTTAAATAGGTAATAAATATATTATCCAGGATAGAGGCACTGACACCGCATTCTGCAGACGTGGAGAGGTGCATAAGTGCCAGTAATCTACTAAAGACGTCACTTCGGGGAGGGAATTTGTTGTTATCAACAGAAGAAAAATACTTATACGTCCAGCACAACATGCCCAATCTAAGAAAATATTCCTGTTCAGAAACAGGAGAATTAGTCTGCCACGGTAGTTCAGTGGTAGAGTATCTGCCCGGCAAGTGGAAGGCCTGGGTTCGATTCCCGGTCATGGCAGATTTTTTCACCTGTTTCCTCATTTCCCATCATAACAGCTTTTGCCTGTCGCATAAGGATCTTCAGATCATCCTTTCTATCAATTTATATGCCCAATCTAGTCAATTGGAATCCCAGACCGGCAGTTCTTATGTGGTTGCAAGAAAAAAATAGAAGAAATGTGAATTTAACCAGAAACAACGAATCCACTCAGAAACAGAGATGGTTTAAAAGAGTATTTCCAGAAGGAAAAAAGACAATAATGATGAGGATAAAAGTGAACACGAAAATAAAAAATTTTAACTTCAGGATATTCACACACACATTTTGTTCTTTTTATTATTTTTTTTTGCTTTCTTTACTTAAATTATTGCAATGCATATGTGTATATGTATAAATAATTTATATTTACAATAAATTAAACAATATAATCATATGGTTTTATTTTCCTTTTCGTTTTCCTACTTGTACTTGCTTGTGCAGTTCTAAATTTTTCTTAAAATAACCCTGTCTCTGAGGTTATCAGGGAACCCATTTTTTAAAGCTTTCTTTATTGAATGATAATTCTTTCTAGAAATCTGACTGGTTGAGTGGCCCACAGAGTAATCTATGAACAAGGGAATTGTAAGCTGCTATTTTTTGGCTAGGGCAATGCTGTGAGTCAATAGGAATAAATCATTCAGATTTTTTGTAGAAGACTCAATACCTATGATAATACCTTCCAGAGGCAGTTCTTTTGGAGGGAGACAATGGTTGAGACCTTTATTGAAAATGTTGATTTCTTGTTTTGTAAATGTTACTTTAGACAAATTATGGACAATATCAATGTCAAAATTTCCCTTGTGACCACTAAAATGTTTTACGTCCAGTTTTTTAAATTTACTTTTGTGTTTTAAATTTTTCTGCTCATATTTTTGTTGTGTCACAATTTGGATTTTTCTCCAAAAGAACCACCTCTGGATGATATTATCATGGGTATTGAGTCTTCTATAAAAAATCTGAATGATACCAGAAAAAAATCACAAAAACCGCTTGCAAAATACATCTGGATCACACCATGAAAAACAACAGTATAAATCACTTTCCCAGTCAAGAATTTAAAATCAAAAGGCTGTTTTTAATTAAAAGCTGACAAAAAATTCTGTTGTCATTATGAACAAGCAGGATTATTTTGATAAAGTTGAACAGTTACTAAACAATGGACCTTGTCCAATTCTCACAAAAAAAATCCCATTAATAAAATGATTTCTTCTACCAAAGACACTACATATTAAAATCTGTCCTAAACTCATAGACAAGGTCTTACATTATAAGATTTCAGTTTCAAATCCTACCATCCCAAAATTATATTGTTTGCCTAAAATCCACAAACCTGTAATTTTTAGGAGACCTATTGTGTCATGTATTGATTCCCTCAATAATCTTCTTTGAAAATGGCTAGTTGACATATTTAATAACCTTCCTTTCCTTCAACTGATTCTAGTATAAAAAATACTGAAGATTTCATTAAAAACATGCAAAATTTAATCCTCAGTGAGACCCAAGTGTTAGTGTCTTTTGATGTCTCGTCTCTTTTTCCTAGTATCCCAATTAATAATAGTTTCAGTTTTTAGTTTTCTCGAAGAATGGCTGAATAATATAGGTTTCGGCTGAAATATCTGCTGGATGCATTAAACTTTCTAAACTTTGCATGGAACAAAATTTTTCCAGTTCAATAAAATATTTTACAAACAACATGATGGAACAGCTATGGAGAACCCACTTTCACATTTTTGGCTAATTTATTCATGAATTTCTTTGAAAATAAATGCAAAAACTGTTTTCAACATTTTCCCAATACTTGGCTTAAGTACCGTATTCACCCGAATCCAAGACGACCCTGAATCCAAGACGACCCCCCATTTTGATGATTCCAAAACAGAAAAAAGCTCAAATTGACCTTCATTACTACAAAAATTATAAATCTTGTGAAATATTTATTTTCTCTTATACTTTTCTTGATTGTCATTGTCTTTTAACATTTTAAAATCATAAGATCACATCACAAATAGAACCATTCAGGTTTTCAAACAAATTAAATGGTAGCATTCATTTTAAGATAACATTAAAAATAAAGTAAATACATTGAAAGAATATACTCATTTCAGGACAACAAAAAAACCAAGTGCTGCATAAAATCATTTTATTGTGTTAGTCATCATCACTGTCTATGCAACCTTCACTATTTTCCTCATGCTCACTATCTTTATCACTCTCAACTTCATCATCAGTCTCCCACAAAACATCATCCTCACTCCCATCCATGGCATTAGATAAGCAGCATTTCTTAAATCCTTTCACTATTACTTTTGCATTTATTTCTTGCCACGATGCCTTGATCCATTGGCAGAGCATTGCAACTTCAGGTTTCTTAAGATTTCCTTTTGGTGTTAAAGTGTGAGTACCACTCTGTAACCACTCAGAATACAAAACCTTTAAATTATTTTTAAAACACTTATTGACAGCAACATCTAAAACTTGAAGTTGCGATGTCATTCCTCCAGGTATTACAATAAGATCAATATTCATCGCACTCATTATGTTTTTAATTTCAGGAGATAAGTGTCCTTGAATGCATCCAGTGAAAGCATTGCTCTTTGTTTCAGTAAAGCTCCTGGCCGTCTATTCCACACCACATGTAACCAATCTCTCATTAGTTCTTTAGTCATCCACCCCTTTTCTTGACACCTATTATTCCACTTGGCAAATGTTTCTTAGGCATTGTTTTCCGCTTTAGAATCACATATGGTGGTAATTTAGTCCCATCTGCTAAAACCGCCAACATTACCGTGACTCGCATTTTTTCGTTGCCTGTAGTTTTAATTAGGACGGACTTCGCACCTTTTTCGTTCACAGTATAATTAGATGGCATGTAGGAGAAAACTGGAGTTTCATCGGCATTTCCTATTTGGCTCAAAAGGTAATTATTGGTTTTTCTAAGTCCAATTACGTATTTCTGGTAAGCGAGAAGTTTTTCAACATAGTCTTCTGACAAGACAATTTCTGACACAGCGAAGTTCGTCGCCGTAAAGAAAAATTATTTCGTCGCATCATTCTCACGCACCAACTTCTGCTGGCCTTAAATTCTTGCAATGATATATTAAGTCCTCTAGTAATTTCATTAGCTTTAAGTATAATACTTTCAGTCGAAACGGGCATACCGTTCTTCCTCATGGTGCGCACAAACTTGACTATTTCTTCTTCAATGCCATGAAATCGGCCTAATTTTGGACCACTGAGCGACTTCCTTGTGGCTTTGGCTTTTTCTAGTTCCTGTTTTGCGAGTTTCCATCGACGCACATTTGCCTCAGATACACCGAACTTTCTACTCGCATCACAGTTATTAGTTTTTTGGCGTAATTTATCACGATCAGCTTAAAATTTGTATCTTAGCTCCGTCTAATTCCTTTGTTAACTTTCCCTTTGCACTCGTGCCACGTACTTCAACATGATCTGTCGTTTTAACTTAAGGGTTGTGCATTTAAATCAAGAATGCACAACTCAAAATTACTGTCACACTTAGTGAATTGCGGTGCGTCGTTTGAAAGGGGAATCCCAATGATTTCCGCTCTCATTTGTTTTGACATTGCGGTTACCATTACGTGGAAGATGAAAGTACGTCGTCTGTGTTATGATCGTCGACGATGATTATTAGTCTAAATAATTATTATTCCCGTCATGTTATTGTTATTACTATTTGTTTATTTCACTTCTTTATGTACGTACTTGAATTTGCTGTTGGGAATTGTTTACTGTAATATACCATTTGTTGTAAAAACCATTGATTAATTGCTTAAATATACTTCGTATTCGAATGTAAGACGACTCTTGATATTTACAGCTGAAAATTTGGAAAAAAAGGTCGTCCTAGAATCAGGTGAATACGGTATGTAGATGATATTTTTATTATTTTTGACACCAGCATTTACAATTTAGACTCCTTCTTGAATGATCTTAATTCACAGTATGCATCAATTAAATTCACTTTTGAAACAGAAAACAATAACTCTCTACCTTTCTTAGATCTTTTCCTTACTAAGAAAAATAACTGTTTGAATTAAAAGATCTTCCGAAAACTCACAAAACACAAACCCCATGCATATGTACTCTCCCCCCCGACCCATTATTCTCCGTCTTTTTTGACCGGCCTATTGACGATGGAATCGTTGATTCTGAAATACGTATTTAGGAAATTTTTTGAAAGGAAGTACACGTGTTTTTCTGGTTGGTGTGTATTTGTGTATGTGTGTGAACAAAGAAAAAGTGTCCCTGGTGTTGGAGTAATTCCCCCTATCCCCAGTGTGTGTGAGATTGCGAGTGTTTGGTCACTGGCGTGGAGGAAATTCTCCCTAAACCAGTGTGTATGTATTTTCCTTTTAAAAAAAATTTTTATGATTATTAGAGGGTTCCTCCATTCATCTTCATTGATTAACCATAGGGCTCGTAATTAATATTTTTTCTTTAAAACATTCTGAATTGTGATTTGACGGCATATGTAAAAGTCACCAAAACTAATTTTCAAGGACAAGTACATGCACAATAAGAGAAGTGTTCATTGATACTGAAGTTCGCATGCATAACATTCAAAGCACTAACTGACATCCTATTATAAAGATTTTCCTAGTTTTCAAGTGAAAATTGGAAGCTATTTCCAAAGCCTTTGTATTATTTTGAACTTGAAATTTATTATTTCAGTGGTCACAAATTCTTAATACATACAAATGGAAGAAACTGTAGTCGTTCAAGAGGGAAGCAAAAGTACATATGAGAATTTAAAATGAGAGTTACCATATCATTCATTCAATTTTATCAACTATTTCAGGATTAATGAGTTATGGCAAGAGAAACATATTATCATAATACAGAAAATTTGCTTACACTTGGTTAATAATTATTCATATCAATCTTTACCAAATAAATTATACTTTTGTCAAATTATTGGCATGGTTGTCATTTAGGAATATAAATATGAACAAATAGTCTAAATTCTTTAAACAAGAGTTGACATTTAATCAACATACTGCATAAGAGAAAATTGCTATCAAAAGCAAAATCTGAATATAAATGAAATTTACCAGCAAGAAAGAATTAAATGAATTTTTGAGCATTTCTGTTTTAAAAAGAAACTCAAATTGTATTTTCGTCAAGGAAATTGTTCTAGTTTAAAAATTGCTTTGGGCTGCAATAATTGACGACTTTTTGTAAAAAGTTTTCAAAAATCATACAGAGCATAAATTAAAAACCCTGCCAGTTTTAATACGAAAATTGCAGTCAAAATTTCACATAAAGTATTTTTAAAAGCAGTTTCATTACTCTGAATGGAAGTTCCTTATGGATGACAGCTATAAAGCATATAACTTAAAATTTAGTAGATTGTTTGTCTTGTGGTTGAAACAATTCAAGAATAAGCATTTAAATATAAAAATTTAAAAGTTAAGTATTTGTCTCCATAACAAGATTATATGACAAGTGCTTAATGTTCCAATTTTTAACACTTAAATGTTTTTCTGGAATATAGTTTTCAACTTGAGAGAAAATAACATGCAAAACTCCAATTAAAGCATTGTATGACTCTAGAGCTACATCATTTAAATTAAATCAACTTTAATTTTTGCATACTAAAGACAACAACAATAACTTTTAATTTTGCCATTCTTATAAAATTAATTTTTTAAATAAAAAAGACGAGGTAGGTAAAAATCATAAGAATCATATCCTTATCTATATCTTATACTTTTTGAGAAACGAACTTGTTTCTCTGAATATATTATGCAACTCAGAATAATACAGATATCCCTCGAGATATACTTTTTCACTAATAAGTCATGGCAAAATTTGAGATATGAGGTCTTCCCTCACTAATAAAACAATTTAACTATTTCATTGTCGTGACTTGTTCCTCTCAATGATAAGAGTCACATTAATGTTCCCAGCAACAAAGACTATATATAGACTGGTCAATATAACTCATTTACAGCCTTTCTCTTCTAGCATTCAGATCCATGGGTTTTTCATTAAATAATTTGTGGTCACTGTTTCCTTGTACTAAATAATAATCCTCATATTGGAAAAGAAGGTTAAAGTAGAAAATAAAGAAAAAAATGCAATTTACCTTTAAATAAAACTTGAAGTTGTGAAGCACTTTGAAAAAATGAGAAAATATAATGGAAATGACTTTGACCCATACACCATCAACTGTGTGCACGATATCGAAGCCTGGTGACAGGATTAAAGATCATGCAGAATTTGCTACGCCTGTAAGTACTTCTCAGTTTACACTTGTAAAAGAGAATCCTGTTAAAGAGAAGATGGAGAAGTTACTTAATATCTGGAATGATGGGCAGGTTCACAGGAATGTGCCTTAAGTACTCTTTTGATAAAAAAAAAGGCAAAGTCATTGCATCAACATGTTAGCAAACTATGGCCAATTATATCAATATATATTCAACAGAGAATTATCAAGCTTGTGTTATGGCTGAAAAATTCAAGAACAAGCACTTTTAAAAAAGTACTTCTCTCAGGATTCTCCAATAGACACAACAACGTTATGAAAAAACCAATCATAATTGCTATTGTTGGCATTGGTTTTATCTTATTTTGGGAAAATATTCATGAATTTAAGGGAAATGATGAGTTTTTTGCATTGTTAAATGAATTTTGTGTTTGCTCCTATGTTGCTGATTTGGTGTGAAGGCACTGAAATTTGTTGAGTTCATTAAGCTGGTGGCCCAAAATTAATACAACAGAGAATTATCTAGCTTGTCTTATGGTTGACAAAAATCTATTCCATTATTCTCATCATAATTCATTTAAAATATCTTTTAACTGCTTGTCATAGATGTATTAAATTTTTCATGTCATTTATAATATGGTGTTCTATTCATTTGATTGCAAGTTGCTCCCAGTATTGTGTGATACTTTGGTTATTATTCTTTAGATGTCTCATGTAAAAAGTAATTTATCTTATGATTTGATCAGGATTTTTATCCAAATTCATTTGCTTAAGGCAGTGTTTCTCAACCTTTTTCGAGTCACGGCAAAATTTTGAGAAATCCGAGGAACCCCACTCCCCTCCCATTAGTAGTAATTGTGGGTTTTTTATTGTTATATTGTAGGAAAGAAATCATGCGTTTATAATTATTTATTCAACTAGTCCAGGATGGCAAAAGCGTGCCAGAAGTGGTATGGCTAAGCTTGTATTTTCTATATGGAATATGAAGTTTCATAGAGAAAGAGTACACTAGTGGCACGCAAAAAAAAATTCTGACAAATTCACATTACTTACTTGGCACACACACACAAATCATTTTCCATCCCTGTATTAGTTTTAGTAGTTAATTACACCCATTTACACAATGCATATAACACATTTCCTTTGGCACATGATTCACTGGATTGTTAAATGTGGCATTAGTAAACATGAAAAATCACAGCACTAGTGAAGACATGTAATAAACCTTAATGGGAAAAAAATTTAAGTTAGTAGTAATGAAAACTATTACAGAGGAAATGCATATTCAGCACCATATTATGTTGTAATAACATAAGGTCAATTATCAAGCAAGTTTCTGGTTGGTTAGGACACATTATTTTCTGGATGAAAAAGCTTAATATCGTTAACAGTAAGCTGGACTGTAACTGGGAAATAAAAGAAACACTGGCCTAAGAGATAATGAAGTTTGAGAAATGCATCTTAACTGAATTTATATAACATGATTTTTAGTCTTTAAGGGTACTACTATTGCAAACTTATGTTGTTAAAATCTAGGGGCTGATTTGGGTTACATCAGAATAGAGAATTTGTTATGCCTACTTTTATCCTGCAATAATTAATGTCATGCATTTTATAATTAATTTAAATTTATCTTATTTGCAAAATGTCTGGTAATTGATAATAGATAAGAACCTATCTCAATATGTAATCAATTTTGATCAGTTCTTATGCAAATGAAATGGAAATATACAATGAGAACTGATGATCCAGACAGCACTTAGTATTGCATTTTGAAATGTTTTCGTTTTTGTTGGCAATTATCTATTAAATGGTACCAAGGCAGACTAATTCTCCTGCTTCAGATTCAGGTATTTCTCGTGCTGAGTCATGCCAGCAAGGTGGTTCCATGTAATTTTGGTCCCAGTAATTTGAGTACCAGTAATTTCAGTACGGTAATTTGAGTCCAAGTAATTTTGTTCCCGGTCAATTTCAGTCCCAGTGATTTCACTCTCACTTGCTTCATTCTTTAGTAAATAAGCAGTAAATGTTACTTTTATTTAAAAATAGTTTATGATAGGTGTAAATACTAATCAACGCCATTAATATGAATTTGTTGAAAGCAGTTATTATTGATCCTATTAACATTAAAAACCCAATTTCCCGCATATAAATATAGTTAAATGTTGAGAACGTTTAACAACTCACGGAATACGTTTCTCTAAGGATGTTGCAATCACTGAGTAATAAATACATTAGTACAAAATTATTATTGTTTTTGGATATGCTTTTAATTTTAAGAATTCGATTCTTTGCATGTAAATTTAGTGCAACGTTGAAAACACATAATAAATAAAATAAATAATAAAAACTAAGGAAACAGTCAGCATTGATCAACTAAGAATTTTATAACAATTACAAATATGAAGCAAAAGAATGGAGGGGGGGAGGGAAAAGCGGGTGGGGCGGAGGAAAAACTAACGAACAACAGTTGACATTGGTATCGATCAACTAAGAATTTTAAAACAATTGCAAATTGCAATAAAATTAAAAGCATATCCAAAAACAATAATAATTTTGTACTAATGTATTTATTACTCAGTGATTGCAACATCCTTAGAGAAACGTATTCCGTGAGTTGTTAAACATTCTCAACATTTAACTAAATTTATATGCGGGAAATTGGGTTTTTAATGTTAATAGGATCAATAATAACTGCTTTCAACAAATTCATATTAATGGTTTGATTAGTATTTACACCTACAATAAACTATTTTTAAATAAAAGTAACATTTACTGCTTATTTACAAAAAGAATGAAGCAAGTGAGAGTGAAATTACTGGGACTGAAATTGACTGGGAACGAAATTACTTGGACTCAAATTACTGTACTGAAATTACCGGGACCGAAATTACCAGCCACGCAGCAAAGCTGCTATCAACTTCCTCCAAACTCATGTCCTCAACAAGGAACAAAGAAAATCCATTTAGTTCAGTGTTTAGAATATCTGTATGGCAAATGGAAGACCTGGGTTCGATTCTGTCAAATTTTTTCTTAAATTTTTCAGGAATCGTTATGACCAGCATATGCCTATCCATATTCAAACATCATTAACACTCTTACTTGTGACCATAAATGGTGTTTGGTAGGTTCATTAAAGATTGTTATTACACAATATGCTCAAATAACTTCATCATTCGCAGATGACAATATTTGTTAAATGTATTTAATTTAAGGAATGAATTTATAAAACATTTGCATACACAAAATAAAATGTGAGCTTGCTCAAAAATTGAATCAAAATATTACAATATTCTTTAAAAGTAATCTTGCAAAAACTTCTGGTTATATAATATATAGGTATATAATATATATAAAATGAGTTAAAAATAGATTGCTCATATAAAATCGAAGTCATTAATACCCAACTTACTTTGAAACATAAACTAAAATATAATATAAATTAGTTTGAAGCATACTAAAGTGCAAACCACACTCATTTCCCATTGAGTTGGCCAATTTAAAAACATCTATAAAGGTATATAATAATTATATTTGAATTCTTAGAGATGTCTTAAATCAATTGTTCTTAACCTTTCTGGAGCCGCGGACCCCCTACATCAACTTTTCTGGTGCCTCAGACTCCCTACGAATCACAATTTCTGCAGATCCCCTTCCCATTAAAAGTTCAAAAATTATGTTTAAATAGAGTAAAAGCTTAAGTTTTTTTACACTGAAATATAAATATGAAAAAGAACGAAAATTTAAATTTTTATTAAAACCTTATATAACTAAGAAATTGCCATAAGCAAAAAATAGAAGATCTAACTTAAAGGGGTATCCAAACTTGATATGATATTCCTATGTACTCACAGCTGATTTGCTTCCACTCCTTGAATGTGAATAATGCCTTGTTGTTTTTAGCAATAACGAGAGCGACAATTGTCTTGGTTGGGGCACATATCTAATCTGTTCATGAAATATAGTAGTCTTGGCAAATAATATTTCTACAAGAGGGGGGTCACAAATTCAGTTTATAGCAAACAGTACCTACGGTTTCTATTCTTTTAAAAACACACACGCATACACTAAAATGACATACAAGGCTAATGAGATTTTTGCCATTGGATATTTTTCATTTATTCATCTCGTCTCCGCTCATCTACCTAAAATTTCTGAATTTCATTGGATAGGAGTTGATATCTTACTTGACGTAATAAATAATGTAATCTATGTTATGAATCTTTCTTTTAAGACATTTCCGAACATTGTCTGACCAGTCTAAAGGGTCAAATGAAACTGAAGGAAAATCATGCATCATTTTATAAGGTATCAAAATTAACTTGCGGAGACAACATACGGACCCCAGGTTGAGAACCACTGTCTAAAATAGAAAATATCATATTGAGAAATCACTTCAATTCAACAATATTGCTACAAATTTCTTTCACCCAACAAACTAGGAGAATTCATGAAAACTAATTCATTCTGTGGCTGCTTGTGTCAATATATCAACATTCTTTATAATTCTACTATTTCTGTATTTTACTATTAAGTGATTATTCATTAATGCACATACATGCCATTTAATCTTTTGTAGTAGACTGCCAATTTAAGATCCCATGAAGAATATTTATCTAGATTATGCTCATACGTATCATTGATTTAAATGAAATTTTGAAGACTGGAGCAAAGCATTATCAAACAGTTTAATTAGTTAAAATTTTAACTCATCATACTAGATTGGACTTCCTGTAAGATAAATTGCACCTTACAATACCAGAAGATATAAGGTATTTTTCAGGTAAGTTATAGATCATTAAAAGCCATATCATTTCAAAGATCTAATCTTCAAATGAAAAAAATTTATTGTCTAGCACATGACTTTCTCCATACAGAGTAATATGACTGCTGTTGACATCAACATCATCAAGAGTAATAAGCAGCAATTACACTTGTGAACAATTATTAAACACGGAATGATTATCACATTGAAAAAAGCAATAAGTAAAGAAAATTGTTAACTGTTGTTATGGATAATAAAATATCGATCACAATTAAAATGTTAGCTTGTCTCTAAACTATGTATTCCACCTTTGTCAATTGTGGGGAAGGAAATTGTCAATGAATTAGTTCTATGGTGTAAACTTCATATGCAAATCTTGAACAACGATAAAACACAGGTAATGCTATTTTCATCAGAAAAATCAGGCCAAAGATGGCCTTACAATTGTTCTAGAACCGTACAGTCTGAAACCTGTTGAATATACAAAATTTTTAGGGTTATACATTGATCCTAACCTCAGCTGGAACCTCTACATTGACAACCTGTGTAACAAGCTCAACTCGGTTTTATTTAAAACATACTGTCAGTGAAAGAATAATGAAAATGTAGTATGGATTTTTCTACTCCAGGGTTTCATATGGTTTAATATTTTGGGATCCTCATCCCGACTTATTGAAATTTTTAGAATCCAAAAAAAATTGTACATAACATTATTAATGCACCATTTAGGGCCCCTTGTAAAGCCATTTTCAAGCACCTTGAAATATCACCACTACCATCTGTTTATATTTTTGTTTTAATTATGTTCATATAACTAACTAGTTGAAATTTCCCAAGAATTATTCTTACCATTTACCGTATTCACCTGAATCTAAGACGACCTTTTTTTCCAAATTTTCAGCTGTAAATATCAAGAGTCGTCTTACATTCGAATACGAAGTATATTTAAGCATTTAATCAATGGTTTTTACAACAAATGGTATATTAGAGTAAACAATTCCCAACAGCAAATTCAAGTACGTACATAAAGAAGTGAAATAAACAAATAGTAATAACAATAAGAAAAGCATGACGGGAATAATAATTATTTAGACTAATAATCATCGTCGACGATCATAACACAGACGACGTACTTTCATCTTCCACGTAATGCCAACCGCAATGTCAAAACAAATGAGAGCGGAAATCATTAGGATTCCCCTTTCAAACGACGCACCGCGATTCACTAAGTTTGACAGTAATTTTGAGTTGTGCATTCTTGATTTAAATGCACAACCCTTAAGTTAAAATGACAGATCATGTTGAAGTACGTGGCACGAGTGCAAAGGGAAAGTTAACAAAGGAATTAGACGGAGCTAAGATACAAATTTTAAGCTGATCGTGATAAATTACGCCGAAAAAACTAATAACTGTGATGCGAGTAGAAAGTTCGGTGTATCTGAGGCAAATGTGCGTCAATGGAAACTCTCAAAACAGGAACTAGAAAAAGCCAAAGCCACAAAGAAGTCGCTCAGTGGTCCAAAATTAGGCCGATTTCATGGCATTGAAGAAGAAGTAGTCAAGTTTGTGCGCACCATGAGGAAGAACGGTATGCCTGTTTCGACTGAAAGTATTATACTTAAAGCTAATGAAATTACTAGAGGACTTAATATATCATTGCAAGAATTCAAGGCCAGCAGAAGTTGGTGCGTGAGAATGATGCGACGAAATAATTTTTCTTTACGGCGACGAACTTCGCTGTCAGAAATTGTCAGAAGACTATGTTGAAAAACTTCTCGCTTACCAGAAATACGTAATTGGACTTAGAAAAACCAATAATTACCTTTTGAGCCAAATAGGAAATGCCGATGAAACTCCGGTTTTCTTCTACATGCCATCTAATTATACTGTGAACGAAAAAGGTGCGAAGTCCGTCCTAATTAAAACTACAGGCAACGAAAAAATGCGAGTCACGGTAATGTTGGCGGTTTTAGCAGATGGGACTAAATTACCACCATATGTGATTCTAAAGCGGAAAACAATGCCTAAGAAACATTTGCCAAGTGGAATAATAGGTGTCAAGAAAAGGGGTGGATGACTAAAGAACTAATGAGAGATTGGTTACATGTGGTGTGGAATAGACGGCCAGGAGCTTTACTGAAACAAAGAGCAATGCTTTCACTGGATGCATTCAAGGACACTTATCTCCTGAAATTAAAAACATAATGAGTGCGATGAATATTGATCTTATTGTAATACCTGGAGGAATGACATCGCAACTTCAAGTTTTAGATGTTGCTGTCAATAAGTGTTTTAAAAATAATTTAAAGGTTTTGTATTCTGAGTGGTTACAGAGTGGAACTCACACTTTAACACCAAAAGGAAATCTTAAGAAACCTGAAGTTGCAATGCTCTGCCAATGGATCAAGGCATCGTGGCAACAAATAAATGCAAAAGTAATAGTGAAAGGATTTAAGAAATGCTGCTTATCTAATGCCATGGATGGGAGTGAGGATGATGTTTTGTGGGAGAGTTGAGAGTGATAAAGATAGTGAGCATGAGGAAAATAGTGAAGGTTGCATAGGCAGTGATGATGACTAACAGAATAAAATGATTTTATGCAGCACTTGGATTGAAATGTTTTTTTGTTGTCCTGAAATGAGTATATTCTGTCAATGTATTTACTTTATTTTTAATGTTATCTTAAAATGAATGCTACCATTTAATTTGTTTGAAAACCTGAATGGTTGTATTTGTGATGTGATCTTATGATTTTAAAATGTTAAAAGACAATGACATTCAAGAAAAGTATAAGAGAAAATAAATATTTCACAAGATTTATAATTTTTGTAGTCATGAAGGTCAATTTGAGCTTTTTTCTCTTTTGGAATCATCAAAATGGGGGGTCGTCTTAGATTCAGGGTCGTCTTGGATTCGGGTGAATACGGTATATAATACTAGGTCAATTACAGACATTCATTTACATCCCTCTCAATTAAGAATTTATTGTAATAGCCCTGAAACAATGGGCAGAAAATTTTACAACACACTGCCTGCCAACACTGAAAACACAAAAATGTGTATAGATTAAAAAAAAGTTTTTTGACTTTTTAATGTACAGGTGTTTTCACTGCATTCCTTAGTTTTTTGTCTATTTGTTTTAATTTTTTTCGACATTTGACTGTGTAAGAATACTTTTGTAATATTTTGTACTTTAACGAGCCTGATGCCCTACCTAGTGTAGCGTCACACAGGCAAATAAATTATTAAATTAAAATTATATTACCCTTCACAGCATACACATCGCATCGACAATCAGAAAACTTTATCATAGCAACAGAAACAATAGTATCACTTAGCAACATATTTAACATGAATTTAGAAGAAAAATCAAAATATCTCTTAAACATTCGGTTTTATGAAAAAATGTTTCAAACAAAACTTGTAGAAAATTACATCATCTACAACTTTGATAATGACATATATTTACATTAACTGAGTTCTAAATGATTTGGAAAAAACAGAAAAACGACAACGATAAACCTTGACTTCTACTTCACCAGTTTTAGCCAAAACCTTTTCTGACCCTCATTTACTAATAAAAATCTTAAATATAAAGTTTTGTGCTGATCTGTTTATTAGTTTTTTAGTTAGAGTGCCCACAAAATTCTACCATATACCCACACACAGATACCAGCGATAAAATAGTGAAAACGTTCTCAGGGAACCTCAAAGTATGTATTTCCATTAAAATTTTGAATTTCATTTTTTTCATGAATATAATACTTTCTCCTATGCAATGTATGGAGAAATTAAAAAAGAAATGCACAAAAATTCTAAAATTGGTGATAGTTTATTAGCCACAATAAAACTGAAGGATTTCTGAAAAAAAAAATGAGAATCAGCTGGTACAACAGACCTTAGGCACTAAATTGAGAAGGTACTAATTTAATTAAGTATAGATGCCACTGAAAGATAGTCTCTAGTCTCATAAACTTCAGTAAAACCCTCCAGCAAAAAATGTTTCATGAGAATGGATAGAAGGCCAGGAAAACGTAATAATTAAATATTCTTTGAAACAAGAATAATATAAGAAATGAGATATCAAGGTTAAAGGAAAGAATTTTCACAATATGGCATTTAACATTTGTCAGTTATGGATAAGTACCGTATATGCCTGAATATAAGGCGACCCCGAATATAGGGCGACCCCCCACATTTTTCCACCAAGGAAACTAGAAAAAAACTTGAATACCGTATATACTCGTGTATAGTACGAGTTTTTACGACCAAATTTTTATTGCAAAAATTGGGGATCGTCCTATACACGAGTAATGCATTTGAGGATTTCAAATTCATGTATCTTCACGGGCATTCTCGGTGAAGTTATGCCACCCGCACGCATTCTTATGGTGGGCTAACCTTAACAGTGAGGTCCTTTATCGTTGTTATGTTGCTTCGTGAAGAGTAGAATCTTTTTCACATATACAGCTTCAAATTCACAAATACTTGATATAAGTGACGATTTATGGGCATTTCCTTTCTGGAATTTTATGTATGTACGTCTTTGTTTGCGTCTTTTTACAAGGGATGGATTGGAACGAGTTGGACTAAAAGTATCGTAGACGGCGTAACTTTATGGAATTTCGACATCTTGGAAAAAGAAATTACTTTGTAATATTCAACAGTTTTTATTGTTTCTTCAATCACACACCGACCGGTTTCCACTACAAAATCATTCTAATGGTGTTATTAACCGACGTAACACCTTTAGAATGACTTTGTAGTGGAAACCGATCGATGTGTGATTGAAGAAACAATAAAGACTGTTGAATGTTACAAAGTAATTTCTTTTTTCCAAGATGTCGAAATTCCATAAAGTTACGCCGTCTACGATACTTTTAGTCCAACTGTTCCAATCCATCCCTTGTGAAAAGACGCAAACAAAGATGTACATACATAAAATTCTAGAAAGGAAATGCCCATAAATCGTCACTTATATCAAGTATTTGTGAATTTGAAGCTGTCTATATGAAAAAGATTCTACTTTTCACAAAGCAACATAACAATGATAAAGGACCTCACTGCTAAGGTTAGCCTACCATTAGAATGCGTGCGGGTGGCATAACTTCACCGAAAATGCCCGTGAAGATACATGAATTTTAAATCCTCAAATGCATTACTCTTGTATAGTACGATCCCCAATTTCTGCAATAAAAATTTGGTCGTAAAAACTTGTACTATACACGAGTATATATGGTATATATATATAAATACAGACAAAACAAATTTCTTCAAATGTAGCTATATACATATATTATTACTAGCAGAATTTCCCGTTGAATTTCAACAGATTTAGTGAAGCTACTACAGCACAACATAATAAATCTTTAAAATATATAGTAGATACTTTTAAAATTACAATTAGCTTTTCTTAACAATTAATCATATTTGCTTGTAACAATCCATTTCCGAGCCTATTGCATTCAAATATAACAATAATTTTATTTCCTATCACATTACTTTCACCAAATCCAGCTTCATTTCTTGTGTAATAATGCCTCGCTGAAATATTTACTTTTATGTCTTGTAAGCAAGAAACCCATGAAAAAGCAACGTACAGTAGTCCATGATTGAACACTGACTCAGGTAAATGTACACCAGATACGTGAGCTTATTTACGTTAATAAACATCATAATGTAGAATATAATTATTTTACTCACAACAAATGTAAGATTCCAGTATTTAATAGACGAAAGAAGGCTCAATTACTTTCATCAATAAACGCTTCCTGAATAATAATCAGTATCTATTTACGTTGCTAACCATAAACATCGATTGTTTCGTTGCTTAAACAAAAGTGCGAAGCGAATAACGCTATACTTTCGTCTATTTGTAAGCTTCATTGAAGCTAAATGAATCGGAGGTAACAATGACGGCCGCCTGGGCAATGCCCGGAAAGAGTACAAAAATCCACAAAATTTCGAAACAAATATCGTATTTCTGAAAACTTCGACCGTGTAACATGTAAACTTCGCAGGAAAAAGATAGTATAGAGTTTTATTCGTCAAATAAAGCAAAAACGAAAAAAATCGGTCCATGTTTACATATTTTTATCCTTGAAGGAAGAATACCTTGCAAGTCAAGAAATGGATTCATACGTGTTATCTTATGGAAAAATGTTAATCTCCTATATTGGCAGCACTGATTAATCCTGGTTGACCAAACTTGACCATTCACTAAGTGAGGATGTAAGGAATAATCGTACCAAATCTGGCTATTCTAACTTTTACCGTTTAGGAGTTCCATGAACAAACACACAAATACACAAACACACGCTTCAAAATATATTATAGTAGACAAGGCATATATTCACATACCACACTTCTTTGGAGCATCTCAAGATGAACTTAATAGCTAAGTGATTTACATACAAATGTATTACCATAGTTACGGTGATCATCCATCCTGTTTTTCAGGACCTTGTCCTGTATATTTTAAATTATTATACAGGATGCCCAAATGTCCTATTTCATTAACTGTCCCCTAAAAATCCTGCAATTTCTAACATGAAAAAGTTTTAATGTATATGTTGCAGTAAGACATATCACAAAAAAATTTCAATTATATTGTCAACTATGTTCAAAATTCAAGCTCCCCTTTTTATTTCAATAGAAATATATCGATTACTGAGTGTTGAATGTCTAAATGTTGATTGGCATATGAAACTTTTATTTATGATAATTTTTTTTTTTAAATGCCCACAAAGAGAAAATGTGTTTTCAGTAGCCTAGATCAGGGGTCCCCAAACTGTTTTACTGAAAGGGCCACATTAGGCTTTATGTACGGCAGCGTGGGCCACTTAAGACTTTTCACATTAAAAATTATTTTGAGGGGGGGAGGGTGGTTGGGTTAGGCAGGCAGGCCGGATTAAATCACTGCCTGGGCCGTAGTTTGGAGACCCCTGGCCTACATTGTATATTTCCATTTCATTTACACGAGCATTGATCAAAGTTGATAACATATTGAGGTAGGTTCCTACCTGTTATCACATCACAAATTTCACAAACAAAATAAAATTAAATGAATTATAAAATGAATAACAACAATTGTTGCAGGGTAATAGCTCTAATAGTCGGTATGAGAAATTTTCAATTCTCTATACTTATCTAGTCCAATTCAGTACCTAGATTTTAACAACAGATTAAGATTATAACAGTAGTACCCTTAAAGATTAAAAATTATGATATATAAATTCAGTTGAGATGCACTTCTCAAACTTCATGATCCCTCAGGCCAGTGTTTCTTTTATTGTCTAGTTACACTCCAGCTTACTGTTAACGAAATGATACATTTTGATATAGAAAAGAATGTGTTCTAATCAACCAGAAACACGATTGATATATTTTGACAATTGATGTTTTAGTCTATGTATATTACTAAGTCCTACTTACTTCAATATCACTTCCAATTTGTTTTATACAGAAATTAAATTAACTTCTTTAAACCAAATTGAAATTATTTTACCCTTACTTTCTCTTAAAAAATTCTGCCAAATGAAAGGTTCGGCATTTTTAATGACCTAATGCTATTGCAACATAAGGCGCTGAATTTGCATTTCCTCCTTAACACAATATTTTACTATTATAACTAGTACATGTTAGTACTAGTAAAATAAACAATTATAAACACTTGTTTTCTTACCAAAAATACAACAGTAAAAAAACCAATGATTACTACAGATTCAAGGGGAGTTAGATCCCACTGAATTCTGAAAAGTTACTTAAGGGTGCTGTGACTCTAAAAAGGTTGAGAAAATGTCAGTATTAACTTAGCTACCTCATATACTACAACCACTTTCTCTAAATTGCTTAAATAAAGTATATTGGATTACTGTACAGAGTAAGTGTACATTTTTCCACTTCGGTGCAATGATTTTGATGACATTTTTTCAGGGCAATTTCCCTTTTATGAAAGCATGTGGTGGTACCAGGTAGAGATCTGCACGGATAATTTCTGTATCCGCACCAACCCATACCCGCAGGCTACCTATCCGTATCTGAACCATACCTGCAAAAATTTCTAAATTACCCGATCCAACCCACACGAATAAATTGTTCAACCCAACCCGACCCACAAGCAGAAGTCGTATCTGCAGGCAAAAATTATCTGGAGCAGCGTCTACGAAACAAAACCTAAAAATTCAAAAGAAAATGACTTAGCAGAACATAACCATGACCCTCTCTTAATGCATAGAATGTTTTGGAAAATTCCACCAATAGCTCCCAAAGAAAGTCACGTCCCTCAAAAGGTAAAGGAGAGGGTCAAAATAGACCCAAAGTCTTTAGGGATTACTAGTAGTGCTATCTAGAGGGGAAACCTAGAACTCGGTAGTGTGGCCAAAATAAGACACCTGTACCAAATTTTCTGATGTGAACATAAGTGATATTGGTAAATATAGAATTTTAACATGTGAGTGGATGCCTGCAGATAATTGTTTTTCCATATTCTGTGCATAAAAAAATGACAAAGATGTAAAGTATTATGTTTCTAGGAAACATTTTAAGCAATTTAATTGGCTAATATTTTCTGAATGTCTAAAAGGTGTTTTTTGTAAATATTGTTTTTTATTCACTAAGTTTGGTGGTTTAAAACATCAAGTACACTTACAGAAACTAGTTTCTCAGCCACTGGTTCAATATTCAAAACTATTAGAAAAAGATGGTGTTGTTCTGTTTCTTCATGAAAAAATTCTTACCATAAAAATTCTCAACTTATGGCTAAAAATTTTATAAAAACCTATGAGTCCTTCCGGTGATGTCAGAAATTTAATAAATAATGAAAGATATAGATGAGTCCAGGAAAGCAGAGATAGATTAATGCCAATAATCGAATGTTATTTTTCTGGCAAGACAAAATATTCCATTGAGAGGACATCGGGACGATGGCTCATTGCTAAAAAACACGGATGCTAACTTCGTAACAAATGAAGGTAATTTCCCTGAGTTACTGTGTTTTTGTACACTTCCTCTAACACAACATACATAAGTAAAACCAAACAAAATGAAATAATAGAATTTTGTGGTGAAGGAATTAAAGATAGTATCTTAACCAAGGTTAAAAAAGTTAAATATTATAGGATATTATTTGACGAAACAACCGACATTAGTCATGCCTCACAAATGTCTCTAGTAATTAGATATTTAGATTCAGATAATTTAGAAATACAGGAAGAATTTGTTGAATTTATTAAATGTCATAATGAAAACTATAATGACTTTACTCATGAGATCATATTATGTGGAGATATTTTGGGAAAAAGTTTTAAAATTTTTATGCACGACTTAAATTTGAAAAACTGTATTGGAATCGGAACCGAGGGCTATAGTGTTATGACGAAAGAATTAAAAGGAGCTGTACCGATATTACAATCATTATCCAACGCAGTTAAAAGTCCATGCTTTAACCATGCATTGAATTTATCACTTCTTATTATCAAAGCATAATGAAGTTTTGGTTGATTCCACAAAATCAATATTAACATATTTAAAAAAAATTGATCCAAACTTTGAGCTAAGTTTAGTTTCCATGAAGCTTAAAACTGAATCAGATTTCTGGAAATTAGGATGGGAATCAAAATTACAAAAACAGGAACATGTACCTGAAAGTGCATTAGAGATATATAAGCAATGCAATCCTGATATTTTTCCGACATTGAAAATAATTCTGCAAGTATTCTGTACACTGCCTGACAGCATTACCTCTTCAGAACAAAGCTTTTCTGCTTTAAAGCGACTAAAATTGTGGCTACGATCAAACATCTCCCAAGAGAGAATAACTGGATTAGCTTTGTTACACATCCACAGAGATATCACCATTGATGTTAGTAATGTTATCGATAAATTTGGGGCTAATAAGAATAGAAAACTTGATTTCCATATATAATTCTCTGAATTTTGTCGTGAAATATATTCTCTGTATTTGTTTACCTATTTTATGTATTATGATACAATTTTCTAGAATAAACATTTCTTTTTGTTGTATATTGCATTTCTTTACGAGTTTAATAAAATTTTTTCCCCTAAAATATATAGTCATTTTCTCATAATCATTACCTCCCCCCCTAAACTTGAGGGCTGGATCCGCCCTTGTTGAGCAGCACTGCCTTAAGCAAATAAATGTTGGTAAAAACTCTGATCAAATTATAAAATAAATTCCTTTCTATATTATACATCTAAAAATCAAAAACTACAGTATCACATCAGATTGGCAACATCTTGCAATAAGATGGAGCAGCATAATAAAAATGACAAAAAACAACACATGACAAGAAATTAACTGTAAAAGATACTTTAAATTAATTACAACGAATAGAATTTTTGACCCATAAGACAAACTAGATAATTCTTCGATGAATTAATAAACTCAACAAATTTCAAAGCCTTCACGCCAAGATCAACAACATTGCAGCAAACATAAAATTCCTTAAACAATACGAAAAACACAACAGTCATCCTAAATTCATGAAGATTTTCCCGAAACCAAATAAAACCAATGCCAGAAAGAGCAATTATGATTGTTTTTTTCATAATCAAGCATTTAGCTGTAACAAATATTTTATATTAATTACAATACAATATTTAAAAAAGCAATTTTATTCCCTTTATTAAAAGGAAAGTCATTCAAATCTAACTTAAAGCAAGGGTTAAAATGGTCTACAGCTGCTGAAGAAAGAAATAGCATAAGTGCATAAAATGGAGAAATATTAAAAAGTATGGTAAAACTTTTTACAAATTTTCAGGATAAAAAGAAATTCAATATAGGAACACAATAAAACAGCGAAAATGCTTGTTTTAAACATTTTTCGGAGTCAGTAAAAGCTAAAATGTGCACACCATACATTTTATAAAACTAAACGGATTCTATATCACTTTATAGTAACATTGAAGTGACCTTCTAATTTACTTGTCAAGTTTTTACAAAACTAAGAATTCAAAAAATCTTCAAGTTTATCGAATGTTGTTACAGACATTCTATTACTTGCATAATTAAATATAATAAGATCCTTCGACTAACTTATATCACAGTTTACACCATTTGGCTAATGAAGAATGTATAGTAACCCCCTTCGAGGCATCTACAATAGAAAAATTCGTTGATTTAGAAATTATAAATAGCTCTATAACACATATTGCCACAACGCTATCACACTGACCAATTTATGGGAATATCCTTAAATCAACGAAGGGCACACGAATTAAAAAATAAAAAGGATTGCCGTCGGCCTTGTTATCAGTTATGATGTTCGATGGTCGCACATTCCGATTACGAATATTAAGTGGCGATGCTGAATAATTAATAAGATTCTTACTCTTGGTCATATAAAACTATAGAAACAAAGACAAGGCTTCGCTGTTTGATCTGCAAATAAAAAATGCAGTCTTAGTTATTTTTGCAAAAATCGAAAGACGAACATCACACGCACAAATTACTCGTGTAGTATGGAAACGGTAATTTTCTTTTCGATAAATGTTGGCTACCAAATAAAGCCTTGTCGTTGCTTCCATTCAAGAACAAGCGCTCCATCGAAAACCATTAGCGGTAAATAAAATACTTCCGCCAATGCGCATGCGCGCCAGCCTTTTCCATTATCCTGTTACTTGTTCGCGGGAATACAGTCTATTAGACTTGATTATTTTAGTTTGTATTTGTAATTACGAAGATCGCCTTAATATTGTTATACATTCCATTTTTTCCGCTAGAGACGAAGTTATAAGGATTGAAAATTTAATTTTCTTGTAGCGATGATAGCAATTCATCATGAAGCCTTCTTGCAAGCTTGTGCAAACTGCAAAAGATATTTTTCGGCAACAGTTAAAAAGGTGTGTTACAATAATCCTTAGTTCTCAATAACAACATGTAACTTGGTAACTAGTAAACACTACAACAGTCTGTTTTGTGCTGTTTTGCACCTTCACACACCTTCATATGATAAGTCATGATAAGCGTAAAACCTGACTAAGGCTCCCAAAACTTTCATTTGTCATCAAAATAAATCATACTGATAATTTGTCAATGAGAAATGTGTTTTAATTATAAAGTTTTATTACAGCATATAAGCATTATTGTATGTAGTATCGTAAACATTTTTATACTCCAATAGTGAAGTTAATTTTAAACTGGTAATTGTCAATTTTTTAAATGGTAATACGCAAAGAAGGCGACGCAGTAATTCAAGGTTACCTGATATTCTGATTCTGTACAGAATACGCATAAGGATATGTATACGGAAGTAAGCATTTATTCGTAATATAATTCTTTGTTGGAGTTGGGGGACATGAAAATATATTGTTAAGTTGTAGTCTGGCATTTAAATTTTTTATAATGTGTAAATATTCCTAATAGAAAATTCACTGTAATTGTTAAAATATGGATTTTTTAGACGGGACTCGGAATTATTGTGCTGTATGTACCTTTTGATATCAATTTATTGAATCACTTCCCCGCATAAGGTTATCTGTTAGGGTAGGGTTTCCTGGCGCTAGTTATATTTGTATTAAACATTGTTTTCTGTGGAGCTTGTACTTAACTTATATTTCGTTGTGATGAGTTTTCCTTTGTAGCACTACTATCATTGCCTCTCCTTCAAATGATAGTAAGTCAATTGCTGCAATAAGCATAATAAAATTTTTAGGCATCTATATTAAATCTAATCTTACCTGAGATACATATTAACCACCATGCTAGTAAAACGAGTTCAGTTTGTTATATCTTATAATATATGCCACATACAACCAGCACTGATATCTTACAAATACTTTTTTGAATACTTTTGTAGTTGGGTATCCCCTCTTGTCGTTTCCAAGGTAAATGTGTAGGATAAATAAAAACATTGTGGCGCAACATTGAAAGGATATATTGACGAGCCTTCGGCTCGCTCTGTTTTAATGGGTAGTCATCTCCAGCCACTACCGCACCCTTCACCTCGTCCAGAACCAAAGTATCCCTCCCCTTTGTCTGGTGATTGGGTTTGTAAATGTCGAGACCGGCCAATCAGATATAGATATTGTCCTAATTAAAAATTATTAAACATTCTAGAAGGTTTTTTTTAATCGGTTATTTATTCTCAGGTTCTGATTGCCTATATCATTTACTATCTCAAATAAACAAATTGTATCCCTTATCTTAAATGATGTATTAACAAAGAATATTAAAAATATATTAACTTTGTCATTTTGTTTTTTGTCCTTTTGTTTACATTTTGTAGTAGGGGGTACCCATGTAAAGAAGTGCCCTTTTTTGGGTAATATTACTCTGCAATATCGCATGGAAATCTAATAACACCCAATGACATCCTATTTTATATCTTCCATCATTTATAGTTTATAGTATAGTTTATACTAAAAATAATCTTAACTCCATCCATAAAATTCTTAACATCCATTCTTACTGTACCAGAAACTAAAATTCTATAACTAAAAACATTAAAACATCTCAGGAACCAAAAGAAATGTGCAGAACATTCTTCAATAAGCTTCCTTTATCTCTGAAATCTACATATAATACTCAGGAAGAATATTACCTAATCAATATTACACAACACAGGACTATCTTAATGACATCTGAATAACTAATGTGAAGTTTCTGTATATGTGCCACTTTTGTCATTTATTCAATATAGATTTTTTAAATTCTTAGTAACTATCATGATTGTACTTCCTTTTCTGACATGTTCTATTAAACATGTACTGTTGACATTTGAATGAATAGAAAATAAAAGAGACAATAGTACATTTACCAATATTTTGAGCTATAAGTTTTAAATAAATTTCATTATATTTATCTCAGAGCTTAGTGTGGTGCATAGACTTTGAATATTTTGTTTCCAGCTGAGTTGTTATGAACTTGTCCATAAAGTAATACAAAAGTACATTCTTCCTCAAGTTTTCATGAATGACAGTGTTCATGCTAACTTTTTCTGTGCCACAGATAATATCATGTGTTTTTGCTTTATCTAAACTGATGAATATTTTTTTCATCTAGTTACTTTGCTATTGAATTAATTGTACTTAAAGACTTAATTTCTAACATTTATTTATTTGCAATACAGCCATCCCTCGCTTAACGAAGGGGTTACGTTCCTAAAAAACCTTAGTTATGTGAAAACTCGTTAAGCGAGAGCTAATTTTCCATTGTTTTATATGGGAAATATTTAGTTTTGTTCCTAACACACTTAATTTGATAACCTAATAATAATAGAATGGCTAAAGTTCACCGAAATTATTTATATGATAGTGTAATTGGTTGTATTTATACTTATAAAGCAAAAGTTGAAAAAGAATGACACGTCTGCCTTTTTCTATGATGATACGTTCAATGTTCACTTTCACACTAAGATTTCTAGTAACCTTTTCGCATTCATCACCAGACTGTGGTGTTGCCAACTCTTTAGTCAATTCTTGAAAATCTTCAGTTGTAAGTTCTTCAGGAACAGCATTAAGAACCTCCTCAATTCCCTCATCATCAATTCCATCTATGCCAGCATCAGTTGCCAATGCTCACAGTATCTTCGAAACCGTGAAAGTCATTAACTGCTTCTGACCATAACTTTCACCAAACAGCATTCATCGTACTTTCCTTAATTGCATCCCAGGCAGCTGCAATATTCTTTATCGCATCATTTGTATCATATTTCTTCCAAACTTCAATTAGTGACTTGCTTTCATCTTTCTCACTTTCAACGAGAACAAAACGCACTGCACGACCATTCCAAATGCACGGGCAATTACAGATGTCTTCTCTCCTCTTTCCTTTCTCTTGGCAATATCTGTCTTCATTTCTATCATTATTGCCTTTCTCTTCTTCGTAGGATTAGGTAATGATGTTGAGCTTGGTCATTTTGGTGCCATGATATATATTGGGGTTATGAAAATAGTAATAATAACACTTTATTCACACGAGAGATGAACAAAACACATGAGAACAAATTAACACCGAAAGAAAGTGTGTTTCGGGGTTAGTAGTGTGCCGCATGCGAAATTCAAACATCTTCGCCTTCGTTATAGTGAGATTGTCTTCGTTATATTGAAAAGTAGTATCAAATAAAAACTTTCGTTATAGTGAAACTTCGTTAACCGAATGTTCGTTAAGCGAGGGATGGCTGTATAGTTAGTGTTACATTTTCTGCATTTAATATTAGATTTACTTATCTTATCTTTTCCTTTTTGTGGTCATTTATATAAATATTAAGAAGCAGAGAGTTAAATATTAAACCATTTGGTATTCCATGCTTTGCGATTTTAATATCTATTTTGATGTTTCCTTTAAAACTGGTTTCAGTGAATGTTTAATGAGTCTGGTCTTAAATGTATGAATTATCCTGTTAAGAGCATCTCTACTGTAATGAGAGAGGAGGATAGAAAAATGTAGACTGTAATAATAATACCGTTATTTTTCCATAAGGTCAAAGTGTCATGGGAAATCGTCAATAAGATAAACACAATCACAAAAGAAAATACAAAGAAAACAATATTACTGCACAAGATTCCTAAAGAAAATTAATAATACATAAAAACATCAGCCATACAGAACATAGTGAATAATTACTAATACAAATTAACATTTCATTATATTGCAGAAAAAGAATGAACAATGGTATTAGTTATTAGAATTAATGTCCAATAATTCCAGATCTAGAAATTTTTGACCAAGTAGAATGGCCTTTTGAGCAGCCAAGAGGCTAAAATGAATTTATATAAAAATAGCTTAGCATAATTCTATCTATCTACCATAATTTTTAGTCAGATTCTATGATGATTTTTTCTACTGGTGATTTTTCATTTTATGAGACGAACCAGTTTTTCTTCCAGATCTCTCATTATAAACTTTTCATCTTTTATTTTGGAGAACATTTATTTTATGTGTACAAATCTGCTACTAATGGAAAAAAATTCATATACAAATGGTTTTTGCTGGTTACATGTAATAATGTACAATTTTTATTTTACATTATACTTATTAATAAGTAACACGAGATTGATAACATTGTCATAACTTGAACAAATCCATTTGCACACCGCCATTCTATTTACAGAGAATGATTTTCCACCATGTTCTATGTGACGTTTTCCTGACCATTTGCGGGGTCACAAGTTGAAATGAATCATTTATAGCATCCTTAGTTGTAATTAATTACCAGTAAGTAATAAAAGTTATAATTAATTATCAGCAAGCTTAAGTGGATGTGACAAGACATTGTGGACACCTTGTACTTTTTAAATTCTTTATAGTTACGTATAGGTATATGTATACTTGAGCATTTTCTTTACCAGCATCATCTTCTCTCATTTAATATCTAAACATTGCATTTCTTAGTAAAACATGTAAAGGTGTAACTTTTGTAAGTTTAGTTATAGTTTTGGCCATTTGATCAATTAGATGTATTATACATTTTTAATTACCTAATAAGATACATATTCAGTTATGTCTACAAGACTTTACGAAAACACAATTCTGCAGTAACCATAAAAAGTTTGTAAATATCTTATGTGAATTTTGAAACTTTTGTATAGCTCTTACAAGGGGAGGACCTGGGCGTGGGATCATAGGTTTTGCTGAAACTTCGTAGGTGCATAGCGGTAGACTCCAGGGTCACAGCCAACCCCCCTTTTGGGCATATATGAGCAGTAATATTTTTGTAAATTGTGTTTAAAGTTTGCAATTCTGCGACACGCACGGTAATTACACAAACGACCACATTGCTAGACAACAGCCGGCATAGCCCAGCACTACAGATTTAGGCTGGCAAACTGGAGTTGCGGAGGTTGCACCCAGTTTTGTTTGTTTTTTTCCCTTGCTTTTTTTATTAATCCTGTTTTGCTTTTTTTATGAAGTTTTACTCGGTATTCGCAATCACTTTATAATTTTTTTCATCTCTACATTTTTTATTTTTGTGAACACTAATATACGCTTTTAATCATCTATAATTTGCAGAAAAATATCAGCCATAGAATCATTGTCATTCTTTTAATAATTTGAATTGGTGAAGCCAGTTCTAGATATATCCATTCTTTTTCCTGATCCTTTGCTCATATTATTCGTCATGCTTCCGTGATGATATGCTTAGGATTCTTATGAGTGAACTGCGAAATCAGAGTTATGGAGCAGAAGTGAGGAATGTGGACCATACACTCGTGCTGATTAATACGTATTAAAATATTTATTTTCCTTATGAATCCCTCAGAAATACGGTGGGTTGATAGAAATAATGAAAAATTTCGAGAACGAAAATGCAGAGACAAAAAAAAATTAAAAATTGAATGCAGATACCGAGTAAAACTTCGCAAAAAAGCAAAACAGAAATAAAAGAAAAAGAGAGGGAAAAAAAAACGACCGAAACTGGGTGCAAACTCCAGATCTCCAGTTTGCCAGCCCAACTCCGTAGTGCTAGGCCACGCCGGTTGTTTTCTAGCAGTGCAGTCGTTTGTGTAATTACCGTGCATGTCGCAGAATTGTGAACTTTAAATGCAATTTACATAAAATCTACTGCTCATATACGCCCAAAAGGGGGGTTTGTTATGATCCTGGAGTCTAGCGCTATGGATCTATGAAGTTTCAGCAAAATTCATGACCCCACATTCAGGTTCTCCCCTTGTTAGAGAAAAAACTTTTCAATGTGATTTAACCTGTAAAGTGGTCTCGGTATTTCTTCCTTGAATTAAGAAATTTTGTATGGAAGTGATTTTTTTTATCGCTATGTAATTAATTTTTCCATCTCATTCTTTAGAATATGGAGCTACTTAGAGGCATGCACGTGGGGGAGTGATCCAGATGGTTCAGACTCAATCCCACTCCATTTAACACATTCACTACTCCTGACACACATGTGCATCTTTGTTCCTCATGGTTCTATATACCATTAGACGCGTTGTCTTGGCAGTGAGGGATAGGTCACTTATGAGGGGCTCTCTTTTTGGTCCCTTTTCTGTGAGTAATCTTCAAGTGAGTTTTAAAATGTTAGTTAAGTATAAGTTTTCAATCTTTTCTATTAAGTTTTATAAAAGTTTTACACCTTTCTATGCTCAATGTGTATAAGTTATAACCATATGTTCTATTGCTCACTTTTTCGAATTGATCTGGCAGTTTGAAAAAAATCACCACCACTTTATCTTAAACTTTTATTATTTAGGAAGTCATTTTGTTGTTCTTTTTCTTTGTAAGTATGTTTGTATACTCTCCTTAATGCTAAATTGTTGATATGGAGGCTTAATTAAGATTCTGAACAAATGGTTCCAGATAGAAAGTTTAATTAATTATTGAATAAATTACTTTGTCATATAATTATATGACTAAGCTTATAAAGAACACTAATTTTATAATTCTAAATAAAATGCACTTTTTCATATTGCATGAGCAAATGAAGCTCCCATTTTGATTCTTGTTTTTTCTTAAAAATATAGTGCCTATTTGTTTTGTCCGTCTGTCTGTACTTATATGAGTGGCTATGCTAGTGGATGGATATAATTGAAATTTGGTAGTTAGCAGGGGCATATATTCTGGTTGTGCTAGGTGTGAGGTACACACCCACTGAATATCACAATATATATTATGAAAGCGTTAAACAGAATAGCGGTGCTGTGGAGAGAGACTGGAGTTATGCATAGTGGAGAGAGACTGGAGTTATGCATAGTGAATTACTACCTGGAAGTCGAGCAATGATTCAACAAAGTCATGCGATCTGAGTCTGCATACTTTGTACCACTCTGAAGCATTGAACAAAATTGCAACATGATAGAGAGTTGAGCAGTCCACTTCTACCCCTGAGAAGGGTATCCCAGTAGAGAGACTTGGATTATGCATTATAGCTTATCGCTTGTAAGGTGTGTGGTTGTTGAACAGCTCTTAGGAGGGAATTGGGTGTTTGGTCAGCTGCAAGCAAGCTGTTGAGTGACTATGGCATCGTGTTACTACAGTCTGGACGACCTTACTTTGGGATTGATACTTCGGGGCAGAGTAGGGGTGGGGGCTTGGCAGGAAAGACTCCCCTCCCTCACAGCCAATCACAGACGGAGGGGAGGAAAGTGTTGCTAAGAGCAACCATGCTGCGTTGCCGCTATGTCCTCTGTAAACAAAATACTTGGGACCGCTCGTGTGTCTCCACTGCTAGGAGGTGGGGGGACATCTTCTGGGGAGAAAACTCAAACTCGGCATTGCCATATCTACTACATTGGAATGCACCTTTCGGTGGGCTCGTGAAGCAAAAGGCAACACAGCACAGAGAGACTTGAAGTTGACACAACAGAGGTCTGAGAGAGAATGAAGTTGAGCCCAGTGTCGCTCCATCTCCTTCATTCCTATTGGTTCTCGCACAATCATGTTTTGGGATGCTTTCTGTTCTCTTTCTCTCTCAGTAGCAAAGATATTTAAAACGCGGTTTTCGCATGTTTGAGGGCATCTGTTATGCACATGCTGGCAACATCACACCCGAGCCGCCTCATACGTCAATCCCAAAGTAATTTCGTCCAGACTGTAATCATTCATTTCTTCTCTTGTGTTTTCTATTATATTAGTTTTTTGTACGTTTCTTTAAAAATTTTTCTGTTACTTTTTGACACTTGAAATATTTGCCCATCCAATAAATTGGGAAATAGTTTTGAAGATTTACAATGTGTACCATTTTTCAACTTGAACCTATGCTGATCGTAAGAAGGTAAGCCTTGTCCAGCTCTTTCAAATCTACTTTGTAAGCATAAAGATGCAAAATCTGAATATGCGAGACATTTTTCCATTTCACAACATGAAACATTGGAATGGTTAATTGGCTATGAAATGCAATCTAGAATTTTTTGTATCTCATGTTTATTGTTCTCATAAGAGAATGGTGTGTGCAGGGCCACCGCAACAGAGGTACGGAGCCCAGGGCAAATCGACCTATGCGGGGCCCTGTTATCATTAACCGCCAAATTAAATTTAGACTTTCCTTGTGATAATATAGAAGCATGGGAGCTCTGAAATCGCAGAGCCAGGGCCATGCCCTAGGGAGGCCCTGGGTGTATGGAATGAGCATGGGTTTTCTGATCTTAACAATTTAGCATGGCAAAAACATGAAAGATCTCAATCAGATCTTTTCTGAATCTTATACTTTTTGGAAAACAAAGAATCAACACTTTGACAACCAACTAAAAATTGAAATAAGTTGGCATAATGAACAAGTGAATAAAAATAGAGATATTTTGAAAAGGCTCATTGATGCAATATGTTATTTATCTAAACGAGAACTTCCTTTGCGAGGTCATGATGAGTCTAAGAATTCCATGAATGGAGGTAATTATATAGAATTTTTAAATGTACTTCACGTCTATGATCCTCTTTTAGATAATTATTTAAGTACATCAACTGTGTTTCAAGGAATTTCTCCCACTGTTCAAAATGATCTTATCAAGTCTATATCTAATGTCGTTAAAGATGCAGTAAAAAATGAAATTGATTCAACAACTTTTATAGCCATTGTACTGGATGAAACTTCGGATGTCATGTCAAAATCACAGCTCTCAACAGTTTTGTACATGATGGGGAAATACATGAAAGGTTTATTGGATTTACAGACGTTAGTGCTGATAGAATTTCTAGTGCTTTATTAATCATTTTGTTAATACATTTCATGAATTTAAAATTGAGAGCAAATTGGTTGGGCAAACCTATGATGGGGCATGTGTAATAAGTGGACATGTAAACAGACTGCAGAGCAAAGTTATCAATAAAAACCCTTTAGAATTTTTTACACATTGCTATGCTCATGCATTAAATTTAGTTTTGAAACAAAGCCTTTCTAATAAAAAGAATGTGGGAGTTTTTTTTCCAAACTTTAAGTGGAATGGCAGCTTATTTTTCTAAATCTTCTAAAAGGGAGTATGCTCTAAAGTATTTTGTAACTAAAAAGTTTGCATCCGTAACACTTACCAGATGAAATTTTACATCCTGATTAACAAATACAGTGAAGGATTACAGAAATCAATTGATAGAATTATTTTAATATGTTATTGAACATTCTGAATAATGGGACATTGAAGCAATTGTTAAAACACATGGATTTTTGGCCTTCTTGCAAGGTTTTCATGCAATTTTATTCTCTGAATTTTTTTCAAAACATGCAAGAGATTATTTGCCTAGATGTAATTCGCACAATATCTGCAAGGTAGAAGTTTGTCATTTTACTGTACTAGTAGTTCTGCTATTTCCCTAGAGGTGGCACTTGGATATTGCCTGATGTCATACCGGTTGCATAAAACTTTTTTTTCTTAAATGCACGCCCACCACCAATGACCAGGATATGCCACTGGTAGTTAGGGTTCTTAGGTGGTCGTTACATAGAGTAAAAACTTATTGCCTTATGGTCATGTCTGTCTGATTGTTTCATCTGGAAATCTATTGAATGGATTATTATGGAGTTTGGTACTCAGGACTTTTTTAACAAAGAACAAATATATAAATGGTTCACATAACCTAAGCAGGGGTGCCACCTTTCTATGAACAAAGTTAAAGTCGAAAAAAATCGCAAGTCGAGCTTTCCTTAATGATTTCATTGTGATTCAAAAGCACAAGCATCACAGATAAGGTAGAACTGGTTGACCAAGGCATCTGATCTTTATTAAGAAGCTTAACCGATTGATCGGTCGGTGACAGTTTTCGTAGATGAAGCTTGGGCCGATTGATCGGTCGGCTATCAGTTAAAGGGTTAATGTATAACCTGTAACATATTTGCGCATAGGAAACATGAAACTCGCTACATATTGGATTAAAAGTCCACAATGCATTATTTGAAGATACCCATCGTATTTCGCGTATTTCTTTCTATTTACTAGCACTGTCAGATACGGTTTTTAAAAAGAAAACAAAACCTCGATTATTATATCCATTGCTAAGGCTTTGGTTAATGTCTTCGCCCACCCTGCTTTCCGCCGACCCTCTTTATTATGGAATAAATCTTTCACATGTTATTCTAAAAATTATCTTCTGTATATCAATAAATTGATGTGAAATGAATGCAAGGACTGAATGGAAGACGAATGGTAATTAGCAGGGTAGCGCCCCTACATCCTTCGGTGCCCTTATTCTCGGCCACCCCCAATAAGCATCTTACCTACAATAAAGTGATGCAACCCCGTACCTCGAGGGTTCGGGGGCAGAATTTGCTACGGAGATTTGCTCCCTTGGCATTTCCAACTTTCACTTTTTGCATTAACACATGGCTTCGAAAAGATCGGCGAGGAATACACATCGCCCATCCAGCTTATAACTCGCATTCCGATAATATACAGACACAAATACTATCATGTGATGGTGCCCCTGGCATGTTGGCGCACGGGTGCCTTGCATCCATTGCGTCCCGGGTTGACGCGGCCTTTCTGAAATCAACCACCCTGAGTGCAAAGAGCGCGTCGCATAAGGGCGCCAACTTTCCTAGAACGCCTTCCCATCAAGGTACAGGGTGAGCGCAGAGTAACTGAACATGTTTTTTACTTGTATATCTCGCAAGCGAAACCTACAACAAATTAGTATCTTCTCTTAAGTAAAACCCACAAGGAGACTCACTGAACACTATCCAATAATGTATCGATTCACAGTGAAAATGGGGTACCGCCGAAAATCTTTTGAGCGCCCCTTTATTTTCGGCGCCCCGATGCCTTGCTCACCTCCCTTGCCGCCTAGAGCCGGCCGTTTTTAATGAAGCTCAACCTTGAAAACTTCCTATCAAAGCGAAATTATTACGTAAATGATATGTAAACAGTAATGAAAAGAATATGACACCAAAATCTTGTATAACGAACAAATAATCTGAAATTTTTCTTGTTTTATCCTTTTGAGGCCGTCTATTTTATAAAGCAAAAAGATTTTATTTTTTGAATTTTTTTAAATTCATACTTGTTATATCATATACAAATTCCACAGCTTATTGTTTTCGTTTCGCTCCTCGAATCGACCTGTAATCGACGTTATTCCAGTATCTACAACCGGACGAAAAAAGGTTGAGCATCCTTAGAAGTTTTAAATTTCAAAATATTGATTTTTCCGCCCCTCTGAAGTGGCGCCCGTAAGCGATTGCATAGGTCTCTTACGCCTTAAACCAGCCCTGAAAACTATACTTCACCGGGGCACATCTGCGCCCTCGGGCCTAAGGTTGGTGGCCCTGCCCTAGTATATTTGAAAAAGATAAGGATAGGAACAAAATTATATTAAAATACATTGCTGATGCTTATAAATGTCAGTTATAAAATGATGTGATGAATTTCTATTTATAATATAAAGATCGTGTGCTACTTTTTGCGTGAAAAAAGACCCACCAATGTCTCAACAATTTACTTACCATGATAAAATAAATAATTTTCTATCCCTACCACATTTTATACCGTTATTTGTAATAGTAAAATCGCATTCTTTGATTCAGAAGTCATGCGTGAAAGCTGAAACGATTAGAATAATTACAATCTTTAATGCTTTCCCGTACCCCTGTACCACCGTGGATGTACCGAATCGTGTCTAAAAACTGCATTGTCAAATCTTTTTAATATTTTGCTAGTATTAAAAAGTAATTCAGTGATAAAAGTTGCTGATTCTCCAATTGAGACGTGACTTTTTTTCGATCTCACGTAACCGATATTACGTTGATAATCACTATTATTATTGTTTTCACCCTTCCTGTTCTTTCGCCGGTTTAAATGTATTTCTTAATGAAGCAACAGTAATATTATAATTAAATCTAAGCGAACTTATATATCATGCATTCGCGGGGGCATCGAGATAGCCATATGGTAGTTTTTATGCAAAATAGCAGAAATTCATATTTTTACCAATTAATCAGTAAATTCTAGTTTTCTTTTAATAGCGTAACTGTGTCACCGATCTGTTATGATAATTTTTAATATGTTAAATATAACAGGAGAAGTTACGATATTTAAAACTCTGATAGATAAAATTAATTGTATTCCGACTTTTCTCACAGCCACAATATTCCTTCCACAATATTTATTATTCTTCAGTATTCTATTTTAGAACGAATTGCTGGAGAAAGAGAGAGACTGATAGAAAAAGAATAATATTCTTACCACCTCGAGGAATAAATAAAATCTCCATATTTTCAATACTTACTTAAACAAGAATCCCAAGCCAACATGATCGAGCAGCAACTTTCTGCGGCCGCGGTCATGCTGGAAATTTATATTTTCAAGCGCTTTAGCGCTCTCCTCGTCTACCAGACGATAAACACCTCCATTGGTATTCAGAAACGAAGATGTTACCAGGGAATCGATTCGAAGGTCAAAGCTTACTTGTTTCGTCCCGCTATTTAAGAGTCATACTACACGTTATATTGCTATGGCGAACTTCATTTCTTCTCACAACGTTATGTATATTCCAATAAATAAATCGTGGGGACATTTTTAATTGCGCGGACTTGGGTCCGTCGCGAGCACGTAGCCACTTGATAACAAAATGAGCACTTTATAAGTAACACTGAAACAATTTCCTTGGAATTCACTTGGAAAAAATATCAATAAAACACTATAAAATGGCGATTATCCATCCGCAAATCACTATACTCTGTACACAGCTTTCAACCGATTCTCCTTCAGTTGCTTTTAGATTCTTAAAATGAATTTTCCTGACCTGTACAAGCAAAAAAATCTTGTCATGCGCATGCGCGCAAAGTTAAAATATTCGCCTGAATAACCAGATCTTATCCAGAAACAAGTAATGGGTATAAAAATAAATTTTAAAGAATAACTTTTATATTTTTACATTTATTATATTCGTTACTTCAAATTTGGTGAAATTACCTGCATAAGTTACCTTTTACTGGTGGAGGCGGTGTTATATTCAATTAATCTGGATATCAAGGCAGAAGACATTTCTTGTCGTATACAGATCAACGAAGCGCAACACGAGTAATATCAAAGGTAAGTAATCGGTACTATTACACAATCATTATGGACGTAAACGTGCTTTTATTGCTTTTAATACGAGAGAGAGGGAGGGAGGGGACAAAGGGAGGGAGGGTGAGAGAGGGAAATGACTTTCAATACAATTAATGTTTCTGATGCCAATTTGATCACCATAAATAGCTTGAACGATCGAATCTTTACTCCCGTTGATATTTCAATGGGCATTACGCTAATAAGGTTTTAAAGGAGAAATATAAGACTCTGATTCCCATTAAAAGCTTACCCATATGAAAGCATTAAGCCTGTTGCCTAGGTAGCTGATTGTTGGACCGATAAAAATTACCACTTTTTGCCGATTTAAACTATAAGTTTACGCTAATTCTACTCGGATTGAAATTCTGTCTTCAAAAATAAGAAACTACAATTCATCCGATAGTTTAAGTCTCCAGTTCGTATGTTGACGGGAAATAATTTTAAAGAGCAAATATAAAAACCTCTACACCAATTTACATGTTTTCTTATGGGGCAAAAAGGGGCCAAAATAGCCCCTCAATGTGGGAATTTCGAAAGTTTCGGATTTTTTCCTTCGGCTATGACCAAAAACCTATAATCCTACCAAATTTCAAGTTTCTAGCACATCTGGATGTGCCTCAATTTCGTATCTTGCCAAAATGGTTACAAACCGCTATATATATATATATATATATATATATATATATATATATCGAGTGAGGTTAATATAAAAGTTATTAAATAAAATACGAAGAAATAAGAAAACGTGAAATATAGGGATGGAGTGCTGGCCTGATGAATAGAGTTGAGGATGTTGTTTTTATACACTTCGACGCTCTTACATGTTTTCACAAAGGAGATTAATGTAGAAGAATCTAATCTAAATAAGAAATAAAATAATTATCAAGCTCGTCTTGTGGCTAAAATCAAAATAGGAAACCTCATAAAGTCAAAAAATGGTTGTGAAAACCGTAATGTGCATACGGTTTTCCTTACAATATAATGACTTGGAGATTTATGTTTTAACGGTTTACTAGAGAAATGTTGAAGGTAAAATTAGTTCGTTTTCGAAATTATATTATCAGAGTAGGAACAAAACGCGCTCAGGTTTATAGAAAATTTGTAGTCTGCGGAACTCTGATCGTCTGGGAGTCTGTTAAAGGCGTTAGTGATTAAAAGAATGAAATCGAACGCTAGAAGCAGTTTTGTAAATATGTTATTTATCCTTGGCCCCGATAATAAATTTAAACTACAGTAATGCGATTGATAGAAATCATTGGTTCTATTCTGATGGGTGAATGCGAGAAGGTTGAGAACCACTGGTTAATTAACAGTCGTTTCTGTAGGAAACGTTATATATAGGTTCCCGTGCCGTCCTCAGAATTCCCTTCAACATTGCTGTTCTAGATTAACGTTCTACTCCATCATTACGAAGATAATTTATACTCTTTTCATATGGATATCTTAGATGAAAAAGGCCGAAAATATCTGACATTCTCATCCACCTATTCTTACAATAACGTATGTTTATTTTGATAGATAAAATCTCAATCGACTCTCGACTTTAAAGTATGCCGAAAATAGTATTCAACACTCCCATTTCACATTTTTTTGATGGGCCGTGAGTTGTTTGGTCCGGTTATGGTCAGTTCTTAGTCAAAATAAATTAATATTCATTTTAAAAATTTTCCCTCGTGGTTACTACGGTGAATTTTTCCTTAGTCGAATGGAATTTATGATTGAAATCGTTCGCAAAAAATATTTAGCTTTTCTCTGCTTAAAAACTGCCGAAAAATGTAAAATATTTCAAAGATTTATGAACAACGAGTTAGTAGGAAAATATTCGTTTTAAGACGATGAAAATTATTCATGAAAACTTTGATATCTCTTTTTTCAAAATGAACCTAAATTGCAAAACTTACTGATAGCAGATCGAGAGTGAAAATAATGTACAATTAAAGTGAAATTCTTATAGGTTATAATATTTTATTTCACTTCACGGACGATCTAAGGATATCATGAATATCGTTATTGCTATGAAACACCTTGAAACTTATCTTATATTTTTTAGCGCAGTCAGTTTCCAAGGCTATCTTTAATAAGTTAACGTGTGCATATTAAGACGTTTCATAATGCCTTGAGGGGAAAAAATGCGTGACAGTGAAATTGAGCATACCAGTCACTGGATAACCGATTCACTCTTAAGAGCGGTGACAAGTACCGATTACCAGACGAGAAGAATAATCTCTCGCGCCATCTAGTGTTCCTGGAATCGCTTGATGTATGCTTTTAACGTCCACTTAGCAGATTGTAGGTGATTTTAGCGCTGCGATAATTCCATCAATGAAACCATTTTCTCCAGCAGAGAATGCTCAAGTTGAAGAAGAAGCGATTCTTTTCATGATTTTTATGAGCTGGATAGTGCTTTTTATTCGATTTGTATGCTACACAATTAAGGAAAATGCATTTCGAAATTGCATCTAAACTTGGGATTTTTGTAAAACTGTAAAATACATTATTAAGATGAACAAGTTAGGAAAGTTCATCCTATCACAAATGGGCACGTTTCGTGCAATGGAGTATGTGAAAGAAATGATATACGTGTACGTAAGGGAAATAGCGTTTTAAAGTTCATCATAAATAATTCATTTTCTCCTTATTTAAAAATATTGCATGGACACGTAAGGAAATTAAACGTATTGTTCTGAGATTGTTTATGTTAGTAGAAATGAAGAAGTAACCATTCAAGAAATTTTCTAAGTTAAACTCGAACTAAGATATTCTTGTATCATTTTCTTGATAACGGCTACTCCTACGTAAAAATGTGTAGGAAAAGAAACACTATACTATTTCTACAAGTTTTAATTGAAAAGTATTTTGATATGACCAATACTTTACAAGATATGTCACCAGTAAAGTGGTACCCCTCATTGGCTTAAGTGATTCATTTTTGTGATTTTCTTATTATCTTTGATTGCAAGTCCTTAATATCAAATTTCATGAAAATCCGTTTAGTAGAAGCCGAGAACGAACATGCGGACGGACGGACGAACGAACGGACAGACCGACGCGTCGGTAATAGGCGCTCACGCTGGAAGCGAATGGCGCCTGAAAAGATCTTCCGCTATCTTAAGAAAATTAATATTATATTTAAATGTAATAAAAATATTTGAAGTAGTATTATACAATCCTTCAGCTTAAAAAAATTAACGGGATTTAGGTTTTTCATGGTTAAGAAAAATGGATGCATATCGTTGCCTAAGAAATCCATATGCTTTACTGAGTGTATTTTTTTCTTGTTTGAAATTCCAAATTTTATATATTTGTTGCGTATAAATATGGGTTTTCTTTTATATATTTTTTGTGAGCTTCAAAAAAAGGTTTCTTCTTAATAACTTTTATATTAACCTCACTCGATATATATATATATAGGTATATATAGCGGTTTGTAACCACTTTGGCAAGATACAAAATTGAGGCACTTCCAGATGTGCTAGAAACTTGAAATTTGGTAGGATTATAGGTTTTTGGTCACAGCCGAAGGAAAAAATCCGAAACTTTCGAAATTCCCACTTTGAGGGGCTACTTTGGCCCCTTTTTGCCCCATTTTTGGCCCATAAGGAAACATGTAAATTGGTCTAGAGGTTTTTATACTTGCACTTTAAAATTATTTCCCATCAAGATAGGAACTCGAGTTCGAGTTATAGTTATGGTTTAAATCGGAAAAAGTGGTAATTTTTCTGGGTCCAACAATCAGCTACCTAGGCAACAGGCTTAATGCTTTCATATGGGTAAGCTTTTAATGGGAATCAGAGTCTTATATTTCTTCTTTAAAACCTTACTAGTGTAATGCCCATTGAAATATCAACGAGAGTGAAGATTCGATCGTTCAAGTTATTTATGGAGATCAAATTGGCATCAGAAACATTAATTTTATTGAAAATCATTTCCCTCTCACACCATCCCTCCCTTTGTCCCCTCCCTCTCTCTCTCTCGTATTAAAAGCAATAAAAGCACGTTTACGTCCATAATGATTGTGTAATAGTACCGATTACTTACCTTTGATATTACTTGTGTTGCCCTTCGTTGATTTGTATACGACAAGAAATGTATTCAGCCTTGATATCCAGATTAATTGAATATAACACCGCCTCCACCAGTAAAAGGTAACTTATGCAGGTAATTTCACCAAATTTGAAGTAACGAATATATTAAATGTTTAAATATAAAAGTTATAAAAATTTATTTTTATACCCATTACTTGTTAATTTATGTTTTAACGAGAAATTTTGCGTAAAAGAGCTGTGCTTCGAAAACCAAATTAAAATAATTTGTACATGAAATCAAAACTAATGAGAGACTTATCTTTCGAGATTAGGAATTGGAAGTTCGAAATTCGTTTACAGAATACGCAAAGAATTGGAAACAGGAAAATTTATGAAGATTATCCACTCGTCTGAGACACGGCTGTTTTACTCCTACGAGCCGTAGGTTCTATTACACAGGATTCTTTCATTTCTTGTTACGAAGAGATTGTAAATAGAACTAGGCCGGAAAATTTGTAAACCATCAGTAACCACAAACATTTTTACTCAGGAGACGATTATCTCATGTAATGTGTAGCATTTCTCTTAAAATTGCATTGGTTATACCAGTGTCTTTCTTGTGAAACACTTATAAGATAAAATATTTATATATTACTTTTAAAACGCTTTTATTTAGTATCAGTTTCTTGAAACGCGCTTATGCTTTATTTTGGAAAAATCGGCGGGCTGCAGAGAGTGCCCTCAAAACGTTCAAATTAAGCGAATAACTTTAGGCAGAAATTAAAAATGTAATTATTTGTGTCAGATAATTACATTACTAAATTTATAAAGAATTTTAACATAACAATTCTAAATAAACCTCCATAATAAAAACGCGATTTTTTTATATCGCGTCAGCGAACGAAGCTCCAGATTTTTTAAAAATACCTACGTTTTTCTTTGGATGTGGATATATGATGTTGTGTATTATTATATCTAGATTGGATACATTTAGACAAAGAGATACCGTTATTACAGTTTAGTACAGTTTATTTGTCAATAAATATAATGTCTTACATTCCTTTAAAAAATGAATAATGTAATTGATATTATTTTGCGTGTGAAATATCTTGTAGCTCAAAAGTATGTGAAATATTCATTCAACAGAATGATTGCTTGACTCTTCGTAAAAGCACTCTTGGCAGTTTATTAGAAGACACGACATCCAACGCTGCGTCAATGACAGCCGCAGTGGGTCTCCTGGCAGCAGTTAGAACCACGACTTGCACTGTGAACGAGAGAAAAAAATTAACTTTTATCAATTTTAATCATAATTAGTAAACAATGCTAGGATTGCTGTATTGCTTTATTTTTTAATGCCCAAATGAAAGCAGAAACAATGCTAGTCTTACTAACTCTTAAAGTTCGGAATTGACGCTCGAATAATTTACATCGTTCAACTTGATGAGCTCATTGGATAGTGAACATAAAATATTTTTCTTCCTCCAGCCTTGTTGTTTGGGAACATTAATATGTGCGAATATGGCAGACATTTGAATATGCGCATACTTATTTGAAGCACCCTTCCATTTAAAATTTAATTTCAATCTATTAAAAAAATATCAGACTTACTTAAGAAGAAAAATCCATAATTTGTGCATGAATACAGAACAACCCAGTTGTTGTTACTGAAACCAAGAATTTCGTAGTTGTTCGGGAAAATGTCTGAAAAAAACAGGACATTGATTAAAAATAAAACGGCGATCGACTCTCTCTCTCTCTCTCTCTTAACGATATTCTCGAGTTTAAGCAGAAGAATTATCGTGGTCCTTTTATACTTGTAATTAAAAAAGTCTAAATGAAATAATCAAAAATTTAATTTAATCACAGAGTGTCATATTATAATTCCACGGAAATTTTCTCTTCATTCAAGACTTCAAGCGCAGATTCGATCCGTCGTTATTATCGACAGTTAATTGCAGTACGTTTTTCAGAATGACGTATTTACTTAATAGCGGGAAATCCACGGTCACGACAGAAAAGGTTCCCGGAGGAAACCTTGTGTTTGCTGTTGCCGTCACGGTCCTCCCAGTCCTGAAAAAGGTATACAAAAGTCTAAGGTTTTTCATGCTTCTCTACGATAAATCTATACGTAAGTTTGCAGATGAAATTAGTCGCTACAAGATTCATGATATTTATTCCGCGGTCGATCGGACAGCAGCGAAATACAAAAAACGAAAAGTTTACTCACAGTTTTCTTACTCCCGATATTTGTAGGCTACCGCGATCTCTTGGCTGCGCCATTGCGGGTCTTGTAAAAGTATAGCTCACACAACGGAAATAATGTTCATTTGGATCGTGAAATCTCCTTACCTCGAACCATCGGCGTAGAAGCTAGGGATGCAATCGAGTTAATATGACGTGATGTCGTAATATGGACACAAAAACATAAACACGCTAACACATGCATATGTGTTACTTGCTGAATGTTAAGATGTAGAAAAATGTTATACATGCTTCAAAGAGATAGGTTTTTATTTTTGGTTCGAAAAAAATTTCCCCGTTTATGGAAAAATTGCATGTTATATTTAGGAGAACCTGCCGTTGGACTGCCAAGTAACAGTCGCAACAACTTTAATCAAATTAGGAGAAAATGCAACAAATGCAATTATTACGATTTATATCATCCTGGATAATCCAAACGGATGAACTTTTTACTAAGAGTAAATTACTTATGGTATGTAGATTGCAAAGAGTTTTTTGCACAAACCTAAATTCTCCCTTTGCTTTTTAGAATGTTAGAAAATTTAGCTTTCATAAATTTTTTAATGCTCGGTTGAATTTGTTTTTCAAATTTGTGTAGTGAACACTTTATCTTCGTACACTTCCTTAAGAACTAAAAAAGAATATGAATGTATGACGGTCATTAAAAACTTTTCTCTCATCTCAAAGAAATGTTCAAGTTCAATAAATGTATCGCTTACCGTATTCGCATTAGTTCCGGCGGCACGGGTGACCGCTGGACAACTGCCCAGTCCGATGATCTGCCCCTCGACTTTCGCAATTGCAAAAGCGGTCATTATACATAGAAGATGGATTGTTGCTCGTTTGACTTCCGCCATGATTCGTCTGCATTTGGGAGAGAACGTAAAACATGCTCCTTTAGATAGCACACTCAAATATCAAAGTCACAGTGCGGTATTTTGAAAAACTGTTAAATAATCTTTGGCTCATATTATGGCATCCCATGATACCGCTTTGAACAGAAATCAAAAAGATACTAGTGAGCGTTCCCTTGCGTTGTTTTTAGGACATAACAATATTCCGGAGCCATTTAATTCAACTTACAAAGCTGCAGTTCGAAATTTTATCGAGAACGTATAAACCAAACAGCACAAAAGAACTTGTATCCATTACGAATTTCATTCTCCGCGGTTTGCTTTTATTAACTGACGAGAAGAAATTATGAAATATCAAATTCTAGATATGATTAGGCATATTCCTTATACTTCCATTTACAATTTTAAAAGCTTTTCCTTCATTCAAATTCAAAAAATACTTCAGTAAATAATAAAGCAACTAACTTTTTTCTCAGCGGTTACATATACTTAAGTCGCATATAAATCCTTTGTTATGTTTTGGAATAATTAGTACGTCTAGGCAAGTTTCATATTTGATTCGATATATGCTAATAACGTTTAAAGCTGGTATATTAGCTGATATTATTTTTACCGTCTTTTTATACTAGCATAATCCAGCTAAAAAAATATATCTAAAATTCACATAATTGAATGTGCCAGATGTTAAAAATAATTTTGTGCCTATAAAAGTTGTGTAGCGCAATATTTCACGAAAAATCTTCATTAATATTTCTTTGCCACACAGCTTTTATTTACCATAAACTGTTTCTACTTTTCGGAACATTCGATCATGTGAATTTTATATTTATTGTTTATTTTTTGGTGAATATAAAAAGTCGATTTCAATAATTTTTTATTTAAATTTTATTTTAACTTAGTACTTAATTCACGCATACCCGTCGCATTTGAGGGGCAATTAAGGCTAATTTTAAATAAACACGTAACTATCAACGTACATATTTTAAAACATATATGAAACAAAAATGTTATTATTATTAAAATACGACTCTTTTTAAGAAAATGCTTAACCAAAAATACGCGATACGCTTCTCTTTTAGTGTATTTTCCAACACGGTCCAAACGATCTTGCCCGACGTATTCAGCGAATAAATGACCACACGATTTTACAAAAATAAAATCTACTTATTGTCAATCATCCATTACTGGAAAATTCGGCTCCTGTTTCGAAGTTTGATGAAGCGCTTTTCATAACAAAATCTCGTGGAATTTTATTTTTTCATATTTGTATTTAAGAAAAATTGCATCCTCGTTGAAACGATTGCGATACCTTACCGTCAACCGAATACTTTTTGAACGAAACTATACTTTTTCGCATGTCATCGGGAGTCGTGGTGCGTCTTTTGCTAGCGTTGCCTATGCCGCCTGGTATTCCGTCAACTCGTCGCAGTCAAGTCGTCGCGCGTCAATTCGTCGCAAGATACTCGTCGCACGCAATTCGTCGCGACGAGTTGTCTTGCGACGAGTTGTCGTAGAACCATGCCGCCTTGGTCGCATCCTAGTTACGACTCTGATGTTGAGGACGGTTTTATTGGAAAGAAGCACATGATGAAATTATTATCTACTGGACAAACATTGGCGCCTGTTAGTCATTGGCGACTAAAAATTGCATAGCGGCAGCAATTTTTTTGCTATATTTTATCAATGAAGGATAGTTATTAAGTTGGTAACATTTTTACGTCTTATGTGTAGTGTCTATGGATTCGAATTTAAATAACCCTGATTATAAATCGCATAAGATCGAAATCTAACCTGGTCACCGGATTTTGGAAGTGGCTCTTAGATTTGGGCCAGTTTTGTCCAGGCCCGTCTATAATATTTTCATACTTCTCTTTTAACCCTTCCCCGGTTGAAACCCACCGTCATATGACCTAAATTCTAAACGGTAATCGCCTTATTTTACGCGTTGTTAACGCTGGATAATGTAACTACTGGTAATCCAGCTGGGGTAATCAAGAGGAAGCCCTCAGGAAACAGAGGCAAAAAAACTGCAGCTGCTAATGAGCGTACACCCGACCTAACTCAACAGCACCTTACACTGCCGTAACTAAGATATGGCAAAGGTGACCTTTGCCTTAGTCGCTGATTGCGAAAGGCACCAAACGTTCCCGCAAAAAAATGCAAAACATTTATTATCCCATAACTAATTATTAATTTAACACTCAACTGTTAAAGTTGTTGTTAATAAAACCTTATCTTTCTTCATGAAAAGGTAGCAAAAATTATATTCTGCATAAACAAGTTTTAACTTAAAATTTTGCCATAGGCGCCATATCTAACAGTTTCTGCCACCTTATAATCATCAATGAACCGCAAGAGAATAATACCAAAATGTAACGACGACAAAGCGGGTCGATATGGGCAAACATAAAAACTCACGAGTTACCACGCATACGTAATTAATGTACGTATCCGCACCTAATTCTTAAAGCTGAACTCCTTAACGGAACTTGATCAGCGACAAAAAATGGAAATAACCAAGGAAGAAAAAGCTCTCTTTAAATGAATTCAGCTTAAAAAATATTTTTCACGTTGATGCTGTCGGAACTTTTTTCCGATTCCCTGTTAATTATGGAAAATGTTGCTACAGCGGTTTCAGTTAATGTATGATACGTATATTTCTAAGTTTGATTATGTGAAAATTCCAATAACTAGCATTCGGCGAAGCTAGGCCTTGTTAATTTTACCGTCTAAACTTTTCAAACCATTACGAGAAATCCTAGCTCCGTTGAACAAGTGTTTGTTGAAAAATTGCCGGTAGCAGTTCATTAATACTAAGTCAAACCTATTCCTCAAAGGAAAGATCGCGATTAGTTTTCTAAATGGTTACCCTGGCGTCGTCCCTAGCTATGAATTAAAATAGGAATTATAGATCTGGAAGACTCACCTTTTACCTCGCAGAACACCTTCTATTCAAACTGTGGTCCTCTATAGGGGTATTTCACCTTTGCCAATGACCTCTATACTGCCAAGCCTTTAATGATGAGGATGATACCTATCTGGTTTCTTATAACCTTTTCAGCAGGCGCATGCGCAGAAAGGCGATGTATTTTATTTACGCGTTGAAATGCAAAAGCGGATGGGGGAAATATTTTGGGTAGAAGGCATGGAGAGTGGAAGGGGGTTACGGTTTTTTTTTCCGGTTTGAAAAAATAAGCAGCGAATATTAGGTAATAGGGATTTTTTTCTAAACGGTATTCAAAACACTTTTCTCGAGATTCAGTTCCAGTGACTGACCCGACTGGATTAAATGTATGTATTTTATGTCAAAGGTAACTGATAAATATGATTGACCATTAGCTAGGCAGAATTAATTTATTAAGTTTAGTAAGATATTACATGTGTGCGATCACGGTACTTGGGAGTAACATCATTGAAATTGTGTGTGAGCATTCTGTATTTTTTCAACTCTAATATTTTTAATGTACTTATAAACCTAAATTAAATTATATTTTTATTTTATATAAGAAATTTCAGAGAAAAGTTTTGTCTCGAAAATCTTCATACGCTTAATGTTACCCGATTTCCATAATAGAAACGTTTCGTAAGCATTCAAAAATAGCTTTATAATAACTTTCTTCTGTCTCTGTACGTATTAGCCAATATTGTTTCATTTCACAAGTTTGAGAACTACAATGGGATACCAGGGCCGGATTAAGCGGTTCATGGGCCCCACGCAAAACACCAGGTTCTGGGCTCCGGCCCAAGATGGGGCCGGATTAATTAAGAGAACCTATAATACTTTCATAATAGTGACAAGAGTTTTTGGACAATATAGGTCAACCGGAAGTGGATGTTTATTCTTGTCGTTTTTTCGTTTTTTTTTAATGTCTCCTTTAAAACTCTATTTCCATAAATAGTTGTTATTATAAAAGTTGTAGAGAATAAAATATGCTGCACGTTTTGTTTGAAACAATTTTTCGTCAAACCGATAGTTTAATAGATATTTTGGTTTTTCGTAGTTTTTTCCAAATATCTCTTTTAGAATTCAATTTTCATAAATAGTTGTAATTGTAAAAGTTGTAGAGAATAAAAGTTGATAGAAGTTTTATTTGGAACATTTTTTTCATAAAGCCGATAGTTTAAGAGATATTTTGATTTTTCTTCTAAATTTACGTTAAATACGTCGCTAAGTGATACCATTGTTTCCGCTGTTATGATAATACTTTACAATTGTTGATAGCGGTGCGTACGCCTCCAAGGGTGATATTAATTAGTCATAGATACTTTGTTATCTATAGAAGCAGTTGACAATTTTCTTTACTTGTTTTTTACGTAATAAAGACTATTGAAAATATTTTAAAACTATTCTCCAGCGTAATACCTGATATAGATATAATTGTTTCTGAGAAGGCTGACGTCGAGAGTAATCATATTCATTGCTCTGTATGGAGAAAGTCATGTGTTGGTCCGTCAGCTTTTTATGAAAAGTTCAAAGAATGTAAATAAGCATGAAATTGAGGAAGTGACATTAACCAAAATACAAGTATTAAACGACTATAGTTTAATAAAGACATTGGTTTATTTAAGGCAAGGCAAAGGTGTATACAGAATGTATAAACGTTGATAACAAAGTTAACGGATTGTAGGCAGTAGCGCACACAGAATTCTCTCAAGGGAGGGAGAGGGGGAGGTCCGAAATATTGACAAGCACAAAAGTTGTATACAAGTTATATAAATGTCGCGTATGGCATTGTTCATTATATTTAAGTTAAAAACAAAGGCGGCAAACCGTCTCCTATTCCTCTCTGACGGCGCCCATGAACCCAGATTTAAAATAAAGATGTTTCCACAGTTTAGAAAAATCACAATTTTCCAGGGGGGGGGGCGGACCCGGTGCACCCCCCCCCCCCCCCGTGTGTGCGTCACTTATTGCAGGTATTGTGATTGATATTCACAGGAAACTTTTTCCTGAGAGCGGGCCTCCCAATAAGACCGGGCCCAAGTTATTTGCACCGGCTACTATCCCCTCCTCCGGGCCCTGGGTAAGATATACATAATATTTTGTTCTCAAGTAAAAGTCACAACTAATAAACCGAAAAATTTGAGCATGCCTGAATGAATGCACATGGAAAGAAAGAGGAACCGCAGGAGGAATGGTCTTGGGAAATCCCGTATCCTCCTCGGACTTTCTTGCCTCGGGACTGCAAGGGGAGGGGGCGGGTGAGAAGGCTCGAGTTGGGGAAAACCAAGGATAGCGTAAATATAAGACAACTAGAATAATAACCCGTCATATGACGGGTAACATTAAAAATTATAACATACTGGCTTCATTAATTAATTAATAACAAAACAATACAGGTTGCATAGCAACTCATGCTAGATTAAGCGTTCAAATCACAAAAAATACACTTCTACGTATTTTTTAAATTTTAAAAGGCAAGATACAAAAAAACCGCTGCAGTAAAATAATTTAGAATTTCGTTCGTCCTTTCGTTTTTGTTTGAAGTTTCTAAGTTAATATTTAGGAATTTTAATGAGCAAAAGAAAAAATGTATGCACGGTCAAAATCGTTTTTCCCGTGCTTTTAAATGACAATACTAAAGGATATCTGGAGACGAACCAAGGACACTTTACGTAAAAGTAATAACATTTTCTAGTAGATAATGTGATCATCTAAGAACACACCAAATTTAATATCTCTATCTGCTTCCAGTGCTGAGATATTGATAGATTCTAAGAGCGTTATACACAGAAAGAAGGAAAGACAGATTTTGTAAACTATATGAGGCATTGGAAGAGACCGGCACAGCGGTACATGGCGCCCCCGTAAAATACTTCGCACATACTCAGCCTATTGATATCACCGACGCACTCTGGGCCGCCGCCGTCTTACGTGCATAGCTGAAATAGCTTTAGAATACGGAAAAGCAAATGCTCCTGGCAGAGGCAGAAACCACTTAGGCAACCCACGCCCATGGATATCATCGCCTCACCAGGACTTTTCCCGATGGCCCTGGCTGCCCAATCCGCCCCTGGTGGGCCCCTTTGTCATCTGTGCCCCACGTACTTGCGTACCGCTTAATCCGGCCCTGTGGGATACTAATCAATACAATGGACGAAGCAATTGAAAACCTCTCAATATGATAAAAATTAAAATATTGCAATAATATTTTTTCGGAGGTTTGTCAGGTGCATCTATTACCGTATTTCCCGGTCCATAAGACGCACCCTGATTTTCAAACGGAAATTTTAGAAAAAACCGCATGGATTTTCTCTTACCAAATTTACAAGAGCAAAAGCAGGTTTATCTAAATACGTTAAAATAATCAAGTTTACTCATCGTAAAAGCCAAGCAATTTGTCATCATTGCTGCTACAGTCATCACCACTAGCACTTTCATATGAATCTTCACTGTCTTCGCACAGCTGATCATATTCATATGCATTACATTTATAGCTGACAAGCCACCGCCGAAATCGTTTTACTAATACTGATACGTAATTCAATCACAAAGTAATCTTATTTTGTACCTAAAATGCGTATTGTTTGTTTAATTAACTATCTCGTATATTGGCTTAGGAAATCTTTCTTTTCCTAAGTCAAAGAAAGAATATTGGGAAATCTGTACCGGAGATTTTCAACCGGTCGACCAGGTCGCTAACCGAGGGCAGAAGGCGAAAAAGACGGGACACCCAAGGTCAAGTTGGGAAACAAACTGGATCTAGTAGTTATTTTTTTATTCTCCAAGCCACGGTCTAGTATCTACGACAAACCGTCACTAACGGTTCATAGAAATTGCTTTTAAAAAAAAGGTGTGGACGTCCCGATCTGCGTGCCTTTCTAATCTATAAAATTGTGTTTGGGCGTGCTAGAAAGTTCAAACGGAAGATTAAAAACGTAAGCTGTTACAGTGGGTTCCGCTTACTAGAATCAAGTTGGGAAACCGTTATTTGATTCAATTAAAGGCTGAATAGGATAAAGTTCATATCTATTTCATATATTAAAATTTTATGGTTATGTTAATTTTTGTGATATAAGAAAGTTTATCACAAATAAAATTTTTCACACGAATCTCACTTTTAGTGTTATTTAAATAACAGTTATCCAAAATCGTTTGAATATTGCGCTCTTTAAAACGAGGAATTGAGTCATCTTCCATCGTGTATAAGCGGCCGAACTTCTCCGCTCGTCCTCTCAATTCTAGGTTTTTTCTAAGGACAGCAAAAGCACGTCTGACTTCTTCAGCAGTAAACAGTATACTTCATGTTCATCTACATCAACACTTGAATTGTAATTTAGAATGTCAACTGCAATGTCATCTTCTGTCAATAGGAGCTGCAACAATGTCGTCATCTATTGAGTTCAATCTAATGAACTCTTCCTCAACTTCATTTTTCATTTTCATTTCTGCCCGATGTGAATAAAATCCGCTTTTCTGAAGCAATTAGCAGCTTTAGATATACAACCCTTCACCCATCCATTGCCACCTGATTCAATAAACCGAAATAAGTGATTCCAACGAGGGGAGGTTTTTGAGAACTTTAGATAAAAAACGGTTTAGGTTTTCCGGGTTTGATTCAATAAAACGGCTGATTCAATTAGCCACCGAGTCTAATAAGCGGAACCCACTGTATTACATTTTTTTGCATCGCCATGGAGCGGGAGATCGCGATTTGGGACAATTTTTATGAAAGCTGCAAATATTTTTTAAAAATTTCGGGCACTTTAAAAGAAGGCGAATAATAACGGTGAGAAACGAAGAATGCATGCTAAGAGCTTTTTAAAAGGAAAAATAGGATATTTTCAGTTTTTTTCCCTCCCAGTTAAACGTTTTCGTGTGACTTCGAAGCCAAAATCTGTAAATTGAGCTGCTAAATATGGCCGTAAAATGTCGTTGATTCAGCAAAGCCCTTAAATTTAAAGAAATCATTTTCACGCATCCTTTCAAAGCGGTGAGTTTAACGGTTTCTAAGGTTTTATAGTTAGTGGTGGGCCTGGTCCTATGTCGCGTAGCAGGCCACCCACTTTCATTTGACTTCCTTGAAAAAAATATATACTAAAATTAAAAGGTTGTATCCATTTAAATTCGAGTTATTTTAAGCATTTAATCTTTCGATTTCAAATTATGCAAAAGTACACACGATTATAAACAATTTTCCAAAGGGAATATAAAAATAAATGTTTTAAGAACACTGTTTTAGATCAGGTAACTTACAAACCAAAAGCCTGTCAAGAGGTACAGTATTCGATTGGAGTAATGGTAGAATTTTACGTTAAAAAATGCGAATATTCTATGATAGAAATGTAAAATCTTTCTAACTTACAACGAATCGTTTGAGCGATTTAGATAAATTCTAAGAAATTTGTTTTTTTTCATCATCATCGAATCTGTGGCTACACGCTCCTTCCAAAAGTTTCACGCTCACTATTTTGCCCTCGGTAATTTTTTTAGGATTGACACAGTAGAGGAAATATAATAGGGCACGTGACCACACGGGGGAGGGGGTTAGAGATAGGTCATTAACTCTTAATGGGAGAGCACTGAACACAGATTACAAAATAACACTAAAACAGGTAAAAGCAATTAATTGGATGTTAAACTATGAATGGTCATTAATGGGTGGAAGATACTTGAAAGGTTGTTTGTCTTTTAGTTATAAATTAGCCCACCTGTTTCACACTTAATGTCCAAAAGGGCGAGTTAATTGGTTGGCGATGGAGCATAATTAGATGACTTTCGCTCACGCTTCGATAAACGAGCTGAACTAACTTTTATTTATAGTTTTTTTCCCCATTTACGTTTTTAGGCGCGTTTCGTTACCAACGTAAGCGCCTGTTAGCTTCAATGTTTCTCCGTCCGTACGCATGTTCGTTCTCGGCTTCTACCCAGCGGATTTTCATAAAATTTGTTATCTTGTAATTATGGGCAAGAACAGTAAGAAGATGGTATAACCAGCTCACACGACCCAATCGGGGGTGCCACTTTGCTGAGAATAAAAAATGAACCTTCCGTCATTTCCAGTAAAATATTAGTTATAACGAAAAAGTCTTTCAAAAATTTGCAAGACTAGCCAAGTAGAATATTTCTTTTCCTTTCCATTTTTTATCGTAGGAGTAGCCGTTTTCAAGAATTTCGTCATTCACTTTGAACTTAGAAAAACTCATGCATGAATACGTGTTTCATAAATATTAAAAACAAAATTTATGAATTCATGGCTAAATCTTCGGCAGTAATTGAATGCTATAAAACAGATAGATCAGCAAACTACCATCTCAGAGGGCAATTAATGCGATCCGCGAAGCTGTCGCGAAAAAACGATCCATGAAATTCGATATATGCATTAGATTTCGCTTTTACTATAACACAAAATCTTGGAATTTAAGTTCTTGTGTAATTTAGCGGCCCGTCGAAAAGAACCAGAGCATCGAATCGGAAACGAACGGAAAAAACCGGTAATTTTTGCCGGAGTGGAAACGAACCCGAACCGAAAACATTGAATGTTTTGAACCCGAACCGAAACCCATATTTATTTCGCTCCTTTTTTCGGTTCGCATAAATTGTGGAAGCGAAAGGTAGGATTTTCCCACTGCTCATTAACCTTCCATGTTCATAGGCCCATCGCCTCCCTCACACTCCCGTATCCCGTCGCTATGGTGTCCAAACCCTCCCTTGGATCTTTTTCACGAATGCAACCTTAAAGTACGATAACGTCTACCGACTTCCAGCAATTCCGTGGTGTGAATATTTGGTACTGTTTTAAAAATCAGTATATCGTAAATAGTAGTTTCTATTTGCCCCATCATTCTATAAACTTATATATACTACTGCAATTACCCGTCACATTGACAGGATCGGGTTAATATCTTTGTAATACTTAATTCTAAATACAATCTTAAATAAATACATCTACATAATATCCTGCAAGTCACCTTATTGGTGGATGGCAGAGGATGCAGTGCACCAAGGCTCCCTAGTTTATCTACGTTACCTCTTCCTATTATGTTCCCTTATCTTCCTAGGGAAAAACGATCCTCTCTATCGCTCCGTCCTACAACCGATCTCGCGGATCTTTTCCTCGCTGTCCTGCCTTCGGAGATATGTCTGGCTACAGAGAAGATCTGCTATCTCATCCGCTAGTCCCTTTTATTCCATTATTTTATCCTCGCGGTCACTCGTAGATTAGGATGCACTTCCACTTTACTAGTAACTTTCCGTCATGTCTCGTAAAATATTAGCCATATCAAAAATGTCTTCAATAAAAATTTGTAGAACTAATCAAATAAGATATTGGTCCCTGCATATTTTTATCGAAGGAGTAGCCGTTTTCAAGAAAATCACACAGTAACCATATTCGCATTCTGCATCAGCTTGGCAGTAAACGGCTGTTCTTCTTCTGGGGATATGTTAAGGACATTGTATTTAAGTCGAGGGTGAAGGACATATCTGAGCTTAAGGGGCGTATCACGGAAGCCATCGCATCAAACGACAAAGATATGCTGGAACTAACATGGCAGGAACTGGAGTATGAGTTAGATTTTCTTTGTGCAACAAAAGGCTCGCTCATTGAAATCTATCGATATTTTACATATATTTTTAAATTTTATCAAATAAAATGATGCATTTGCTATTGATAGTCGTTTGTTAATTAATTTTAAATTTTCAGATAATTTTAGATTACCCTCCATATTAAGGAGCGTTGCCTAACAGATAACGATGAAACAGGGATCAAAAAGGCCAGTTAAACCAAATCAATCCCATATACGACATTCCAAGATTAATATAAAAACCATAACGGAAGCTTCTGGTCTTAAATATGGCAATCGTTTTTATTACGGCAAGAACCGTAAGACCGACCTCAGGTTGTTTAAAATAAATTATCTCTCAATAACGTCGAGGGAGAGACTTCTGCGAGAATTTAAATAAAATATGAGAAAAAAATAAAATTGCGAGTGTCATGCACATTATTCGCCAAGATTCGTTCAAACAAATGTACTTTTAATTGCACTACAAAGACATATTTTCGCGTAATATCCGATTTCATGATGGATACGCGTCCTTTATTTATCGTCTCGTTTAGAACCAACCTGAGTTCTGAAAGGTTCTTCAGAACTTATCTATCCATCGTTCAACCTTTCATCCCAATTATATTCATCCTTAAAATTGTCTTGTATAGCATGTTCCTTATCACCTCTCCGCTTCCTTTTTTTTCCTCTCTCCAATTAATCCTCATCTGCAAAAATCCTTGCTAACTACTTATGTAGACCGCCACTTCCTTTCGTCTTCGTGATGGAATAACATACCTGTTCATCTTGTCGATAGTATCGATGACGCATGCTGCTTATTATCCTAATATGCTCATATATAAACGTCTTCAATCTTTTGCGTGCATTTCCTCTAACGCTAAACCCCGATATTATCTTTTTATGTTTATTTTTTAAAGAGAACTACTCGTTTCTTAGACGTATCGTAACATTTTCTCTCTAGTTTTAAAGCAGCGAATTCCGGTTTGCCTCTCTTCTAACTGACAACAAATTTTCGCTATTATGCAAATTTTAGGACTAGAATAGGGAAAGTAAAAGCCAGTTTTTGAAGAAATAAATTTTTACCTGCGGGAAATTAAAGGAAAATATGCGTAATTAATTGATAAAGTACTATTAGTTTGCTATTTTTATTTATTACAAATAGGCGAAATATTTTCACAGTTTATGCATGAAATCCAATATTATATGGTTTAGTAAAAAATCTGATGTGGCCAACACATGACTTTCTCCATATTTGGGGTATAGATATTTAACTTCTTTTTATGAATAGCATTATAAGGCAAAATTATTATTTCGTATCGTAAAAGAAGATTCGTCCTTATTGCAGTAAATTACGTATATTTTGAATGTTTACAAAATTCACCGCTACATGGTATTGGCGCTGTATACTGGAAATTACGAAAAAAGTTGAATATCTCCGAAATGGATGGTTCTACGAAAATTTGTTTCAAACAAAACTTGGAAGAAATATTATTCTCTACAACTTTGGTCCTCACGAAGATTGCCAATAACGATGTTTTTAAGGAGAAAACCGAAAAACCGATTATTTATAAATAACTCCTAAACAATAACTACAATAGAAAATTATTTGAAATGAAAGTTGTAGGAAATTACCTTCTCTATAACTTTTGTTTAGAATTGTAAATACAATAATGATATTTTAACGAAGAAATATTGCAAAAACCGAATCGGGTTTCGAATAAACCTCGACTTCCGGTTACCCGTTATTGTCGAAAAACTAATCAGTTCTTTGCGCTCATGTTAAAGTGTTATATATGAAGTTTGGTAACGATATAGCACGTACGTTTTGAGTTAGAGCGCCCACAATAACATACACACACACACATGCGCACACAGACATCATTCCGGAAATAGTCTAAACGTGTTCTAGGGACCTCAAAACGTGTATTTCCGTTGAAATCTCGAAGTCGATTTTTTTCATGAATACAATACTTTCCCATTACTACGTATGGAGGAAGAAAAAATCGGATGTGGCCAACGTATGACTTTCTCCATATTTGGGGTATAGATATTTAAATTATTATGAATAGCATTATAAGGCAAAATTATTATTTCATATCGTAAAAGAATACAGTCGTCTTATTGCTGTAAATTAGGTATATTTTGAATATGTTTACAGAATTCACCGCTAAATGGTGGTGGCGCTGTATACTAGGAAGACTGAACCATTTCCCACACATTTCTTCAATCTCAAATAATGTATTCTAAGATGTGCATGAATGCCTGGCACACTTCAACATAAAATCTACGAAATTTACGTTTTTGCCAAAAAATTGCAGAAATTTTTGGGGGGTCGGCTTCTATTCGGGCAGATACGGTACTTTTCTTGCCCTTTGCACTCATTTTGACTAAAATTTTATAATGAAATAATTTTGAACACACTTCAAACAATTCTGAACTACAGACAAAGTAACAGTAATGTTGAAAAGTTTTCTGTCGTAATCACCTCGTATAGCAGTCGATCAACTTTGCTTTGTCGCCACAGGTTTTTATATTAGTGCACACAACGCGGTGTTCACAGGCTTTATGACTAGGAAGACTAGAAACTTCGCTTCCAATCGTCACTCTGCACCGCACCACCCATGACATACACTAGAGTCCTGCACGGGCCGAGTAAGGGCTGATCCTTTGGAATTAATTACGGGCCGGGTTTTAAAAATCAGGCGAGTCACAGTGGTCCTCCATAATGTCTCACGGGCCGAGCCTAAAATTTCTTCGACATCGTATGGGCCGGGCTCGAATTTCTATGGGCCGGGCCTAGAAAATCAGGCCCATGCAGAGCTCTACCGTACATACACCTATGCATACATACTATGTACTATAGGTACATAATACGAGATATTATGCACGCGTTTTAGTTTCCAACACTTGAAAAATTCTTCTAATGGGACTAACATTTAATTCGTCCTCCCTCTGCCCAAATGCCCTCCCCCTCCTCTCCTGCCCCTTCTTTCCAATCCTCTTCCCCTATCCGTGGCTGTGATCATTCCCTTCTCCTCGGCTTGACCCCCACTCCCGTATTGACTGATACTCTTCTCATACCGCTCATACCTCTCATTCTATCTGATACAGATACGCCTTTCAAATTCAAAAGAAGAGTTTCCTATATATTTGGCCTTTTTGCATGACCGTCAACAAGTCACAGGGACACAGACTTTTGACTGAATTTGCTTATTTTATGTATTCAATCACGGACAACTGTATGTAGCTCTCTCAAGGGTTCGATCATTGTACTCATTAAGTGTTGTACCAAGAAGAACGAGATTGTTAATCGCATTTACTATGAAATATATGAATAAACGCGTTCAAAAGCACTAGGCGACGTATGTTATGCAGGGGCGCAGTTAGTTTTCTGAACTTATATTTTTATTGTAATGCTTACTGACTTGCTTTGTTCAGTTACTATTTGCCAAAATAGTGGAATTTCAGGAATCAATGGTTTATGGGGATAACAGGACATAATTCTTGAAATCAGGACATCGTCGGTAGGCCAACCTTGCTAAATGATTGTTCCATAGTACACATTGTCACAGGTAAAGCCAGAGCAATTAAAATCGTTGATTTTATTCCTGGGAAAAAACTGTATATTTATCTGTTAATTTGCTTAGAGCAGCTAGGATATCATGGAGTGGTTTTGTAACCCATGAATCATACCACATAGTAACTTCCAATAAAAAATTTTAATTTGAGAAAAATTCTGAATTCCTTGAGCTATATCAATAAACTAGCCATATTTTTAGAACAAAATCAGACTTCTTTTTCACACCATGTATTTGATTTCTGAAATGGATTATGATTGATTCTACAATTACCAACGGAATGTTCCACTGTAGCCAAAATCCATATACAAGTACTTACCTTTTTTCATAAAAAATATGGGACAAAGTGCATTGCGTATTGATTTGGAGAAAAATTGGCCGAAAAACAGAACGTCCCATAAAATACGGGACATGTGAATCCTATTAAAAGAGTATTTCTTGTAATGGAATACATAAATTTAAAAATATACAGTGTAATCCCGATTTAAGGTTCTCCCATTTAAGGTTTACCCGCATTTAAGGTGATTTTTTGCGGCCCCGACCAAAGCTCCATATAAATAATGTATTGTATCACCCAATTTAGTGTTTCTCAATTTTGTGAATTGCCTGCAATTAAGGGACAAAATTCTGGTCCCTAGTGGGGCATCGCCTCGATTTCAGGTGCTTTTACACCGTGACTCGAGAATATTTCATTTGGTGGAGATATAATATATTAATTCTATCTAACCATCAATGGCACAACACATACATGTGTTGTTACTACATTAAATAAACTCTAAAGAATTAATATTTAGTCGCTGTTTTGTCAACCCACCTTAAATGTCCTAATCTGTTACATACTTCACAATAGTTGCGATGACGTCATCACGTAAACACGGATTTTTTTGTTTCATTTCGCAGGCACTCGCTCACTAACGTGACGCGTTAGCCACCTTACCACAGCCATATTTACCTTGTTAAACCAAAAGGAAGACAATCCCCCCAAAAAAGGGAAGTCTTATTCACAACATTGTTATTATTACATCGAGGCGGCAATGTTATTAAAACTTTGGATGTATGTTCTTACTCGTCAGTCACTGTAGCATTTCCCTACACCGCACAAGACATGCAATCAAATTTGCAAGCCTACTTCGCATAAAGGACCAAAATGTAACAAATGAGACTAAAAGGACGGAACTGTTAGCATTGTCATTTTGCGCACGGTCAGCCGATAACAGGCGTCGAAACATCTGCCAACGCTCACCACACTGCTTCACTGAGGGATAATTATTTGAAACTCGTAAATACAGTAAAACTCTGTTATAACGCGCCTCACTATACTGCGGATTCGGATATACTGCGGGTCTAGTTATGTCCCTCAAAATGATTCCATTTATCTTCTTCGTAAACAACCTTGTTTCAAATTTTACCGCGATTTATTTTCTTCATGAACAACTTGATTCAAATTTTACCGCGATGCTAAACTCCCATCGCGGACTATAAGAATGATAAGAAACTGTAGTTGAAGTCCAGAACCGCAGAAGAGCAAGAAAATTATCGAAAGATGACAGCGAGAATGAAGAGATGTGTGAGCTTGAGACCCCTTTAAAAAACTGAAAGGATCTGCATGCTTGGTTGATTCCTGCTATATGGGAGCGTTTCAATTAAGTGTGTTTATTTGCTTAAAAGTTTTAAGAAAGTTTGCCTCGGAAAAATTAAATATCGCAAATTCACTACTAGGAGGTGCAATGAGGATCACAGCCATGAATTGACCACTAATTTTGCAAAAAACCATAAGCTAGAAGAATCACCTTCGCCGAAGGACTTACAGTTGGTATTATTCTCGGCCATCTTCGTTCTGTGAAATTTTACGAATGAAAATATTGATCATAATTAATCTATACACTAAATATTTGTGTTTTAACTAATAAAATATATTTGACATTAATGAACTGCCATTTAATCTTTCAATTTTAGATAACCCCCATTTAATGTATTACTTGAATTAAGGTACAAAAAACTTGTCCCCGACGCAAACGTTAAAAGGGGATTCCACTGTATATCGAAAAAAACTATTGAACACTGCTATAGTAAGAGAAAAAGTTAATTTCCTTAATTTATTAAATCTAAGATTTTCTGCTAGCTAATCATAAGATGCAAACACACTTTGCACCGGGCTCCACAATTTTCCAAGCCGGCCCTGGCCACCTTCATCTGCCATTGATTGTTAGTTCAGGGTTGGTGGGCTAAAGGGCAGAGCCCCTTGGATGTCAAATAAAAATAATTTGGAAGATTTCTGGGAGAGGGAGGCAAGTGCTTTCCCTTGACCCCCTCCCCTCCCTCCCCCCTCCACAGATATCCATGAACTAGGCCACAGCAATAATTTAGGCACTTTAATGCATTGTTAAGAAATAAATTATTTTTATTTACTATTTTATTTTATATATTGCCAAGAAAAATATAATAGGAAATAAAGTCATATTTTATAGTTAAACATTATAATATAAATTGCAATTGAAAATGAAAAGAAAATAATAAAATTAATAAAATTCCTTCAAACAAATTATAAAAACTATAACTGTAGGTAGAGATGTCCATAAGTAGTGTGAGTGCTGAAAAAGTTCATTTCCCACTCATGCTATTTATGGACTTTGTTAAAAATCATTTTTTAAAGAATATCCACATTAGTGATTATTCCAGGGATTTGTTTTAGCATAACCTATGATAAGTAATACATTAAAAATTTTTCTAAGTATTATTATATAATCTTTTACAAAATATTGACTTGAAATTAAATAATGAAGTTCTTAATATAATTCACCTTGAAATAAAGCACATAAGTCCATTTGTTCATTTATGAAACATGACCAATCCTGTCTTGTTTTTTAGCCCATTACTTTCTTCAAGGAGATCTTGACCATAAATTCTCCATTCTATAAAAGATAGTAGGGATAATGTGCTTGAAATAACAAAGTGATGAGCACATAAGGCTAGCTGAATCTTGTTGACCAGCAGGAAAGTGTCTGGCACTACATCACAAATTCAAGGTGATATTTAGAAGAGATTAATTTCTTTTTTTGAACTCTTATCATCACTGTCCCATTCTCATAAACCTCCAAAGTGACTAAATGAATGATTTAATCACAAAACATGAAACTGTGAAAGTATTTACATAAGAAATTGTATTACACCAGTGAAAATGAAGGTGATGAAAGGAGAAAGGTCAAAACCATAGAAAATTGTAATAAAAATAAACAATGAGAAATCAGTGGTCTTTACCTTAAGTATGTGATATTCCATTATAATAAACTAATGAAAGGAAAAGCTTTGAATGCACCACGTTTGATTAATCAGAAAATATGACTCAGGATTTGAAGCTTGACGTCATCATCAGGTGATATGTTACAAGTTGTTCCTTTCACTATTTCAAAATAATGAGGACATTGAAAAGATAGATGAAAATATATGTTATAATGAGATTTTGCCATACAGTGAGATGAGAAATTAAAATTTGTTTTCTTGAAAACCTAGAGGGAAAACTGAGTCAGAGACTGATGAATTTACAAAGAATTTAGTCAATGGCATTCTATAAAAAGAAGATGAATTGAGGATGAATAGCCAAATGAAGTTAGAAAATAAAATTAGAGATGAGAATAGCCAGTGTAGTATACACTGAAATTCAAGTAGAATGATGGTTTGCAAAGATGTAACTAAGAAATATGCAGTGAAAATTGGTTTATGAGAATAGTTGAAGAACTTATTGAAACAGAAGTGAGCGATGAATAATACCTAAAGTTTTGGATTGCTTGACTTAAAACCAATATCTTATCAAATTTTATTGGCAAACTATTTGTGTGTTAATAAGGACTTTAGATTAATCAAAACTGTTATATAATCCATTTTGGGAAACAAAAATCTGCTTACTTAGAATGTCATAATGATTAGGCTAAAACTCCTCTGAATAAATCAGTTAGATCACAATTTCTAATGTAGAATAATACCTAAAATCATCAAATGGTAATTTATAGAATTGTGGCATCATATCTGTATATGTTTTGTAAGAATTAAATAATGTACAATATGTAATAGCTAATCTGCTGGTCATTGAAAATATTTTGTGTATTTATTTTGAAATGCAAAGGCCAGTCTTTCAATTAATACAACTGATTTTAGAATAGAGCATATTCATTATTAATTAATTAATGTGATTAATTTTATTTGGACTGTGATGAGAAAATAAGAACATTGCCACTATTACCGTATATACTCGTGTATAGTACGAGTTTTTACGACCAAATTTTTATTGCAGAAATTGGGGATCGTACTATACAAGAGTAATGCATTTGAAGATTTAAAATTCATGTATCTTCACGGGCATTTTTGGTGAAGTTATGCCACCCGCACGCATTCTAAAAATGTATGCTATATCTAGAATCCTGTCTTCAAAAATTAGAAACTACAATTTATAAAACTTTCCGATAGTTCTAGTCCCGAGTGCGAAACATGACGGGAAATAATTTTAAAAAGAAAATATATAAACCTCATCACCGATTTACGTTAGTTTTTCTAGGTTGAACCGTTTCAGAGATATCGCCTGCACAGACATACAAAGTTAATGCATAAGCGATTTGTAAAAAATCGCTAACGATTTTTTTTTTTTTGGCCAACGTCATCATACTCGGATGAGGAAGTGGAAGATTTCTACCAAGAAGTTGGAGAACTGCACGACAAAGGAAGCTGCCATCTAAAAGTGGTCATGGGTGATTTCAATGCCAAGGTAGGAGAACAAAAGGAAGACGACAGTGAAGTTGGAAAATGGGGCTATGGAGACAGAAATGAACGAGGGGACCAACTTGTAGACTTTGCTGAATGTACTAGTCTATATATAATGAACACTTTCTTCAAAAAGAGTCCCAATAGAAAATGGACCTGGAAAGGACCCAATGGTACCAAAAACGAAATTGACTACATACTAGTCAATAAGAAGCAATTGGCTGAAGACTGTTCCGTCCTCAACCAGTTTAAAACTGGAAGCGACCATCGCTTGGAAAGATGCAGAATAAAATTCAACACGAAGTTAGAAAGACAGACGCTTATAAAGAAGCCTAAGTCTATTATCAACATGCAGGTGCTAAAAGAATGAAAAGAAGAATTTCAGCTCCAACTGAAAAATCGATTCAGTGCACTGGAAGACCAAGAAGTTGAATCCCAATTTATAGAGATACTCAAGGAAACCACTGAAGAAATACGCGGAACAGTTAAAACAAAGCCAGAGAAAAAGTTGACTGAAAAAACAAGACTGCTGATGGAAAAAAGAAGGAAAATGATAATTACTAATGATCCTAAAGAAATGATCCATTTTGCAGAAATAAACAAAACTATAAGGAAGTGCATCAAGGAAGATGTGAAGAAATATAATTATGAGCTAATCGAGAAAACCATGGAAAACAATAGAAGTTACAAGATAATGAAGCAACATCTCTCGATCGGAAAGAGACAGCTGGTGGCCTTGATGCTAGAAGATGGTTCCATAACCCATAGTAGGAAACTATTCCTGAAACGGGTACAAGAATTTTACACCAAGCTGTATGAGGATCTTCTAGGAAATGATGAAGTAAATGATGATGGAAACATGCTCACCAAAGAGATCCCAGATATCCTTCCGGAAGAGGTGAGACACGCAATCAGAAGTTTGAAGAATGGAAAAGCATCTGGAATGGATGGTTTCACAACGGAAGTATTCAAAGCAATGGGTAATCATACGGAAACAATTCTCGCTAAGATTTTTAATTCCTGTCTGAGGAAGAAAAAGTTACCAGAAACATGGAACCACGCATGTATTATCCTTCTGCACAAGAAAGGTTCCAAAGAAGACTTGAATAACTACAGACCAATCAGCCTACTCCCAACAGTCTACAAAATATTCACCAAAATACTCACTATGTGCCTTCAAAACCATCTTGATTCTGCCCAACCCAGAGAGCAAGCTGGATTTCGCAGTGGGTATAGCACGATGGACCACATCCAAGTCGTGAGAGAGGTAATCAGTCGGACTAACGAGTACGAATTACCTCTATGTATGTGCTTCATCGACTACGAGAAAGCATTCGACTCTGTCCGAACTTCGTCGGTGTTACGTGCACTAAAGAAACAAAGAGTAGAAGAAACGTACATAACCTTGATCAAGAATATCTACGAAAATGCGACAACATCTGCATCTGTCCAGCTGCATGAAGAAACGAGTACCTTTAAGGCCGAAAAGGGAGTTAGACAAGGAGATACCATGTCCCCTAAGTTATTTACAGCAGCTCTAGAGGAAGTATTCAAAACGCTAGACCGGCAGCAAAAAGGCATAAAGGTAAATGGAGAACATCTGAGTCACCTGCGCTTTGCAGATGATATCATACTGTTCGCAGGGAGCCCAGAAGAGCTCCTTAGAAGAACTGAAGAGCTTGAGCAAGTAAGCCAAGAAGTTGGACTTAAGATGAGTCTTAATAAAACAAAGGTTATGTACAACTCCTTCATAAATTCTGAGAAGATATATATTAACGGAGCAGAACTCAGGGAAGTAACCAGCCATGTTTACTTAGGTCAACACATCACTACTGATGGTTCGCTTCTTGGAGAAATCAACCGGAGAGTGAAGATGGCATGGAGTGCTTTTGGCAAGAATGCGAACATCTTTAAATCAAATATTACAGTCTTCCTTAAAAGGAGACTGTATGACCAATGTGTTCTGTCTGTTCTGACATATGGTTGTGAAACATGGACCATGAATGCCAGAATGATACAGTGCCTGCAAACAACACAGAGGGGCATGGAGAGATGCATGTTAGGGATCACCCGAAGAGACCGCAAGAGGAACGACTGGGTAAGAGAGAAGACGGGAGTTTGTGACGTGATTAGAAGAGCGAAGGTGCTAAAATGGCAGTGGGTGGGCAACATTGCTAGAAGAAATGACCAGCGTTGGACGTGTCATCGAATGGATCCCAAGAAACATCAAGAGACCAAAAAGAAGACCGAAAGACAGGTGGGACAGAGAGCATGTTAAGTTTTTGGGGCAAACTTGGAGGAGGGAGGCAGTTGACAGGGAAAACTGGAAGAGTCTGGGGGAGGCCTTCATCCGTCAGTGGACTGAAAAAGGCTGATGGTGATGATATATATATATATATATATATATATATATATATATATATATATAGCATATATACAAAGGTTATAGAGAATGTAATTTTCTACAACTTTCATTTGAAACAATTTTCCAGAGCAGTTATTGTTTAGGAATTATTTATAAATAATCGGTTTTTTGGTTTCCGTCAAATATATCCTTAAACACGTCGTTATTGGTAATCTTCGTGAGGACCAAAGTTGTAGAGAATAGATTATAAATTAAAATTCAATTAAAATTAAAAGGACATTTAAAACTGTTAACAAGCAATTTTCGAAGAAACAACAGTGGATCTTTTAATGAATTGATTTGTTTTTATAAAAGGAATTTTGGTGCTTACTTAATACAGAGTAAGTTCTAAGGCTTTTAATCCATTTAAATCTAATAACAGTGACTATTATAGTTTAAAGAAAGAACTTTATTTATTCACTTTACAGAATGAATTAATTTTAGGCTAGCATTGTCTATTAGAGAAGGAGTTACTTTGGAATTTACAGTATGTAAAGTGGAAGTTGTACTGAATTGACTCAAGTATTTTGGGTACTTTCCTGTTAATGGGAATACCTCAAAAAATAAACACGTATTGTTGTGATATGTTATGACGTATTTGTTTATTAACAATGCTTAACAACGGGAGAATTATTTAAAAATCACACTTTTTTGAAACTTATTTATTAATAAAAGCAACATAATTACTAATACAATGTAAATTTATGTTACTATGGGGCCAATATGTCTTTATGGCATTTAAATTAGCTGGAAATATGTCGATTTCTTTGTTATGTTGTCGCCGCATGAATCCTTCTGCTGACAGGCTTTCGCGTTGCATTTCCAAAATATTGTCGCAGAAGTAAAGTTTCATAATATGATCCTTCTTGCACATTCGCCCTTTAGATAAAATACCCTGGTCTTGAAACAAAGATACAGCTTCTTCTTCACTCCTCGGCAAGCTCCACAAATTCATCATTAAGGGATCAACGTAAATATCTTAACGAGATTTGTTACGCATTGTGAACAAACAAAATATCACAACATATCACAACAATACGTGTTTCTTTTTGAGGTATTCCCATTAACAGGAAAGTACCATTTCAAAACAAAAATCAATTTAAAACTATTGAACCTTGTTGTTTCGGAAACTGAGAAGTCCAGAGTGGTGAGCGGTTGCTAAACGATATTAAGGTACATTTTATTCCAAAATCTAAAGTATTATCATAGGCAATTGAAGATTGAACAAATTTTTTTGTTACCGGAATTCTGCTTATTTCATGAAATTGAAATGCTAATGCATTAATCCATTAAACTCTGTTAAGAGTGGCTATTTTAGTTGAAAGAAATATATGTACCTATATGGTCCTTTTATTCACATTTCAGAATGACTGAATTCTAGGTTAACATTGCATATTATAAAAGAATTTTCTTTGGAATAAGAAGTTTGTTATGTGGTTATTTTAACTGAATTGCATCAAGTTCTCTTCTAAGTTAGAAATCCATCTAAAACTGGTGAAAGTGGTTGTTTCGGAAAATGAGAAGGCAAGAGTGCTGAGCAGACGATAAAGGATATTGAGGTACATACATTATATTCCAAAATCTATTTAAAGTATTATCAGAGGCAATTGAAGATTGAACCATTTTTTGGAACCGGAATTCTGCTTATTTAATGAAATTGAAATCCTAATATTATAATCAATTTAAAACTATTAACAATGGGTATTTTAGTAGAAAGAAAGGTACTATTTTATTCACAAGGAATTTTGTGAGATTTTAGTTAATTAATTAAAACAGACTTATAATATAGAAATATTCGATGGTTAAAACAGTGCACAATTTTATTCTTGCGATTTTTACGTTGCATTTACGAAAATTTAGTTTCATTAAACCCGTTGAAATTCAACAGGCACTTATGCTAGTTAATTATAATTTCCTGCTGGGTTAGAAGCTCTTGTAAAAATTGTTTTCTTTTAAGTTTACGAGAACTTGCCGAAAAATCCAGGAGGCTCCGTCAAGGTTTAAGAGCTTAACCGTTTACTCGAACCTGGGCAATTTGTGCATCGCGAGTTGCATTCCTATTTTTTTAAAAATGTTTTGCATCTGGCATTCTTCCTTTTCGTCCATATAAAGGGGCTCTTTTGATTCAAATTAAATAAACGACTAATCCAAAATCGTAGATTTACAGAGAGAGGAAAATGGGGAGCAAACAATATTAATAACAATCACTAATAAATGTAGGGGAACACGGTAAGGGAAGAGCAGACTTATGAAACACATTGTATTAGAGTAAGTAAAAGCACCTTTTTACGATTCCATCTATTCTTAACGCTAGCTCTTATTTGGTTACTCACTTTTTCTCTGCCACGGCTATACACTATTTCGCTTGCAATCTTTTTCTATCCCCACTGCAATGTGCGGTAAACGAGAGGGAGTAATATCGGTGTATAAGCTCGGTACGTGATAAAGTTTGTCACTGAAAATAGATTTGAGGATATCTCGAAGGGAAGATGTAGCATTTACTCTCTCTCTCTCTTTTTTAAGATAAAAAAGTGAATGTGTAAATATATAGCACGCATGTAAAAGTATCATGGCGTGGAAACTTCTGCTCTTTATGGAGCCCTCGATGCTATGTTGCCCTAGGCAATTGACTGTTTTGCTACCCCATTCTGCCGGCCCTGGACATAGCAGAAACCATAATCAAGTCGTTCAAAAAATGCTGAATAAGGAATTCCACGGATGGGAAGGAAGATAATTTCTTGTGGGATGATGATAATGAGGTAAAATATTTAACATCTGATCCAGAGTGGGATCCTTAAGACGTTGACTGTAGAGGTGTGTACGGGCGTTATATTCTAGGCCGGTTCATTCAAATTCGGACCAGACGATGTCGAAGAAATTGTAGGCCCGACCTGGCCCATGAGATATTACGGAGGAGCAGCGTAACTCGGGTGATTTTAAAATACAGGCCCTGTAATTAACTCCAAAGGATCGACCCGTGCAGGACTGTAGTTGACAGTACAGTATACTTTCCCACAGCATGATCGATGTGCCTTTCCCACCCAAAATTAGTTGAGATATTAATTCCTAAATATTGACAGTACAAAGGGTCCTCGCTTAACTGCCTGGTAGCGTTCCAACAAAACGACATTAAGAGTGGAATTATCTCCCATAAGGATGGATGGGATAAGGGAAAGTTAGGTTTTTACGTCCTTCACATACAAAGTAGAACTTTTTTTAAAGATTTCAATACCTTGTAAAATAAACACTTTATAAAAACTCACTTTCATCTTGCCTTCTGATAACTTTAATGACACGTTCAAATAATTACCTGGAGTAATTTTAAATGTTTTAATTACGCGTCTTCATGTCACTGCGTACAAGTTTTGCACCCAGTCTGAGGACAACCATCACAAAAACGCAAAGGGATGGACCTTAAGGTGTACCATTGAAACGTTAAGCAAAAGCAATAAATATTGGACGTTAAAGTGAAACGGCGTTTAGTGGGATGATGTTCCGTTCCGTGTACTCAGTTTTAGAAAGAACATCTACCACTAGCTCATACTCCCTAGATCCCTTAAGTCTTCTTTTAGTAAGTCTTATAAGCTTCCTTTATTTCCATTTTAGTAATTGTAATCCATTCTCTAAATCCCCTTGTAAACTGTTCCTATCATTATCGTTTTCCATTATGCAGTGTTCATCAAAAAGATGTATGTATATCGGTAGTTATATTTTGAAGGAGATTGTTGACGTAAACGAGGAAGAAGTACGTATGTATGTTTGTTAGTGAACGACTTCTGGTTGGTTCTGCTAGGTAAACCTGTATAACATCAGCATTAACACTTAAAGACTGCATAACTTCACCAATCCGGGGATGAGAATAATTAATTTGAAACACGAGTGGTTACAACGTGATTTATTATATGTTTCTTGTAGACAATTACATAAACAAAAAAATAAACTGGATGCTTGATGCCTGGCAATTTCTGAAATAATGTCTTCCAACTTCACTTCAAGGCTGGCCAATGGTTCAATGATTACTGATGGAACAATCTCTTCGGTTCAATTGTTCAAGTGGTATTGCTGAAATGATAAAAGCAGGTTAATGTAATTTCTCAATAGTCAATGTTATAAGAAGTTAATTACTCCTAAATTGGAGGATATTTTAATTTCATGAGCCATGGTAATTAGCCTTGTCTCCAAAGTCTCATGATAACCGATTGGAAGATGACAAAGAAATAGATCATTAGTTTGTTAGATAGGAAGAATGACAATAAATAAAAAGAGAAAATATTTAGAGGCGGATGATGAGAATAATTAATAAAGGAAGCTTTGTAAAGTTACGAAGATAAAGAATGGGACTCATTGAAACATGATAAAGTAAAGCAAAAAGTGAAAGATGCTATGGAAAAGGATTAAGAAGATGTGACATGGTATAAGGACAAGAAAATCGCTGGAATACAGTAAGACCTCTCTATAACGAATTTGAAGGAAGGCAGTTTTTGGCAGTTTGTTGTATGGTGGTAGTTTGTACGGAGAGTTTTTCAGATTCATCATATATGCATATTAGCTTATTATTGTTGGTTAAAAAATATTTCAACTGTAAAATTTGAGTTAAAGAATGTTTCCAAAAAATTCACTTTTTGATAAAGACAGTGTATTATTTTTTCATTCCCGTAACATTGTACAATTTTGATAGTGAAAACACAATCTATATGATGTGATGATGTAGGGCAGGGATGGCAAATGATTTTAGCGTTGCACCCATGACAGTGATTGAATTTCTCTAAGAAATTCATATTTTATATAGAAAGTAAGAAGATTACGTGTGGCAAGTAAAATCGTAAGTGAGCCCTTTGTGGCACATGTGCCGTACATTTACCATCCTTGATTGAGGGCATCTGGGCTACTGAGGTATATCTATATTATTGATGGAATCTTGGATTACTTTATAATAAATGTACTTTGTCAGCATTCAAAATATTTAAATGGCAGACATGACCATTTTTAACACAATGTACATTAGAAATGATAGTATATCAATAAATAGCGAAATAAAAGTAAATGAAAATATAGCACAAAGAATATAAATGAAAAAGGATTTTAAAGTCTTTTTTATATAAAAATTAGTTATTCAGTTGGTCTTCAACGTTTACCACAAACAGCCACTAACAATAAATCATCTATAGAAAATTTATTAATGAAAAATTTAGGAAAGTGTACAACGCATCACAAATGGGCTCGATTCGTGCAATGGAGTGTTAGAAAGAAATGATACACTTGCACTTTGTCATAGATAATCCATTATCTTCCTATTTAAAAATATTTCATGCACACGTAAGTAAATTGAAGGTTTGTTAGAGAGATTGTTTATGTTAGCAACAGTGAAGAAGAAACCTTCTGATTCAACTGGAATTGAGACATTTTTGTTTGATTTTCTCGATAACGGCCACTCCAACGATAAAAATTTATAGGGAAGGAAATACTCTAATTTAAAGAGAAGTAATTAAGGCCAAGGAAATACAGGGTTCGGTCCCAATCCTAGCAAGAACGGATCATTTGTCCTCTGTATTGGTGAGCGCAGAAAAATAGAGAAAGAGACGGAAAAATGAATTTCAATGAAATAGTGACTTAAACAAGATAAAAGGACAGGAAAAAAGTGTCAGAAAATAAAATCTTATTTAAGTTCCGTAATAGAATCGAGAAAAATGAACGGATGTTCCTATAGAATTATTCAGTATATTCATATGAACAGAAATCTTTGCCAAAGAACTTTTATATGCACATGAATAGGTATTGATACTTTCTGAAAGATTCGGTTATATGGTTATTATATTAAGTTTTTTACGTTTGAGTGCCGTTGAAAGTTGGTTTCGTTAATTTTGTCAGTTATTTTGACGCAATGCGTAATCCACGCCTACCCGTCTTATTTGAGGGACAATTACACTAGTCTATATTACGATATAATCGGCATAGGATTCTTGTTTTCCTGTCTGCTCACATTTGCAGCCACTCTCTAGACGCGATTGAAGATAAACTCTGAATAGGTAGGAGTTTGAAATTAGTCAGGAATGCACGAATGACACATTAAAATGCAATGGAGGGAAAAAAATCTCGAAATAAGACCCGGGTTGGACTCAGGAGATGATTTCCCGTAAGACAACACATAAAATGCGATATTTCGACGTCCAGGCCTTCACTGTTTTGCAAATTAAATTTAGAAAAGATTGAGCAGCAATCAGCATATGTGGACTATTTTAAAGGCGAACGAACGTACCAGGTTTCTTATTCTTATGGTCGATTTTACTGGTCGAAATTACTCACATTTAACGAATGTTCACCAAATACGGCGATTTGATCGATGAGTCTCCTGGGCAGGCGAAAGGGATGCCGCTGGGTTAGTTTTTCGCCATCCTCGATGGCTCCCTAATCAGAGGCAGAATACGTGGCATCCTGTGTAAAATCCTCCCAGGGGAGAGCATCGTAAAGATCCCCGGAATCCTGCCGGCGGAGGAATACGTCGGCCATGCCCGGAACCAATGCCTCAGAATCACCTGGCGACGCAGGTCCAGGGAGCTGAAGGACATGGCGTGCGTGGCCCGGTTTTTCGTCGCCCTCGTCCTCCGGGGGGATTGATCTTCGACGGTGGAGCTCGGGGGATAGAAGGGTGGTGTACCAGGACCACCTGGGGTTTGGGCTGGGGGTGAAGCTAGGCCGGAATCCTGTAGAAGTCGTCCTCGGCTGGGCCTGTCATTCTGGCAGCCAGCTCCCATCCGTGGCGGCTCGTTTCTCCTAAGATCCTCGACCTTGTTCTCTACTTCTGCTTCTTCTATTTTCAACCTCTCAATCCCCTTTTTCAGCCTCTCATTCAACTTGAACACTTTCTTTTCCTTCGTATTATAATGTTGCTTCGCCAAATTGTCTTTATAACTTCGCAAAACGATATTTCGAATTTCGACTCCTCTGTTATCTTCCAAAAGTTTCCTTCTCACCTCGTTGATTTGTATACTAGGGTCGTCAGGAGTATGCTGTGACACCGAGTGACATAGGCATTGCCCCATCCTAGTATGAAAATGATAAATTAGAAATATCGCTCGCTCGCTCGCTCTCTCTCGCTCCCGTGACACCGCACTATTGATTGAGTTGCCAAGGAAGGAGAGCATTGTTGCGTATTGTCATTGTTGCATGCATCATATGGCATGAGAACTTTCCCATGCCTGAGAAAATCTTAACAGTACCTATATAGCTAACATGCAAGAAGATACATACGATAAATATAGTATATCTATTAGAAATGGACGCTTCTAACACTATATAGACGCTTCTTACACATGATATATAGGTGTATACGTACCTATATATAGGAGTATAGAAAATTATGGGGCACTTTTAGATGTGCCAGAAACTTGAAATTTGGTAGGATTATAGGTTTTTGGTCAGGTCCGAAGGAAAAAGTCCAAAACTTTGGAAATTAATATTTTGAGGGGCTATATTGGCCCATAAGAAAACACGTAAATGGGTGTAGAGGTTTTTATATTTGCATTTTAAAATTATTTCCTGTCAAGATTGGAAGTCGGGACTGTAACTATCGGATAGGATACGAACAGTAGTTTGTTATTTTTGAAGATGGAAATTCAAATCCGAGTAGAATTAGCGTAAATTTATGGTTATCTCCGGAAAAAGTGGCGATTTTTGTGTGTCGCAAGAATCGGTTGGCTTGGCAAGGAGCTCAAAGCTTTCATATGGGTTAGCTTTTAATGGGAAACAGAGGGATATATTAAAATACCATTAATATTAAAGTACGACTAATGAAGGAAGGCCGATATTGATATAATCCTTAGTTTTGGGACTGTTTTGAGCCATTAGTGCCCCATACGAGAACAAAAAAATGAGGCAGCTCCGTGTGACCTAGAGAGTTGAAATTTGACGCGGATATAGAAATTCGGCAAAATTATGGGTTTTTAGATAGAACGGATGGAAGAAATGGGATATTGTAAAATAGGAAATCTTAGGGGCTGTTTTGTCCCGTTATTCCCCCATACGAGGATTAAAATTATAAGGCACTTCTAAATGACTTAGAGGAAAGAACTAAACACAATGTTTAGGAAAATAGGCACCAACCACTCTGCAGCAGGTACCCTTCTCCAGAAATGCAATCAACACATCTCTGATCCCCTCACACATATAATAAATGAATCACTAGTGCATGAAATGTTTCCCTCAATACTGAAGAAGCCTAATAATAATCATGCATAAGTAATCCATAAAACTATAGACCATTATCTCTTCTCTCCTCTTTCTCCAAAATTTTTGAAATGTCATGGCAGCCAGACTCGTAATGTGTCTTGACCAGTATAGCTTGATTCCTCCTCCTCAACGTTGCTTCAGGAAAAAGAAATCAAGTGCGACAGCAATAGTAGATTTTCTTTCCGAAATATACTCAACCCTGTACAACAAACGGGAAACAATAGGTCTTTTTTACGACTTCTCTAAAGCATTAGATTCAAAACGTTCGTGGCAAATGGAATAAGGGAGAAAAAACTTTTAGGAAGGTTGGAAATGTGTGTGTCAGCCATCCTAATGTTTTGTGTGAATGGGTTATAAAATTGTGGGATGGCATATCCAGGGCCGGAGCAAGACATTCTGGCACCCTAGGCAAACTTTTATTTTACTCCAATCGAAATTATACTAAAACTCTAATAGATGAAAATTAATTTTATTAGTAATTACATATAGCACCGTAAGTGCAGTCCAGTAGCACGGGTGTGTAATGTAATAAATATTATTAAAAATCGTTTTTATTAATAAATGAAATTTATCATCATCGCTAAGAAGGATGTTTAGTGTAAGTAACAGTGTTAAAAGTGGGCATTAGAAGAATATTACTTTGGTAAGAGATTACACAAATCAAAACTTAAAGACTTGTAAGTTCGTTGGAAGGGCAACTTCTTCCACAAGAATTACACATACTATACTCCGATTGCTGCTGAGACGGCTAGTTTAAACTGCTTATGCATACTTTTAGGATTGGTGTAGTGCACATTATTGAAGATGAATTGAAATAATTTTGAATGTAAAGGTATTTTTTTTTTTAGGCAAAGTTTCACACAACACAAATACTCGTGAAATGCAGATGAAATAATAATAGAAGGTTAAAGAGAAGTGGTCATTATTTTTAGAAAAGAAAGAATAAGGACATGTATATGTATGTACAAATGATTATTAACACAGACATGGATATTTAAAAAACAACAATAATAGAAATGAAATAAGAAATCTGTTTTTCTTGCCCTCATTGTCGTTAAATAACTTAAATAGTGTCATAAAATTTCTAAATTTTGCAATTTTAAGCAACCACTAATATTTCAAAATTAAAAATTGAAAATAAGGACAGAACTTATAATCAAATAGATGAACCATATAAAGAATAGCGAAACTGAAGAAAAATTAATTAAATACTTAACTGATTGTGTTTACCTATTTAAGAATACTTGTAGGAAAACTTACGATTGTTTTGATAAGAATTATTTCTTACTTTCTTGATCAAGAATGTTAAAAAAATCCAAACACAGTAGACTTCCGGGAATGATTTGGGAATCGAACCTAGGAACTTGGAGGGTGTATTAATTATAATTTCCTGCTGGGTTAGAAGCTCTTGTAAAAGTTGTTTTCTTTTAAGATTACGAGAACTTGCCGAAAAATCTAGGAGGCTCCGTCAAGGTTTAAGAGCTTAACCGTTTACTCGAACCTGGGCAATTTGTGCATCGCGAGTTGCATTCCTATTTTTTTAAAAATGTTTTGCATCTGGCATTCTTCCTTTTCGTCCATATAAAGGGGCTCTTTTGATTCAAATTAAATAAACGACTAATCCAAAATCGTAGATTTACAGAGAGAGGAAAATGGGGAGCAAACAATATTAATAACAATCACTAATAAATGTAGGGGAACACGGTAAGGGAAGAGCAGACTTATGAAACACATTGTATTAGAGTAAGTAAAAGCACCTTTTTACGATTCCATCTATTCTTAACGCTAGCTCTTATTTGGTTACTCACTTTTTCTCTGCCACGGCTATACACTATTTCGCTTGCAATCTTTTTCTATCCCCACTGCAATGTGCGGTAAACGAGAGGGAGTAATATCGGTGTATAAGCTCGGTACTAGATAAAGTTTGTCACTGAAAATAGATTTGAGGATATCGCGAAGGGAAGATGTAGCGTTTACTCTCTCTCTCTCTTTTTTAAGATAAAAAAGTGAATGTGTAAATATATAGCACGCATGTAAAAGTATCATGGCGTGGAAACTTCTGCTCTTTATGGAGCCCTCGATGCTATGTTGCCCTAGGCAAATGACTGTTTTTCTACCCCGTTCTGCCGGCCCTGGACATAGCAGAAACCATAATCAAGTCGTTCAAAAAATGCTGAATAAGGAATTCCACGGATGGGAAGGAAGATAATTTCTTGTGGGATGATGATAATGAGGTAAAATATTTAACATCTGATCCAGATTGGGATCCTTAAGACGTTGACTGTAGAGGTGTGTACGGGCGTTATATTCTAGGTCCGGTTAATACAAATTCGGACCAGACGATGTCGAAGAAATTGTAGGCCCGACCTGGCCCATGAGATATTACGGAGGAGCAGCGTAACTCGGGTGATTTTAAAATACAGGCCCTGTAATTAACTCCAAAGGATCGACCCGTGCAGGACTGTAGTTGACAGTACAGTATACTTTCCCACAGCATGATCGATGTGCCTTTCCCACCCAAAATTAGTTGAGATATTAATTCCTAAATATTGACAGTACAAAGGGTCCTCGCTTAACTGCCTGGTTGCGTTCCAACAAAACGACATTAAGAGTGGAATTATCTCCCATAAGGATGGATGGGATAAGGGAAAGTTAGGTTTTTACGTCCTTCACATACAAAGTAGAACTTTTTTTAAAGATTTCAATACCTTGTAAAATAAACACTTTATAAAAACACACTTTCATCTTGCCTTCTGATAACTTTAATGACACGTTCAAATAATTACCTGGAGTAATTTTAAATGTTTTAATTACGCGTCTTCATGTTACTGCGTACAAGTTTTGCACCCAGTCTGAGGACAACCATCACAAAAACGCAAAGGGATGGACCTTAAGGTGTACCATTGAAACGTTAAGCAAAAGCAATAAATATTGAACGTGAAAGTGAAACGGCGTTTAGTGGGATGATGTTCCGTGTACTCAGTTTTAGAAAGAACATCTACCACTAGCTCATACTCCCTAGATCCCTTAAGTCTTATTTTAGTAAGTGTTATAAGCTTCCTTTATTTCCATTTTAGTAATTGTAATCCATTCTCTAAATCCCCTTGTAAACTGTTCCTATCATTATCGTTTTCCATTATGCAGTGTTCATCAAAAAGATGTATGTATATGGGTAGTTATATTTTGAAGGAGATTGTTGACGTAAACGAGGAAGAAGTACATATGTATGTTTGTTAGTGAACGACTTCTGGTTGGTTCTGCTAGGTAAAACTGTATAACATCAGCATTAACACCTAAAGACTGCATAACTTCACCAATCCGGGGATGAGAATAATTAATTTGAAACACGAATGGTTACAACGTGATTTATTATATGTTACCTGTAGACAATTACATAAACAAAAAAATAAACTGGATGCTTGATGCCTGGCAATTTCTGAAATAATGTCTTTCAACTTCACTTCAAGGCTGGCCAATGGTTCAGTGATTACTGATGGAACAATCTCTTCGGTTCAAGTGTTCAAGTGGTATTGCTGAAATGATGAAAGCAGGTTAATGTAATTTCTCAATAATCAATGTTATAAGAAGTTAATTACTCCTAAATTGGAGGATATTTTAATTTCATGAGCCATGGTAATTAGCCTTGTCTCCAAAGTCTCATGATAACCGATTGGAAGATGACAAAGAAATAGATCATTAGTTTGTTAGATAGGAAGAATGACAATAAATAAAAAGAGAAAATATTTAGAGGCGGATGATGAGAATAATTAATAAAGGAAGCTTTGTAAAGTTACGAAGATAAAGAATGGGACTCATTGAAACATGATAAAGTAAAGCAAAAAGTGAAAGATGCTAGGGAAAAGGATTAAGAAGATGTGACATGGTATAAGGACAAGAAAATCGCTGGAATACAGTAAGACCTCTTTATAACGAATTTGAAGGAAGGCAGTTTTTGGCAGTTTGTTGTATGGTGGTAGTTTGTACGGAGAGTTTTTCAGATTCATCATATATGCATATTAGCTTATTATTGTTGGTTAAAAAATATTTCAACTGTAAAATTTGAGTTAAAGAATGTTTCCAAAAAATTCACTTTTTGATAAAGACAGTGTATTATTTTTTCATTCCCGTAACATTGTACAATTTTGATAGTGAAAACACAATCTATATGATGTGATGATGTAGGGCAGGGATGGCAAATGATTTTAGCGTTGCACCCATGACAGTGATTGAATTTCTCTAAGAAATTCATATTTTATATAGAAAGTAAGGAGATTACGTGTGGCAAGTAAAATCGTAAGTGAGCCCTTTGTGGCACATGTGCCGTACATTAACCATCCTTGATTGAGGGCATCTGGGCTACTGAGCTATATCTATATTATTGATGGAATCTTGGATTACTTTATAATAAATGTACTTTGTCAGCATTCAAAATATTTAAATGGCAGACATGGCCATTTTTAACACAATGTACATTAGAGATGATAGTATATCAATAAATAGCGAAATAAAAGTAAATGAAAATATAGCACAAAGAATATAAATGAAAAAGGATTTTAAAGTCTTTTTTATATAAAAATTAGTTATTCAGTTGGTCTTCAACGTTTACCACAAAGAGCCACTAACAATAAATCATCTATAGAAAATTTATTAATGAAAAATTTAGGAAAGTGTACAACGTATCACAAATGGGCTCGATTCGTGCAATGGAGTGTTAGAAAGAAATGATACACTTGCACTTTGTCATTGATAATCCATTATCTTCCTATTTAAAAATATTTCATGCACACGTAAGTAAATTGAAGGTTTGTTAGAGAGATTGTTTATGTTAGCAACAGTGAAGAAGAAACCATCCAATTCAACTGGAATTGAGACATTTTTGTTTGATTTTCTCGATAACGGCCACTCCAACGATAAAAATTTATAGGGAAGGAAATACTCTAATTTAAAGAGAATTAATTAAGGCAATGGAAATACAGGGTTCGGTCCCAATCCTAGCAAGAACGGATCATTTGTCCTCTGTATTGGTGAGCGCAGAAAAATAGAGAAAGAGACGGAAAAATGAATTTCAATGAAATAGTGACTTAAACAAGATAAAAGGACAGGAAAAAAGTGTCAGAAAATAAAATCTTATTTAAGTTCCGTAATAGAATCGAGAAAAGTGAACGGATGTTCCTATAGAATTATTCAGTATATTCATATGAACAGAAATCTTTGCCAAAGAACTTTTATATGCGCATGAATAGGTATTGATACTTTCTGAAAGATTCGGTTATGTGGATATTATATTAATTTTTTTACGTTTGAGTGCCGTTGAAAGTAGGTTTCGTTAATTTTGTCAGTTATTTTGACGCAATGCGTAATCCACGCCTACCCGTCTTATTTGAGGGACAATTACACTAGTCTATATTACGATATAATCGGCATAGGATTCTTGTTTCAGCCACTCTCTAGACACGATTGAAGATAAACTCCGAATAGGTAGGAGTTTGAAATTAGTCAGGAATGCACGAATGACGCATTAAAATGCAATGGAGGGAAAAAAATCTCGAAATAAGACCCGGGTTGGACTCAGGAGATGATTTCCCGTAAGACAACACATAAAATGCGATATTTCGACGTCCAGGCCTTCACTGTTTTGCAAATTAAATTTAGAAAAGATTGAGCAGCAATCAGCGTACGTGGACTATTTTAAAGGCGAACGAACGTACCAGGTTTCTTATTCTTATGGTCGATTTTCGCCTTCCGTTCGAAATTACTCACATTTAACGAATGTTCACCAAATACGGCGATTTGATCGTTGAGTCTCCTGGGCAGGCGAAAGGGATGCCGCTGGGTTAGTTTTTCGCCATCCTCGATGGCTCCCGAATCAGAGGCAGAATACGTGGCATCCTGTGTAAAATCCTCCCAGGGGAGAGCATCGTAAAGATACCCGGAATCCTGCCGGCGGAGGAATACGTCGGCCATGCCCGGAACCAATGCCTCAGAATCGCCTGGCGACGCAGGTCCAGGGAGCTGAAGGACATGGCGTGCGTGGCCCGGGTTTTCGTCGCCCTCGTCCTCCGGGGGGATTGATCTTCGGCGGTGGAGCTCGGGGGATAGAGGGGTGGTGTACCACGAGCACCTGGGGTTTGGGCTGGGGGTGAAGCTAGGCCGGAATCCTGTAGAAGTCGTCCTCGGCTGGGGCTGTCATTCTGGCAGCCAGCTCCCATCCGTGGCGGCTCGCTTCTCCTAAGATCCTCGACCTTGTTCTCTACTTCTGCTTCTTCTATTTTCAACCTCTCAATCCCCTTTTTCAGCCTCTCATTCAACTTGAACACTTTCTTTTCCTTCGTATTAAAATGTTGCTTCGCCAAATTGTCTTTATAACTTCGCAAAACGATATTTCGAATTTGGACTCCTCTGTTATCTTCCACCTCGTTGATTTGTATACTAGGGTCGTCAGGAGTATGCTGTGACACCGAGTGACATAGGCATTGCCCCATCCTAGTATGAAAATGATAAATTAGAAATATCGCTCGCTCGCTCGCTCTCTCTCGCTCCCGTGACACCGCACTATTGATTGAGTTGCCAAGGAAGGAGAGCATTGTTGCGTATTGTCATTGTTGCACGCATCATATGGCATGAGAACTTTCCCATGCCTGAGAAAATCTTAACAGTACCTATATAGCTAACATGCAAGAAGATACATACGATAAATATAGTATATCTATTAGATATGGACGCTTCTAACACTATATAGACGCTTCTTACACAGGATATATAAAAGGTAGAGATTACAAGTATCATATTTCATGAATATCCGTTCTGTAGAAACTGAGAACTAACGTGCGGAATGAAGGACAGACCGACGATAATAGGCGGCGCTCATGCAGGAAGCGAAACGTCCCTAAACAGAGTTATATTTTATTACGTGCTTTTAAGAAATATCGTACCTAACCCTCCAAAGCCGGATTTTTTTCTTGATTTTTTCTTTATGAAATAATTTACAGTGGCCGAAATAGGTTCTATATGAAATTCTGATGCAATCCCATTTATAGATTTCGGGATACAGGGTGATGCTTTATCGCATCGCTAGGCTTTTAACAAGAAAAGTCAAGTCAGTTTTTCCTAAATTTTTAGTTTGCTTTTGTTATTTTTTCTTGGACTAGGGCACCTACAAAATAGAATGTAAATGAAATACAAACTAAAAAAAGGCTTATTTCATTTCAAGGAAAATATATTTGACTTCATCTTTCCATATGAAATTGTACAAAACAAGGCTCACAGACCCCAAAGTTACATTTACTGCATTCCGTCCTTCCTCGCGTACGTCAGCCTTCTGCGGCACAGTGACGCCTTTTATTATTTTCCGTTGGCCTTACATTGTGATTAATTTTATCAAACCTGATACTTTCTAATACACTGCTTCCAATCTCACTCCCTCGCTCGACACTTGGCCGTCCAGAACTCCTTGGGCGAATTTTGTACCTATTTAGGTAGGTCAAAACGATTTCCCTACGAAATTCTAATTGTGTCATTTTCCTTCCATTATTCTTCAGCAATATCCACGCGTTGTGAATCGACACATCTAGCAACCACGTAAAAGTTGGCCGCCACCATTTTTTACCCCGAGCAGGTCATGCAACAGAATTCGTTTTCTTTTCCACCGACGAGTATCTCTGAACATATTTTACGGGATTCACCCCATGACAAGACGACATGATAGTTACCACAGCATCGTCTACCCAACGCGTTATTATAATATTTTCATCCCTACTCAACCTGAATTCATATGTTCCCCGGCTCTTTTTTTTTTAATCTTTGCTCGAGGAAATTGGGCAGTCTTGTTCGGTTTTCTCTGATGGTCCGCATGGCACCATAGCCGAAGCTTTTCAAGTGATTAACAAGATTAATCCCTGTGAACAAGACTGTCAAAATAGAAACGGAAAGGCAACATTTTATATTCCCCGGGAAACTCGTCAGTCGTTGAAATTAGAGCAGCTGCCTTTCTGAAGTTCACCTCGTAATCACTATTTCCTCTGGTATTTCTGCCTTGATAAACATCAAAATTCACTAACATAAGTATCCTGACGGGCTACTGACACACCATACTTTGTATCCAAATCTAATTGGTTTCCCTCTCAAAAATTACTTACAGCCATGCCTGCCATAATACGCAATCATGCTCTCATCATACGCCAAGCATTGTTCTGGCTTGAAATGCTCCAAAAACCGTTTTTCGACATGTCCATAAGAGCAGTGCTGTAGTGGAGGGTATACGGTGGTATACGCCGTATACCCTCTGATTTTTTCGAGTGAGTAGGGTATACCCTGTTTTGTCGAAGGAATAGCGTATATCCGCGCCTTATGAAAAATTATACAGGTCGACTGAAAAAAACCTCTCATACGTTTTCTCCTGGCATCGTAACAACATTACTATAGTGTAATTTGCTCTAAAAACTGTAAGAACCCTGCCTCAAAGTTTTACCTTAGTATATAGAATACCCTCTGCTTTTTTACGACTGCATTAGAGGACGTAATTTCCATAACTTAAAATTCATATCTGCCTTTGTGTTATCAGCGCAGTGCATGAATTTCATTATCCGAACGAATCGATCTCTGAGCATGGCATCGGACACTATAATAATTCATTCCTAACGTCGGGGGCATTTTCCCAAAAGCGCTTCTTTCCCGGAACCACATTAAATTCTTTTTAATAAATTTTTTTCTCGAATAAATAATTTTTTATAAATTTTTCTCGAATAAATTTTTTTAATAAATTTTTTTCACGAATAAATTTTTTTAATAAATTTTTTTAAATAAATTTATTTAGATAAATTTTCTTAAGTAAATTTTTTTAAATATATTTTTTAAATAAATTTTATTAATAAAACCCACCTCTCTCCCCCACCTCCATATCTCCCCCACCGCTACATCTCCCCCACCTCAACATCTCCCTCTCCCCCATCTCCTCCACCTCCATCCCCCGTCTAACCCACCACACTCTCCCCCCCTCCCTCTCTCTTCCACCACCCTCTCTCCCCTACTCCTCCCTCTAACCCCTACACCTCCCTCTCTCCCCTACACCTCCCTCTCTCCCCCACACCTCCCTCTCTCCCCCACACCTCCCTCTCTCCCCCACACCTCTCTCTCTCCCCCACACCTCTCTCTCTCCCCCACATCTCCCTCTCTCCCCCACATCTCCCTCTCTCCCCACACCTCCCTCTTTGCCCTACAGCTCCCTCTCTGCCCCACACCCCCCCCTTCCCCCCCTTTCACTCTCTCCCGTCTCCCCCACCTCCCTCTCTCCCACAGTCTCCCCCACCTCCCTCTCTCCCCACACCTCCCTTTCTCCCCACACCTCCCTCTCTCCCCTACACCTCCCCACGTCAATCTCTCCCCCACTTCCCTCTCTCCAACAATCTCCCTCCCTCCCACACTCCCCCAACCTCCCCTCTCTCTTCCACCTCCCTCTCTCCCCTACTCCTCCCTCTATCCCATACACCTCCCTCTAACCCCTACACCTCCCTCTCTCTCCTACACCTCTCTCCAACAATCTCCCTCCCCCATCTCCCTCCCTCCCACTCCCCCAACCTCCCTCTCCTCCCCCTCTCTCCCCTACACCTCCCTCTCTCCCCCCACACCTCCCCCACTGCCCCACACCTCCCTCTATGCACCACAACTCCCTCTCTGCCCCACACCTCCCTCTCTACCCCACTTCCCTCTCTCCCCCCGCACCTCCCCATCTCCTCCACCTCCCTCTCTCCCCCTCCTCCCTAGTTCCCCCACTTTCCTCCCTCCCCCATCTCCCTATCTCCCCCACCATCCTCCTTCCTCCACCATCTCTCCCACTTCCCTCTCTCCTCAACCTCCCTCTCTTCCCCACCTCCCTTACCTCCCTATCTCCCCCTCATCCCTTACCTCTCTCTCCCACCTGCCTTTCTCCTCCCCCTCCCTGTCTCCCCCACTCATCTCCAAGTTCACACCAGGTAGGAATGGCCGCTAACTCATAATTAATAAAACATCTCCCAGTTCTTTTCAGATTGCTGCTGTTGATGCTCCTGGAATACCACTTGGAGTGTACCATACCTCTGCTCTAACTACTTTTGTTGCTGCCTCTTGAGGTTCCTGTCCCATCTCCTGTCCGGCCCACAGAAGCAACTGGATAGCCTAACTACTGCACCAGCTGATTGCAGACGATCACGTGGCCAAATACAGAGGGCTCTCCAGAGACTCACCTTGTAGAATTGCATTCAAGGTCATAAATGCAATTCTAAGGGGGAGGATGTAGCAAGATGGCCATTTTTATGTTTGTTTTGGTCATGTGACCGCTTTAGGTGCCACCATTGGCAATATTATGTATTATAGTCTGCAGAGCATGTGTAATTTGTTTTGTTTGTTGTATGGCAAATTAAAAAACTAGTGGTGGCTGATTTTGCCGTGTTTTATTTACTCTTACTATGAACCCTGTCACAACTTCCTTTTCAACCTGGAGTATGTCAGATTAGGACAAAACTCACAACCAAAAGGCAACTAGCGTCATAAGACAAAACTCAGAAGAGAATAAGTTCAATGTAAACCAGGATATTGTTTATCCCCCCGAAATTTATCAATGACCCTGAGATTTCATAATTTGACAATTGCGACTACCGTTTTGACGAGAATAATGACATTGTGTGTAAAGTGGAAGGACAACAATGTCTGCTCTATCCTAACAAACTATGATTTCGTTGAACCACTGCATTATGTAAAACGATGGTCTAAAGTGCAAAAGGCTAAAATTAACACCAACCCAACCCAACCTGCATCATTCGCTATAAATAATGGTGGCATGGGGTAGCAATCTCGAGTTGAGCAATTTTCATGAAATACTTGAAAAAAAGTTAATATGTTGTGTGTCACATTAAGGCTAGATAGTCCTGTAAGAAATGTAAAAAAATAATCTATAGAAAAGGGTTGTTACGAAAAATACCATGTATCTGCCTAACGTCCTCATTTGAGGACATCAATTTTTCTAAAGAAATAAGTAAATTTTGTTGAATTCTTTTAATATATTGTTTTGTTTATTAGAACCATTTTTGCCCATTTTCTAGCCGGTGCTAATGGGTTAATAAATCAAGCAGGAGCATTAAGGAATAGTTATGAGTTAAAGAGGAATACCCGCATCTAGTAATATATAAGGTGAGGCAACAGTCACTATTCAGTCACACTTATTAACACGAAGAAAATTGAAACACAATAACATAAGCAATTTCTGTTTACTACAGACATGAACTGAATGATTAAGGTTATGGTTCAATTAAAAGAAGACAACCAATAACACAAACAAAATCTTATATCAAAACCTTATTACATTTCGATAAGGAAATATCAATTCATAAAAGAAATATCATATGTGCTTAATAAACAAAGGAACGTGGAATAAGACCAATAAAAGAAGAATTCAAATATTACATTTAAAACATTCAAAAAACTGAACAAACGAAATGGGAACAATAAACAAAACAATACAAATGATTCAAATAATAGCCTTCTTTTAACAGATATAAAATGACAGAGATGACGTGGTTTTCTCATATTTTTAAAGACTTTTTACAAACCATCTATGTATTCACTTTGACCATACCTCCAATTGTGCAGGCAATATCTCTGAAATGGTGCAACCTAGAGAAACTAAATTTTCAGGATAAGTTACTACATATAAGAGTTAAAATTATAAGTATTAAAATTCCAATTTTCAGAAGCTAGTGTTGTCCCATAAAAAAAATATAAATCACTGATAAGGTTTATATATATTTGCTTATTAAAATCATTTCAATACCCATACCCTCCCACCAACAATAATAACTACCGTATATCTTCGAGTATAAGGCGATTCGAGTATAAGTGTACTTATTAGCCTAAAACAGCACCTAAACTATCCAAATCTCGAGTATAAGTCAAAGAAAACGAAAACAAGATAATTTTGAAATTTACAAAAAATAATAAATATACAGGCTAACCCTTACTTATGAACATTCAAGAAATTAAAAATTCATATTTACGAACATTCCACATACCAATGAATTGCGCCTCCTACTTCATTTATGAACACACCCTCCCACACTTACGAACATCGGTCACAGTAAGAACACAAACTTGTTATCACTTGTCTTTTGCCATTTGTATTCTAAACCATACAGGTGCGTGTTTATGTATGTATTGTTTTTTATTACGTTTGAAATATGGAAAACAATCGTAAATGTAGTGTTTCTGAAAGTGGTAAGAGTGATAAAAAAGTTTAATTGCTATTTACATATCATTTTTTAACTTATTATAAAATAATTGTCTTAAACAATGTTATTAAATCGCTAGAGAAGATATTTCTTACTTGATGCGCATAACTCCAAACGCAATTTCTCTGTAACTAATCCACTTAGAAAGTTGGTTGAGGCCTTTTTGGAAAGGCCTGTGTAGAAGACTTTTGATAACCACTTCTTTTCGCATATCTCGATAAATAAACGAGATAATTCTGAAAATTCAATTTTCATGGGGGCATTTACGTTACATTTGTGGCGTTACCAAGGAGACAGCGCCAAATATGGTTGATGCAACTACTGCCAAGCATGGGTACAAATCTAATGTAACTTTGTACTAAGTTTCATCTCCCCTCATCGAACGGGGAAGATGCTATGGCATTGTTTCTAGATACCGCATGGAGTGCCGAAAAAAATCTTTCGGTTGCCATAGCTTCGTAACCTAGGAGATTCGGACACATGCTTATAGGAACTTTTTTGCTTGAAATGGCGTTTCCTACACGTGGGTGAAGTTATGCAGTAGTGTTTTGAAACACCCGTATATGTGGCAATCCTAAATTGTTAAAATTCCAATTTTCAGTCTAATTTTGCCCCATAAATAGGTTCATAAATCAGTGATCAGGTTTATGTACTTGCTTTTTGAAATCATTTCCCATCAAGATTCGAACTCGGGACAAACTATTGGAATTGCATTGATTACCCATACTCTCCCACCAACTATAATAATTAAAATTGTTTTTTTACATATTTTATCATAAATTAATGGAATACACCCACTTCCCGATTAACCCTCTTAATTGGTTCCAGGAAAATTGAGTGCTAACTGAAACAGTGCTATTCAGAACTTGTACTTCAATAAGAAATCAAGTTATAAGCTTTAATTTGTTTTTGAGATTCTATTAATGGAAATGAAAATAGGTAGTATTATATAAATAATACACCAAAGTAATCTTTGTTAACCATATAATGTAACACAGGATAGGTCATAAATTGCATTGCAATTATATTTAAAATTGAACAGTAAAATTAGAATATAAATGAAGAACAGATTGAATTTCACGAAACATATGTTGAACTCACGCTGAATAAATTGAGCAGAAGCATTAAGGAGGCTCCACCGGAAATTCAAGATAATGTCAATTTCCTCATATTCACAGTAATGATAGAAGAAGGCATGCTCTATGACATGCTGCAGAGAAAAACATAGGTTGACGTATTCGTTTTTTCAATAAATGCATTTAAAAGTAAGGCAATTTACACAGCCGACATAGGCGAGCTACTCGTGCTGGACACGAAATTCGCCACTGAAATTCGTAAGTAAATGAGATATACACCAAAAACACAGCAAATATGCGCAAACATGAGAAGAATACAAATATATATTTAAATATATACCTTGACGTACTTATTTACGAGAAATTTAATAATATCAATAAATAAAATCGCCGCTTTGGGATAGTCAGCTATTTTACAATTTTAGACCTGGCAACATTGTAGCACTAGCAGACGGGTGCTTAGACGTTAAATATGGTTATTAGCCCGATACGGTTTTATTCGTAAATAATAATAGATTTCGTAAACAAAAACGTTAAAATGCATACATGTTTTTGTTCTTCACATGTTTCCGCATAGTTGGTGTACACATCATTTACCTGTAAGAAATCCTGTACTTTGTAACAAGAAAGGTATTATCTTACATTGACGGTGAAATGGACGTAATTTTTACATATTATATCTCAGCATGTAAAACTTAAAGAACATGATAGATGGTTGTTTTAATAGGGGATTGTTTTATTCGTCAGATTAAACAAAACGAATAAGATCGGTACGTATTTACTTATTTAGATGTAAGAAATTGTGGTACTGGTCGGTTCTCCCCCCGCAAATTGCATTTCTCATTATTATATGGTTTTAGCGCTAACAGTTTATATAATTAATCTTATTTAACGGGTTGGGTTTCCTTATCACTTTTAAGTGAAACAAGACGAATGTAAACAAAAAACGAGAAGGATTATCCTCCACTGCCACCAAACCCGTGAAATCGGATAAAATAGATAAAAGTTAATAAATTGTTAGTGCTAAAACCATCTAATAATGAAAAGGAACACCAAACCACCCCACAACCCCTTAAATCAGACAAAATAAATAAGAATTTAATTTATTTATAATATTGGGCTGGATTTGCGGGGGGATGATCATGAAGAAAATCATCGATACCCGATTCCTAATTTAGTAACTATGTAAATCATTGATAGAATATATTAAATCTCTGCGTTATCAATTTTAATAGCTGCATTTAGTACAGTTCAGTTTCCCAAATTGTAACCCAATTGAATTTTTCCATTTGTAGGTTTTTCTTGCTTTCTCTAAAGTAAAAAGTGAGCTTTCTATAAAGGAAAAAAATGAGATTATATTCCTTGGTTGTAATTTATATCAGCATAATTTCAGAGATACCCATTTTATGACTTCTATTATTATAAGCAGATGATTTACCCATTTATTTTCAGCCAAAGCAAGATATTTTATCATTTTTTCACTCAATATATAAATTTTGTATCATTTTTCTGCAGAAAGAACTCAGTTTTGTGGACAAGAACATTTTCACAGACATTTCATTTCAATTGATACATTTCTTCATGGGAGTAGCACATACCCATTTTGATACTTAATGACAGAGCAATATCTTCCAAAAGTGGAATTTTAAAGTAGAGCATCTGGGAAAAACCATTTTCATTACAGACATTACAAAGAAAAATTAAAAATTCCTGTAAAATATGAAATAGAGAAAAAACCCTTTTCAGAAGTAAATGATAAATGAAAGAATCAAAAAATCAGAGTAATAACAAGTTTGGCAGACTTGATAGTAAACTTACTTTCAAGTTTCAATCTTGCTCTAGGCAGAATGATGTAATTTTTAACACCACTAGAATAGAGAGCTGAAATTTTCAGTAGCCATAGAGGCAAAGAATTGTTCATTAATATTATTTCACTTAATGAAACATGGTAACAATGTCAAATAGATAATTTCAGTGGGAGAAATTTAGAAAAGAAAACAATCATATTGTCAAGGATTTATTTCAAATTCTTAAAATAATCCGAAATACATTTAACAATTTTTTTATTAGTTGTGACCCTGGGCTTCCCATTCACATGCTCACTTAACAAGAGCATAATGCCCTTCTGTCCACTTTCTACATATGTTGAGAACAACAAAGTAAAATCAATGCCACAGGAAGCCATCTTATTGACAGTTCTCATAGATACCACACTTTTTAAATCTTTTAAAGTAGCCACTGCACTGTTTTTATTTTCTCTCTTCTGCTGGTTTTCTATGAAAGCTGCTATTTCGATAATATTTATTCGCTGTTCATTTAAATCAATCCTTACTTTTTGCAGCACATGTTTTAAAATTTTTACGTCACATGATGCATCATGCATATTACCAAGTTCATCACCACCTAACAGTTTCTTTGCTAAGGCAAATAATGAATATGATGTTTGTCGAGGTAGAATACTTTTCAAAAGAGGCAAGGTATCGACAAACCCTTTCACTATTGAGGAAAACCTCTCAATCAGCCCTAAGGCAGAGATGTCTCTGATGATATAAAAAACATCAAATTTTAATATATTGTGCCCTACTAATAATACTCCACTGCCGATATCTTTCAAAAATGTAATAAATTCAGATAATGCCTTATATAAATTCATTGCCTCTACTTCATTACCATGATGGAACAGCTTCCCATCCCAAACAGTGAGCCCATTTATTACTGAAGCACTTTTACAAATGGAGCCTCTCGGCAAAACAAACAAATTGAACTTGGCCTCCCCACATTCCCCTGCAATCTGGAGAATTTCAGCTTCTTTGCCAAACCCTGTTGTTTCCAAATCAAAAATCACCCACTTACACCCATCACTCATTACTGCACCATTCCCATCACCTCCAGATGAACCACTTACACTCCCTAACTTAGAAACAATCCCCATGTCTTTTTGATAAGCAATCCCTTCCCTTGCCTCTATCTTGTGGCTCTTCTGTCCTCTCTGGCTATTGAGGAAAAGTCTTCTCCTCTTGAATGTCAGGGTGGCCTTCTTGATAGACCTCTGCATCCTCCTCATGTCCAACCTCCTCCTCTGGTCTCTACTGTTGCGCCCTGGGGACAAGCCCAGCTTTTCATGGAGGGACGTTATGTATGAAGTCCCCAGGTTTTTTTGGCTGACAGCAGATGCAACCCTAAAGTCTAATGACTCTGAGCCACCATAAAATTTGGCTTTTGGAGCCTTGGTCGCCACTACCATGTTAAAAGATTCATTCACTTGGCTGGAAGCACAGGGAGCCAACTTTGATGCATTCATAGCAAATTTGCTAAATATGCTGCTCAAATCCTCCCTTAAGTTTTCCCCCACTAAACCCTTCCCTTTGGGCAATCCTGCATGTTTGTAACTGCTGGGATCCCTTATGAATATACACCATGTACCACAGTTGTTATGGCGGTCAAAAGTATGATCAATGACATTCATAATTGCCATTTTGGTCCCATCCACATTGCCTTTGTTCTGCTCCAATGCATAGGAGAAACAACGCTTCAAATATTTAATTACATTAGTATTTAAAACCTTGTGCTTCTTCTGCAAACTGAAAAGCATATTTGTAAGTCCTTTTTTGACATGATTTAAATCAGACCATTTCGTGACATTGTGATTGGAGCACCTCTGCACTGCTGAAATGGTAGAACTGTCATCATCTCCAATAAGTACTCCCACTTGAATGCCTGACTCCTTAAATTCTTCATTACCAACCAACTGGACTGCAACATCTGGCTCCATAGCCTTGGCACTGCCAGAAAAATTACATCGACAGTCATGATCCTGCCTTAACTGTCCTGCTATGCACTTGCGACATAATTTACTCCGTGTTCCATAGCTCAGCACCTTCCTTGATTTGAGGCCAATTAGTGAACCATGCCCTAAAAAAGTAAATGTATGTAAATAATCCTATAATAAATAATAATAATAATCCTATAATAAATCCTATCAACATGACCATATGCTGATCTGACACACCCAAAAACACCGGTCAACACTAGTTTTAGTCAGTGACAAAATTTTGTCGTACATTTTTATAGCTTACAATATATATATATTAAACAAATAGCATTATATAAAGAGCAGAACTATCGTTATCAAAGGTGAAATAAATTAGAGTACTTTTGAGCAATAATGAAATTAAGTACATAAATCAACAAACCTGTTATGCTATCATAACTTCTTCCAGTTCCCCTCTTCTGCCACCCCATATCGTAAGATGCTGCTATTTTAACAACAGGAGTGGAGTGTGCAACGTTTTCTTCAGATTTGAAATCAGGGCTGTCATTCCTGTTGTAAATAAAGCACTAATTAAATAAAAATAGGTAGGTACCTACCAATCATCATTTGGTGAGAAACATGGTTCATGTTATGATCAATACTATATTTGTAATTCTCTTACAAGATGATGATAAACCGGTAAATTTTAATTCTAATAAACATCTAATTACCTCATATTATGGAAGGTATAATATTAAAATTCTTTTGCCATGTTTTTATCTAATTCTAAGCCTTGAAATACGGAAAACGTACTCGGCATACAACTGATTTGGTTGACTAAAGCTTTTAAGATTTACATTTTGAATTTGTTACTTTCCATAAAATAAAATGTGAAAAGATGACTAATTTTTGTGCTAATTGAAGTAACAAATTACTTATTGATCAGGTGATTGATGAACATGGTCAACAGTTCGAGGCATTAGGTATATTTTGAATTTCTTACTTACTACAAATATAATGAATTATTTTACTTTCAACTTCATAAACATGAAATTGCGAAAATCTAAAAGTCAATAATACATAAGATAAATACTTACAATGGATTTAACTGCATTAGTGATTTTTCCAACTCAATGGCTTTTACACAGCTATCATGAGCCACATCCTCCAGAGCAGGACCAACGATTCTCTCGTATCTCTTGAATAATCCCTGTGATGGAGTTGGTATATTCAGTGCAGATAATATTGTGTTCATCTGACTAGGCCCAATGCCTGCGTCGATCATAGCTTAACATAAAAGGGAGCATTGTTATTTTCTAAGAATGACTTAAGGAAAAAAACAATAACACAATCTTTTACATGGTATGTTCACTGTTAGATAGATAAAACTGGCTTACCTATTGCTCCTTTCGTATTTGTGTCACAAAGCCTCCTTCCCTCAGCCATGCTGGTAGTATCTGTCGACACCGATTTGAGTACAAGACAAGACCGACAGCGGATAATGAAAACGGAAGATAATCCTCTCCGTTCTTCTTCCTCTATGTCTCTGAACGACAGAGGAATATCACAAGCCAAACACCACATTTCTACCCCTAAATGATAAATGTTTACTATTCTCCTCCCAGAACAGATGGGTGTCTCGTCATCTTTGTTTGTCGGAGTCAACGATTTGCGTTTTGTTTGGGAGACTTTCAATCTCCGCTCTGCCTCCTTGGCAGAAATAAACTTTCCACGTTTGTTGAATGGCATAGTTGCAACGATTTAGTAAGTTAACGAAGTAACAGCTACCGTCAAAAATCGTTACGATAATTTTTCAAAACCACGAGGGTTTGAAAAATTATAGCACGTTTCAAGCAAGAAAGAACTACGACTATAAATTAAATAAAGGAATATAAAACAAAAAGAATATAAATAAATAACTATAGGTAAATATATATGAATCTATGTATAAATATATAAATAAGTAGATATAAATATTATATAACGAAATGTATAATTATCGCAAAATTAAAAACGCAACCGCAAACCGAACCACCCACGCCAAACACCAAAGTGAAAATCATGTCTTGGATGGCGTTGTTGCCGGAAATGCGTTATTGCGGCGTTGCCAAGTCGTTATTTCTTAAATGTAATCCTCATTATTCTCTATCTCTCACTTTGTTTACGAAATAGGTGGTACTTTATGATATCTCAGATATTAAGAATACTATTCTAAGAAAAACAACATGATATTTTCAATTATTCTTTGCACGTAAATTACATGTGGCAACAGTTTCACTTCGCCATGTCTCTAGTCAATGCAATCTTTTTCGTGACATTAAAAATATTAATAGACTTTTTATCCTACTCCAAAGCAAGCAATTATAGCAAATAACTTCCTTCAGTCACATGGTTATCGGAAAGATTATCCTCGCACATTTATTAGAAGCTTTCTCGGGAGTTGAATAATACCATACTTTTGCCGGCTTGTTGACTCATGCAGTAGAGGTGGAGCCTCCTTAAGGAATAGGAATTAGAGTAAAAGAAGAATACCTGCATTTAGTAACATATAAGGTGAGGCAACAGTCGCTATGCAGTCACACTTTTATTAACACAAAAAAAATTGAAACATAATAACATAAGGCATTTCTGTTTACTACAGACGTGAACTGAATGATTTAGGGTGCAGTTCAATTAAGAGAAGACAACAAATAACACAAAAAAACAATCTTATATCAAAACCTTACTACATTTTGATAAGGAAATATCGATTCATAAAAGAAATATCACGTGCTTAATAAACAAAGGAACATGGAATGAAACAAATAAAAGAAGAATTCAAATATCTATGTATTACATTTAAAAAACTGAACAAACGAAATGGGAACAATAAAAAAAATACAAATGATTCAGATAATAGCCTTCCTTTAACAGATAAAATGACTTATGTTAGAGATGACGGGTTTTCTCATTTTTTTTTGTATTTTTTACAAATCTCTTATGTATTCACTTCATCCGTCCCCATAATTGTGCAGGCGATATCTCTGAAACGGTTCAACCTAGAGAAACCAAATTTTCAGGATACGTTACTAACATATGAGAGATACATGTGGCAATCCTATGTTAAAATTCCCATTTTCAGAAGATGTGTTGTCCCGCAAAAAAACACGTAAATCAGTGATAAGGTTTATATATTTGCTTTTTAAAATCATTTCCCATTAAGATTCAATCTCAAGACTTAAACTATTGGAATTGCATCATTACCCATACCCTCCCGCCAACAGTAATAAGTACCGTATATCTTCGAGTATAAGGCGATTTGAGTATAAGTCGAAGGGTACTTTTTAGCTTAAAACAGCACCTAAAATCCAAATCTTCACTATAAGTCGAAGCAAAGAAAACTAAAACAAGATAATTTTGAAATTTACAAAAAAATAATATATATACGGGTGAATCTCTGCTTATGAACATTCAAGAAATGAAAAATTAGTATTTATGAACATTCCACGTACCAATGAATTTCATTTACAAACACACCCTCCCACACGAACATCGGTCACAGTAAGAACATGTAAACTTGTCATCGCTTGATATTTGCCATTTGTATTCTAAACCATACAGGTTCCTGTTAATATATGTACAGGCGACTCCCGAGTTTCGAACGTTCGGGATTCGATTAATTTGAGATTTCGACCCAGCCGATCGAATTGAGTGCTACTATATGCGGAGTAATTGGTTCTGACCATCCAAGCGAGGTTTTAGTTTTGGTGCAGACGTAGTTATATCTGCTCAAATTGTTTGAATTTATGCTGATTTCACTCCTTTTTCTGTTAATCTTTTATTTAAATTTATTTTATTGATTTATTATAAATTTATCACTTGACATGGCATCTAAAAGGAAATGTAATAGTGATAATGTAAGGGAATCAAATAAAAGAGTGCATAAGACTCATAGTTATGAATTGAAATTAAAAATTTTAAAGCGTGTTGAGAAAGGTGAAAGCCATACTGAAATCGCACGATCGTTGGAAATGTGTCGTTCAACTATTAGCACTTATGTGAAACAGAAGGAGAAAATTATAGAACGTGATAAATTCAGATAATTTGATAACAACAATAAACAGTTCCCCACCCAATAGCTCCTCTTCTTCCAACTAAAATCTTTCAATTTCTCAATTAATAAACCAAGTCCATTAAGCGCAGTTGAAAAAGATTTAAGGTATGAAAATATTTTTAATTTTGTTTCTTTATTCTTAAGTTATTTTGTGATTTTTAATTACTTTTATATTAATTTTGCTCCTCAGTTTAAGAAACACTGACCTAATGTAATTTTATTTACTATTCTTACATTTCAGCAAAATTGAATATTCAACTGAAGCATACAAAATTTTCACTTGTAATATGTCAAAATGATAATATTTCCTATATTCTAATTCACAATTATTTTGAGGAAATATTCATTTAACCTTCTCACTCTTTTCTCATGCACTTTTACCCCTTCAATTCCTTCTTTTCTCCTCCTTCCTCCTCCTTGCTTTCTCATTCTCCTCTCTTTCCTTGCCCTCTCCTCCCTATATTCTCCCTTCCCCTCCCCATTTTCCCCCAAACCCACACCCTCCTCTGCCTTCCTTCCCCTCATTCTCATTGTCTGCATTTCCCTCCATTCCCTTCTCCTCCTTTCCCCTCCCCTCTCCTACATTTCCTCAATTCCTCAAGGTCAACTACCCTCCCATTCTTACCCCTCCAAACTTTCACTTCCCCTCCACTTCCCTCCCCTCCCCCTTACACCTCCACTCCCTTCCCATATTGACTCAACTTTTCAAGGTCAACTACCCTCCTCCCTCTTTCACTCCCCTCCAATCCTTTCCACCCCACTCCCATCCCCTCCCTCCACTTCCCTCCATACACTTCACCAACATTCCCCTCCCCCATTGCAATTAACCTCCTCCCACATAAATTACCCCACTTTCATATCAAATTCTTTTTCCACTTTTCTTTTCAATAAAAGTCACCCTTGTCTCCCCTTTTACATTCCCACCCTTTTCTGTCCTACCTAATCTATGAATTGAGGGCCAATTCCCTATTCTATGTTAAAAATTGTATCAATACTCAATCTGACACCGTTTTAATAGTAAAATATAAAGACTAAATTTACCATATATATATATGTTTTATAAATACACACAGTACCTGTGCGGCTGCATGTCTTCATCCTCCACTTCTGCCCTGCATTCCTTCTTTGGTCCATGGGCCTACATTGATGCTCCCGCCCTGATGCTTCCATGACGAGGTTCCCACATTGGTACTCTTCTGCAAAAGTCAAATTACATAAATTTAATGTGACTGAGTTACTGTGCCAAATCTTCAAATTAATAGAATTGTACCTAGCATTAACCCTCTTAGTGCCACGGGCCAATATATCAGCCCGCGCATAGACAAAACTAAACTCGTAATAGTTCATCATAGATGCGATAGACGGCATTTGATAATGTCATTGCCTGAAAGAGGATGCTTCCTAGTTAATAAACCTTTTTTCCTTTTGTTATGCTTCAATCGTGAATATATCACTCAAGCTTTATAAATGGTCATAATTGTGATGTACAGTCATCTGCGTGGTATGGAACGCAAATAATCTCGACCTTCAAAATTTTTTTTCTCTCATTGGGGTAACGAGCCTTACGTTGCGATTTTGTATGCAACCACACAATACACCTTCGCTTGTGAGGTTCTCCAGGTCCGAAATCTTTGCTAAAATGTATTTAACCTTTATCTGATGAAAAATGTGCAAATATTACATTGATCTAGGCTTGAAATTAAATTATATGAAGTAATTTGCGGCATTCTATGCATAGAAGACATGAAAATACCGTATTCACCTGAATCTAAGACGACCTTTTTTTCCAAATTTTCAGCTGTAAATATCAAGAGTCGTCTTACATTCGGATACGAAGTATATTTAAGCATTTAATCAGTGGTTTTTACAACAAATGGTATATTAGAGTAAACAATTCACAACAGCAAATTCAAGTACGTACATAAAGACGTGAAATAAACAAATAGTAATAACAATAAGAAAAACATGACGGGAATAATAATTATTTAGACTAATAATCATCGTCGACGATCATAACACAGACGTACTTTCACCTTGCACGTAATGCCAACCGCAATGTTAAAACAAATGAGAGCGGAAATCACTGGGATTCCCCTTTCAAACGACGCACCGCGATTCACTAAGTGTGACAGTAACTTTGAGTTGTGCATTCTTGATTTAAATGCACAACCCTTAAGTTAAAATGACAGATCATGTTGAAGTACGTGGCACGAGTGCAAAGGGAAAGTTAACAAAGGAATTAGACGGAGCTAAGATACAAATTTTAAGCTGATCGTGATAAATTACGCCGAAAAAACTAATAACTGTGATGCGAGTAGAAAGTTCGGTGTATCTGAGGCAAATGTGCGTCGATGGTAACTCTCAAAACAGGAACTAGAAAAAGCCAAAGCCACAAGGAAGTCGCTCAGTGGTCCAAAATTAGGCCGATTTCATGGCATTGAAGAAGAAGTAGTCAAGTTTGTGCGCACCATGAGGAAGAACGGTATGCCTGTTTCGACTGAAAGTATTATAATTAAAGCTAATGAAATTACTAGAGGACTTAATATATCATTGCAAGAATTCAAGGCCAGCAGAAGTTGGTGCGTGAGAATGATGCGACGAAATAATTTTTCTTTACGGCGACGAACTTCGCTGTGTCAGAAATTGTCAAAGACTATGTTGAAAAACTTCTCGCTTACCAGAAATACGTAATTGGACTTAGAAAAACCAATAATTACCTTTTGAGCCAAATAGGAAATGCCGATGAAACTCCGGTTTTCTTCTACATGCCATCTAATTATACTGTGAACGAAAAAGGTGCGAAGTCCGTCCTAATTAAAACTACAGGCAACGAAAAAATGCGAGTCACGGTAATGTTGGCGGTTTTAGCAGATGGGACTAAATTACCACCATATGTGATTCTAAAGCGGAAAACAATGCCTAAGAAACATTTGCCAAGTGGAATAATAGGTGTCAAGAAAAGGGGTGGATGACTAAAGAACTAATGAGAGATTGGTTACATGTGGTGTGGAATAGACGGCCAGGAGCTTTACTGAAACAAAGAGCAATGCTTTCACTGGATGCATTCAAGGACACATCTCCTGAAATTAAAAACATAATGAGTGCGATGAATATTGATCTTATTGTAATACCTGGAGGAATGACATCGCAACTTCAAGTTTTAGATGTTGCTGCCAATAAGTGTTTTAAAAGTAATTTAAAGGTTTTGTATTCTGAGTGGTTACAGAGTGGAACTCACTTTAACACCTAAAGGAAATCTTAAGAAACCTGAAGTTGCAATGCTCTGCCAATGGATCAAGGTATCGTGGCAACAAATAAATGCAAAAGTAATAGTGAAAGGATTTAAGAAATGCTGCTTATCTAATGCCATGGATGGGAGTGAGGATGATGTTTTGTGGGAGACTGATGATGAAGTTGAGAGTGATAAAGATAGTGAGCATGAGGAAAATAGTGAAGGTTGCATAGACAGTGATGATGACTAACACAATAAAATGATTTTATGCAGCACTTGGATTGAAATGTTTTTTTGTTGTCCTGAAATGAGTATATTCTTTCAATGTATTTACTTTATTTTTAATGTTATCTTAAAATGAATGCTACCATTTAATTTTGAAAACCTGAATGGTTCTATTTGTGATGTGATTTATGATTTTAAAATGTTAAAAGACAATGACATTCAAGAAAAGTATAAGAGAAAATAAATATTTCACAAGATTTATAATTTTTGTAGTCATGAAGGTCAATTTGAGCTTTTTTCTCTTTTGGAATCATCAAAATGGGGGGTCGTCTTAGATTCAGGGTCGTCTTGGATTCGGGTGAATACGGTATGTGCACACTTTGAGGAGGATGTAACAGCTGATAGTGTCTCACGCAGAGCCACCAAACACAACCAAAATTTACACTCGCCTAAGTTTTGTAATTGTAAGTAGCAGAATCTCCCCTTGTTTGGTAAATACCAGGGAACCAAAAGAACGAACTGCTGGTAAGAGTGATACGTTATAAGTGTCATTCTCAATTTTGGCCAAAAACTGACAAACATCACCCTATTTTCCAAAGATAATATCGTACCAGACTTCTAATCGCTCCAAATGAAATTGATCATAAGCATTACAATTTAAGCATGCGGGTAAATTTTTCATACCATTTTAGTTTGGCTTATTTGTTGCATTCCAGTATTAAATTCATCTTGAATAATTACATTTAATTTCGCATGCTCCTAGTAGGCCAGACAAAATGCTATTGAGGTTGCCCCTAAGAATATGTAACTATGCTAAAACACACTTGCTGAGGGAAAACAATTGCGATAAAGCAAGCCAATTGGTCAGGATCCACCCCTGCATGAGAAACAGAAAAAACTAGAACATTAATTTCAAAACCATTAATATAATAAGCAATTAATTCATTGTTATACAGTTACCCTTTGCTTGGTTATGCAAACAAATGTCAATGTATTGGTCTCCTGCATTCAATTACAAGGCAGGGGCCATGGTCAGTTTTTCCATGTTCAAATCAAATTCACTTCATCACTTGCTGCTTTCCTACATTAGTCAAAGAAAAATATGTAAATACTTGGAGATATTTTATAAAAAGCTTTTGTAAAAATTTTGTAGCAATTTACTTCTAACATATCATGTATGGCCACACATCAAACATACTTCCCCATTTAATATACTTCACTCAATGTCTTGAATGTATCAGTTTTACGCCATATAAATCCAGCTCAAAATTTCAAAATACAGACGACTCCCAAGATTCGACCGTTCGAGATTCAACCAACTTGAGAATTCGACCGGTCCAATCGACCCAGCCGAACGATCAGTTGAATTAGAAACTAGTTTACGCGGAGTAATTTTCAGCCCACCTGACCACAAGAGGTTTAGTTTCAGTCTAGACATCGTTATTTCTGCTACAATTGTTTGAATTTGTGCTGATTCAAAATTCGACTGTTCAAGATTCAACCACGTTTTCAAGAATGCATCCCGATCGAATCTTGGGAATCGCCTGTATAAATGGCCAATGAAAATTTCTCTCAAGATGATTTTTTTAAAGCAGTGTTTTTCAAACTACTTTTCTTGCGACCCTATTGAATGCATCTTGGGTCAGTAGAAGAAAAGATGACAAAAATGTTCCAATTTCACAAACTTGAATTACAATTTGTTTTTCCAATAAAATAATCACCTTTATCTCTGAATTACCAAATCAACTGTCTGATAACTGCCTAAATTTTCCTTCTCCCTACTGGCACCAGTCAGAGAGCTGACAAAGGGCTAAAAATACCAAAAGACTGACAGTTTACATCGGTCCAAAAATTCTTTTGGCAATTTTGCTCCATAATTATACAATTACCCTTTGTTTGATCAAGCAAACAAATTACAATCTGTTGCTGTCTTCCACATCCAATTACAAGGCAGAGCCCATGCTGTTTTTCTATGTTCAACTTCAATTCACATCACTTAGCACTTTCCTACATTTATCAAAGAAAAATAAATGAAGAGTTGGAGACATTTCATAATAATTTTTACTCAATATTTTTTAGTAATTTTCTCTTCATATAGCATGCATATTTACACATTAAAACACTTCCCCATTTAATAATAATATATATCACACAATGCCTTGCCATGGATAAGTTTTCTGTCATGTAAATCGAGCTACTTCTCTGATATTAAATTTCACTTTGGATTTCTTCCTTAAAAAAAATTCAAAAATTTCTTTTTCAAGTTATTTGTCTCATGACCCAGTGGAGTGGAAGACTACTAAAAGAAAAATATTTTCAGACTTCATTTTCCATTGATTTACAATGAAAAGCAATACACACTAAAAATAATGCCATTTATTTAATGGGAGTACTTCATTCACTGGAATTTTGATATATCTCAGCCAGTTATGCTACAATTTTACTTGATTATGAAAGATTTTTAATTTCACCTTTCCCAGCTAAATATCTAATCCATATTTATCTACTGGGAGATTCATAAGGTACAATTCAGTCAACACTCTGGCACATCACCGTTGAGCCAATTTTTCATAACTTGTAATCTGAATTACTATGAGTATTAAGGAAATGATTACCGTATTCACCCGAATCTAAGACGACCTCCCATTTTGATGATTCCAAAAGAGAAAAAAGCTCAAATTGACCTTCATGACTACAAAAATTATAAATCTTGTGAAATATTTATTTTCTCTTATACTTTTCTTGAATGTCATTGTCTTTTAACATTTTAAAATCATAAATCACATCACAAATAGAACCATTCAGGTTTTCAAAATTAAATGGTAGCATTCATTTTAAGATAACATTAAAAATAAAGTAAATACATTGAAAGAATATACTCATTTCAGGACAACAAAAAAACATTTCAATCCAAGTGCTGCATAAAATCATTTTATTGTGTTAGTCATCATCACTGTCTATGCAACCTTCACTATTTTCCTCATGCTCACTATCTTTATCACTCTCAACTTCATCATCAGTCTCCCACAAAACATCATCCTCACTCCCATCCATGGCATTAGATAAGCAGCATTTCTTAAATCCTTTCACTATTACTTTTGCATTTATTTGTTGCCACGATACCTTGATCCATTGGCAGAGCATTGCAACTTCAGGTTTCTTAAGATTTCCTTTAGGTGTTAAAGTGAGTTCCACTCTGTAACCACTCAGAATACAAAACCTTTAAATTACTTTTAAAACACTTATTGGCAGCAACATCTAAAACTTGAAGTTGCGATGTCATTCCTCCAGGTATTACAATAAGATCAATATTCATCGCACTCATTATGTTTTTAATTTCAGGAGATGTGTCCTTGAATGCATCCAGTGAAAGCATTGCTCTTTGTTTCAGTAAAGCTCCTGGCCGTCTATTCCACACCACATGTAACCAATCTCTCATTAGTTCTTTAGTCATCCACCCCTTTTCTTGACACCTATTATTCCACTTGGCAAATGTTTCTTAGGCATTGTTTTCCGCTTTAGAATCACATATGGTGGTAATTTAGTCCCATCTGCTAAAACCGCCAACATTACCGTGACTCGCATTTTTTCGTTGCCTGTAGTTTTAATTAGGACGGACTTCGCACCTTTTTCGTTCACAGTATAATTAGATGGCATGTAGAAGAAAACCGGAGTTTAATCGGCATTTCCTATTTGGCTCGAAAGGTAATTATTGGTTTTTCTAAGTCCAATTACGTATTTCTGGTAAGCGAGAAGTTTTTCAACATAGTCTTCTGACAATTTCTGACACAGCGAAGTTCGTCGCCGTAAAGAAAAATTATTTCGTCGCATCATTCTCACGCACCAACTTCTGCTGGCCTTGAATTCTTGCAATGATATATTAAGTCCTCTAGTAATTTCATTAGCTTTAAGTATAATACTTTCAGTCGAAACAGGCATACCGTTCTTCCTCATGGTGCGCACAAACTTGACTACTTCTTCTTCAATGCCATGAAATCGGCCTAATTTTGGACCACTGAGCGACTTCCTTGTGGCTTTGGCTTTTTCTAGTTCCTGTTTTGAGAGTTACCATCGACGCACATTTGCCTCAGATACACCGAACTTTCTACTCGCATCACAGTTATTAGTTTTTTCGGCGTAATTTATCACGATCAGCTTAAAATTTGTATCTTAGCTCCGTCTAATTCCTTTGTTAACTTTCCCTTTGCACTCGTGCCACGTACTTCAACATGATCTGTCATTTTAACTTAAGGGTTGTGCATTTAAATCAAGAATGCACAACTCAAAATTACTTTCACACTTAGTGAATCGCGGTGCGTCGTTTGAAAGGGGAATCCCAATGATTTCCGCTCTCATTTGTTTTGACATTGCGGTTGCCATTACGTGCAAGATGAAAGTACGTCGTCTGTGTTATGATCGTCGACGATGATTATTAGTCTAAATAATTATTATTCCCGTCATGTTTTTCTTATTGTTATTACTATTTGTTTATTTCACTTCTTTATGTACGTACTTGAATTTGCTGTTGTGAATTGTTTACTCTAATATACCATTTGTTGTAAAAACCATTAATTAAATGCTTAAATATACTTCGTATTCAAATGTAAGACGACTCTTGATATTTACAGCTGAAAATTTGGAAAAAAAGGTCGTCGTAGATTCAGGTGAATACGCTAAGTACATAGCCATTTCAAAAAAATAAAAATTCTAATTGATGATGAAGATTGTCCATTAGCTACAAAACTGTTAGAAAAAACTGCATTAGACCTCATAATAATCCAATACTACCTGTACATATAACACACTGTCTACACACAAAACACAAAATCCATCACAACACAGGAATATAAAACAGCAAGATGATTTCTAATCAAAAGCCACTGTGGAATCATGCAATATTAAACAAAACAGGATTATAAAAACCACAAATACAAATGAAAACATACTAATGTAATGCATCCTACACCAAACAAATCACTTCTAAAAAATGAACCATACGTATTTACAAAAACTTCCATTGCAACATAATACACACCAACTAGTTTGGTTTTCCTATAACTTTGAAGCTAATAGATTCAAATTCATCATCAACAATTCAAACCAAGCTTGATGTTACTTTTTAATACCAAGCATTCACTGAAAAATTGTTCAAAATTACAAATTAAAAAATTGGCTCATTAAAAAACATCAAATATGTTGATGATTTGGTCCTTATCATTCCTCAGAAGACATACGACCTTGTTCTCAATCCACTTAGTCTTTCCTGTCTCGCAGTACTTCTCAAAAAAGTTTTGATAATTTTACATTTTGAATATGGATGATCTGAACTTGTGACAGTCACTGGAATTGTTAGAATTAGAATAAATATCTCACAAATGTTGGGAAAACTGGTGGCTAGCACAGCATTTTCATCGAGTACTGGGTTAACTACTAAATCACAGTTGAAAGGTTAATGACGTCACTTTTCAAGTAATACCAAAATGAAATCAGCTGTGCTGGCAATTGGTAGGGTATATCTCTACTTTTACTCTAGATTTTCCCCTCTTTACTCATAATCTGATACCAAGCAAATGTTTTATAGTATTCAAAGTCAAAAGGCTATTGGAGACATGAGACAAGTTTTTTTTAAGTGCTTGTTCTTGAATTGCTTAAATAGTTGAGAAAGTGAGACTAAAGTTTATAGTTAGTAGCATCTTAACAGAGCTTTCGCATGAGGTATTTGAAAGGCCACCACCTGAAGCAGCATTTTTCTAATGGGAGACATTACAAAAATGTCCCTGTCCCTGTCACCAATGGGGACCGAGGTGGCATTTTGCCCTTTTTCCAGGTGGAAGATTTCCAGGCAACGGCTGTGTATAAAACTTTTATATTAACTTAGAATAATACAAAGCACTTTATTTAAAGAAAATAACAGCTTGATTTTAATTTTGCAGTTTATATTGCTGAACCATTTTGAAGATATTTCCGAATATATTGGTAAAATTTTATGTACAGTAGACTCGATTATCCATGTTTGGATTAACCGGGATGGAGATTAACCGGGATGCCCAAAAAATAAAAATGTACCAAAATAATTTGGTATACGAGATGGTGGTCACTAAAAAACAATGCAACAGTGTAACAGAGGCTGAGATCGTGGGTGATATGCAGTGTGGAAGAACGAATAGGAGGAGGGGAGTTTAACGCTTCTGATTGGTTGATGAGATTTAAGCAAAGACATGGCATTTGTCAGACTGCTATCCAAGGTGAGTTATTCAGCAATGATGAGCCAACAACTGAGGAATTTGTCTCAATTTCAGCATTTCATCAAAAATGAAGGTTTCATATGAGAACAAATCTATATTATACTGGAAATGTTTACCCCAAAAAACTTTAGCTCATGAAACTGAAACAAGTGCTGTGTTATTGGGACTGCCAAAAAAGCTGGTACTTTCTCACAAGGTAAAGTTTTATCCAATTTACCCGTCGATTACTATAACAATAAGTCAGCATGAATGGACTGAGAAATTTTTACGGACTGGTTTAAAACAAAATTTGTTCCTTCAGTGCGTCAAAACTTAGAAACTCAAGAGGTGCCCCAAAAAGCTGTTTTACTCTTAGACAATGCCCCTAGTCACCTGAATGAAGAAATTTTAAAGTACGAAGATGGAAATATTTTTGTGAAGTATTTAGCTCCAAATGTGACACCTTTGATCCAGCCTATGGATCAAGGAGTGAAACAAAATATTAAAACAATTTATCGAAGAACTTTACTGCTCAAGTTCACAAAGGAAGATGGTAATGAATTGTTGTTGTAAAAATTTTTACCAGGAAATGAGGAGTTTCTTGATTTTGAGGACAGTTTTAATGAAATGGTACCTGAAGTACTATATAATTTACAGCAGATTAATGGATGTGCAAATGTTGACAAATAACTGTGCACGAGTGGTTAAATACAGATAAAAATTTGGTCGGTCATGAAGTATTAAATGATGAAAAAATCATGCAATGCATTACTACCGAAGGTGAACCAACAGCCACCAATGATTTGCCCCAGGAAAAAGACAACCTTATACTAAAGGATCAGTCACAGTGCTGCTTTAACTCACGATGAAACTCTGCTTGATTACTTGGAGCAACAGCAAGACAGCAGCCTTTTTGAGAAACTAATGCTGAGAAATCTGTGCAGCACTATTTGCCAAAAGGCAAAAGAAGGGATAAAGCAAACTTCCTTGCTATCTTATTTTAAATGAATAAAGTAATTTCATACTATGATTTTTTTCTAAATTTTAGAAAAATTTTGTATATTTTATATGGATGGTGGATTAACTGGGATTTTGATTATCCAGGATTATATTTCCTGGTCATCTCGGATAATCGAGTCTACTGTACCACTCGCAATTCCCGTAGCAATTGTATAAGCATATAGATTTTCAAAATTCAAATTGATAAAGACTTCTTTGCACTCGTCTATATCGTGAAAGACTAAAAAATTTAATGATAGTTTATATTGATGGCGAAAGTGTCAAAATAAATTATGATGCCATAATAGATGGTTTTGTGCAGAAAAAACCTGAAAAACAATTAGTTACATGTGACAGAAATATTTAAAGTGACAATGTAACAACATGTTTTATAATTAAGTTTTTAAGCATTTAACAAAATAAAAGTATTTAAATGATTTCAGTTACAAGTTATTGTATTTGGTTTAATAAGAAGCATTTGTTAAAATTTTTTGGTACTTACTTTCATTTAACTGAGGGTATACCAAGACATTAAACAAAGATTTTTAGTTTTTAGGGATTGGCAGATCTAAAAATAATATTACCATGCATTCTTCCTTGTGAAACAACTGGCTTCATCTCACCATGAAATCCATCCCTCTTGGAGATGCATTCCTCTATGTCAGGGGTGGGGAACCTCCGGACTGTGAATCGCATGCAGCCCCCGAGAGAGTTGTGAGCCCTGCAAAGCAGTGATGAAAAAGAGACCCATAAAATTTAACACATGAACTCATTTTTTTTTAATTCAAATAATAATAAAAGCATTTAATTCTGAAATGTTAATCCTAAATACCTAATTTAGAATTGATTTCCACTTACATGATACCTTATAATCTCTCAGTAACTTAGATTTAAACTCCAATCAGGCCCGTCAAAGCATTGGCAGTTTCCAATGCAGCCTGCCATGTGGAAAAGGTTCCCTGCCCTTGCTCTATGCCTATATACAGAAGTGCTTGACCATCACTCTGGCCATTTTAACGAGGGCTGATGGACAATTTAAAAAAAATTAACTATTAAACAAGCCTAAACACGAATATGAAGAAGATAACAGATTGCAAAATGTCAAATGAGTTTTTTAAATATATTCATTAAAACCAACAAAAATTTGCCTTTTACCAGAAAGCATTTCTTAATGATTCATTTGGAAAAGAAGTTCTTGCAACTTGATTGAAGTGCTAACATGGAGGAAGATCTTTAAAGAACAGAATAGCACATCAGTCAGCTAGGAAAATCACGAGATCCATTGCAAAGTGTGCACTCTTAAAAAAATGTTTAATAGTAAATTTAAAAATAAGCAGTCTCTCTTACTGACAGTTTTTCAGGATTTTTTAAAAATACGTGTGCTTTACATACACGACAAATATTTTTTGGAGAGCGCAGGGTCTCTTGAAGTGCTGGGCATCATTCCCACCACCATCAAGCCGACCATGTAGCACTTATCCCCTATAGTTATTCTACTAAATAACTGAACTAAAAAATATTATAATAAATCAATTATTATAGGACATTGAAATGCAAAAATATGATGATTGGCTGACAACGTGTGCTGATGTTGGATATCCAAAAACTAAAATTTAGAAAATTTTGCTGCCTTTTGCACACACTGGCAAATTTCATCACCTAACCCCCTTTAGGAGTACAATGTAATTTTTAATGATCCGCCAGAAAAATGGATTTATATAGCCGAAGTAAATGCTACTATTTTAAACATTGCTGTATTGGAGCGTATACGCCGTATACCCTCTGCTTTTTCAAATAAACACCGTATACCCACACCTTATGCAAAATTATACAGGTCGATTGAAAAAACCAGCTGTTTTCTTCTAGCATCGTAACATTACAGTCGTGTAATTTACTCTAAATAACTGGGTAAGAAATCTCCCTCAAACTTTTACTTTAAGTGTAGTGTACCCTCTTGCTTTTTTTACGACTGCAATACTGGCTTTATAACACGGGAATCCACCATGCACGCTTATAATATGCTTCTAGAGTATCATGAGGGCTGTTGAAATGATTGGTAGTTGAAAACCTTTTGCGAAATTTGGTTTCCATGCAACGAAAATTATTTCGCACTCTACGCGGTTCAAACACGTTGCCGGCCCCCTTATATTTTCATAAGTCCCGAAATATGCTAATTGAAGGGCCACGGTCCCCGGGGCTGTGGCCCCTTTTGCCCCTTCCCCTTCTCGGCGGCTCTGGCAGTTCGTGCCCATGTAAGATACGAGGAAATCTCATTTCGATGAGTTTCGTATTTAGTAGCGAAGTTATTGCATTGCCAATATGCGACGGGCCTGCACGTATATCAATGTTCAATTATAATAATGCAAAGAAGACTTGTTCGCATAACTATCTAAATTTAATCTACATAATTCCAACGATCACACGATGCACTAAACTCCAAGCAGGGGCAGACATAGAGGTACCTATCAAACGACCCGGTAATTTGTGAAGAAAACCGCCCCAGCCCCGTCCCATCACTAATACAGGAGAACGGATCAAATCTTATTTAAAATTAAGTAAAATAACGGAATGTTTTCTATTGGAATATGTATATATAAATGAAACAAAAGCAATAATAGTATGTAATTAGTATAAAACGACATTGTAAAACACTGCCCTTGGCCTTACCGGAAGGTTATATATCCAGTCCACCCCTGGCTCCAAGTCCACGTAATGACGACGAAGTGCATTCGGCAGTTTTACAAAAAAGAAATTATTCACGGCAGCAGACAATATAACATTAAACATGTCCTCACTATCCTCTTATTCTTCAATGGAATAAAAACATCTTATTCCGTCACTCTTACCCCTCTTAACAGAACAAATACTCTTTCTTCTTACAATCTCGTTAACCAATACCTCCATCAGCGTTGTCACATTAATACCGAACAAACGAACATACCCGATTGGTTGTGTGGAAGAGGGGAAGCAGCTGACCTGGCCTTACCTTCCTCCATTCCACCCACTCCCACCACTTTTCTCCTCTCTCCACCCTCCTTCCTCTCCCTCTACTCATCGCTAAGCCCCGCCATATCTCCGAATCTTCTTCCAAAGCCTCCCTACACCATTCGCCCCATCGAACACTTCTCTGAAATACCTTTCTCCATTTCACTACTTCATGCCATACCAGCACAAAATCTCACGTGTGCCCTTCGCCTCCCCTCTTTATCCCTCTTTCTCTCGCCTCGCCACATGACCAGGGTATGCTACGCATCGGGACACCGAAAGTAGGGCCACCAAATTTTCCTTCTATGTACGTACCATGACATATCGTCGGCGATAACTAGCACAGTGTATTTATAAATATCGATACAGATAAATGGGCTGTGTGAATACTAAAGTCACTGTCTGATGGCCACAAACTATAGTCGGTTCACCAGCTGAAGTCTCTTGGCCTACTTAGAGAAAGTAGCCAATCACGAACGTTTCCCCTTCCATCGCCCCTCTCAACTTTCGTGCGGGACAGCAGATACCGGTGCGCGTTGCGCATTTTCGCATTCAGCTGATATACTACGCAATTTATAATGGCAACGCATCCCGATGTGATCTCTTCGAGAGCAGGAGTGAGACTGGGTTCCTCCCCACTACCTTCCCAAACAAACCGTCTCCTATTGGCTGCTGCTAACTGGCGTCCGTCTTCAAGGCCAAGAGACTTTAGCTGGTGAAACGACTATAAATTCTCTGGTAGCAATTATGTTACGGCTATGCTTACATTGCACAACTGGCAAGCTTTGTCAAGGGGAATACTGGGATCGAACAGGTACAAATTAGAATTTATATGTTTATTAGTTAATATGTTCTATTACACAGCTATAATGATGGACGTTAAAAAGAAAGAATAACATAGTAAAGTTTGTGGTAAACTTCTGGCTGCGCTACTGCGGCGGAGGTAACTTTGATTCTCTTTGCAGATTAACTCGTCATCTGGCGGCAGTAAATATGATTCTCTTAAAGTTGCCCATTAACTCCTCATCCGGCGCCGGTAGCTGTGATTCTCTTAAGGTGGCCAATTATCTCGTCATCCAGTGACAGTAACTATAGTTCTTTTAAGGTTGCCAATTAACTAGACATCCGGCAGCAGCCAGTGTCGTAACTAGGGTATGGAGAAGGTGGCATTTGCCATAGGCATTGCTTGCAACAGGCGCCAAACGTTCCCGAAAAAAGTGCCAAAGGTCATGTTCCCATAAATAAGTATTGGTTTAATACTCAAACGTTAATTTATATGCAATAAAAACGCTATTATTCTTTATTAAATTTCAGAAAAAAATATTCCTACATAACTAAGGTGTTTCTTAAAATTTTGCCACAGGCGCCATATTGCCTAGGTAGGTATGTCTCTTAGGCCGGGCACACACTGACACAGCGAAACAGTGCGAAACTGCTCCAAGCAGTTTCAAGAGACGAAAGTTACATACAAATAAATGAGCGCGCACACAATGATAGGGCGAAGCGAAACATCCGCTCCAAACTGGTTATTGGACACCAATTTATATCGTGAAACAGGCTAGAGTCACGATGAAATTCCTTTTATTTATTCATTATCAATAATGTTTTGGAGGGTTGAATAAATTAACCTATATATTCCATAAATATCTCGACAAACATTTACGGAGTGCCATCTCGCCCGGGGCGCCAAAATTCTTTGGGCCGGCCCTGATGGCCGTTGTCGGAAAACAAGGGCAATAATCACTGAATTTATTGTAACTAACTTGACTACGGGGACGGCTTAAACAGAACGCAAAACTCGCAAATAACTGCTAAACTATGACACTTCTTCGAATTTTAGGGATAACAAATCGCTCTACCATACCGCGTTTCAGCTTTGACCTCCAGATACAGATTAATGAACTCTCTAGCGAGAAATAAAGACCGCTTTAATCGTATTATATTGAGATAATGGGCTTATACTGCTCATTTCAAAGGACAAAATGAATTAATACGGCTTTCTCAATCACTGCAATTATAGCTTAAAACTAAACCAACTTTATCATAACTTCACACTTCCTAATTTTAAAGCTGTTTTCCTTTGAAAGTTCCTCTTCCAGCCGTTGACCTGACATCACGGCCATGCCTGACATAGAGAGTAATGCCACTGGTGGCGTGAAACGTAACTACCTTAGCTACCGTAAGTTCGCAAAGGGGGAGTTCAAAAAAGGTTTCCAAGTTATAATTCAAAATTCATCGTCAATCAAATAAAAGTTTTCAAGTTAAATAAATGAAAATTTGATCAATTTGGTGAACGAATAACGTGACTAGTATGTTTCAGAGCCTTTTCAAAGTTCTACTATCGTCAAAAGAATAGCGAATTACAGTTTAATCATGTGAATCCATTATAATACACTATTATCAGTGCTGGTTTGATGGCGATGCGAACGGGGCGACTGCACCGCGCCCCGCACTTAAAGAGGCCCCGCGCTCCCTAAAAAAACGTTTGTCGTGCTTATGAAGTGCACGCTTTTAAAAAAATCTGAAAAATATCGAAGTGTCATAGTGAGAGATTTCTTAAGTTATTAAAATTTACTATTAAATTTCGCGCCCGGGTGCAAGATATCTCTGTGGCGTCCCCCTATTAGCGAAATTTCGTGGTATACGTCTTTTTTCATACATAGAGAGTGGACACAAGGTGACGCATTTCTGTCGATTTGTCCCATAACGAATTCGTTGAAAAAATTAGTTGCATAGTTATCAATATAAACATATCATTTAATATCTGCTTGAAGGAAAATTATGAAACTCGCTGCACATGTGATTATAATTCAGCACTCTGTCCCGTTACCTTAACTATCGATCAAAAATTCCTATAATTTTGTCCATTTACAAGCCATATTAGGTTCGATATTTATTCTGATAATAAGAAAAAAAACATCAATTATTTACGCATTCCTACGTCAAAGTCCCGACTTCGTATTTTCATTTTAAGATATTTTAAAATCCAATGAAGAAGTAAATGTCAATAATTCTCTCATTATTCGGAGAAATTTTTTCGTTATCTGAATTTGGAACTACAGTAATACTCCGACATACGTCGGAGATGCGTTCCTGAAAAATGCAACTTATAACGAAACAACGTACAGCGAAACAAAGATTCCCATAAGACCTATGATAATAGTAGGGGTTACGTTCCTGGAGGATATTTTGTGACACACTTATGTCCCAAATGATACATACCAATACAGTACATTAGACATATTATGTTTTATGTTAGGTACCACTATGTGTTTACCACTCATTGCTACTAGGGTTTAATATACATTTAATCGTAACAACGAGTAACCAATTGCAATAATAAATTCAGAAATCACCGAAAATAATCGTCTATAGTGTGATGGAGCACAAAAATTGTTTCTTTACTTACACGTAAACTGATACGCACTTTAGAGTACTTTTCATGCAGATGTTGCAATCCAAAGTATATCCAATATCTCATGAGATATCAATGCAAACGTAAACCGAGATGAAAAGACACAAAATGTTAGGCGCAACTGTTCAAAAAGCTCTCTTATAGCTGACTGTCGCTCAGAAGTAAGTTTTTACACACAGTCATTAAAATTGGGATAGTTCCTTATCCCCTGTGTGACTTGTGAACCACCTAACCCATCGTGATCTCTCAAACACATGACCAGCAAATGTTTATTCTGAGTATGATTTTACACGAATTGACAAACACGAAATTAAATTAATTCATTTAAATAATAATAAACATGAAATTAAAAGCCGAATAGAGGGTTTTTATTGTTATAGTAATAATTTATGCACCGCAATTGGAATTTCTGAAATTTTGCTTTTAGCATTTTACAAACGAAGTATATGTGAAGTGACACAACTTATAACGAAATATGTTCCTTGATTGGCGACGTATATGCAAAACAACGTATAGCGGGGTAACGTATAGCGGGGTTTTACTGTATCTGGAAATGAATATGAACGTTAACGTAGGTGGGAGATCGTGAAGGAGCAAGGAAAGCTAGTTTTCGGATAAGCTATACCAAACCGATTAAAACAGATTTGTGATTTCCAAGACTCGGCAAGTGGGAGAATAAGGGTAGGCACCTGGTATTCTTCCAGCGAAAGGATTTGTGGTAAAGGTGGATTGTACTTTACGAAAGGATTGCCGCCTCAGCTGGAGCTCCTCGCTAGGGTCGGGATAGCAATTAGCGGAGTAGCGCTCCCATCTCTTGGCGACTCCTACGGTGAACCCATTTTCGGTCGCCACTATTAAAAAAAAAAATAATAACGTGTGTTCTAGCGACCCTGAGTCATGCGACCGCGTATCGCAAAGGATCGCAAAAATTTAGCCTGGAAGATTTCGTGTCATTTTGGTGTCTCCAACTTTTCCTTTTCACTCGGACAAAGGAGGAAACATTCGAAAGTCGAATTCCAATAATATATAGCTACAGATACCTTGATGGGAAGGCGCTCCGGCAAGTTGGCGCCCTGGCGCATTGCTACTTGCAAAGAAAGAGTACATTATCGATGCGAGACAGAAAATGCTCATAAAGTAATAAGGATTTCATTCTAAAGATTTCCCAGCCTCAGACTCGTAAGATTTTTGGAAATGTTTTTAAAAAATTTGGATCCGTTAATGATTAATGTCGAGCAGGTCGGCCTTCACCAGTTAAAGTGAGAAGTTCCAACATGACGTGATTGACCGACTTTAACAACACATTATTGCATCTACGATACTCGCAGAATTTCGAATTAATGAGACGCTGATGTTAAGCATGAATATCATAAAGTTATCCACAGAATTGTATTTTAATCTAGAGTTATTTTTGGAACAATTTTTACACGAAGTAAAAATACAATTCGTAAAGGAAGGAGTTAAATTGTTTAATTATAATCAGGAGTAATGGAAATAAGTCATCGGCGGTAATTTCAATCTCGATCAGTTTTAGCATCAAGGATTTGACTGTATGAGAGTCTTTCCTTCCTTTGATGCAAATTAAAAGGAAGCGATTTGCATTCAAAGAAGTCAGATATAAATTGACCGCATATTACAGATTGTTTTTTTTATCTTTAACTGATATATTTTCTTCTCCTTTTGCGTGGAAATTAATTTTTGCGGCACTGTTAAATTAATATGATTTCCAATGGAAACGGTAAAATAATATAAGTGTATTAAAAATCATAGTAAATTGGCCTTCATTATCTTGTTAACCCGTGTGCAAACCGTCACGATCCAATCTGGGTGATGAGTTTCAAGGACTTAAGCGGTGGATAAAGGTCGGAAGTTAAGTAAATCAAAACCAATGTTTCATAATCGAAGTTACGCAATTTTCCTAAGCGCCAGAAAAAAATAAAAATTCTCTCGAGAATTGATTCTTTCTCGTCACAATATCCCAGAGGGCATTACAATGACGGGTAAAGCGCATTTCTTTTATTTATCGAATATAATGCTTCTTTTTATATTAAATTTACAATTTCGAATTTTAAAAAGGAGTTAATTGTAAGATAAACGAGAGTAAGGCCAATATAATATTGTAGTTCCATATTGTTCACACTTGGAATCACGCGAAAATATTTTTCATGCGCACAGGAAACTTTAGAATGAATACTGAAGTTTATATGTTGATCTACGACGCAATTGCGCACAGGATCCTATATTCGAATATGTAACTTTACAGATAAAACTTGACAACAAACGTATAGCAAGGTCTTCTATGATGGAAAACTTGAATAATTTTTCGTTAGAATACCCACGTTTTATTTGTCCTCGTTTATAAATAATTAAGTCATTCTCTGTCGAAGAAAGTGAAGAAAAACAAAAATCATAACCAATTTTGATACAAAATTTTGCTGATGGACGAAATTCTAATTAATAATTTATCCGAATTAGTACGTCCTGAGCCTACATTGACAACGTCGTATACTTTAACCTTAACCAAAGCTTCGTTTATAATGCCACGATAAATTTCAAAATCGAGCGCAGATTTTTTTTCAAAACAGTTCCTGTGGTAATTCCGCTTTTTAGTCAGTTTTTGAGTTTTACTCCTAAAAATAGCTTTAATTATATTATATTCTTATTTATAATTTTTAAATTTGACTATTTTCTTGTACAACTTTTTTAAGACAATTGTTTTAGAGGTCTGACATTTCGGAGTAAATCTCAAAATATGTTTGTCATTCAAAAACGCGGTTAACACATTACAGTGTACCGTTCTTTAAAAATGAGGTGCACGACAACACCTGGCACAGCATCAGTTTTCTAAGTGGATTTTATCACGCAAAACGCTACCACTGCGTATATTTTTAAAAGAATGGCGCACCTCGGTCTTTGCCAATGTGTTGCTACGTTCCAAATTTATGTAACGTTAAGTAGCTAGCTCAAACTTTTTGAGTGAGTATGTATGGGTGGAGGGAATTGCCATGGTCAACAGAAAACAACTTCATGCATGCAATACCACAGAGTACTACATGTTTAAAAAAATTGAAATCCTATTTCACTTAAAAGGTCGCTTTTAAATCATATTATTTTATAAAAAAAATATGATAATGATAATCATATTATTTTTTTTTTTTAAATATGATTATTCGAATTGTTTTAGGTCGCAAACTTTGTCACTAATAAATCTCTGATGAACTTGTTTTACTCGGAAATTTAGCAAGAGGGAGTAAACGTGTTGTATCACAAATCCGACGCAAAAATTATCGTAAAAATACTAAAAACATTCTAACTAAATTCTCAGTGTTGCATCATCTATGGACGCGCGCGCCTAATTGGTTCTAATTCCACTGATTTATTAGTTTAAAATTGCGAGAATCCGCTCAGATGCTCAAATAAGCGTCAATATAGAATATTATTGTAACATTTCCATCTGTTATTGATCCGTAAATATTGTCCCACGCAAATTCTCCTTTAAGCAGATGAATTTAAATAATTATTCAGGGTTAACCAATGGAAAAATACAGATTTTTTCTTCCTTCTAGCTATGTGTATGTACTGTTTAGCGCGAATAATTGTTTTGATTTGTGGCTCCTGATGTTTACACGGATCGTGTGTTCGGCGTTTAAAAGCGGCGTAATAGCTAAAGCAAACCTTCCTTATTTTCTGCCATTTGCGGGGTTTTTTATTTTGAAACGATCTTTTATTGGCGGACAGATGCTCCTGAATTACAAAAAAGTCACGTGAGTGTCACGGATGCTTTAACGTGACAGTGTTAACGAGTTGTTTAGTGTCTCTTAATGCGCTTGATTGAATCGACGGTCGTGATACAGCGTTTTAAAAAAATGCATTATCGTTTTTTAATCAATGCCTTGTGCCTACATCTGTAAATTAATACGGTCAACGGATGCATAACCCTCGTCCGTCTTTCGCTGATCTGTTTCCGGTCCGGTAATACTGTGTGTTATGAATAAAATTTGTTGAAATTGACGAAAAATATAAAAAGAATTTATATTTTTGCTGCAGGTAAACATAAATTCTTCGTCAAGGTTCTCGAGACCAATGGATAATAAAATGAGTGCTTCCATCAAAAAAAAAATAAATAAAATCTACCACCAACTATCTTTTGGCTCAATGTTCGTCTTTAGAACCCGTTTCAAAATTTCTAAATGACAGAGTTACCATTTTAAAATCGATAACATTTCACAATCTTTATGTATGTACAATACCAAAATATACAGCGAGAACGTACTATTATACTAAAATGATGCTCAATATTGTTTACCTCAAAACTAATGTTGATCTACAGATATTGTCCGAAAATTTTATGATCTCACTAACTCTTAAGTTCTCATTCGTTACGTTTGTTTAAAATAAAAAAGAACTTTATATGATAATATTTAAATTCAGTAATCCATTAATATGACCGATATAAAGGACACTTACTTGCATATTTGCATACTTGAATAGTGAGTACGAATTTACCAAAAATATAATTTTTTCTTATCTGTCGATGATTTTGCGCGTAGTTTTGCTAATTTATTCAGTTTCATTACTTTGTCTTTGGCTCTTTCTATATCAATAAATAACCCTTCTCAAATGAAATCGCTTCACTGATCTGAAAAAAGTAGTCTTGTTAAGGAATATCATTCCTAACAAAATAAAATATGTATTTTTTTGAAGAGGGGTTAATAAAGTAAATGTTTGCATACATAACCACCGATCACGCATCTCAGTTGAGATTGGTTATGGCCATTACGTTCTCCATAAAAAGAGCAATCAATGCATTAAACACTGGAAATAACTCGATTAGACTTCATTAACCTTCATTTCGTGTCTCTCCTTTACGTCCACATTGATACGCTATGAAGCCTAAAACTGTTTGCGCTCACGTAATGTTTTATAAATATCTTTCCAGAAATTTTTAACAGAGTAACCATTTTTAATTGTTTCAAACAAAGTAGGTGATTAGAAACAGTTGCTTGGATATTTCGTTGTGTCCACTGAGATTTTACGCTGTGAAGAATTTAATTAATTTCAGTGGTATTAATTTAATTCGTTTTGGTCAAAATTAATTGCTTTAGGACTAATCAGGTGAGCTACGCAAGGGAATTAATTTAAAATGGTATATTTAGCCTTATCGCTATTTTAATACGTCACGCAAGTGTTGGAGATTAGGGTTTTGGTCTGTTTTTTTAGTATGGCCTCGGCGTTGTGTATCATTAACTTGAATTTTGGACCAGACGGCTCTAGAGCAGTGTTTTTCAAAGTAAGGGTCGCGACCCAATACTGGGTCGCGATACTCCAGAGGAAAATCTAATCACTCGATGCATAAACAGCTGAAATGAGTAAAAAATAACAAGGAACTAAACAATCTTATTATATAAATTCGTGGGTTACTTTTTATCAAGAGTTAATGAAAACTGAGTTAAGAACGTATTTTTCACCAAGTTGCCTTCCCTTCCACTGAGTCGCGAGACATTCCACTGGGTCGCGATGGAAAAAGTTTGAAAAACTCTGTTCTAGATGTCCTCCTAGACCTAGAAATGAGAAATTTCATAATTTCGCCGCAAATATGAGATAACTCGCGTAACAACATGTCTATTCGAACATTTTAATGCGCATGCTACACACACGATGCAAAACAATCAAAACATTTTTATAATGAATGCGAATTACCCACAAAAGAACTATCGAGCTCGTCTTATGGCTTAAATCAAACAGAATAATAAGAACTTCAGTTTTAAGAAATTGACAATAGAAGCTCTTATCTTAGATTCCCCTAATCATAACCTTGTTATGGCCATTGGAGATACCTGAGATAAGCGCTTATTTTCTCGATTTTTGATGCTTAAGTGGTTAATCTTGAAGAATGAATGTAAAGTGTTGTACATCTTGTTAGGTTTCTGATTCAACCTAGTCCCATCCGAAAAATTTTTCATAGTTGTGATCAGTGGCGTAGATACCGCCCGGGGGCCCGTGCTTAAGGGGAGCCCGCAAGAATGTTGAGACCGAAATGTTAAGAATTTCTTTAACTTTGCGGGGACAATTTTGAACCATCTTTCTTATGAAAAAGAAGAAACATTCCGTAGACCCAAAGGAAGCAGTATAGGCACATGATGTCTATGGCCTAATCCTCACGGGATAAATACAAAACGATGAAGAAATACAATAGGAATAGGCCAATATAAGAGACACTCTGTGCAACCTTAATTAAGCAGCATAGGGCCATGTGGTTAGGATGAATAGACTGTTTACAAAGAGTATAGGCAGATTCCTTACAAATAAGCGTCTCATAACTCTGGCAGACGATGCTGTTTCGGTTATGAGATAACGGACGGTTTCGGGGGTTTATGACCGAAGGAAAAAATACTTGCAGTGCCTGCTCGATGGCGGCGCGACTGCACCGGGCCCCGCGCTTCCTATAAAAAACATTTGCGGTATTTATAAAAGTACACGCATTTAAATAAAATCTGAAAAATATCGATGTGTCATAGTGAGAGAGATTGCTTTAGTCATTGAAATTTACTATTTAAAATTTTTGACGCGTAAGAGGCCTCGCGCGCACGCTTTGCACCGGGCCCCGCGATTTTCCTAGCCTGCTATGAACATTGGATTTGCGTCTGGTGATTGGTCCACTTCCCATAGCACGATATTTCTTTGCCATAGCTAACTCAGTTTGAGATTCTGTCTTAGTGGTGATGGAAGTCGGTTCTCTCGTTAGCAATCAACGATAATAATTATATCATCTTCATAGTATTTTCATTATTGTGAGGGTCAATCAGGTCGACTTACAGACATCTGAGCTGCTCCAAAAAAACGAAGAACGCATTTTAAATTTGGGCGAATTTCTCTCCTGAAACTACGGAATACGTACACTTATAGTGGGCCCGGAAAAAATTTAGCCCGGGGGCCCGCGCATGCCTAACTACGCCACTGGTTGTGCTCTCTATTTAAACTGTCCAATGATATACTTTTTCCTCCTACTTGTTTGCCTCTTTTCTTTCGATGTAATGTCGCCACCCGATGTATGAGCCACCCATTTATACTGCCTCTGCCTTATCTCTCCAATTAAGCTCCTCTCTTCAAAATAATGAATTTCAAACTTCCTCATTTCTTTCAGTTTCAACCCAAAAAATTTTCCGTTGTCACGTTGATATCACAAAACTAATAATTTTCTTTTGCGTTAAATATTTTACATTATATACATTTCACTATCCATGCTGAGAAAAGGTGTTTACTCCTCAGAGGAAGACAAGTTGCCAGACATTATAAAATTCAAATAATTTCTCCTTATGCCATCTAGCTGAAATATACAATAGTACTGCGTATTCACAATCACGTATATTTCAAATTAACCTACTTTTTTTATGAACTTCAGAGGTTCCGAAAAAATATTTTTGGGGTTTATGCTTTCATCCGTATATGATTGAAGCATAACCAATTCTTGCTCATTGAAGTCATAAAACATTAATTTTGAAGGCACCTTTTGTCTTTATTACGAAAAGATCTGCTGAACTCCGCCAAAATCCGAAAAGAAGGGATTTTTCCAAATTGAAAAATTTAGAACAGAGAGTCTTTAGTATTTTCACAATCGTCAGGGCATGGAGGTGATCACGAGTGGCTGGTGGGATGTCAGTAGGAGGACAATTAGCAAATGCTGGAAGAAGTCGAGCATTGTATTTTCATCGCAGATACCACTTATGAAGAGGATTTAAGTGTTCCTGGAGAGCTTTGGAAAGATGTCTCCTCAAAACTCCAATGTCATTCTTCGCTCACGTTTTGAGGAGTCTTCAGGTGTTGATAAAAATTTGGAAATCACCCTTTATTAACGAACGGTGCCATAGTAGAGAGCATAACTGGTCTAGGTGAGGAAATAAGAAGATGTAAAGGTTGAGTCAAGTGCGACATCGTTAGAGGCATCAGAGTGTTTGGAGAAATTAAAGATATTCATCATAAAATCTGATGAAGTGCCAGAGACATTGTTTATACCATTTGACGACGTAGAAAATTATGCTGTGCCAAATTCTAAACGAGAAGAAACAAATGAAAATTTCAGATTATTTTATGAAGCATTAAGTTAGGGTTGAAGTATGATCGTTTTATTTTCTTTTTCCTCTCCGCTGTACTTCTTTTGGATATTTTCAGTACACCGTACTTTCAGTATATAATATAAAAATCCATCCTCCGTAGAGATACATTGTATCAAGATTTTACTGTATTCATAAAAGATTCACACGAAATGCTCTAGAATCATTCGCCTTAGATCTATGAAGAAACAGCCTTATCAATTCCGGAAAAATACAGCGAAATGCATTGTGTGTATATCAAATCTATAGATTGTATTAAAATGACCTATATATCTATTTATTGTGACTGAGATAATAACGCCAAGAAAACAAATTACTCAAAAACTAGAACAATGAATAAAATAAGGAAAAACACATCTTCGTATAATTTCCACCTTCAAATGAAAAGTTTCGCAGTCACTACTGCATCATCACGCAGTTGTGTTATGTTCCTTATCTTTTCAAAATGCAGTTCCTTAAAGTTACACTTTCGGTAGTGAATTTTAAAGACAATAAAATTATCATACTGAAATTCGACCGTTAATTTATCAATTTGAAGAATGAGGGTTAACCTTTCTGAGATTATTCTGGCGCGAACCGATCCGGGACAAGATATTTTTGCACCCTACTAGTAAAGGTTTGAAAATCACGCCTCCCTCCTAATGAAAGTATATAGTAAACAATTTTACCTGTCGAAAAATTATTTTATTAACAACGCAGAACTAAAAGAAACTATTTTATATTATAAAGTGTTACACGTCCAAGTTGTCCATCGTTTCGCCCCTAAGCGTTCTGCGCCCTAGCCGATTTCTTCGGGGCTCTGGATGTGTAACAAACGTTTTCATAATTATTTTGACCAAAGGCGAAAGCGACAAAGTCACAAAAGCCTACCGACAAGATGTTGATTTTTATAATGAAAACGTTAACGTTTCTATAATATCAAAATGCCGTAACGAGGCATAAATTCAAGGCATAACCTCGAGGTAAGACCTGCCGCAATCCACCAAGCAACAGACATTTATGTCGGCACACGCCTACGCGTACGCAAACGTCCCACGCTACTCGCCACCACCTCCATTCCCCCCTTCCCACCCTCTCCTTCTCACCCCCACCCCTTAAAGCCCTCCAAGAGCGCATTAATGTCATGGTCCTCCACTTTACTCCGCGAGATGACTCGCTCTTAACACCTTGTCGCCATGGTGGTAACCTACCACAAACACATTCCCCTCCACACACACACACGCTTCCGTCCCCTTCACTTCTTAAAGGACACTCCGCCGTCGCCGGTTACCCTGTTGTAGGGGGGAACAATTCCGCACCGGAAAATATTTCCATAATTGGGCAAATTCTTACCCCGATGTATACCTATATTTTTTTTCGACCGACACATTTCCGACGAAAAACATAATGAAATGCGTTTCCTTTTCCGGAATCGCCCGTATGACCGGACACGACGAAACCATTTCGTCGGTCGGCGGGGAGTTCTGTTTCCCACTCTCCTCTCTCCTTTTCTTCCCGCAAAGGAGAAGGTCGTCCTCCAAAAAAATTTTCTTCCTCTCCCCCCATCCCTCTCCTCCCCTCCTCTCTCTACACATCTCTCACTGTGTCCTCTTCCCCACTACCCCCTATCAACCCTCACGCTCCCCTCCCCTCACCCCTCACGCTCCCCCCTTCCACTTCCCTCTCTCTCCCTTTATAATCAGATTTCGCACCGGCACAAACCCCTTTATCTTAGAGGCATGTCTATGAGATAAGACCACTTGTCGGGTGGTTGAGTGCGGCGAAAGAGAGAGAGAGGAAAGGAAAGGTTCTAGGAGAGATCCCTCTGATGGGTTTTTCTCCTCCGAGCGAGACGGAGAGAAGAGAGGACAGATAAGGGGATTTAAAAGAAAATACGAGAATAAAGGTCACTCTGTCTCTCTTTGCGAAGAAATTCGAAGGGAGAGAAAAAGAGATAGAGAAAAATAAGGAGAGCGGAGAAGGGAGAGCTGGTTGACAGTCACCGAGGAAGGAAGCTGCTGACTTTCCACGATGGCTCGCTGGGAGATCGCGATCGTCCTGGCGGCGTTACTGGTTCTGCAACCCGGGAATTTGGCGGCGAGGTCTCTTGGTGAGTGACTACCTTTTCAATTAACTTGGTATTTGCTTGACACATGTGTCTCCAATAACTATGTTGGGAAATCTATAGGAGCGCGTATCAGTTTCAAAGCAGCCGTCATCAACGGTGATGGTGATTTAAAAATCCTCTATCGACGGCGGCTACTTGATTGCTGAACTTCGCATTTGTTTTTCCCGACATTTTTATCGCCGTTGGAATTGTAAAGACTGTCGGTTTTGTTCCATCCATAAAGAGAGATCGACGACTGCCACTTAAATTCATTTGCTGAAAATCTGCCGGTGCAGTAGTAGCGATATTCGAAGTTCAGGACCGTGCTACTGTCGAAATGTTTTCGAATTTATAGCAGTGTGCGTCCACTATCCCACAAGATCCTTCGTTTCGCGTGAAGATTGTCTCTTTAAAATTTATTTCACGCAGTGTTGGGTTTAAGGGGGTCGCAAATGCCGGCCGCCAGGGACCAATGAAGTAATGGGACCCGAAAAAAAATATATATATATATATATTTTTTTTTTTTCGGGTCCCATATATATATTTTTTTTTCGGGTCCCATATATATATATATATAATATATTTACGAACATTTTTTTAATTATATAATCTCAGAAATATTAAATATCTCAATTTAAAAATCGGCGAAGCCGTTAAGATGGGTCACATAAGAGGGTAGTTGTTAGGAGAGGTTTCACTATATATTTATATTGCAGGGACCCCAATTATTTAGCGCCAGGGGTTCCAAATGGAAAAATCCGCCACTTTTTTCACGACCGAAAAAAATAATTGTCGAACTCATCTTATGGCCCATAATCCGATTAATATTTCAAGTTGGATGGAAAAGTATCTCACGACATAAAGTATATACTGAACTGTACTTTATAACGTAGTTCCTCAAACATTTTTCACCAGAATAACCACGGGCATTCATCTATTACAGGGATAGCAAATACATGGCACGCGTAATCTTATATTTTCTGTATAAAATATTTTCTTTGAGAAGGAGTAAACTAGTGACATGCGAAAAAATTCTGGTGATTCACGTTACTTTCTTGGCATGCGACACAAAAATCAGTTGCCATTCCTGATCTATTGCATTCCTGTGATCAACTAATCGCACTTTTGGGCAAAGGGTACAAATTCCACGTAAGTTATCGTCGCTTCTGACTTTTAGTTTCGCCTTTTAATCGCTATAAACGGGAGACATCTGAGAGCAAACCCACGGATCACCAGTGGTTAGCGGATTTCGGGTTGAGATAAAATGTTTTGGAATACATAATCGGTGACTCACCACCGATGACGGATCCTTTTTTATCCTTAATGCGCCGCTTGTTTTCCCGAACTTTTTAATTGGCATCGGAGATACCAAATTTTATCAATTACTATTTCACGATGAATGTTCATTTATCAGCGTATATTTTTATTTTGGGAAAATAATTTTAATACTTTTATCTTGTTGTAGAAATATGTTATTCATTTTATCTTCTGCCCTGTATATTAATACATCGTTCTAATCACATCTAATTATTTTTTGTGCAAATCTGCTCAATTTAAAATAAAACGCGTTATTTTGATCTATACTTTGACGAAAAGTTCTATATATGTGTGGGATTGTCAAGTGACTTTTTTCTCACTTGATCTCCTCCAACTTGGTATCGAATCTAATCCTAACGAGTTATTCCCTTCTTAATAAGCTTCGTTGTCCTTCTTAAGCAGTCGTTCCACCAAGATGGATTCTGTTCACTTCATGTGAAGTCTTTTTAATCTTTAGTTCTGCGAACTCTTATCTTCGATTCACTTTAGACTTTCCAAATTAAAGGACGGAATTACCTTCATTAATTACAAAACGTCGAGACACTTTTATCGTGAATCCATTCTCGTGACGGTTGAGTATTTTCCTCAACTTTTCCCGGAATACTGACGCAAAACAAAGCACGTTATCTCCCTGTTCCGATCATAATTGCCGCCGTTGATGTCGCAGTTAGCAAATGTTCGCGAGGTGCTCTTAAAAATGAACCACAACAACACGTCGAGAATTCACGATACCATTTATAGAAGTGTTACCGGAATTGACCAGGGTGAAAAATGAAACGGTTTAAGTCACTGTTTCTCAAACTGGGGTCCGCAAAATTAATTTATATGTTAAGTTAAATACCAAAATCTAAAATATTCACGAATAATAAATTATCATAAGGAAATTTTAGGAAATGCGATGTGATAAAAATTATTAACAGTTATATAAAATAAAGTAATTTGTATAAAAGTTTTATATTTTAATATTTTCAATTTAAAGGGCCAAATAACATTCAAGGTGGCCGCGACAGTTGAAAGTTTGACAGCCACTGGTTTAAGTGATCAAGAGCTAGTGATTTCATATTTTTCCCACGCGTGTGCTTATTTACCAATTCGGATGAATTGTTTCCAATGGAATTGTGTTTACATCAGAGTTTTCATGAATCACTGGCAAGAAAATATAATTAAATAAGTCAGATATATATGCAGATTTGTGATAATAAAATATTCCCTAACGTATTCCGCCAACGAAAATAGTCTCGAAAATGTTTTGAACGAAATTAGCATTTAAGTCTCGCTATAAATAACATGATTATACGAATATTCCTCTGTAACGAAAATGGTTCAGAGCCACTGGCGACGATTTTATTAATTATTTTATCAATTGTAATGTTCATATTCAACCCTAATAAATTAGATGTTACAACGCTCGTTTTATAAAAATGCAATGAAACTCCAGTAAGTAAATACGACGATTTTGAGAAATATTAATTATGGCTTCATGTAAAACTTCATATACAATAAGATGATATATGCATCTCCCATCAGATCTTTATAATGGAATTTTAGTGCATATATCTTCCTGATAAACGGTATTGGTGTGAGCTTACGCCATCATGCGATAAGGACGCGAAAGGCAGAGACGCAATTGTGTCACGGAAAAAATAATATTCTCTCATACCTGGCTTGCTGATCTACCGCTGAATTCACGATTCTGCAGGTCAAGTTTTTACCAGTTAACACTAGAGGAAGGAGAGCAGTTTATCGTGTTAATTTGGACAGCGTCAGGTGTATCAAAACAGCATCTGCAAGGCCGAGTAACATTCGTCACTGCACGAAAATGGCTATATATTTCGCTGATAAATTTATTACAAACAAATGAACTCTGACGGTAATAAGGAAAAAGGCCGACTAGAAGGTTTCGTAAAGTAACGCATAAAATATGCAATTAGGTGTACATGTGTTTTGCTGACACATTATAATCCCGAAAGTATACGAGTACCAAATGTCGCCATTATTATGTTTACCACAAATATATTCATACAATAATCTTTCGTCGTTAGCGGGGAATGCTTTCCGGAAACTCACCGCTTAAAAGCGAACAGCATGCCATAAGAGTAATTTAGAAATTGAGGTTCAGTTGTGGTACCCTAAAGACCGAATACCCATAATAAAATGAAGCCTAGTTCATTGTAAAACTAAAGGCATTTTATTTGACAAATTTAACTTAAGAGTAGTCACGCAGGATGACATTTTGTCCAAATTGGAATGGAATAACTTTTAACTTTTAGAAAAGAAGTGCATCCTGCATTATAAATCCTAGAGGTCGGCTTTTCTAAACTTTTCTAACTTTCCTAAACGGCGGGATGCATTCAGGATTGTAAATCCTTCGCCGGTCATTGCTTCTAAGGTTGAATTTTAAACAGAAGAAATTATCACAGATTTTTTCATACTATCGCATTAGTGAAAATTAAGCGCCTTAAAATATTGCATATTCTGTTACGTCTCAAAGACGGTTTTACTGTCCCGGCTTCGCGGTGCACGTTACGAACACTGGGCTTAGGTTACCGACCCCTGGCTTATCCAACCACACTCCACTTTCTGTCGCTCATACACGTTGAGGGTTTTGGCACTATATCACAGCTAAAATTGCACTGGGATGACTCAGTCACTCTTCGCGTCCAGTTACTTTACTTTTTTTTAACCGGACGTTATTCTCGTTCACCTCCACCGCGGGAAGAATAGAAAGAATTTTGCCTACATGTTCATTATCGGAGAGGAAAACCACATTTTCTGCTCAACGATACGCTTCAATACCCCTTTGATGCACGTGGCCAGCTATTAATACGTCTGTAGGGAGCCATCGATTGTCGAGGGGAATCCCAGACAATCTAACGCAAATATTCCTCCAATGCAGCCCTGCCATCTTCAAAGAGGAAAAGAAGAGCTAACTAGACATTTTAGCTGATGTATTTTTAAAAACATTTTCTCGTGTAAAACAATGGATTTTTGCAGTATCCTAAATGTGGTCACGAAAATTGAATCGTAATGTAATTTTGGAAAATTTCCTTTGATGGTTGGCAAATAACAACACGATAAAGAAACTGAAAAAACTGTCATCAGGTGAAGTTCGGATTGCAAGTGATGTAAAAATGAAGGACCATTGCGTTTTTAACTTGGAAGACATTAAATTCGATCTTGATAAATAAGAAATTGAAAACTACTAAGTTTACATCTTGGAAGACGTTAAATTAATGCAAAAAAACGTTTCCGTTGCCAAGTTGCACTCATCTGATTAAATTGTGACGCAATCTGTAGAAATTGTTAAGAACCCTATGACTCTCGATTGCATTCAGAGGCATGTCAGCGTGTTTTTTTTCTGGTTATACCCAGGAAAACAGATTTAGCCATAAATGGCATTTGTTCGATGTACTGTCTTACCGCAGAGGCGGCATATATATGTCGTGCTTTTTCCCACCCGAGGAGTAAAACTCGGGCGGATTAGTCACCTTCTACTTAAACTTGTATTCGCAGACACGGAGCGGTTTTGACGCAAGTATTTCGGGAACGGGCATATTGACAGCCGACACATAAACGCTGATTCACATTGCCACACAGAACAGTTAATTTGGGAGAGCTGCTTTCACATCATATTTTCCTCCTCGTTATGGGAGAAGTTGGTCAATCTATCTATCAAGTGAAAGACCCCATTTCATCTCAACCGGCGCTGATTTTTTCGAGGACGGGTTCATTACGCTGGAGACATAACTACATTAACATGTGCGATGTCAGCGAGTAAAAAACATCCTTGTAATAATCCTCCTAATAAGTACGATTGCGTCAGATTAAAATTCGCGTCCACGCCTCTTTCAATCTCCTTTCCATATCCAAATTCTTTTCTCAGTAAATTTAAATTTGTGAAAACGATAAGCGGTGTCTGAAGTATGCCAAAATCATAAAAATCTCACCGGATCCAAATAGAGTATATCCTGGATTATCCGACCATCGGTTAAACTGGCTAAAAGTCGGTCGACCGTTGAATTTTGGGCGGATAGGCGTGGTACCACGCTGTGTGCTGGTGAGCTGCGCGGCGTTACGCTTCCCAGAATCCACCAAGGCATCAGTCTAGTTCTAGACATCGTTCTATTTGACGAAAACGCTGTCCTAAGTGATCAAACGTGCCCCCTAGGAAAGGTTAAATGAAGAGAACGCGTGCTGTACTGAGTACTGATGAAAAATTATAGAGAAATTAGAGTCGGGTGGTATTGCCGCTGAGTATGGCATCGGTACGATCACGGTCAATGATCTTAAGAAAAGCAAAGAAAATACAAAGAAATTTTCTTTAAAATTTGATGTTTGTAAAAATAAAACTGGAATGTCATCTCATGATACTTTGAAATTGCCAACGGGTACGAACTTAGAGGAAGCAGTTTACAAGTTTCTTAACTGCGTATAACCATGTGCTTTTCACCTTGAATATCCGACTTTTCGGCGTATACGATCCCCCCCGTATGAGTCGGTTAATTGAGGTTATACTGTAGTTTGTTACAGGATTTTCTGGGTGAATATCTTAAATCGATCTAACATTTTTAATTTTGGGTGACGTCGTATGAAGAAAAAGCAAAATTCCGAATGGGAGCGAAATATTTCCTCTTCAACATCCAATTGCATAAATTCATTTATGAAACCATTTTAAATCGTCGTTTGATTTAGTGAAAGGAAACTTGAATTTTTTATTCATACAGGAAAAATTAAGCATGAAAAATACAATATAAGGAAAGTTTTCTTATTAGTCAACTCTGATAACGTTTCGTTACTATTACAAATCGCCAGGATGGAAAATTTTACCTAAAAAGGAAAAAATAGATTACGTCTCAGTGGTCATATTTATACAAGCGTGTAATTATAGTTTTACTGATAAAAAGACGAATCATATACTGTTTATGACAAAGTGATATCTAGGAAACAAGATAGTACATATTAATGTAAAATAGAATTGGTCAAGTAGAATATAAAAATTATGTAACTGCCTGAAACCGAAGTAATATATTGCCATTACTTATGAAAAAAATTTTCAGAGAGTACCTAAGCGGACACATATGGCATTATGTTATAAATGAGTCTGTCATTTCATTTTTAAAATCTAAATTATATCGTAAAAATTTCCTCCACATGTAAAGTCAATAGTACCCGAATGGTACTCTCTCGTAAAGCAATTATTGTTCATGATGAAATGACGAAAGATAAAAATCAATTGTGTACTACAAGCGCTTTCGCTTTTGGAATTTTAATGAAATATAAAGTAAACTTAATTTAAAATAGAGATGAAATAGAGAAAAATAGATACAAACTGATAAAAGTTTTGAAATTGATATCACGAATTCAATTTTGACGTGCTGTAATCTCACTGAATACTATATTTAAATAATGTCAACATTTTATATAATTTCTTCATTAATTATCGGATTATTTATTTGAAAAGAGCCCGATTAAAGAAGACAACCCGTTAAAATAGAACAATTGAAGTCGTCAAATATATATATGTCACTAGAAATAAAATGGTAAATTTAAGCAATTCTTCAAACGCCGAAATGTTTTGACACGTTCCGAGTAGTCAACTTCAAAGTGAGTAAAATACAATTGAAAATGGAGTTTGACACATATTCCATAATAATATATATAGCGATAAAACTCCAGCAGATAAAATTAATAGTTTGCTTCAATTAACCCTATGCATTATACTTCCTGAAGCACGGGTTATTCTCAGAAGTACGACAGTAACATATTATCACGAAAGTCCTTCCAAGAGGCAACAATGACGATGTAATTCGATGGGAACTAATTAAAGACCATTTCTCTTTCGAGTATTACTCAATCTATGGCAGACTTAAAGTTCGTCCTCCGAAAGAAAAGATAGTTAAAATAAGTTATCTCCTAAACTTTATCAGTAATTAACCACGGCGGTGACACTTCTTAAATCAGTCACATGATATTATTATTGGAAAACACAGTAAATAATTGAATGGAGTTTGCAAATCTGGATCGGTTAAAATGGATTGTCTTTCCCGATTGACGTCACGATAACAGATCTTAAGTTCGTCTGTACATTGATCCCTTCTAAATGTTTCTAGAAGCCTGATAAACAGATGTCACCTTTGTTTTTCATATCACGTTCGTCATCAAGATTAAAATAGTAACATTTATGTAGTGGCATTGCGATAGAGATTTTTTGCGTGGTTTTTCTCCTCCGAATTTATATTTAGTCCGATTGGTGAGCTTCGTTCAAGTGTGAAGGCCGGGAATATCTTTTTTTTTCGATAAACATTTCAGTCGGTAAAGATATACTTAGATAATTTTTCAATCGCAACCAGGTTCGAGAGTTTGAATCGTTCCGTTGCCAAGGAAACACTTTTTGTATTTAGTATGATAAATTTAATAGGTTCCAAGTTGTTAGATGATGGTTTATAGAGAAATTTTATGAAAAACGGTAACAAACGGTAAAAAACAAAATGAGTAGATCTATAAGAATGTTTCTTGCATCATCGTTGAATTAGAGAGGACATATGTTTTATGTGTATGTAATCTATTCTATAAACGAACGACTGAATATCGCATCATTGGCGCGATAAAATAGCATTACCATTATAAGCGTTTATGGGTACCTACAATGGAATAGCAATATTTTCAATGTCTTAGCGATATTAGGTTTTACATGCCCACTCTAGTGTAAATGTAACACCCAGAGGAATAGAAGACAGCATTTCTCGAATAAACTGATATATTTCCAATATGTACCGAGTCCACAGACAACAACAAAAATAATTCAAGGTACCCCTTTGAAACAAATTATGGATAAAACACGGGCTTATGTCTTGACCATCTGTGATATTGAAATATTTTTATAATTCTTTTCGAAGATATTCTGGAACTAACGTGAAGTTTTTATTTTATCTTCTGAACTAATCAGGCTCCGAGGGACCAGTCCTCAAATGCCACGTTGAAGGCATGAATTCGACTCCCGGAGAGGCTGTGACCTTCCGCTGCGTTGTCCAACCACCAACCGCCCTGCGATACTGCGAGTTCAGGCCCCCGTCGGGCGGATCGCCCATCCTACTCGAAGACGGAGCGGAATCCACGACAACGGTATCAACGACGACGGCTATGGTATCAACGACGACGGCTACGGTACCAACGACGACGTCTGAGGTTTCCTCGGCGGAAAAACAAGACGCCCCCTTGAACCGCACTAGAAGGAGTCTCAGGGGTAGGTTCTACGGATGGTCCACCAGACTCGATTACGTCGGCGAAGGTTTCAACGTCGGCGATTGCAGCGCCGCAGTAAGGAAGGTGAGCCTGGAAGACGCCGGGACGTGGCAGTGCGTCGCCGGAATCGAGGAACAGATCGAGGAGCTGTCTTCGAAGGTCGACCTCGTTGTTCACGAAGGTGAATAAATATATCGGGTGGTTTCAACCGTCTTAAGCAGTATCTTCATGAAATTGGGGAGAAAATGTGGTTTTTCACCTCCTCGGGGCTAATAAGTTTAATAGCGATTTTTTCTTTGTTTTATAGATATACCAACTATAAAGGCGTTAACTTTACATTTTTTTGTTTATGTGGACCTTAAAAAAATTACATTTCAACTAGCATTGAAAGTTTCAAGTAATTAACTAATTTCGCAAAATTAAAAATAACGTGCCATTTTTAAAAACATCATTTCCTCTATGGAATTGCATGGTAGGATGCTGATTTTCATCGTGACTCAAAACAATTACTCAGATTTTTAATGATGATTTAGAGAGAAAGAGAGAGAAGAGAAAATTTCAATAATGACTGTTATTCTACATTCCCGAATAAATCCAATGCAAAATAAAGTATGTTATAGGACATATATTTTTTCAAGATACCGACCCAGGCTGATTATTTTTGCGGGAAGAATTGATAAATGACATCACTGAATATTCCACCGTAATAATTAGAGGAAAACGTTGCCAGAAAAATCCGACTGAAATATAAGTATATGTGTATCAATAAATATCTGCGCTTTATCGGTCAAGTTTTACGTTCTTAAAGAAACGCTACGAATTCGTAGCATCGGTCATTAATAAGTCGATTAACTGAATTAATGCGAGAGATAACATCAAATTCATTGCAACCAAATAGCGTTCAGTTCTGTACTGACAATGAGTGTAATTCGTTGTGAAAAACTTATCGGTAGAAAGCTTCCAAACTGGCAGGTGAACGACGTAATTTTTTATGGGATATCTCCAAAACAACAAGTTACCATAAAATATAAATCAAGCATTTAAAAAAATTATAAGAATTTCGAGCGTGTATAAAGAAATAAGCTATTTTACGAAACAATATATTAACTCGAACAAGTTCACATGCGCTCATACACTACTTGCGTCCAAGATGATTGAGTGTTTTATATAGGTATATTTTACAATATAGAGCATCTAATTTAATAAGGATGAAGAAAGATATATACATATATGGTTCCATTTTCAGCGGTGACAGAGTAGCTTTACATATTAAAAATTCTGATACCTAAATTGTGCGATCTCGCTGTTCTATCACCTGTTGTTCGTGATTAACTTCATCGACACTTTTCTCTATAGTGTAATTGGTATGTGATTACCCCTTTCTAAGCTTTAAATTCGTAATGCTGGAGAACTCACTAGACAGGAGTTTGACCTTAATGCGTCCAGTAGCAAACTCAACTTTCCCTAATATCCGTTAAAGAAATAAACAGCAAGTGTCCTTAACGCCGACTAATTGAACTGATTAGGACGCCATCACGCCATCGCTCCCACAATTTTTACTGATGAGTAACAGGTTATCTTCTAAAATTCTGTTAAAGAGACGTAGAAGAAACGAATCTTTATGGACCTTGATACGTACTCGAAAAAACTGGAACTTTCGGTAGATGAGGCAATTTAAGAGGCGGAGGAGGAGACACGTTTTAATAGACGCCTTCGTAGGGTTGAATGTGTCGCAATAACTTGCGAAAGAGCATTCCCGAAGCATCTCTCCGCTTACCGTTTTTATAGTAGCATTTATGGCGATGGATCTCGAAAAGTCGATGACACAACAAACACGAAGCCACGCAACGCACTTACGAGTACCTTGACAGTGCTAGCTAGCGTATTACGTTCATCTCTTTTCCCGCGTTGTGAGCAAATAATCCACGTCATAGCGAATGCTGCGATGTTTTTCTTTCGTTTTTCGTTTCTTATTTCTCATTCAGCCACTAAATTTTTACGTCGTGAAATGTGAGGATCGAATGATTCAAGCAAGGAATTGTTTTAAAAATCGATATTGCATAAAATACAACTAAAAACATCCATTACGCATAAAAAATCATTGCATTCCTTAATTTCTATGTTAATAATACAGTTTTTAACGTAATGTACCCAAGACAGATAATGGAAAATGATTTTAAATACATTAAGAATGAATTTCATGCTGGAGTTCGTTAAAATAAATCGATGGATGGAAAAAATTAGCAACTATTTTGCAGCATGATACTGAAAGTGGTACCCAAACGTATCGAGAATTATACAAACTTCTATGAAAAAAATTGGTCGTTAAAAAAAGAGCTCGGTGAACAGAGGTTTCATTGTACCCTGCTTCCAAAATGCATTAATTTTTGGAATCGAATAGTACATATCTTTCTCCCGAAAAATCTCTGTGCGGGCGTGGATTCTTTCACCGATAAGAAATTTCTTATAATAATTCGTGTATAAAGGTTAAGAAGATAAGGCTCCAAAAATTCATACCTAATCGAATAAGATAAGTAAACCACTCAAGACCAGTTTATGCTATATCCCGGCATTGGGTCACGATCTATAGACCTAACAAAATTAATAATTCCTGCTTCTATCTGTCCCAGGATCTTCGTTACCGCTGAAGGCTCACGCCGAAGTTTCCAATGACTGGTCGTGGGCACACTTCATGTGTCACACGACTTCTCACAAGCCTCTTCGATTCTGTCGCTTCCTTCGTGGCGACGGGACACCTCTGATCGGTGTCCAAGGTGGGACCGAAATTGGCCCAGGATTAAACATGGAGGGAGGCGTCAAGTACGGCAGGTACTCTTACAGCGGAAACGGTCTATCGGCCGGCGATTGCGGTCTGAGCCTCTCTTCGCTCTACGAGAACGACGCAGGAGAATGGTTGTGCATCGTCGGCGTTTCTGGAGAAGAGGGACAGCAGAAGGGCGTGCTCGAGCTTAAGCCACCTCCACCGAGCCTTCCGGGTGAGTCACGTAAAAAAAATAAACTGTGAGGTCTTATGAGTGCGGGTAATTTTATAATATCTCTGCTCAATCTGGCTTCTTGCATCGACGAAGTCAGGCATCCAAAGCTAATAATTTCTTTTACCCCACTGAATTTTTTTATCGAAGTTATTATTTACCAAATTCTTGCGCAATTTTTTAGAAGTGCCACTCTGGCTAATTTTAAATTGCGAAGCGTGCATTAGCCTAAATAAATTACAAATTTCAAAAAAATATATCAATTTTTTATGTAACCTAGTGATAGTAAATCCGTAAATACGTTGTTGTCTCTTTACCTTTTTCATGACTTTCGTTTTTACTTTTATCAGGTGGACTGAGCCTTGGTGCCATCTTAGGGATTGGGCTCGTGTCCGCCTTTATTCTATTCGTCATTGTGCACGAGGTGATCGAGAGAAGGGTTTCGTGGAGAGATAAGAGAGCGCAGAAGAAAATGAAACAGAAGATCGCAAAAGGTAAGACTTTTCTGTTAGAGAGTCTATCTCATTTAGGAGGAGTTATTTTTCCCAGCATGACAACATTTAATCAAAAAAGACGAATTCGCAATATGAAACTTTTTTCCATTTCCATCAATCTTTCTCAATCATTTAATCAAGTTTAATTCAAATCTGAGTCTAAAATTTTTTATTCCCATCAATCAATCTTGAAATGTGATAAATTTTAAAAAGCACAGTAGAGGACTTTTATAAGGATAACTGGCTATATAAAGTATTTAGCTGTATCTATGGTTTCTTAAGTACATTATGAGAATATTTCCTATTTTAGAGGAAAAGAATAATTACCTCAACTTTCACAATTGTGGAAGTTAAAATAGTTACTCTTTTCCTCTGAAATATAAATATCACTTACCGCAAAGTTGAGCCAAATTCCTTGGATAAAATATTTCCTCATTTTATAAACGCTCGTTATGACGCATTCTTAACTCTATCTTTTATAATATAACATGTTATTTACGTAAAATTCCTTATTTATATTCAGCAGGCATACTGAACCCTAACTTCAACAGCAATGGAAAATTCTGAGAGAGAGAGAGAGAGAAAATCTGGAGCTGAATCCAGATCTTTAAAACGCGTCCCCAAAGTCTCGGCGGACGGTAAAGACGATTTTGTGGAACTGAAAAACAAAACGCCGATAGTGCGAAATCTTCGGAAGTGACAACTTCGTCAAAAATACACAAGAAGAACTTCAGTGTCATCCATCGTGCACATCTATATAATGTAAGGTGCACAAGTATTTCTCCAGTACCTGATGGACACCAACTACAATTTGAGAGGAGGCCAGTGAAGTTGAGGAGTTGATAGTCTCGATATCTGAATCGCGTTGGTTGTTGATCTCCTTTTGGTGTTGAAAGCTGCGGTTTTCGTCATCGGAGCGCACGAGCAAATGTTATTTGCACGTGAAAGGGACTCTATCGGCGAAGACACTACCGTAAAGGGGTTAGCAGCGATCTAATTGAATCTTTTTATACATTCACATTTATGAATAATTGAGTGAATAAATGCATTTTTTGTGAGATTTTTTAAGGAATTCTTGGATTTATTTTTCGAAATGTGTCGTTTTAGGTGAATTTTTAACGGTCGAGTCTCACAGATCCAACGGTTTGATTACATTTCCATCTTCACCGAACAAAGAATGAGAAAGGGTAAGTAATTGATAACATTTGGTATTTCAAGGAATATTTTCCGATCAAATAATATGTGGTGCCATAAGACGTGGATAAAATCAGAAGTCGACATCAATTTCTTAGAATATCTTTTTTAAAGTAAAGTTGAACATTCATAATAGTTTATGCAGGTTTATGTAGCAGATTCGGGGCCATGTCTCGGAAGACTACCTGCTCTTCCCGTTCAACCCTCAATAGTCAGGATTAGCGTCCCTCACTAGCACTCAAGTCCCAGACCCTAGCTCGGTGTAGTCTACCCTCACAGCTGGTGGTGAAATTACCGATCTATCATTGCGAAATTGCAATACTTTTTGCAAATAAGACGATTGAAAGTTACATCATGGTATTTCGGTGAAAATGTTGATTATTGGCGTTTTTAAGCGAAATTCTACGATACATATCAACGGAGTTAGGAAACGAGCGAGGTAGAGGGTGGAGGTGGAAGCAATCTGAAGGGAGAGTGATAGGTACCAAAATAAGCGGTACGACTTGCCTTAAGTTCTTTAGGAGGGAAATTTGAACTGTTCAGAAAATAACTCAGAAATTTAAAGGATTAGAGATGTCTAACTGAATGAAAACACATTTCGACGTTCCAAGTTCTGTAAATAATACCTACGTCTTTAGTTTTTATATTTTAAAGATTTATTCACAACGAAAGTTGCTACATAACTTACTTGATCAAGCATTTTCTAAGTTATAGTAAAACTATACAGAGTATCCTAAACATCTCGATTATTTCGTTGTTTTTATGATGCAGGAAAAAGGCTTGAGCAAATGCACTCATTAAATAGCTTTGAAGGAGTAAAATCTTAAAACGAACATTTTCACGGATTTAAAGGGCTTCTTTTTTATTAATTTCTCAGAAGTATATTATAGAGATACTAACTACTAGGTTATCGTGATCCTAGTATCCGATAAGTCTCCAAAATCCTGAAATGCCGACCAACGATACGCACTATTCAGAAAATACTCATTAAGATTATAGTGAAAACAAAGAAGGTACAAAATCAGTACGTATTTAAGAATGAAAGGGGCAAAATAACAGATCAAATTAGTTCGAAAACAAACACGCGCAACTATGCATGGATGGAAGCTGAATATTATTTCTCCGTTGGAGAAATCCGTGCAAAAATATATACATTTAATTGCGGAAAAACATGCAATTTAAAACATCCATAGCGTTAGAAGCGGCGAAGATAACTTAGAAAATACTAGAGAGATGTTTGCGGAGGAGAATAAAAGATACTTCCACGGAATGAGAAGAGGGTTCGTTCTCAAGAAGGGCGGGAGAGAGAGAGATGAAGGAATTTAAGGAGAGATAGAGGGAGTGAGGGAAAAAGGGAGGGGAGAATGAGGAAGGCGGAAGGGGGCATCCATAGCGCCCCTCTTTCTGGCGAGAGAGCGAGCGGTGTACGGTCGTTAAGACTTAAGGTATGGTCGGGGCATGCAAATTTCGACGCCATAATTTCATAGATATGAGAAGGAGCGCCTCGTTACGCCATATTGCGTATCTTTTCCGCCAAGGAGGGCGAAGGAAGAAAAGGAGAGAGAGAGAGGAATGAAGAAAAGATAAGAGGATGGTATCGAAAACAGTGCCTGGAAGAGGAGATTAATAAAGAGGAAGGCGTAAAGGAAGGAAGGGGTTTTTAATTCGCCGAATGAGAGAAACATCCGAAAGCCTGGCTTGTTGGAAGGATGATGAAATCCTCGAGGATGACGGAGTTAGCCGTAGAGGCTGATTGCGGCCGAGTCTCTAAATGCGATAACAGACGCGAACCGGTAGCAAATTGGCGGCACCAGATGAACCAAAGATGCGTGGTCCGTTAATTATACATTTGGAGAAATCACGTGATGGGTCGGTCGGAACAACAAACAAGAAAGGCGAATGTAATCGGATTACATTCTCGCAACCGCGGGTAACCCGCACAGCAGGAAGTTCGAGTTAAATGAGTTAAAAGTGGCAAATCAACTCAAATTTACTCAAATCGCTTGTAACCGCGCAGGAATGAATCTTACTCGAACTATGTGAGTCGACTGGTATAAAAGTGATGAGTAAATCCGCGTTATAGATGTCCGTGTCATAAGAGTCTGCGTTACAGGAGCCCGCGTTATAGGGATCCGCGTCATATGAATTCGCGTCACTAGAGTCCGCCTTATGGGAGAATACACTGCCTAAATAGGCGTTATTATTTCAATTTCTACTCCTAAACGATTAGCCTATTTTAAAATAAAAACCGTAAATCTTAAAGTTTTATAATGAGAAAAAATCTGCGATAAATCAAGAATTTTGGAACGAATCACGTGTGTGTCTTTAGAGAGGCTATATCGCAGCCTTCGGATTTAACAAATCGCGTAGAGTAAATCATCTTCTTACTCCTCGATACAAAATAAAACTGACGAAATAAAGAGTGCTAAAAAAGCCTTATAGCATCCGGGATTCCCAGTCGGGCAAGAGGAACGTGAATTATTTCCCTTTCCTCTAAAACCACTTCCGCATAATTTGAAGTAAATAAATGGGGGAAAAAATAGACCCGCTGGAGCGAGACACCGGCGGAAGGAAAATGATTTCGGGATTTCTTCTTAGACGCGAAAACGTATTTACCGCAGGTCGAGGGAGACACAGAACTGGATACTCTTTTGAGAATTAATCACCGGAGAATATGAACGGAAGGATGAGAGGGATGCGTTAGGTCAGAGGTGGGGGAACCACGGCCCGCGGGCCACATCAGGCCCGCGGGAGTACGTTATACGGCCTGCGATATCATTACGAAAACGAACCATGAAATGTAACACAGACAATTTCGTATTTTTTGGTTAAAATTAGGACCGGAAAACCTTTTCTTGTGAAGATTAGACGATAAATAATTTCAATTATCAATTTTCATAGTGAGAAACCTTCGAATTCTCTCAAATAACTTTCGATGTGGACCCTGACGTGGCCCGCCGAAGCATTTTCATCTGCTAATGCGGTCCACCTAAGCAACCGCAATGGCTAATGCCGTCCAAAGTTACCCCACCCCTGCGTTAGGGTGATCCGAGAGAGAGCCAAGGAGAAAGGGGGGAAGGAGAAGGGGAGGGAGAAAGGGGAGGGAGAAAGGGGGAAGAAGAGGGAGGAGAAGGAGGGAGGAGGTCATTAGCGAAGCACGACCATTAGCATCTTGGAAACAGCGCCACACCACTGGAACTATGACTCGGACTTTTATAAAGAGGTCGCGAGAGTGAACGGTGTGCGTGTTTCGTTTATAAAAATACACGCATTCGCGTGAAGTTAAGACGTGAGATATAGCGCATGTCGATCCAATGTACTTGCCCGATTCGGTTTTTCAAAAATTGTTACACCGCTCGTCGTGTTTCCCTTTAGTGGCAATTTTTTCATAAAATTAATTTAAATTTTGGCTAATACTAATTGTTATGACTTGAGTTTTTTATTTAAGAAATTATAGGGATTGATGTCACTCGAAAGAGAACCCTATTACCAGTTTCAGCATCAGATAATTGGATACTAATAAAAATACATTAAATGAGGAAAAACGTCGAAATTTGTCGGTTAAATGTTAAACTACACATCCACAGATCTCGCTCAAATTATTTAGTTAGCTGGTTGTTAAATGATGACTTTAGAGAAATCTATATCTTTTTCTCTAATTCATTTAGCCGAAATTAATATTTAAGTTTGGTAATCTTGGCAGATAAAATATTTATTATTACATGCAAAAAATAATCGAATATTCAAGGAGGGCCTTGCTAATTTCCAGCTAGAGTCGTAAATATTTCTTTTAGCATTCGTTATCAGATCTTGAGGTGATTTTCCATACATTTTAGGTATGAATAAGGAAACCACGATCTTTTACTTATTACTTATACCATTAGAAAATGTTTGCTTATTTTTAAAATTCATGTAATTTAGTGATAAACGTTTTAAGTATAATTAAATATTTAGTATCACTTACAAATATTACCATACTTAAGGGGAAAAATTGAAGACGTGCGTATGTAACGATAAATATTAAAGATTTTTTGCGCTTTGGTAACTCTATTTAACTCGCGTAATAAACTGCCGATCACGACGTCGCTTTAACTAAAACGAAGGAAAATTCAGCTTACAATGAAGATATCACTGGCACAGAAATGTCAATGGCTCGTCTTATTTCACTTAGGAGCAAACCTTTGAAACGTTTGATATTTTTTTAAAAAAAAAAGAACCACTGTTCGAAATAGCTGGGAAAAAGTGAAGGAATTATGTTATTTATCCTTGGTTAGACCGCAGGTCGAATATGCGTCGACTGTGTGGGATCCTTACGAAAAGGGACTCACTAATGAGATAGAAAAGGTGCAGCCCAAGGCAGCTAGATTCGTAAAGAGAAATTACGATTGTAAACAAAGCACAACGTCATTCATATAAAATCTTAAATGAGCTCCGTTAAGAGGAACGTAGACTGCAGGCTAGATTTAAACTACTAGAAAAATTTGTGTCGGAGGGACTTGCAGACGAGGTGGCAGATCTTATCAGAAGTCCGACATCTTTCGAGAGGCAGGATAAGATCCGCGAGATCGATTGTAGGACTGAGCGATATAATCATCATAGGTAGTCTGTCCGTTGACAGGTCCGTGATTATTCATGGTTAAACTTGGTTCTCCATATATGTACTCCTATTTTCCGCAGTTTTCTTCATGTCTTGATAGCTCCCTTTCCCTTTCAAGTCGTCTACCAGCTGAAACCTTTTCCTACCTCTTCTCTTTTTCCATCCAGTTTTCCTTCTAGCACTTCTTTAATCATGCTCTCTCTCCTCAGGTAATGCCCAATCCAGTTTGCCTTCCTCTTTCTGATAGTCTGTATTATCGTTCGCTTCTCTCCTATTCTTCGTAGTACTTCCTCATTTGTCACCCTATCTGTCCATTTTATCTTCAGCATTCTTCTCCATGTCCACATTTCGAAGCTTTCCAAGTATTTTATATCATTTTTCCTTAGCGTCCCTGTTTCTGCCCCATACAAAGCTATATAGAGGACCATTTTCCCGTAGGACGATGAGATACATAATAGGAAGAGGTAACATAGGTAAACTAGGGAACTTGGGTGCGTCCACTAATAAGATGACTTGCAGGCAGGGCCGGCCCGAGGTACCGGCGAACCGGGCGGCTGTCCGAGGAGTCAAAATCTTGGGGCCGCTGTTCTATGCATTACTTAGAAGGGAATAAATACTGGATACCGATTTATATCGCCGAACTTGTTGGAATCTTATGGCATTCATTCTGTTTTGTTCTTTATCTATAAAATTTACAGAGCGATGAATAAATTAGCGTGTACTTAGTAATTATTTCAACAAACATTTACGGAGGGGGGCGTCAGAGTTTTGTCTCGCCCGGGGCGCCAAAATTACTCGGACCGCCCCTGCTTGCAGGGCATTATGTTGATGTGTAGATGTATGCGTTGACATAAGCTGCAGGATTCCTGAAAAAGAGAAGTTTGTTTCATTCATAATAAATCTCTTTCTCCATATAAATTGATACCCGTAATCAATTTTATTTTTATAAACGATCATTTACAATTCATATATAACTCTTTAAATTATAATAAATTCCAAATGAAATCACGAAGCCTTTGAAGTACATAATAATTTAAACTTGATTTGCTTCTTGCAACGAATTCAGTTTTCTTTTAGGGATTCCTTTATCAAGAACCAGCTCGCAATACACATTATTAAACACGATAATTAGGTCCCAGAAATTATTAAAATATCTGCGTCGCAAATAAATTATATGGGACATCCATTTTTAATCTGAGCGACTGCTTTGAAGAAAGACGAAGATGTTTCTTCTGGAGCGGGAATGTAGTTATTGTTGACAACATTATATTCCAGCGTTAGTGCACATTTGGAATGGGATAGCGATAGTTCGGGTTTTTTTGGTGTGAGTGCCATCCTTTGCGAAGATCGTTGATGCTTTTTCTTTCTAACTCAGGTTCATCACCACGCTGCGAAAGGGACCTGCAATCTCCCAAGTTCGTAACGGAAGAAGTGACGAGAGAGCGAACTCTCCCAGAAGGCCCCTTGGCTTACTGCACTTGTCGTTCCGAAAAAATAAAGAAGTGAGTACACCAATTTCTCACGGAAACAGTCCTTCGTTTGCATTCGCTCACACGCATGGCTTTTAATCTATCGAGTGAATTGCGGAAATTAATTTCACTCGACGTCCGATACGTGAAACAAAACTTTGGGGAAATGGAAAATATGCCATTATTTTTTTTAAAAACTCTTTTGAGCCTTTCGCCGGTGACTTTTCTTAGAGGAGGAAAAAGTAGGTCGTTAAATTCGGCATAAAATAAAAAAAGAACAACGAAATAAACGTGAATCTACATAAATAAGCGCTTATAGTATTTGCATCCAAGCAAAACTACAAAAGGAACGCATTGGACGAAATTAGAACGTTTTCCGACTGAGAAAACAAAGAATAATACCGCAGAGCACCAGAAAATAAAAAATTTCATCGGCACCCGGAAACTTTAGTCCACCATCTCATTTTTTAAATCCGAGTCCGTGTCAAATAAATCCGGCGAGAAAACGTTTTTAAGTCCATTCCGCAATTCCATCACCTTTTTTTTTTTTTTTTTTAAACACTCCACGCTCGGGTATCTAGATGCTGCTCTTTCAGTTCACACACTCTGTAATATCAAATTTTAATCACATTTTCGTTTCGTTTTTGTTATCCCTTTTCGAAAGTCACGGAAGAGGAAGATAAATATAAAGAGAGAGGGAGGGGGAAACTATAAGAAAATAATCCCCAAAAAAGGGAGTGAGGTCAGCGACTGAGATTAGCGGAGCTGAGAGATTATAGAAGCAGGCAGAGTTAGAAAAAAGAGACAGAGAGTAGAGAAAGATAGAGAGAGAGAGAGAGAGAGAGAGAGAGTTAACAGTAAGAGTTCGACGACTGCAGAGACATCTCGCTTTTTTTTTCACTCGCGACGCTAACATAAACATTCTTTTGTTTCACTCGTGTCACGTGACGTTTATCTCCTCGTCTTCTTCTTCGTCGTCTTCCTCTTCTTCCTCCCCTCCCTCGTCTCCCTCCTCGTCTCCCATCCCGTCAACGTCCATGTCCATCTCCCCTCCGTTCTGCCCCCGACACATCATGTCCACCCCCGATTCCCTGCCCCCTCCTCCCGCCCCCTCGATCCCTCCTCCTTCCCCTTTCCTCCTCTCTTCCCTCCTCCCACCTCCCCTCTGCTCCAACTGCCCTCCGCTCTGCTGCTGTAGTTGCTGCTGCTGCTGGGACGAAGGCCTTTCCGGGGTCCTCAGAAGCAGTCCTCCGGAGTCCCTAGGTCCGTTCCTCGCGCTCACCGCCGGTTCAAGAGGGTCGCTGAGGTCGGGATTGGGGTTGTTCTTGTTCGGGAGTGTCTGCTCCCTCGAACCGCCGTGGGCGAGGAGTTCACGCTCTTTCGAGTTCCTCCACTTCATCCGTCGGTTCTGGAACCATATCTTCACCTGGCAGGGATAAAAATGTTTCGAATTTTATACTGAAAAGCATTCTCAAATGATCTATACCCCTATTGTTATTAGTATATTGTATGGCGGATGGAACCAGGAAAATCTTGGTTAGGTTTGAATTTTTAGTTGAGGAATATATATATATATATATATTAATTTAGGAATAATTGATTAATCTGTATATTACATAAAATAAAACACGAAGTTTTAGTAGACAACTTGGTACCGCTTTATTGAACATAAAATTATGGCTTTTATGGAGTTTCGTACTGTGAAGGTCTATGTATTCAGTGAATTTTATTCATTAAATTAATCTACTAGAGAAGACATTTGGCGCAAAGAACGCAATCTCCATCCATAAAATCATCTCCTCGTCCAGCGCAGCTATCCTCGACCTTTCTTAGTCGAGTAGCAACACGAAGAGTACAATATTAATTTACATAAGTGAATGAAATGGAGTAGTGAGAACAAAATGGAACTCTTAATCTAGTTATTAACTTGAAACAAATGCGTGAAGAAGCTAGGCATAGACTTTTAAGAGATTAGATTACAGAATTCCCTCAAAAATCCAAAATAAAAAATTGTTATTACTTAAAATTTTGCGCTAGTATCCGATGAAACCATTCAGTTACCACATATTTGTTTAATCCTAGCATAAGGCAGTGATTTAATTGAATCAGCAGCCTCTACGAATTTGTAACTATCCACGTGCGATAGGAAAATCTTACGCAATCCCGGTAAAAGAATCGTGCCACGATTTAAAAAAATCCTTCGCGCGACAACCGAGTGAATGAGATAGATAAACGATTCGAAGGTCATGAAGAAGGGACGGACTAGAGGCCAGGAAGTGATCGAAGTGGATTTTGTCTTTTTGAGTGATAATGTCGAGATGTAAGATGACTTTCATTTACGTACCTTTTCGATATTCGAAAGCAAAACTGTTAAATAACGTGAGACAACCATTGAAAGCATATAAATCGACAAAAACTCTCTATAATTAAACGATAACTCGGAGAAATCGTCGACATTATAATTGCAATATAAACAATTTTTTGAGACCCCGGGGATAGATTTTTCGCTTAATAAAATATTATTTAGTCTTCCTTTGACAATGAAAAAGAAATTTTAACTCTCTCAAGATAACATGAACACGTTTCTGCATATAACTTGGAAAAAACTTCCCACTTTGCTCAGTTGAAAATTAAAAATGACCCATTTAGCTTTTCTGCGTATCACTAAGATTATTTTTGCATTTGACAGCAACACACACACACTCTGAACAAGATTCGAACAAACAACGCATGGTTACGTGAGCGAGGCAACTATAACCTCTTTGGCGTGCGGCGTATATTATTTTTTTTTCTTTCCTTTCCCAAATATTAGCAACATCCATCCATGTTTCCTCCCTTGCACTCTTTAAGCTTCATCAACCTCTTCCCCTTCCTAGATCAATCCTCGATTCGCCTTCCCTTCACCCTCATCCTCTTAGACCGACCACCCATCCATCTTACCAATGCTACCCTACGCTACGCATTTCGACTCTCCCCTTCCAATGCAACCCAACCCACAAAAGTCACTGCCCAGTCTCTCTCCCACGTGCCCCACACACGCACTCCCCTTCCCCTCTCTCTCTCACTCTCACTCTGTCCATAAAAACACCCCTTTTACCCTCCCCTGGGGGGCATATGAACCACCCCCACCCCCTCTTCCCCGACCGCCTGCGTGTAACAATTGATTCGCAAATTAATTTTCCGCCCATTTCAGGGGTGCGTGAACTTATGTAATGCATGGGGGTGGAAACGTAGAATTGAATGGACCGAGAAAAAAAAAAAAATATATATATATATATACACACACACACACACACGAAGGCCTTCGATGTCTTTCCTCCGCCATGTGACGTATCTATTCTTGTTTGTGACACAACGGACGTGAGTCAGGAATATATGATTGGCAGGGCTCGATATCTCTTTAATAACTTGCGCCAAACGTTATTACCTAAATGAGGAAGAGGCGTACACGGCGTGTTTTCACGTCTAAACTTTCGATGGCGAAAATTACGACAATTTGGACTCGTTTTTAAAACGCATTTTAAACGTTTACAGATAGAAGAAAACGACGCCTAAGTAGACATTGGTACCTTTAGCTGGGTAGCGACGCGATTTCTCCGTAAACGCTTAACTTTTTTATTTTATCTAACATTTTCATGTCTCTGATACATTTTAATTAATGTGCTTCGAAATAAATGCTCCTAATATAAGTTTTAGAACGTATGAATGAATGTAATAATAAAATTAACTTTTTCAGGTTTGTTTGGTTAAAGCTTGCGAGCGTCGGATAAATTCTTCGTTAGTGTCGTTTAATTAGGCTGGTAGATTAAAAAAATTTTTATCGTATTTATTCAAATTTGGATGCTGGCTTTTTCTCACGATCAATTTCGGTTATTTATATTGTCATTTGACTAATTACGTAGACATATTCATATGAACATTGCAACTTCTTTCGCGTAAAACGAGAAAAAAGGAAACATTTTAAACCATAACTCTAAATATGATGAATTTAGTATGCGGTGCACACGGTAAAAGTTAACATAACTTATGGTCGAATCATAAAAATACAATAATGAAAAGACGCTCGTCGCTAAGAGACATGATACGTATATCAGAAATCCCTCGGTTTTTTCAAAGAGCAGGCAAAGACGATAAAGCTGGAATTTTTTGAAATTTACCGTAAACTCTGTAAATGAAATCCTCCTCAGACAAGAATCCTTAACAATCTCCACCAACTAATAAGGCTTCCACAAATTTCCTTATCCAACCAAACTAAGAATATCCGAACATGCGCTTTCCTCAAATTGCTTTTATCCTTTATCATAACATCGCAGAGCTTTCTCGCGTTGGAAAGAGAGAGAGAGAGAGAGAGAGAGAGAGAGAGAGAGAGAGAGAGAGAGAGAGAGAGAGAGAGAAGGGAGGAGGAGATGGCAGGTGAGGGAAGCTCTTTTGCGGGAAAATGGAAAAGCGGGCGGAAAAAATAGGAAAGAATACGCTTTTGAAGGGGTCTACGACGCCTCTTTCCATTGATGGGAGTAGGCGTTAAAAACGCGAGGCGATCAATCATTTTTTTCCCCTCATACTTATGGGTGCGGCGAAAGAAATGCCGGGAAAAAGGAGTCCGTGAAAAGAGGAGCGACAAAGAGAAAGTGCGGTCAGAAAAAGGGCGAAGAGGAGAGGACGAACACTCTTTCTCTCTCTCCCTCTCTTTCGCCGTTAAGCGGAGCGTTCGGAGAATCCGTGAGAACGCGAGCGTGTGCCTTGCCTGGGAGACGCGTGTTGCGCGAGGTTCTAATTTTATGGAGAGGAACGAACGAAAGGAATTACCATATAGATGGCAAGAGGCAGAAAAATGGGCTACTTAATAGGTCATTGAATTTTTTTTTTTTCGTATTCGGTCCAAAAGGGATTTTTACGTATCTTGGTTGACACGCGACTGCGGATTTATTTGCGAGATCCACGTTAAATTAACCGATTATATTATCGATTATATTATCGATTATATTATCGATTATATTATCGATTATATTATCGATTATATTATCTATTATATTATCGATTATATTATCGATTATATTATCGATTATATTATCGATTATATTATCGATTATATTATCGATTATATTATCGATTATATTACCGATTATGCTATCGATTATATTATAGTTATATGAATCGATTCGCTGGGCGAAATACAAAAGAAGAAACTTAAATAATATTATGCAAAAATATTCTTAGCATTAAGATTAGAATGTAGTCATCGCAGATTTTTTAAAAAAACTCGATTTGACGATAAGATGAAAAATCAGTGCCGTATAGAAGCGTGTGGAATAAATCAGAAAAATGTGTCAAGTTAGGAGCAGACCAAAGCGGGTTTGAACTTACGTCTTACGATTCCAATTAAATTTCTCGATATCTAAATATAATATTCTCAAAAGTAAAAACAATCATCCGTAGCCTATACCGTATTTATTCGAATGTGAAAATCCCTCGGATGAAATACGAACACGTGGTTTTTAAAAAATCCAAATGGAAAATAATTTGTAAAAATTTCCATATGACGCGGTATAGTGGCACAGCAGAGGGAAATTTTCCCGCTGCCAAAAAATATGTGGCCCCCCACCATCAAATTACGGAAAATGCGAGATATACGGATGTCTACGTGACCCCTGTCCGCCGGAGTTCTCCCCCATTGCGGGTGCATTAACTAAGCTCCTGATAAGGTCAATTGTAATAGGTTCCATTCTCCAAAACTCTTTCTTCATAATATATTCTCTCAATATTATTAGTTCCGCAGTTGCTGCCATATTTGCATAGTAACAATGGAAATTATCTTCTTCAGATACGAAATATGCTATGGTTTGAAATTCTCTGCTCATCTGCTTTTTGAAATAAATTTGCGGAAGTAAAGAGTCGAGTAAATTCGGCATATAGATCCTAAAATCTTATGATGCAATTATCGCTGTAATGTTCGACAAACTTTTCAGAATTTACCTAAAAGTACCATATTGCTGTCTTTAAATATGTTGCGACTCACAGCCTAACACTGATATTCTTTCAAATCAGCGTAGACATCTAAGCCGACATAAAATAACTGCGATAGCCATAACATAGTCAAACTATCCATTTTCAGCCATAATCCAAGTTCGGCGATTATTTTTATTAATAAAGATAAACATTGATAATAATTCCACGCTTGAATAGCAAATAATTTAATCATTATCGTTAACCAATGATCGAAAATATATTTTTTTATCTCTTTATGATAGATATTCTGCAAATCACAAATGGAGAACAAAATAACACTTTTTCTTCAGCCCATTTAACAATGATTGTTTCCGGCTTTTTTATTTGAATGATCTGTTATGACCACGTGAAAATTGATTAATATTAAAAGTTAAAATATGAATAGGTACACATGGTAGCGCCCATTCGCAAATGTAACTAATGAGTTGACTCCCATTGATTTGTTTCTTTTAAAAAACAAATCTGATTCGATTCATGTTAAAATTGATGATTACAGAATATTATCTATTATTCTAAATTGCAAAAAAAACACTACAAAGGATAAGGGATTTGTGCATTACGTAAGACCGATCCACTTGAATTCTAAGTCTAAAAAGAATAATTTCCTTCTATAATTTTATCTAATTTACACTATAACGGCGACTTAAAAACGATTTAGTTTGACTACCCGAGATTCTAATAACAATCGACCATCGGAAAATCACCACTGATGACGACTGCCTCGCAGATGCAATGCTTTTTATCGTTTAGCCGTCCGTTTCCAGCTACAGTAGTAACAAAATTTCTTTGACAGTGGCGTCATTAAAAAAAATCACCATTCATATCTTAACGGTCGAATAACAATCATCTAATATTTCGGAGAACTCATCGCCATTGTCGATTTAAAAAAAAAACAGCGCGGACAGAAGGTTGCCACAGATTGGGTTACTGGCGGGAAAAAAGCCATAAGTGCGGGAGAGTGAAAGGGATGCCTTTTTTTTGGGCGGCGATGGAAGTGGAATGAAACAGAAGTGAAAAGAGAAAGCCCGCCGAAACATATTCGGTCGGAAACGGAATGATTCGTCACAAGTATACCTTTCTTTCTCTCTCTCTCTCACTCTTTCTTTCCCTTCTACTCTCCTCCCTCACTCTCTCTCTCTCTCCCTTTCTCCCTCCCTAGTTACGGTTGCCCTCCTGCCGCAAGAAAAAAATCCTGACCTGCCGCCTACCGGCAACAATGGCACGCGACGCAACAATCCGAGAGAGTCGCGCGGCGTGATCGAGAGAGAGTGGGAGTGAGAGAGGGTGTTTAGAAGAGGGGGAGAGGGGGGGGGGGGGGGTGAGTCGGCGCACGCAACCCCTCCGCCGCTCCATCGCGCGCAACAATGGCGGGCGCGCCAACTCAAGGAGCGCCTTCTTATTTTTTTTTCCCACCCACCGGAAAGAAATCGACGACAAGATGGCGGAACGCTAACCGGGGGAAGAAGAGGGACGTTTAACGTAATATTGGGGGTGAGAAAAGAGGGCTTTTTCCAGGAAAATTCTCCTTATATATATATATAGATATAGATATATAAAACTGATCCGTCATCTTCCCTCTTTCTCTTCCTCCTACGCTTCCCTTCGCAAAAATCCTTCCCTTTCTTCCCCCAACCCAATTTTGCCGTTAAGTGATCCATCAAACACGGCCTAATGAATCGAGCTCTTGGCAGTAGGCGTTCTAAATACCGTACCGATTCTTCATTCCTTCTCCTTTCTCTCCTTCTACTCCTCTATCCCGTTCTCTCCCTCTCCCACACACACACACTAACACGCGCGCACACATACACACACTGAAAAAAGGCCCTTTATCCAAATCTTACTGAAATATCTTTTCCTCTTCCTACGGACGCTCCACAGTTTACCATGTTCCTCACACGTCTTAGGGCGCGGGATGTGTTTTTTGTGTACACACACACACACACATGCATACGTATTATACAGGATGTTTAGGAAATATATTAAGGGGGTGAACTGAAGATGTAAAACTAAAAGACTTTGTGTTTATTCATGCATTTACCAGCGTGCAAGTGGATTTTTAATGCGCCGCGCAGAAGCGTGTGCAGGGATTTATAACACACGGATATTAACCGACAGTATCATCAGGGCCGGCTCAAGACGTTTTGACGCCCCAAGCAGTTTCAATTATGGCGCCCCATCGATACATAAATTTTACATTAAAATTCGGTAGTTTAGTGATATAATAGGATATAATTATTTAGAAGTCTTGTGTATTTTTATGATTAAACAGTTTAATACAAAAACAAGGCTTTATTCACAGAAAAATAAATTTGAAATGTCACAAAGAAATTACAAATCGTGCGATACTTATTTAAACGACAATGAGATTGATTGGAACTATTGCATCGCTATACATATGCACAGATGGGGCTCAATCAATGGTTGTCAAGCTTGCTGGTGCAGTAAGTTTCATAGAGAAGGCATCAAAAAATGCAACATCGACACATTGCCTTATTCATAGAGGAGCACTTGTTGCAAAATGCATGAATAAAGGCAGTGACGAACTTATCTAAAACTAATGGTACAAATTGCTCTTGGAATGAAATAGAAAGGATGAAATTGATTCTTGATTACAAAATGCACTTGGGAGTCTGTGAATACTGCAAAGGAAGGATGCAGGGGAAAAAAGAAGCGACGAAACGAATAGAATCGAACCTTATCTTGGAAGTGATCTTGGAAAGACGTTCCGAAAAAAATTATTAAAAAAATATGGGTTGGGATGAAAAGCGGGCTTTATCGTGAATAAATGAGACTCCAACTTTATGACTGATTTCGAACTTCAAGAGCAAGAATAACACCGTCTATTACCTGGAATCATTACAACAAAGGACAACTTTCGTTAACAGAAGCAGATTACGAATTTGTTACCAATTTTAAATTTAAAACGACCTGAATTTCTTAAATGGAAATAAAATTGCCCAAAAATAGACTTAATTACCTCAACTTTTAAAGAGAAAAACCTTTACGTTGAACTACTTATCAAAGGTTGGTTCAAGAAAGAGTATAATAACAACAAACTTATTTGAATTAAACTAAAAAATAATTTAACCATACAACGTGAAAGATATACCGTATTTAATCGATTTACTTTTTTACCGCCTTAAAAATTGCCACTCAGGTTAGAATCGAGTATTAAAAATCGAAATAAATGTTTCGATAAATTCACTTCCGATCCATCTCTAGTACGCGCGTGCGCATAATCTTAGGATTCCCTGAGTCAATCACAATTCCTCGTTCCTTGCAAGCGTCAATTTTTGTCATTTACTTTGGCGAGTTTTTCAGTTTTTCTTAATAATCCCATAATGGGACGAACGCATTATTATGCGGATTTTAAGAGAAAAGTGACAGAATATGCGGAAGAAACATCAAATCTTGCTGCACAATGGTGCACGGGATTGATGAGTCGAATGTGAGGTGTTGGATAAGACAAATAGAGAAACCGGTATATATTTGTTGTTGCGAGATTAAAAATCTGGGAAATAACCGGGACAGATTACATTTTACTAACAATTGTATTGAATGCTTGAATATAACGTATGTAATTTGCGTTGCCCTAATTTTAGTTGATACCTTTTTTATTTAATTACGAATTTAAAAAGCCGGGGCATTAATACTTTTCGGTATTTGTTCGCGACAAATCCCGGATAACTAGGATGTCTGTACACCCAACATGGAATTTTCCTCGCATGCCCTTGTGAAAAGTAGGGGTCGGCTTACAATCGGTTAAATACGGTATATAAAAAGATCGAATAAAAATATGTATATACTAAATTCCTGGTTTAGAAAATCTTCGTTGATCGTAGACTAGGTATAGCTCCAACCTCAGGATGAAAACCCCGCTTTTATCAATGAGAAAAAATAATATTTACACTAAATATTGACGTCACTTCTTGAGCAAAGACAAAAACATATCAATTATGCCCAAGGAAAACTAACCTGCTATAACCTGATAACAGATTCTTCAAACACTAAAAGACGCACACCACTCGACTGACGTTTCCACAACGATGGACGTATTGGAACTAATGCGGACAAATAGTTCTTTTTCGATGTCACCGATGCAAAATGCGAGGGAGGAGGAAATGCTGAAGGAGAAGGGGTTGAAAACAGTGGTGTGAGAATATGTACCTCGTCCTCAGACACCCTAACACAGCGTAGCAATTACTAAGAAGCAGTAAAAGAAAACCAAAAGATATATATTTCGTCCTAAAACAAGAGCCGCGACTAATCAACCGAGAATTTTGAATGTGTCTGAATTAATGCACGTGGAAACAAAGAGGAACCGCAGGAGGGAGGGTCTTGGGATATCCCGTTTCCCCCTCGGACTGGAAAGATTTCCTTGCTCTTGGTCACCCTTGCAAATGTCTCCCGCTGGCCAACTTCTGATGAGACTGCAGAGGCTAGTAAGGCGGGGGCGATGCCGAGGCATGACCTTTCTCCCCCCCCCTCCTACCTAAGGAAATGCTTCTCTCTTCAGGCCTTTGGTGCAAGGGGTGCATTGCACCCGGACAGAGACACTCGGGGGCGGCAAATCACAGAGGGAATCGGCTACATAGAAATATTAAGGGCGGTGAGAACTACTTTCTCCAAGAAGCGATCATCGTTAGTGATGAGTTGACCCAAGTAAATATAGCTTGTTACTTCTCCAAGCTCGGCTGCGTAGATATATAGGTATCTTCTCAAAATTTGTGAAGGAGTTGTACATAACCTTTGTTTTATTAAGATTCATCTTGAGTCCAACTTCTCGGCTTGCTTGCTCAAGCTCTTCAGTTCTTCTACGGAGATCTTCTGGGCTTCCTGCGAACAGTATGATGTCACCTGCAAAGCATAGGTGTCTCATATGTTCTCCATTTAACTTTATACCTTTTTCTTCCCAGGTCAGCGTTTTGAATACTTCCTCTAGAGCCGCGGTAAATAATTTAGGAGACATAATATCTCCTTGCCTCACGCACTTTTCAGTCTTAAAGGCACCTGTTTCTTTATGCAGCTGGACAGATGATGTCGCATTTTCGTAGATATTCTTGATCAAGGTTATGTACGTTTCTTCTACTCCTTGTTTCTTTAGTGCACATAGCACCGACTTAGTTTGGATAGAGTTGAATGTTTTCTCGTAGTCAATGAAGCACATGCATGGAGGTAATTCGTACTCTTTAGCCCGACTATAGCGCGTTTCCCGAAGTCGTACGGGTCATATTCGCAGTATTCCGTCCGCATTCGGGTTATTTCGCTTAGGCTACGACCCAATGTTGCCACATTTCGAATTTAGCTCATTTCAACAGCAGCTGTGGACGAGTGAAGTTCTGAGAGCAATCGTGTCAACAGCGCCCGTCAAGAATTTTTGAAAGGCGTGGGAAATTTAAGACCTCTTATTGGCTGACACTTTCTCCCCCTCACCCTACAAGTCTAACCGTAGACACGCCTCACCCGTACGATCTCTGGAAACGCAGTATAATTACCTCTCTCAAGACTTGGATGTGGTCCATCGTATTATACCAACTGCCAAATCCAGCTTGTTCTCTGGGTTGGGCGGAATCAAGCTGGTTTTGAAGGCACATAGTGAGTAATTTGGTGAATATTTTGTACACTGTTAGGAGGAGGCTGATCGGTCTGTAGTTATTCAAGTCTTCTTCGGAACCTTTCTTGTGCAGAAAGATGATGCTTGCGTGGTTACACGTTTCTGGTATCTTCTTCTTCTTCAGAAAAGATGTAAAAATCTTTGTGAGAATCTATTCCATATAGTTAACCGTTGTTTTGAATACTTCCGTTGTGATACCATCCACACCAGATGCATTCTTCATCACAGATGAAGGGCCCCGGCCCGAAAAGCTTCCGTCTTTTTGTTGTTTTCGCGTGTTTCTGTTTCGTGTCTTCAACATCCCCAGCGGCTCTCCAATTCTGGTAAGTGCCCGCTGGGCTCCCTCCAACACCTTGTTGCCACCGTTATCATTACCTTTCCTTTTCCTTAAGCGCGCGCACACACACATTAAACAACACATTCGATTCGTTAATGAAAATGTCAAAATTTCAATCTCGATTGCAAGAGGGAAAGGGCGTTTCTGTTTTTTTTTTCCTAAACTTTTTTTTATTTTTCCGACGGGACGAGGATAAGTAAGGGATTGGGAGGATGGAACTAAAGGGTGAGTTGTGCGCGCTCGTGCGTGCACCCGCCTGAACGTATGTGTGTGTGTGTGCGTGTGACGGGAACAACTAAAAAAACGTCGGATGAATTACGAAAAAATAATACTCCCTCTATATTTATATAAAAATATATATATGTATATATATAAACGTACATCGGTGTAAATAAACGATGAAACCCACCGACCGTGTTGAAAGAACAAAAAAAAAACGATTTGGAAATTTTTAGAGTGCGTGCTAACGACTTCAGCGTTTTTCCGGATTTTTTTTCCTCTCCCGATTATTCTTCCTTGCTCGTTGTGTATATTTTTTTCTCTCTCTCCCATTTTTCCCCTCTCTGAAGGGCGGCGGCGGCGGCGGGCGTACGATTTTTTTCTATTTTTTCCTCTCTCACTCTCCGCGATTAATTATGCTCTCGCACACCGTCGTAGCGTTTCCATTAATGAAATTACTTTTCCTCCGAACAAAACTTTCCCTCCCCCCGCGTATTAATTTTTTTAACTCAAAGCATCAAACTCCATTCCATCTATTTGTATCCCATTCACTCTTTCTCTCCCTCCCTCTTACTCTCTCCCTCTTACTCTCCCTGTCTCCCTTTCTCTCTCCCTCTCTCACTATCTCTCCCTCTCTGTCTCACCCCGTCCCTCCCTCTCTCTACCTCCCCCTCTTTCCCTCTCTCTCTATCTCTCCCTCCCGTTCACACCCTCTTTGTATCAACCCATCTGACACTACCCCTCTCTCTCTTCTCTCTCCCTTCCTCTCTCTCACTCTCTCTCTCTATCTATCTCTCACCCTATCTGCCTCTCCCTACCCCTCTTTCCTTCCCTCTCTCTCCAGCTCTCTCCCTCCTCTTTTGCCTTCCTCTCTCTTCCCTTCCCTCCCTCTTTCCTTCCCTCTCTCTCCAGCTCTCTCCCTCCTCTTTTGCCTTCCTCTCTCTTCCCTTCCCTCCCTCTCTCTCTCCCTCTCTCTCTCTTCCTCTCAAAACCGACTACGACGGATTCGATTCGACTAAAAATAAAAGACGAAACGGAATAATAAAAAAATACATAACGTTCCGAAGAGAGAGCGAACTAATGAATCGAAGGGATTCTCTCTCTTTTTTACCACGTTAATTGCTCGCGATGGTTAGGGTGAGAGAGAGAGAGAGAGAATTTTCGCGTTTTTTTCTCGCGATTTTCGCTTTTTTTTCCCCAAAAAAATCCTACTTCATATTTCACGTTTAGGGTAATTTGCTCCTCAAAGGCAATCAAGATTTTTCGAAATGGAAACTGTATGTTTTCCTCGGAGGGAGATATTTTGCGAAGGGAGGGAGGAATAACCGCTTTTAATATTTTTTTCAACCCGCGGAGTTCGCTTGTTTTCGAGGCGGAATTTAATCTTGATGCGTAATAAGTTTGCTTTGTGTTACGTGGAAAAAATATTTTTTCAACGTCGGCATCAGAAATAATATTTTCATCTCCCCTATCGGAGGTCAAAAATAAATGATTTTTTCTGTTATAATAAAGGAGAGGCAAATTAAATGTTTTTTTGAGGATCGAGTTAATCAGTCTCAAGAAGATAAAAAATATAGATATATATATATATATAGAGAGAGAGAGAGCGAGAGAGAGAGAGAGAGATCTTCTTTACTGTAGTAATCGTAAGAGTTTTAAAATGCTGCTCGCGAGGTAATTCGCCCTCAAAAAATAAAATAAATTTTAAAATGAAGGTTCGTTATTTTTTTCGCTCTAAATAAAAGGCGGGTGTGTCGATTCATCCGCCTGTCTGACAACTCGTTCGGAAAATAATTCCGTTTTGTTAAATGCTTCTCGACGAGAATGGACGAGAGCGTTTGTCAATTACGGACCCAATCTTACAAAAATCCAATTACGATTAATTGAGCGCCCTTTCGATACGAGTTAAGCTTACTGACTACATTTGAAAAAAACAAAACGTTCGGTGGAAGAGATTTCGGTCAATTGATATTTCGAATTCCTCTCTGAAAGAATTTCATGAAATGCGTGAAAAAATGCCATACAATGGATATTAATTTTTAAGATAATGGATCAAAAATTAGCTTTTTCTTGGCTGGAAATTAATGCGCATTTTCGTTGCAATAAATAATGCCGCGATTAACTTGTTTTATGTTATATAGAAGTATAAAAGCGCGACAAAATACTTTTTTGGCCTCCGAATTTTATAGTAATTAAATATTTCACTCGGTTATAATTTGAAGGGGTAATGTAGTAAACAATGAGCATCAAAGGAAACGAAATATACTTTTTGGAAATAAAAACAAATAATGAGGCGACCATAAATTTCACTTCGTCAATATTTAAACTTCTTTTTGAATGGTTTTTTAAAAAAAATAGATGAACACCCTGGCATCATCGCGATTTATTTCTTGCATACCAAAGGCAGATAATCGACAATTATTCAATGTCTTTCAATGTTTAATATGAACCAAAATGTCAAAACTTACATTAATTTGAAATTCAAGACGTTCGAAAATTTATCGAAAACGACAAAATCGAACATGAATGCCGAAACAACTATGACGCAAAAGAATGTTTGTGTCTGTGAGAATACGAGGATAGCTTAAATAATTTTTTTAAAAAACCCTATTTCAACCTCCGAAAGGATTATTATGATTAACTTAAAATATTCGACGGATAACTTTCCTATTCCAACATAATCCAACCACCAATTAATAAAGACGGTTGGACGAACCCATCTCTGCCTAAATTCGCCATATTGTTCACATTTATTCCACCGATTAATTTTATTCCGGAGAAGGACACCCGTTAGGTTAAAACAGCGACTGTATCGCACAGAACTCCGAGGCATCCGTTAGCCGTGCGACTCAACCTCGTGGATATTAAACGCAATACCGCTCGGCGTTACACGACTTTCTTCACGGAATGCGGCATCTACTGCAGTAGAAATCACACGCAATCCCGCAAAAACGGTTAACCGAGAACTATGCTTAAAATGCGAAGATCGAATCATTAATCAACGGAACTTCCCCATTAACCTTCCTTTTGATATCCTCCTCATCCATCATTTGTTCTTCTTTGGAGAGCTTCACCGCCCTCCTCGTCGCCTCCTTCACCTTCATCCTTTCTCTCTCCCTCCCTCCCGCCCCCTTAAACCCTCATATTCCTCCTCCTCCACTCCTCGACCCAATAATGGAAGGAAGGGATATGACAAGATGGCGCCTCCGCCATTCCTGTATGAATAGACAATCGCATTATCCGTGCGCCATGCATCAAACATGAAGGAGGACCGGGAGAGATCATGATGGGATAAAAAAAAAGGGACCACTTTTTTCCCTCGAGCTAAGTTGATGGAGGAGGAAGGAATGATGAAAATTCAAGAGCTCGAATAAAAAAGCAATGTATACGAGAGGTAAGTCGATGGGGGAGAGAGAGAAGGACAGAGGAAAGGAGGAAGAGAAGGAGGTAACAAAAACGGTACCAGTAAAAACGAAGTATATTTATTTTCATTTTTTTCTGTTTCGTTCGTTCGCCAACGCAAAAATTCCGGGCTCGGTCGGAAATTTTAACCGAAGCCTGTAATGGAGAAGTAGATGAGATATATTTTAGTAGTAGGAGATTGACGGAAATGAACGAAGGACGTAGTTCTATGCGAAAATTCGAAATAATAAAGCCTTTAAAACAAACCTTTTAGATTTACGCTATTTCTGGTTAGTATAATAATCGTTTAACCCCAAATAATCTTTCACAAAGTAAGGAATTAAAAAATCAAAATTAAAAAATCAAAATTAAAAGTTGGTACCTGCTTAAGAGAAACTATGCGCATTTCGGCTAAGAGGCCGTCGTCATCGATGAAATTATATAGCAGTCTTATATCGTTGAATAGATTTTATGATGACTGCCTGGTAACCGAAATGCGCATATGATTTTTCATAACCATTTATTATGGCTATTGGACATGCCTGAGTTATTTTTTTAAATTTGTTATTTTATGGAACTAAATTTGTGATCTTGTTTTATTAACCCTAAGACGAGCTCGATAATTCTCTAAAGAAACGAATAATAATGATAAATTCAATTAATCCCAAATGAGAATTTGATCCACTCGCTGATTTATCTTATTGAACAAGAATCGTTTTCCAGTGGTTTAAGTAGGGAATCGATTTGAGATTTTATTCTATAGTTTTAAAATTAGTTACTCTAAAGGTCCTTCCATATATTTATCATCCTCTCAACAATAATCATTTCTTATCGACTAACATCTAAGAGTAAATTGATTTTTTAAATCCTGAAATTACGCGATATTTATTTCTTCGGTAAAGTGTATTCGCGGCAAAATTAAACTAAAATTACCGCTTTAACATCTATAAGTTCCGCAAAGAAGTATAATCATGACCGATAATGGTGGCTAATTAAACGTTAAAATATTTTTGCAATACAGCCATTACTTCCTGGATTTTGAAATGCAGTGGAAACTTCGACCTCCGGCCATAAGTTTGCAAAAAAATTAGTGAGGTAGCGAGGACTCCGGGACAAATTGCCATTTCGCAGTGCTACTAAGCCGACCTTTCATGTCTTTCCCGATGAGAACGCCATCTTTCTGCACTTCCCATTCCACAGACACGAGACCAGTGGTGTAAACAAGACCCACGTGTGCTACGCATTAACCCCACTCAGCAACAAACGGCCGCTTTGAGCCAAGGTGCACAAACACCGCACTCAGGAGGACACTCGTCGTTCGACGCTCTTAAAGGGGACAAACAAAAACACATCGTTGACCGAAAGAGAGAGAGAGGTTCGCGAGACTTCTAGAAGACCAGCTGATGACACCCTTAACAGGAAATGGACACAATTGACGAACATGTAATGGCTAAACTTAGGTTTTTTCGGGTTAACCCGCGTAAATTTTTTGAAAATAACCCGAAAAAACCAAAGTTCAGCATGACAAGCACCCGCGAAAGCTTCAACCAATTAACAATGTAATGGCTAGTTTAAAACATCGGGACCCATAGAGGGTTGTATAGTTGAGGAAAAGACTAGCTGAATGTTTAAATTCCTGGTATTCTCGTGGTAAATATTTTTAAGAGCTTTAAAAAAACAAAAAATCTTACAATTGAATTATTTTTCTTCATTGTTGCAAAATAATCAATTGCTAAGTTCCTTCTTTATCCATTATTTCTTATCAATTTCTGTAATAAAGTCTGATGAAGTCTTTACTGTGAAACTGGCCATGAATAGAAATTAAAGCGGAATTTCATATAGTTTGATTTCGTTAGGATTCTGTAAAAAATGAACTATAAATTCGTACGACCCGTACTTTTGATCACCCATAAATTTCTTCAAAATAGACAAAATTCCATCCAGTCATTCAGAAAATAAATGAAAATTATGTCACTCCAGTAACCATAATAAATTTTGGAAAAATAGATGCGCATTTAGTCCACAAAGCACTAGTCATCGGTAGATCGATAGTAGATTCTAAAATTTCTAAATTTTTTCATCTACCATTTGGTTCTTTTTTTAGAAAGTACTACCAGTGAATCGCCACTGATGATGGTTGCTTTGTAGCCGACAAATCATCTGTTTTTCCTAATCTTTTTATCGATATTATAGAAATTTTTTCTCTTTCGTTTCAACCCTGAGTTGAGCTCGATAATTCTTTTTTTTTTTTTGAACGAACAAAAGAAATCATTTTTAAAAATGGAACAATATAGCCGGTCGGGATATTATTTAACAACCTCCTCACTTATCATTCCAACGATTATGGCTATTCAATAACTGAATAATATACTTTATCTATACTAAACGCTTTACAGAAAAAAGATAACTTTTCCACGGTCATATCTCAATCGCGTTCAATATATTCTTTACACGATAACCCTTACTCATAAACGAGTAATGATGAGTTCCTTACCACGTCGATGCGAAGGCACAGCCGTGAAATCCATAAAAAAAACACGCCGCCACCCTTGAATATACCTACGTATATATATATATAATAAAGACTTCGAATAAAAGAGAGCGTTTCGCCTCACATTCTCCTCCATCTCCGCTTCGATATCAAATTCCTACACTTTTCGGCCGCGAAAAGAATAAGGGAGCCATAAAATGAAATTGGAAATCGCATCAAAAGGCTCGAGATGATCTCCGACGCCGAGAGATCTCTGCGGAAGACGGCCATACAAATGATGTTTGCGCTGTCGCGGAGGAAGATTACGCCGTTGAAAAAGTCTTCCCCGCCACCTCCGATAAATCACGCGACTACGTACGTAATATTTTTTTTCTGGGACGTTCGCCACCCACTCTTTTAACAGCCGCCCGCCCCTCGATCCGAAAATATTTCCCGCGGGTTTCCTTCATTTTCCGAAAGAGGAAATGGTTGAGAGGGAAAAAAGTTTGACCGCTTAAACGGTAATTAATGAGGAAATATAGGGCCTTTGCCACAACGTTTTGGCAGACTGAGAGACGTAAACGTAAATGTTTAAAAAATTAAGTCCTTGCATATCATTCCGCCATCTATATTCCCATCAGCATAGATCGAAATGAATCCCTCGGGTCTGTCCTCGGTACAAGTGTACGGACCTAACTATCCTGTTTCAGCAGCGATGGTCCGTATTTGCGCATAGATTCGAACCTTTCTTTACTCCAATTTCAATTTCTTATAAATCTATCTCCCATTTCTCGACCAAAATATATTCTATGCATTCTCAATGTATGCAATGCATATCAATTTTTGTTACACTAATTACAGGCTTGAAGGGTCGAACTCCGGTTAGCAGGGAAGTATTCTTCGGTCAGAGCAGAGCCTAAAAACTTGATACTGGCGAACGACGCTCTGCTCTCGGACAATAGAAATGTGCTCTTCCAGAACCCTTATAATAACGTCCTCGAAGATTAGAAATTTAATTTTGTGAGCTGTTTTTTTAATAAATTTATTTAAACGTCTAACGCAATAAATTTGTTTCTGGTTTATTTCAACCACGATTGTCATAGTTTTCCTAATACTTTCCCAACATTTCCGGTTTGGTTTCCGGACAAATAACTCGATGCTCTTTACCAGAGCTATTCAACGCCTATGGTGTAGTTTAAGTACTTGCCTTTCAAAAATCAGTCTGCAGAATATTATTTCTCTAGCGTTATACTAAATAACTACTCCATTCTAACTAATATAATTGCGATATTAGAATACCGATTAAATTTTTATTCAAACGAAAGTTGTATCGCTTTGGAATTTTTTTTGTGAAGCCATACGGCGCCTCGTGGGGGGGGGGGAGAGGGGGGGGAGAGGGGGGGGAGGGGAGGGGGGGTAGAACCTACAGAAAATGCCATCTTCGCCATACCCTATATTTACGGCACAGCCTGTCACATTGAAAATGTTGGGAACCCCTGCAGCCTGATGGATTGGAAAGGGGGGAGAGTCCAGGTTACGACAAGGGAGGGGAATGAGAGAGGGATGGATGAAGGAACGAGAAGGAAAACCAGGAAGGCGCTATCCTTAGGGAAAGAGGGGGAGAAGAAGCAAGAAGCGAGAAAGAAAGGGGAAGAAAATAAGGAGAGAAACCAAAGGAGGAAGTAGACACCGCGAATCCATTCCTCTTTCCATTATCGCCCCTCATAAGCGCAATGCGTTTCCGCGACCCAATCTTCCCCACTTAATACGCCAATGCAAAGCTCTCTTTTCTCCCCATTTCACGTTCGTGACGTCGGCCTTGCATTCAGACGCGCGTCGAACGACCGATGAAAAAATAAAATAAAAATAATTCGTCTCGTTTTTTAAGGAAATTATACGTATTGGATCCGTTTCGGATAAATGCACTTATTTTGGGTGGATAGTGAGGGATGCCGGCATGGAAATTGCGGTTTGGGTAATAAAGGATTCGATATGCCCTCCACGAGACTGATCTGAATGGAAGTTTGCGTGGGAAGTCATTCACGTTCATATTTTCCCCCATTGTACGATCTTGTATTGTGAGATTTTTTGCGTAGAATTTTTTGCTGAAAATATTCGGAAATGATCGAATTTATAGTACAGTCGTGTCATGAATACAGTTTTACCTTTAAAGATCCGCTTTTATGCCATATAAAGTATGAGAAAATTGCGTCATTTTGATGATTAAATAAAAACATTAAATTTTTCTTCGCTCTTGACGGGCCTTCTCACATTTACAGACATTCGGATATATAATATCACATGAAGATTTACTATTTTAATTCTGCTATGGTAAAGTGATTAACCATTCGCGAACGAGAAAAGAGGATCATTGACATGCCCTTACATACGAAATAAATTTAATTTTAAATATGGACAAGAATTTTCTGTAGATATAGTTAAAATTTAATTACTCCATAGATATGTTGAAACGAATTCCTTCGCAGAGCAATAACCGCAAGCTTTTATGAATTCACAAAGAAAGAATCATTTGCGAAAGCAACCTAGTACATGCATCACCGACCCAGAAAAATCCTTCCTAAAAAATATATCACCACTCCATGAAAATTTAACCTCGACTCAAGACTCGAATGAAGTCCTAATTGTTATAATGGACGCTGATGTCAGCTCCCCATTAAGCGTCCATTTTCGGAGGTATCTATTCCCTCCCTCGATATCCACTCTCTTCTCCCCCCCCCCCCTTGCCCAAACGATCACCCCTTAAGGGGTCACACACGTCCGACCTATCCCTCCTCACCCAACAAAATTTTCCCTCGCCATTCCATCCCCCGCAGCACACACCACACACACACACACACACACACACACACACAAACACCCTCATGCCCCAGACTCACCCTCGTACACACACACACACACACGTACGCATTCACACCCAACCGACCTCCCCTCACCCTTCACCCCCTCCCTCAGCCCCATTAGCGTCTTCCTCTCTCCCCTCTCAATACTCCATAGTTCAGAAACTCCAAACTGGAAAGGGGACGATATTGTTACAGATGCCGGCCACAGGCCGCTCTTTACCACTCCTATTCTCCTCTCTCTCTTTCTCTCTCTCTCTGCCCATCTCTCGCACTCCCTCCCTGTTTTTCTCCTTCCCTACCGCACACCGCTCCTTTAATCCCACATCCCCCTCATCCCTTTAGACATCCTTTCCGCTGCACTCCTTTCCCATTCCATGTACCCAATTTCACCCGGGGGAGGGTTACTCCCCCCCCCCCCCTTCCCCCCATTTCTTCTCCGGCACGATTACGCTCACCATGCTGAGTCTAATACACTCGACCTCTCTCTCTCTATAGCCAACACGTAACCGCCGTATTTCTCCTTCCCTCGACTTCTCATATCCTCCTCCCTGCCAATCATCTTCCCGTAATCTCTTTCCAGTAATAATTTGTTTTTCGAATGGAGTCGTGTGGGATCGATCGAAGAATTCCCCCTCGTTGACAATAGGATAACCGATTGCCCCAAATGTGCCGTGTTATCAAAGCTGTCTCGAGTGACAGTTAGGTCGGCCTAGTGAGGAATCGTAATGAGGGATCGCGTTTCGAAATCAGTTCTCGTCCCGATCAATTTTTACTTGTTTGTCAGCGGCCTCAAATTTAGACATGTGATGGTAAAGATATCTTATCTTTTACCGTGTTAACCTGCAAAGAAAGTCTAATGCCTACGCGTTGTCACAAAAGTGATATTTATTACTAAATATACGTCGTTTTCACCTCACTAACCTATATGATGAGCAATGCAAAATTATATCATGAAGATAAAAGGATCTAGTTGCTAATGACAGATGTTTTAAGTGGGAGTGCGACTGAAATTGTTCATTTGTGAACAAAAAATTTTTGAGAAGGAACTCATTGTAAAATTCGCCAGTAGGGCGTCAATTTAAGATATTCGTTATGTAAGCCTTTACAAATTATCATGGTCAATTGCTCATATAATGTTTTAGCGCTAGTTATTCTTACTGTAATTATTTATCACCATCATCTATCTTCGTAGCTATCTCTCACATTACAGCCTGAGGCTTCAAAAAAACCTAAGTTCTGACGAGGAGTTTTTGTAATTTATTTTCAAACTTCATCCCTTGTTGCCCTTGTTTCAATGGCCTTAAAAGAAATTTTCGGAAGAAAATAATTATTATTCCGATATCTAATTCCTTAAAATGTCCATGCGTTATTCAGGAAATGGAAATTATTCTCTCAGAAAAAATGATCAATTATTTCTAATAGAAGAAGAAATCATTATGTTGTAAATGCCCTAAAAAGATGCTTAACTTAGAATAATATTACAGGGGAAGTTTCGTTATCAATCATTGCCACCGCGAAACACAGCATAAGAAATAAAACACTTGGCAATCATTTCCGTAATGAGACGAATAAATTTTATTCCGCTCCAACCAATACTTTAAAATTTCAATTAATGAGAAGGCCAAGGAGCTTGGGGATTAAAAAAAAGTATTTTCGCCGCAATGAAACCGTAACTGGAACAAGAGACGATAAGCGTTTAATGGCGTATATGGAGTTATAAGGTTCGGCAGCGATTAAAATCGTCTCATCCCCCCCCCCACCCCTTCCCCCCACTTCCTCCCTTACCCCTCATCCTCCTCACGGCTCCCTTTTCATCCGTAACTGCACGCGGAGCGAATAGGTCGCACCGTTCCGACAAATTGGATTTAACGAGCGATAATTTTGGAGTGGATAATCGCAGGATAAGTGCTCTCGCGGATTATCTGGCCCCGCCATTTCCGACGAGTGGGCTCGGCCCGAAACGCCCCTTTGCTACGGTTTTCCGACGCGAAGTAACGACCAGCCAAGGATAAAACTAAGTAACAGAAGAACTTTTTGGAAGAAAAAAAATGTCACGCGATTGTTAATAAAATTCCGATGTGTGTGCGACGTGGATGGAGATATCGAAAAGGAATTAAGGAATTGCAACGAGAGAAAAAGTATGAAAAAATTTTATGATAACCGTTATTCCTTACTAAAGGCATAAAAAATTCACTAACTTTCTCCGACGATATCTTTTCGGAATTATTGTTATTGGAGGCTTGATTCGATGTCAACGGCTGAGTCAACCTTACAGGAAAACTATTGATGTGTAACACGAATATTATAAAAGCAACTCCCCACGCCATTTACTTTGAAGTTATAACATCTAGTAGAGGGTCTGCTATTTAATGTAATGCATTACATTAATGGTTACATTATAATGGTTTGTTGGGCATAAAGAACAATTTCAACATGTTTTTTTTCAACGTGAGACGCTATTTGTTTTTCAAGTTTCTAGATGGTACCTTTCTTATTGTCATTGCTGAGTTAATTATATCCCAAAATTTATTGTGGCCATTTTAAGCAATGTACCTTAATTTTATCGAGGTGTATGGTTTATTATGATTTTATTAGTACTAATTTGTTTTTACTTTTGATTTATTACAAAAGGTGCTGAAATGATCTCGGTCATTTGGATCCCCGTCTGAGAACGACAGAGAAGAAGTTTCTTGCAATGCGGTGGGTGGGATGTTGTTTATGAGCTGTGAGATGATGCTTTTAGATTCATCCAAAGCGTATTGCTGTAAGCATTGCCCCCGGCATGCTTCCATAGTAAGAGGTCCAAAGGAAGTTACTAGCAATTTTATGTTTCCAGTTTTATTCCTATCCAAAAATATCATTAGAATTAAAGATCATCATTCAAAATGATCGACATGTATCTTGACTTCATTCGCGTAAGTTAAATAAATTATTTCGGTAGACTTAAACTATAGATTGCCTTGTACGATATACTATGTAACGATAGTTTGAACCATGAAATGAAGGTACAGTTTCGTAATGTGCACGAATCGAAAAAAAATTAATATTATTTAATATTTTAAGATAATATTCTTTATCGAAGAAGTGAGACGAAACATCGCCAGTTGGAAATAAACTACAAACACTCATGAGAACAAACTAAAAAAAAATAATAGAAAACGACATGTTACTGGACGACCGCGATCTAGGGTAAATTAATAGAAAGATAAAACGTATCGGCGAGGCGAATGAAAAAAAGGAAAAATGAAGGGGGGAAAAACTCGAAGAAGAAAAAGGGAATAAAACCCATAATAGAGCCGCGAATAAAACCTACATTCCCCTAACCCACTCCATCCTCTTCCTCTCCTCTCACAGATATCTCCGCCGCAATCCATAAACCGTCCTTATCAATTCAATTCGAAGTCGATTTGGAGTAAGGATGAGAAAAACCAAATAAAAAAGGCAGGAAAAAAAGAAAAAAATCTCGATAGGGATTTCGGAGGAAGGATGGCGGTGGGAGAGGGGAGGACAAAGAGAGAAAAAGAGAGAGAGAGAGGTGGAGGGGAAAGATGATAAAAACCTCGAGAAAACTCTCAGGGGAAAATGGGAAACGGCAAGTGTATAAAAGACGATAGAAGAGATTTTTCTGAAGAGATGGAAAAAAAATCTTTTCGTTTCATCACACACAGAAATGTGTACGCATGTATGTTAGTGTATGTGCGTATATGTAAGAATTACACACACACACATACATGTACATACATCCATATATATATATATATATATATATCTTGAAAGGAGAAGAGTGTGGAGTTTAGAGAGAAAGAAAGGAGAAAGAAGGAGAGGTTAGAATATGGAGCTTTATCGGACCTGAAAATGGAAGCAGCTGTCAGAGCAAGCCAGAAATGGAGGGGGGGGGGAGAAGCTTTATTTTAATCTTTCGTTAAAACATTACCGCGGGAGCAAGATTATATATGAATCTCTTTTTTCCCCGAAATCGCTCCCGACATCACCGTATATTCTTCCCCCCTCCATCTCTTTCTATCTCCCCCTTTCCCCATTGTCTTTTACTTCCTTTTTTATCGGATATCTCTTCCTTTCGCTCTTTCCCGCCTTTTTCCTTCCTTCTCTCTCCGCCGCGACGCCAATGACGGCTAGTTTCCAATTTGATTGCACGTTCATATAGAGAGAGAGAGCACGAAAGACGGAAATCGTGGCAAACGTGATTTAGAGTGACTTTTTTTACCGTTCTAGAATCAAGGAATTTTCAACGAGAATTCAAGCAAAATGGGCGCAAATACGGTTATTATTAATGACGTAACTTGCCACGAGAAACGCGAATTACCCTTTAACCTTCCATTGTCCCATTTTTGGAAAGCAGGCTTATAATTTCAATATTAATTTTCTTTTGGGATTATGAGAGGCTTATAGGTGGGAATTTCTTGGCCAATCTTTCAGTAATTGAATTAAAAATTCTTGATATGTTTAATTATTTTTATTACAAATTGTAAAATTTTGATATTAATTAAAACGTTTATCTAATAATAGTTTTATCAAATAAAGTTAAGTGCGATTGACGATAACTTATCAATTTATTTATATTACTCAAGCATCAACACAAATGATTTTAAATCAGGAGTAAAAACATTAAAAAATATCAGCAAAACAATGATAAACGATGGTTAATGAAAATAAAACCGACTGCCGATTATGCAGAATTTTATAGCCGACTACATTTGTAAAACTATAATAATATCATAAACCCGTCGGAAATCTTAATCTGCCTGTAATGCGGACTTTCCTAAAATATTTTACAAATAACCTCGATATTAGAAAATTTTTAATAATTCTTGGTTGATTCGTTTCTATAACAATCATCTCGGCGTTCCAAATAAAGGAAGCTTTATTTCTTTTCCGATACTGTCAGCGTGAATATCAAATTAGCCTCCCCTATCTCCCGTATTTATTTTCAAAACTCCTTTTTTCCATTCTTCGATACATGAAATATTCATTAGGTTTTTCCTCGAAACCCGAATCGCGAGGCTAAATTTCCTCAAATCGTTAAGCGGTATTTTTTTTCATCGCGAATTCCGTCATCCTTCTCGGAAATCTAGCTCGCTGGCAAAGACTAAAGATTTAATCTCAGTTATGGTTAAAAGTAGACGAATTTATAATTAGTGGTATACCGAGCAATAGATAATATAATATACACACAATCAACCGGAAATGTCGGTTATCCGGCAGGTCCCATACGCGAAATATGCCGGATAACAAAGTATTTACTGTAGTTTAAGACTATAGGGTGTCCAGATAGTCCTTGTGCACTTGGCAACAAAAATTTACGTGCAATAATAATAAAAAAACTATTTCATAATCTTGAACGCAGTGGCTTTTTGAACATCGTGTATGTTTATTCTGTAACATGGGTGACATTTTAGTGGGAAAAATATATTTATCAACTGTCTTTAAATATCCTAAATAACATTTTGCCATCAGTGATATGAAGTGTGTCAATTAATCTAGCGCACAATTTAATGCGGTTTCTTTCATATACCGCTGAAACCTACCGTCGACTGAGCCGATTTACGCGGATAAAAGTCTTATCACAACAATTTATCAGCTTATCGAAAAGATTGGATAATCTTCCGGTGATCTTCTTTCAGGGGGATCGAGGAGACAATCTCACAAATCTTTAAAGTCCATCTCTCCTTCCTCCTCTCTCATGATTCCATATTCCATTCCTTTCGAATAAAATGAGACGGGAGGGAAAAAAACTTCCCCCTCCTCTCCAAACACCAACCACCTTCCTACCACCTCCCATTTCAACCTCCCGCTTCTCTCATATCGACACCCACATTAAACCAATCTCGCATTCTCCGCTCAATCGAGAGATTTTCCGAAGGCATAATAAAAAAACCGCCGAGGGAGTCACCTGCTCAATAAAATCCTTTAATCTAAATCCTCATTTTTATGACTCCTCGGGCGTTTTTATTTCGCGGAAGGAAGGAAAAGAAAAAATAGCGAGAAAGGAAGGGAAAATATAAGGATAGCATTACCTCCTCCTCCCCGACTCTGACTTTGAAGCTACTTATTGCTTCCGTCTTCACAACCTGTTTTACATTAGACCTCGCAAGCCTTATGGGTTCTTTGCGATTCTCCTCACACACACACACTGTAAGCCCGTCTCCCTATCCTCGTGTCCTATTCCTATCTGCTTCTCTCCCTCCCTTTCCCCTCTCCCTCCCTTTCTCCTCTCCCTCCCTTTCTCCTCTCCCTCCCTTCCTCCTCTCCCTCCCTTCCTCCTCTCCCTCCCTTCCTCCTCTCCCTCTCTTCCTCCCTTTCTCATATCCCTCCCTTTCTCGTATCCTTTCTTTTCTCCCCTTTCCCCTCTTTATCTCTCTCCCTCCCTTTGTCCTCTCTATAGTTGTTTTCATCACCTCTATTCCCCTGAAAAACCTCAATTCTCTCTACTAGTTCTTCAGCATCTCTCTTTCCCTCCGAAATCATCCACCCTCTCGAGGGCTAGGATTTTTTTGCCAGGACTTCCTCTCCTCTTTCATCCCCCTCTCTCTCTTTCCTTCTCTCTCTATCTACCTTCCTTCGCCACCTACGCCAATCCTCTCCTCATCCCTCCCTCTCTTCCGCCACCTAATCTTCTAGCCTCCTTTCCCTCCCTTTATCCTTCCGAACCTTCCCTCTCCCACTCCAAAGACTCCCTCCCTCCGCCCTCTCTCTCCCTCTCTCTCTCTCTCTCTCACCCCATTCTTCTTCCCACCGGCGCCTCTTCCCATCAGCTGCAGAAGCACATGTTTAATTCAACCGCCGCCGGAGTGTGTTTTATAGGCAATTCCGAGGGCCCGACCGGGGCCTCTGAAGCAGTATTGAGAGAGAGGAGGGTTTCTCTCCCTTCCCCTCCCCCCCTCCCCCTCCCTCTCCTCCTTTTCTTCTCTCTCTCACTCTCTCTCCCTCTCCCCTCTTCACTCCCTCCCTCCTTCCTTCAACCCTGCCGCGCAAACTCCTCTCCTGCCGTCCAAAGAAGAAAGAGGAGGAATCGTGAAGAGGAAGAGAATGGGAGAGAGAGAGGGAGAGAAGGAAATTCGTGGGAACGTGAAAGAGAAGTAGGGACGAGATTCATAAAAAAAAAGAAGAAGAACGGGAAGGGATTGAATGTTTGCGTATGGCGTATTATCGGTTGGAGGAAATGCGAGGAGAGGGAGGGGAAAACAAAACGATCCGCATACTTCTTTTTTTTATATTTATATATATATATAAGCGAGGGGCGAAAATAAAAAAGAACGAACTCCGTCTTCGGTCGAAAAAGTCGAGATTATATAAATTATTATCGGTGTTTCCGCGATTGCGGAAGGAGTTACTGACCACACAAAAAAAATGGAATTCTGCTGCGCGAATTTCATGCGTCGCATAATCAAACTTTTTTATTTTCTTTTATCGAGAAAAAACACGAAAGAAAAAAATCTCGAATGAGCAATGTTAATACATGCAAGTAAACCAGATAGTTAAAATTGTGAAAACGCTAAAAATTCGCTCCTAAGAAGTTAGTAACATCGACATAATAATATGCATAAATTCACAAGTGTCAGGTTTATCTGTCTATGAGAGTATACATGAATGAGTAATAAAAATGTATGTGTGTGTACAAATGTTCGTATATGCATGTTTATATTTATTTATATTTAATTTTATATAACATACAAATTGATCTATGAAGTTAGCAAAATAGTAATAGGAAATGACGGAAAAATGCAGAAGGTAGAAACGAAAGAAAGAATGGGCAGGTAAAACGAGGAAAAAGGACGAAAGAGCGTGGAAGAACAGAGTAACGAAAAAAATGAGGAAAATAGCGCGGAGGGATTCAGGGGATGGCGTCAGATGTCGTAAAAAGATATTAGTTAAGGCAATGGGAAGGGGGAGCGTCGGTGTTGGAGAAAATAAAGAGAGTAAAAAGGGTGAGAGGGAGGTGGGTGAGGGAGGAGCGGAAAGAGAGAGATAGAAAGAGGGAGAGTGAGAAAGGGAGAGAGAGAGAGAGGTGGAAAAGCCAGAGAGAGAGAGAGAAAGGGTTCGAGATAGAGTAAGAGAGAAGGGGTAGTTAAATGGGGAAGAGGTAAAATGGGAAGGGGATAAAAATGGGGAGAGTATGGAAGAGGGAGTAGATAGGGTGTGATAGGAAAGGCGCGAGAAAGGGTTATTATATGGGGTGAGCATTACTGCCGGAGTGAAGTGGTTCACTCGGGAGGGAAGGAAAAACGCCCCGGAGATGAGTTATACCGATATAAAAGTCGCCAATGAACAGATGAGATGATTGGTCGGTTTACTACGCCTCGAATTTTTCGGAGAGAGAGAGAGAAAGGAGCGTGAAGAGGGAGAGAGTGGGGGAGGGGGGATGTGAGGAGGAGAGAGATCGGTTCGGCAATCAAACTCGAGATGCGAAAATCCGATTTGTGTCTTTTTATTTTTATCGCCAGAATGTTTGGTGAAGGCTTCTTTTTTTATTTTGCCAGCTGTAAGAGAAAGGGGATGGCTCGGACTGATTACCGAGTGGCTGCCGGTACTTATTTCGAAAGAATGAAAAAGATTTTTAAATAACCACGTTGCTTGCACTCCAGTTCCACTGATGGAAAAGATAGGTGAAAAACATTTTTACGGCTATTACGTGAAAACACCACGGTTTATGAATGCGCAGCTTGATTTATTGCGTGGCACGTTTATGAAAAAAATCTATTCGCAAGTACGTAAATTTGTGGTTATTTACTAACTTAATCGCTGGTCATATTTTTCTGCCCAAGAACGTTTACATAAAAAATTTCTTTAGCTCTATTAAATCTAATAATCGCTTAAAATAAAACAATTTCAGATTTTGAAGTGGAATATCTGCGACCATGGATTTATAACATAATCGATCCTACACTTGACGGGACTTCAATTTATACAAAAATTGCATTTTTATACAAATAAATATATATACAGAATTGTAATATTTATCGATTACAAAAACGAGAAACGCCAATATTAAAGCGACTTTTCATGGTTAATTGCTAATAGCAAGCATTTTTAAAACAATCCATAGCTCTTCTGCTGACAAGTAACACCAAAAGTTCTTGTTAGTTTTTCAAATCGCGTCCTATAATACAAGTGAATATTCACCTAACACGCCAACATCTTCTACTCTATTCGCGCAATATACCCATCGCTCAAATAAATTCGCTATCGAGCATAGCTTGGATACCTTAAATATCCATAAAACAGAAGACTACCTAATTGTGATTTCCAAAAAAAAAATAACGTAATAACAGGAACAGTCCGGACTGCAGCATACAGTCAATGTGGCAAGGATGCCGTGAATGCCTGTGCGGTCTAAACTACACGTTAGATACGGCTTAGGAACGGGTTCCGAGGAAGTTGCTCTGAGGGATTCAACACTTACCACATTTGCCAAGCCGCAGTTTCTCCGCCTCCCTCCCCCCAATCCCCTCTCCCCCTTTTCCCTCGACATCCCTCCTCCGGTACCTACTCTAACGAGAGTTCCAACACTAGCGGATTTGTAGTGGATGTGTTTGGCAATTAACTAAAGGGAAGTAGCTCACCCTCTCCGAGTAGTCCTCTTAACTGAATATTCATTTGCTCTGCAGAATAGGAAGGGAACGGCATATATACGCAAAGCGAAATTAGTAGTTCCGGGCAAGTACGAGGGTTTTTTTCACAACCTCGCCGTTGATTGGAGAATATGGTAAACTTAACTAGGCCAAACACCACCAGCCTTTCAATCGAAGATGGATACAACTCGATAACATACCATTTCCAGCGCATCCCAACGTCCGGGAAAATTTTCGCCCCGACTGCGTTTTTGGAAATAACTCGACTGCGTCCGACATGAATTGCTAATGACCGCCACGCGTTTGTTCCTACTATCCAGTCGCTGTATCGAGTGATGACCCACTCATTCTTGATTATCAATAGATATACATAATTTTAAATTAATAAATTCAGTTATTCTTTATACTATAGATCCTATCGTAAGAAGTGGTGCTGGTAGACGTTAAATATTGAATACATAACGCAAAATTATTCATGTGAAAATAAATTTTATGCAAAAATCAGTCTCACACATATTTCAGAAGAGGGAATTTAACCGAATGAATAAAAATTAATGACGGGATTCCATTCAAGGAATCAAAGTAAACCAAGAGGGACAATTAAAACTAGACGATTTCCACGATCTATCCAAAAATTACGATAACCGGGAAGTACGAAATTTTACAAGGATAAAAAAATAATTCCAATCTCTCTGCATAGAAACCACATTCCCATTTTTCAAAGAATACAAAACGGATGTAGACAATTTATCAGTTTTTTTAAATGCGTTGAAGTCGGAGGAGGGGAAGTACTATTTCACGAAATTCAGGAACCGACCTCACGTACTACCAGAGTCTAACTCCACGGCACACAATACTCGCCATCCTTCATACTCAACATCTCACCCTACTTCTCACCTCACCTCGTCGTCTCCATCTCTGTCTAGACCTCGCAAAACCACTTCACGACCCTCACCTACCATCCCCCTTCTCCTCCATCCATCCATCGGATGGCAAAAGTATATACCTATATATATATATAGAGAGAGAGAGAGAGAAAGAGAGAGAGCGGTGAGACCCAGGAAGGTACGCTGAGGCACCATAAGTTTGGAAGCCATGAAAAAGCGCTCGCTCCCTTTTGTGAGCGGTTTTTGGCCGAGGTTTCGAGGAAGTAGAAGAATGCCGTGACAAACGAATAAATTTACGTTGAGGAGAAATGAAAAGGGCGTTGGAGGATATCCCCTGAAAATTGGAGAAGATAATGAAGAGTGCGTGTGTGCCACATCATTAATTGGTGTCGGGAAGGGATCGTGCCTCGTTATATAAACCCTGTTAGGAATATGAGGAAAAAAAGACAATCGGTGCCCGAGTCCATTAAAGGCTTTCCATTATTGGAATGAAGACTGACCGAACGTGGTTTCGAAGACGATGTATATCTCAGCGACTCAGATCTGAATATATAAAATAAAACTGCGAAGCAGTAACTGTGTAGTCGAACTCGAGTGAGCATGCTAAATTAATTAAATCAGATCCATTTATTCGATACATTTATCAGTACCCTCGAAATCGATAATATTTCGCAGAAACCACTCGTGAGAAAAAATGCAAACACTTCAGTATCGAGTAGAAAATTATCGGAAAACGCTTATTAAAGAATGAAAGACTTTTATTCGCGCCGATGACAACAGAGAACAAATCTCTCAACGATCATTTTTTCTGGGATATCAATAAAGACAAATCAATTAGTTTTCTCTACCGCCGTTTATTGAGAAGGTTCCTTTCAATTTTTCCCTGTCGTCACAGTCACCCGAGCACGAATTAGCGGAAACGAACAAATCGACCGCCGGAACGAAACGCATCCACGCGAAGCTTCATTCACGGACGAAATGAATACATTAACCGCGACAAAAGCCATATCTCTCTCTCTCTCAATGAAGGGAAAATCGAATAAGCTTTTAATCCCATTCCCTTGTCACCTTAAACCCCCAAAAAGTTCTCACATCTCCGAAGATCCACCCTCTGGCTCAAGACGAAGAAAAAGGGAGCGAGGAATCCTGGGAAAGAGGAAGGGAAAGACGGAGTGTGAGAGAAAACGGGAGGAGCATGTTGAGGAACTAGAGAAAAGAGAGAGAGAGAGGTGAAGAAAGAGAAGCAGAGGGGGGGAGAGAGAGAGAGATAGGTAGGGAAAGAGGAGATAGAAGTAGAATGGCGAGCAAGAGGGATTTGGGGAGGGGGGGTGGAGAAATAGGGAAGATGGAAGAAGACACGGGGAGGGAGGGAGGCAGCTGCAGAGAGAGGGGGAGTTTTGGAAGGGGTTGAAAGGCGGAGGCTGTGGAAGGGAAACCCTTCCCCTTTCCTTTCATCCCATTGGGCGAGATCTTTATCGACTCAAGCTGTAGATGGTGGTGGTGTGGCTGAGATGGTGGGGGAAAGTTAGGATGTAGAGAAGGGGGATGGGACTTCTTGAGAAAGGGGACGCGGGGGGTGTTAGAAAGGAGGAATGGAAGAGGGAGGCGGAGGAGAAGACGATGGATGAAGAGGGGCGAGGAGGGGTGTAAGGGGCAGAAGTGGAAGATGGAAGCATGGACGAGTGGATGACAAAAGACTGGCGGGGCCCGATGAGATCTCGAATTGGGGGAGAGTGAGGGGGGAAGAGAATGTTAGGGAGGGGAAAAAGGGATATTGCTGCCTCGTGCAGGGGTCGTGATGGAATAAGCTCTCCAAGGGGGGAGGGGGGGGAGGAGAGGGAGGACGGAGGGAGGGATGAAGATCTCAGCATAAATGCTTGGCTTTAATTGGAGGGAGATTAAAGAGAAGTGAGGTAGTATGAGACTGTGTGACCAGAGCATAAAATTAATGGGTACTGAAACTGGCGTTGAAAGGTACGAGCATAAATTAATCGAAACTGCTGTGTGTTAATCTCGCTTTATTTGTGTGTAGCCGGGATCGAGCGAGTTCGTTCTATATTTAAGGGAGCTGTATCGATAGAAAGACGGAACTCGAGTGCTTATTTTAACTAACTATGTGTATCTACGATATTTATGAACGTACTGCTGTGTTCATTTTTGAACCCTAAATGGTGTAAAATAAAACGTATTAAAATGCAAATATTTTTCGAAATTACTGAGTTGGGTTGTTACATTTCGTGATATTGCTTCCGTAAGATGATTTTATGGCATTCTTTAATATTCCATGGTATAACGCTTTTTTTTAACGGAGATAATTTCGCAATGAATTTCCTCGCGTCTGAATGCCTATTAATTGATAACAATATTTTTGCCAACAGAATCGAAAAAGAAGTCAAATTTTTAAGCATTTCAAAAAATCGAAAACGTAACATTCTACATTCTTCATGAATCCATTTGGCAATATTTTCATATTCTCATGACATTCTAAATTCCAATAAATAGCTCTAGTTGATGCGTAAAATAATAAACTTTTATTTGCATTATGTTATTATTATTATTATTATAAAAGTATTCTGGCCGTAGCCGCATTTTTCCATCTCTTGACGAGCATATTGCCTAGTACAAAAGATTATATGGTGGTAGGTTACATATTTGTTAGGTGGTCTGTATTAAGGAATTTTCTGTGTTACAAGTTCTAAGGATGGTTGCTTTTTGTATTTACTATTATTATTATTATTATTGTTATTAGTTGACATTCACTTTTTCCGCGTAGCTGAGCGATTAAAGTCATTAATTCCTATATTGGTTACATATAAAAGTTACCATTACATTAAAAATTCAAGTCTCAAATTTAAACAATGCTTTCATTTAAGACAACATCGGAACTCCGGGCATTATGCTCTCACAACGACGACTATCAGCTGATTTATTTTAGAAATATAAACTTTTCCGTTACCATAACGAAAAAAAAAACAGACCTTTTGCTTCATAAGAAATCATCCTCCACAACGAAATCGACGTAAATCCAGCCTTTCTCGAAGATTTTTTTCCTCCAAAACCTACATCATCCTCGAAGCAATAAAGAAACCAAACGGAGTTCCCATTCTTCGCCCGGTTTAAAAACTCCTTCTTCCTCAATGTTACCACTAGGAGAAGAAAATCTCCGCGATAAAGAAAGAAAAGAGAGCGGCATAATGGAGTTTTCTTCTCCGCGAATATTATCATGGGTGACCTTTTTTATTCTTCCCCTGGAGGGCATGCTCTTCGCCGTAATTCGGTGCTAAAATTGGATGAAGGAGTGAGAGAGAGAGAGAGGGAGGAAGAGGGAGGGAGTTAGGGGGAGAAAGAGAGGGAAGGAGGTGGAAAAGAGGGCGGAGCTAAGGGGAAAAGGCGTACTTAGCGTTGACGGGCATTGGTGGAGTGGAAGGGGTTGGGGAATTATAAGGGAATGGGGTGGAGTTGGGAAAAGAGGAGGGAGGATATCTCGCAGAGGGCAGGAAAAGAGGGAAATAAAAAAGGGAAATAAAACAGCGGCTAGAGTGGGGAATGAGGGGCGGTATATAAGGAAGGTTGGGTAGAGAAAAAGAGAGAACATATATACATACAGACATACATATATATGTATATATATATATATATGTATATGCATGTATGTATGTGCATGATGTGTGTGTATGTATATATATATATATATATATATGTGTGTATGTATGTGTGTATATATATATATATGCACACATGGGTGGAAGGGTTTTTAGAGAGCGTGTGAGGAAGGGAATGAGTTGAGCGGAGAGAAAAGATACGGATAATCGAGAAAGAGAGGAAGATGAAAAATTCGGAGAAGAGAGGGCAGAATAGAAAGAGAGAGAGAGGAAAAAAAGACGGAAGAATCTGAAGGAAGAAGGATGAGGAGCAAAGAGTTTTTGAGGTAATCACTGGCATGCATGCGACGAGATTTATATTCGAGGAAAAACTCCACCGAATAAAAAAAAATATTTAAAAAAAAATAAAAATAATGGTGGGGTGGAGAGAACCAAAAATGAGTAGGGAGGAGAAAAATAACCGGGAAGATTGGGAGCGTACGAGCGAATAATTCTTATCATAAATCACTGATATTCCATTCGCCGCGATAAAAGGGGCCACATAGGGGGGGGAGGGAGGGAGGGGGGAGGGAAAGAGAGGGATGGAGGAGGTGGGAGTCGCAGCTTTTGTATTCTTACGGTCCCGTTTTCAAAAAGCTATCTCTGCGTTTTTTTTTGTCGGGAGCTGCCTCTCCTTCCTTTCTATCTCTCTCTCCAATTGAGTTTTACTAGGAGGGAATAAAAATTCATCGGTATGAGCCTTTTCGAAGTGTGTTTAGACTGTATCTCTTTTATTTTTTGGTTTATTCGTTGAAAAGATCTGAGGCGGACTCGAAGCTTTTCTCTTCCGTTTACGTGTTAAACCAATTCACTATAATATACTTCAATATTGATCTATTCGACGAATCTAAATGTGTTTCTATTTAAAGGACTGTTGAAATAATACAGAAAAGCAAAGCTTGCGTCACACCCTTTCTTGCAGTTGCGACCAGGTAAATTTATATTTTATTTAGATTCATTTTTCGGTTAATACTAATATATTATTCCAGTTACATAACACACGTTTTTTTTAGTGAAGAAAACGTGCTGTTAATAAAAACACGCAAACGAAATTGAACTTCGTACTAGCACCTTATGATAAAGGCATATCGTCGAAATTGGCTGTGTAACAATTGTTCGACCGGAAATAAGTGTGATTTTTACTCATTGCGCGTGTTTTTTTCCTATTATGGTATTTTGAAAAGTATCAGGCCCTTCAGCGAGCCGCAAACGATGTTTATATTTATGACGAAAATTTACAACAAAAAATGAATCGACGGAAAAAAATTTAAAACCACGTACAAAAAAGATTAGTACGGATAATAAATACATACAATTTTTGACCACGCATATAATTCCATATTAATTAATTACGATAAGAACATTGAAAACTTGAAACCCTATTTATTAACTACATCCGTCCTCCAAGCCGGTCTCTGGGACAATTTGTTCACCTAACACGCCATACGCCGACATAAAACAAAACCAAAATCGAGACTACCATCAAATGAAAAATCACGGAGCGAAATAAAAAAAGAAGACGGCGACCGGGAGAAAACTCCGCCTTAAAAACTTTCCCATCTATCAAAACACGAAGGATTTATAAGCGAGAGAGTGAAAGAGTAAAAAAAACGAAAGAGAAACAGCGTGTACAATCGAAATAGCCCAGCATAACGAGATATAATGGATTTATCCACGCCTTGCACGCACTTTTTATCGCTCTATCTGCGGAGAGAGAGAGAGGAGATGGAGAAACAGATGAAGACGAAGTGGGAAATAAAAAAAAACCTTGCTCGAGGAGCACACCGAGCATTAAATGAAAAATACGGACCTGATAAAAATAAAGATATATATATATATAAACGTACGCCGAAAATACGGAAGAGAGGGAAAGAGGAGTGGAGGGAGAGATACGTAAAAAAAGACGAGGAAGAGAGAAAAAGATGGAGAGGAGCTAGGTTGTGTTTAAAAGATGGATGACGCGGAGAAAAGAGCCAAAAAGAGAAGTGAACAAAAAATACGAAGATGGGAGTATTATTTTTTTTTAGGGAATAGGAGAGAGGAAAATCGGAAGGGACGGTGTGATAGAGGAAGAGAAGAAAGAAAGAGAGAGAGGGAGAGAGGAAAAGGGGTGATAAAAGGAGACGGGAGAGGAGGGACTAAATGACGGAGGGAGAATTCCCAGCGCCGTGGAAAGGAATGAGAGAGAGGGATGGAGTAAGAGATTGAGGCTTACGGCGGCAGCAGCATGAAAAGGGAGAAGGGACCTTATGTACTCTCTCTCTCTTTCCCTCCCAAATTCCCTTCAAAAACCTATGTAATACATATATACGCCTCGTGGAAAAGCCCGCCCGCCAACTCCCCTCGAAACGAATTACGCATTGTTATTGGCTGCAGCTGTTGCAGGCAGATGACGTCACGTTTATATGGCCATGGATTCATTTGAAAGCTAATAATGACTGCTATATTAATATTGCGGGATGACGGAGAAGATGGAGAGAGGGAGGGAGAGAGCAAGGTGGATGAAGGAAATGGCGGAAGAAAGAGAAATGGGATGTAAAGGAGAAATGGGGAATGAGAGGAGAAAGAGAGGGGGAGAAAAGTGAGTCGAAATTTTGAGAGCGGTAGTAAATGTGAGAGACAGAGGTGATGTGTTTGGGTTGGATTAGAAATGAGCTAGAGTGATATCCTGGGAGTAAGATATGGTAAATTAAAACCCTGAGCGAGATTGCTTCTTTGGGGGAGAATAGAGCTGACTTCGCCGACTCTACTGTGTATGCTGTGTTGACGTGTGTGTATGCATAGATACAGAAAAAATAGAAAATAGGATTTTTTACTAATCTGAAGTCGAATTTTTCGTGGTTAAAAAACAGGGAAGATTAGGAGCAGATGTTATTTTCTTAAATTCAAATATTTAAAGTAAAGAAAATAATTGTAAATCCTTGTGCAGTAAGTGAACATTAACCATAGTGCATTAGCCGAACGTAAGAGAATTTTCATTTCGAAACGTATGGAAACTACCGAACTATTAATACTGAAAATAGCAATGAATTAATAACGGTCCAATTAAATTTCATTCTAGTAAAGCAGTAGAAAAAAATGGTAGCTCGTTCAGTAAACTCAAAATTATCTTAAATATAATATTCGACGGAATAATAATCAATTTCGTGAAAATTTTCACCGTATTTAAAACAGATATTTATAAGCTAAATCCTTTTCCAAGCATACTACAAAGAAATACGTATCTTTCAGTGCAAACCTTTTCTACTCAAGAAGATACGCGACTACATCTCTCTCTGCAATCCCTTTATATTGTAGCTTTGCTGAACAACGCTTTAGGCATTAGAAGCGATTCGACTCGGTAAGTTCCTTCCCTTCACTCATATATATGGCTAAAATCCATGTTTTATATGCTTATAAACAGCTGAAATAAAGAGGTTAATGAGTTTATTAGTAATATAAATAAGGATACCTTCCCTGGTTGGTTTCGAACCTAAAGCTTACTTTATTATTTTAAGGAGAGTTTCGTGAAATAGATCTAACCTCAGAATGTATTATCACCACAGATGTCAATAAACCGACGAATGTAGAAATCCAAAATAAAGGAAAAATCGATTTTATTTTCCCCTTAATATTCTCACATTTAAATCCAATAGCAATCCTCGAACACTTTTCTGATGCAAACGCATTTATTAAAACTCAAGATATAGTATCCTTCGGCGATTTCTTTTTAAAAAAAAGAAAGAAACGGTTTTGTCGCGAAGATTTAGCATAGCATAGCGAGTGAGAATAACAGGGTTTTATTTCAATGTAGGAGGGATGAAGAGTAATGGAGGCGCAAAGAAAAGGATTTCGGCGGCGCAGAGAGTTTGGAGAGAGAGAGAGAGAAAGAAAGAGAAAGGTGGAAAAAAAGGAACCAGCAATATAGATGGCGTCTGGAAGGAGAGCAGGATAATATGATGTCGCGGAAGTTTTTAGTGCAAAAGGCGGATGAGCAGATGGCCGAGAGGATGACTCTTATATTGCCCTTTTAAGAAAAAAAGGGAAAGAAAGTTAGAAAGGTCGCGGTGGAGGTGAAGAAAAAAAATGGGTTGGGACAAAAAAGGAAGCTCGTCATGGCCGTGCGGCGATATTTTTGACCGATGAGTTAGAATTATTCTCAGCCGTTGATTTTTTTAATGAAGTTACCGTATTCTATCACACCACTCTATTTATTCGCCTTATAAAAATAAATGGATGTCTTCAAGTGTTTGAGTTCCATTAATAGACACAGAAATATAATAATTATCGTAAGAACGGCTGATAGAGAAGACATAAGTATCTCTTCGATACGATTAATATGATTTTAAAAATCGCATTAAATTTTCTTCTTTAAGCACTAGGTTCGTTAAAGATAACTTCCTTTTAGCGCTTATGATTAACGTGAATAGTAAACCAACTAATATACACGTATTTTGTCCTTAAACACATCTACAGATTTGATAAATATGCGGGATATATTTATTAAAGATCATTTCAACGCATGTATACTCTTCCAACCCTTGTCTGAATTGAATGAATTACAAAAATAATTTGAGAAATTATTCCTAAAAATATACATAGAATTAAATGAATTAGAAATGAATAGAAATAATTACTAAAATTACATTCTTGCTAAGTTCGAACAAATTAGAGGAATAGAAACGTAACTTAAAACGGAAGACAGCGTTGAGATATTAAGTCCATTATATCCTAGGACCCGATATTGTAAAACGCAATTAAGTGCGACGAAAATCCCCATTAATCTTTCGATCGATCATTTTTAAATGGACAAATATCCTTGATATCTACGTCTCTTAACACGGGAAAACCAGGATTTCACCGGAAAATACAATGTTGTCGTTCCGATGCGCATGGAAATCCTCGTTTAACCCGAGCGAGTAGCTAAGGGCACAGTGATAAGGTCCAATGATCATTCCCGGGTTATACAACTCGGAGTCTCCCACAGGCCGAAACCACCGCCATTTCCTTGGTAACCCCCATTAACCCCTTCACCCTCGAGGAAAAGGGGAGAGAGAGAGAGAGAGGAAAGACGGGCGTCAGAAAACCCTCCCGTTACACCACCCCCTCCCACATCCCCCTCCCCTCCCCACGCCCCGGCGGCATCCCGCTGGTCATGTCGCGGATGCTTCATTAAGCCCCTAATTAAAGAGGGGTGGGGGAGGAGAGGGAGCGAGGGTAATGAAGTGACGAGTGAGGGCGTGTGAAAGGAGAGAGGGAGGGGTAGAAAGGAGAGGAAGGATCGGAGATGAGAGAGGATAAAGAGGAAAGAAAGATAAAGAGGGGAGAGAGAGAGATTGAAGTGCGGTAGGAAGCGTACGTACAAAGACGTTAGGATGGATCCTCCTCAGGGAAAAAATGTGTTTTGTAAAGATTTTATGGATCGATTTCGAGCATGTGTTATGAAATCCACTCGAAGATGTAAGAGCGATGCAAAATTCGATAGGTAAAGTGCCTATGTTTTAATCTAATGGCGAATTAATTGATAACTTCCTTTTGTTATTATGCTGAGCAGAAACGCCTGCGTTGATATTCTTTGCTTAAAACAAGCTAAAGAAGAATGATTGATTATGATATTTAATTTAACTCTGTTATTACAAGTACGCTAATATTATTTTGCTGTCAGTCTTTGCATATTTTATCCTTAAAAAAATAAACGATTCTACTGTTTAAATCACGATTAATACTCGGAAATTTTTAGAATTTATTTTACACAAATTATATCGTAAAACGCTATCGATCATTACTGAACGTAAATTATTATAAGCTTTTCTTCTAATTATAAACTATGATTAAATGGGAATCACGCGCTTTAGATTAACATTGATTTTTAAAATGTCCTCTATATACATGGAAGTCGTCCACTTTGTGTCCAAACAAAATATTTGCCAGTAAATGATATTATGGAAAGCAAGCGAAGAAAGATTTCCCTAGCTACATCACTACACTTGAATCATATCTTCCTAAGCGTTTCTCCTGTATCTACCGTCTAAACCAGGGGCGTGGTGGGCCGCATTCATACATACATGTGAGTGCTTTGGCGGGCCGGATGAGAGTTTACATAGGAATTTACTCAAGAGATTTTAAATAGGAGAATAAAGTTTTAACCATTATTACAGTGATAACTTCTCCAGGATCTGCGTTATGACAACAGTAGTTCTAAAAATTTACAAAATTGTCTCTAATAAATATCGCAGACCACAAAACTTCGCGGGCCCCATAAAATGCTCTAGGTTGCATGCCCCTGGTCTAAACATTTATTTGAAGGAAAACCATCAAAAGATTTCGTAGTAAACTACACAAGACGCTCGTAGTCGTATCATTTCTATGATAAATAACAAGTCAAAACAATTTATTATGACAATAACGTCTTCAATATCCACGTAGACAAGTTATAAAATATGAAATGTCACAACAAAGTACTTACTGAGGGTTATTCTGCGTACACATTACACACCCATTAACTGCGACCCCTTTCACATTACTCCATCTGAATGCGCCCAAAAAAAATGCATAATAATTCAGTTTATATCAATGAAAACTTCTCGGAGCCTTGAATATATTACGAAGCGAGATTTCAAGCAAAAACTAATAAACATATTCCATTAAAAGAACCGCTCTGTTCCAGGAAACGCGATCGCTTCGCGAGAGGAATTAGACATAGGTCCCCGATCCGCGCCGAAAAATATGTCTTTATAAAAGGAACGGATCAACCTTAAGATTTCCCTCCTTATTCCATTTCCGCCGTTAAAAGGGCGGATACGAAGAATCTGGGCGGCGGTAAAAACGGGAGCATGGGTGGCGGAGGGAAGTGAGATATTGTGGAACCCTGCGCGAAGGCGTTGAAAAGGGTTTTTAAGAGAGAAGAGAGAGATAGAGAGAGAGAGGAGAAAGGAGAAAGAGATGGGGAGAGTAACGGGGGAAGGGGAATAGTTGGAGAAGTGTGTGGGTAGAGAGAAAGGGATAGAATGAAAGACGGGAGAGAGCGGGGGGAAAGGGGGGGAGGGAGGGGGGGGAGGAGGGGGGTGTAGAAATCGTAAATGGGATGAGCCAGCGGCGAGAGAAGCGGAGATTAATGACAAGGCCGGCGCAGATTGGAAGGATAAAAGGGGTGCTTAAACTCACGCCAAAAACCTTTTGCCCGATAGAGAGAGATAGAGAGTAGTTGTTACTTCCGCGCCGACGTGAGAGAGAAAGAGAAAGAGAATGGAGTGTGTGCGATAGGAAGAGAGAGAGAAAAGAGAGAGAGAGTAGGAAGAGGGAGAATGATAATAAAAAAAACCGGAGACCCCTTTTCAACGAGGCTACAAAATGGCAATTAATGAACGCGGAGAGACCATTTCTTACAACCCATCTGCATGAGCTTAAGCACTCTCATCGATTTCTCATTTTCTCCCCCTTTTGACGACTTCTTTATAAGAGATTTACATGATTTTCTTGAATAAATAGCGCCGTCTAGACTAGTGTGCGTTCCCCCTTTTTCTCCCACCCGGAATTTTTTTTGGTATGCGTTCTACGTACGCGCGGCGAAGCTTGAGCTTTTTAAGCGATAAAAGTTTTTAATTACCTCCGTTTGCGGAGAGATTGTTTATAGGCGTTCCGAATCGAGTAAATGGCAAAGGAGGTCATTAGTGCTTGGTTACCGGCGACGATAAAAATCGAAATGTATTTTTATAGGAGGAAGGTTTTTTGGTTGAATACATCAAAAAGAAGCTACCGAAAAATTAAAAACCCATCGCCGTTAAATCTTACGGTTCATTTTAGATATGGAAAACATAAACTATAATGGTGGAAAATATTTTGCTGTTAAAAATCTCATATCTCTCTTTAATGGCAATTATCTGACCTCATCATCTGCCAGTCCTGTTTAACAGTGTTTGCAGACCCAAAAAAATTACTCTAGCGATAAATTTGCATCGAAAGTGTAAATAGAAAAACGTTTTCCCTCCTATTTTCTGATATAACATGTTAGTTAAATACATAGAAAAAATTTTAAAGACCATAAGTGTGTAAACTACGAAACAATATAACTATAAAAATGTATCAATATTATTTTATCTAGCATCTGTATAGTGGATTCTAGTGCTTCAACAAAAACTAAAACTCGACCAAAATGTTTCCACATAAGAGACATCCACCGACATACATGACCATACACTTTATTGTTCCAATTTGAAATTCGTTTTACTCTTGTTTTAAAAAAATACATTCACTATTTCTCAAATAATAAAAAAGCAGCCTCGATAATTATGAGATCACACATATTTATAAAAATTATATTAACTTAAATCTGTGAATATATCTATAAATGATAAATATTAAAAATGAAGAAATGTTAGGTATATCATCTCGTAATAATATCTAACTCGAAATATTACCAACCTGTGAGTCTTTCAGACCGAGCTTTTCCGCCAGTTTCTTCCTGTCCGGCTTCGAGATGTACTTCTGAATCTGGAATCTCCTCTCCAAACCCTTGCGCTGCAGGTCAGAGAAAACGGCACGGCGCATCATCCCTCTACGGGGCTTACCCCTCGCGCTTCCCGCCCAAGGGAAGGATCCCGGCAGCGGGAATACAGCACCTACTGCGCCGGGCCCCACGACTCCGGGGCCAACCCCTCCGGGACCCGATCCTCCTCCATGGTGATGAGGATGGTGGGGATGGTGCGGAGGCGGGCCAGGACCTCCTGGTCCGCCACCGACCCCTCCACCACTCCCTCCCGCTCTTCCACCCACCGACGTAGCTACTGAAAATGAAGGAGGAAATAGACGATCATTGAAATCTCCCATGTTTATATGTGATCGTTCTATGATTTACTATCCTTATTTGATAAATTACATGTACATTTACAAGTGTTAATAAATTTATAAATATGGTGCTGAATGTCATAAAACGTTGAATGAAGTGGAAAAATGTGATGGCGTGAATATAGTACGGACAATAACTCTTTATTTAGCAAATGTTAACGATTTACTAGATACTTGGTACGTGCCTTTGTATGTTACGGGTATTTGAGCGAAGTATGTGAGCATGCAATTTCCTGAATTTCAAAGCAGGTGAAAAAGAAAATTTACACGAGGTAATTTAGTTGTTTCGAAGATCCAAGCTTTACGGTAACGAAAAATTCTTTAATGTCTTCAAGAAATTGTGCTTCTTTCTAACCTACTCAAGTTATTTAAGTCATAGAGATATATTTTTAAATCTTCTGACCTTCTTAAAAGATATGACTCAATAAGCATCTGTTGATACGCCTTATATAGTAAGAATCAAAAGAGCCGTTACGATATCATCAATATTATGTACAAGAACCTATGAATATAAAAGCGATTTTTCGATAAAAAGGTGTAATTTATAATAACGCATTAAGAGAAAGACGGTCTTAAATAAAGTCGAAATACTTCAGACATTCTTGCCATTTATTTTTGAAAAGCCCAGAATTAATTTGCGAGCCAACTGAAGAACTGAGATAGAAAAGATTATGACAAGAATGTAATCATATAAAAGACATTTTTACATTTTATAAGAATTAATTTTTTTGGAAAGAGCTCCAGTTCTCACAAAATATTAATATTCGTGCTACCTCAATAAAATGGATGCTTGCTGGAAAGGTGGGCATTAGACACTTTTGGAAGGAAGTTTCATTTCTTTAGATCTGGCGTCGCTCTTTTCAATAGGATTACTTGATTTGAAAAGTTCAACTGAATAGAAAGGAATATAAGTACAAAGCATTCCCCAAAACTGAAAGAAATGTGTATAGCCATGAACTGATTCCCGTTTATGGCAGCATTTTATTTACTTCATTCTTGCAATGAAGTTTGAGCTATCTGCCGGCAATGCTAACATATAGCATTTTTCAAAACCGTCTCAAGAAAAATAACTAATACAAGTTTGAGTGATCTTTGCAAGTCTTAACAAATCGTAAAATACGGAATTAAGGAATATGGATTTTTTTGAGGAACAAGTATTTTCTTAAACTCATAAAAAGGCTAATGTTTGGTAATCTAAAAACGTCTAAAAAATTAAATTTCACCCTCAAACAATAATTAATAAATAAGTTAAGACTGTTTTCACATCTGCTTCAATATTTTGATCAGCAGAAAATAGGGATTGATTATTAAATTTTCATGTGGTTGACATTTAATAATATCCATCGATAAGACACGTGATTTTCGATATTAACATCAACTCATAAATAAATAACAGATATACTCTTGCAGTGATGGAGTAATATTAATGTTTACATGGGACGAAGAATAATTATCCGATATCATTTAAAAAATTTAATTTCTTAATGAAATCGAACCGATTTTTACGCTGATACGCGACGAAATGTTTTGCAATGTTACCATTTTATGTAAACACTACAACATGCATATTATCAAGATGATAGATATTTAGGACGCAAGTCAGAATGCTGTTAAACTCTAAAGATGGTGCTCACTATAACAGTCTTTAATTAAGGATTTAAAAAGGTATATAGTGTCTGTAGCCGTAAAAATATTTAGTAAAACACAGTTACGTATTAAAGACGCCTAGTATCCTCCTAAAAACAGCTATTCATCGACCTTTGATTCTACGGAGAAAGTTTTTTCTTATCTTAAATAAACTCATTTTAAGTAATGATAATACATTTCTTGGTCTATGAATACATTAACCAGCGAACATTCCACAAAAGTCAATTAGCATGTTTATGTAACTTATACCCAGACTACATCCGAGAGCTTTGAATAGATTCATTTTGAGAACCCAGACGAACGAATTTCCCACATGCGCGAGGCAAAAATGTCTTTAATTCCCAGAGTCTTAAAAACCTTTTGAACCGAGTGGGGCATAATACAGCTGAACTGGTAAAAAAAACTCGTGGGATTACTACTATCCCCTCTAAAATGACGCAATTTCTTTTTTTTATCGCGAACAAGAGGAGACCATTTCCAACGAAAAGACCACACACGGTTTCGATATCGTGCACACAAATAACCATTTTTACGCGGTCGCTAAAAAAAAAACGTGTCCCACGAATAAAGACCACACACGGTTACGAGTACGGGTATGTTTTCTTTCCTATCGGCGGATCGCTTCCAGTCCGACGGTTCGTTAAACGGGTGAGAACGCTAAGGCATACCTTACGAATTCCACGAGGGTCTCCAAGACATTCCAAGAGGATTTTCTCGGTCATGCCTACTTTCGACGTGTTATTGCTGGCAAAAGGATACGGCCCAGCGTTTTTTTTTTTTGGCAATTTTCTGAGGAAACTAAAAAATCATTGGAAAATGGTCTGGAAAATCAGTAATCTGTTCTTACCTTCGTTTTTGAAGGACCGAAAGAACAATGGTTTCCATAACTTTTCCAAATTTTCAATCCTTTGGAGTGCTCTTAACCCTCTACTGCCAAAATTGTTTGCTTTGCCGAAAACAACCGTGATTCATTTTGTGATTTTGGAAATAATTTATCATCTCTGGATTGTAGAAAAAACGGGAAAAAGCCAGTAAGTGGCTCTGGAGCTTTTGCTCGTTTTTTCTACATTAATTATAGCCAGTAGAAGTTCAAAAAAATTTCCTATCTCTGGATTTTTATAAAAATTGTCATTTACTTAAAGAACTGGCACTGAGGGTCTGCTAAGGTGAAACATAAATATTCAGTATAAAAATCCTACCTTACTATACGTTAGCACTGGGCAATAGAGGGTTAATGCCGTTTAACTAATAGTTAAACACAAAAAATAGTAAGAAATGAGTACAGCGACAATTTAGTTACATTATGTAGAGCACTGTGTGTGCATTGTTGGCAAATCCGCCTCTTATTATAATGTGCAGCACTGATTCAATTTTCATTTCTTAATATCTTTTGAATCAAACTGAAAAATTATATGATTTTTATTAATGCTCGGCGACGGTTTCAAAATCGTGCTAAATCGAAAACATACAGCGAAGCAATTCAAGGGATCGGTGTGCATGATAAAAAATCGCTGAAACCCACTGCATTTAGTCTTCAAATGAATTCGTTTTCGTTGTGACGAGAGAACTAACGAATAGTGCGAATAAAATTTTCCCGCTCCTTTGATTTTCGTAGCGAGTAAACATACGATGACGTCGTTTGGAAATTTTGCCCTTTTTTACTGAACAGCATCACGAGGTGACACGTGATTCCGCGTGCAATGATGCGCCATCGCAAACGGACAGTCTGATTAACGCCAGCGACTTCATAGAACCGAAATAGCGTGTACACTCGGGAAAAAAAAGAACGCTTCATAATAAATAAAAAAGATGGAGGAGAGACAGGGACGTCGGAAATTAGAGTCGTGGTCAGCGAAAGCCATCGATCACCATGAACAGGCATTTTTTCCTCTGTGTTTGCCGTCCATTATCTTAGCATCGTTTCTCACGTTTACTATTCTTAGAAATGTTCTCGTTACAGATGTCATATCAATATTCCTCTCAGACTGGAGCTTGCTTCTAGTGCAGGGATGGCTAATGATTTTTGTTTCGCGTGCCAAGAAAGTAGTGTGAATCGTCAGAATTTTTTCCGCGTGCCAATGATTTAGTCTTTCTCTAAGGAACTTCGTATTTTATACAAAAATTACAAGCTTACGCGTGCCAAGTAAAATCGCACGCGTGCTACTTAGACACGCTTGCCACGTATTTGCTATCCCTGTTTTAGTGTATTAGGTTACGTACCGTCGTTTAACCTTGTCGTGCAAATAAGGGCATCATTTACGTTGATTCCGAGATTTCTCCGCAGTCATTTTAGTTAATTGAGTTTCCTGAAATCATGAAGTACTGCCTGCATCCCGGGTATTTCCACTGAATCTTAATTATAAACGGGACTTAAAATTAGCTATTCGATCTTTTCCCAAATGTTGTAGATAAGTCATTAGAGCATTAGAGGAGTAAAAATTATTACGTTATTCATATATAAACAAAACGAAAAAGTAAGAAATGCTTTCCTGAAAACAACAAATAATGTAATCGCATTTGATTATTTTAAATTAAAACATCGTATTTTTACCTTTACGAAAACATGCTCATTAAACATTTTCTAATGTATTAAGCACATCTCTTAAGAGTTTTGTGTGTGCTGTATAACATTCAGATAAATTTTTAAATATCCTACATGACTTGTATTTAGAACCAAATAGAAAAAATAACATATTGACTAGAAATGAGTATTTTAAATATACTGTTGCCTTCCATAAATACTGAAAATATTAAAAATGATATAATTATTTAATAGTGACGGAGTTGAAAAGAAAGAGATATGCTTGACGTTAACCCTTCTCTCTAAAATTAACATCGTCAACATCGATACACATAAAGTTTTACTAATATATATATATAAATCACAACAATTTCCAATTGTGATCCAGGATATTGAAAGCGTACGAGATTATAGTTAGAGAGATATTTTTACGATGGTTACAAAGTGACCGAACCTCTAACGCAGTGGTTCTCAAACGTTCAGCTGTCGCGGCCCCCTTGAATGTTATGCGGCCCCCTTTGAATTGAAAATAGTAAAAATAATAAACTTTAATACAAATTCCTTTATTTTATATAACTGTTAGCAATTTTGATCACATCGCATTCCCTAAAACTTCCTTACGATCATTTATTATTCCTGAATATTTTATATTTTGGTATTTCACTCAACGTCTAAAATAATTTTGCGGCCTGGGGGCCACGGCCCACATTTTGAGAAACACCGCTCTAACGGAGCGAGGGAATTCTTCACAAAAACAAAATTTGGAGAGCGGTCATCATCACCTGTGAGGTACGGATTCCTGCAAGAGGCCAGAAGGTTGTGGAGGTGATGGTCGAATACGAAGGACGGAGCTGCGGGTCGCGGGATCGGCTTCGCGATGCACGCGGGCGTGGTCACCATCGAAGGAGCCGAGGACGACGCCGGAGGCGAAGTGGAGGCCGCGGCGGCGGCAGCGGCTGCGGCGGCTGCAGCGGCGGCGGCCGCGGCACCAGGTACCATCCCATAGCCCAAGAAGTGGTGATGGTGCGGAGGGGGTGGGTGGTGAGAGGGAGGTGGTGGAGGGGGAGGAGGAGGGGGAGGGGGGAGGAGGTGGTGGTGGTGGTGGTGATGGTGATGGTGACGGGTGTGGCGGTGCTGGTGGAAGATCGTGGACGCCGCCAAAGGATCTATGAAAGAAAAGGGAATAAAATTTGGTGCAATGGTTATTGAAGGAAATCATTTTAGAAGGCTGACATAATAGTTACTTCTATGTGTCGGAAACAAAAGATGCTATTTCATTATAAGCATATAAACATTATTTTATAAACGTATTCTTAAATGTATCCATAACTATGAATATTTTCGCCAATAAATTGTGGCAAACTTAAGTATACAAATTCGAGACAAGATCTTTACTCGCGTGTATGTAATCATAAAAATTCCAGTATTCAAGAATTATTAAAAAATCACCCAATTCGTTTGGAACTCCCGACTTGAGCCTCTGTATTCAGCACACATTTCCTGCACAGAACCCAATCATCGGAAGGTTAATGGGATTGAGATTTCGGCGGCTCTATCATCTGAATATCTAATACCATTCCGGTTCGTCTGGAAACTATAGTATGCAACTTCGAGGAATTGCGGTAGTATCCTTAAGAACTCTAAATACGTTAAATTATCAGCGAACCGTGCACTGCCTACCATCTTCTCGTACAATCCAAGATATATCACCCAATTATCACAGCATCTGCTCCATCTTATTTAATGTGTATTTTCCATCTTTCAGGACATTCAATATTCTGGTGAATTTTAGTATTACTGTAAATTTTAACCATATCAAGAGCATTTAAGGTCAAAATGTTCAAGCAGGTAAGGTATCAGCCACAGGGCCTCGCGGTAAATGCGGTAAATAATCTTAATTATCTAGGAACTAATCACGTGGCTCGAGTAAAATCTTCATATAATATACTAGCGTAATTGCCCGTCAAATATGACGGGTAGGCGTGAATGAAGATTACGTTAAAATAAAATAAAAATTTGAGATTTGAATTTCTACGATAGGAAAATTCATTTCCATAGTTTTCTTGGCCTAAATGTGAAAATCCCGCGTCAATATCTCATTTTAAAGATATTTTAAAACGCTAAAGAAAAAAGGCTTTCTCGCTTCGTTTCAGCTCTGCCCATGTTATTCAAATGGAGAAAAGATATGCTCCTGGAGTCAAACCCAGGAGGAGTTTCAAATTGAAAAGTTGAATAGTCAAGTGATTCCTGAAAGTTTGATCGAAAAAGGTTGAAAAGCTTTTTAGTTATGAGCGGTTTTCATTTTCTCCCATCTAACACCATATAGCAACCAAGCGTTACATAGTCCGCGCACACACACACTTACCAAGAGAATTATATAAGTTGATACTAGCATGAACGACTAAAATTATTCATACAAAAAAATTTCAATCGATAGTAAAAACCCAAAATGACCGAAAAAGCATGTTGATTTAAAATCTTACTACATATAAAAACATTATAGCCTACGAAAAATTTAGCTGATTTAGAACTCATGCGAGTTTCATTATATTACTTCAAAAAATTCATTTCCAGTAAACGCTTTTGTGTAAACACATAAGTTTCAGATTTAATAAAATATTTTACAATAACGGTCTATTTCAACATTCCTGCGGGTACATAGCGCATCAGTAAACTCTAGAATAAGCACTTAAGTATCAAAAATATAAAAATAAGTTACATGACTTAGGTACCTCCAATATCGATAACAAATTTGTAAAAAAATAAAAGGAACTCGATAATTCTCTAGTGAGTGCATCAGCAGAGAAAACTCCTTCAATTTATTTAGAAACGTTGGTGCATTTAGAAAAAAATCTACGCGAAATCCTTTCCGCGTAAAATCATAAAAACTCCATCGCATACTGTCTGAATAGAACGACATTTTTTTTCTGCCCTACACAAATCTAGAACCATAGAACCCGCTATACCTACAACCTCCGACACATTTCTCGAACATGTATTCATAGTTCGAATCGTGTAAACGTCCTTACTTTCATTAGAAATAGTGCGGTGTCCTTCCATTCGCTTTCATAAACACCACAATCGGGGGCGTGGAATGGTAGAACTCGATGGGGAAAAAAAGGATGGCACAGCAGAGGTTAGAGGAGAGAGAGAGGCAGTAATGGGGGAGGGGGAGGGTAGGTGTAGAGTCCTGGGTCCCGAATGGACCGTAAGCTGCCTTTAGGGGTAAGAGGAAAACCGGGAAAAAAGAGAGACCAACCTAGAACGGTGGGTGAGAAAGTGGAAAGGGGAAGCGAAAGAGATAGAAATAAAAGGTCAGGGGAAAAATGCTAGAGGCGGCGAATAAGCCGAGGGAAAATTTGCAGGGATGTATGGTCTCGAAGGATTATACAATGTTAAGTTGAGCCTTGGAACACCCTGAATGGGCATGTTTTGATAAGGTCTCCCTACTTCCCTTCCCCTCCCCCTCTCTCTCTCTCCTCTCTTTCTCACTAGAAAACGAGGAGAATAGGACTGGTGAGATAGAAACGGGGGGAATGGAGAAAAAACTCCCAAGCCTATGGGATGCAGGAGAGAGGGATTGGAATTGCCGAAGGGTAGGGGTAGAGTAGGGGATGTCGATCGTTTGTAGAAGAAAAAAAGAGCAAAAATACATATAGGAGGATAGCATGATGAGGGGAAGAGGAGTGAGTTTATGAAAAGACCGTGGGATGAGGGATGAGGGACGGGGATTATAGGGGACGAGGGAGGGACTCTAGAGAAAGGGAGAGAGAGAGTTAACTAGGCGGAGGATTTGAAATTTTTTCGTACGGCCGGGGAGGAAGGCGGTATATCCGGGGAAAAGAAACATCTTCCCTTTGTTCGGGGCGAGTTAAAAAGGTAAACCACAAGGGATTCTCCATTCCGCGATCTTGCTCCCTTTGTGCGCACATTTTTCGCCATTTAAACTCTCTTTTCCCCTACCTCTTCTTTTACCTCTTCTCTCTTCGTTGCCAGATGAGGTACGATGTTCCGCCCGGATCCACGTATAGAGCAACAGGCCGACGGGTAATGTTGAAGAGATGGAGGATGTTCGAAATGTGATGGACGAATCACGCGATGGCTCCGGGGGACGGGAAGAGAGGAGGAAAAGGCAAACAGAGGGAGATAATAAGAGGCGGTTATAAAAAAAAGGATACCCTTGGAGAAAAGACATCAACGGATGCCGTTCTGGGGAAAATTGGAGGGAAAATGAGCCAATGAGTTATTCATCCTGGCTTATGGTCTTGGATTGAATTTTATTGGTCGTGTTACGAACGGGGAAACGTTTACTGTGTTATAAAAAAAAACTTTGTTTCGCTACCTATTCTTAATTTTCTTCTTTTCTGAATTGTGAGATGAAAAAAGTTTCTCATCCGTCTATCTCGCCTAAAAAAAGCAATCGTGTTACTTTATCGATCTAAAATTCCCTACATCAATCATCGAGGATTTTTTAAGGAAATCAATTGATAATAAAATTATGACCTTTCTGAAGGAAATGTTTCTGTCAACTCCCAGAATTTTTTAAAAATTAGAGGAATTTAAAAATAACGCTGGCAAACCGACCGAATTATGTGAATCAGCAGTATGTATAGACGGTTCTGTTGGAAATTTACGAGTAATTCTTTCAAAATGAATTATTTAGATACGTTTACGGTTTACCTAAATTATATGGCTAAGTCCCATTGCCATAAAAAGATTTAATAAACAATTAAATAGAAAATAGCAATCGGAGATAATTCACTGATCATTTGAATCTGACAAATATCGCTGAAAGAAGCTATTTGTGGATATAGGTATTTGAAAACGTTTATCAATAATTTTCACAAACATTAGTACAGGCTCGTAAATAAACTTATTAAAAAATTATTATGAAATAAATTACTACCCCTACTCCTATAATATCGTATCAACGTTGAAGCTAAAAAAAAACAAGAAAACCATTTTCCGCAAGAGAACCGAGCGTTTACCCGTTCCAGAAACGGAGGGACCCCCGAGCGTAGCATCATCCGATGGAAGGAATCAAATCAACCGATCCCTTTCAAAGCCAACATATACCAAATAATCCCTCACGCTAGTTTACCTCCCCGTTGTTTTCGGATCAAGCAATTACACCGTCGCATATCCTTCCACGAAAATCTTATAGAGATGCCATTCATCCGGGAAGATGGAATCCGTTTCCTTTGCCTTTCGGTAGAAGGGGGGCAGATGGGGAAGGGGAAAGACAGGGGTTTTAGGGGGAGAAGCTAAGGCCCCCACACTCCCTGGGGGAAAATCTTAGATGTTTGTAGAAGGACTTAAACCGGATGTATACCCTCCAGGATGGGATGAAAGAACTCCCCTTCCCGGGAGAATTACAGTTTATATAGCACGCGTTATCCTTCGACCGCTAAAAAAAAAAAAAAACTTCCCCTTTTTATCCTCTCTCGATCCTCCCCCAAACCCTTTTTGGCCTCCCCCGTAGCGCCCCACAAGGATCATGCACGCGTCCATTCACCCCATCACGACACGGCAATGGACTCTCTCCCTCTCCCTCCCCATTTCTCCATTGGCGGCAATTAGTCGGCCCTCTGGCGCCTGCCCCCTCCCCCTTTAACCCCCTCTTTCGATCCTGTTTCCCTCACCAACCCCCTCTGATACCCCTCTCCCTCTCTTCCCCATTACCCCCTTCTAAACATCATCCCGTATACGGATGAAGAAACCACACAAGTGGTGCCGCTCTCCGTATAGATCCGATGTGATAGCGCCGGTGATAAGGGCGGTGATGAGTGGAACTGTTGTCGATTTTACACGTTCGATTCGAACCGCGAATTGCCTCAAGGAGGAGAAGGAGTGGAGCCTCGAGAGTTGCAAATTATTGGGGATGATGACATTTTGAACTACAGGTAGCTAAGTCTCGTCAAATATCTATCCTTTTCGGCCTGCAGGAATTACGATTGAAAAAAACGTTAGAATTTTATCTACGGTGATATAGTTCCGAGTAAATTTTTTAAAATTTTTGCGCGAGAAAGATTGACACTTAAATTCGCCAAACAAAACTTAAGATCTGCAAATATATAGATTATATAAAATAATGTATGTGAACTTAACTGAATTTTTTAATCTTTCAAAGTAAATGGTTGGTGATAATTCTGATTAAAAAAAATCCGTACAATATATATTGTACAAACTTTCTCATATACTAATGCGTCGTTTAGTTATCTTTAGAAAATGAAAATCGTATGAGCCGGTTTTTAGAAAATCCAATTTTTGTTAAAGTTACCAAGAATAAACTAGCCTTATATTAATTTTTTGAGAAATATGAAGTATGTATTATTATTGTAGACGTATACTCAAGTAACGGTACGAAATTTTATCAAAATCGTTCTGGCCGTTTTTGAGAAAATCAAATTATTGTTAAAGTTGCCTAGAATAAACTAGCCTTATATTCATTTTTGAGAAATATGAACTACTTGTTATTATGAAAGACCTATACTCAAGTAACTGTATGAGATTTGATCAAAATCGTTATAGCCATTTTTGAGAAAATTAAATTGTTGTTAAAAATGCGTAGAATAAACTTCCCTTAATTATTGAGCAATGTCAACCATTTCTTCACATCCTCTACTCTGTATGATAAAATGCCTAAGTACGGGATTTCATTCATTTTCACTTTACCATTTATGATATAGAGTCAGTAACAGACAGACAGACGGCATTGCGAAAACCACTTTTTCGGGGGTCATCTACGCCTAAAACGTACATTTCCGTCAAAATCTCGAGGTCGAATTTTTTCACGATTACAATACTTTCTCAATATACTTCGTATATGAGAAAGTAAAAACTATGCATTGAGACAAAAATATATTTCATTACTAATATTTAGACTGAAATTTATTTCCTGACGCTCAAAAATTATTATTGCCATTTAAAATATTTGCTATGAACGATGACATACACCTAAAAATATCTTATTTAAGTAGAACTTCGTGCAGTGGATTTTAATTTTAATTTCGCTTCGAAATATTTGACAGGCACATGATTTTATGTCATCAAAACCCATGAGCTTATCCCTAAAGGCACACAATGGAATTTTTGTTTGCTAAACGCACAAATCTTTCAGATAATAAAATATGTTCAAGAAGAAATGTATTATTTAAAATAATTTCAGTACTAATCTCTCCAAACAGCAAAACTCTTGATATATTATGACGATGTGATAAAACAGATTTTCAAATTCCCGCCGTACAAACTTTAATTGGCGAACTAGTTAACTTCTCCGTCTATAGCACGGTTTAATAAATCAGATGCACATTTCAACGAGAACGTAACCTGAGTTAGCATCAAATCAACAACCATCGATCACGAAAACTTACCTGTAATTCACCCATCTTCGATTTTTAATAAACGTTTTGATAGAAGTCTTTCTATTCTCTATACTGCCTCGAGGAAAACCTTTTATCTATCCATCTACGCCCGGAAAACCTAATAGTGCCACTTACACGCTCTTCCGTTCACCTTCATTCCCCGAAAAACACTTCGGTAAGGAGTCGTCGAAGGGGCGAAAAGGGAGAAATTTAGGGTCCCTTGAGAATGGAGGAATGAGTGAGAGGAGAGGGAAAAAGGGAAAGAGGAAGGAGAGGGATGGTTAAGAGGAGTGAGCGGGTAATGGGAAGAGGGAGTGAGAGGTCCCAAACCACGCGCGCACACACACATATACACAGCACACACACACACGTTCCCATCCCACTCCCCGCCTTCCCATAGACCTCACCGGCAAACCCTCCGCTTCCTTTCAAAACACCCATAAATTCCCGAACCCCTTTTTCTCCTTCCTTTTCCCTCCTCCCTCCATAACAGCGCTCCCCCAACAAGCCACCCCAATCACTGCACGCGATGATGTAATAGGGATCGCATTTAAAAGCGCATTGACTGAGCCGAAAACGGTTTTATGGGTGCGAATCGTTTTGAGATGAAGGGTTCGAACAGGGGAAGGATGCGGGAACGAAAAAAAAATATATATGAGAGTGCGGCGAAATGTTATGGCAAGCGTAATCCGGACCGGTTATATAAGTCGAGAGAGAGAGGAAAATGCGGTTTTCCGGAAAAAAAATTTGGGGCATTTTCCGGCATAAGGAGTATTACGAATCGATCCAGAACTATTGACATAAATTTTTTGATCCGAGAGAGAATTATGTACAAACGACTGTTACGGAATTATAGGGATTTGTTATAACGATGATTTCCTGTCGATGTAATTATTTTTAAAATTGAAAATTGTGAAAAATCCTTGTTTTGGCATTCACAAAAAATTGTAAAGTTTAACTTGTGAATTTTCTTATCGAGTAATTATAGCAGATTTTGCTTCGAATTTAAAACGAGAAAACACTAAAATTAAAACATTAAACATTGTAAAAAGTCATATTGTCAAAAAACGACATTATTATTCAGCTATAAACATTACAAGTAAGACTATAAAATGTATCCAAAATATTTGTATTATAAATAAATTCGAGGTATTATTGATAATGTTTATTGGTTTTGAGTAAGTCTGACCGAATACTATTCAATAAAACCGTAATTTCGCCAGTACGAACGTACCCCATAAATATTTTTAAAATATCCACAGCTAAAAATACAACAAAGGCCATATTTCCCACAGAAATATCAACCTGCCTTTCCATTCTCCTCCGAGTCATAACATTGTAATCACACACATAGTACGAGTTCCAAATCGCAGACCGCCACCTCATGTCTTTTTTCTCCTTCCTCTCTCCCTCTCTCTCTACTCTGAGCAAATAAATCACGAAAAAAATAATCGGCCCGTGTGTGTGTGTGTGTGTGTGCGAGCGCGAAACGAATAGATTTCTTTCTGGGCGCAATAAATCCTTCTCTCCCTTAAGACGTAAGGCTGCGGAACACCGGATGTCACAGACCTACTCTCCTCGCCTGACTTACTGCTCCCGCTTTACGTTACCGTGTGTGTGCAGAAATATAAAGAATGTTTCCCGTGAAAAAAAAATGTACGAGAAAAAAGAGAGAGAGAAAAAAAGAAAAAGTATGGTAGGTATGGAAGCGGAATGAACCCCTTTTTCCACTCTTTCCTTAGCCGATACACGTATCAAGCCAGGTATAATTCTGCTTTTCCTTCTTCTCCCACCATCTTTCGAATACTCCAATCCTGGCTGCTCCCTCCCTTTTTTCACACTAACTTCTAACCCTCTCTTCCTTCATCTCATATCTATATAACACCCATACACACACACACACATATATGTGTGTGTGTATATATATATATATATATTGAAACATTTCATTGAACTTGTCACGGGAAGCTACTACATCATAAGACCACCCGATAAATCAAACCGTAGAAACGGATCGACACCTGACTTTACACGTTTTTTTTCTTCCTCCCTCCCATTGTGCATCACCGGAACGCCTCCTCGGATCGTCTCTGAGGACCTCTCTCTCGGAAGGAGGGCGAAACTCCGACTACGGGAGGGTGCGAGGAGAAGGAAAAAGAGAGAGAGTGAGAAGGTCGGAGGTTGCGTATCAGACATTTATGTATAAGCAACGGTTCTCTCTTTTTTTGTACCCTACTGCTGAATCATTCATTCGTCGTGCGGCTGAAACACGCATAACTCATGCGTTATGGTGTTATTTTGAAATAATTATTCGTCGATGAGAGTGTACATAGAGAGAAAAAAATCCCCCGTGATACATTTTTTTAATTTTTTTATTCGAGCGATCCTATGGTTTTGTTAACAAATTTATCTTAGTAGATATGTAACGCAATGCGGAAAACTTGAAAGCTGCAAATCATTCGACGATTTATCTCATCTTTTTGTTTTCTAGAATATTTTTGTAATTAGTTGCACATACCTCTGTTGATGGTTATGTGATGGAATGACATTATTCTGCGAAAGCAAAGGATATCGGGATGTTGAGGTTGTTATTCACATGTTCGTGGTACATCAAGCATGAAATACATTGATGACTGACATGATATGAAAATAATCCCTTTGCCTTTTGAGGTAATACACTCGTTTCGGTTCAGTTACTCAAATGCTACTGTTATAAAATATTTACTTCCTGCAGGTAAAGCATAAGAACACTTCAAAATGTCAAGGCGTCGGGAACAGAAACAAAGAATGAACCGCGCAATAAAAGATTTCACATTAAAAGCTAAAAGGTTAAAATGGAGTGGAAGGCATGTACTTAAAGCAAATAGAAGTAACGAGGGAAAATGATATAAATGAAAGTTAGTATAAAGGTACGAAATAGCATGCGTATGAGACCGGAAAATGATAGAGAGAATCTTTGTTGCCCACGTATCTTACAATGTATACGTTTTCCATCAGAAAAACAGTACATATATTTATTTTAAAAAGCAAGAAGATTAATTCCAGTTATAGCTTTGGAATACACTCTCGGAGGTTTACTGCGTGACTTTTTTTATTGTTAATAGGTTCCATAATTTCGAATTTGATACGACCTAATGATCACGAGAAATATCAATGCGTTATTTTTCGTTGAAAATTATCTATTTGAGATTAACTGTTATAATAACATTTACGCTGGTAAAAATGACTGATGGCAGCAACATTAGTACCAAGTGGCGAAAATTCTGCCAATCGCGAAAGTGATTGCAAGAAAAGGCACGAAAAATAATCTTCCGAATTTAAAATAAAATTTCATATTATTTTTCGAACAGATCCGATAAAACACTGGAAAAACGTATTTACAGGTAAGTAATGTAATAATTCGATGAGAATGGACCTGGTTATTAAATCATGAATGAAGAAGTGTTATTGGAAAGTGTGACTGAATCCACTGCCGGTCCTAGTTCTGCTGCAGAGGAAATTTTAGAGGAAGCGGGAAGCGATGATGAACTGCAAACCAGTCGGCATGTGAGCAACAAAGAAGCACTAGTGGCAGCATAGACACTTCTACGGTATTTTAAAAACCAATACGATACTGACTTTAGGGACAGTGTAAACATCCAACGGTACATCAGAGAAAGTAAGGAAAAGGGGTGACAGCAAATAAAAACAAACAAAAATTACAAACTTAATCAAGTGATTAAATAATGAGGCTATTCGTTTAGTCTATATATTTATTTTATTTTTTTGAGTTATGCATTAAATATGTCTAGATATGCACTCTTATGGCGCCGCATGGCGTTATAACAGAGTTAACAACTTTAAAAAAATTAATTCGGATTAACCGTGTTTTCAATTATCCGTACCCTCTGCTGATGCCGTCCCAATTAACCCGGATAATCGACTCTTTAGTGTATTGCAAGACAATAACCTATGTTTTATTAGTAGGTGGAATTTATTCGGATTCTTCCGTAATATGAATAATTCGACGCAATGCCAGTGAGTTTCCCTAGCATATGCGATTATCGGACTATTTCCGCTAACAGACAGACATATGAACGACGAACGAATCGAAAACGATCCAACAGCTCAATCATCCGCGCTAGGAAAAAAAAGCGAAACCGTGAACCCGGAGATATAAACAGAGAAACTCCAGCCACGGCGGTTCTCCCGAAGTGAAGATGTCACCATCTAGGAAAAAAGGGAAAGAATAAAAGAATAAAAGGGAAGACCGAAAACAGAAAGGAGTAGAGAATGGAAACCTCCCTTACATCCCTTTTCGAACCCTCTTTTATTTCATATCCTCCCCCGTATCTCCCTCCTCCCCTTAGATTCTCTACGTCAATTTCGGAGCAAGAGGTGTGAACTCGGAATAAAAAAAAGCGGGGAAAGAAATCGCACTCCGTCCGGGGGGGAAAGTAAGGGCACGAAGAAGGACGTCGGAGAGGGAGGGGGGGAAGGGGAGGAGGAGGGGCGGCCGCCAATATATACCTTGAGGATTCAGCCACGCACACAGGAGTTCCCTCGACTCCCTCTCTCTGCCTTTCCCACGTCCCTTCCCCTAGCTCTTTCTTTCCTTTTATCGTTCTTTCTCCTTCGAAAGTCCCTGCTTTACCGACTTCTCCTTCTCCCTTCCCTCGACCACCCCCTCCTCCACTCCAAAAGGGCACCCCCCTCCAAGTCCTCCTCCCACTCCCTCAACAAGGGCCGTTATCACCCACTTCTGTCCCTCCCCTGCCCCTAAACTAGGCGCTTACAGCTGAAAAGGGTCTCCCATCGCTCGTCCCCCGCACCTCCTCTCTCATCTCTCTCTCTCTCCTCTCTCTCTCTCTCTCCTCTCTTTCTCTCTCTCCTCTCGACTCGCCACGCCGCCGCTATTGCCCGAACCTCCATTCCTCTATCGGTTTGGATACAACTCGAATAAAATCGGATAAAACCTATACTTGTAGGTGAAAAATGAAAAACGGATAGTTGGGGGTTAATAGATTAGGTTGTTCCGATGAGGTAGGGATATAGAGGTAGATTTCGAACCGACACAAGGATATAGTTTCCGCACACGTATTTTTACGTGGGGTTATGTACGAATTACAGTTTAATCACGGTAGGATTAAAATATGCCACCCAGATTCTTTATTTCACGGCATCACTCTGAAGCTAGGTTTTTTTCCTTATTATCTAATGCAAAAAAGGAATGAAAATTATTCCCGAGATTAACTTGCGGCTATTCCCATAACAAACCCCGCTAGCGGTTTCACTCCACAAACTTGTATCGTCATTACACCTTCTAGGTATACGGTATCCAAACAAATTAATTCAGACAAAAGACATAAAGTTTGCAAAGCCAGTAATGTCGAAAAGGGTAGCGGAAGCTCGCCCGGAACGACTGCCGGTATTACAGCTCGGCAAATTCCGCGCAGACAAAGAGGACGAGAACTATTCATTGTAAGCGTAGTAGGAGAGAGATGAAGATATTCTGTCGCCGATTAATTGATATGCCAAATTTTGGTATTTGAAATCGTAGATTCGTATTAACGTCACAGCAGGTATGTTATAGAACCTTCTTACTCGCGTAAGAATAATAAGCTGCTATAGAAAAAGGAAACATTTCAGTTGAAATGGTTTTATTCAGTGTTCCCCAATCTTTTGAACTGCGCGGACCACTTCAGCAACCCTCCAGGCCCCGCGGACCACCTCATTACTTACACTAACATACTTATTGTAACTACGTTTAAGAAAAGAAGTTATTGGTTACGTAGTTTATTTGAATATTTTCAAACACGTTTCTGTCTGTTTGAGGGGCGTCTGATTATTTTTTGTTTTATTCCAAGGATTATTTTCGTTTGTAGAAGAAATTCGTGAAATATAAATAGTTTTACAAATAACATCATAATAAACATATTACAAAATGCCTTTTCTTTCTAAACTATGTACTTAATACAGAAGAATTGTAAAATACAAAAAAACGTTTATTTTTATAAGAACAAAAATGAATGAACCTATATTAATGAGAGCCTTGGTGTTGAATATCCTGCATAAGTTCATAAATATTTGGAGCTAAAGAAGTCAGAGATAAGCTTAACGTTGATTGCATGTTTAATAAACGATTTCTTTTCTTTGTTTTTGTAGCGACCACAGCTGAAAATCCTGATTCGCATACGTAGAGCTAAATGGAAAGAGAATCTTCACGGCCTTCTCACTCAGTACAGTAGCTATTCATTTCTAATCTTTATCAAAAAACTTTTCGAGTCGTACAGAGCTATTTTTTTAAATTCTGCATTGGGCATTTGATGCTATGTATATCAATTAGTGACTGTTCCTCTTCAAGTGACAACTGGTTATCATCATGATCAGAAAATGGATCCAAAACCCATTGCGAGGGTCAGATTCGTCAGGGAAATAGTTTTCAAATTTCTCTTGAAAGGTTAATATGTGAGATGAAACGCAATCAAATAACTCTTCTGTTTTAACATCAATAGAATTCGCACTAAGATCATTAAGTGTAAGTTATGGATGGCTGAGAGGTGGAATCTGGAAATATGAAAGAGTGGGAAAATCTTTAAGTTAACGACATTAATAAAGTATTGAATACCTGTGGTAGTGTAAAACTTAATTAACTTTTCTCAAAAAAATTCAACTAAATACGAGGTGCGGTCTAAAAAAAACATTTTGGAAATCTCCGCGGACCATAGTTTGGGAAACAATGGTTTAATTAATTGTTTAGAGTTCTCAAGAGTCATCTATATTATTCACGACGATTCTTAATACCAAATACAACAAATTATAAGGAATTCTACTTTTTGTGAAAACCAGAAAATGAAATTCTGGGTAACGACTTTGAATATCGAAAATTAAAATATTCTTAGTGTCGACATGAACGCAATCCGTTTTCCTTCTCTATTTCTAAATAAAAATAGACGATTAAAGCTGCCGCATATTTGAACGAAAACCCCTCTTTTCCTTCCTTGATATCTGACCCACGACAGGAAACACAGAAGGTGTATGATTCAAAAGAACATAAAAGAGAAACAACGACGAACGATGCAGGACGATGGTTTTGAACGACGCCAATTAAAAGAGTCTCGAGCGACGAAAAAAATAACGCCATTCGGAAGAGTTCTGTAAAATACGCGGACGGGAAAGACGATCAGATAACAGACCTCGGAAGCGTTACAAATTCAACCCTTTGCGGTTCGCATCTTTCGATTCATAATTTCATCGCCCAAACGGGCGAGCACGAGGCGACACCGTCCCGAAAGCGTATAAAATACGTAGTAGCGTCGCCCTATCCTCGCGGTGCGTTTCATAGGGTGGTGAATAAATTAGCGCCGCTGCGGATGGCCGACTCATCTTCGCGATGACAAATGAGGGCGGGAGACATTCGGGTCGTCCTTTAGACGGCGGTCGTCTTCGAAATAAAAGCGGCGATACTAAAACTGTTATGAATAGCAAATGGCGGGGCGGCTGCTACGTGAAACGACACCTCACGAAACAAACCGGTTTATGCGCGAAGGAAAATGGCGCCCTTTTAAAAATGTCGGTATTTACTTAGGATAGCATCATCGCCTCCGGTCGGCGGCGTCAAAGGGTTTCCTCGATGCAGATGGGTTTTATTGCTGCGAGCAAACGAAATAAGGTAAGGATAGTTACTGCCACCATGCTTTCAGCAAGAGATATTTCTGGGACAATAAGGGTTTGAAACTTAATGAACAATATTTATCAGTTCGCTACGAAGTTACGGTGAAACAAATCTAGTGGTAGGTTCTATAATAACGAAGAAATCGCCTAGGTTAGGGGTGGGCAGAATTAAACAATGCTGATCGCGTCAGTAGTTGCGAGATATTCCGCAGGCAGCATATAACTCATACCGGAATTTAAAGATAGTGCGTGGTAATATTGTTGAAAATATATTATAATCTAAACTACTTTTAAGGAAATATATTCAGTATTAAAGTTTTCCACCATTAATTTTAAGTAGTGATAATAAAGTAATCATCGTTAAATTTAACAGTTAGTTTTGGTAATTGCTTCGAGGGCTGCAAACCAATCGACAAGTTTATAAAAAAAATTCAATCGTAACGTTAAAAAAATCACCAAGATTTCGAGGAATACGAAAAGCAAACGAAAGAATATTTTCCTGGTTCCAAAGCTTGTCTTTCAGTTAACGATTCTCTTCAAGAGTTCACCTTCGTCCAGAGATCATCTCTGGCCGATTTCTATCATCCCTCCCGCGGGCTATCAAAATCCAACGATTTTCATTTTCCACCTGGCCAACTCCCATCAAAAACTGAGCTAATAAAATTCAACCGAACGAGAAATTTACGAAGCATTAAAACAAATCATTCATTCATCACACTTAACCTTTTCTCACCCTTACAACTTCCTCTCGATAGAATTTTCGAGTGGATATTCGTCGAAATTCTCCAAATAAAAGATAATTTCCCTCTTCCCCTCCCCTTTCCCCCACAACAAGAGAAACGCGAATCGCGCACGTCGACGTAGCAGACAGCCGTCGTAACGTTTTCGAATCGTTATCAATCACACGTAACGGACCGCGAAAAAATAAAAATACGAAACAAAGACGAAAATCAAAATGGCCGACGAAAAATCAAAAGGGTAAATCAGCTTCGCGGAAAACAATACATAGGCGTTTAAAAGGCACTCATTCCTCGTACACACCGAGTTGGATTGAGTGGGATAAAAAGGGAGGTGGGGGTGGGAGAGGGAGGAAATGGTATGTTTTTACGCACGACTGATTATGGCTTAAAAACTGCCCCCCCCCCCCCTCCCCCCGAGACTTACCCCTTACTCCCCACTTTATATATACACCCATACAGCCTCCAGCATCCACACTTCCTGTCACTATCAGGCAGAATACGCGGGGGTGGATTTCCGATACCTGGATCGTACCGGGAGGGTGGGGGAGAGGAGGAGAGGCGGTGGGGTTGTGGGGGACGGGGGGGAGGTGGAGCGGGAGAGAGGAAAAGAGGGGGAGGAGAAAGAGGGAGGATATTGAATGTGAGTAGGGATTGAAAGGAGAGAAAAGAATTTGCGGAAAAACATGACGCGCGTACGTACGGACAGACATATACGAAATTTATATCGAAATGATGAAAAAAACTATATATATATATATCCCGTAATTCGTTGAATCGTCGAAAAGAGAGAGATCAAATTTGAACGGCTTAAAAATCTTTTCGGATTTGGGGAATTTTATTAACATCCGAATTTGACGTCTATAATCGACGCTCTTGTTTTTCGGGTATCGCTGACATTTATAGACGGCGGGGTTTTTTTGTTCCATTAAAAGTCGAAAAGGTGATACTTCGAACTCGTTTCCTTTCGCCAAGATGAAGTCGGTTTAATAAATGGACTAAATATAGCAAATAATGATCGAAACATCCAGATTAATTTACGTTTATCTTCAACATGTCGCATCAACAAGGATGTTTTGATTTGAGATTAATAATAACCTTTATCAAATTAATCCTTCCACCAAATCCAAACCACAACAGGAATGTTTTTACTTAAAATAAGACAATAGAAAAAGGCGAATTTTTTCCAAAAGCTGGTAAAATAATTTTATACACACCAATATGTTTTTATTTATATTGAACAATATGCACTGTGTTTTAAGGAATATGATGTTCTTGCCAACTGAAAGAATAGGCTTATGGACTCATAAAAAATCGTAAATTTAAAATCTATTAAAATAGAAAAACAAATACGTGAATACGTAAGTTGCTACAGAGGACCAAATAAGCATTTATATTGTTGCTCGATTGCATATTTCATTTCTATTTTATTATTTATTTATTTATATTATCTTCTAAATCCCTCTTCCTTCGCCCTAACGATTATACTACCGTAAAAATGACGTAATAATTACCACCGTTGTTTCCCCGACTAACATCTCCCACTTGACGCAAAGACTATCATTTCGGCCCAACAACTACGCGGCGTAAATTTATCGCTCATCGAGTCATATTTCTTACGATAAACGGGATTTTTATTTTTCGTTGCCCTCCGCACATAAATTCATTCCTCACCAGGTTTTTAAGGCGGGCGGACAAGTTTTTATCGATTTACCGATTCATTTACCCCCAATCCAAACCCGCCTTTTATTTCCCACGCATCCATTCAGGTGAGAAAACTTCACAGGCTACAGAGAAGGCGCCTTAGGCGTAAAAGAGAGAGAAAGGGGAGGGTGTGTAGAGGGAGGGAGAGAGGGGGGGGGGGAGTGGGAGGGAGTTTGCCCAAGGGACTCCTTGCAGCTTCAACGCCTTTCTATCACCCTTCTCTTCCCGCCACTCCCCCCCACTCCACTACCCCTCCCTCAATTCTCCTCAAAGTCCTTAACCAGCCTTTCTGCGGGAGGAAAATGGAGGAGAGAAATAGGTTGAAAGATGGAGGGGGGGGGAGAGAGAGGGAGAAAGGGAGAGAGTGAGAGGGATGGAGGTGACGAAGGGAAGAAAAAGGCGTTGGTGTGCGAGAAGTTTGCGGAGTTGAGAGAGAGAGAGAGCGGAAAGAGGGTGCAAGGTCTCGAGATCTGTTCTCCTTCTCTGCCTCTTCTTATAACCCAATACCAATCCAGGACTTTCCTTAACGCCTACCATCTTTACTCCAGACGGATAAATTCTTAAGGGAATGATGCCTTCGGAAGCATCACACACAGAAAAATAATTAAATTTCATGGATATATATATATATATATATATATATATATATATATATATATATATATATATATATATGTACATGAAGAAAACTGCGGAAAATAGGAGTATATGGAGAACCAAGTTTAACCTAGAATAATCACGGACCTGTCAACCGACAGACTACCTATGATGATGATATATGTATGTATGTGTGGTAATATGTACCTATGTGAACCGTATGTATCAGAATATATGACATATCCCTAATAAACCTTACTTTATCCAGAAATTTTAATAAATATTTTACGACGTTGAATATTCGCCTTGGTCAACTCCAAATTTTCGTGTTTCACGGCCCTGCAGGGCCCTGGGGTAAAAACATTCATCCACTCCAAGTTATTTATTTCTGATCGAATATAAGTCGACATATGGACTTTCAAATGCTAAAATAGGTAAAAACATCCCGTCATTCATTCAGATAAATGCGGAATCCAACTTTCATAATTTCACAATTAAAAGAAGATAAATATACCTATTTATATAACCCTCGATTAACAGACGTTCAAATCGTTGGGTAAATGTATACACATACACCAGAATTTCGTTTTATATTGAAATTTAATAACTAATGTAACGAATTAATCGAATTTCCGTACGTATGTGTAGAGTGGTAAATGTTTTTCGAAAATTTTCCGAGGATAATTTGATAGGATAAAGGATTTATTTGTCAATAGAACTAGCAAAATTAGTGATTATAATAAACTATGTCATAGTTTGCGCATAATCTTCTTTTAAGATTCCAATACTATGCTCAAACTTTTTAAGGAAATTTATTGGATTAATCTGACTCCCTATTATTCTATAAAAAGCAGTGCCACTATGTAATCGTAAACAAAATTGATCTGGCTGGACGTCAAGTCGTTAGAATTATTTCTAGCTAAGTTTAAAGTCATTTACTATTTGATGCTTTCGGCAAATCCGATTCCATTAAAAACAAATCATGTCCAATAAATTATACATTTTCATCTATTCAACCCATATAATTTAAAATAGTGTTAATGAACCCCGTATTCCATATCCCCTATGTACCTTAATATTGAAGAATAACAGACCCTCAGCAGCATAGAAAATGTTTTTATGTATTTAAAAATATAAACTGATAACTCGGTAAGCGGTATAGGCTACAAATTTAACAAATTATTCCGCTCATTTTACATTTATAATACTAGCAAATGTAAACTTGCTATGGGTAAAATTTAACTTATACAGAAATGTCTACGAAAACGGTCATTTTCTCCAATTAATAGGACTTACACTTAACATAATAGTTCAACCTATGTATGTATATTTATGTATGGCCATTATATAAGAAATGTGCTAATAGTGAAAAAAAAACTTTTTCAATCCAATTAAATAAAAAGTTTTCTCTTTTGATCGGTTTTTAAAATATATTATTACTCAAACGAGTAATAATAATAATTTTATAGGCACTATATTTTGATTTATCGCAATACTTTTTTGATAAATATGATTGTCTTTAACAGACTGTATTTAGTAAAAAAATACCATGCATGTTACAAATATATTCCCACTTGCATATAACTGAATTGCAATAACTATGATTTAAAGAGTATTTGCTCTCACACATATGAGAGATTAATCAGAATTTCTCAAGAGATCACCAGTACATGGATTTTAACACATTTATTTCCACAGGGGACCATTCTGACCGTATAAAATGTATTTCTAATTTATTGTAGTGCTTTATTATTTGATGAATCATACAAAGAAATATACAAGTATTCTAGCTGCAGCATTTCCGTCATTTCAGAGTTTATACTTTTAAAAAATACCAATAAGTCAATATTTCCCGTTCATAAAAAACTCAAACTATATTATTTAGCAATTTAGCACAATCAAATAAAACGACATAACTTCAGTTTTGATCATTAAAAAATCATCTCTGCTCAATCATATTAAAGAAGTGGAGCTATATTTCAAAATTAAAATCCAATATTAAAATGCACGAGTAATATCAGATTTATTTAAAAACGTATACCCGTGGTTTCTTCCGGTGTGTCAATAATAAAAGCTCGAAGGCAGGTAAATCTAATTTTATCAGGATTTAAAATGAACATTAGAAACTATAGCCTCAAATTAAATTATTACATATTCTTCCATGTTTTCTCAAGAGTTTAAAAGAGAACATCTTAAAAATTAATATCAGATCTACTTAACTATTTACCTCCACTGCAGCTTATTAGAAAATTTAATATTTATTATTTCATTTCATTTTATTAACAATAATTTCCACCGGGATACAATTTTCGTAATATACCTATATCTTGAATATAACTCATGTTATTTATGATTTAGCTACATTGAATTTATTTATGAAATTATTTTTGCATCATCTATATTGAATTTAATGGCATGTTTACACAACTATATTCGCAGGATTCATACAACCTATACTGAGTTTTTAAATCTGTTTTCGCATAATTCCACAGGTTCATGCTTACATATACGCAATTATTCATTGCTAATTTAATTCGGTTGTAGTGAGACTTATCACCAATCATGCGGATATGCTCTTATTCTAGGTAATTTAAGGTATTTCACAAATGGAAATAGCGTCCAATTATACGGTAAAATAAACAAATATGACGCCTATATGTCGATATTGTATTAAAACTTTCCAAGCTATATATAAATCGAAATATTGATGACTTTTTCATTCCTGTTTCAATTTATAATTCTATTGTAACAGAAAAGAGCTTAACAATATTCCATCATTATGATACAGCTTTTTAATGGCTTACCAATAGAAAATTATAAATTCACTACCAGCGCCAATAATGAAATAGTTTCATGCAATGTTCTTGTGATCCGGCTCTTTGGATGATGAAACCAAAACTGAATCAATCTCTCGGTAGATTCGTTTAAATAAGGAATTACAAAATCTCTCATTTCCAAGTAAACATCTATTATCATCTATGTAAATCGAGTCGTCTCTAAGTGTACTACGAAATTCGAGCGTGTTTTGATAGCTTATTAATCGCTTAATCAATTACTGGAGCACCAAATTTAGAATATCCACAAACTGTTCAGTAAGTAAACTGTTAATAGAGCACTATTTCTAAAATTAAAGTAAAATAAGGAAGTAAATGTATCTGTCTTTGCATTTAAACGCTCCCTTATTCAAACAAGAATTATTAATTCATACATTTCGATTTTACTTCGTCGTCATTACCAATAATTTTGTCTGAATGGAAAAACCTAAAATCTCATTATCGACAGACTCCGACAGACCATCGTTATTCTCACAAGGTCCAGTGGCATCGCCTCGCGAGAACAATAACATGAAAAACCCCGCATAGAAATCCGAATAGAATGTTTACGCATGCAAACAAATAAACGTATAAATTACCTCCACAACCCGACGGTTTATCTTCATCCGAACCAAGGATCGCACTCACGCTGAACTTGAGAATGGGTTTCACCCCTCCCACACCGCTCTCCGACGACGGCGGCGAAGACTTCAGGGCGCCGTTGGCAGCCGCCGTCAGAGACAGCCTCTGAGCGCCCCTCTGAGCCGCACCCGACGCCGGCGGGTGGTCTCCGTCGCCGCCGAGGCAAGGGAAGCCGTAGAACGCGGCCGTCCCCCGTCCTTTGGGACCCGACTCGTCGCACGGGCAAGGAGGCAAGAGGGCCGATGAGGAAGAAGAATTGGAAGAGCATGAGGAGGAGGAAGAGGAAGCGGGAGAGGTGGAAGCCATCAGCTGAGCCGACGAACCTCCGTTGCCGAAATGTACCGCGTCTCCGACGGCGGTACGGGCGTCGAGGATGGAATAAGATGCGGTAATGCCGAGAGTAAGGGATGCAGAGGACGTCGTGGGCGATGTGCTGGCGAATTGTTTCCTGCAGGGAGGCGGAGAAGACGCTCCACCCAAAGGCGACTGGGGTCCTTCCGGACTTCCGTGCGAGAGAACCTCGTGGTCCGGGGAATGCCTCTCTTTCAGTAGATTGTCCATTAGGAAGGGAGACGTGGCTTGTCCTCCCTTGACCACGCCGGCGGCGTGGAATAAAGGGGAAGCGGGAGGCGGGGGCGGAGGAGGCGGTGGGCAGGGCGAGGCCGCTGTCGCGTGGGACGGTCCTGATGCGGCGGATGCCGCGAGGAGGTTGGGATACATTTTCGGTTTTTTTTTTGCTTCACGCGTGGGAAAATACAAAAGTTCCTCTCATCCCAGTCACCGTCCGAAATGGGGATGGGGCGAGTCCACACGTGCGTTAATTCCAGACGGCTCTATTTCGGAAGTGCGTGACAAGAGACCATGTCACACGTCGCGACGCTTAAAAACAGTCACAGGTGGTTGGTGGTGTCACAGGGTTCGGTCCTGTCCCCGGAATATTTTATTTTTCCGTAATTCACTGACGACGGAGATAATACCACCCTACCAGAGACCTACCGATTTTCGTACCCCTTTCCCATCGACGGAATACAAAAATATCTTCTTCGGCATCCTTCGCACACTCGTCTTGAAAGAGATCCTGTCGATTTCGAGTACCACAACCGGACGAGGGATATTTCGGCACACGTGTCGGTACCTCTCGCTAAAAAGTTCACCCACGAGACGTACCAGCGGAGAAATAACCACAAGAAACACCGCGACGTTATGTTTTAAGCAGTCATTGCGGGATAGAGTAAGTCCTGAAATTCACCGCGCGGACTCGTCGTGGCGGCACGCATCGCCGGTATCGAGTTTATGGGTCACGTAACAGAGATGTAGACTTGTGCAGCCTTACGTCAAATGAGAACTGACTACTACCAATTCCCCTCTTCTTCTACACGGTCCCTACACACACACACACACACATGCACACACAGAAGGGCACCATAGTCGGAAAACGGCATGCCGCCCCCACCCTCGGAAAGCGAACCCTTAGACGCCCCCTGTGCGTTCCCTCCGCCCCTCTCGCCTCTCTCCCTGCCACCCCCTCAAAAAAGAATTCTCGTCCCCCCCACCCTACTCCCACACCGCACGCAACAAATTTCCCCCTTCGTTCCTTGCATCGATCGCATTATTGGGGAAGTTTAGAGAAGGAGAGGGTGGGAGGAGGGATGGGAGGGTCGGGTAAAGGATTCTGAGGTCGAAAGCATAGGAGGAGCTTCGTCTACGAGTCTGGCCAATGGGAACCCGCAGTGGGTTGGGGTGCCTCTTCCCCTCTCCCCATTGGCCGGCAACGCAGATGTGAGGGATGGAAAGAGTGGGGGAGGGGGATGGATTGATACCGGGTCGGAGGGTGGGGGAGGGAAGAGGGGGGTGGAGGAAGACTTAAGGGAAGCGGATGGGAGGGTTGAACAGGATGGAGGATTGGAGACGTGGAAAGAGAAGGAAGTGGGGCAGTTTTGGAGTAAGGAGGATGAGGAGGGAATAGAAGACATCCTCACAAGGACCACACCATTACATGCTCGAGTGAGGCATTGGAAAGGCGGGCAGCTGAGAAGAGCCTAAAGCATGTACTTTGTGATAAATAAATGAATATATACCGCATAAACATGCATAGATTGAGTGTATGCATGCATATCGCCCCATGCTTTTGCATATATGTATGTATAAGAACGCACATGTACGCGTGTTTTTGCGTAGAAAATTAAAGAGATTATTAATTTGACGTGATAACTCAATGTTTACTCCAGATAATCCATATTAGTTACTCCTAGATTCTGAAACTACAAAGACCTTTATCATTGTGACAGCTTATTATCGTAGGACTAACCTGAATATGGTCGAGGCTTCTAATCCTCTCAAGAAATTAACAGGAGCGAATTTTAAGTCATGAAGTTCGTACGATAAAAGCATGATAACGCGTTTTTGTTTAAAACTGGAAGTCACTTTATGAACTTTTTATCAGTCGTCAGATAAAAAGTTAATACGAAATAAAATAAACAACCGCAATTCCGCTTAAATAATTTATTGTAACCGGTTTCACAGTTACCAAAAACCGGTCGCAATGAATTATTTTAATGGAAATTGCGCTTATTTATTTTATTTCGTATTATAATGGATTTTCATATAGTTACCTACGCCTATATTAGTAGAATTCAAATAAAAAGTTGTTAAATTTCTGCCGTTTAAACGTCTTATTTTGTGTCAGGATCGAATAAGGGTCGTGTGTTATTTTAGTTTGTAGTTTCTTCGTGATATAAAATATCGACGATTATAATAGAAAACATTATTTGAGGGGATATTCGCAAGAATTTATGTTTAGGATTTTTATAAGCCTCATTGGATTTTTTTTATATTAAGCAGCTTTTGCCGATTACACCAAATAGTGGCATTCTGCGCTCTCTTTCTAACAGTTTTCCCGCTCGTCCCACAGAGATACTGGTATAATTGGTTATTATGAGGCTTATAGGCACATCAACAACCACCATATTAGAGCCGGTTGTTTGAATTTATACATTATGAACATATAACATTATGACCATAAGCGAAAAATGTACTATTCTTCTTCACATTTTACAAGCTTTCTTCTCGAAAAAAAATCATGGTAAACATATATTTTTAAATCATTGTAAAATTATTATAACATTCCGTTTAAGCTAAAAAAAAAAAAGGTAGATTAAATGATGACTTGGTGATCCTTTTTAAAATGTGAGAAAATTCAAAATTTAACAGAACATGATGTTTCTTTTAGAATTTATCTTCCAAGCTTCTTAATTTTATTGCATATGTGTAAGTCACAAAGTCCTAGTAATAATATTTTGAGGTAGTTTTCTATAAAAATGGCACGTGTAAAAATGATAAAGGCGATATAATGGTATTCTTTCCCGGTAATATTTTTACGACGGTTTTTCACCTACGTATCTCTCCGAAAACCGTCATGTTTTTTTTTTAAACATCCAGCATATTCAACAATTAGAGGTGGCACATCTTCATAAAAACCCAGCAACCATTTATCACGAATAAGGCGCTAAATATCAATCATCTCCATAGCCTAAAGCGTGGAATGGAAACATTTTTCACTACCGCGTGATCGTTAACTGTCGTCGTTGTTGGTATTCCATTCTGGGAGAAAAGGACGAAAACGAAAAAAAAAGAGGCTCGCTAAACGATAAGTACAGGTTTCCTTATAAAACGTATCTTTCGGCGGGACCAAGAAATTATCCACGCCCGTCGTGAAATCGAACAAAGGAAAGGAGGCTACGAGGATAAATGACTCGACCAGATGACAGTGCTCCATTGATGGTTTTCTGGGCACATAGAACACGCCCGAATCTTCCCCACAAGAACCAGAATATATCTGATTATAGGAATTACTCCTCGCATATGTGAGATAAACGAAAAAATCGAATTAAAATGTGACTATTTAGTTAAGATGTAAGTAAAGAACGTATTTATGATCGTCGGCCTTTTAATTGTTCGGTATTTAGTAATTTACAACTATTTCATTGCGACAGAGTGCATTTTCGGTGGTATGAAAGATCTAACGCGTGGAATTCTGATATGTAGGCTAGGTTTTTTTCCTTACCCAATTTTTGTTTTTGGACGTTTGCCCAAAAACTTCTTCGATCTTTATCGTTTCACTTTAGCCTATGTAAATTTTTAAAAATAGTCATTAATTATTAGTCTATGTAGTTACATTATTTAAGAAGTTTCACGACCTTAATTTTCATAACCTAACGCGCGATCTGCACATGATCGAGAAAGTTGGTTTGAGATTCCAGAATGAACGAACCAACAGGAAAGTTCGTTCTTGAAAAACATGGCTGCGGAAAAATGTTAATTGGTCGGTGATACATGTTTTCTCTTAGAGTTTTTTATGCACACTTGATTGTATACGTTGAAAGTTTTCATTATATTTGTTTCTTATCTACAAGCAAGTATAGTTCTGAAATATTTTCGCCAAAAAATTGTGAAAAAATTTTACCGAAGCTTAGGATCTAGAAATGGTACTGCGAAAAATATTTATATGAATACTTGCTATCAATTAAATAATTTGACTTATTTTCCTTCATATTTTATATATTCATTCATTTTCCTTCTTCATTTTCAATTCAAAATGACATTAATAAATGTAGCCGTCTTATCATAAAAATAATGAGATCTATAAAAAACCTTTTTCAATTAAAACACAATGATAAGTTTCCCCTTACAATATTTTCCCATCGAAACATAAAGAAAAACAACTTGCCTTTAATATACATAATATATAACCGCGATACGATAAGAGGCTCTCATCCTCTAGTGCCCTATGGCGCTTCTCCCTTGCAGTCATCGTAAATAGCGATCTTCCCAAATACCCGTTTCTCTGTTGCGGAAGAAGATTAAGCCCTCAGGAGACGGCTTTTCCATTCACATTTTCATTCCCCCATTTGTCTTTTCGTACGGAACAAGACATTTGTAAAGGCATTTCAGCGTGATGAAAATCCGATCTCGTCTTATCTGGTACGATTTTAGAAGGAACATCTCACACACAGTACCACAATCAGGAGTTTATTGGTTTTCAGGATAGTTCTCATCCAGATAATCACGCTTAAGAACGTCTACGTGTGTGTTTCAAATCGTTATCGAAAAATAACTGTATGTAATGAGATAGTGAAGAGAATTTTTTAAGGAACTTCTACGATGTTTTTTTTCTAGTTAAACCTTTCGAGACAAGCCTAAATATAACATATTTGACAGAAACTGTTGTATAATCGTTTAAAATGAGTCAGAACAAACTTGTAAACAAACAGCGTCTTATGATTATGAAAAATTTTACTTGAAGAACAAAATGCGTACTTATAAATGAAAGACGCATTGGACTTCAATTTATTTTTTAATTGATTAAAATAATTAAAATTTGAAAACCATACAATTTGACTGATTATATCAAACTTTTCAATAACTATTTATGATTTTAAATAAACAGACTGATTGCGAAGATTTTCAAGTGTCGTAAGCCAAAGTAGGAACATATATTGTGACTTACTAATCCCATTTCGGCTTAGTTTTAACTCTATTACTTCGGTAGGAAAAAACTCTATAATTATAAATAAAAAATATCAATCATTCCATAAAATAATTTGTATGTAAATTCAATTGATGTATTCTCTTTCCTTTATTTCCGCCCGTGAAGATTTAAGCCTCCCTTGCCTGTTCATCCCCCCTAGGGACTCAAAATTCTCTCTGCCGAACCTTTTTATTCACAAATTATCCACGCCATCATTCAATTCAACGGGGTTAAATTTATGCAGAATAAACTGCAACATAAATGCCACACGTTAAAAATTCATCAGATTTTAAGTGTAATTTAAACTAAAACGTGTCATAGATAGAGATAAACCAATTTTAGTTTAAGAAATTCTCTTCATATGTCTCTGTAGCTAAAGACCGATATCATCGATTAATTTATCTTAAAAGAATCTCGTACGCCCTTACATAACATTTTTTTATTGCACAATTTCATACGAATGCCAATTAATGTAGATGGGAATCACTTTTTATGGTAAAAATCTTGAAAAAAAAACTGCTTTGCAAGCGGCGCGTACCATATTCTTAAAAGTATCAATTCTCCGTCCTACTGAATAGTCAAAATACCGACCATTGTGCCTTATAACCGAATCACAGTTAGAATCGCTTACAGCGATAAAGCATCGATTTAAACGCGATAGAAACGATCATACCTCAAAAGCATCCGTCGTATCGCCTAAGTCATTTCAATCAAGCTTTTAAGTGACACGAGGATAGCTTATCAATGCGGCTTTCTTTAAAAAAATAATAAAAGATGGTTTAGCATTCATAACCCGTCACCTCGTCGAAAAACCATTCCCACGCTTCGTCTTCATATTCTTATCTATCCACCTCTCACGCCCATTCATCTTTCTTCCAACTCCTTTCGGAAGATATCGCGCCGCGTTCAGGCCATAACGACCCTGGATCCCTTTCCACGCGCTTCGCCACGGTCTGGAGGGTGGGTGTGAGGAAGAAGGGGGTTCCCCCCCAGTCAAATGCGCCGTGACGGACGGGCAAGCGATTTGCATCGGAGTAATGGGGAGTGGTGTGTGTGGGGTAGGAGGGATAGGGTGAGAGGACGCATTAGCAGCCCATGCATGTAAACGCACCGCTCCCATAAATGGTGAGCGCGGAGGGAAGTAGACAGATGGGTGACGTCTGCGTCGCCGCTTTAGATGAAAAAAAAACTGCGAGGCTGGATAAGAGGTTGGCTCCTGGGAGCCGAAAGTACCACTGCTTCTGCTTCCTTACTCTTCCCGATTAGTCGTGCTTTCTAAGTTGTTGCCGCTACGCCTAGAAAGGGGTGAAATCCGGTCCAAGAGATGCGGGATTGCTCCCTTTAATACCGTCCTTCTAACGGCGGAGTCGGAGGAAGTAAAATTTCCACGCTATAAACAGACTTGTAAATACAACAGATAATCGGATATCTAACCTTACGGTAATACCCTGAAGAACTTGCTCTAGTTTTAATTCTACGGTGGAATTTCCAGAGGAATCGGATGGTATCTTCATCCGCAAGGCATCCGTCCTCAGTAGAGAATCATTGGAAGTTGTTTCGAATAATAGTGAACATTAGTAAATCATGACCACAACTTGTCGTATTTCAACACCTATTACAATCCTAATTATGTGGCATCCCATAGAGGACGACTGCATTGCGGTTGTAACGACTGGAACTTCTGACTTTAAGAATTTGCTGTTTCTTATTCTCTTGAAAAGGTTATACCACGAAACATCTCGTTTTAATAACAAGAGTATGATAGATCTAGAACGGTTTAGGAATTTGAAAAACTGCTCCATCACATGCATTTGAGTTGAGATCTATGGTGTGTAGGAAATATAAGTTGAAAGAATGAAAATGACTCGTATACAGTCATACGAAGCTTCTTATTATTTTTGCTTTTTATCATTCTTGGTAAATTATCTTGGCTTCCATCGCACAAATTCATGAGTATTATTTTTTTAACGCTTTAATTCACTTAACTTGATTGTCTATTTATTTTCTTATAAACATATTTCTAGTCAAATATCTTCGGAAAATTTCCCCGAAAGCTACTTACTAATGGATTTTCTATATGCATACCTTTTTAGAACCGTATTCACCTTTAGTTTGTTGAGCTATCCAGAACTTCAGCATTGATCACCTTCACGAGGTGCAGCACGATAAAGTCTTTGCTTTTCTATTCAAATTGCTTAAAAAATTGCTCTAAGTTCTACCCTTCATATTTCAATAGATAAATTGAAAATAATTCCATAAAATTCATTTAAAATCAAATCTACGCTTATTTAAAAAAATTCATCAAGTTGTTATGATTCAGAAATTGCTTATCCTTAAAACAGAAAATTTCAAAATAAATTGCAAGTTCACCCCAAGCCTACGTCACCGCATGTGTGCACAGGTGTGTAGGAATGTTCCATTCGCAGTAAATATTCTCAAGACTTCTTCTATCTCACTATCTGTTATACTTAAATGCTTTTTATTACTATATGTACAAGTAATATACATCTGGTAAAGTATGTATAACAAAGTACTGGAATTTATCCCCATTCATTCTTTGTTATGTCTACATCTAGCAAAGAAATTTCCGACTACGAAGTGCATGCCTTGGCATGCACTTCGTTAAGGGAGTTATATCTGTATACTGTTTTAAAAACTAATGGCAATGTGTTACTTAGAATGGAATATATGAAACCGAATATTATAAGATGTGTTATATCTCCACATGTAAAATAAAAATAAAAATCGACAATGCAAAATAGCGACGCCCAAACTACGGTCCAATAGCCGGATTCGGTTATTTCATGTTTTAGTAAAGTTATCTGCAATTAGCCACTCTACTCCGAGTAATAGCGATTTTTATTCCTCTTCTTCTCTTTACCTGCTTTTAAAGGAGTATTGTTCCGTATTCGCGCTCTTAGCTGTTTCTCTATCTTTTCGTCGTATGTTACTCAGAAGGAAATAATTTTCTTATGAATATTCATGTATAAATATACATATATTAATATAAATATTTGGTCGTATTTTTCATACACATCGCATTCAATTTGTTATTGAACAATATCACGCTTCAGGATGAAAATAAATTTCTGTCCTTATAATTTAAAGATTTACATGCAAAATTATCCCTTTTTAATGAATAATTTTGTTAATGTTGAATAGTGTAGAAAGTTATTTGAAACAAACGATTTCCAAATAACTTTTCCTAATGATTACTTGCTTGGACAATCAAATTGCTGCAGTATCAACTGAATAAGTACTTCGCAGATTTTAAAGTTGCGAATGATAAAATGGTTGTATTAAGAAATCCAAATTCTTTTCAAGTTTACGAGGATACAAATGAACTCAAAATTGGATGGAGCTTCAAAGTAATAAGATTAAGGTATTTTAAGGAGAAAAATCCTGTTCATTTTTATAAAAAATTATCAGAAGATATCACATCAAATGCTGATAATGAGAGCATTGCTCTCGAAATACGTATCTAGAGTCCCATTGAATATTTAGAGATTCCCGTTTGTTACCTGAGTGTGTGTGTGTTTCTTCTGACAGGATTAGTTCTTGTGGGAGTGAGTGAGTATATGAGCGATTGACATCAGGTCATTAGCGAGGTGTTATTCCCGCAAACCTGTAAGTGTAACTACTTTTTTTGTTTCTCTTTTTTCTTTCATTATCCTTTTTAACTTTTGCCGGTTGTATTGTCTCTAAATATTCTGCTTTGTAAGGTTAAGCCACAAAAATGGTAGAAACTACATTTCTGTATAAAAAATAAGTGTAGAACCTGCCTTAGGTGTGTTTGATTATATGAAAATGTATCACCTTATACAACAAAAAAATTAGATCAATAACGTCGCTGGAGGCAGATAGAGCGAGATACGACGGCATTGGGCTATTAATTCTTTTCTATATAAAGAAACATAATTTTATAATACGACCTTTATTGTCTGCTCGAATCCGACGAAAATGAGAAAACAACCTATATTGATTCTGGAAGCCATGCATTAAAGACAAAGATTTGTTTAAAACATGAACTGACTCGCATAAGAAGAGTTTTTAAAATGGTCGAAAGTTTACTTTTAACATTCAAACTCACAGGGAAAAAAATATTTCTGAACGTAATCCCCTTTTAAATCGGACGATTTTGAAATTGTTGCTCTAATAAGATAAGATTATTGGATACTGATTTTCACCATTAACCATATAAAGTTTAGGATGAATTTATTTTATACGGTTTCATATTTCTCGATTCCAGTGTTCAATTTTACATATATTTCGCAATACCCCAACAAGAAAATTTAACTTAACTTCATTTAGTCGAGGAAAACACTTCCATTTTTAATGGTAGATTCTCTAACAAAGAACTACGGTCGGCTAAGAATAAACTCCAGGGGTTTTTTGGCGGGATTGAGTTTAAGCGCTGACGCTCGAGCTAATCTCCACTTCTAGATAAACCTTTTAAACAAAAAACAGTCCATAATATTCCAAACAATAGAAAAAAGTCGAGATATATACGCTACGTCCCTCCGAAAACATCCCCTAGAAAAATTCACCTCCAACGGAAAGAAATCACCCCCAGGGAGGAAAAAACACCCCGTACGAATATTCGGCCGATTTATAGACCTAAAAACGACCTCGTTCCATCGCCATGCATAAGACTTTTGACGGAGGCGGATGAAAAAGAAAAAAAAAAAACAACCCGATGCATGATGGAGTCAAAATTAATATGATCTGAAGACAGGAGAAGGATGGCTTGCCTTGGCGGATGGCGGTAGCAAGAGAATAAGAGCGAGGAAAAAATAGGGACGGAGAGAAAAATGAGAGAGGGAGAAGGCGGTTTTTAGGAGATGAGATGAAGAGGACCAAGACGAGAAGAGCAGATGCGGTGGACGGGTAAGCCATCGTAGAAACAGAGTTCTTCAGTGCGGGGGTGGGTGGATGGGTGAAGAGAAGAGGTGAGCAGTGTAGAGAGAGAGAGAAAGAGAGGAAGATCGGAGAGGGAAAGGAAGGAGGAGGAGGAGGAGGCGGGAAGGAGGAAGAATATGCATATCCGAGGTTGGATCTCATTTGGGTGAGGAATAAAAGGCAAGAGTGGAATGGCCAGGAGTGGTTTTATGACGGGCAGGGAAGGAAGGGGATTTTTCCCTGACGAACGTCAGAGGCAGGGCGGCGCCAAGTAATGAGAGAATCTTTTCTTTTTTTTTACTCTCTCTACTCCTCCTACCTCCCTACCACCAATCGTGTTGCTCTCTCTCCCCCTCTCTCTCTCTGGCGCTTCGAAGGGAAAAAGACTTGGTGAAATAGATGACGCCGCTTACGGAGAAGGTGAGGTGAAGAGGTGGATCTAGTTTCGAAAAAGGAGGAATCGTGTAATTAAAAAAAATAATAAACGGAGAATCTAGGAGGCATCTCTTTTTCCTTCCCCGCTTAATGCGTGGCGTCGATCCGTGGGGGTTCGCGGTCCTCTGCAGTATGGTTGGTAAAGGGGTCGTCCGTTGAGAAATCCGAGCTATTAAGATGAGTGTTAATCTTCTATAACAGCCGACCCATTAACAGCGGCTCGGTTAAATCGCGATTTAATTTTCAAAGGCTTTGAGGGATTTTCTCTCGCGATACCGAATTATCTTCGTTCTCCATATTCTGGAATCTTCGTTGAATAATCCACTGTAAACATTTAAATTACGATTAACTTAATGTATATTCTCCTTCAAACTTGACAGATCACTCGCGTTTTTCAGCTTATCATCATTGATTAATTGCTGTCTAATTTGACCACGGTTATGTCCATGGATACGATAATACCATTTAACACTTACCGCTTAATTTTAGTGATATTGCAGTTTGCCTCATTATCGGACTTCTTGCACTTCGTATACGTATTTATGGTGGATAGATGATATTACTACAGATAAATATTTCATATAAAAACTGAATTCAGGATAAATAATACTAATTAATAATATAGGCTGTGCTAGTTCCCATTATGTTAATAATTCGATCTTTGATCTTATCCAAGGAAGGCCCTTGCATAAGGTATTTCTACAAGTGTCTCTAGTGGGAAATCATATCCAAGATGTAAGAAACGGGGTAATATTGGTGATTATTTGAAATCATCACAACGTCATTTGGGTTCACTTCGCGCGCTCTAACACTGAAAGCTCTGTCTTTTGAGATAATTACGAAATTAAATTAATTCGTTACTTTTATTTTGTCCTTATCTGAAGCCATTACATTTAAGATAAAATTAATGATTGCTGTAATGTAAATCTCAATCAGTTATTTTTTAGATGAAAATAAATCTCCTTTTTCATGTAGATAACATTCCTTTGTCGTAAATTTAAGACAAAGTGATGTTGTCTAAACTAAAAGATCGCCGTATTTTCTCCTCTAAAACATTAAAAGTCCTTTTCGTATTAAAAACCTTTTATATGATCCAAAGAAGACGTATAATGTAAAGTAAATGAACTCAGCATTTAACTTACATATGAGAAGTAATAACAAAAGTTATACAGATGCAATGCAAAACCCATTTTGTAGGACAATTTCGTATAAAGTTTTTGAAATACGTTTGCTTAGAAGTCGATCGAGAAATATCGATAACTACCTACAGTCGAACTCCTATTAAAATGGGCTATTTAAAACTATAATTATTGTAAAAATTAATTGTTCGTATTGGTATGTATTTTTGGATTTATGACAATTTTCCTGAAATTAAATATTTCTTTTATAATTAGTTTTAAAACCTTTTCGTCTCGTTACATTATTTCCCTCATTCAAACTAAATATTTATTAGAATCAAAATGTACCTAGTACTGGCAGATTTATAATTTTGTTACGAGGCATATGTCAGCTATACAATTAGCATGTTTGAGACTTGATATTATCTTTAAAACATCTACCTGTAATAGACATATAAACTAACATTATTGACTCCGGAATTCGATATCAAAACAACTACAGGAAAATAAAGAAAAAGATTCAATTTTCAATCACCTTCTTCAAAAAATCTCCTTTCGTCCACCTTTTCTCGAAGGAAACGCTATACGGGAGAACATCGCCAAACACAGATGATAACACTTTCCAATAAATGGATGAAAGAAGTATTCAGGATAGGATCTCAAAGAGACATATCGTGAAAAGAGACATATATATATATATATATATAGAGAGAGAGAGAGAGAGAGAGGAGGAGGGGAGGGGAGAAGAGATGAGACTGGAATTCGAGTCGAGTGCGGTGGGCTTTGATGGAAGCCATCGGATAGGGCGCTTGTGATCGACCCTAGATAGAAGCAAGAGGAAGAGGAGGAGCAGGGATTCCATGGGAATAGCCGAGGAAAAGACCTCCACCACTTTCATTTCCGCTTTTGCCCTCAATCGGAGGTCGATATGAGGGTTTGGCAAGAGGTGTCAATACCAGATGTTGCACTTTTCCTCCACCACCCACTTTTTCCTCACCTCTTTTCCCTCCTATTCTTTACACTCTCTTCGGCTTTAGTGTAAGCTCCTCACGATCTCTGCCAACCTTCCTCTCCCTCCGCGCACTCCTTCGCTTTCTCCCCCGAAAAGCGTCCTTTCCTAACTTTCTCCTTCGACGCCCGATGAGACCTTTTACAAAAACCTTTACCGTCGCCTCTGTCCTCAGAGGGGCATTCTTATATGTAATACAATATCCACAACAGAAAACCCTCAATACATTGCGGTTCGTTCTATTCCACGAGTCCTATTCATATTTTAAATCTAAAATACTCATTTTGCTGAGTATGCTGAAGTTATGTCTCCGTGAATGTTTACACATGATGCTTTACTTATAATGGGCATAACGATCCATAATAAATCAAATAAAAATAAAAAGATGATGAAAAGTAAAATTTTAAAAGCTAAATTAAAGAAGAATTAGCGTGATAAACAAAAATTATTTTCTACACAATTAAAGTTTAATTTTTTGAGTAAAATATATATTGTTAATACTATTGGTTCTTCTTACACCAAATAAAACTTGATTCTATTCTAAACGCTAACGATGTCTAAAACAATACCACGTTCAATATAAATCAACAACTAAAACTAAGCTATTGACAGAGTTTTGAAACATCGATGAATGTACAGTGAGAAAACTTCTAACGTTTAAGAATCACAAGATTTTTTTATGTCAAAATCGCTTTATAATAAATTCATATCTTCCCGACTTCATTTATATTTACAATAATGCTATTTTTTCGCTTAATATTTTTGGTAGCAAGAGCGAGTTACTTTTATCTCTAAAGTGTTAATGGACAATGTTCCGGCCAAAACAATGTGACATTTTTGTCGGAACGATAAAAAACACCGCTCTTTCAATATTGAAGTCATTTCACATCGCTTATAACAGGCCTACGAGATTTCGCACGGAGATGTTTATCCTCCATCCGCAGACCCCCAATCGTATATATCCCCACCCGACTTCAGCCCAAATTTTCCAGTACACTATAAACCCCGAATCCCTTCCAAGGATATACCCTGAGTGCTCCCACACATGCCCTTATTGTGGCCTCATATCCAGCCTCCGATGCTGTATCCCCCTTCCCCTTGTCCCCTTCTCCACGTCAAAGCAATCTGGTGCGCCTGCGTTCCGCGATTGGTGACGCCTTGAAAAGGAGGGAGTCGATTGGTCGGCGCGTGTATGGAAACTGAGATACGGGGGTTTTGTGACAGTATTTGCTTTCATTTTAACGGTCCCTGCAACATTCTGCTACTCTTCACACACACATTGAATAAAAATCGGGAAATGGGGGAGGGGTGCCAAAAATTTTCGATGTATTGCTCAAGACTGCCCCAATAGATGTTCGATAAGATTTCTTCTGAAGTTTTCTCACCAAGCCGTTATGATATGTTCCTACGGTGTCTTTTAAAAAAGAATTATTTGCCCTGAAATTCAAGTGATCGATGTTATTATCGAAGAAGAGCCAGCAATGTATAAAACGCTGATTTTGAGGAAAATAATGTGGAAGTCAACAGCAACAAAGTAGTTATGACATTAAAAACGTTGTAATAAAAAAAATTTGTTTCATTATGGGAAATTACAAAACAAACTTGCACGACTTTAATATGATACTATCTTCATAAGATGTCGAGTAAAATGTAGGCGCCAATTAATCACTAAAAAGTTTCATTACCCAAACTAATTATAGCTTGGAATTTAAAATTAAATGTAAGACATCAAGCATAATTACTCAGACAATTAAAATTGTAAATTGAATAATTGGCCTATTTCTAGTTTATTTGGTACTAGTTAAAAAATAACTAAATAATTCAATCCTTAAGAAGCTTCATACGTGCTCTCAATAAAACGCATAGTAATAGCGGTCACAGCCGGAAATTTCTCATAGACCTAGTATCATCTTTTTCATATCGAGATATTTTAATAAACTGTATTTACTAACCGATCATAGCCCTCCCAATACATAACCTCAGGGAGTAGGAATCGTAATCTTTAGTGCCTAACAATTTTTTGACGAACGGTAATCCAGAGATCAGGACTTATCAGAGCATAATGAATTCCACGTCAAAGCAGACACCAAAAAAAGACTAATTTCGTAAAATTTTATTTTCTTCCAAACTTCCGCCAAACTAATAATTCTTTTTCGGGAGGTTGGAGGGAGAGAAGTCGAGGATGGATAGAGAGAGAGAGAGAGGTAGGGTGAAGAGAGGTAGGAAGGGGAAGAGCGGGTGACGATGAAAATTATTCGCACACGATATCCAAACCCTACCCTACCCAGACTGCCAAGCACTTCTCATCACGTTTATACCTCCTCCCCCTCTCATCCATCCACCCACCTCCCTCCCACCCTCCCCCTCATCCCACCTCTCTTACTCTCCCTCGCGCCCTTCCCCCTTTTTACCTCCTCCCTCTTTCCGCGATATTGAATTAACAAGGGGAGGAGGAGACGCGGAAGAGATGTAGCGGAGGGTGTGGGGAGGGGAAGGGGGGGGGGGGGGGGGGGGGAGGCAGGGGCGTCAAGCAAAAGAGCGAGAGAAAAAGGGTGAGAGGAGGAGGAGGGGGTTGAATGGAAGGGAACCGAGTCTGCGAGTCCAAAACCTTGTTTGTTTCCTCTGACTATTTTAATTAAAACTGCCCTCATGAACTCTTCCACAAAGCTTCATCTGGATTTTTTTCTCTCTCTCTCTCTCCCTCTCCCTCCCTCCCTCCCTCCACTCCTCTTCGTTCCTTCGAACCCACTCAACCCCGCCATTTCTCCCAGCCAAGGTGAATACAAGAGAAGAAAACAAGGAGGAGAGCCGTTACGCGAGATGGAGCAAACAATATTTCCTCCCTCTCTCTCTCCCTGCCTTCTTCCTCCCTCGGTGTATAAGAAAGGTCCGCAGATAAAGAATGAGGTGAATGAGAGACTGAAAAAAAAATAATCCCGAGAGGACAAGTCGGAAAATATATTTTCTCTCACCCGCGCCTTTTTTTTTTTACTCTCCCGAAAAAAAAAGTCCGGCAGTTTTGAAATTATGAAGGAAATTGGAATGGAAGGTAGATATAGAAAGTCTTGGAGGGTGTGAGAGAGAGAGAGAGAGAGAGAGAGATGGGTGCAAAGGAAGGAAGAAGAAAAAATAATAATTTTAAGACCCAAGGTTGAGGAGATGGGAAATGGAAAGAAAAATTATCGTGTGATTTGAGTATCTCGGAGACAAATATTAATAATTTGGAAGGGACAATAAGGAGGAGGGTTTGAAAGGGTTTCTGATGAGACGTAGGGAGAGAGAGAGAGAGAGAAAACGAGCATTTTTCTCCCGTGAGGAAAGGAATACGTACAAGGGAGAAAGGGGGGAGTTAACTTTTTTTTATTCCACCGTGAGGTGTATGTAGGGGTGGGTGCCGTAAATGTGGGAAGGGGTCGGTGGAAGTAATGGTTAGGGCCGAAAGGAGGGGGGTATGTAAGTAGTGGGCAGGGAGAAGATTGGAAGGGCGCAAGAGAGGGAGGAAAGAAGGGAGGAAGAGATGAGAAAAGCAAACGAAAAAGGGGGGAGAGAATAAAAAAAATGGAGAGTTCAGGGGACAAGCGAGCGTCAGAAACAGATCCTCAAGACTCGTGAAGTCACTTTAATGATTTTTGGAGACAGGGGGATGAGAGGTTTGGTTAGAAGAGGGAGAGGAATGAGAGGTGAAAGAAGAAAGGGGAGGAAAAGGAGAAGGGGAACGAGTTAGAATTAGAATAATGATAATAAAAACTGGAAAAAAAATGTACGCTATAAAGGAGTGCGTGATGTGGCGCAGTAATCGAGGCTCCGAAGACCTTTACCTACAGGATAGGAAGAACCTGACTAAAGGAGCAATAACAAGGAACTCACGATCGTACCTTTATTTTTACTGCTCCGTAGGGAAATGCATTTCCAGCATCGCGAAGGGATTACTACAAGAATAAATCTGTCTCTGAAAAATAATAAAAGGCTGAAATATTTCGATTCATGCCTGCAAATTTCTAGAGAGGCGCTATAAACATAACGAAGGACGTGTTTGATTTCTAAATTAAGGAAAACTCGTAAAATGTGCATTAAAGGCTAATATTGACTCAAGTTCCATTTAAATAATTTTTTAAATAACCTAGAACTAATTACTATAAGCGTTATTAAAATTACTATTATTAAAAAAGAAAATATCTTCCTTCGTGCATTAATTGATACGGTTTAGGAATTAGTGAAAATGTAAAATGAGCATGTTGTTTATTCCATACAGAATAACTATATAAGATTGTTAAATCATGCCGTTAATCCTTCAGTGTAAAACATTACTATTTCTACTATATACTAAATAATTTTCGCGAATATTCGAATCACTAATACGAAACCTATAACCTTATATTTTAAAATTAACTTGTCATAAGCGAATTTTCGGCCTAAGAGGAACAAAATTTAACCAGAGACAGACGGGATAATTAAATCGTATGTTTTTAAAAAGTTTTTTACTCATCCAAGACGAATCGGACAGCGAGCGAAAAATCATCAGCTTAATATTTTTCGAGGTTCAAACAAGATCCGTCAAATTTATCCAGGGAAAAATATCTCCCAGACAAATTTTCTCTCAAAAACATTCCTCCTGAATAAAATAAGACTTTCCCGAAGTTTCAATAAGCAATAACTTCCTACGTCCTCACGGGGAAAAAGATTTGGAATTCTAATCCCAAATTCTCAGTTATTAAAAACATAAGCCCTTCCGTGAAAAAAATAGAATTATTAAAACCTCCGAGAATCAATTTGCAAAGCGGCCCTCACTCCGCGCCAATTTCTCCCCGCCAACCTCCATCTACTCCCAATTTTCTCCTCCGTCCCTCTCCTCCATCCATCCCTTCTCATTTCCCGATGCTTTACGCCGCCATTCCATCGCTCGAAAGTTGGTAATTGGTCCCAAGAGTGTGGGTATTAATGTCATCTTCTCGGGGGACATGTTCATTTCGCTTCCCCCGCAATATCCTGAGAGATATCTGAGCACGCGACTAAAGATCCTCTTCGCCTCTCTACCTTTACGTTAAGAAAGATGAAATGCAAATCTCTTCGGCTCATCCATTTCCTCCATCCCGTCAAAATCCTGCTCCTTCCTCGGAAACCTGTCCCGTAAATCATAAGAAGCGTTGATCCCTGAAGACAAAAATGCCGTGTAATTGAACTACGGCGAATATGGGATTTCCGCAAAACCGAGTAAAACTCTGTCTAAACCTATGCGAATTAAATAAATAAATATATGTATATGTATGTACATATATATGTATATATGTGTGTGTATATATATATATATATATATATACACATTTACATACATTCTCGGGTCACCTAGAAGTCGAGTAAAAGGTCAACTCGCATTATTTTTAAATCCAGACCCCGCTACTCCCGTGTAAAAATTCGTTATCAGTTGCGCTGCAAAGGTTCCTCCCGAGGAAATAAACGTAGCAACAAAGCGGACGGAAATTTTTACAGGTCAATTATGTTTCATTTTAAAAAAAAAAACGGATCGGAAGCCAAAATTTTTTTTAAAAAGCCGTTCCTAATTTGCTTTTCGACTCAAACCAACTCAACCGTGTAAAATAGCAAGCGTCCTTTTACGGATTCTGGTCGACTTCAAAATGACCGCAATTGTTCACACGCGTGGAGTTTTTTTTAAAGCTTTTTAATTAATTTCGCGGCATCCTATAATAAACCCATTGTATTTTTTAAGCGCGTTTTCAATTTTGAGCTCCTTTTATAAAGAAAAAAACTTTTGAGGGCTCGTCGGAGTAATTTACCAAATCTCCTTCTCCCCTGGTGTAATTTTCCTTTTGGAACTTCAGTAACCATACGCTTTAAATGTTTCGTTTGTTTATTTTTGTTGCCTAACGTGTGATTTGATTCTCGAAAGATTTCTAAATTCTTTTACCTCTCTGTTGGCCCACATTAACCTCATCGGTTGCATATACAGAAGGGATATGACATTTAAGAAAATTGTTTCACCGACAAGAGAATCTATAATTTTTTCTCTATAATTACAGTCGGTGGATAAATCAATTGATTAGTCATAGAAATATGATCGAGAATAATGAGGTATTGCAGTTAATAAAACTGATTTAAAATCCATTAAATGAACACCAATGATGGAAATTGATTTAAAGGATAAAACGAAACATTTCAACTTTTAAAACGAATGCTTTCATAATCAAGATTTAATTAAATACCAATAGAAATAACAATGGTCTCACGTTAGTATCAAATCATATTTAACGTTATAACATCTTAATACTCCATTGCGTTAATACTAATTCATTACAGAGTAAATTTCTTCGTTGTATGCGAGTTAAAATTGTTTTTAAACATTCAGAAATATTTATATTCGGTGCTAAAAATTAACTAAAGCTTTTGTTCTACAGTTGTTGAAAGAAACCAAAATACTAGCCCAAATTACTACGGGCAAAGTGAGAACTGTGATGTCACGCCAGAGTAGTTAAATTACTAATCCCTTCCCAGCGTAATTTATTTATCGTTATTGAGGAGGCATCAGGGGGAAGCGTTTTCGCATATATATATATATCCACGAGAGGGGTCGTTGGAATTCCGAGAGGAAGATGGAACTGGAAATGCAACGGAGATGGGGGGAAGTGGAGAGGTTTAGAGGGGCGGACTATGCTGAGGGTGTGATCGTCGTACGCTGGGGGTTTTGAGTAATAACTTGTCACCAGAGGCGATTATTAACGGGTCGTGTCGATTAATCGAACCAATTAATTCTGTAAATGGTTTCTCAAGAAATTTTATTCAGTAGTGGGGAGTAATTACGTCGGTTTTGATTACTTTTTTGATTAGAGTTCTTTTTTTTCATCTCCGACCCTCGTGAGGAATTAATTAAGTCGATTTTATTTCTCGCAAGGGAGAAAATACGTTCCTGGAAAAATAAAAATTAAAGCGTCAAATCTGAGTTTTTTTCACTTTTTTGCTGCAATTTCCACTCCATGACGCAAGTGATCCTGATAACGCTACATAAAGATTTCGTTACGCATTTTCTCTGCCACTGCTTTATCCTATATATAGATGTGGTAATACATTGGTGTGCGCTAAAATTAAAAACGGTTAACAGCTAATGGCTAACAAAAGGATCACATTTTTGTGATAGCTTTGGTATAAAATTCAAACAATCAATAATGATATTTGACAAAATATTTCGGTACTTAGGTATTATCTCCAGGACCTTCGCAGGTCTCAACAACAATGGTTTCATTGAGTTAATTTAAAGCTTGCTAACCCATGACTGATCGGCCCGTCGCGACATTTACAAACCCGATCACCGGACAACGGGGAGGGATAGTTTGGTTCCAGCAAGGTGAAGGGCGCGGTAGCGCCCGGAGACAACTAAATTAAAAACAAAGCGTGCCGAAGGCACGCCAATATCCTCTCCATTTGCGGCGCAACAGTCAAGCGAGATATAATTCCTCTGTAGACTACAGATATCTGTTAGTAGAAACCAATTCAACCTTGTTCTCTCCACCAAAACATGGTAAATATGAATAAATAAATAGCATAATTTAGAATGTTATAATCATAATTATATCTCCCTTGACTCTTACGAGATATAATTTATAATAAAAAAATTATTAATAATTCTCAATTGCTCATTAAAGTTTTGGCTAGGAGTTTCATGAAATCAGAGTACTACATTCGTCTGTTTTTAAGCATAATCGCCGACTTTTTACCAATGTTTTTAGGGAAAACTTTATTTTTAAAAGAAAAAAGAAAATAGAAAGTAATAAATAACGCTACTGAAGTATTTGCATTCTTTCCACTAAATACAATCATCTTATTAACTTTAAAACTAAAAAATACTTATTTTCTACTAAGCCTAATTTGCGAAGATGATTAAACATGCACTTGCATACTTCACAGTGCAAGCTCATTCTATAAATAGTTATGGTTTTAAATTTTCATTTGTTGAATGCACAAAAATCCCCTTCTCCTGATACTTTACTTACATTTTGTCACATTAAGCGTGTTCATTCATTGTGTTGCCCTAAATATGTTCCACTGTTTCATCTCATTCGCAATCTAATTTAAATGTAACTTTATCATTGATAAGTACACAAAGTAACACTAAATATTTACTTAATAAGTTTTTAACTTAACTTTATAAGTTTTTAATAAAAACTTTTAAAAGGTAAGCAATAAATTTTTGAGTTACAGCTAATCATAATAATAATAAATATTTAGCCATAAAACAACAGTTTCCCAATTTACTATAAAGCTTTCATTTAGCATAAGGTTATAACTTATGTACACTTTTACTAATGAAAGATGGTTTATGAAAGTCATTTGCTATATTTGCTAAAACCATCAACCGAAATATTTGTAAATGAACAACATAAATGCCGATGAGTAATTATTTACTGAACACACGTAAATTAATCACTCTTTCATTTCTTAGAAAAATTTGTCGTGATTAAGCATAAAAATAAAATCACACAAACTAAAGTATTAGCTTGAAAATGATCGATAAGAAGAACACTAGGTAGGTATAGCTATTAAGAAAATTTGCGGAAATGCATGCATGCAAAAATTAGTGTACATTAAAAGCTTATTGTTAAGAATTTTAAATCAAATCTAGAGTTGATACAATATTTTTATTGGAATTTTTCTTTACAATTTTCATAACTATATATTCTTTCCAGCGTTTCTTGTATTTTAATCAGTTCAGATTTATAGATAATAAATAAATACTTGTGATGAAATTATTAAAGCTCAATCGGTAATCGAAAGGAGACGCTATCAACATTCGACAGCTAAGGAGATTTTCAACTTCTCGTCGCCTACATGTCTCCCACAAGAGGATCAATGCAAGCGGGGAAATACGCTATAAATACCTTATTTTTATCAGCGGGCTGGAATTATGCTTGAATAAATTATATAATAAATTACCACCACCTAGAGAATTAAATAAAATACCTGCCATTTATAACTTAAAAGTCTTAATACTGTCTCGCGAGGAGATATACCTCTGCTTGAACCCAAACACGAGAGCAATAAGGGGAAGAATTACGGAGTTGGAAATTACATACCTCAATCGTCAAACAGGTTTCTAATGGTAACGACCATAAAGATTATAACACAGCACTCACGGGAGGTAAAGATACAAAATAATGAATACCTCCCAAAAAATAAGATATTTCAAGTGATCTATTTATGTTTTTTTATATTTTTTAATTTTATAATTTTTCAATTAAATAAATAAAATTGGCGTAAGAGAGTTGACAAGGAGGGGATGGAAATAAAATAATATTTTGGCTGCCAATCCTCCTCACTCAATTCTCCATTATAGGAGAGCTCTCTTCGCTGTCTACTCTCTCACACTCCCTTTTCCTGAAGGTACCCTAACATACACAATAGATCCCCCGATAATTTACTAACTGAACAAAAGAAAAATGTATGCCTATTTTTTCGGATATTCTCGTTATATTCCAGAAGCACTGCTACGAGTTCACTCTCGCAACTATGGTATGCGCTTTTACACACGTACTTAAAAATTTACCTTAATAATGACAGAAGTTATACCAAAATAAAATGTACAAATTACGAACGAGATAAATTTGTAAACGATCATCTAAGATCTTAGCGTCCGCAGAGTGCCATACGTATTTTATTATAAAAAAACATTAGATTCCAAATATTTTAGGATTAAAATGGCGAGGGACCTAGCCGTAGCCCTTCCCCAACTCAAAATTACTACCACAGGGCCCACAAGAAGCGAGAGGCGTGAAGGTAATGGAATTAATTCTTCCTAATATAATATTTTTATATTACAAAATACATATGTATATTTTAGTGAAAGATATTATTTCTAACAAATCAAATTCGTGGGCTGAATGAAACCATTTGACCCGCCCTTTTATTTATAATAAAAAAAATAATCTCCCCTCCAAACGATACCGATTGAGCATATATATGGAATCTGAATCTTCATAAGTGTATCACAGAAAAGGCGCAATTTTCTTCGTAGGGAAGTGCCATCGATGCCACGTAAAGCCAGCAGAAAATGATCGTCGACGTTTTTTAAATGAAATCAGAAGCCATCTGAAAAAAATATAAAATTTTCGGTTACTTAAGTTTTTTAAATACAGGTATTCTTTATAACATATGAAACCAAATACAAAACTAAAAGAAAATATAATCAAGATAAAATAAAACTTAATCGGATGCTTTCATTAAATCTTGTTTGAAGCAAAGAAAAAATTATGGAGGAATGAATATCTATCGGTCGCATGTTTTTCTTTGCATCTCATTGTCAGCATAAATTTCTGTTTGCCGTTTCGTCTAACAATACATTTTCCCATGGATTTATTCAGAGCTGAATCAGTAATCTGTACCGAATGAATAATTTAATGACTCCTTCATTTATGCCTCTCAAGAACATTGAAGACGAATATTTTCTAGATGGAATGTACATATAGTATGATCGATTGTTTCTTGGCTTTAGGATTGCAGTTCGTCTTTTGCTCAACGTGGGGCATATTCTATCGCACGCCAATCATTCGCTGCTCTTACGCGGCAATACTCACGAAATTCCTACGCAAGTAACAATTTAAAATTATAGATGAAATCGGATGAAATGAGTGAAGTTTATTTATCGTTAAAATCAGATTTGTTGTCATTAAAAAATTGTGGATAACAATAAGAGTGAAAACATAGTTCATCATTTATACGCGTGCTCCCATCCCCTAAAATTCGAAATACAGAGAAGATAGGAGATTTCCGATAGTTGAACACATATTGATAAATTCATCAAAAATCAGAAAATCCATTATGACAAACATAACACCGGGAAACATTAAAGAAACGCTTAAAAATAATTTCGCCGAATACATCTCATTTAGGTAATCGTTTGACAGAGTCGTTGTATCACGTTACAACAACATCTACGTATTCAAGACCAAGGGACGCTCCGAACCTCCTCCCTCGGTCCTTTTGGAGGGAAGATATTCTGGCGGTGGCCGAATGAATTGGGTGCAAGTGATGCATAAATCACGGTTCCGAGGTGCTTGGTGGCGACGGGAGTCCTTCTAATCCCACGCCCACCCCGGTCGACCCGGAGGCCTCGATTATTCAGCCTCCCTCACTCTCTCGCCGACACCACAATGGGATATTCGAAGACTCACATCCATTGTTCTCAACCTCGGCGTGTTAAATGTCCTCCATTACTTCTTCATGACTCCGCATTCTAACGTCAAGCAGGACATTATGAAGTTCACTGGTCCATGAGGGCCATGCGTTGACTTCAATGGAAAGCGCTACCGAGATTCCAGTAGATAAACCTTGTAAGAGCGACTATGCTGCTAAGGTTAGGGTTCTTCGCTATTACATCTTGAGACGGTCGTTTTATCAGTCAATGTTTCGAATGGTTGTTTGTAGTACATTTATGTATTTAGGGATGTAATAAAGTGTTACTACTCGGCGTAAGGTTTGTTTATTTCCAATAGATTTTTCACTTAACCGAAATATTAATACTAAATTGCTACACTAGATGGTAGATAAATATCAAAAATTGATATAAAAAATGTAACTGTCTAACATACGTTAGTAACACAGAACCCAACCGTAAAATTTTGCTTATTACATCTTTGATGAGGTTAACTTGTCCTAAGGGACCGAGTCCGATTTAACAATTTCATAAATTATTTGCATAGTAAAACAATTGCATGAAATATATGTAATGGTTCTAAACAGAAACAATTCTCTCTTTCCGCTAGGGTTATTTTATATATCAAAATTCCAAACATTCCTATACAATTGTAATACATTTTCAATAACAAAACCTACGACAGATGCTATTCTGTAGATCTTATACCTTACTACTGATATAATTTTATGGAGAAACTGGAGTAAAATATAACTGTGAAAATTTACGAACCTTACCGTCCAAAAAACGTGCGATTTGGATAAGTATACCTCATCACATATATGTTTTTACTTCTAACTTAAATGCAAAAGTTATCCTGCGTTTTAAGTGGCCTAAACAAAAACACGTAAAAACTCATAAACCTTTTTTTTTCACGTATCGTCCCACCAAAGAACCGAAATAAACGGAAACCGGTCCGAAAATTAATTCATATTCCAGAAAGCGGAAGGATCTCTTTCCGACCGAACTATGGGAGAGAAACAGAAGCTATGCGGAGAGATGGAGAGTAATGTAGCAAAAACCTCCGAGGCATCTCAACCTCGCCAGCAAAAAAAAATATATATATACGGAGTCCGCACACACACAAACGCTCTTCTACCTACTCTCCCCTTAAGCCCATAAACAAAAAGGAATCCCCACCCTTCGGAGTAAATAAGAGAAAGAGGGGAGGAGTTTTGAGGGGGTGGAAGTGAGAAACCAAGCGGTGGGCGTGTCGCTTTAATACGAGCGTGAGATATACACACACGCGAGACATATAGAGAGAGAGAGAGAACGGAGACGAGCGTTGACAGCGCGACGCCAGAGGTGTGCGAGAGATTCAAAGGGAGCGAGAAGGAGAGGAAGAGAGAGAGAGCGGGTGAAAATGGATGAAAGGAGAAGGGGGAGAAAAGAGAGAGAGAGAGAAGAGGCGTCGGAAGAGTCGAGGGAGGAGGCGTCGGCTGCTGCAGCGGCGACGGCGTCGTCTCTGGGAGATGCGAGGGCGTTTTTGGGGAAGGAGGAGGTTAAAGGCGTCCTGGGGGGGCCGAATCTGTCAAAAGCACTCACCCACGGCACGCATCCACTAGCAACACACGCACGTATAAATAAAGGATCCCGGCGGCACTCTCGCTCAGCGTTCCAGCTATTCTCTTCCTTTGCAGACAATCATCTAGTTCTTAACCCTTTTTTGCGTAATACGCTGTATCCCTTTACGTACCCGTGGGGACGAGGATGTATTTTTTTCCGTGGCGACCTTATCCCTTGTGGTCATCTGAGGGAGATGTTCTGTCGAGCGATGGAGGGTTGGTTGAGTGTTTCGTCGAAACAAAAAGACGATAAATGTTGAAACCGCATGAGGGTGCTATAAGGAGCGTGTTTGGTTTCGATTCCAACCCAGTCGTGAAAGCTCTATCGAGGATAAGATGAAAGAATGCCGGAAAGGATTCAATTTTACTCATGTTTGTTTATGAGATATTTTTGTGCAAGAAGAAGCTATGAAATCGGAAGTGATCGTTTAACTTGCTTAGTTTGGGGGAAAACAAAAAAAGCTTAATCTGATACAAAATTCAATGAAAGCACTAGAAGCCGCTGATTATTATGACTGGCTATTGTTATCATCTGGTTATTATATTCAATGGCAGAATTCCAATAGCATATGTAGTTTAAGAAAGGTTGCCGTTTGTTGTTATCAGTGGCTTAATACTTATTAAGCTGAAACCAAAGTCAAAGTATCATGCGGCATCCATCCGCATTTCTATCGCCCTCAAACATGCAAGAAAAATAATGTTGTACCATGATTTTTCCAAATAGATGCAATTACTCTGCATCCAAGCATCGATGGAATCTCGCAAAAACTAAACCCACATTTATAAATCAGCCTTAATAATCGTCCACCCGTTCTATATAAATTCTCGTTTCAGATTCTCTCTCTCGCTTTCTTCACTGCTAATAAAAAGAACTCATATCCATATCGGACCGTGGTAACTAACTATTCACAGCGAAAATGAATCAGCAAATATGCTGGAGTTTGGAATCATTCTCCGTCCGACTAACGACGCAAACATATCCCTCTAATAATTTCATAGACGCACTCCTGTCAACGGCAAAGTGACCTTATCGATTTCGCATTTTAATCCGCAATTACGCAGCACAATGAGAGATCAGTGATGCGAAGTCCACAACCTTATTGCGCGTGCACCCTTCTCGGATAGCGTAGCTCGAGGGGAGAGGAGAGAGACTCATAGAAATAGGAAATCCGGAAGAAGGAGAGAGAGAGAGAGAAAAGGGAGGGTATAAAAGAACATTGGACGCAAGGTTGAATAAGGGAAATTGCAACGTCGGAAAAGTCGAACACAAGAGGAGAGACATCTGCAGTGGACGTCCAAGTGGGTTGTTATCCTCTGACGCCGCCACACCTCCGACTTCTCCTTCCACCCTCTTTCTCCCCTCTTCTCCTTAGGGGCCACGCAAGTCCATCCATATCCCAATTCCCCCTTCCTCCCACACTCCCTCCATCGACTACTCGACAAAACCCACTCTCACACAAAAGTACCATGTCCCCTATTAAGGAAGGGTACAAAGAAGGGCGTCCTCAAAAATTGAGCGAGCGAACCAAGGGTTAAAATCGGATTGGAAGGGAATCGATCAGGCCAAGATTGAGACGGTTTGAAGTAGAGAAAAGAAGATGACGAGTGGTCAGGAGTCTTGGGAGACAGCCCCTCCTTTCATGGTTCCTGACGCTAACATGGTACCATCATCTTCTCTTCCTCCGGTCGTTATAAAAGTGCTATGAGAGGCAATCCGCTCTGCTTGGGAAAGGGACGGACAGACAGATGACGGAAACGTACTTGTTAAGGGTTATTGCGAATGTGCCCAATAGAAAGCGTGCGAGATCCATCTGTCGTGTAAACGTTTATTGAAAATTATATCTGCTTTATAGTATATTGATAACGATTTTATTGGTTTTGAAAAAGAAAAAATTGGGCAATTGTGCGTATTTAAATATAAATGTAGATTCTATTTGTTTTTAAAAATTGCTGAATGCGAATAAAATGTTACTTAATGATTCTAAATAACCGAAGAGACTATTTCATTATTAATCGCATAAATCAAAAATATTATTGCGATTCCATTCGCGCAATTCTATTTACAAAATAATTTTCTTAAATTCTGATATTTCTCTATAAAATGGAATTATTGCTTTCACAAAATAAAAATTTCCATAAAAAACATGTATAGCGAAAATTACGAACGATTATTTAAGGACTTGAATAAATCGTTTAATTTTAAGTTTGATTCATTTTCATGGAGGAAAATTCTATAACCTAATAACATTTAGAGATAAAGGAATAATAATTCATTCCAATCCGATAACGCGAACAATATGAAGCGGATTAAATTTCAACTAAATCACATTCTTCTAGGTCAGTGCTTCTCAACCTTTTTTGCTCCACGGCACACCTTCATGCATAAGTACTTAAGAACATCGCGGCACACCAAACCACCCCTAATTAATTTTACTGAGTAAATACTCATTTTTAAACTAAAAAACTAGCGTAACAAATAAAAGTCACAGTTATATTAGATTGTTACGATTGGTAAAGCAATAATTGTATAATTTTATTGTATATTTTACTGTTCTAGGTTATGGAGTGATTAATTTATGAACAATTAACGGCATTAACTTATTTAATAACTGCATTTTAAGAGCCTTAATGAGTTGCTACAGAAATTTCAATCGGAGAAAAATTCGTGAAATGACTTTTGATCGAGACAAAATCATTCATTTATTTATTCTTTTTCCTTTGAAACCAATTCTTAGTTTAAATATTTGCAGGTGAATTCATACGCGTTAATTATTCATTCATTACAATCTCCATCTAAAGTAAACGCACTTTTATTCGGACTTCATTTATTTTCGGTAACCATATTTTCACCAGCTTCGCATATAACACCAATCCTATCATCGAACCCATTTTACGGGGAAGCCTGCTATGCTGAGATACCCGGTGCGAACCGGGTACGAATCCTGCGAAAGTAGGATTTTCAGAGGTTTAGCGGCCCCCTATTTGCGTGTTTGGAGGATAACACGCAAATCACCGTTCTGTCCTTCGGAAGAGACGCAAAGCCTTTGGTCCACTTGGTGCTTCTCGATAAGAGTAGGACAATGCCGGCACCGGGTTTCCCTCCTCCCTTGCTTTGTGATTTAGACTCAGACGACTACTAGCGCTAGAGTCGTTTGAAGTCACAAGGTCTCACAAATCACAACCCATTTTCCTTAGATAGGTGAAAATCGGCCATATAACTTTAGAAGACGTACGAGGTGAAAGGTCAAATAAAGATAGGAGGAGACTGGAAGGTTAGGGATATATCATAAGCGAACACTAAAGGGAGTAGTGTATAAATGCTATCCCTTGGGGGAGAACGGTAAAGAAGAGACAGATTGAAAATGATTGAGGGAGGGGGAAAAGGAGTCCAGATTGAGCTGAAGAAATAGGGTGATGGGTCGGAGTGCTTTAGTCGAGCTTAGAATGGAAGCCAATATTGTGGCAACATGCGGCATCTAAGCCTGGATGAGGCAGGAGGGAGATGCAGGGGTAGGGGACAGGGTGAATTAGTCACGTGGCCAACATACCTCCCCTCTTATCTTTTTCCACATCAAGCGCATGCGTTGCCTTCGCCCACCCCTTATAATCCCTCCTACTCCGAGGGGTTTATACCCTGCCGAATCAACCCCCTCCACGAACACTAAAAATCACCCCTTTCATTTTCTGGAACCTCTTCTCCTTTGGACTTTATTTCTTTCTTATTTTTTTGACTTCTCGATGGGCAATCCTTACTCTTAAATCCCTCGTAACTGATACGATCGTTTGCTCCGTGAGAAAATAGAATAGGAATTTTTATTCCCTATTTCCTCTAAATGTTATTATTTTCAGAATAAAACAAAGTAGTGTGGCTCAAAGCGTTAAAAAGTTCTATAAAGCAAACTAAATTGAACTGGTTAATATAATCACCATTAATGTACGAAAATACTATAGTTGGACGCCGTTTACTTGGAAAAAATTGTCGTTATTCCCGCAATTTTTAATATTTCCGGAAAAAAGTTTGTTAAAAAATTAATAGTTTTATATATCGAGTAATTATTTTAAGCGAGACGTAAAAATTTTCAGGAACGGCTACAACGGTCATTAAATTTTCTAATAGCCCGAATATATTAGTTAACTCTTGAAAATACCGAATGGTAGCATTTCACGAGAAGATATTTCATTCCGGCCGAGCGCGTACGACACTTTCATCCCTGTAGCTGTAATATGCACGAAGAGTATCGTTTAAATGAATATGAATAATTCTCCCACGAAGATACACGATTGGATAAAAAAAAATCAATCACCAAACTGACAAGAACCGTAAGACAGACACGTGCGTGACGGCAGTCGCAGGTTTGGTTCGTATGGCTTTGGCGGTGTGTGTTGGGTTGAACGATTCGAGAGAGCGGGCGGTGAGGGGGGAAATGTCGCCGAGTATTCTGGTTTGAACGAGGGCGGGAAGAGGGGGACGAAGGAGAAAGGTCGCTTTAGAAGGGGATGAGACGACGGAACGGGCAGAGTGAAAGGAATACGAGAGATAGTCTCCGATACGAGTGGAAATAACGACCCGAGAAATAGCTCTAATTAATTTCATGACCTGACCACGATCAGACTGAAATCGAGGAAGATTAGGGATGTGCAAGAGAGTCGGGTGGGGGGAAGAAATACGATCGAGAGAAAGTGTTAGAAAAGGCATTCCTTATTTTCCGATTTGACCACGGTGTAATTGGAAGCGTTGAGCAGAAGAATGCTACGAGGGATGTGATGGTTCCTTTCCGCCCCTTTTCCCGTCCTATCTTATTTTCCTATGCGTTTGGCAGTTATAAATTATCCTCGAGTAGACTTTTTAATGGGCTTTCAAGAGGGACGCGGTCATTATGTGGTTTATTTAGATTAAACTACTTGGATTTTTTTTAGGTCTTTGTACTGGGAAGCTAGACCTCCTTGGGCAGTTGCAAAGTTTATCCACAGTTAAAACAAAGTGAACGTAAATTGGGAGTTTAACTGAAATATTAAATACTAACACAGTAGATCATAAAAATATCGGCTAGAAATGTATGCTAAATAATTTTCTGTCTAGTTCTTAATTGAAAATTCATCAAAATATCTGCGAGGATTTCAAAGGGCACCTTCTAGAATTAAAAATTTATAATAAAAGTATAAAATTAACTTTTTATGGCTAAGGGTATCACAAAAACAACATAAAGCTCATCGGTTTATTTTAATTTTACCAATTTTTTACTGAGTGTATTTCTATTTCTTGGTGGGTATAGTACTTTACTCAGGTAAGTGTTGTGTAATACACCAGCCTTGCGAGCTGGAATCATGTGATACCAAGTGATTACAAAATGAGATGATTTGACAAATACGCCACGCGTCTAACTTTACTGAACGGTGTGACAAGTTAATTATTTACTCGCTAATAGATTCGTTATGATTATCGCCATCGAGCTTTGTATTATGATTTATTTATCCAAAAGCGATGACATATATCATGTCACTATAGCCATAAATTTAGGCCAGCGCGAAAGAAAGACCAATAATGAATTAGAAAATTTGCAATGTAGAAAAGAAAGTGACGTTTATTGCAAAACATTTTTGCTATATATTCCGCAAAATAAAACTTTTCTTTCAGTGTTCTATCACCTTTGCCCAAGGCTTAGTCATAATATGAGGAAATACGCTACTGTGTATAACGTTCTCAGAGATTCAGAGAGACCCGGGCCACTTCCAGATTTTGAGATCCCTGGTCACAAAGAAAATTTAAAATAAGCCCCATTTAAAAATTTATTTTTATCATGAAATGAAAATTAATTCTGATCCGAACCCCTTTTGTTCCATTTAGTGAAATGTCATACCTGCCAAAAAATTAACACCCTTGAGCCCGAGGCCCGGACCAAATGTCCCTCCTGATTCGCCCTGGTTCTAACCACGACACGTGCATAACGAACGTGAATTTTCGCTGTTTTGGGAAGAGCAAATAATCTAACTGATAATATATGTAGGTCCGATGGCCATAAAATTATTGAGAAAACCAGATTTGCATGTCGGTTACGCGTAAGCTGCCATCGGCGGCAATTCACCAATAGATTCTGTTAATGAAGTTATGCTCTTCAAGAAACGGAATGGTCGTCTGACAGGTATCCGGATGTTGTGAATCCCATTCATAACACTCTCTCAAACTTCAACCCTGCGAAGGGTGGGGGGTAAGATATTATTACGAAGTGGTGAAGCGATGGAGATCGCCAAAGCCTGGTCGCAACGAATGCACCCCATCGTCGGCTCGCCATTCGAACCTAGATGAGACCCACCCCATGGAGGTAGTAGGGATAACCAACGCCCGCAAGAGGAAGAAAAAAAGGAGATGGATAGGAGAGGGAGAGGGAAAAACGGCTCAGAAGGATACGCCCTCCTACCCTACTGATGGTCCTACAGTAATTCAAGCAAATTATACTCCCCTCCTCCACCTCCCTTCCTCCCTCTCCCCATCCGCCACCCAAAGAACCAGAATGTCTGGCCCTGATGGTTCTTAATTCCTGGCGTGTTTCGGAAGTCTACACCACCCCCCCCCCTCCCCAAAACACACCCGCAGCTTAAACAACCTCCGGATAGGGAGGAGTAGTGAGAGGGGGAAGGGAGGGAGGAGAAGGTAGGACCGAAACGGGGGAGGGTTTAAATCATTGTACGCATTTATATCGTACAAGGATCGGGCATCGAATTATCACAGGAGAGAGAGGGACTTTCAGCAGGACCTTCCTCTTTCCGCACCAACGCCCGCTTATCACTTAAGTGGAGGGCGGAAAAGGGGATGTCAAGGGCAGGCCGAAACGTAAGGGCGGGCCACGCGCGGTCAAAAACCCTTCCCCTATTTCGACCTGGTCCTCCCTGTCCTCCCTTCAAACCTCCTCCCCCCAACCTCCAAAAACTCCCCGTTAGCTAGTGTCCCCGGACCACCACAAAAGGACCTTTAATGCGGGAATGGGAGGGGTTTTTAGACCTCCCGGTGCTAATGCAGCACCATTTCGGGAACCATCATATATATAGCAGGTCTTACTCTCACGCTATCCCTCCTCCCTCTCAATGAAATCATTATTTCACTCTCTCTCTCCTTCTACCTCTCTTGAGGAGAGTGGGTTGAGAAATGGAGAAGAGTGGGGAGGGTTTTCGAGAGGGAGGAAAACTCTGAGAGATGCTGAGGAGGTTTGGGGTAGGATAGCGAGATAGCGTCATTGAGAACCAAAAGTTTTCATTACAAGAACTTCTGGGAGGCTGAGGTCATTTACATTTTAATGCTGCTCAATATAATCCCCTTCAGATGCAGACGGTACTTAATTACGGGAATCATGGGATGCAATGCGAAGGGAAACAGTAGAGAGAGAGAGAGAAATATATATACGACGACTACGAACAACTTCGGGTAATCTGGAAGGACCATCCATCACTTCCCTCACTGTTTTGGAGATGTCGTTTTCCCCGGGAATGAGCCAATAAAAAGAAAAGGGATTTGAATCATTATCAATGGATAACAATTTTCATTAACTTTTGAGTACTAGCCAAACGGTTGAAAGGAAAATACAACAAGGTCATAAAGGTAGGATTTGGAATTTATATTAATCGGATTATTCAACGGCAAGAAAAAAACACGATGCAAATTATAACAGCGATCATAAATACGGTTTAGTTTTAATTGGAAGCGTCGTATCTCATATGGAAATACTTTCTATAATATAAAGAGAAATTTGCTCGTAAATAAAGTCATAAGAGGCTTAAGCAAAATGTATAATGATGTATTATAAATTTTCATCAAAAAACAATTTTAGCATAATTATTTTGAGATTTTTTCGAATTTAAATCAATTTTATAACACTTGCTATATTTTTTAGCGTTACGGACAGAGGAAAACAAACCAAAAATGTCCGATGAATTATTCCGTACTGAATTTGGCAAAATCTGGTTGTTAAAATCTTAAGAAGTATTTCGGCTTTCATGTTCTTGCAAGGATGCTAATGATTAATTGGATGAGTTAAAGAGAAAAACTGAATAATTTTTCGAGCATTTTTTTACGAATTGCGTTCCTTGCCCCTCAAATCTTACACCAACTCCTTCCTTTGGGATAGATTATAGAGCTCACCCGTAATCTCAAATTAATATCTTTATCCTCATTTAAGCCTCAAATTACCGAAAAAATATTAACCCTAGAGATGTAAGATTTAGAGAAAAGCTTAACTACGCTCAAACCTGTGTTTAAATATGCAAAAGGATATGATTATAACTTGTCTCCGAGGAATGATTTTACGTTATGTAATGTTTTCATTTATATTTAATATTGTTGTACACTGTTATCGCAGCTTTTTTCGTTTTATTACTGTGTGTACAATATGGGTTTATTCGAGTAATCCTCAGCAACAGATTTTTTCCTATGAGCCTATTCTTTTTAATTTTCAGGAATTGCTTTATATTTGTTTTCTTCGCCTTTGTTTAATTTTTGTCTTTTACATATTAGACATATAGTATATATATATATATATATATATATATTTAGGGCAACTAGGTGTTGTGTCTCTCTTGTGCTGACGAAGGGATCATCCCGAAAGCCCTAACCTCTACAAATGTGTCTCTCCAACACCCCAGCGGCTCTACTTCCGGTAAGTGTTCACTGGGTTTCCTTCAACACCTAGTTGCCCTAAATATCCTTACTTACCTTTCCTCTTCCGTAGTATATATATATATATATATGCATACGTATGTATATATGTATACTATAGATATATATAATTGGAAATCCAATTTTATTAGATAAACTAATAAAAGAAAACAATCAAAAAATAAACCCCACCCCTAGCCTCGCAATGAACCTCTCCAGATTTTTTCATTAAACCTAAATGTCCACGATTGTATCTGTCGTTTAATACCACCATCCTCCATCTCATCTCCGTCAACGCAACGACCCCGTAAAAGAGGGCGAGATAAAGAGAGAGAGAAAAAGACGGTCAGGAAAATAAAAGATAGGAGAGAGGAAACCAAATAAACGGTCGGAGGTGCTAATTGTTGCGGGACTTGAGGTGAGGGACGGAAGGGAGCGAAAAGAGGGGGGAGGAGAGAGGGAGATTGCAAAAAGAGTGGTACGTGCGGGAAGGAGGGAGATGGAGTGGACCCTCTCCGGAACAACCCGGGGGGTGGACATGGGAATGACACAGTCACCACTCCCCCAATCCCACGAGAAAGCCCTTCTGGACTCCCGGCATCCTTTCTCATCCCCCCGCTACTCAGACGGGCGATAATACTCCATCCACCCGTTACCTTCTCTTTCCCTTCCCCTTACCTCATCCCCTTACACCCCACCCCATCCCTCCAATATCCTCCAAGAGCGTCCACAATTGGTGACAAGTTTATTCGACCACCCGCGGAGAGCTGAAGAGGAGTTCCATCTCGTTACCTATCTTCCTTCCTTTCTTTTCTCTTCCTCTCTCTCTCTCTCAATCCCTCCGTCGACTTACGGAAGAATCATTCACGTCGACTACCTCCCGAGGGAAGTAAACTCCCATCTTCGTTATAGATTGGTATCATTCGGAATATAATTCGGGTTGGAGGGTTCTTTCTGCGTTGCTAGGGGTCATATAAAGCTATAAAATTGGTTATGTAATTGTTGTTTTGAGCGAGTGTGTATGATAATAGGTTGAAATTCCTGATAATAAGTGTCACTCAAAACGTCGTATTTATATTTAAACACGATCACAATAAGAGATAATAAAGAATAACAATACAAATAATAAAAAGGGAAGTACTGACATTTTTGAACGATCACAATACTTTCTTTACATACTTCTTATGCGAAAAATGGAAAATTATTTGTTTCTAGAGACATTGCGAAAGTCAGAAAGGACCGATATAAAATGTTTATCAAAGATGCAGAACTGTTGTTTTATAAATATGCACATCCTCATAGATGTGCCTAAGAGTTCCCTTAATAATGAATTAAAATTAAAAATCAGGTAAATGATTGCTTGATTCGGCATTAATAACTTTAAACATCAGACGCTGAAATTAGCAATTTGAAGTAATTATCGTCTTTATTGGGAGCCATTACATTGAGAAAAATGTGAATTAATAACGGTTGATGTCTAATATAAACTTAAGTATTTACGAAAGAATAAGTGTCGATATAAGTCACAATAAGGCATAATTTATTTGAAAAAATAGGTAGAATAGCATGTACGATCATAAATATTTCAGTAATCGTGTGAAATAAAATAATTAAAACGTTAATTCTAATAATCGTCTCCCATTTTCTAAAATAAAATCAACAAATATTTCACGGGCTAACAAGATTTTTGTGGAGACATAATTTGCAAATTAAATCTATAGGCACTTTGCGTTAATATAATTTCGATAAACAACATCCACGCCATTAGTATATGAATTATTGAGAAACAATTTCCATTTGTTGTGGAAATTCTGGACCAATTTACTTCGTTTATATTTGCTTTCCAAAAAGCCGTTAAATTGTTTCATATCGACGGTAGATTCAATCAGCAGACAATTTATACAAGATTTATTTTATTTTTTTCAAAATATGTTAAGCCTTCAATTAATGAGCTCAAAGCTTCGATCGAATGGCAATTTTTCCTCCATTCCGCGAAATCAAGCGAACTTATTATTTTCGGAATAAATAAAAAATGACCCCGCGGAAACAAAAAACCATTTTCACTTGAGTTCGTCTATTCCGACGAAATAGAGTTTGGAAAATTGGTCTTTGCCTAGTTTTTTTGAAAAAAGTGTTTTCTTTAGATCGAAATAATAATAAAACTCACATGCTCGGTATTCCGAAATGAAATTTCACGTGCCTTTCTGACGTTCGTTACTCCGGCATAAGCGGATGCCCGGAGTTGCGGAGGAAAAAAAGTAATGCATTGATTCAATTAAGCTCACGCATGGGAGAGGAGGGTAAGAGGGGAGTTGGTGATTCGTACGTGACGAATCACGGGTTGGTAGGATTTTTCGTGGTAGACCTTGCTCTGAACCCTTATTCGGTGTCGAAATATATTTAAGTCTCCCACCGTACTAATGGATTTCTTCTTCCGCACGAATGATTAGGATCGAAATTATAGCCCGATAAATGGGTTATGGTTCATACCAGCGGTGACGAATAGGACTGAGATGATTGCTACACTCGTGGCGAACATGTTACCTCATTTGCAGTATGTTGCAATATATATGCAGTATAAATGCGGAATAATCTCAAAGTGGGCTTGAGAATGCACATATTATATACTAGCAGAATTTCCCGTTGAATTTCAACGGATTTAGTGAAGCTACTACAGCACAATATACAAACTCTTTAAAATATATTGTAGATACATTTAAAATTACAATTAGCTTTTCTTAACAATTTATCATATTTGCTTGTAACAATCCGTTTCCGAGCCTATTGCATTCCAATATAACGATAATTTTATTTCCTATCATATTACTTTCGCCAAATCCAGCTACATTTCTTGTGTAATTATGCCTCGCTGAAATATTTACTTTTATGTCTTGAAAAAGTAACGTACAGTTGTCCATGAGTGAACACTGACTGGTAGATGTACACCAGATATGTGAGCTTATTTACATTGATAAACATTATAATGTAGAATATAATGATTTTACTTACAAAATATGTAAGATTCCGGTATTCAATAGACGAAAGAAGGTTCAATTACATTCATCAATAAACGCTTCCTGAATAATAATCAGTATCTATTTACGTTGCTAACCATAAACATCGATCGTTTCTTTGCTTAAACAAAATTGCGAAGCGAATAACGCTAAACTTCCGTCTATTCCATATTTACGTATTTTAATGCTTGAAGGAAGAATACCATGCAAGTCAAGAAATTGATTAATACGTGTTATCTTATGGGAAAATGTTAATCCCCTATATTGGCAGCATTGATTAATCCCGGTTGACCAAACCTTGACCATTCACTAAGTTAGGATGTAAGAAAGAATGTTACCAAATTTGGTTATTCTAGCTTTCACCGTTTAGGAGGAGTTCCATGAACAAACACACAAATACACAAACACACGCTTCAAAATATATTATAGTAGAAACTGCCATAATTTTTATCTATTTTTACCCGTAAATTCACTGTCATTATTTATCGTACTACATTTACTATTATTCTTTCAGAAAAATTATCGATTAATTTGTATGCAACAACTAACATATCATAATGGACAGGTGCTTCACTTTTAATTACAAATTTCAACTTTCAGTAACATTACTTTTCCGGCAACGATGTTTAATTGAGCAGGAAAGTAGGGGAAAATATATAACTGATGAGGAGCTACAATTCGCAACATGCCTGAGACATATTCACTACATGTGGCGTGCGGCGACCGTATTGGACACCCCTGATATATATGGTATTGGAAGCGTGGACAACCTAAGGCTGTTTAAGGACTTTTGTCGCATGCGGCCCTCGATAACATTTTATGCTGTCCGAAAAGCTACGATGAAAAATCGATCTGTAAAATTTAACTCATCATATTTTGTTAATCTAAATTACCTTTATCGCTGACATTTTAGCGCTACAAATGTACGTATAGACTTAATTTTCACTTTTATGACACCACAGAATCTCTAATTAACTTCTCATGTGAGCACTTACACGAACCGTTCAAGCATTAGGAACTACCAATGCGGTCCGCCGTGTAGAAAAATTTGCCTACCTTTGCAAAAAACCAACAGTTGGAACGAAATATTCGATCCCGACTTGAAGTACGGAAAGTACACGTTTACTTAGAAGACGTCCATTATATTCACTGTAAAGGTTATCATGGCAAATTACATGCACGGAACATGTGACAATAAAATTAATAAAATATTCACGAATATCCTGCATCGCACTGTAGCTATGCACGTGGTATATTGTAAACAACTGTTATGCTAAGGGAATATAAATTTTCAAATCTTATTTATCCTTGCTGTGGCTCTTCTAATGTTTAGTTTTTTGCCAAATTTGAAACAGGTGACTCTTGTTGTCAATTCTGCCGCCGAATTTTGGTATAATGAAACCCTCATCATTCCGTCGGGATGTAACTGGTTCATAAACCAACTCATAAACCGTCCCCGTAATCGCTATCCGTCAAAAAAGCCGTTGCGATACGTGCGACGATAATAGTAATTAAGTTTCGAGTATTCAACGCTCGGTACAGATAATTTGCCCAATCTTAATTCCGACTCGCGCGATTAAAATTTATCCCATTTTCAGCCGTTTTGTTTTAAACTTCGAAAAATCACAATTATTTTTCTTTATTTAATCGTTCGCTTAACTCGAAATTTTAAGCGGAGAAATAATTTGCCTCGGACCAACTTTTACAAAAAAATTTGACCAAAATTTTTGCGGTTTTTTAGGAGTTATAAATATTTGCATTTCGATAAGCTCCATCCGTCTGCATGGGGTGTTGATTATCCGTTATCGTGAGCAAACGGTTCACAGCCTACCAACAAGGGAGCAAGGGGGAAAGGGACGGGGAAGAGGTGGGAGGGAAAGGGGGAAGGGGGTGGAAAGTCAGAGAGGGAGGAAGCCGGGAGGGAATGAACACACATCGATCTGGTTTGCCTCTTCTCTGGACCACACAAGCCATTCCATTTCATTTAACCAGCAGAGAGAGAGATACGGAGAATGCAAGGGTAAGGGAAGAGGTAGGGGGGTGAGGTAGAGAGAGTCCGGGAAGGGGAAAAAAGGGGGAGTGTAGCGATGTTGAAAAAACAAACAGCTTTTCAAAGTGAAAAAAAGATACGGGAGGGTGGGTGGGGGAGGGGAGAGAGGTTACGGCATCGGGAGCGAAGCAATTACACCGAAAATTGATAAAAACGAAATATTTTTCCGAAAAACACAAAATAAAACAGCCAATCACTGAAGTGGCGGGGTTGAGAGAAGGGGTTGAGAGAGGGCAGCGGAGGACGAAGGGAGGGTGGGAGTGGAAGGAGAGAACTCGCTGACATTTCATTTTCCGGCGGCAAAACACGCCATGATGATTTTCGACGGCCAGAGTGACAGCACGAATTAACACGCGTGCTCCGGCCAGCTCACAGTGGCAGCGGTGTGGGAGGCAATGAATGATTCTACATCAAAATTCCCTCCCTTGATCCCTCCCTCCCACAAAACGTCCCGACTTCTCTCCCTCCTAACTCTCCCCTCCCCCCTCCGCTCCCACCTCCGGCCTCCCCTCCTCCTCCCGCCCTCACCCGGGCCCCCGTGGGGCGGGCTGGTGGGTGGATGGGTGGGTGGAGGGGCAGGGAAAATTCCCTCTCTCGACGACGGAGAGTTTCCAGTGGTCGCACAACCCGATTAAGCACACGCGTGCTTGATCCCATGAAGGGCCTTTACATGTCAAATGAAGTAAAGTTGGGCGTGCATCGGCAGAAACTGTATAGCCGCTCGCACAATGGCGGGACGTATGGGGGTTAAATGGAGAGGCGAGTCGTGATGAAATCTCGAAATGCGATTGCGACCGAAGAATTTTTTAAGGCGTCCGTAGGAACGGTATGAAGGAGGGAGAGGAGAGGGTGGATTCTTTTATTAATTGTGCTTCGTTCGGTCCTGGAAATGATTTTGAATTGAATTAAACCTATTACGGCCCGCGCGTTTTCGACGGTGGACGGTTGCTAATTTGTGGACCTACGATGTAACGATGAAATGTTTTTCTTCGACGGTCCTGCCGTTTTTCATAGTTTATTCCAAGGAGAAAATGTTTTATTTCTATCAAATTAAAAGGAAGGATTTATAAAAGTTCTAAAGTTACAAAGAAGGAACTTCTAAAGAAATATGTACAAACGTAAAATCAATGCTTTAGAATGTTTCAATTTGCTAGACCACACTTATCTAATAGATGAGAATTTTTACCAAATGAAACAACTATTATTCCATATTTCAGTTTATCCTTTAGTAAGTATTTTTAAGATAAATTGTTGAGATAAGAGCACTTTAAACAAATAAAAAATGAACAACAGAGTTTTATCTTCAGTAATCTGAAGATTTTCATGATGAAAATGTTTCAGATAGCCTTACAAAATGTAGAACTGCTTCCAAAATTAGAAATTATGATATGCTAAAAATCATTTTGTAAGGCTAATATTTAAAAAAATAATATATCCTATTTTGTGATGAAATAAACAACATTGAACGATAAATTAACACATTTTATGTAGCTTATTTTTCCAGAACTTATCATAGAAAATCAAACAATGATCTTCGTCATAAACATACAAAATTAAAAGGGAATAAAATACAAAACTTCTGATATGATTATAACTTACGCACTGGATTAGAACACGTGTTATCCTTTCGCAAAATAAAAACATTTTTCCATATATTACTTAATACTTTCTTTAGAATCGAGAAAAAGAGACGCGACGAAATTTTAAACGTACCCGTCCTTTTGCCGTAATCCTCTACATAACTAACATCCAGTTGATTGTTTTTATTTGCTTCGATACAGCTCACCTGCTCATATTGATAATGTAAGCTCTCAGAAATTTCCCATAATTAATCAACTGGCGAAATATTGAGGTACCAGGTCAAAATTTATTATTAACTGGAGTAAATCAAAAACCTCTTTTTTACTCGAGAGAACGTGAAATACCTTCAGTTTTAATAGAGAGATATTTGATAAGATGTGTTTTCAACGTCATCCATAATCAACATTTTAAAACTAGATAAATAAAGCTGTTATTATTGAATTCGCAGAACTGAAACAATATATCAATACCTACATTCAATCGGATCAGCTTGATTAATATCTCCACGATGCGAATGAAAAGCTTTTTTTTAATTCGGTGACATAAAATTTATCCTACCTCCCCTCCTCAAAAAACTTCCATTGAAATTTTTAGGTAAAAATTAAGCTTTTGAAATTAATATTTAATAGGGTCGCCGTCTCACGGAAAACGATTAATGTAATTATTATTGGCGCGGAATAAAATATACCTCCGGATGGAGAGAGAGAGAGAAAAGAGAACCTTCAATTAAAAATTTTTCGGGAATCTATAAGTTGAGGTGGGCGTCAGGGGGTGCAGCTGTACCAGAGAGCGAAGCGACGTTCAAAATACGTCCTCGCCATATTTCTTTCACGAGGAGAAAAGGGGTGTACAATGGGTGACAAAAAAGAGCTGTCATGTCAAAGCCCCCTGCAGCGATTTCCTAATGAATAATCGAATCGACACTTCAATCAATTGCCTCCGCTGGAAACGATTAACGCAATCTCCCGATGAATCGAGATCGTTGATGGTAGGGCTTGGTTTTTTTTAGGGACGAAAAAAGAGGGAAAAAGACACCCCGAGGTATTGGAGGGAAAAAGGGACCTGACATGCCGTAGATTTGGGACAAGTCATTTATTACGTAAGTTAACTACGAGTCGGTCCCGGAGAAAAGTAAACTAGGAAAAAGACGAATCAATCCGGTGCGGACACGTGAAGCATTGAGATAAATGCATCGTCCATTCTGAGTCGCAAAAAAAGGCGAATTGTACCTTTGCTACAGTGCATCGTAATGCGTTTCGAAGCATCGAATGCACACATGTAGAAAATTATAATGTCAAAATTAAAAGTTACCCGTAAGGTTTAACAAAGAACGCGTAAGATTTTGTGTAATAATCGCATAAAGAAATAATGGAGTTTGAATTTTAGAAATTTTGTGAAAGGAAAATACTCTTACGTTGTTATCTGTAAACTCTTGCCTAGTATCTTCTATAGAATTGAATAACCGTGTAAATTTTTGCTATTAATCACATTTATAAAATATTTTAGTCGATTTTCCTAACAAAGTGTTTTTAAAATAAACAAAAAATCTTTTTAAATAAAAATAATTCTTCACTAAAAACGAACAAGACTGAAAACTACTCAATCAGTGGCATTGGCTTAGCAGAAAAAAGAGGAAATACTTTTTGAGCGAATATTTCATAACTTATATATAATTAATCTTTTGATAATTAAAACTCCTCTGGCGTGAAAATTTTATGGACAATGAAGGAAAAATAAAGGTAAGGGATGAACTTCGATTATAGCGAAACGAACGATACGAGGTTAAACGAAGCCGAACGACAGATGCTGGAAAGAAAGATAATGTCAAAACCCTAAAAATTGAGGCAAAAAATTGCTTTAAAATCCATTGACCGTCAAAAATTTAACGATGAATTTGAAACTACGTAGAAATATTCAACTGCTATGTCAAATTTCAAACCCCATTTTTTATAACGAGGGTTTTTTGAAATTACATACATTTCTATTAAACAAACGCGGCATATATTTTTCCACCTAATAAATAGAATTATTCGAATGGCAGAATATTAGGAAAATAAAAAAACTAATTTATATAAAAGCGATAACTAATAATGTATAAATAAAAATATTATATCAGTAATATAATGGTATCAATCTGACAAAAATGCATAATAAATGACAACATAGTAAAATTATGATAAGAAGTACATGCATATTCATACCAAATGAAATACTTTAACGCATTCCGTAATAAATATACTTATCATTTTTATTGCAATGCTTTCATTATAAATTACATGAAATAAATGAGGTTCGTAATGATACGTTCTGACTGCTCACAAGCGCTCGAAATGATAAACGATAGATAAAATACTTATAAGGAGAATATGTAGTTGAAATGCGAATATCATTTACTCGAGTTTTTTAGCTATAATAATTACCTATGTGATACATTTTATAATTTCAAGTAATATTTCATTTGTTTAGATTCTCACATTCATTGCAGAATCCTTTCTAAAAATAAGGATTATAAGTTTTCTTCCATTTTCCACTAAAAGTAATAAGTAATGTGAAACCTCAAGACATTTGCAATCAACAATTTTCGTAAGAAAATCAACAAATAAGGTTAATTTCATAAGTTAATCAATAAGAAATCAAGCTTTTTTACTTAGTGTACCTCTTAATTCACATATTTCCATTGCAGTGGAAACTATATGGTTGTTTATATTTTACAAAGAAAGTTTAATTTGAGTTATGAAACCATTATTTAAATTCAGAATATGCTTATCAAACTCAAATTATCAGAAAAATATGCGAAAAGAGATATCTAAATTTAAAGAAATACAATGATGTGGATAACGTGACCACACCTCTTGCAATGTTAGATGACCAATGGAAGCCTGGTAAATTGTCATCAATATCTACTCATAAAAAGTAAGTGAAGAACAATTCCTGAAAAAACATCTAATAACAATAGTACTAATTTCGTCAACAAGAAATATAACGCACTGCATTTAACTAGGTCAAACGACAGTGGCAAACATAAACATACTTCGACTACTAAATTTTATTAAATGAAACAAATTATCCGAAAAATAAAAGCAATTCGAGAGCACGGCTTGAAGAGGTACTCCAAGCCATCAAGACGTATGCTAATATCCAACCAAAGCCCGAAATCACTAAAGGTTGTGCTTTTGAATTCACACTTTCCCGTTCCTATAATAAAAAAGTACCGTCCGGAGCAGAATATTCTAGGCTCCAAATCTGCCGTTTAATCTCTGGCGGGCGTGAGACAGGAAAGGCGGGAAAGATATAGAAGAGAGAGCGGGACGTGGGATAGGAGGCGAGACGGGCGTGAAAGGAAGAGAGAGGAGACAAAGAGAGAGGAGAGGGTTTGGGAAAGAGAGAGAAAGAAGAGTGGGGAGAGAGAGAGAGGTGAAAGAGACAGGCAAGGGTCGCTTTTCCGCCACATTAAACCCGAAATGGACTCAGTTTTCAACTCGTCTAACCATCATTAATCAAACGGGGAGAAAACCGCGGAAGAGAAATTTCCTGAATTGTTAAAAAGGCACCCTGTGCTATAGGGAATAGAATAGTTTTCGGGGTGGGAGAAAGAGAGAAAGGGTGACGGAGGGGGAGGATGGGGTAGCTAGAGGCCTCGGGAGGGAGAGGGGTGAGACAGAGGGAGTGAGTTGGAAAGGGAGAAAGACGAAAAGCTAGAGATGGTTTGAGGAGGGGGACCGTAAATGGAGCGACCCCCTACCCCAGTCTTCTCCTTCTCCATTCTAACACCCTCCTTCCTCGTCCTAAAAACCCTCCATTCTTCCCTCATCCGGTACCACCAACTCCTCCACCTCGCCTTAAAAACATCTTCGGGAGGGAGAGGAAGGAAGAGAGAGGGAGAGAAAGGAGAGAAAGAGGTGGAGTAGGTCCTTGATTCCCCATTAATCAACGCATTGATGAAATTTGATTTGTCAAACGCAGGGCCGTGCGGCGGTTTAGCGCACCAGATTGAGCTGTGAGCTTTCGGATGGAGAGAGGGTCATGGCGCGAGTATAAAAAAAGGAAAGGAGGGAGCGAGAGGGAGAGAGGATGAAAGAAGAGGAGAAAATCGAGAGGATGGATTTTTGTTAGGAAAAGGATGGAAGGAAAGAGAGGGTGAGTTAGATGTTGAAGATGGAGAGAGAGAGAGAGAGAGAGAGAGAGAAGGAAGGGAGGAGCTTTAAGACGTTTTGGGAGTTGAGAAAGGAGGCGATTAAAATGGCGTCGTCGTAGGAGGAGGAGGGATTGGAGCGGAAATAGGAATTCCAATCCGTGGGCGGCGAAGAGGAAGGATATTGTGGGGGGAGGGAAAGGAGTTTCCGGCATAAAGGAGAAGGTATTGCCTTAAAATAAATATCGAATTGATGGTATAATTGTGATCCATGATTAATACGCGGCTTAGCGCTTAATCGGCGTGTCATTAAGGTACCAATATTCTCGCTTATTTTCTTAGTCGTAGGGTGTTTGTTTTGTTTTTTCTTCACGAAGGGATACTAATGGATTCAGGACCTTAACGCTTTTCTTGTGGAGAAGTTAATGGGTTTATTCGGTAAATTACTATCATGAGGTAATTTAGAATAGAGTGAAGAATAAGACATCGTTCGTAAGTTGCATCAGCTTCGTAATAAATCGTAATGATGCTTTTTATTACGATAAATTAGCGTGCCAAAAAGTGTATATAAATGATTTTCTGTATAAATAGATATTACTGAAATAAAAGTTTCTTGCACTTGAATTAAAGTAATTTCCGAAAAACTGAATACTTACGTATCACGAACTACGGTCTAAATTGCATGCAAAATAACAAATAATATATTTCTTTATATTTTACAATATGAACTAAAGATTTAACAGACTGATGCAAAAAGATCTTATAAATGAATTTCTGCACACTAGAATTTTATTCGCACCAAAAAGCAACAAATTTTATAAACAAACTAACTTAAATAGGTTTCATCGTTCTGGTTATTCGAAATCCAAACGAAAATAGAATTATTTTTCCTTGTTATTCCACACCACGCGATCGGAAAGAGGGCGGTAAAATTCTACGGTTATATATAAATAACCTACCGTTATTTGTTTTACCCAAAAACCCTTTTAATGTTTCAAAATCATAACCCGTAAGGACACGATCCCATGAATTCCACTCCCGCTGCGGAATCTTTCTTTCGGCGAGAAATAAAATAAAATTCGAATTTTCGGAGGAAGATGGAAGCAACATTTTATATCTTCCTCGGTTTCTTTCCTTTCCATAGCGAGGCCGAGAGGAGCGATCTTTTTTTTTTTAATAAAAAAATCTGAGGGGGTACACCACGCCGTTCTAAACCCAAGAGTCGAGAGGCATCATTAATCAAACACGGGTTCTTTCGGACTAAAAAATCACCAGGGGAGAGGATTGAAAAGAGCGAAAAAGAGGAAGCGCGCGCGCACGCACACACACACACACACGGTCTCCTTCTCTCCCTCTCACTTAACTCGGTGCGCGAGAAAAGTGAAGTGAAGCTTGAAGACAGAGTAAGCGGGGTGGGAGAACGGGATGACGCCAGGGGAGAAAAAGGGTTGAATTCATAAAAAGGGACATCAAACGAAGGGAAAAAGTAAAGCAGTTTGAATTGAAGTGGTTCGAAAAAAAATCCTTGGAAAAGCAGGCAAATTTTTCATCGTATGTTGGGGTGAGTTTTTGATAGGAATAGGGGCTTATCCTGGTCAACGATGCGATGCGTTTTCCTCTCTGAGTGGCACGAGTGAATAATTGGAGGGGAGAATGCCTTATGGTACCGAAAATTTCCAACAGAGTCCAGCCAAGAGGTATAATAGAATCCAAACAGGGAAAAGGAGGTAGTATAGAAAGCTCTTCTCTCTCTCTCTCTCTCACCGAAATCTCTCTCTCCCATCCCTATTTCTCTCGTCCGCCCTCTCCACACACTCCCTCCTCCCTTGGTTTACTCCCTCTCTTCTCTCGCACGATTTGGTAACTTAGTGGTCATTAATCAGGGACAACAAGCCGCCGAGACTAATTAACATGTCTCAGTCCATGCGGAACAATACGGGAGTCGATATTTGATGCGCGCTTTCCATAGAGAGAGGGACCAATCGTTCAAATATTCCTAGATCTGAGGAAAACAAAGCCTGAATTATGCCGGGGTTTGATAATACCTGGCGGAAAAACGTTGAATATATTCTTCATTTTTGAGTTAAGTTCGGGGGTATATTTTCACAATAAACCGTAATATATTTTAAACAAGTTCGGCAAGCAATATAAAACGCAAATCAAGTTTCAATAACATTACAAAAATTTGTTTAATACTGAGTATAGTGCGTCTTGGTCAAATTATCTCAATAATTGTCTCTAGCGTTATTAAAAAACGATAAATATTATGTTTTAACACAGTTATATCTGACGAGATATTATTCTGTGAGTTTGATTAAAAACGATTCGGGTAGATAATTCACACCTGTAATAAGCGCGTACAAATTTAAAATTTTACCATCATTATATAAACGAAACAATTTACGGGAAATATGCTAGGGTTTTGAAAAGTAGTAGACCAATTCAGGTATTTCCCAGTAAAATCCAAGAACCTATTCGTTATGCACAATTTTTAATTCCAACGAAAAAGAAATTCCTCGTTAGCGATTCCAAAATATTTGGCTAGCTAACTAAAAATTTTCGTCAGCAACTAGTTTCCAAGTCACGAAGATGTTATTTTTTCCTGGGTTCTCCAAGTATAAACCATTAATTAATTTAAATTTCATTCTATAATAACTGTTTAGCAAATCTTTTGAATTTTTTTCTTCTCATAAAGCCATGTGTAACGGAAAACGTATACCACACGGTACCCTTTTTAAAAAATTGTTGAAAATTTCAAAGCCTTATCACAGAAATTATAAAATATGGTGTTAGACAATTGTATGGATGTTAGTTGATGATAATCACAGTCAAATAATGTGATAAAAAATTTAAGAATGTTAGTTAAAATATCGAATTCTTCATAATATTTTTTTAAAATAACCGAGAATACTGGAAGAAATAAATATGCAAAATTATATTTATAAAGACTTAGAATATTGACGATAAGTATTCTAATTGTAATGATTGTTCAATAAACTACATTTCAGCAATACGAAATATGTGTTATTCAAACCACATTTTCTACCGTTACCTACCGTTAAATTAAAAATATCGGAAAGAATTTGCACGCACAAATAACATCTGCATCAAATCGCACATTCACGGCATAATTTGTGTATTAAAACCCTATGCACATTTCGACATTAGTCTTCTTCGGCGAAATTAAATTTATATACGAAACGACATTTAATCAGTAATACAAAACTTAAGATATATTAACGGAAAGAGAACTTCTAGGATCGCATAGAAACCTCAACAAAAGTAATGATCTCACCCCTCTGGGATCCATCCTGAGACGAAGGGGACCCGAGCAGTTTGTAACCCCAAAGAATGAAAAGATCCCTTCCTTTCCTCAACACTGCGAAGAAAAATGGGGTGTGTGGTCGAGAATTTGTAAAGGAGGAAGTGAGATTGGAGCATCAATTTCACACTGGCATGATCAGACGGCGAAAGGTTCTTAGCTTCACTTGCCTCTCTCTCTCTCTCTCACTCGACCAAAAAATAGAGTGGAAGGAATACACATTCTTCCTCCTGTTTCTCCGAATGTCCAACCTCCATTCCCAAACAACCCTAACTTCTCACTCTCAATGTGCCCCGAAGTTTCACCCCTCGACCGAGGAAAAAAAAGGATTCCTTTTACTGTAATTCTCGAACACAAACGCATAGTGATTCATCCGCGTAGAAGAAGGCTCGTTCGATGGGCGTTGTGGAAGGCAAGGGAAGAAAGCTCACGAAAAGATCCAGGAGGGAAGAAAATGGAGGGAACAGCCCACGATATGAACAGTTTTTGAAAATGGGTTGTAACAGATGTACAATAAAACACGTTTTGTCTATATTTATATTTCTTTCATAAGCACTACACTCACTGTGAAAGTATCCCCCTTCACGCAAATTAAATTGTTAGGGCTATTTATTTCATTAGTTCCAAATCAATATGTATAATATCAGTGTTTGTTAACGAATCTCCCTCAATATTTTCCCGGTATCATTTAATTTCAATGGACCATGATACATGTTGATTTCTAAACCTAAAAGAGACTGTAACGATGGAGATGCAAATGAAAACACACGTTTCGCTATGTTTTATGAGAAAGTGGTAGATCTTGGACATAAATCTCGATTTTGGGTTGATTTTAATCTATTTCTACAAATTTTGATAACTCGCATTGCTTGAAAACGGTTACAAAATCTACCTATAAACTATAAGAATTGAGAAAGTTATGTATATATGTATTTATAGAATTTTTCAAAAATACGTTCAATACAGATTACGTATGTACATTAAGCGTTACCGATAATTATTTTCTTAAGCTAAAAATATATGGTCTTACAATAATATGGTTCCATAAGGAATAAAAAAATCAACTAAAAGTTATGTTGCTTAAAATAACATTCCTAATAATTTCTAAAAAAAACGGCGGTTCTACTGATGGAAAGTAGAGAAGGCATATTTTCTCAAAAAAATGAATAAGACTCATTACATTTAAGTCCAAAATTTCCCCATTTAAATATAAGTTAAAAATAAATTGCTATATGATAAAATCTTCCGATCAAATTATATTTCATTCGGTATTAAATCCGTATAAAGATGTCAAATTTTCGCTCAAATTTCACTCGCTTAAACATTTTATTAGTTCACGCAAAACTGAGTTTTCAGAAAGACTAGCCTTGTAGCTCCGATTAATAAAACAAAACAATGTTACGACCAAAAGAAATAAAAACTGCGAGCAAGACAATAAAGCAATTCTCACTAGACAGGAAAACCTACATAAATCAAAAGCAACGCGAAAAAAAAACGAGTTAAAAGGGAGACCAAACCAAGCATTTCCGACCCTTCGAAAAACAGAATAAGAAATTTAAGGTCAGTTAAGAGTTATGCAAGAAAATATAAGCGCGAGATACGTAACGAGATTGCACGAATGCTCGTTTGTGTTTTTCTAACGTTGTCTGACGAATATACGGAGCGGAGGAAAGAGAAGGGAGGGGGAGAAGGAGGGGGAGGAGGAGGCAAGGCGAGCGAAAAGGCAGAGGGAAGAAGGAAAAGAGGTAGAGAGAGAGAGAATCAGCAAGCAACAACTGGAGCGTTGCCTCACCCGTCTCATCCCAACTTCAAACCCCTCCCTCCCCTCCCCCCAACCCTCCCTCTTTTCTTTACCTCCCCTTCTACCTCCCACCACCTTCACATCCCGTATAAACCTTCCCTACCACCCTTTACCAACACAAATCATCAACCAATTTGAATACTAACCTCGGCACTTTTCTCTTCCTCGTTCCTCCCATCTCCTCCCCCTCTAACCTCTCACTCCCTCTCTCTCTCCCCATTTCCTCCTCTACAACCTCCCCTTCCTCCTCCTCCTTCCACTCTTCCTCACCGCCCTTTCCACCATTCGTCTCTCCTCGCACGCACGCACGCACACACGTATACCTCTTTTCCCAACCTATTTGACGCCCGGATGATTCTACCTCGGACGTTTTGAGATCGCGACCGTTTAGCGCGGTGTCGGAGAGCAGAAACGAGGTGACACACCACTGCTTTAGGGCGCGAAGGGAACACTGCGTTGGAGAGAGAGAGAGAGAAAGGGAGATTTTTGTTTGCCTAAGGGTTATGTCACCCCCATCCAGAAAGAAACCTTTTTCATCCACCCCTCTCCCCGGTGCACCTCAAACTCGTGCGCCTTATATATGAATGTTCTTCAGCTTGCCCACCCCACACACACACACACACATCCTATAAAACCGGAGTAGTAGAACAGAGAATATCTCCTCCGTCCTGTGTCGTTCGGTGCAAGCCTCCTCTAACAATCCGACTCTGTTACCGTATGCGTGTGTATTTGGCGTGGAAGGATCCTGAATCGGACGCCACGCTAACACACGTATACACGTCAGTCAAATTTTCTATCTCTCATTGTGTGGCGGGAGGTTGGTTCATTTTCGATGCGTGGCATTTAGATCGTGGGTAGATTTGAGTACGGTTGTAATGTATATGAGCTCGCTAAGCTCGGCCTGTGGTTTTCTGAAAAGTTTTTCTTATAGAAAAAATATGTGTATGCGGCCTATGAGCGATGGGAGGGATAAATATTAGAGGCATTCATTATATCATGCTTTTGGAGTTCGTTTGATAGTGCTATTATACGGACGGAATGATCGGGAACTGGAGGATATCGAGAGCGGAATATAATTTGGGTTCTTTTTTTTCGTTTCGTGAATGTAACCGTAATGTTTGAAAAAGAAACAGGTCAAAAAGAAATTCCTGAAATAATATTATCCTTAACGTTAGGATTGCCTCAGGGGTCGATTTAAAACTTGATGGCGGTTGTAATTGCGTTTTAGACCGTAATTGTGAAAATAGCCTCGTCGGGAATTTTTTTGAATAAGATAAAGAAAGAAGGAAGAATCCTAATGAATCGGTAACTGTTTCCGCATATCATTAAGCGTTCGTATCTGAAAAAAATATTTTTTAAATACAAGCAAAAGTAAAATATTCCAGCCTCTATATTTCTTGGTTGAGTAGGATACGCAGCATTTATTGACTTTGAAAAGCATTAGGTATATATTATTGGAAATTATAAATCTACTCAATGATTTATTGAGCATGATGAAGCTAATATCCGAGTTGTGGGATAACAAATGGGCGAACTATCATGTAAGACACTACTCGAGGTGCTGTGGCTTTTGCAGTGTTTCGGAGAAGATTATTATTCATATATTCGGATTTTACGGGATAGCTGCACATCGATAAGATCGGTAAACCAATCTGACCATCTCTACATAATGATGCAAATGAATTATAATAAACAACACCACTGAAATTTCTATTATAAATCTTTTAAAATTGATGAAATTCATCAATTAGAAAGTAAAGCACTAGATTTTATATGTTAGAGAGCATGCATTAGCTTTTAGAATCCACGAGAGAGGAGAAAATTCTGGGACTGAACTATAATCCAACTCGAGTCTTTCACTTGCCTGGCGGATTAAGAACTAACAAAATAGAAATCTGTTCTTAAAGAGCTCGAATTTTCAATATATGTACAAATTTATCCTTTAACTAATGAGGTAAAAGTATGAACAAGTTATAACTGACATGCGGTCTCCCAGGCCACTATTTTTAATTATTGTTATTTATTCAATAGCTATATCTTCAATTGAATATTCCCAGTTAATAATTCCAGTATGATAATTAAACGAAAAAGGTTCATATGAACTTCATTTATTTGTAAAATTTAAACTCACATAAAGTAGCAGGGTAATTTGACATTTTTAACTTATGTTAGGAGATGTATCAAATTCTTTGAACAGTTCACATAAATATAAGATGTTCTATTTCAAACAAAGTACTTCAAAAAATAATTTACTGCTACAGTACTGACACCTCAAACTTCAAATGTGGCCCGCTAGTTTATTTTAGTTGTTCGAAAATCAAATAGAAAGTTCAACAACCGCAAAAAAAATCATACTCTTTCTACGGCATTTCTATCACACTTCCACCCCAAAAGCGAACAACAAAAGCACCGCGATAAACAGCCTTAAGAGAAAACTCCCGAGACCACACCGAAATCTAGCCTATTCGGCGCAAAAAGCTTCTGGAAAAGATATCCGACGACACGCTCGACTTAACGCGAACCAACAAGATTGTCGACCTTTAGAATAGCCGCAAAGAAAACTTAAATGTATGGCGGGTTAGATGCTTATCCCTACCAATCGATATATCGAAGAAAGTGCCGGGATATGCGGGACCCGGGATAGAAAGGATGAACATCCCACTCTCCCCTCCCCCCTCCACCACATCCACATTTAACCCGCCCAGGCCCATATCACTCCCCCATTCCATACTACACGGCTAAGAACGACGCATCTGCTGTTTTATATTGACTCGGTGAGGTATGGTGGCAGGGGTAGGGCACAATAGGACCAGGGACTACGTATCTCTCTCGCAACAATGGGATGAGCAGGGAAGAGTTTAAAGGAGAAAAAAATCCCGCGTCGAAAAAAATAACGTTCGCTAAATGAAGTCTGGAGGTTGGCGGACTTAGTAGCAGATTATAGTGGGAGTGAATAGAGCTAAAGGGCGGCGTGGAGAAAAGGATTCGTATGCGGTAAACGGCGGAGTAGGAAGAGTATAGGGCGAGAAGGGGATTCCGGGAGCGGACCTCCCCACAAATCCCCCCTCCTCATTTTTTCATTTATCCGGCGCTACGAATCAGGGAGAATAGAACGAGGCCGGTCTCATCCTACTCTCAAAAGGAGCGGCCGTATAATGGTTGGGTAAACGCAAGCCTCCACGCGGATTAATGAATATAGAAAAACATTTAAGGGAAGAGGAGGAGGGCGATGAACGGGGAAGGAGTATGGGGGAAGAGAAAAAGGGTTTCAGATTGCGGCGCCTTATAAAAATATTACCTAATCATAAAAAACAACGCATGAGCGGAAACGTGCAGGTGACGTGCGGATTCTTGGGAGTATTGTTCGAGTACACAGGCCCGCAGTATGCAGTAGTCAAAGGAAGGCGGAGTGGATGAAATTGAAACGGTGACGAAATTGAATTTCTCGGAGGGATTCAAGAGACAGCTGACCTGAAACGGTAAAATTCAATAATTGAGGAACTTATTGAGGATAATAAAAGGCCGGATCTGTAAGTCATGTAAAATCATGAAGGCTAAACTTGAGCAAATCTAGGGGGAATGAATACGGCATATTTATTGAATTTTAGAACTAGTTAGAATCGAGATGCGAACTCGGGACTTACGCATTAGACTTCCTGTTGAAGAGACAATTCATTCGAATTGGTAAGAAAATCTGTAAAGAAACGGAAAATACGCATATTTTGTCTTTAACGATTAATATTTATAAATAACGTGAATTTTAGGAGAGTAATTGCTGGGTTTGATCGCACAGGATAAATTAACTCATTATTAATCAGATTTAACTATTTTGTAACTCTTTTGTCTGATTGCTGCATATTTTACTAAATTTTATTTGAGCAAGGGTACTGATAACTGCTCATGGCGCGTGATGGGTCATGGTGAGATACTTTATTGGAGATATTTGCTAATACAAAATAGGCAACTAATTGAAATTAATTATGTTAAAACTTTCACATTATTTTTGATTCGCGATTTCGATAATAAACGAAATAAAAATTAAATAATTTTAATCTCATAAATGCGCAATCGAATGCAATAATTCGCGCATAATTTCAATTTCCAAGTTCCTAATAAAGCCCTTAAAATCCGCCAAGAAAAGAATTGTAAATATTGTCCTTAAATAATTATTCTCAGCGTTAACAACAGTAAAACTGATATATTTTACTATAACTTTCTTTCATTGTGATAAATCCTAAAAAGTGGTATTATTGGTTTTCAATGTAATGTCACTAAATAATCTTAAATATATAAATTCAACTTTGCATTTTCTACACAATGAATATTAATCGTATTGAACGCTACACTGCAAGATAGAGATTTTTCCTGCTATATAAACACATTTATTTTTGTTTTGCAAAGAAGCTTCTCAAAATTACAATAACGTTCACTGATGCATCGACTAGCCTGTTTCGAAATTTAGCAACAATATTTCCTGCTATAGAAAAAACTAAAATTTGTTTTGGCAATGATTACTCTGTGCTGACTCTTCGTTTTTATAATTTTAAGGTGATTCGACACTTCAGCGTGATCGCTGTCCGTTTTAGGCTGAAATATTTTATTCAAATGATTAAAAACCCATAGTAATCTTTATAAAACTGACTTTGGTAACATTTTTAAACTGCAAATTCGCTTTAATGGGATTCACACGTATTAATTGCATGTGAATGTAGTGGTAAACATGGTGATTTTCCACAGAACGTATTATAAATGAAATTATATAGGACGCCAGAATTCATATAAACGCACAATAAAATATTCTCTACCCATCGAATGTTTCGTTATTAAAGACAGCTAGTAAGTCTGTTACTAATCAAACAAAACATAAACATTTGCACATTCAAAAAAGAGATAGATATATTATCATCATTTTTCTTACAATTATCTACGTTTGGTGCGGGTGATGACAGCGACAAATGTGCTGAACAAACGCGAATAGGACGCCGTATTGCTGTTTGTAGTTTGCACTTGTGTTATTTTATACGGTATTATTTTATAATTGTGTTGATACTTGGCCAATTATATTTTGGAAACTTAAAATCAACACAATTAGAAAATAATGCCATACGAAATATATAACACATAATAATATCTTTTATATATATATATATATTTATTTATTTATTTATATATATATTTATATATATATTTTCGAAAGTTTGTGTGCCTCATTATGCACGCCCAAACAATAAGGCCTAGAACAACCAAATTTGGTGTGATTCTTACTTAGTGAATGGTCAAGGTTTGGTCAACCGGGATAAGTCAGTGCTGCCTATATAGGGGATTAACATTTTTCCATGAGATAACACGTAAAAATCGCTTGTTTTACGTGCAGGCTTTTATTCTTTTGCAAATTTAAATTACTTAAAATATAAATATATTGGCTTATATCGCTAGTAACGTGTCTAATATTTTACTAATAAGGCATATCGAAGAGAGCACCGGACATGCAAAAAACATTTCTTCTACAGGGGTACGCGGTGTGTCTTCATAAAGAATACGCAGGTTGTTACTAGTAACTAGTAACAACATTGTTGCATTACAAATTAAAGATTTCCCACCAAAGTATTTTTATTTAAATACGGTACCTATATCAAGAATATTTCCAGTAGATATTAAAAAAGGCTCGATGTCTCGAATGAAAATTTCCCGGGACTCGAGAAAAGAAAACATTTTTCAATTTCCCGAGGAATTTTTACTGGGAATTCTCGAACCAGAATCCCTACTGCAAGAACAACTAGTGATTTTGGTATATGTATGATTATTTGCTTTATACGCCAGAGATACAAATAGACGACTATTTCAAACTTAGTAAAAAGGCAAAGTAAGAATAAAAAAAAATAAATTTATTTATTATGAAAATGGTTAAATTATTTTAACATAAAAATTCTTCGTTACAATAAGCTCTTTTAGCGTCATTTTCTGTCAGATATTTAAATTATTAATAAATATAAACCTTACAAGAGAAAAATAAGTCAATCTACAAAACCAACATCTTTATGTCGTTCATCAGTCATTGTCTATAACTCAATAAAAGCATTCGCTAAATTCACTTCATCCATTCCATCAAGAGACACGGAAAACGGCATGCCTAAAAATACTGCAATTTCCTCCACAGCAATAACAGCGGCATTCAACCTTTGCGCAAGCCGTCCACCCACACAATTGGCCACAAACGCCCAAGATGGCGCATTTGATAATTAAGAGAGGGAGAACGGACCGAGGCGGGATAGAAAGAGGAATAATAGCTTCACACGATCCGCCATCAAAACAAAGATTGCTCCGGCGTTACACGAGGTGCCAACAATATTAGTGCAATCCTTACACGTCATCTCTAAGAACAGAACGGAGAAGAGGGTGAAAAGGGACGCGGGGAAAGCCCAACTCAGATCTGCCACTAGACACCCACCCGGACGATAAGCAATGAAGAAAAGTTTGCCCGTCGTCTGGTTTTGGCAGGACCGCAGGTTCGGTCTCTACTAGAGTTTTAGGGGGAAGGGGAGGGGGAGGAGGAAAATGGGAGGGGGAGAGAGCGAGGGAGTATAGCAGGAAAGGATGGGAAGTGTGTACAGAAAGGGAGGTGTGGGTCAGGGTGGTGCGAGAACGGTTGTGAAGGGAGAGGAAGAGAGTAGGGTGTGAGAGGAATGAATGAGGTTTTCAGAGGAGGCGGAGAATGGTGAGGGATGTGGGGCGGGGGTGGGAAGCAGAAGAGGGATTGTGGGGGGCAAGGGATGGCTGCCGGGCAAGGGTCGCCTGCCGCCTCCTCCTCCCTCCATCCCTTCCTTCCTTTTCCCTTGCTCGAAAAGCCGAAGGGTCAATCCGCAACAGACCACGCGTTTAATTACGTCACACACTACTTGGCCCCATTTTCGCGTGGGACTGTGGAGTAGCTGAAAAGAGAATCTTAAACTACCACCTCATGGAAATGGACTTTATTCGGTTTTTGGGGAGGGTAAAAATGTCCTCGACGTTTTCAACAACCTTGGCAGGAACTGCGACGACCGGAGACATTTCCAAAATGCATTTGAATACCAATCGGGTTTTGTTGATTTGGCGAGGAAATCTTCGATTGAAAACAAGGAAAAAAATTCTTTTTTTTTACACCCTGGAAGTATTTGTAAAAGAGGGCGAATTACAGCGGCGTAAGATTAATTGGTTTTATGCAAATTAATTTCTGTAGACGACTTTCTAACGCAAAAATACACCGCAAAAATGCCTGTCCATTTTTATAAAACGTTGGACGCGTGTCAAAAATTAATTAGGAAACGTCATCTATAATGAAATTTTTTCTCCTTTTAATATGGAGTTGGCTAACTCTTAATTGATACAATCGTTTGACTTATTTTTTAAATATCAAAATTAATTATTTCTAAATACATGTGCAAGCAGGAGAAATTAAAAGTCATTCTCTAGATGAGTTATGTCTAAAAAGCATCCTCTTTCGCCCTAGTATTTCTGAAATATGACAAAAACATTAGCTGAGGATAAATAACATTTAATTACGTAATATTGCACTTGTTTCCTTAATAAAATATTCGGAAAATAAAACGTATCAGTACAATTATCATACACTATATCAACTCGTTTACGTTAGGAGAAATACATCAAACAATGCGTCAGGTGCCGTAATGAATGCCGTTATTTCTTGGATGTACGTAATAGGCTGTCGCAAATAATAGATTCATACTTACAAAACATACTTGTGTTTAAATAGTATGAACAGAGACTGTACGCACAGCGCTAGTTTTACGCTTCTTGTAATATTCAACTGTAGAAGCGTCTTTGGTTTTCCATACACGGAATAGTTTTGCAAATTTCAGCAAATATCAATCCTTTGTAGCTGCCAAAAATTTCAGAGTCTAGACCAGTGTTTTTCAACCGGTGTTCCGCGGTACACTGGTGTTCCGATAGCACTGCCTAAGTGTTCCGCTAAATATTCCACTGAAAATAATTTTTCTATAAATTTAGATTTTTTAATGAATTTAAAAATAAAAAGTATTTCTATTTTGCTCTCACACCATACTCCATCTTTAAGTACATAAAATAAAGGTTATATGTAAATATACAATTTTTTTCCATTCTAAAGTGTTCCGCCACTCAAAAAAGGATGAAAAACACTGGTCTAGACTGTGATAAGTTTTAATAATTCCTTACATTACTCTTATATATACATATACATAATGTAAAAGTTTAAGTGGGAGAGCTGTCTTTCTTCGTGTAAGTTTTAGCAAGAAAATAAATAAAAGGATTGTTTGAAATAAAAATATGTTAAAAAATTCATTACACATCTTTTGGTAGCGATATTATTTCAACGGTTTCAGAAAATACACCATTGACAAAGCAAAGTTTCCTATTAAAACCATTGAGAAAGTTTCTTCAAATAAAATATACGTAAAATGATAAACGCGCACGATTTATTAACATTATATGAATTGAAATATCACACCCATGTATTCTGAGTTTAAAAGCGAAATGTCAAAACGTTATTTTTTAAAGAAGGAAAAGGTAAAAAAAACTCCTTTTTGAAAGCAACCAAGATAGTCTCCGACGGTTTGAATTTTTAAAAGATCTATTTGTACCATTTATAGTCACACCCCTCTAATGTCAAGCCAATTTCTCTTGAAAACGCCCGTTCGTAAAACCAACCCCGCCATAGAAGGCACCTCGATCATTTATCACTCGACTTGGGAGTCGCTGAAAAGGGAGCGGAGTTTGCAAGCAAAGTAGCAGACAGCAACGTCCAGGATAGGCTAAGAAAACTGCAGAAAGGGACCCCACATGGTGTCCAAATCACAATGGAAAGGTTTAAGGTTCGATGAAACCATGTCTTAATAATCTATTAGGTGCCAGATGCTATCTCTTAGCCATCAATAATGTATTCCTTTGCTTTTTTTGTTGAGGGTTGAAGAACACCATTATCAAAATGAGTGAAAATATTTTTCTTAAATTTAACCACCGATGCAAATTTTCCGGCGCAAATAAATTAAAACGTTTAGTTAAAATTCTTGCTTGGGTAAAATACCATTTTATCATTATTTTAAGAACTTTTTTGCTATTTATTAAATCATTTTAGAACATAAGGTGAAATTACAACTCGAGTGGGTGCTCAATTCATTTACTTTTGGAGTAGCCACCAAAGTACATAAATTTTGGTTTTCTTTTAGTAGTTCACTTATGAGCAAATTAAAATTTCACCACCCCGACAATTCTTTGTGTTTCCACGAGGCTAGTAAATTGCAGGTTTTCGAAATGACATCGTGCTTCATTATACTTTGATAAGTTTTCTAATTCCTCTTTTCTAGTATATTTATGGAAAAGAGAACACATCTGATTATTACGTATGAATTTCATAACATCAGTTTTCCAAAAAAACAATAAAACGTAAGATATCTATTGAAAATCTACCTCCTAATGGAACTATGTACATATTAAGAATATTTTCACTTCACTGCAATTTCATGTACCATTATCTCGAAACTAAAATTTTTGCATTGTTGCTCAGCATCAATAAAAAATTTGTCTAACTAAATAACCTCTCTATTTGTTTTAATCGAAAAAATAGGCATTATTTACGGCATTTTAATGACGTAAATACACAAAATAATCACCTTAACGAAGGAAAAAAGATTGGTTATATTTTATTAGTTATAATGAGGAACAATAAAGAGCACCTGACTATCCAGGCCTATTTTTAAACTAATGGCTGTAAAGTTGTCCTCGAATAACATTGTTTCCTTAATATGCATAGTTTCTTGATGGGGCAAGAATAAGTGAATAGCAGATAAACTATTACCTACTCTAATAGAAGCAAAAATGAATTATTTTAACCAAGTCCTTCTAAGCATGATCGTATACGCTTCCTGATGAACGAATTCTATTTATAAAACACTAGCACTAAAACATTCTTCGCTCGCGCTGAGATTGTAACTCTCACATAAATTAATGAACTGAAAATAATTATGACTTAGGTAAAAGTTTTATATACTTAAAGAAGTAATAGCGAGCACCTTCCATTTGAACATATGTATATAAAAAGATTGTGTTGGAATAATCTCTAAACCCTAATTTAGTCTCTCGGTGAACATTCCGCGCTTAATTGGTCTACTTGAGTTCAATTGTGAGCGAAAATTGAGAAAACAATGATACATTCCGCTTTAGTAATAATCAAATATCGCAGTTAATTATAAAGTTTTTTATGAAAATATTTAGTGAAATAACTGTGAAATTTATTGTCTCCTTGCTCTTTACAAAATTTCGAACAGAGCTGAGCTTCATCTGCAAGTATCTGATGAGGAACCAATGCAAAGAACCGAATTTCTTCAAGAGAAAATAAAAGCCGAAAATTAATAAAGCTGTAATGAATCAGTAAGGTGTAAGTCAATTAACTAATATGTGTACTAAAGGGAAAATAAGTGTTTTCCACATTACTTCTGATTATGGTAGCCTTGTTCGAATATATTTTATAGCTATTTTCATTCTTTTAGCAATATATATGTGTATATAAATAAACGAATCTATTTAAAAGTTGAAAGAATTTACTACATTTTGCCGTCGCATTATCGCCAGACCTGCAAATTTGAGAAACAACAATGTCGTTTGGCCCTTGTTAACAGGAAGAATAGAAATATCTAAGTGGTTTTGCAGCTGAGAGCTCATTCCAACTATTTTTTCGAAAACACAATTTTAAATTAATAGATCAAAATTTTTTTGATATTTTATACACTTTCAAAAAACTGTATTCGCCTTACTCCAATATCTGGACTACATTACAAAAATGCATCAAAAGAATCATCGTAAAAACTCAAAAAAATAGGCAAATAAAACCGAAATTTTCCACAAAACCAGAAAACGTTTGAAGATTAAAAGCGACAAAGAAAACCTCGAGATGTTTTGTGAAATCTTAGCTCAAGTATTAATCTTCAAAAGGATAATCCGATTTGGTAAGGTGTAAGTAATGATTGGCAGAAGAAAATATTTTACTCAGCTGTCACGGGCCGCGTATTTTTTCCAAGATATGTGCGGAATAAAAATATCCCCGACATCTGCCGCCTAATCGCCTTAGATTACTAATAAAAGAAAGATAGACGCAAGCACTTTTTAAGAGGTTCCGTCAAGCTGGCAAGTTATACCAAAATCCGCATTAAGCCTTCTCACCTCAACATAAATAAACACCCCAAATTTATAAACACGCTAGACCCTCACTTTTTTTTCTCGAGGGTTCTGGACTACTTTTTCGCTTAATGGCCACTCGTTCTTTGGGAGGGGGATCGAGAGTTCGAAAGCTTAAAGGGAGTTAGTTCGCTCAGATTTTTTCGCAACGTTTTATGCTCCATAAAGATACTTCTTCCACTCTCAGACTCTCTCACAGGGACACTCAAACGCGGTTTAGAGTTTCTGTTTGCTCAACTCGAGGACTCCCGAAACACTCACCGTCAATCAAACACTGGTTTTTGCCAAGCGTCCCGGCTCGGCTAGGGTTTGTAACCCAACGCCCACACACATCTCCACAATCGGATCTATTGACAAAATATTAGCGAGCCCATTCAGATCCATTCCAAGTCTGTGTGCACTCTTGTAAGGACTCACTCGTGCACACCCATCCCCCTTTAGTTGCCTAGTCCACTCTCTTTTTCCCTTCCTCCGAAAGACAGACAAATCGCGAGGCCAGGAAGCCTTTGGGGTAAACTCGGTTTATACAGCCATAAGGGTACACATCGCTAGACCCATGTCAACCACTCCCTTTTCCCACCACTTTTATCCCATAAGGTTCTCCCTTCATCGAGTGTGTTTGTACAGACCTTCTCCTAAAATGGTCGAGGATAGGGAGAATGTTTGGCAGGGGAAGAAGGGTATATGGACTGGACACAGTTAAGTTAGCAAAAGCAAATAAGCTTCGCGCGTAGGGAAAGATGATTAAAACATGAAGTTTATCGTTACCTTTTGGAGAAATTAAATGTGTATTTTATTGAGAAATATAACGGAAATAATGAATAAATAACCTTTTTTGAAAGAGCAGTGGATACAAATGTGAAGAAAATAAGTAATAAAGGAAGATTCAAAAACGAAAAGAAGTTACAAGATAAATACTCGTGATACTGAATGAACAGACAAAGAAAAATGTTGATGTCTATGAACCAATTCATATATTTTGCAATCGAAAGATAAGGCAAGTAACGAACACGTGGGAATGTTGAGCGTTGACACAAGCCTGATCAGTTAATTCATTTTAACAATTTGTAGCTATTGCAAAAAATCACAAGGCGGTATATAAATTCTTTTAATTTGAAACAGCTCCTTTTTATGGTATATCACGGCTTGTAAAATACAAAATATTGCAAAATCATGAAAGAATATTGAGACACCGATCATCTATATATAAAATTAAATTGCTGTGATGAAATTTTGTAACCTTTTTTTTATTCACCAAACTCAATTGTAATTTACAATTTTTGTAAGGCAATATTAAGAGCGTAAATTATGCATTTTACAGAAACTCTGTATGATAACGGAAAAGAATACTTTTACCTGCTTAGTGGTAAATTATTGCAAAAGCTTTGAAATTTAACATTTTTAAAAAATAATCGTTTGAGAAGAACTGGTAAAAATATATCATCAGGAGCAAACTGGTTTAAAATACTTTCATAAAAACATTCAAACAAAAATATGAGGGACTCAGCAAATAAAAAGAGGCGGCAATACAAGATGACCTCGCAGCGATCAGTAGGCAAATTTTGAGGTACTACTTTTAAAGCGACAATTTTCCTTTAAAAACTATTTTATACAATGCAAAATATGTAACTTGTACTATAGCGCTTTCTATAGCGATTTGTTGATTAATTACAGCAAAATGTTTTTTTGCGTCTCCAGTATAGATAAATCCCGATTATTCGATATTATATTAAGACGTTGTAATATGTAGATTTGTAGATTATAAAATCATACTAAATACATATTGCCACAAAAAGCCTTCTACAAAATCACATCCGTTACTTAAGTCCGAACTGGTAGTTTCATGTTAAGTTGCCCAAATGGTCCGACACAAGTATTTACTGATTTTATCCACGAATTTTGTTAAGAACCTTTAACAGGACAGTCATTAAGGTAAGGTTCCTCTTCCAAACCATGTGCTTGAGAGTGAATCGCGGTTTGAATTCGAGAATGAATTCGTGAAAACAAAACAAAAAATTATTTTGCACATTACCACGACTTTTCTATAATAGTTCATTAGGAATTCTGACTACTCGCGATTTATGCGACCCATAAAACACCCAATTCTCTTCACAATATGGACACCCTAACAAAATACGATCTTTTGCCCAAGCTTCCTCTTTTTTGGTTGAAATAAGCTAAAATATGATTTCTTAGGACCCGCAAACTATTCACGTCTCTTGCTCCGTGAAATCTTGAGTACCTACGGTTTCCGATACAAGTTATCTAAATCCTTTCTGCAAGAGCACCGGTATTGTACGAGTGAGGACGGGAGCGGAGGATCTACTACGCGTTAACGAATTGCTAGAAAATTTGACTAAAATGAAACAGAAAAATTAAATTTCGCCTCCAAAATTTTCTAGCTGGTATGAGGCCTTATCAAAAATACAGCTCCGTACAAAATAAGCCATAACATAAATAAAAAATAGGAAAAGTTTTGGTAGCAGAATGGAGGTTAATTCTCTCATAATCAAATCGCTAATTCATCACCGACCAGCGTCTACAATTCTCTTTATACTATACAATCCCAATACATCTGTATGTATGGCGACCATATTCCTCGATAACGACCGAAAAAAAACTCCGAAAATGGAAAATTCCCCACGATTTTTCCTTAGTCATCCCTTTTTCATTATCTCTAACAAAAAAATCTCCCATTTTCCCCTCATCCGTTCGCTTATTTCCATGTGACAGAGATGGGCGTAACCTATTACCGCTAAAAATCCTAGTCTCAATGCTTCAGACGACTATTAACGACTAGTCTCGGGTTCGCGGCGTAGAGACCGCTTGCAAATTTCCTCTTTTCCACCCAAAAAAAAGCCAGGGAACGAAAAATAACGCCGCATTTTTTTTATCCTCCCAGACGAGACCTTTTGTGAGACTGCGTGTTCCCTCTTTTCTGTGGAAACGATGAAAGAAAGTGTGAGGAGGCGGAGCCAGTAAAAACGACGAGAATGGCTTGGGTAAAGAGGTGAAAATGTGTGGGGGAGAGCGAATCCACTCCTTTTATTTTATATATATATATATAGCATTCGGTCCCTTGACGCAGAGAAGATGGGAGAATGAGAAGGCGTGATGTAAAGAGAAGGATCGTGTACGAAAGACGACTCGTGCAACCTTGGAAAGGGGAAATGAGCGCATGGCTTGCGTAAGTAATAGGGAAGACAGAGAGGGAGGGAGAGGACACAATGAGGGATTTTTTTCTTTGGGCTCAGAAAAAAACATAGATGTGAATGAAAAAGATACTCGGGTAAAAAATAACGATATATAAAACTTTGTGTCAACGTTACTTCTAACGTCTGGTAATGCAATGCGTCTGTGCAACTAGGGGTACTAGTGTTTTAATTGAATCAAGGTTTTTGAGGGTTAGGTTCCTTATGTGCCATGAATATGCGCGTTAAATTGAATGTGCTGCATAAAAGTTGTTTTCTGGTGCATTGTAGATTTTCAGCCATGTTCCCTCCGAGGTATCTAGGTAAAATTTGAACGGTTTCAGCTCATTTAGATCTTTCTTTCCCCGAAGCATATTTTCTCTCATTAGTTCTTCACATCCTGCGACCGTAATGTAATAAAAATTTGTTGTGTGCTTTCAGCATTCGGCGACAGCGATTCCGGTATCTAAGAATTCATTCTTTTATCAGTGGGCGATGCTTAAGTTTTAAAATACGTTGATATCCCTTACTTATATTAATTTACAGCTATAAATGCTTATATTAATAAAAAAATATGTTTATCACCGTTAAAATCATTAAAAATGATTCGATTTGAAATAGGATAATAAAAATGAAAAAATTGAAGTAAAACCTCTCCCTCTTGCATCATTTTCTTCGCAAAAATACTTTTTAACTTTTTTTAACCCTCTGGGTTTTTAAAGGAATTTAATCAAACCGGAGCACTCGAATCGACAACGCAAAATACCATCACCGCTCCTAAATTCATACATAAAAACTCGAATGGCCTGAATATGGGACCCTCTTGAGTCACTTGCAGCCAATATCAAAGTCAGACATCCGGACGAGGATAATTTACAAAATGGGACTTTGGCATCGTAACTCTCGATAAAAAAAGGAACCCACCCATCTCCTACCTCCAAAAACTCTCCCCCTACCTCTTCAGCGTAGGGGTAAAAATCCTTGGAGCGGCCATAATATTCTGGTGCCTTTGGTTTTTTATGCTCTCTGGGTGTAGGGTAGAGAGAACCCAGGCTGGCGGCAGGAACCCCCCTTAACTCCTACCTCCCCCCGCTCTCGCGACCCTCCCCCCACCCTCTTCTATTGAAATGGACACGAAATGGCCGTCATAACTCCATCCATCCCTTTCTTCCCCTTCTCCCTTTATTCCTTAGCCTATCAGCCATTGTCCTCGAATCGCTTCCCGGAGCCATTTATCGGGAAGGGAAGGTACAATAAAAAGGATAGGGAGAAATGCACCAAAAATATGAGAAATCGCGGGGAAATTAGATATTGAGTGGAAAAGGAAACGCTACTCGAGCGTCTGAAGGAAAAGAATGAAGTTGGACAAAGGAAAAAAACTCCCAATATTCCAAGTCGGTATCGACAAAAGGTTGGTAGCTAATAGCTTAAGGATTTGTCGATGAAAAATTGCCAATAACGAGGTATGGAAAATCATGAAACATTAACCGAGCTATTAACCCTCTTGTGGCCATCAAGGTATTTCGGGATGTGGCAGCATGAAATACTGATCGTAAAAAAACAGAATGTTCTTTTGAACGGGACTGAGTTATCGTACCAATCGGAAAACCAAATACGGTTCCATTTTGCGGAAATAGAAGAGTTCTACGAAGCAGAGTCGATGATTTTTGGTCACCTTTGCCATAGCCTCGACCGACAAAAGTCGTAAAATAGGGCGTTTCTCAGGATAGAAAATGGGAAAATGTCGCTATTGTAGGGTTTCAAAGAATGGAGGTGTGACTAAATAGTTTCTCAGTTCGAGGAGATTAAATTCAATGATATCTTTATAAATGTTTGGAAACAAATTATAAGTTTTGAATAACTCCTAGTTAAGGACACGGAAACATCTCAATTGTACGTTTCATGTGCATTTAGAAAGTTCATTTCACATGCACCGCCATATGCAAAATATCCTGCTTTTATAGTTTTTCTATTCATTATACGTTTTTAGATGACAAGGAAAAAAATACGTTTCAAAAAAACTATGCAGAGTAAGGGACAAATACATTTTATAAGATATTCTCGACATTCAAAAATGGTAATATATCGACTCGTTGAAAGAACAGATGGCAAATTAATCTTTCGGAAAACATCATATAATTCTATTGTTTTCACCTGATAAATTTATTTTGAAAAGGTAGTCGAAGTCACACACATAATAAATAGAAACTAAATGACGCCTCTGTCGTTTTCATCCAAACGGCATTGTTATCCATTCATCATTAATGCCAAAAATTACATCGCTCTACATTTTATTTCTACCTCCATATCGTACTTCTCGACGAAAATAAAGAACCAATGATTTTCCTCTTTTGCATTTTAAGATTTCTGGTCAAATAACTTAGGTATTCAGGAAAGCGCAGCTGTGATCTTTTTCGAAAACGTTCGTAAGCCATTGAACACTTATCAAAGTCCACACGCCCCTGTCTCGTGAACTAAACGGAAACGCGAGGAATAAAAAAAGAGTTAAACATGAATTACAATAATCACTCCCAGCATTAAGGTCAATTCAAAAGCCGTTGATTAATTGGTACCGCCTTGAGTGTTTGGATTAATTTCCTCGCTGACGATCAAAACACGGTTGGATGATTCCGACCATTTCGCTGCAGTTAGACAAAAGGATCTAGTACAACGATCGCTGCATAGAATTTCCCCCGGGGGTTATAAATGATGCACAAGCAAACAAAATGGCCGAACTAGTGCATGCAAAGTGCCTTGGGATTCAACTCGACTGCACGGAGGCTATGGAGGGAGGTGGAAGAGAGCAAGGGTTTTGACGCAGCAGATAAAGCCGGAGATGAGCATTCGTCAACGAATTAGCAGTTAGCGAGCCGGCTGAAGGAGGCCGTGGCTCAACTCGTGTGCTCTAAAACTCTCGACTCGCCGTAAGTGGAGTGTGAACTCAAATCGTTTTGAAGTTTTATTTATCTTCCATTCGATGGGAAAAAAGAGAGGAGCGAGGTACGGGGCCGTTTGTTGAGACCAGACGTCCAGGGGCCAAAAGAGACTTACGATTGCGGCGGTAGCTAGTGTTTAATGTAGCGTAAGAGGAAACCTTTTTACCCCCATCCCTCTCCTCCTCTAACCCTTTTTCCTCCTCATCCTTCTCCCCTCGCAACATATCATTCTTCCGCACACACAAATATGCGCGTGTCTATGTGTTTATGTATGCATATACGTATATATCTATATATTTATACATATCTACACATACATACTATATAATCTATACATACGCACGAGCGGGGTCATTTTCAGCTTTTTCTTTTTCTACGGGGGTAAAAGAACTTTCATACTCGCGATAATGTTTTCAGTTCGTGGAAAGAGTGCTGTCCGGTGAAAGGGAAGAGTAACAGGCAGTTTTTTTTCCTGCAAGCCTTCCACAAACTCTTGCCTCTTTCCCCTCAATCCTCCCTCCTTTTGAACCCTCTCCTGCCACCACGCTTCTTTCCATCCAACTATTTTGCATGCTCATTAATCACGGCGAATCGCCGAGCCCTTACTACACCCATTCTCCGGCTGGAAAAATCAGACTCTTTTGGCCTGGGCGGTCAAATAGGGCATCAAGCAGACCCTTTTGCGTGACAATGAAGATGAGAGAGGCCCCTTTGTAACGGATCGCGATTTAACGATTCCAATTCAAAGAACACGCCCGAGTGATTATGCGTCACAAAAGAGTTTCGTCGCCTTTGATGATACAAATACAGATCGAAATGATTACAGAGGAGGGATAAATAGACCGGAATTACAGCCTCTTTTATGTAATTGACGCGCGTTCTGGTAAAAAAAAGAAAAGCATTATCAGTTTTTATGAATGTTTTATATTTTTAAAATTAACTGAATCAGCTGAAAATATATGCGATTTGATGATTAAGAAGGAAAAATCTCCTTTCGGCTTTTCGGAACTGAAATTCATCACAAGCGGAAAGATAAAAATTTCCATTTTGAAAGAATTATTTATGGAGAAATAAATAGTCGAACCTATAATCTTCCAAGTATCGTAGCTTTTTACGGCAGATAGAATTTCCGAATCATTTCAATGTTCACGCGTATGTATTTATGAGGATGTGAAAGAAAAGCAGAAATTAATTATCTTTAAATATATTATTTTATTAAAAATTATTGGATTATACTGATAAATTCAAAATGTTACTTGCTAACAGATTATTGTAAAAATATTTACCCTTAAAAATAAGGTTTACTGACAGACACATTTCTATGATAGTTATGTAATTTTTACCCTTAAGACCGAAGGGAATAAATTAATGGGCGTTCACGAGCTACAATTTCATCGATAAATCAAACTGATTCCTCGGGATTGTATTATTTTCAATACATAACATGTCGGTAGGGCTGGAAGTGATAGAGCAGAGGAAGACGCTAAATGGACTCCATCTATCAAACAGTTTTTCAATTTAACGAAGGTATGCATTAATAATCGTCCGTTCGCCTCCATTATGTCATCATCATATCTCTCAATGGCTCAATAAATCGCTACCCTCCGACATCATATCAAAGCACAATCTTTTTACAATCCCAATCTGATCTATTTAAAAGATAAACGCCGCGGGCGGATTTAGGTCGATTTGCTCCAATTGGCAGAAATATCAATATGATGTACAATATGTCCGTGAACCTCTCACTCCCAGGACATCATCATTGAATTACATTGGCTAGTAATTATTACTGAACGATAGTTTTTATTATGCCAAAATTCTACCATAAGTCTCGTGGCTTTACAAAGAGATGCAAATGCCATTTCCTAAAAGCGTATTATGCTATTAAATAACACAATTCTATTTTGATTCCTTCGAGGAATAAAGACCGTAGAACATTCATCTTATTCATCCAATGACGCACATTTCTTACATATGTAAATGAGAGTATTATTCTATAATATATAGAAAATCACTTTAATGTAGAAGTACTACAAGGTGATATTAAAAGACAGGGGAAGTGCTTAAGCATATTTATACATAATACTTATTCTTGGTTATAATTATATCTTTTTCATCCGTCCGACCGTGCGCAGAATTTTGAAGCAATGAAAGAAGCTGGGAAGTTAAGATTTTCAGAATAGTTTCGGCTGGTAACAGAGATGGATCCTTCTGATTTTCGGATCCGTACGTTGGTCCGTTAGATTTTTAGCAGGGTTGAAAAAAACTTTATGACCTATGATATCTATAAGGGTCCGTTACTATGCTAAAGTATCGTTTTGTTTAAGCTGCCACAACAACAATAGTGAAGTATAAATTAGTTCAATTTACTTTTCAAAAAGGGATAAATATCAAATCACAACTGAGGAGAGGCATGTTTTTAAGAACTTCTGATTGATTTTGGGTTTCACGTTTCGGAGGGAGAAGAGGTCGAAGATTCTGAAATATCACATAAACGCTCTAATAAAAGAGTTTTTGGAATCTGATTGTGCAGTTCGTTTTTAGCTTGTGATTAAATTAAAATTACCATCTCATCTATGCTGCCATTCTCATTCTTAATTCCTAATTATTTTCATCTGGCTTGAATTGCACCCTCTTATCATTCAAATCCTTATTGTTTAACCCTAGCTATTTTATTCCCACGATCAATCACTCGTTTCAATGTGCCTTTAAAATAGACTGAAAGATATCCACCCAAATATTAACTCAAAGTAAATTTTCACATTTTCTTTTCAGCTAAACTTCATCAATAGTATTTTATTGAATAATGGAAGACAACCAATAAAATATCATATCTATTGTTAGTGAGAAAACAATATCGAGTGCGTCGTCATAACTCAACGCCACCTATCGGCCATTATAAAATCGGTAAATATCAAGGAAATGAGAATGGTAAAAATTTCTTCCATAAACTTCATAAAAATTTCAGCGCATCTGAAATTCATTGCACTATTTGATGATGGAAAACAACATTTTCCTTCCGCACCGCAAAAATATTTCCAATCCGATTCTCATTTCCGTAGAGAGACCTATTTTTTAAAAAAATACTCACTTCTATAATACAATCGCTCAATAAATAACAATATAACGCAATCAAAATCCATACACTAAATCCTCCGCATAAACCCGACTTACCGATAAGGGAAGCGAAATCAACGCAACAGGGAAGACAATGAATGTAAACTAGTCTCTCTCCAACAACTTAGCGTTACGGATCCATAAAAGCAATGCACCAAAAAGGATATACGGGGATGGAGGCGAAAGACGTACACACGAGAAGAGAAGGAATCATAGGAAGGATTTTATCACTATAAGCTTTTACACGGACACTCTCTTACAGAATCCTCGAGGTCTTTTTTTTTCAATCCCTCACCTCTTCCGCCTCCTCTTCCTTCCCTCCCCTTCCTCAAAGCCTCCTTCCATCTCCGCCTCTCTCTCTCTCTCTACCTCTCCCACCACCTCTCTCTCTCCCCCTTCAGTCTCACTCCTCCCGCAAAACCTCTTTCCATCCCAAAACCTCCATCCCTTCCAACTCCTTCCCCATCCCCTGGCGACTCCTCCTAGCCTTTAATTTGAATCGGGTACGGCGCCACATGCAAATGACAGCCCCTATTACTAAAGAGGAATGGTGTGGTCTGGAGCGGGAGGGAGGAGGGGAGGGAAGGGAAGGAAGGGAGGAAAGGAAAAAGGAAGGGAGGAGGGGGGGGAGAGAGAGAGAGCTCGGAGGGGTTCGGGGTCGGCATCGGAGTAGGAGACGGAAAGGAAAAAGAGTGAGGGATGCAGAAAAGGGTAAGGGTATCGGGAATAGGAAGGTGGATAGGAGTAGGGAATATAGGGGAGTATGGGTCACGTTAAGGCACGAGATGGGAAAAGGGGAGTGGATGAAAGGGGGTAGGGGTGGGGGTAGGAAGAATTGCAAGGACAGAATTGAACCCTAAAACCTCTCCTCCACCTCGACGATACAGCTCCAATCCACCCACCACCTTTACCGGCTTATCCGTCCCTCCCTCCTCCTCTCTTGATATAGCGCTAGGTATCCGGGTGTCCCGGACATAGCGGAGCTACCTTACCGCTGCAGACGGAGAGAATTCGCAAGTAGTTTTTTGAGGAAAATCACGGAAGGAGGAAAGGCAGGCAGGAGACAACAAGGAGTTATAACGTAAACATCGGAAAAATTCCGGGCGAAGAAAGAGAGGAGGAAGTTGAAGAGGGTTTTTGCGTCGAGAACCTCTCTGAAAATATTTGCGTGATTAACCGGTTTGAGCGATTGCTTTGAATACTCCCGAAAAGCCGCCCCGTAACAATTCATCCGACATGGAATTCCTATACCCGCAGCTACGAATGAAAGGAAGATTTCAGAAGCTCCGAGGTTATTCTCTCTAGAAATCGCTCTCACAAAAGATTATAAAAGGCAATAAGGAAAGGATTTATTGTTTGTTGTCGCGATAGTCAAAGGTGTTTCCTCCGTTGAGTGAAAGCTTTGATGATTTCGGGAGGCAAAGGAGGGAGATAATGTTGTTGAGACGTAAAAGGAAAATGGCGTGCGACGAAGAATACGTGCCTGCCAAATTCAGAGAAGCTGAATGAATTCGGCAACGCGACCCACTCGCTCGCCATAGAAGGGTGTCAAGGAGAGTATTACCACAAAGGAATATTTCTGAACCGTTTTCATCAGTTCAGGATATTTTTTTGAATGAGATTATTTTAACTAAACAGGTGTGTAAGAATTTTTTATACCAGTACAAACGCATGCATACACATGTCCACACAACATGTATCTAAAACGCGATTTTTCGACATATTGAAGTAGTTTTTCCGTTAGTATTCCTAGTCAATTCAAAAAGTTCTTCCACCCGAATGTTCCGCGAGTGGAAAATTATTCATTTTCTTATTAATAAGCGAGGTATAAGTTCAATAGAGCATGTGAACAAAAAGTAAAACTTACAAAATTTAAAGAAAAAGACAAAATAAACTGCATATTCTGTTTCAACTTTATTCGCAAAACGACATTATCTTGTCATGAAACCCGGCTCGTAAAACAAACAAAAAAATAAAACATTCATTTTTAACCGACTTCGTAACGAAATATGTCTTTAAACCGCTGATTTCTTAAATATCCTTAAAATTTTCTAAATCGGCATTATCAAAATAGCAGGGCTATAAGCAAATACACAGCTCCTGGTATATATACACCAGCAGTAGCACCGAGTGAAACTCTTTATTTTACCCAGTGACTAACCCCTATCGCTCATCCATTCCTTCTATTCACGAACCTAATTCGCCGAGATAATTTATCTTGCTCTTGCGCGCCGCATTACTAAATCGCTTACGGGCAGGCTGTGCTCGACTACATAGCCTCAATATAGGTCACGGAAAACTACTTCCAAACTGTTTATAAAATTGAATTTTTGTCAGATCTTACCGCCGCCCCTTTCTACTCAAATAAATAAAGAAAGTCAGCTACATCATTATTTATCGCAGAAAAATATTTGTTCTTCATGAATACTGTGAAACTTTGGCAAATATTTAGAGTACTTACTATGTTTAGTATGGTCAAGCGTTAGTTTGTTTCAGATTGTTTAAAATCCAACATGCATTTGAATTAATGTTTATCCGTCTAGGAACCCGATTTACCTACAAAGAAATCGGTTTTCTATTAGAGGTTAAAGATGAAAAGAAATTTCTGATATTTACTAGACCAAATTCTGAGGGCATAAATCCTGGCATTTTCATTGATCGTTGTCTAGTATAAGAAGTGAGAGAAAAATTAATGGACGAATCGCTTAGCGTACTTATCTGTGAGAAAAATAGGCAATTCGTAGTTCCAAATCTGTTTCAAATACTTTTTACTGTTTGTTCTCTTCCATCTGATATATTGGTGCGGTAATGGTAAACCTCGATAATATGAAAGTTGACGTATACAAGATGTAGTAAGGAAAATAATTTCCATTTTTTTAATTTACCGTTAATTTGGTCAATTCCTTCACTATCAATGTTTTCCCCCAGTACATAATAAGTAATAAGTATATATTTTCACGCATATATAGTTTGTTTTTATATGCTTAAATTTTCGTCTCAATGGTTTTCTGTGAAATTCAAAGGTACCTAAAAAGGCGATGAAACAAATTTATCTAGAATGAGTCAAAAAGTTCAATCATTTGGAAATATGAGAACTCACCATAAGATCAACAACTGAAATATTCCACAGAAGATGTTCAAAAAGAAGACAATCGCCAACTGAATAACGAATCGAAGAAAAATTCATAAAATTCTCGAGTTAGGTTAATGTTAGTGCGACGAAAAAGTTCCAGAAAAGTAAACGAGTTACTCAAACTAGAAAAGTAGCTAATTAAATGGAAATATCCTAAGTATTGAAATTCTTAACAAGCTAATGGGGAGAAGTGCTAAAAAAAAGAGGAACCAAGACTGCATACAAGACGTATTGAAAAAATATACACGAACAAAAAGTTAAATATTGATGATTGGAAGAGATAAGGTGAAAAAATTACGCTATTAGTCAAAACATTTATAAATGAGTACGACCTTTTTTTTACCAAAATTTTCATATGTCGTTGAAAATATCTGGAATGTTTTAGAGTTTTTCCTTTGCTAAAAGCCTTGTGCATAAAATATACTAAACGTAGAACAATAGTTTCACCCTTACAAATAAGCGTTAGAAATACTCCAATCCTCTGAAAGAACATCTCTTTCGCGCTAGTGATGATCTATAATATATTTTGAAGCGTTTGTGTGTTTGTTCATGGAACTCCTCCTAAACGATAAAAGCTAGAATAACCAAATTTGGTACGATTCTTCCTTACATCCTAACTTAGTGAATAGTCAAGGTTTGGTCAACCAGGATTAATCACTGCTGCCAATATAGGGGATTAACGTTTTTCCATAAGATAACACGTATGAATCCATTTCTTGACTTGCAAGGTATTCTTCCTTCAAGCATAAAAATATGTAAATATGGACCGATTTTTTTCGTTTTTACTTTATTCGACGAATAAAACTCTAAACTATCTTATTCTTGCGAATTTTACATGTTACACGGTCGAAGTTTTCAGAAATACGATATTTGTTTCGAAATTTTGTGGACTTTTCGTACCCCTCCCAGGCGTTGCCAAGGCGGCCGTCATTGTTACCTCCGATTCAGTTAGCTTCAATGAAGCTTACAAATAGACGAAAGTTTAGCGTTATTCGCTTCGCACTTTTGTTTAAGCAACGAAACGATCGATGTTTATGGATAGCAACGTAAATAGATACTGATTATTATTCAGGAAGCGTTTATAACGATTGATGAAAGTAATTGAACCTTCTTTCCTCTACTGAATACTGGAATCTTACATTTTTTGTAAGTAAAATAATTATATTCTACATTATAATCTTTATTAACGTAAATAGGCTCACATATCTGGTGTACATTTACCAGTCAGTGTTCATTCATGGACGACTGTACGTTGCTTTTTCACGGGTTTCTTGCTTACAAGACATAAATGTAAACATTTCATAGGCATAATTACACAAGAAATGAAGCTGGATTTGGCAAAAGTGATATATATGATAGGAAATACAATTATCGTTATATATGAATGCAATACGTTCGGAAACGGATTGTTACAAGCAAATATGATTAGTTGTTAAGAAAAGCTAATTGTAATTAAAAAAGTATCTACTATATAAGTATTTTAAAGAGTTTGTATGTTGTGCTGTAGTAGCTTCACTAAATCCGTTGAAATTCAACGGGAAATTCTGCTAGTATTTTATAAACCAAACCGTAAACATTTTGCCTAATAAAATCACAAAGCATTTTCTCGTTGAATACCAGATACAACCAATAAAAACAATTTTTAAGGAACCAATTTTCAAACATATAATGTGTAAGGGATGTTAAATCAAAGATTTTTACAACTTTAAAATAGCCAAAAAAAACCTCTACGATGAACTTTTTTATCAATCCCCTTCTTCACTACAGTAAATGAAGAGATTCTACGGGGTCGAGCCACCAAAATCCACCTCCCTTCCCACCTTCCGACCTCCTCCCACCCTTTAACCCAAAACCTCAATCCAGTCTTCCCTCGGGGCCCCATAACTTCCATCCTAAACTCAAATCCCTTGGGCCTCTCTCTCTCTCTCTCTCTCTCTTCACCCTTATCGAAACCTAAAAATCGTTTCCTGAAACCCTCTCCCTCCCTTCATCTCACCCTACCTCCTTCCTCAAAGCCTCCGGGGCCCTTCTACCGGTTGAGAATGACATGTTTCATTCGAAGAGCATCATGGGTTCCAACTCTCCATTTTCTTCATCTCCACCCACATCCAATAGGCGCCTCCCCCTTTCCAAATCTTACCAATGGTGGAGTCTGCACTCGAGATGTTTTTCCCTCGGGAACTACTACGCCCCATTCCATCTCTCCCATTTCCTCCTCCCCCTACATCCTAAGAATCTCACCTCTGGGAAGTATGGGGTTTCCACCATGAATCACAGGATGGGAGAGAGCCGTGTGTGTGTGTGTGGGGGGGGGGGGTGTGTTTGTGGGTGTGTGTATGGGGTTCCATTGGAAGAAGAGAGTGAGTGGTGGGAGAATCAAAACTTCGGTATCAAAGAGATCGCCGTCTCAAGATCTCACCACCCGCCGACAGAAGTGAGGCAAATAGAAAACAAATAAAAACCCCATCCATAAACCTTGTCCCCATAACACCAATGATCCCGCGACGTTTCCTTCCCATCGCCGCACAAAAGATCAACAAGAATCCTTCGAATCGACGCCATATCCTTCGTCTCCATCCCTCCTCGTTCCTACTCGAGGCAAGATTCTTTCGCGCAGAGAGAGATAGAGAGAGAGAGGGAAAAATTTAGACGTTAAGGATACGACGTACTTAAGTTTATTGACGTGACCCCAACGTTGACATCTCCGGTAATGGGTTTTGGATTCTTTTACGGAACACTTTCGCTCTTTGTAGGTTCCAATGTAAAGAGTAGAATCGAAAATGTGGGCAATAATCTTATTTTTATATAGTTTCTTTAAATCATACATTCGGTCTTGCTGTTATTTTTAGGGAACGGATAAAATGAAACAAAATTTTTGGATCGTTTTAAACCTCAGGATTGGTTTTTAAATAAGACGGTCTAAAATTTTAAATAAATCGTTTTTTTTTTCTGCTGGAAATAAAATATATAAAAAAGTCTAGAAAAACAAAGTTTAATTACAGTTTTTTAAAAATAATTAAAAGAAAAAATCTACACAAAAAATATAAAAGATAAAATTTAAACAACAAATTCAATAGCTACATCCAATTCGTATACTAGTTATCCGATTAATTCGTAAATATAGTTACTTATTAGAACGAAATATCGCCCCTCTAACTATTTATAATATCGGACCGTAAAAAGAAACAAGTCTCATTTTGAGGCTTTAATCAATCCAGAAAAAAGATCCGAAAGAAAAAATTAAATATAACAAAGAGACAAAAAATCTCCGTTAACAACTTCTAAGACGAGAAAAAAAATCGCCAAACCATCAAGCACAGAAATGTGGAAACCCGAGACGCTAGTCTCACACACCACGTATACCTTTAATGTTCCTATTCTAAGTCTAACATCAACTCCTCAACTGTCGAAAACACACTGAAAAGCGCATCGACATTCCGAAAGCATTCGTGTTCGAACCATCACTTAACGGAGCCTACGTCGGAAGCTGAGGAAGGAAGGATGATGGTGATTGGGTGGGAGGAGTGAGGAGGAGGAGGAGGAGGGAAAGAGGATGAGGTTTGAAGATGAGGAATAAGAGGACAGGCAAGAGGGAGAGAGAGCGAGCGAGCAGTCATCAATAGAAACGCTATCCTCCATCTCTCTCCACGGAGAAAGAGTGAAACCCATGATGGCTAGCATAATTGAGTTACTCCCGATATTAAACGCCGAGAGGGCGGAGGAGTGTGAGGTTTAAGGGGTGGAAGGTAGGCGAGAGGGGGGGAGAGAGGGGGGAGAGGGAGGAAAATGCGAGGGTGAGAGATGGCTAACAGCTGACGCCGTCATATGCCCAGTGGAGCAGAGAAGTGTTTGGGTGGAAAGGGGGAGGGATGGATGGGGGAGGGATGGATGGGGGAGGGGGGTGGGGGGAAGTCAGGGGGATAGGAAGGGGTGGAGGGTGGTGGAGATGGAAGAGGAAACTCAATGCGAGCTGTGTTTATAGCGAGAAGGGCGTGTGGAAGGGAAGGAGGAGGAAAAGAGGGAGAGGCGTAAGGGTGCAAGCTTTTCTCTCCCATCAACCCTCCTCCTCTCTCATTCCTTCGGCTACACCTCACACCATAACCTTTTGCCTCTCTCTCCCTCCTCCTCACCCATTCCTTTTATCCACAATCTCCTTCCACATCCAGCAATAACTGATTGATTCGAAGGCGAGGGAAATCCGGCGATATGGCAAGTTTACTGTTGGGACAGACGTCTGGTAGGTTGGCAGACGGCTGTGTTGACTGGGTTGATATCAAAAGGAGGAGGTAGGGAGTGTGTGTCATATATAGAGGGATGCTTGAGGCAGCCTATGGGATGGCGTCATATCCCTGAGTGAAATATTGAGTGAATGGTTGTTAACTCGTTCGTATAATGATAATTTTCTAGTTGGGGAGGGATACGAAATATCGGGAGTTTCGGTCGGATATTAAAACATTTTATGTCGAAATGAAACGAGCGAAAATTTTTCGCGAGGAAATCGGAATCGCGAGGGAACAAGGGAAGACTGGGCGTCGAAAAACTTTTGCTTCTTTTTGATGATCAATATTCATCCAGCATAGCTACTGCGGCGAGTTATAGGATGAAATAATCACAGGGCAATAAAATAAAAATCGTGGGGATCTCTAACACGTCATCGAACTTAATCTTCAAAAAAATAGCAAAATAATCAGATTATCATCTACACTGCATAGTTAGGCACTGTTAATAATGATAAAACGAACAGAGAACGGGAAATAATCGTGCAATTAATCTTAGAAAAATATTTCACCGTCAATCCCATCGATATAATGAGAGCCGAAACTATTTTCGTAAAATTTTGAAAAAATAAATTTTCCTTATTATATCTACCACGTCTCCTATTTTCAAAATCCGATTAAAATACTCTCCGCTCATATTCCACCCGGCAAAAACAAACGGAATCGCTATGCCAAGCATCGTACGTCGAAGCAAGAAAATACGACTCATAAGACAACCGAAAAATAATCCAACCAAAGGAAATTCTTTCGAAGAGACAGCGATAGAGAGAGAATATACAAATAAAAAAGTACACACAGATATCACATCGTAAATAAATCGCCAGAGGAAGATATTTTCTTTTCGGTGAGGTTTGGAAGGTTGTGGAATGAGATTTTCCTCCGAGAAACAAGCGAGGAGAAGCGGAGAATGGATCACTCGTAAGATCTCTCAACCATTATGAAGAACGGATCGAGAAGTGATTAAACGACCTTTGTTCGTCGCGAAGACCACGAGAGCGGCGCTTTATAGGGTTAATCTCTTAAGGATACATAAGTATGATTTTACCGAAACGTCCACTAATCTACCCTATTTTTTTACCATCGGCGAGGGAAGAGAGAGAAGGAGAGAAAGAGAGAGAGACGGGAAAGGAGAGGCGGAGGGTAAAGGAGGGGGAGAGGGGAATGGATGAGAAAAAGGAGTTGCCGTCAAGAGCAGAGATTGCAGTTGTGATGAGGAAGCGATGGAAAGGGGGAAGGGGTGGAGAAAGCGGAGTAAGGCCGATAAAGGGAGCTTTTCCCGATGATTTATTATGCATTGCGGGAATCCGTCATGGCTGGGGCATCTGCCCACGACTCTCAATTTATATGGCAGCATGCGCACATAGTTTAGCTAAGGGGAGGAGGAAAAGTGAGGGGTAGGGGTTTAGAGGGGAGTAAAGGGAGGAGAGGGAGAGCGCGTGGGCGGTGAGAGAGTGGTTTGGGGGGGGGGGGGGTGAAGGAGGAGAATAGGAGGAAAAATGAAATAAATGCACAGAAGGGTCAGAGTCCCAAATCGAAAATTCACGCCTCGCTGCAACTCCAAAACCGCGATCTTTTTTTTCCTTTGAAAAGTAATGAAATGATACTCTGCTCGGATGTGCATGCGTGATTGTATTGAAGCAGCTGTTTCACGCACTAAGAAACAGCGATAAGCATCCTCACTCCATTGGACTCGGTGTCGTTCTGCTTGCTTTTTATTCAAGTTTCCATTCCGTTATTTAATCATCGGTCGTCTTTGACTTGAGCTGATTTTTTATGCAGGTATCTTCGTGAATCGATCGGATTTTTCGTACTGGCAATAATGTTTTAATGTCAATGTATGGATTATACATAGCTAATAAAGAGGAATACAATTAGCTCTAGGGGATTGTTGGCGAAAACCTTAACAGAGTGCTAGGTTTCTCATTAAGGATTATATTGTCGTTGAACAATCTTGTATTACTACCAGTCGTCAACGAAATTGCTTCAGATTTTACGGAGCCAACCCAAAAGTTTTTTAAGTATCGGTATCAAGAATTATGTGAATATTAGTCGGTATTTATCTTACGAAACGAGAGTGATGAGGTTATTTATAAATTTTACAAATAAAAGAGTTTGGAATAACATAGGACATTTCTAGACGCCCAGCATTTTCCTATCTCTAATTATTACCCATTAATTTACAATTCAAATTATTTCAAGAGAAAAAAATGTTAATCAGGTTTTTCCCATTTAAATAGCACACAATGATATAATACCAATTAACCGCGATTTAATGACTTGTGACAATCCATATGTTAAAATTAATCTCAAATGTGTAATTTACTAGTAATTTTAATTGCAAAAATGTAGGAGAAACAATATTTTCGGAAACTACTTTAACAAAGTTCCTGTGTTAATGTATATATTTAAGTAAATTTCACAAATCTACTTGAGTTGTAAAAATAAAGATCTAAAATTAACTCGGTCAGACAAAGGGAAGATTGTGATGTTATTAGATGGATAAAAAAGAGAAATCGAAAAAGCAAAATAAAGCTGTGAATCCTCTCTTCAAAAAACTGGTGGATCTAATTGAAAACGCAGATTCATTTTAGTTGAATGCAATTTTTTAAGTCTGACCAACCGTATTTTCAGATTTCACCTTTCGCTTTTTCCAATCAAAACAGAATATAATAAATTAGTAATAAAATAAACATATTTTGCAAAATGAATACGTTTACCAGTATGACTGTAAAGTTCCTGCCCCAGGGCCAAAACCATATCCATCGGGTCCAACAATACGTTGAAAGCAGGCTGGAAGGGGAAAATTAAGTTTTTAAATTTTATTTTTTTAAGTTTTCACCATCTAAGCGTATTTTATTGCGAATTTCGCGATAATTTTAAGTTCAACCTGATTGTTTATTGTAATATTACGGAAGGTTTCTATAACTGTCTCATTTGCGATACTGGAAAACGGAATTGACGAGGCAAAGATCAATCACGTTTAATGTGATAAACTCCAATATTATAATTTAAAGTTTTCATTAACGAGCTATTTCAACCAAGAAGTAGAGCAGCATTAAGTATCGCATCTAAAACTTTGATACCTAGGCAACGTATTAAAAATGTAGCATGACATAAATTGTACCTTGGAAGATAAAGTTGATGTTTATCGTTAATTTATAAATTAACTGGTCTCCATCCTCCATACTATGGAAAATATAAAAATTTTCTTGCTTAAAAGTAACAAAGTATCAGTAGACATCATAATTTCGTGTACTAAAAACACGTAACCATAGAAAATCAGAAGACAAGTTTAATCATGTTTGGACAAATACTTTAGACCAGTGCACCTATCATCCGCCATTTTCCCTGAGGCAGTGTCTATGCGCCACTTAATTTTGGGCGCGCAATAAACGTATATGTAGCAATAATAAATCTTACCTTTTACTTACAAACAAATCCGATATAGCAATGTAAACTTTAATGAAATTTAATGATCATCGTTTACAATCCCAGATATATTTTAATTGTGGAAAAATTAAATGTATTTATAAGTTGTGTGAAGCAAAATGCGCCATAAAGGAGACAAGTATGCGCCATAGATTGAGCACCTCTGCTTTAGGGCTTTATGAGAGATTAAAATTTTCGTTGATTAATAAATAAGATGCGCGTTTCAGCTACACAGTAGCCGTCCTCGGATGTAATTCATCAATCAAAGATTTTATAATTACCGTTGAGGACGGATACTTCATCGATGAAGTGCACATCTCGACCGATTTATATCCTAATGAGTTGCTTATATCATCTATTATAATTTCAGAATTATTTTTTAATTCATGTGAAAATTGAATTAGGCAACTTCATACACAATGAGTTTTATTCATTGTGACTTAAGAGGTCGCACCTTATAACGTATGGGTAGTTATTACCAAAATTACACAAATACGGTAAATGTATTTAACTGTATAAGTTATGATTGCGCCATATAAATCAATCAATCGCAATAACATAATTTCTAAAAAGATTTAAACTTGCAATTTAATTTACTCGAGACAAAATATATTATCTGAAGTTAGAATTTGGTGTTATACTAAGAATAAGTTTTATGTTACAAAATTGCAAGCGATTATATGGAGGTAAAATTATTTCAAATTTTCATAGGCATAAATTACTCATTAAATCTAGTTTATCCCATTAATCTAAATAGCAGGTGTAGGCTCTTATTTTTAAATATGTATCGTAACACCTTGCTCTGTATTGAAAGCCGATCCAAATATTTGAGTATGTGAAATACGATTTTAAAATTCTAATTCCAACTGAAGAGAAAAATACTGCGAGTAACTGAAGATCTTGTATTACACCTCTAGAAAAAAATAACTTGCTCTAAAAATTTTAATTCGACAGGGAAATGCAGAAGTGACATTTAAATGTTACAAATTTAAGGAACTCTATCAAATTCGCGAATATTCCAAATAAATTTCCAGCAGCGGAATTTTGGGATCCCATGGCTAATGTTATTGGGAAGAATTTAAAATAAATATACTAAATCAAGTTGAACATGAAAGGGTAATTTTTATGAAAAGCAGATTCTTTACGTAATATGTATTTATTTAATTTCTACGCGTAACATCTTTTTCGTAAAGCGGGGGCCCTTCGATCCAGGGTTGCAGCCCTGTTCGCCCATTCGTTTATCCGCCCCTGGAAATTTTTGTTAATTATTCCCACCACGTTTAATCGTATAAACATTAAACAGAGTCTTACTTCTGCAATATATCTCCCCTTGGCTCACATTAATGCTGGCCATGTCTAGTGGTTTCCTGCAGCATTGGCATGTGAAACACGTGTCGTGGTACAATGCACCCTCAACCTGTCTGGTCTCAGCATGAAATACTTTGTTCCCTTGTATATGGAGAGGAAAGGAAAAGTAAACTCAAGTTGAGATATTTTTTTCTTGAAACCTCTACGAATTTACACGGCATTAAACTATTCTAGAAAAAATCTATACATTTTTAAATTAGTTCATTCATTCATTCAAGGTTTTCAATCCTAAGATTGGTTTGACATGGCTAGGGAATAAACACATATGATGTGGTGGTTTCCCGTTGCCTTCCACATCAGACACACATACATGAGTGATGAAAATATGAATTATGAGTACAAACACAAACATCCATGCCCTTGGCGGGATTCGAACCCGCGACCTCAATGATTGTAGGCCAGTGCCATCGGGGCCGGCTTTAAATTAGTATAACCTCATAATTCAAAATATGCTGCAAGTTAATCTCCGACTTTATGATTGTTTAAAAAATATTCGCTGCAAGGTTTTGATAGACCATTTACCAAAGGGTTCACATTTATTTTCGAATTTGAATGAAGAATGATATTTTCAATTTTTGTTTTATACCTTTAAGAAATCAATGCTCCTTATCTTTGAGAAAGAATATCGTTAGCTCGCATCTCGACTCGAAATTCGCATTTTAAACCTGTGATTTAAAAAAATTAATTAATTTCTAACATGGAGGGTAAATGTTACTTTTTCGGTATTTACCAAAGGTGTGTAAACAAACCGTATATTTAGCCAATCAGTCACCCCGTACAAAACGTAAGTAGGCCACGCAATTCTAATAATGTCAATACAGAGTAAATAGAATACAATTTTAGCTGCCCCATGAAAATCCATGCTTGCACGCATCCTGGAGCGGGTCTTGATAGTTCTAGGAATTGATACTAGTTGCTACGTCACGAGAGAGCAATTGAATAGAATTGTAGAAAATATTATAAACTAGAGAAGCCTGCATTTAAAATTTGAAATGGTGTTAGCATTTTTAATAATAAACACAGAAGCTTGAAAGTTCATTTAATATTATTTTTTAAATTTCATATCTACAACACTTAAGTACGTGGCAATTTCGAAAGGAAAGCGAAAATCGACTATAAGAATAATAAACCTTGTACATTCTTCTTTAAAACAGTCCACGTACGGAGATTATGGATCAACTTTTTCTAGATTTAATTTACAAAATTAAAGCCTGCACATCGAAAAATCGCATTTTACGTGTTACCATACGGGGAAACAGAAATTATATCCTGGAGTCGAACCCGAGTCTTTAATCGAAATTTTTTCGTCATTACCTTTTAATGCGTGATTCATGCATTCCTGCCAAATTTCAAACTCGTGCCTACTCGGAAATTATCTTACATTGCGTCTAGAGAGTGGCTGCAAAAGTGTGTAGACAAAAAAACAAACAAAGAAGAATCCTACGCCAATTATAATATAGATTCCATATAAACGATGGATACTGAATTTAATCGACTACCTAGTTTATGACATTTAGTTTAAGATACACAGCCTAAACTGTAACATAAATTTACTTTTACTCTTCAGTACTAAACACAGTAAGCCCTCTCAAATAAGGCAACTCCAGATTGCGACAAGGAATGGCCATTTCAACTTAACCCTATATCTAATCCAACTCTCTTTATAATTTCTAATTCAGCTACAGATTAATTATTACAGCGAACTCAATGCAATACATAAACATATACATAAATAGGCAAATAATCCTCAATCACTCCTCTTAAAGATATATGTACTCGCCTTTTTCTCGAAAACCTAATCATTTGGAGTTGAGTATTTTATCAAAAATACTATTCCTTATACAACTGGAAACACTTTTTTGAAAGAAAAAGAATTGTTTTCAGCAACTATGTGAAAAGAATAATTTTGTTCTGCTCCGGACTTGAAGCGGGAGCAAGCAATTCAAAGAAGGCGCCGGCCAATAAGGTTGGCCTGGAATGACTGAATTTTCAAATAGAATATTCCCAAGAATAATACAGAAAGCCTGCAAATAATAGCTTCCTCGTCATTTTAATACTTAGATTGCATTGTAAGAAAAACGCGTCCGCCACTATCTTTTAAAAATTCTTCCGAGTCTTATACGCAAAAACTAGTTTCCTTAAAACTATTCTTTCCTTATTAAATTCTATGATAACAAACAAATGGGAAATTCCATTCATATGATCCATGCGAGTTATCTTATAATTATGCCACGAAAATAATTTAAATACATTAATTTCAAGCAATGTCTTTAGCTCACCACAGCGAAAACAGAGAGGGATTCCTAAGGATGGTCGTCGTTCAGGATACAATGGATGTGGTTTGGAACATTCGCTCTTTGGCGGGAAGGATTTTCTCCTCGTTGCGTGGCGTGCATAATAAGATGTTATTGCAGATGGTGTTGGAGAACCGTGTAAAGGTAGACCGACTGAAAAACGTGGGCAAGCTCTTGCAGGTTGTGAATCTGTTTGTTCACTATCCTCCAATGACTAGAGTTAAAAGAGAAAAATCCATTCATCCGAATGTTAAAATTTTCAGAAGACTGACATTAAAAAAAAATATCCGTATCCATTTTGCAGTCCAAAGACATTGTGTGCGTTCATCGTAAAACAATCCCATTCTTTTTTTTCATGTATGCATTTGGACTGTTGGAATATGGGAAAAAATACGTATTAATAGAAAATCTGAGTGGTACACTTAAGAATAGGGGTGCGCAACATACGGCCCGACGACACATTTTATTTGGTCCGCTCGAAGCAGGAAGTAACTCAGCTGATTCACCCTTTCCATGGCCGGATTGAGAGGGCCATAGGCCCCACGCGTTTAAGGCCCCACCCAAATTGTAAAATTTTAACAAGTTACAGATTATTACAAGCCTTGTGATATGTGCGGCAACACTTGGAAATGATTTCGGCGAGACAAAATGAGATTGATTCGGCCCGCTGTGGGCCTCATTGTCCTCTGTCTCCCACGTACTTCCGTGTTTTGCGTACAGCTTAATCCGGCCCTGACTCTATCAAATTTACAGTTAAAATTTGAACGTAAATTATATTTGTTTGCGACTTCAATTTTGTAAAATAAAAATGGAAGTTAAATCTGTTAAAGTTATTATTAAATCCACGTAGGTAATGTGTTTAAATTTTTATTATGGACAAAATTTTTATATTGTCGCCCTCTTAGGTCTAATCAAGAGCGATTTTGGCCCGTGTCAACTTTTGAGTTGTGCACCACTGCTTTAGAAGGAAAAAATGTATGCAAGATTTCACATGCTTCATTAATCAATAATATATAAACAACAATAGCAATAAATATATCTACCGGTTTATACGAAAACTGAACTTATCGAGTGTTGCAATGAAAATCAGCTTATTTTAATTTTCACACTTTAATTAAATCGATCGGATAAGATTTCAATTTAGTTTTTATTTTGGTAAATATGTATTAAATCATTAAATATATTAAACTGTATTTTTTGTTTTATACTTTCTCTAACAATGGAGAATATTATGTAATAGCTAACAGAATGGTCCATATGGTTAAGTGAATAGAGAAAGTAAGCACGCAAAAATGAGAAAAGCGATGCCGCCCTTAAAAATTGTACAACGGTCAGTCACGGATTGACTTTTTGAGGCCCTTGGCGGTACAAAATCTGGGGGTCTATAAGGTTATTTAAAAAACACTCCTTTTTAATTTAAATATTATCCATTGAACTTCTACAAAACATCAACAAAATAATAATAATAAATTATAAAAATAACATTAAAATTAATGGAATAGAAACTACATTTAAAAAACATGCTAATGGGTCCCTTGGTGACCGCCAGGTCTGACTCCCACAAAACCGCCACTGACAGCAATACTCATAAACTGACCTTTTACAGTCATTTTTTGTTTTGAGTTAAAAAAATCACCTTCTCTAACACGTAACTATTATTTCGATAATATCGATTCAAAGAGAGAAAATATTCGATTTATAATTTCGAAAGACAAAGTTAGGACGGCAATCCTTTTCGTCCCGCAAAGCTTTGCGGCAAACTGAACTTTTCAACGTTCTTTCTCGCAACACATGTTATTAAAAGAGTTCAAACTAAGTTGCTGCCACCGTAATACGCGATGAAAGTGGCTTTAACGTAAGGGGCACGAATTAATGTGTCTTCTTAACTATAATAATATGTATGTAATTAGCATGTAAAACTAATGAAATGAATGTAAAATATGCCGTCAATCTTATTTCAATCTTTGTCATCGGTTGGAGCAGCAACATTCTTACAACATTGGAGAAGATAAATACCGAAAAAATCGGTGTAATATACCATGCACAAACTTTCTCATATACAAATGAATCTGGTATCACTACTATTTCCTGACTGGAAGAAATTCCGAGGAAGTACTGTTGCTACAAAAACAACAAAACCGCAGAATATTTTTCCCACGCGTAAATAGCAGTATTACGTAACCTCATGTAGGTAAAATCGAACTTGATAAATAACTGCACCATAAATAAATATCTTATATGTATTATGTGGATTAGCGAAGGCATATGGGAGCGAAAGCATTATTATATACTGGAGGAAGTTGGTTGCATGACGTCAGAGTGCTGGGGAGAGCTGGGAGGAAGCCTGGCGTAAAGCTCGATATATTATAATGTCGCTGGACGCTAAGTAGTTAATTTATGAGGAATAGGGATAAAATAGTATTATTTATGACATCAAACCCTAGCATTGAATGAATTTTAATCAAAATCGGTAGAGCCATTTTTGAATAAAGCGACAATTACTGAGCATCAACAAGAATCAAGTATCCTTCATTGTTGCGCTATATCATTCATCTCTTGATAATTTCTATTTGAATAATGGTATGCCTAAATACGAAATTTCACTCGATTTTCGGCCGTAGAGCCACATACAGACGGCATGGCGAAATTTGTACTCGAAGAATATGTACCTAAAATGTGCATTTCCATCTCAAAGTTGAAACTTTTCACGATTACGATATTTTCTCTATGCACCACATATATGAGAAAGTAAAAATGTCAAAAATCATCATAACAATCTAATACACGACGGTTCTTCATCTCGAATATAACATCAACGTACTTTTGAAAAAGTTCGATGGTAACGAAATCCACAAAGGTATCAATTTTTATATCACATATATATAATAAACCTCGGAAATTTTTCGGGTGCTAAGCTCCAATTTCCTCGAATTTACTTTCATCCCGAATACTCATCTAAGAAAATGACTAATTTTTCATGCCCATACTGTTGAATCATCTCACAAATAGATTTAAATAAGACAAAACTTCTTGCAACTTTACGCCTTCATTGAAGGAAATTTATGGTATATTTTCGAAAAATTGAAAATTAAAAAACCTATTACTTTCGTCAATGGATAAAAGTGTAGCATTTGATTCTTACCAAATATATTTCACTTTCTCTGTCACGTTTAACTTGGCCTTCACTTGCACTTTGCTGCAGTTCATTACGTCTCTGATAACAATCGTTACAGTAAATTTCTTCGTCAAAGGTTTGAACATCGTCATTATCTAGCAACCTTCTACAGATACCTAAAAATGAAACTTAAAGAAATATTCTATTTGTCAGCTCAAATATTTGGAATAATCCATTTTATTCCATTGAAACCCTAAACTCATAAAAATACGTTACTTCCAACAATGTTTTCCGTAAACGAAAGTTAGTCATATGCACAATAATATACATGCAACAACTAGTAAACTTTTCCTGACAAATTCAAAAATATAGTTTCTTATAAACCTATAATTCGAATGCTATTTCTCAAATCATTCCACACTACCTATTATTTACTTAAGTTAGTGACGTTATTGTCACCTCTAAATTTAATACTTAAATGTTAAATTGTTTCGATAAAAATGCTATCATTCTCTCAGGAACAGATAACATTCTACATAACTAAGGCGCTTACTAAAATTTTGCCATAAGGCCATATGGCCCAGTTACGTAACTGCGTGAAATGCATACATCTTTTAAAACAGGAAAAAAATATCGTATCATAGCAAGAGAAAATTTTTCTGTTTATTAAAATTTACAATTAAAAATGTATGCACCGTAAGAGGTCCGCGCGCATACTTTGCACAGACCCCAGAGATTTTTCAAGCTGTTAGATAATGTGCTATCATTGGTACTATCCTGTTATCTCCCCCAAAGAGTATTTCAACGTTATAATGACTTGGTTGACATTGTTATAATGTATTATTATAAGTTGCCAAATAATGAAGAAGATCCTAACCCATGACTGATTGGCCGGTCTAGACATTTACAAACCCAATCACCGGACAACGGGGAGGGATACTTTGGTTCCGGGCGAAGCGAAGGGCGCGGTTTGAGTTTCATTCTTAGCATCTCAAATAATAAAATATTTTTTCTTTAATTATAAGAATTTTAAAAAATTCCGCTGAAGTTGATAATTTAGAAATCTTTCAATTGCTCCTGATCGGTCCGAGTGAATCAGTCGATTTAATTTGTGTAGATTTAGGATTCTTTGTTGGAGGTTGATGATAAGAAAAAACCGCAGTCGCTCAAGATTATAACTGCGATGTGATTTTCCTTAGTGGTTATTAATCCGCATGTCAGGAAAATCACATCGCAGTTATAATCTTGAGCGACTGCGGTTTTTTCTTATCATCAACCTCCAACAAAGAACCCTAAATCTACACAAATTAAATCGACTGATTCACTCGGACCGATCAGGAGCAATTGAAAGATTTCTAAATTATCAACTTCAGCGGAATTTTTTTAATTCTTATAATTAAAGAAAAAATATTTTATTATTTGAGATGCTAAGAATGAAACTCAAACAGCAAAATATTTCACGATTTTTAACAATAGAATAACTCCGTTACTGAAAAGACAAAATTTATAAATGGCACGGTTTAATCCTACATTTAAAAAAATATGCAACAATGCATTCACGTAAAAAAAATTTTAATGAAATTAAACCAGACTATTCTGAAATAAATTTTCTTTCCTGTATAATGGGATTCCAGGCGTCGAGAATATCTTCGTGAATTATACACCACTCGTTTGACACCATATTAAAAAACGTACATACATTCGCCTACAAGAAGCAATTTATTTCCTAAAGCTAGCGTACTTTTAAATTCATCAGGCGACTTTTAAAATGTTATTCCGATTGTAATGCAAGCTACATTTATTGAAAACTAAAATATTTACTTACGACATGAAAAGCAGAAAGTATGCCAGACATTTCCTAATGCATTCCTTTCCTCCAAAACGAATATCTTCCTGTGGCACCTTTTACACAATCCGGGCATCGTGGACTTAGATATATGACTATTTACTACATCGCAAAAAATTTCGATTGACATTACCTAATTTATCGTCATTTCAATTTAGTCTTCAAGCAAAATTTTTTGAGAGAATTAAAGTGAAACAATAGTTGTTGATACTTGCTGCTATGACTATAATAAACACCTAACGACTTTTCATTGTTATACGTGTCCTTTACTTAAAAAAAACTGAAAAATATACTTTTATTATTTCTAAATATAAGGTCCGTAATATCAAATTAGCGCACGTAATAAGCCAAATATTCAGAGCACTTATTTTTAAAAAAACATCTCATTGAGGTTTATGAATTATCACTCCCATTGTTGTTTTCCATTTTAATAAAGATGTGCTCTATAGGAGACTGAAATAACCGATGGCGGCGCTGTTGTCGCTGACGTCATTTATCAAGATGGCCGACGTAACGAGGATAGTAGGTTGTAGTTGTATTGTAGTAGTGGATAGAAAGTGATCGTTGGAGAGGAAACGTTCGCGTTTAGTCCAAAAAGATTAGTGAGAAAGTCTACCTAGGGTTTGAGGAGATACTGAGGTATTTGGGAGGAACGGCAAGTTGTGTAATAGTTTAGTTTTTGTCATTATTTCTCCCATTGGTGTAATGAAGGTTCATTAAATCTTTGTACATATATTGGTTATTATTTATTTTTATTATCAATTATGGGTACATTTGAAGAAAAACGTTTTTAAAGCCTTTCTCTATACTCTGCAATTATTATTTGCTCTTAACCTTAAACCTGAGCAATGCTAGGTATTTCTGCTAGTTATAAAGTGAGTTGTATTTGTTCCTCAACTGTTAGTTCAGACAATTTCAAACATTCTTTCAATAAAAATATAAAGTTAATGAATGGCAAAAATATCTGCTATTATAATTAGTAAAATTAAACTAAGTTGCGCATTATTGGGTTTGAAATGGCTAGATTAAATCATTTTCTGAAATGTTATGAGTACCTGAAAGTAATGGTCATTGAAGTTGAATTACATCTTTATTTTCTGTTCATTGATTCTTCCTGATATCTCTTTTCCCTTTTCTCATTGTAATATATTTTTGGTGCATTGCAATTATAACAAAGATTTATCAAATCCTTTTTGAAGTAATGAATAATAGCAAAATATTTTAGAATAAAATTGTTCAATATCATTCTTTTAATTTTATGTAAATCTGAGGGGAATTAAAATTCATGCAGTATGTCATACTAGACAGATATATGTATACAATTATATTAAACTATTGGACTTTCTCTTTCTTGAAGTTTTCTCTGCCAAAAGTCCCTCTCTTTAAATTGAATAAGATTCAGTATGTATAAAATTCTGTTATTATTAATGGACATTTGATTCTTTTCCTCATCGTTAATTATCCTGTCTATATACTTATAACGTAATTGCAGTAATCATAAGTATTTGTTATCAGTGAATGAAGGATTTTCTTATCTTAATTTATAGAAATAACAGTCAAGCATAAAGTGCTTAAGAACATGAAATTCAACAAGGAAAAACCTTTCATCAGCTTTTTAAATGATTATTTATTTTTTATCTGAATGAAAAATATGTGGAATGTTTTGGCAAGTTCTTTTTCATCCTATTTCAGCTACGATTTCATATAGTGACTTCATATAACAGATATTTTTAGAAATTAATTTCAACGAACAACAACAAATGCAATATTCAAACAACAAATGAACACTAACGAACGACAAAAAATGCAGTGATTAAAGAAATAAAGAATACTACTAGCAATGACAAATTTACTAAACCTACTCTACCTCTACAGTGCTGAACCGAAAGGAAAACAAACTTTAACTACTCAAAAACGAAATCTAAATTCCTAAACCCATCAATTACGAAATTAAAGATTAACTAAATAGAGACGCTAGCTTCCACAAAGAATCTAACTTAAGCCAACACACTACCTTAAGCAAGAAATTAATACGCTATAACCTATCTCTAACGTGATAAACCGAAACGAAAAAACTAAATTTAACTACTCAAAAACGAATTTAAAAATCCCTAAAACTATTAATTAAGATACTAAAGATAATATAAAAATGAATAGAAAAGCTAGCTTTCAAAAATTACAAACGATGCGTACGAACTCTACGTGTTTCCCGTCACCATCAACCACCATAAACTCACTATCCTCGGAGCTCTACTTCCAAAATCCACCGCTAGTTGGCGTCTCACTTATTTGGAGTCTCATATTGGTCATGATTGGCCAATCAAATGTACAAGGTTGTTAAGCTTTTTGTTTCACGTAAAAAATGATTCTTAACCCTTTTGGCTTCTCTTCCTTGTTAACTTGAACTTTTATTCTTAATAGCCCTATTATAAGCACTTGAGTTGAGAAAAATGAGCATTCGGGCAGCAGTTAAGCACAAATGGGCGACAAGTTTGACGTCTGTTATATTGTATATCTCGCTTCTATGTTACCAAAACTACAGATTTAGTAAAACTAATCTCATTAATTAATCAATAATTCAAAAATTAAAAATTTTCGTAAATTTAAGTAATGGCCAAATAACGGCATAATAATATATATGATCATTTAAGTAAATTATCCCTTTATCATAAAATATCCATCCTGATATTTCACCATTTTCAAAATATGTTATTTAGAGCAATGGTGCCCACTAAGTGTTTTAATCCACCCTGACGAGTTTAACAATTCAATGGCACAATAACACAAAAATAAGATAAATTACAGAACAATGTATTGTCTTCACCTCTATCCCGGTAATTGTATAATTTAAAATAAATCAAACACTGAATCGCAATAATTGAGTACACACTAATAAGACAAACTTTATGAGTGTTGGTAAACTGCTGTCATAATTATGCATCAAGCTACAGCCTAATTTGTCATGGCAGACTAAATAAATTACAGAAATAATAATATAAAATCTTTTCCTCATATGTCAAGCATCCTCACCACTGCCACCAAGATTTTCCAATAAAAACTTCCTCTTCCAGAATAATTCCTGAATAAGCTTTCAGCCTGCTCTTTACAAACAGTGAATCACCACTAAATATGTACAAGGGCAGATATTCTGCCAGACGATCTAGGCAACTGCCTAGGGTCTCCTGCCTCTCAGGGCCCCACGCATCGGAGCAATAACATCTAGAGACATGAGAGAGTTTGCGTTAATATAATGAGCTCAGTGCACTAGGGGAAAGACACAGATTGAGTGAAAATTCCCAACACAAAGAAGCAGTCATATATCCTAAATTATGACGAAGATGGTAAACTACACTTTGAGACCTATCTCACCTGAAAAAATAATTATTTCTTATTAGAAAACTTTGAGGTGCAGTTACCACCTGCCTCTAAAGTCCACACACTATATTGTAAATATACATGCAAAGAAATGATAGAGTTTGATAGCCTATTTTCCTTCAAAAAATTTAAACGTTTTCCTAATTTTTGAGTTGTGGGACCCATAAACCACTACCGTCTAGGGGCTGCACCTGCACATATAACTACTACTGTACAATTTAATCTCTTAATGTTCCTTGTTTCTTTAATTGAAATGTTTGTTTTATATTTCTTACTTCAGCTTGTAAAACAAATAAGATGGCACCTGCTGGACATCAATAACAGTAAATCCAAAATTATTAACTTTTAGTATAGAGACAACACTTGATAGCACTTTAAAAATAAATGAAGAAAGACATTAATCATGACATTTTGGCAAATCAAATGAAATTGTTAGTAATAATGAAGTCATTACAATAAGTAATTACAATAATGACGATGGCATATTTACTGATACATTCTACAGTGACCAATAATAAAATAGTGAAGCATTTTAATCACCCATGTGATTTAATTTCCAATCATAAAACATTTTATTTTGCAGTTATCTGCTTCACACAATTTAATCTGAGCTTAAGATATTTAAAAAATACCACTAATACCTGTAGCACTGATTAGTCCCAGTAAGTCCACATTGCAAACAAATGTAGATGTTAAAAGACTTAAGGGTTTTGCATTTCTATAAATGACAAATAGAATTTTACTTATATTAATGTAGCTATACCCTAAATCAATAATAGAATACATCAACTGATACAAACATTTTTCAAAACAGCACTCCGAATTTAGTAATTTGAATGATTTCTTTCACATGCCGTATTTGCTGCACTTGTTTCCTAGAATATTTCTTCACAACTTAAGTTGAGTAAATGGCTCAGAGATACAGATTTTGAAGAATACACTGTCCAGAACATAGTTGTTCAATATTGTCTATACACGAAGTATGAATATATGCCAATTTTTTATAGCCATACCTCAAAACTGTTTCCTTCTTTTTTCATTTTTAAGTTCACTATTTCAGTATCGTAACTCTATCATAAACTTGGGTTTCTGATTATCCATTTTCCGCTTCAGAATCATCTGTTTCATATCAGCCGCATACATGCTGATTATTTATCACACCTCAATCTAAAGAAATACCAATATGGGCAAGTACAAAAGTTACCCCAGAATAAGCACCTATCACAAAAATTAAAAAATTAAGTACAATTAACCCTTACTATTCACGAGCTTGCTGATCGTAGTCTTGAGGGTTCATGATTAATTTATTGTGACCAAACCAAACCATTCGTAATGCAGACCAAGAAGGTTCACAAATCAAAATCTAATTTGAAAATGCCTCTGCACAGGTGTCAAGAACAGCCATAAGTTGTCTAATTGATTGACATCTCAATCTTAACTACTGTTAAAATGCAACTTTTAAGATTTGAATTTTGATGATGTTATTCTTATTGGAAAATTTCAAATATTAATTACAACTAAGCTATGACAATTCTTAACATTTTTGGGATAACTATCTGCTTTACCATAGTTTCAACTTTAATTTCAAACCAAAAAGCAATACATTCTCATGCATGACAAAGAAATAAAGAAGGATAGACATAGCTTTAAATATACATATGTCATCCCTAAAGTAAGGGCTGAAGACATGAAGAAGACTGCGGAAAATAGGAGTATATGGAGAGCCAAGTTTAACCATGAATAATCACAGACCTGTCTATGGACAGCCAAGAAAAGACACTGGAGGACAAATGAAGTCCTCATGTAACTAAACTAAATGTTAGCTGTGTACATTCTAAATCCATCTAAAGCAAAGAGTGTTACTGTATAATGTGTAAGGTGATATAAGAATTAAAGAATACATTGTTTTTGTTTCATCATCATAACATTTAATGCTAAAATCAACGGAAGAAGCCTTTACTTGGTAGAACTCCATCATAAATAAAAAGAGAAAAATTACTTGGTAAAGTTCCACTTTATTAAAATAGACACGACTGGTTTCGACTAATATCTAGTCATCATCAGGTACAAAAACAAGAAGCAACGCAAATATATACCGAATTGGAGGGGAGTGGGGTAGGGAAATGTGTAGAGGGGACCAATGAATGGGTAGAGCAAGGGGGGGGGGGGGGGGGGGGGGGGGAGGTTGTGTTAGGAAGAAACAAAGAAAGCAAGGGAGAGTGGGTGGGAGAAATAAGATCGTTAACGAGGTTGAGTGTGTTACCATTGTGGTCTAAAAGTATTTCCAAATGTTCTAAAAGATTTAAACTGGGACCTTTAGTTGCAAAATGAATTACCTCCGGGTTAAAGTTGGAAGAATGGTTGTTTTCGAGTAAGTGTTTGGCAAATTGTGATTTGAATGAGCCTCGTAAAAAAGATTTTCTATGTTTGGTTGTCCTAACGTAGACATTTCTCCCTGTTTGGCCTATGTAAATGGCGTTACAGTCATTACATGCGAGTTTATAGACACCGCCTGTGAATAAATTGTCAACCTTATCATTATCATTAGATAAAATTTTCCCTAGATTAGTGAGGGTGTAGAAAGCTGGACGTAATTTATCTTTGGGGATGCAATTAGCCGGGAAATATGGTGGATATATGATAATTTACACCAAGGGGTTGGTTAACGGAAGGCGGAGTATCATAACAATGTTCAAGAGTTAGTTTCCTCAGTTTTCTAGATAGGATTGTGTTGATTAATTTATGTGGAAAACCGTTGGCAGTGGCCATTTGTTTAATGACATGTAATGACTTATTTCTCCCACCCACTCTCCCTTGCCTGCTTTGTTACTTTGTTTCTTCCTAATACCCACCCCTCCCCAATACCTCGACTCAGCCTTTCCCTCTCCAATACCTTGACTCAGCCTTTCCCCCCCTCGCTCTTACCCATTCATCAGTCCCCTCTACACATTTCTCTCCCCTACTCCCTTCCGATTCAGTATATATTTGCGTTGCTTCTTGTTTTTGTACCTGATGATGACTAGATATTAGTCGAAACCGGTCATATCTATTTTAATAGAGTGGAACTTATACCAAGTAATTTTTCTCATTTTATTTACATTTAATGCTGTTTTTCTTTAACACTAGGAGTTCCGGGGTCAGCCGCCTGCCCACAAGTACCAGGTACCATCAATTGACGGGTGGAGGAATTTCTCGCTTTTGACGCCTATTTTTAATATAAATGTGTTGGTTTTCAATAAATAAGATGTATTTTTATGAGTTTAATCCATTTGAGTCGTCTTACTGCATTAGAGCCTATTTATTGGGCATAGAAGGTACAACGCAAGAAAAACGGAGAGTTTACAGTAAAAGAAACAAATTTATTTTTCTCGTGGCAAAGAACACGAGACCCATTCAGAATGATAAAATTACATTCTTGCTTTTATCGTATGTTCTGAGATATTATTTTCTTAGATAACATCCAAATACGCAAATAAAACATGCTGTCACCCTCCTACCCAGAAGAGTTCCCCTCGATACTTCCTTGCTCTAGCTTTGCATAAAAAAGCCGAATTACGCACTGCCCATTCACATGAGCACTATTCCAACTGAGGTTTTGTATCGCATATATACTATAATATATTTTGAAGTGTGTATTTGTTCATGGAACTCCTACATGGTAAAAGCTAGAATAACCAAATTTGGTACGATTCTTCCTTACATCCTAACTTAGTGAATGCTCAAGGTTTGGTCAACCAGGATTAATCACTGCTGCCAATATAGGGGATTAACGGTTTTCCATAAGATAACATGTATGAATCCATTTCTTGACTTGCAAGGTATCTTCCTTCAAGCATAAAAATATGTAAATAAGGACCGATTTTTTTTGTTTTTACTTTATTCGACGAATAAAACTCTAAACTATCTTATTCCTGCGAATTTGCCATGTTACACGGTCAAAGTTTTCAGAAATACGATATTTGTTTCGAAATTTTGTGGACTTTTCGTACCCCTCCCAGGCGTTGCCAAGGCGGCCGTCATTGTTACCTCCGATTCAGTTAGCTTCAATGAGGCTTACAAATAGACGAAAGTTTAGCGTTATTCGCTTCGCACTTTTGTTTAAGCAACGAAACGATCGATGTTTATGATAGCAATGTAAATAGATACTGATTATTATTCAGGAAGCGTTTATAACGATTGATGAAAGTAATTGAACCTTCTTTCCTCTACTGAATACTGGAATCTTACATTTTTTGTAAGTAAAATAATTATATTCTACATTATAATCTTTATTAACGTAAATAGGCTCACATATCTGGTGTACATTTACCAGTCAGTGTTCATTCATGGACGACTGTACGTTGCTTTTTCACGGGTTTCTTGCTTACAAGACATAAATGTAAACATTTCATAGGCATAATCACACAAGAAATGAAGCTGGATTTGGCGAAAGTGATATATATGATAGGAAATACAATTATCGTTATATCTGAATGCAATACGTTCGGAAACGGATTGTTACAAGCAAATATGATTAATTGTTACGAAAAGCTAATTGTAATTAAAAAAGTATCTACTATATAGGTATTTTAAAGAGTTTGTATGTTTTGCTGCAGTAGCTTCACTAAATCCGTTGAAATTCAACGGGAAATTCTGCTAGTATGACTCATAATAACGCGAGATACGTCATTTTTAGAGTCAAATATGATTTTTTTGCATACCAAAATATGTTATGGAACATTGTCAGATGGAGAACAATGTTCAAGCGCCCAAATTCCTCCATAAAAAGGCAAAAAGGGTAGAAAAATAGCCTACCCGTCGTGGTACTATAGTCGGTCCATCATCTGAAGTCTGATGGCCTCGAAAACTGGGCGTGCACGAGTTAGCAGCAGCCAATAGGAGACTGTTTGTTTGGGAAGATAGTGGGGAGGAAACCAGTCTCACTCCTGCTCTCGAAGAGATCGCATCGGACTGCGTTGCCGTTTCCTTTTTATTTAGAAACTGCGTAGTATATCAGCTGAGCAAGAGCTGGCAGCGCGCACCGGTATCTGCTCTCCCGCACGAAAGTTGAGAGGGGCGATGGAAGGGGAAACGTTCGTGATTGGCTACTTGCTCTAAGTAGGCCAAGAGACTTCAGATGGGGGATCGACCATAGTAGGTAAAAGATCCTATTATGAAGAATCTAAAGCGAAGAAAAAATTACAACACAGCGCAAAAAGAACATTAGCCTAAAATATTAAAAGTCAGAAAATATAAGAAATCTACGATCAGTCGTACAAGAGTTGCAGCACTGCAAAACCCAAAAACTGTCAATAGACGGCGCCCGGTACTCCTAGTGTTAAACATCACCTATAAAAATACTTATATAAAACAGGCTGCCATACTATGGATAATTTTTTTGGTGGGGAGTAGATTTAAGTTGTATTTCTGGAGCCCTGCTGTAACCAATACACATCATAAGCAGACAGCTGTTGAGTTTCTCCCAGTGGAAGGAATATAGCAAAACAGATCCACATTTGACTGAGGGATATATGGGTGCATATGAAGAGGACATAGTGCAGAGACAGGCATTTCAAAAGTGAAACTTTGATTAAAGACAAACTGCGAAGATGCCAACCAGATCCGCTGTGACTGAAAACAACAGGTAGAAAGTAAATGTACTCATTGATGAGAAGCAGTAGATCATGTAAAATGAGCCTAGTTGCATTACTGGCAGTGGGCTATAGACTATTATTGCTGATCTTGGCTATGCTAAAATGTGTGCAAAGTGGGTGCCACAAAAGCTAACCAAGGATCAAAGGAAGAAGAGCAAAAACATCTGCAAAGATCTCTGACAATATGAGGAACAGGGGAGAATCTTGTAACTGTTACTGGGGATGAATCCTGGGTCCACTACCATGATCCCAAAAGAAAAAGTAATTCCATGGTTGGCATCATAAAGACTTTCCCTGTAAGCAGAAAATAAAAACAGACCTGCTGGTTAAGGCCTTGCTTACCATCTTTTTGGATATCCTTGTCTGGCTAGTGGTTTTCATGCCCAAGGGAAGGTGATAATCAACTCAATCCACTACATTGAAACATTCAGGAAGTAGAAGAGCTCGACAATATAACATGCATGAACCTATAGCATGACAATGCAAGGCCATACACCAGCTATCAAACAGCAGATGCCATTGCACATCTTGGTTGGACTGTCCTTCCTCACCCCTCTTAAAAACCAGATTTTGCTCCCAGGAATTTTTACGTTTAGGTTCACCTCAAGGAAAGTCTACAGGAACATTTCAAAGATGAGGATACCATCATCAATGATTGCATCAGCAAGACTTGTCATTCTTCTGTGACAGCATTTTGAAACTAGTTCCAAGATGGAGCAAGTGTATTCAGCATGAAGGTAACTGTTGAAACTTGAATTGACAAGTGTAACCATGACTGATCTATGTAACTGTGTTCATGGGCAACGCCGGATTAACCAGGGGGTAGTGGTGCAGTTGCACCAGGGCCCCTGGATTATAGGGGCCCTGCAGAGATCCCAAACATTTTGTGTGGTGGTACAGTAGAGTGGACCGAAAAAAGGAAAAGTTTTCAGATCGAAGCATAATATTGCGGAAAAGTTGCCTTTGGTGAATAGAAGACGAGTGCAAAAATTTCTTTTTCAAATCAGTCAATATTTGACCCTCGCACATCACGTTCAAAGTTTCAAAAATTTGAACATTTCAACCCATATTTCTGTGGGGGCAGAAAAAAGGAACGGCCAGAAAAGCAGACGTTTGCAGATTGCAGAGTCTGCCTGCATAAACTAAACCTTACAATTAGAGCATACATTATTGAAAATGTGCAATGTGCAGCTCTTGGCTGATGTCTTTTGCAGAACCTGACAGGGGAGAAACATGACCAATGTAACTGGACCCCGGCTCCTGAATCAGAGAAATGAGCTCCTCTTTTATCACTTTGCAAAAAAGCTTTCCATGTAATGTTTCCACCACCAGAGTATCATCTCTTCGACCATCAAAGTATAGGCCACGAAGAATAATATCGTTGTCACACTGCAAGTTGCTCCTTGCACGAGTCTTTTCACTCCTTATTTTGTTTTTGTCTACGACAAGTGACCTATCTGATTCAGTTATCATGCGAACATCCTGAAGAACACTTGAAGCGATTGCAGCAGCTGCTCTGTCAGACACACCAAACCTGCTAGAAGCCAATGCAGTCGCTTTTAGTTTAAACCTCATCTGTGAATTTGAAGATGAAGTAGATAGTGTTGGTGGGACGTACATTTTATCTGTACCCTTTTCTGTTTCTGGTATGGTGGATTCCTCTTTGAAATTTGACGATGGGTGGATATCATCAAAAAGATGAGTCATCGAGTGTTTGAGACCTACTGTTACACTCTGAACTGTCAGATGTGCAGCGAGCAAGCCCTCGTTCTTTCCTGAGAATTGTATTGGTAAGTTATTCAGTTTCCTGCATATCTACTTGACTAATTCTGCCAATTCTTTGGCTTCTTTGATCATACATAAATCTCTGCTCAATTACAGGAATATTCTTTGATTTCTCACAGATGCAGGTCATTGAAATCAGGCATTTACTTTTACAACTGTCAGGTCTTCTTTCACAGACACAAGTCAGAGTCATAGGGCACTTGCAGGCAGCTACGTCGAAAAGTTTAGCAGCTTCCTGCTTGAATTTTTCCAGCTTGCTCTGATAATTGTGTTTATCTTTGTCCCTATTGTATGACAAACATCTTTGTCCCTATTGTACGACTTTCTCTGATTGTAGTATGTTTTATGATATTCATTAATCATCTGCAAAATTCTTTGCTCAGGAACTGTGGGAATAGATGCTTTACCAAACAAACCTTTGACTTTTTTGGCCACCACACCTGCTAAAACAGAAAAGTTGCCTGTCATGTAGTTGGCCTACAAAGCTAACTTGAACCTTTCTTCAAAACAACATTGCAGAACTTCCTCATATGAAGGAAGTTGAGATGAAGGCAAATCTTTTGGATGACCAAATATAGGACAGACGAATGACTTCCTTGTGAAATGCTTCCGTGGCTCCTTCATGAATAAGCAATGCCACTAAACAACAGAGAAAATAGGACTGGTAATTGGTAATTGGATGACTCCTAGCCTATCCATCAAACCAAGAGGCAAAGCGAAGAAAGCAGAGCGAAAGAGAACCTCAAACGAATGATTGAGAGCAACAAGACAGAACTTGCGTCCGCACTCGCTGAGAGCTGAACTAACAATGACGCGGAAACTCGTGGAGATGCTCTTCGACAAGTCACGACTTGTCGTTCGGCAGTGGGAGGAAGTGGAGGGTGGAGGGAAGGCCCAATGTATCCTTTCGGTGGAGATGCTATGTTCTGAACGTTCTGTCTGTGACAACTGAAAATGACCTTTTAGTGCCAAAACATCATATATTGACACCATATAGCAAAATATTCCTGCCCGGAATAATTTTAAAAAATTACAGAAATAAAGGTTGAAATGTTCAAATTTTCGAAACTTTGAACGTGAGGGTCAAATATTGACTGATTTGAAAAAAAATTTTTGCACTCGTCTTCTATTCACCAAAGGCAACTTTTCTGCAATATTATGCTTCAATCTGAAAACTTTTCCTTTTTTCGGCCCACCCTATGGTACAGGGGCAGTCTTTGCAAAATCATGCACCAGGACCCCAGTATCTTAGTCTAGCCTTGTTTATGGGATAAAAAGCTTTTGAGAAACTAAACAGCAGTCATTTTTGGCCGACACTATTATTATATTGGGATAATGGATAAATTAACCATACCTTTGAGAATAAAATATTTGTCATAAAAAGTGATCTCTAAAAAATAGTCCTTATCATGCTAACCACAGTCCCTAAACCTACTTATTAAATAAAGGGCTACAGTTTCCCACATTTCTGATGGAAGTAACCCTTGTAAATGGCAAGGGTTTGCTAATATTCTCTTAGTTATCCTCAATAGCCATAACATGACTATAAGGTTTTTATAAGCTTGTTATGGCTATTAGAGTTGCCTAAGACAAGTACTTAATTTTTTTTAGATACTTAAATTCTTACTCTGTAATTTAATTTCAGCCTTAGGATGAGTTCAATAATTTTCTAGTATACCACAGTACAATATAAAATGGCAGCCTGCTATCTTAATTAAAATGCAAATCTTCTATAAAAATATCTACAAAAATTTCAAAGCAATAATTACATAGATTAAAATTTTTTCCTATAATTAGTTAAAAATAAGGTTTTTGGAATTACAAGCATGCAGATATCACATAAGTAAATATTGTACATGAAATCATCAACATGTTCAATCAAAATGAATATCTAAATATACAGTACAATGAAACTATGATAAGTTCAATGTCACCAAGTATATGTAGTATGTGGTCTGAATGGTACATACTCAAGCTTGCATAATATTTACTTTGCTTTTAAGTAACACTGCAGAGCTAATATGTTGAAATTTCACACATAAAAGGTTAATATTTAGAAAATCATTATGATAGTTCCTAACACTGGCTTGAATAAAAATGTGATCCATACAAAAAAGTATCTACTCCCAAATTTTAGCTTCTGATAAATATTTAGGCATATTTTTGAAAACCACTAAACATTCAATGAAACAATCATCAGTTTTCCATTAATATTAAAATAAGCAATAAGCTTTTATTCAAATGATTTCACTTATACAAAAAAGTGTCATGTAGCAACAAACTTTAGCATGTCTTGTAGCATAATCATGATTATAAGGAATGTTTAACATTAATCACATATGCTAAGAAATACCCAAAACATAAAATGTATAGAAATCAGGTACATAAAAGCAAAACATAGACTAAAAATCTTCAAAAAAAAAGCCTCTCCATATTTTGAAAATATTTATTACATAGAAAATTTAAATATCAGATAAATGACAACATTGAAATGGAAATACTGAAGAAGCAGTACGGCATTCTCCCATGTTAAATGTATTCATAAGCAGATCCATAATAGAAAATAAATAAAATAATATTTAAAAACTGCCATTCAATGCTCACCTATGAAGTCTTTCAAGGCTAAAAGAGACATAACATAAATTATTCAGTCAAATATGCTAAAAGTTTGATGCCTCATGGCAAGCACCCAATAATAATAATAGTAACTTGTTTTAGCATTGCAGAGTAACAATTACATGTGACACTTAAAAGCTAGGACTACATACCATGAGGGCCCTAGAAAAATGTATTATATTATAACAAAATAACTCTATAACTGAATGGTGCTCATTTCTTGTGAGCAAATCTTAAAAAGGAACCATAGAAAAGTATTAAATTATCTTGTTGAGCAAAATTAGCACCTTATATTACAATTTAGCACCCATCTACCTCATTATTACCCATTTTGTCAAATTTTATGAAATTACTCACTTTTTTCAAAAGGTCACAAATTCTTAAAGAAAAATCCTCTTTTGGAAAAAATATCATCAAAATTATTACATTATTTTATGATATTTAAAAAGCTACATTTGGTTTAACATCTCAGAAAGAAATAAATTCCCAAGAAAATGATGGGCCATGTTAATATGCATTCACTAAATAAACCAATCGGTTAATAGTGCATAGGACTGAGAATATAAAAAATATTGCTTCAAAAATACTTATTACTCTAAATAATAAATACTTGCCTAACTTATTATATCTTGTTAGTTCCTATATATTCATAAAGAAACAAATTAAGACAGTGTTACTAGCAGTAAGTTCCAACATTTAATAAACAATTGTCGCTATAATAGCACTATCTCCTCCATCATTCTTCACTGGGAATTTCGTATATAACTCTTTCTTCTAAATATTTCACAGAATTACAAGGTGCAGAGAATTTACAGATCTGCTACTACCAAACTTCACAGCCAAAAGTTTAAATGACATAGAAATTACATCAACAAGAAGTCCAAAAGAAACAATCCAAAAGTCTTCATAATGCTTTCTTACATCCTTTATATCCTTCCTCAATTTCTTACCATTCATTCACCATGCTCTTGACACCAACATTCATAACCATAACACTTTAACGAGCAACAGCACGGCCTTCATCAATTAATATCTGCCCTATGGAAGAGTCTACATTTGGATCACTAGTGTCAGTCAAGTAAATACCAATCACAGTGTCAGATGGGTCAATTAAATCAGGTCCAGTCTCCACAATCTTTGCCACAAATTGTTTATTACAAACCATCTCCTGAAAGCGAAGGCAGTCTTCCACTGACCAATCTGAATGCACTGGTTCAATGCCTAAATAAAATGATAATAAAGAATTTTTTTAAACTGATCCAAAAATTTAATGATAAGATACACATCTCATATAATTACTATTAAAGGTATTTATTCAGAAGAATTAAATAAAGCTTTGTAACATTTAAGGTGCCTTATAAAATTGGTTTTACATATGCATATAACTCTGTATGCCACAAAATCATAAATGCACCTTATTTGTCAGTATTTCCTTCATAATGTGTGGCAATACAATGTATTTGACTTAAATGAAAATGGAGGCTCTTCACTATTGTAATGTCAATATCCTTCTTTTTAACAAGTATATATAAAAAACAACCAATTTAAACAGCTTTTAGAAATTAATTTAAATACCAAGTATTTTTTTAAATATTTACAAAAACGTGGATTACTTAACATCTACATAATACCTGCAAATCACAAGATTGGTGGGTGGCAGGGGGAACAGCGCACCAAAGGCTACCTAATAACTTCTCTCACGGGGAATTACTCTCCTGTTATGATCTTGTATGGTTCTTGGGAAAAACGAACCCTGATATCGCTCTGTCCTACAGTCAATCTCTCGTATTTTATCCTCGTGATCGTGCCTACCCATGTAAGTAGGTGCCTCTAATATTCCTGAAACCGCCTCTAATAGAACTTCCGACCTAAATTTCTCCAGAAGCCTTAACCTAGCACTAAGTCTGCAATCCTCTAGCGACATCCAATTCAACTCCTTCAAGAGTGATGTTACACCTAATTTTTGCTCATATTTTTGCTTTACATATCTGGCTGGAGTAAGGAGTGGTTAAATAGATTAGTTAGTACTGGCAGGATAAGATGTATTAATTTGTTAATTATGATGATAGAAAATCCGTCAGCACCCTGCGCTTTAGATTTGATTCTGCATATTGCTGCAAGTACGCTAATTTGTGAGACCGTTTTAAGTTGGAATGTTGGATATCCGGTGGAATCGTTAGCTTTTGTAACCAGGTTTTGAATTACTTTGCGCTTTTGTTCTGCATCAATGACTGTTGGATTAGTCGAGAATCTCTTATTAACACGTTCGTGGACAGTCGATGATTGCCGTTTTATTCTAGAAACGCACAAGCATATTTATATTCTCCAATACATTTCGAAACTTTTATAAAGGCATATACACACACACACACACATATATATATATGCTAATGCTTTACGAGTAATTATCAATAATTATAAGACATGACTGCTATAGCCGTCTTGTCCCTAAACAGCGCACACATGACGACAGCTATAGGCGTCTTGTCCGCGAACGTGTTAAGAGATTATAGAGAGATGTTTGGTGTCAAGGTAGAATCCTTGGGCTTGCCAATCCCGAGGTGTCACAAAATTTGAAAATTGTTTTAAAATACTCTATTAGTTCTCAAGTAACTGATACTATAAAATAAACAATTTCAAAACTATTAAAAATTGAGATGGATACCAAATGTTTCCAACTTAACCTACTGAACTATAGGTCGTAATTATAGGCTCTCACAGATATTTTTGTTGCAATGTTGTCCTATATCTGAATAAAATCATTAAATAATTTCCTTTGCCATAAATTATATTGTTTACGTTCATTTCTATGAAAATGAAGTCAGCAATGTCGGAGGAAGTGCAATATCCCCTCCCCCATGATATTAGCACCACTAACGGCAACTTTAGAAACTGCGTAGTGCTGAGGATGGTTATTTTAATACATAATTGCAGAAGGAAGGAATTCGTAAAATTTTAGAAATAGCAAAGGAAATAGATTAGTACAGAGTAAAGATTGGGCACTAACCCAATGCATTGGTTGCAATGGTTTGAGTAAATGATTTTACTGTCAATTAAAATTTGTATGGTCTTTTCTTCATCTTCAAACATTCACATAAATTCTTCAAGTGTCGGAATCATTATAGGGGTTGATAGTAGGATGTAGTTCGGTATGTGGCCGTTGCCATTTGTGGCAATACAGTCAAGAGATGCCATTTCCATTAATCCAACAATAATAAATCCATATTTCACTCTCCCTTGCCCTTATATGAGCTGCAAGGTATCGATTAATAAATTTAGTCAGATAGAGGACATTTGCAACAAAAAAGTCTGTGAGAGCCAGAGCTGCAAACTGAACCGAACCGGTCATTTTGCTGAACCGTGAACCGAACCGAAACCACTGATTAATTTTTCAGTGAACCGAAAACCGAACCGTAATTTTTTGCAAAAGTGGTTCGGTTTCAGTTCGATCTCAATCCACAAAGTAGAGACCAACGAAATGACCAGGAATTTCCATTGGAAAAACCAGCGGGTTTGCTTGAAAGGAAAGAGTGCCTATCTCTTTCCTCTCTGCTACTCTTGTTATTCACAGACGACATTTATGGTAAGGGTTATGGGGACACCAACTGCGACAATATCTGGGTCAACCACTGTAGGCAGAAACCGACCAGAAAGATCTTTATCTGAACGCAGGCAAAAGGGTCGTTTTATAATCGCCTAGAAAGGAGCGGTAATCTGCTTTCGTGCCGAGAGAAAAATCCATTCCTTTACCATCACCATCACCCCCTTCAACATTGTAATTAGCAGACCTGAGAAAATATGCCCCGCTGTGTCTTTCTTAGAACCATTAACTCTCCTCATATCTTTTTCTTCGGAAAAATTCAAATTGTTGCTCTCAACGGCTTGAGCTTCCAACGACATCATTCCTTTTCCAACTCTCGTGTGGTGTTCTTCTATGATATTTCCATTACTTGGTGGTTTATATTCCAACAAAAACAGACGAGGACTTCGGCGGATCCCTTGGATCGGAGGAATTCATTTCCCGCAGAATTCCTTGATTTATCTAGAATTCCTTGATTTACCTAAAGTGTGTATTTTTAATAATATTTTAGTAAACTTTATTTAAGAGACAAATAAAATTAATTAACACGTTAGTGTTATTTACAGAGGGTCACTCTACGTTTTATAATCGTTTGTTTTGAAACACAAGTGTCCGCATTTCGTATATTGAATAATCTGCCCCGAACTGTCGATTAATTTTAAATTATTCTTGTAACGAAATTTTACTATCATATTGATTTTTTGATTACTTTTCTAAGGTGGAAAAAGAAAAAAATTAGCAGTATGTAATATGCTTGGAAACGAGCTAAAAGTGTCTTTTTGAATTTATTATATAATAATTTGGAGTAATATTTTATTCCATATTTTTTGACCAATTAACTAATTTAAAATATTTTATTTACATAAATTTATTATTGGAAGTTGGAAAAATTGAGACACCGTGCATCATCGCCATTGGAAACCAAGAAACTGTCTACTTCAATAATTAAATCTATCATTCCATCAAGGAAATCTTAATAAGGGCTTACGGAAATGAATTTTCCTAGTCGATGAATTATGTTTCGGTGAATTGTGGTTGGTGAATTTTCCTAGACCCTTGATATATATATAGCGAACATTTAGTATTTTATTTGTTATAAATGAACCAAAGGAATAACGCTTTGTAACTTCCATTGTTTTTATTTCTCTTACGACTCGGGTTTCGACATTACAATGCTATCGTCAGGTGCAGATATGGTGAGAATAGAAAGTATATATGGAGAAAAAAGGGTAGAGAGAGGGGAGGGAGAGTAGTTTGTAAGACGGAAAGGAATGGAGGAGTGAGAAAGAGGAACCAATTTCAGAGGGTTACTGCGGGGGGTAGGTTGTAAAGGGATAAAGGGGGAGAGGAAAGGAAAGGGTGGAGGCGGGAGACCATCTCGGGAGGGTTTGGGGAAAGACAGGGGAAGGACTAAAAAGAAAGGCCTTGTGGAAGACAGAGAGAGGGTGAACCCCAGAGGGAGGAAATTATCAATGCGGCATTGGGTATATGTCTGGGAATAATGAAGATAAAGGCAAGTGCTGGTGGTAGAACTAAAGAGGTTAAATATTGGGAGATGGGTGGTAAGGCCCTTGTTATAAATCTTTTTTCCTCTAAATAATGTGTATTACAGGTAAGAAAAAAATAAAATGCCTGAGGAACTAATTTTCCTTGATTTTTAATTTCTTTAAAACACATTTATGTTTTCGGTTTGTCCATCCAGGGATAATCTCAAAAGCGGTTTAAGCTAGAGGTGCATTTTCTTTCTGATTATGTATGATTGGGTATGTTGGTAAATTAATTTGAAGTGAATCCATTCAGAGAATTTTTAATTGATATGTAAAAAACAATGAAAATAAAATTCATGTTAGAATCAAAAATACCATTTTTTAAATATAAATAAATGAAGATGATGATGGGATTGTAATATATTTAAAATACAAAATTTTCCTTTCTTTAAATAAATTATTCTTTCATTTAAAATAATAATGACTGCTGATTGATTTACTTACAGATTGATACTGAATGTGTAATGTTTATATTGGATAAATTATTTCTGAATAGTATTTCAAATGATTACTTTAGTTGAACCGAACCGAACCACTTGTCAAAATTCTCATATGAACCGAACCACTTCCAAAAATTTAGAACCGAACCACTCCCAAATTTTGAAGTGGTTTGCAGCTCTGGTGAGAGCATATAATTACGACTTATAGTTTAGGAGACAAAAATTCGAGAAGGTCCCGCCTATGTTATCCAATTGGGGGAATTAAACATCCCTGGAATCAACTCAGGTCATTATTTTGCACAGTGATTACACAGAGTCTTTATATGCGGCTCTCTTTAAAATGAAAGAATGGTTAAAATACAATCAACCCTTCTCAAGTTATTAGACATTCTTTGTGTTGTCTTAAAACTTACCTACCAACATCACGGTAAGTTAATATAGAAGTTGTTAAAAAGAAGGAAAACAATAAATGACTCAATCAATATTTGATACATTTATATTCTGGAGTCTTAGCAAATTGTCATCTTTCTTCCAATCAAATACATCACCTACCCTAAAATTTATTTCCATGTAAAACAAAATATAGTGGGCCCTTGATCTAACAGATATTGCATCTAACTGACTCGGACAGCGGTGTCAAGTCGGCCGTGTCTGCTAAATTGTTACTTTTTGAAAATATTTTCAAGTGATCCAGTTCCAAGAATTAACCTGTATGTTTCTTCAATGGACCCCTTAGCTCCCTTCCCTACAGTGTGCTGTTATTTAGTAACAGAGTACTTCTAGTGACATTTATTTTTTGGAAAAGTGACTAAATAAATTTTAAGTAATTTCAATCGCAACTCTAGTCAACAGTTGGTGGGCAGGAGTCGAACAATCCTGAGCTCCCGTGAATTATACCTAAAATTATTTAATTTTAAAATATTTATTTCAACTGTTAACAATGGCCTCTAAAGAAACGAAAAAGAAACAATGTCCTAACTATTGCGGATTAATTGAAGGTTGTTGGGAAGATAGAGGGTTGTGTATCAACAGCTAAGATTATGGAAGAGTTCGGCAAAGCAAAATAAACAGTGTCTGACATAAAGTAAAGAGAAGATTACAAAATTTTCCCCGAAGTTTGATGTGAATACCTCTAAAGTTCAGTGTAATCTAGGAAATTTTTAAAGCTTCCTAGTGATGCAAAACTGGAAGAAGAATATTTTTTAAATTGTAGAATCATTAGTGAATCTGAAATAAGCCAATAGTAGACGATGGTCTAAGGACAGCAGGATTTAATTAGGTTTTTTTTAGGTGCGTCGACAGCTAAGGTCATTTTGCACCATAAAATTCTGTTAGAGAAAATCAACATACATCACAACATCCATGCCCAAAGTGGGATTCGAACCCGCGACCTTTGGGTTAGAAGGCAGGCACACTGCCTACAAGTCTAACCCAGCCGGCGACAGCAGGATTACATTAATCAAAATTGGAGCTTCATTTGCTGACACAATATGAAAAAGCATGTTTTGTTTATTCAGGATTGTAAACTTAAAATTCTTTATAAGTTTAGTAGGTACTACAATTGTATGACAAAGTAGGCATTACAGATCACAAAAATAGTGATAATTTTAACTTTCTATCTGTAACCATTTGCTCAGACTCTTAATTTGAAAACTTTAATGGCATTCCCTGCCACCATAGTTCCCTCTAATTTTTTTCATCCATGGGCAGAATGAATATGTGTGTCTACCTGAAGCTAATGTGCAGATGTGCATCTGAGTTGGTGTGGCCCTGCTTGGGTATATCTCAAGGTAAACACAGTAGTGTGCACTTGAAAATTTAGTATGCGGCACTTCAAAAAATGCTGTGTGGCCGTGTAGTCGTGCAGCTTAGAGGGAACCATGCCTGCCACCCACCAATTTTTCCAAAAATATTCTTTAGCAGCATAATAAATAGCATCATAGATCACATACAAACTGCAAATTTCAGTCTTCTATCTCTTACACCATTTACTTGCTATTTTAATTTAATTGATTGCACAGATTGCATCATAGGGCTTAGGGATCACTTCCCCTAACCCAATTTTCCATAAGCCCTGACCGTCACCAACTGCAGTTTTGTCAACTGTGGGTTAAAACAGGAATATAACCTCCACAGTTGGCGAGGGATTACTGTACATATTGTTGGTCAGAAAATAGTAGTATTACATCACATCAGCTTATCATAAGTACTGTGAAGAATGCATTATTATGTTTTGAGGCACATTTCTCTGGCTGTCATGTATTTCTCATTGGAAATAGGGACGTAAAAATTGAGAGAAAACACCATCTTCTAAAATGAAATTTCCTGAAATTATGTGATCGATTTGCCATTTTCAACTTCCTTAAAATTTGAATAAATTAGTGAGGTAGGGAATGAGAGATTGAATTAGTGTGGGGGACAGTGAATTACAGTGAACAAGAGGGAATGAGAGAATGAATGAGCGAATGAACAAGTGAAACCCAAGCAGTTCCACAAAAATAACGAAGTTAAACTCCTTGATTTTGCCTTTTGATGGTAGATAAAGAGAATTGACAGTAATATTGCACAGTCACTTATTTCTAAACAAGTAAAACATTAAAGAGGAAAAAACAAAACACTACCTGCTAATTTGGCCTTGATCGCTTGATATGGTACATTATAAAACTCTGGAGCAAGCATCCTAATTTTATCCAACGTCAATACTGCTATATCACCATAATCTACAAAGTATGCGGACACCATTCCTTCCCCAATCAATGTTACATTAATTAATTTGGACACATTAATTCTGAAAACAAAAGAATAATAAATGTGCCATTAATTATAAACACTGTAAATTCAACTATTTCATCTCTTGCATACAAAATTGTCAAAGCAAAATGTACAATTGGCGATATAATACATATTGAATCCTATATTAATATACATTTTATTGCATGAATATATTTTTTTTAAATTAACATACATGTAATCATACTTTTACTTTGTATGATCAACCACAAGACCACCACACATGCATATGCACAAAAGATTTAAACAATTGAAAAGCTAGAAATGATAAGCTACAAATGCATTTTATCCGTGGAATACTTCCATTGCAGAGTTCACATAAGCAAAACATGCAAACTGGTGCACATCAAACACTACAATGCCACCCATTCTTTAACTTTAACAAGAACGATATTCATGAAGTTCACCAAAATTGTTTTATCAGAAAATTTCATTAAAAATTTTTTTATAATATGATGACAGAAAAATAGTTAAGTAAATCTAAAGCAAATATTTTTAATGCTTTTTTAAAAAACCAATGGCAATATAAAGGCCAAACAAAAACTCAGAAGTTTCGCCAAGTAATTGTGGCTAGTACATAAAAACTTTATAAGCTGGATGTAAAGTCGTTTAAAATACCTATACCAAAGTCGGTCCTCATGTAGAGCAGCGTAAACCCCACCTTCAGTGACCTGATCTTTATCCAATGGTTGACGATATTTTTCAATTTCTTCAGGAGAAAATGACAAATTACTAACTTTTTTCGGTGCAGAGGAATATACTGACTGCATTGCATTCATCATGCTATGAAATTTACTAGCATCCTTCCAAGGCTGAACCTATATGAATCCATAAAGGAAAAAACTAGTCTGAAAACATTAGCCTTATTGATACAAATGCGTTGTTCTAACTAATGGATGAAATCCTGAATTTTTAAATGTTATGAAAAATGATAAGGTGCCATTGGAATGAAATTATATTTTAATAGCAATATGTAAATTTCGACATAATTTCATCTTATTTTACTTGATAACCTCTCAAACTTACAGTAAAATTGCCAGGATTTGCAGCTATTGTAACATGGACATCGAACAACTCGCCAACCCTGGGCACTTTTGGTACACTAAGAACTCTTGATATAATCTCTGAAAGGTAAAAAAATCACCATTTCCCAAGCATACAAAAATAAATTTTTGAAGTTTTATAATTTTGACCACAACATTATCTTCAAAGTTATTCAAATCTTCCTAAAAATGTGAAAAATTCCTCAGGATAAAAAATAAATTTCTATGGAGTAATAACTGTGAAGCTAGTCATTTGATAATTGGATTGAATACATACAACATGCATAAAAGATATTTTTACAATTCACTATGTAGTTAAAAATTATGAAAATAGAGTGGCAATGTTGCTGTGAAAAGATAAACAACACATATTTACCTACATTCAAAATTACAATTTGCAATCATATTTTCAGATCTCCCAGTCTAAACTTGAAGTGATAAAACAATTCCAAATATTTGTGCACTTACATAACAAAACAACAAAAGCAACAACTCCAAAAACAACTGACAGTGATAATAGATCTTTCAGCTTTTTAGCTGCTACTCTATCATCAAAACATGCCCAACAAAGTGGTGCTAATAAATTATAAGCAACGTGACAAATGCAATTCAACATCATTTTACCAAAAATATAGCATATTTATACATATTCTATTGGAGATAAATGAAAGCTTATAGCCTATTGTGTATTAACATTATATTACAAAATAGCTAGCTTACCTTCATGTCTAAAATAAAAACTAATCTACCCTACTATATATAAAATTAAAAATTAACAGTAAAAAATAACAATGAATTTCACATTTATTAGCCATATTAGGACAAGTACTGTTACAAACAAAAACACTTGTTTTGTTAGTCCCCTCCTGTTTGTTAAAAATACCATCATTAGTACTTCTTTTAGTACTCTGTAAAATCGTTGAATAATTCATTTGTATACTTTTCTCACAATCTACCAAGATTTCCAACTGAACACGTTATCTCAGCAGTTGCGAATATGCCTTCACTTGGATGGCACCATGACAAGGAAATTGCTTGCAAGCTAATCAATAATGAGTGCATGTATGGCAATGATAGTGGCTCTAGATTTTTGGAGGATTTTTGAAAATTCTCTACAAGTAAAATTGAAAGCAAGAAACTGATAGCAGTAATGTGGAACAAATCATTTTAACAAAATTGTGCATTTCACCAGAAATGATGCTAAATGATTGTTTTAGATGAAGAAAATAGTTCATAACCCACCTACTAAGGAAATATTATTATTTTGCATATTTGTTGGGTTGCAACACATCTGCTAGAATTGACAATGCCATATGGATAATAGGTATACCAGCATATGGAGGGGACTATGATAAAACCAAGAGGAAAAGATGGGCACCTACCTGGGAGTATTTTTTATTATTTCATTAACCTTTACATTCCCAGCGATGCCATGTGGCATCAGAAAAATTATATTAGTGTTTACTGTTCAAAGAAACTAGCAGTTTAATTTGCCCATCCTTCGAAAGCTCTACTATACATTCAGCTGAATTGCATTTCTCACAACATTTTTAGTTGATGTTGTATATTCAATCTGGTTGTATATTCAATCTGCATGGAGTGTTCTAAAACAGAAATAAATCACATTTTGAGGTGTTTTTTAATCATAAAATCCATTGTTGTAGGGCGTTACTTTGTGGAATATATCCATATTTGGAGAATAAATAACTGTAGCACTAGTACTTTTCCCACTATTTTATTTGCATTTAATAACAAGAGAGGACCATGGTTTCGCTACACAGTAACATGATCAGGTGAATAAGAGAGTAAAGGTGTAAAGGTGTCGGGAATATATACAGACTGAGGAATGGGTTTGGTGGAGACGGGGGGGGGGGGGGGGGGGGGTTTCAGGGTATTGAGAGAAAGCCTAGGAGTGAGGCTGGTCGGCTTCGTGGGCACCACAGGGGTGTAGGAAAATCCGGGGTTATTGGGGTAGCAGAACCGAGTGTGGATTCAGACTGGGGGAAGGGGAGGGGGGGGAGATTGGTAAATAGTGTGGACAGGGTTATTCGAATGGGTGGAGCAAATCTAAGATAGGGGAGCAGTTAGTGAAAATATGCTCGTTAGTTAACGTAGCATTTCTTTTCCGGTGGCAGATTATTTCAATCGCTTCCAAGGCGTCCATTTTTTTCTTTTATCTGCGAGATGGAGTATGATGGGAGAGAAAGAAACTGTTGTGGTTTTGATCTATTAGGCGTGAAATGGGATGATGGGTCGTTCTTTAGTTAGCACTTGCGGTGTTCCTCGGCACGTATTATGATATTTCTTCCTGTTTGACCTATATACTTGACACTGCAGTCATAACATTCCAGTGGATTTCTTGGAATTTTCTATTTTGTCTTTACTGTTGATCACCTGATGATGCTACTGCGTAGCGAAACCATGGTCGTCTCTTGTTATTAAATGCAAATAAAATAGTGGAAAAAGTACTAGTGCTAGAGTTATTTATTCTCCAAATGTTTTTTTATCTTTTAATTTTCCTTTCCGCTTCGTGTCTTAGTGTCTCCTACTTCTTAAGCTAAAACAAGTATATCTAAAAAACATTTTTTAATTTAAACAACTTTTAGGATGTATTGTGCATTAATTGAGCATAATGATACTTAGATATTTTTAGCCACTATGTTTATTTATAATCGACTATAAGTCGTAACTGTAGGCTCTCGCAGACTTTTTTGTTGCAAATGTTGTCCTCTATTCCAGTGTTTCTCAAGCGGAGTGCCGTGGCACAGTGGCGTGTCATCAAGCATGAACTGGTGCTCAGTGGAATTTTGGGAGAAGCGGGAGAACTACACTGGAAAATAGATGGTGTGCCACCAATATTTTTTTTATTCGAGTAAGTGTGCTGTGGAATGAAAAAGTTTGAGAAACACTGTTTTATATGACTTTGATGTTTCTGTGATGAAATGATTCTTTATAATAATTTTTAACCCAAAAATATAAAAGAAAAAATTTAAATGCCAAGTATTTAAAAAGATATTTACAAAAATATTCATTACTTAACATCTGTTATTGAAAATTTTGAAAATTGTTTTAAAATACTCCATTAGTTCTCAAGTAACTAATACTATAAAATAAACAATTTCAAAATTATTAAAAACTGAGACGATACCAAATGATTCAAACTTACCCTACTGAACTATAGGTCATAATTATAGGCTCTTGAAGATGTTTTTAAAGTTTTCTAATACTCCTGTTTCCCTACTCCACAAAATACAGTTAATTATATTATTACATCTTGTACAATAAAATTGTTACAATAGTTAAGTCAATGCTAGTGCCATAAAAGGTTAGAATAGTGTGAAAGGAAGTCAACTTGTATTTACTAGAGAAAAGTTCTGTCAATTAAATAACTTGGAAAAATTAGAAGTGAAAGTGAACTAAAATGGACATAACAACTGCCTCAAATGGAGACATTTCTAAATGTGAAGCATTCACAACTTCTTCAACGACGGTAAAATTTCATAGTTTTTTTAAAAGATCATAGCAATTAAATTATCTTAACTAAAAACAATGAAAAGCAACTTCTAACGAACTTGGTGTATTATAATCGAAGCATCAAAAAGATGGCCCCAAAAATATGTACGATGATGGCATTTAAAGGCATTGGTGGTGAATCTACTTGGTGCTGCATAGCTGTTCTTATGCCATGTAAAACAAAAACAGCATTTAAGATGCAATTAGACAAACTTGTCATTTAAGTGTGCAATGGAGAAAAAGTTTTTAGAGAATGTCTCACCAGAATGGAGTCAACAATGATGGAGAAAATGAAAAACCATTGGTGATAGAAAAAGCTGCAAAGGGAAAGGTGGTTCTTCTAACTCTTCCAGATGACCAAATTATATTGACTGGATGGCCAGGGTTATTATACCTTGGTTTCCCTCCCTTGACAAAAAATAGGCAAAAGTATGAACAGTTTTCATTTTTATTGATCCAGTTTCAACTCCAAAATTTTTGTTATTCTCCAGACCATGGAATTTATATTAGGTGAGTTAGGTTAAGTGGATATTTGACCTCTATCTCTGCCAACTAATAAGTTCACCAGATATAGCCCACTACACAAAGCCAACATGAGCAATCAGTGAAAAGAATTCAGCCGTCTGATTATTTTTCTTCAGAACTTCTCATTAAAACCTCTAAAAAAGGAAGTGACTTTTCTGCTCTATTACTAATTTAACATATTACTATTCATTTCATACTTAATTTTTCAACACATTAGAGGTGTTTTTTCTGCCTCATTAATACCCCAACAAAACCATGGTAAGAATGAAATGCATGCACAATACAAAAAATGCATATCAAAGTATACTTAACCCATTTTCGTAATGTTTATCTTTGTTTAATACTGAAATATACCTTAATTCAAAGTAAAATTTTGAAAAACTTGGGACATTTTGAGCAGTAATAAGACTTAAAATATATTGTCTAGAAATATATAAGGAAGACAAACCAAGACCTACAATATTTTAAAATGAAATCTTCAACATGGTGTTGATGGTGTGAAATGTGCAAGGTTTTTCATTTTTGCAGTAAAATTTCCATACTTTTATTTGGTAAGACCATAATTTTTGGAGCACCTTGGAACTGAAATTATAATAATCATTTTAATCCAAGCATCAAAAACAGGTGCACTTCTTTAGTTTTATAAATAAATTATGGTAAGGGGAATAAGGCAGCATGAATGAACTAACTCCAATTTGGAGTAAGTACAGATGTGAGCAGTTGACCACTTCAGTTTAATGAAATACTGAAAAACATTGCCACCAGTCATAGTAGTTCTGCATGACCTTATGTATGACAGACTGTCAAGTAAAAACTGCAGAAATGATGCCCATCTATTGTAAATTCAAAATGCTGAACTTTGGGATGCTTTTTTTTGTATGCCCTTATCAATCAAATATGATAAGCCAACATTATAATAGCCTTATATGTCAGTGTCACAGCAGTGTGTAACAAAAAATTACAAGTTATTCATCAATAAATTGGAATGCACAATTTAAGGCTTCATATAACCAGACAGCCATAAATCAAGACAGCATATGCATGAATAGGTAGTATCTATTCCTATGCATAAACATTATGACATAATCAAGGATGGTTTACATATTCTAAAAAGTTGAAATTGTGCATCAAAAACCCATTGAAATAACTGCTTAAAAATGCATAAGACATTTAAGTTTTAAGCAAATTGTGTTCTTTAAACTTAAGTACTAGCATAAGCTATATACATCAATTTAGCATGGTGGACAGAATACAACACAAAAGGTGTTCTCATACAAAATTCATCACAAAAATAAAATTTTATTTTACAAGATACAAACAGCTTACAAAAACATCAATAATTTACACGAAATTAATGATTGTTCACGGGAACTGAAGTAACGGAAACTGAAATAGCAATTTCACTTGACGTGTTTTACTAAATAAATGACCTAGGTTACCCTAATGGCCATGTAACCAGTAATTCATATAAGCAGTAAAACTGTGCATTAGTTATCTTCCACGATTTATTGATCTCCAAATAAAAGTCCAGAACAACTCTTCTCATTCCATCCAATTATTCATTATTTTGGGATATATGTTCATGAATTTGAAGGAAACTTTGTTTTTGAGACTTAAATGCTTGCTCTTATGTTGTCCTTTTATGAAAGGTAACTATGGCTGAGAGCCATGGTAAACTCAATTAACAAGCTCAGTTTAAGACCTATAAAAACTGACAGTTAACCATAACAGCTATAAAAAGTTCATTTATTATTATCTTAATCACACCTACAATTCTTGCTGTTATCATGTATAGGACTCACAGAGGTTCTTTTATCACATAAATACAGTTGGACATCTTCACCTATTTTAAAATGAAGTTCATAGCATTCATCATGAACTCCAGCATATAAAAATGCATTTTCAGTATATTTTTCTTATCTTGATTTAACTCCATCCATATCATAAAAAATGTCTCCCTCAACACACTTCTCTCTCACTCAAAACTATAAATGGAAAAGACGGTAAGCAGATAACTGCTTTATTTTGCACTCAAATTCAAAAGTATCCAGGGATTATTAATCCTGAAAGTTGGAAAAAAAACCTCATCTTCCTACCTCTTCTTCAAAAATTGCATCCATTTTCCAGCTAGTAGAGCTATAATTTTGAAGAATAATTCCATTGTGGATATTTAAATATTAGTCCCACATCCATAATATTAGCATACACCATAAACTGAACAAAGTTCTTTATATGCATCATATACTGTGCTAGAAACAGAATTGGGAAAAATAAAGAGATGCACAGTAAAAGCTTTAAACTTGAATTATAAAAAAAATAACTTCCACTGAATTAGTAAATGACAAATTCGATTGACAGATTATTTTCCTCCAAGTGGATTAAAATAATCAAGTAACTGTAGTAGGCATAACTTGAGGCTTCTTAAGATAATTCAATAATTTAAAAAGACAACTTATTTTTTAACATGAAATTGACACGATAGAAAAACATCTATAGAATATCTAAGAAGACTAAAAGGTTAATTTTTACAACAATTAACCAGTAAGCCTGCATGAGTCCCCAATCCATAATTTACACCTTCCTAGATTAACATGCAAATCCATGCTAAAGAAAATTTCTTAAAATATGCATGTTGGTTCTCATGCCGAAAGAAAGTCATATCACAGTAGAAGAGTGAGTGGACACTTTAATTTATCTAACTTACAAAATCTTACTAGAATCAAAATATTATTAACTATTAAATAACATCATTTCACCTATATACATACAGAGCAATTGAAAATACTCATTTAGTGTCCCAAGTAATTATTTACAGGCTTATAATAAAAATAACCCTTATTGAGCCAAAAAAATTCTATATGGGTACTTTTCAGCAATACCATGAGAAAATTTTCTTGAGGATATTTCAAAAATTACATGAGACCAGATTTTTACTATTTCTTTAATTTTGTGGTGAAAATTTTTCACATATGGCAGAATATTTCTAAGATGCACCTAATTTTTTCACATAATTGAACTAGTTTCTTTCATAATTATGCATTGGAACAAATAATGTAAGACTACTAGTGAATATTCATACCCCTAATTAATTTTTAAGAGCTAATTAGCTTTGCTGTCTTTGAAAGGTCCTCTAGCTGTAAATGTTTTGCCAAAAATCATTTCCAAGTTCTGAATTTACCAAATATAATCATCGCTAACACAACATGTACTAACTGCCAGGAATAAATCAATTTATTGGAAACTAGCAGAAATACCCGGCGTTGCCTCGGGAAATTTTGCTAAAATCCAATCGGAATTCTAGATGATACATGGTACTTAAGAATTCAATCGGTCATTGTTTTGAATAAAACGGGTAGAGAGAAACAAAAACCGCTCATGAATTATTTCTGGGAGTCTGCCACAACCATACCAAATTTGATTCAAATCAATAGCAGGACTAGGGAAAATAATTTATTAAAATCAGATTGAAATTCTAGATGATACATGGTATTTAAGAATTCAATCGGCCACTGTTTAGAATAAAATGGGCAGAGAGAAACAAAAACCTCTTATGAATTATTCCTGGGAGCCCTCCACAATCACCAAATTTGATTCAAATCTATAGCAGGACTCAGGAAAATATGCGTAGTTTAATGTTTAAATTGACTGCCATTTTGAATTAAACAGGCAGACGGAAATGATATCCCGTGCTGACCTTCCTCTTGCTGTCCCTACAATCATGCCAAATTTGTATGGAATGAGTTAAGAAATGTGGGCGTGCATAAAGCAATAGTCAAACAATTGGCCACCATTTCGAATCAAGCGGACAGATGGGCACTAAAACCACACATTACCCTTCCCCTTGGTGCCTCCTACAATTGTGCCAAATTTGGTCAGAATCAGTTAAGAAATATGGGCATGCATAAAGGACAGACAGACTTACTAAAATATAGAGGTGGAGATAATAATAATAATTTTAAAAGACCATTTTATTCTAAAAGAACAAGAAACTATGCAAAAATCTCTGAATGCAAGCAATAAAACCATTTAAAATAAGATCTTTTCAAAGTAAATATACAATAAGAAAAAACCATCATAGAAAATCAATATTTTCAAATCAGGCACCTTGACTTGATAATTAATCTAAAAAACTACGGAAAACCAACCTGGTTCTCCAGGCCTCTGAAAAGTTCCATTTGCTTTTGGTGTCCTGTTCAATCCATATTCATCAGAACCATCTACAGGAACTGCCTTCCTAAATAATTCAGTTCAGAGAATGAAAATATCATTCATTCAGCAAAATTAACAGAAGATATAATTAGGTACTTTTCTATTAACGGGGAGCCCAAATTCTCTAAGCTTATTATATCTCGTTTGACTATTGCTAACCCATGACTGATTGGCCGGTCTCGACATTTACAAACCCAATCTCTGGACAACGTGGGAGGGTTTCTTTGGTTCCGGGCGAGGCGAAGGACGCAGTAGTACCCGGAGACGACTACCCATTAAAACAAAGCGAGCCAAAGGCTCATCGATATATCCTCTCAATTTGCGGCGCAACAGTCTAATGAGATATAATTCCTCTGTAGACTACAGATATCTTGGTAGAAACCAATTGGTACTTACGTATTAAGTTGGGCTCCCCATTTATAACTACAAAACATAAACATTAACAATAAGCGTAGAGAATTTGGGCACCCCATTAATAGAAGAGTACATATAATTAATTAGGATAGCCTTCACTTTCCACTATAAGAAGGAAACAAATATTTTCACTGGAATAACTTTCTCTACACAAAATATGTGGAAGTACACGAGGTTATTCTTGTAGAAATATTTTTCTTTTCCATCTTATAGAGAGAAAATTTATATAAAGAAAGATACATATACGACTGAATCAATAAATTACATATTTTCAACAGTAGTAATGATTAACGGCAATTACCGTATTTTTCAGTGTATAAGATGCACCCCTATAAATAAGGCTATTTCCCAGTTTAAAAAATTTTTACTTATAAAAACATCTTTTAGGATAGGGACATAAAATGCACAAGTGGTTAGAAAACAACCTATGGTAAAATAATTATTGCTCGAAAAACAACCATTAGTTTCAGGGGCGAACAGTGACCCATTGAGTAAGGCAAGCAGTGACAAAGTTTTTCTTTATAGATCGAAGCATTATGGAGGCTTGCTTTGTCATTCATGTATCACATTTGGAAATATGCTATGGATATAACAAATAACTGTACACCTCATTTGAAACCAATTAATTTCTCACTTTCTGTTTCCAATAATTTTAATTAGCAGAAATATATTAAATTGCACTTACGAAATACTGTAACCATGCATTTACTTCTATAGCTTCAACTAATTGTAAGCTCTCAGGCTTGAACAATCACTTTTTTAGTTGCAAAATCTTGATAACTTGAAAATGACTTTAACCAATATTTTTTTATACAATGCTCATTATCCCCACACATTTTTAGGATAAAAAGTAAATAATGTTTAACAAGAGGAAGTACCAATGTAGTGCACCAAAAATAAACATTTTATAAAAGCCCGCTTATTTGACCCAGCCTATCGGTCGGTTGAATTAGGAACTAGTATATGTGTTATAGATTTTTCATTATTTGTCTCATTCAGCAACCATTTATCAAAACTTTAGCAAAGTGGATGGAATTGATTTAAAATAAATTTCATCAAAATCTAAGTGAAAAGATTGAAAATGGTATTTATGATCAAGGATTTAAAAGAAAATAATAAAAATGTTTATTTAAACAATTTGAAAAGGATAAAAGTTATTTAGCCTTACAAGAATTACTGTGGAATTTTTAAAGTTATGACTTGAGAATTCCATAAACCGCTTCAAGAATCCAAAATCATTTTAATGGAATACATAAATGAAAGGTCCAGCAACAAGAATTCCAAAAAGGTATAGTAAAAACATCACCAATTAATGGCAAAAAATAATGTATTAATTACTGTGACACTTTGCAAGACATTTCTACATGCATCTATCACAGGGTTGCCAGATTTCAATTTGGAAGTACGGGACATACGACCAAATTCATTAAAATATGGAACAAATACGGGACGCTTAAAAAATATGAAACAATCTCTTTTCTTGTGCATTAAAACTATTCTTAGCGCCAATCTTTATTTTAAGTAATAAAAAAATCAAGAAAAACATCATTTAAAATTGTATGTATACACAGTAAAAGCCCATTCTAACGGCACTCACGGGACCACAGTAGTGCCGCTAAAATGAATATGCCACTATAACGAATGGTGCTGCAAAATCATATTCCTATTACTTTGAGGGCATATTTGGTATCTTTTAACGTTCTTCTTCCCTATAAGATACTGTATATGTTGTTCTTTGTTATCTAATTTACTATTTTTTGACATAATTATTACAGTGTAATAAATCTATCTAACTATATATTAATTTTATGTTGACATCTGTTGACATTTGTGTACAATTTATATCGCCGTATTTCTCGAGAACCATTTGTCGTAAAGATATGCAGTAAGCGGCGTTTTGTTTCTACTGGCTATGAGGTCCATGGAAAAATATTTTTGTTTGCTAAAGTGTCCCAGGTTCGAATCCAGGAGACAGTTATATTTTCCCATACATTTACACGGGATATTCGATTTTTCAGAGTGTAAGGTTTTTTCCTTCATCCAGCAAAATACGTAAATATGGACCGATTTTCTTCGTTTTGACATTATTCGTCGGCTAAAACTCTATACTATTTTATTCTTGCGATGTTACAATGTTACATGGTCAACATTTTCAGAAATACGCATTAACCAAAAGGGTCCACCGAAAATAACATTATTACTACAACCATCATCTAACTATATATTAATTTTACGTTGACGTCTGTCGACATTTGTCTACAATTTATATCGGCGTATTTCTCAAGAACCGTTCGTCGTAAAGATATGTGGTAAACGGTGTTTTGTTTCTACTGGCTATGAAGTCCATGGAAAAATATTTTTGTTTGCTAAAGTGTCCCGGGTTTGAATGCAGGAGACAATTATATTTTCCCATACGTTTACACGGGATTTTCGATTTTTTGGAGTTCAAGGTTTTTTTCCTTCATTCACCAAAATACATAAATATGGACCAATTTTCTTTGTTTTGACATTATTCGTTGGCTAAAACTCTATACTATTTTATTCTTGCGATGTTTACATGTTGCATGGTTGAGGTTTTCAGAAATATGCATTCTTTTTCCAAATTTTGCAGATTTTTCGGTGGTTAAGCTTATGGAAGATCAGTCATGACTGTGGCGACATCTATTAGAAAATTGGAAAATGTAAGTTCACCGAAGATGCCGTTAGAGAGAGTTTGCTGCTAGAATGGGTGCCGTTAAAACGAGCTTTTACTGTACTGTAAAATTAATCTCTGGCTTCAAAATACGAAAAACAATTTTGAAAGGGGATAATAAAAATATAAATTATTAATTCACATTGGCTTATATTTAGAAAATATATATTGACATTCAACATTGTAAGATTAATTAGAAAGATGAAAAATTATTAATACTAGTTGGCTTACATTTAGGAAATTTTTATTGGCATTTAACATTATAATACTAATTAAAAAATTAACTGGCATATTTATTTTAAAAGTTTGCAAATTAAGATTTTTCTGATGATTTTGTATCTCTCTGCAACTGATAAGTGACGTTGATGCAAAAGTGTTAAAGTGCTAGAGAGGTGAAATCCATTTCATTAGATAATCATAACAGGTTTGACGGAACAATTATACTTCTGAAAAGAACTTCTTCTTCATGGATTCAGAAACATTATCCCTACAAATAATAGATTTTACACTTAAAGGCAAAATATTTGCTTCCAGGATTTCTTTAGCACAATCTGCAGCCTCCTGTAAAACTGACAATACTTCGATAACCTTTTTTTCTCCTCCTTCGATTTGCCTGATATTGCTGTTGAAAATACTCATCAAATTGTAAACCAAGTGGAGATATGTTTCAGTTAATGGATCATTAAAAATATTTCTAGGATTTTAGGAGTGATTATTTCAGATAGAAAGTATGTTTTCAGCACATCATACAGATTTAGGATCCTGTCCACTGCACTGGCTAATGAAAGCGTTTTTTTGAGTATGAGAGGATTGCTTGATATTCTACGCCAAAAATATGACAAAAGCCCTTAAGACTCTCTGCACAGTGAAGATGCTGAAATGCAAAAATAGTTTCACAACAATCACTTCCATATCAGTAGAGAGTAAGTCAAATGCAGACTGCACTGTATTGTGTAACACGTGAAAGCATAATTTGTGAATGACTCCATAAGCTAATTGGGTTACAATACTATTTAACATGCCTTGATTAATTTTTTAAACTCAGTATGCTAAGGCGACGTAAATACAGGACATTTCCTATGTCCCGATAGACCTTTCCGGGACAACGGGACAAGGCAATGAAATACGGGACAATCCCGTAAAATACAGGATGTCTGGCAACCCTAATCTTTCATAAACACAATGTAGGTGCAAACAAATAAAATATGCAAAAATTATCTGTAATCTGTATAGGGGGAAAATATATTACAGCATTAACTTTATGATTCAAGATGCAGTTTGCGTATGCAATAAAAAAAAATTATGAGATGAACTTCGTCTACTGTTTATAAAACTACATACTCAAATACTCCCTCTTCCACTGAAAGTGTTGTGCTGACAGAAGCTAGCAGATTATCAGGCTGCACTCGCTTGAAAATTTCCACAAACTCGTACTTATTTTTCACAGCAGCTGAATCAGAATTTGGTGACACAACCTAAAAAAATAAAATGAAACCTCAAATTGGCTCATTCATAATAAAAAAATCTGATGTGGCCAACACATGACTTTCTCCATATTTGGGGTATAGATATTTAAATTATTATGAATAATATTACGAGGCAAAATTATTATTTCGTATCGTAAAAGAAGACACGTCCTTGTTGCCGTAAATTACGTATATTTTGAATGTTTACAGAATTCACCGCTACATGGTGTTGGCGCTGTATACTGGTATTAAGATAAAGCGAAATATATCCGAAATGAATGGTTCTACGAAAATTAGTTTCAAACAATACTTGAAAGAAATATTATTCCCTACAACTTTGGTCCTTACGAAGATTACCAATAACGATGTTTTTAAGGAGATATTTAACGGAAACCGAAAAACCGGTTATTTATAAATAACTCCTAAACAATAACTCCTATAGAAAATTGTTTCAAATGAAAACTGTAGGAAATTACATTCTCTATAACATTTGTATAGAATTGTATATACAATAATGATGTTTTGACGAAGAAATATCGCAAAAACCGAATCGGGTTTCGAATAAACCTCAACTTCCGGTTATCCGTTATTGTCCGAAAACTAATCAGTTCTTTGTGCTCATGTTAAAGTGTTATATATGAAGTTTGGTAACGATATGGCATGTACTTTATGAGTTAGAGCGGCCACACTAACATACACACACAGACATCATTCCGAAAATAGTCTAAACGTCTTCTAGGGACCTCAAAACATGTATTTCCGTTGAAATCTCGAAGTCGATTTTTTTCATGAATACAATACTTTCCCATTACTACGTATGGAGAAAGTAAAAAGAAAAGATCTGATCTGTCCAGCACATGACTTTCTCCATACAGAGTAATGAATATCTCAACATCAGCATCCTCAAGAATAATTATTGGCAATTACACAGTGAATAGTTTTTAAAACATTGGAATAATTTTCACATTGAAAAAACAAGAACAGAAAATTGTTAGCTATTGCAATGTTACATAGCAGTAGCTAACATTTTTCTAGCCATAGCCTAGGTATAACGATATATTGATACGCAATTAAAATTATCCTTGGCAGCATATGCATTGCTATCAACAATTACAAAATTTTATTATAGCAATAAAAACAATGATATAACTTAGTGACATACTTAACATATATTCAGGCGAAAAATTAAAATATCTCTTAAACAAACCATTTCATGAACAAATGTTTCAAATAAAAATCTGATGTGGCCAACACATGACTTTCTCCATATTTGGGATATAGATATTTAAATTACTTTGAATAGCATAAATAAGACAAAATTATGAATTCATATCGTAAAAGAATAGTGTCGTCCTTATTGCCATAAATTATATTTTGAATATGTTTACAGAATTCACCACCACGTGGTGGCGCTGTATACTGGAAATTACAAAAAAGTTGAATATATCCTAAATGGATGGTTCTACGAAAATTTGTTTCAAACAAAACCTGGAAGAAATATTATTCTCTACAACTTTGGTCCTCACGAAGATTACCAATAACGACGTTTTTAAGGAGATATTTGATGGAAACCCAAAAAAACCAATTATTTATAAATAATTCCTAAATAATAACTGCTATGGAAAATTCTTTCAAATGAAAGTTGTAGGAAATTACATTCTCTATAACAATTGTATAGAACTGTATATACAATAATGATGTTTTAACGGAGAAATATTGCAAAAACCGAATCGGGTTTGGAATAAACCTCGACTTCCAGTTGGCCGATATTGTCCAAAAACTAATAAGTTCTTTATGCTCATGCTTAAGTGTTATATATGAAGTTTGGTAACGATATGGCAAGTACTTTTTGAGTTAGAGTGCCCACAATCTCACACACACGCACACACACATGCAGACACATACACACACACACACACAGACATCATTCCGAAAATTGTCTAAACGTGTTCTAGGGACCTCAAAACGTGTATCTCCGTTGAAATCTCGAAGTCGATTTTTTTAGTGATCACAATACTTTCCCATTACTACATATGGAGAAAGTAAAAATGAAAAAAATTACATTGTCAACAACTTTGACAATAATATTTACATAAATTATGTTTCAAAGGAGATATTTGGAAATAACAACAAGAATCAAGCTCCACTTCCAGTTGACCAGTTTTAGCCCAAAAATTTTCCGATCTTGAATTACTAATAAAAAATCTTGTAACACGGGACCTAGTATATTATGTGACCACTGGGGCAGTAGTGTGCAGTTCAGTGATGGTGTGTGTGTGTGTGTGGATGTAATTAGTGAACTCGCCGTTAGGGGCTCATATAGTGTGTTAGTGTGAGCGAGAGTGAGCGTGAGTCGCATCTGTGGTTGCCGCGTAGCCAGTCGTTCGATGTAGCGTGGTCGCGTTGGACGGTGAGAGCGAAGTTGCTCTGTGCACAAAGTTTTAGTGTGTGAATAAATCGGTTCTACAATGGCACTTGGGGACCTTTCCTTCTTCCCTTGCCTCGACCCACATAATCTATGCTCGTCATAATCTTAGTTTAAAGTTTTGTGTTGATCTGATCATTAGTTTTTAGTTCGAGTGCCCACAAAATTTCTATCGCACACACACAGACACCATGAAAATAGTGAAAACATACTCAGAGGACCTCAAAACGTGTATTTCCATTGAAATCCCGAACTCAACTTTTTTCACAAACAATGCTTTCTCCTATAACAGGGATCGGCAACCTGCGGCTCCTGAGCCGCAAGTGGCTCTTTAAGGATTTGCATGCAGCTCCAAACAGCAACTCTCACTGACAAAACCTCCAAGAAAGAAATTGGCTTCGTAAATTATTTTAATAGAAAGTATGGAAAACTAAAAACGTATGGACGCATTACGTAGAATAAACGTTTGGTTTACAGAGATAATTCCAAAAAGTACAACAACAGCAAGGTTAAGGAGGTGAAAACCATCCTCTCCCCCCCCTCCCCCCGTCAATGACTGCGGCTCTTCTTATGATGCTTATTATACATAATTTGAAAAAGTGGCTCTTCTTAAGAAAAAGGTTACCGACCCCTGTCCTATACTATATAAGGAGAAAGTAAAAAATCAGGGCAAAAAATACTCCACAAACTTTCTCAAATCCATATCTTTATAGTTCACACCAGCAGTCCCCAAACTATGGTACGCGTACCACTAGTGGTACGTGAAGCTTTTGCCAGTGGTAAGCGAGCAGAGTGAAAAGCAGCAGAATACCTGCTTCGAATAGAAAGAAGCAGGGACAGATCAATTGTGGTACATGAGTTTGGTGCCACATTCACTACTACATTCATACTTACTAGTACTATGTGGTACGTGGAAATTTTGTCATGTTTTTGGTGGTATGCAAAAAAAAAGTTTGGGAACCACTGGTTCACACCATAATGCTACTGTTGTACATACAATAACATTAATGGTATATTACTGTATGAACTGCTTGGCAGTAGATGAACGTGAAACTTAATATATTATGATGTCACTGGGTGCTACATAGTTATTATTAACAATACATAGCTTATGCAATATTGTTTATTGCATCAAGCTCTATAATCGGATCGGATACCCTGCTTACCTGAAATATATATCCAAATTTGCTTTTAACAAGCAATCATTAAATACCAACATTTAAATACCTGTCGTGAAAATTAATGGTCAAAAGCTGTCTATTTCCAGTACAGATCACCTGCAAACAAACATTATGCCCAAATTTTGCAATTACACCGGACTATGCTAATGATGGACTGTGTGTTTTGAGAAGGATCATTCTATTGTCTGTAAAGAAAAAATTAATTAAAATTGTAACCACAAAGTACTGCATTGTGGGCTATAGCTGATTGTATAATAACCAGACCTGTACTTATTACTTAGCAAACTCTAATATCGTTATGGTTCATATTAATACATTACCTTGAGCAGCACTGGATCCTCTGAAGGAATTATTTCACGGCATCGATCCAAACCCTTCTGTGTAAATTGAGTATCATCGGACATGTTATGTAGGCGGCACTCAATTGCCTGAAAATTTTACAACAATTTGTTAAGTGCTAAACTAAAAAGAGAATAAGTGAGGGAAGAATTGCACAGCAAATTACATAAGGCACTATTTTTTCACAGGATGCTTTCTTTCTATCGGAGTAAAGAATCGCAGATGTGATATTGCCAAATACAGACTTAACCATGGCTAGAAGCGATACATGATGTGGCCCTTTCTAAATGCTTTAGTGATCCAAATATACTTTTTTCCCAGAAAATTCCTCAAAAATCAGGGTGCATCTTATAGCACCACACATCTTATAGCCCCACGCGTCTTATAACCCAAAATATACAGCAATTGTATCCACACAAAATAAACAACAGAAACAAGAATCAATAAAACTTTTACATCCAAAGTTATAAATGTAAAAGTTTGTCTTTTGCTTTCAAGATGAAAGTGAAAATATTCTGCTAATTTTTATACATAATTATCACTTAGGAAAAATCAACACAGTAAATTATTGAAAGATTTTACTTACTTGGTATGACAATTTGCTGAGGGAATTTGAAGATGGTAAAATCACCAGGTCCTTTAAACTGGTTAATTCAGAGTTTCCGTAGTCAACAAACTTTACCCAAACCTATAAATAAAAATCGGTACATATATATTGTACAAACTTTCTCATGTAATGCATTGTTTTGTTATCTTTTGAAAAATGTGAACAATGTAGAATTGTTATAAACATCAACTTAAATAACTACCGTATATCTTCGAGTATAAGGCGATTCGAGTATAAGTCGAAGTGTACTTTTTAACCTAAAAAAGGGTCGAAAATCCAAGACTCAAGTATAAGTCGAAGCAAAGAAAATGAACACAAGATAATTTTGAAATTAAAAAAATTAATATACGTATATACAGGTGAACCTCTACTTATGAACGTTGAAGAAACAAACAATTTGTATTTACGAACATTCCACATAACAATGAATTGTGCCTCGCACTTCATTTACGAACACACCCTCATGCACTTACGAACATCAGTCGCAGTAAGAACACGTAAACTTGTCAACACTTGTCATTTGCCGTTTGTATTCAAAACCGTATGGGTGCGTGTTTATGTATGTATTGTTTTTCATTACCCTTGAAATATGGAAAACAATCATAAATGTAGTGTTTGTGAAAGTGCTAAGAGTGGTAAAAAACGAGTGCTTTCAAAGGAAATTAAAATGGACATAATATACAGATCAGAAAAAGGTGAGTCGCTTGCTTCGACTGGTCGTGTTTATGATCTCAACAGTTCAAAAATTACAACCATTTTAAAAGACAAAGGAAAATTTGGTGATCATATTCGCAATGCAGGCTCTGTTCAGTTCGTGATTATAAGTAAAAAACAAAATGCTGTCGTTGAAGAAATGGAATGGTGTTTAACAATTTGAATTCAGGTTCATAATAAAAAACCAACACTTGAGTACTGAACTAATTCTTCTCTTCGATCCACTCATTTGGGCAAGTCTTTTAAAGATAAAATATAAATTTTATGTTTTCCTTTCAAACTACGTAAGTATGGTGATGCTGTATTATTTTATCATTAGCCTTCGCATTTTCCGTTAATTAGCATGAATTTTTCATTCTAATGCACTTCAAGTCAGTCAAATATTGTTTTTCGCCCGTCATGTTTAATTACTGACCCAGAAAAATGTCCAGCTAGTTTGCGACTCTAATATAAGTCGAAAGTAAGGTTTGATCGGCCTAAAAAGGAAGAAATTTCTTGACTTATACTCGAAGATATACAGTATATGAAATTTGATGAAAATTGTATGAGCCATTTTTCAGAAAATCCAATTGTTATTCAAATTTCCCAAGCATAAACTAGCCTTATACTTATTTTTTGAGAAATATGATCTATGATGTGTTATTGAAGGCGGAAACTCAAGTAACTGTACGAAATGTGATCAAAATCATTGGAGCAGTTTTTGAGAAAATCAAATTGTTGTTAAAGTTGCCCAGAATAAACTGCCCTTAATCATTGTGCAATTTCAACCATTATTTCTCAGTATACTATGTATATGAGAAAGTAAAAAAAACAAGCATGCATAATTGTAAGGGCATTAGGGATAGATTGAGACTATTTATATTTACATATGATTTAAGGAACAAAATACCTTGGAAATACTGTGCTTTTATAGCTGCAAAACATTTTTTGTGCATTAAAAATTATTAATCACTAATTTAGATGTATAACAGGGTATCCTAATTTGCCTCCCCAGGAAATGCCCTCTCTGACAGGAGTATGAACTGATTTTACAGTAAACTCCCAGTTATCCGGAATGCCTGGGAAAATGGGTTTTCCAGTTAAGTGAACATTCCGGTTGCTTGAGAGTTTTATTGGATAGGCTTCAATGAAGCATTTGGATACCAAAATAAGGAACAGATGCAGAATTGTACATTCATCTTGGAATTGCTAACATGTAGACTAGGTACTCTACTCAATTGTTCTTAAACGATTCCTTTACATTCAAGGAAGTAATGAAACTCAAAGATACAAGTACCGTATACTCACATATAACATGGTTTTTTCCCCAAAAATTTCAACTAAAAAGGAGAGTGCGTCTTATACGAGGGTATATATTTACAGGGTATTTATTATAATGGTCGGACGTTAGAAAATGTCATTGATTTTACATCCACTCAATCTTGGGATGTTATTAAACGTTCTGAGTGTATTCTCTTGCATTTTTTCGGTAATAACTTGAACGAAAAATGTAAATTAATGAACAAAAACGCCAAATTTATTAAATAATTATACTTGATGTACAATACAAGATATTTCAAACAAAGTCAAAATGATAAAACATTATTAAGCATCGCAAAATTCAAGAAATTCTTTATCACTGCCTCATTCATTGGCGATGTTATCGGAATCATCTTCCACAGAAGATTGCATTACGTTTTCCATGGCGTAATTCCACATTGTAATTTCCTTGCGATTACATTTACATTGGTGATTAGCGAGCGAATAACAGAGTTGGCTATATCAAATAACGGCACCAGCCGATCTATACCGATGGGTCCGAAGTGCAGTTGAACTGCAACTATGCATTCCATTTTGACTGATATGTAAAACTGTCACCTTCACACTGGGAAACTGCTAAACTGTGCAACAGCTCTTTTCTTAAATCCCGGATTTTTATAACCGACTTGAGTCAAGTGCTGCCTTACTTATTGTTAGTACTAACTGAAGTATATTTTCATTAATTTACTTATCACAATGATATTGACAATATAACAAATAATTTTGCCCTTGAATGATAAGCAGGTGACAGAAATCGAATTCTAGAAACATATGCGTGCTATGCACAGGTACATAAAAAAATTGCAGAATATGGTGCCAAAAATCTCCCTGCGTGTTATACGCGGGTGCGTGTTATACGCGGGTGCGTGTTATACGCGGGTGCATTTTATATGTGGGTATATACGGTATTCAACATGGTTAATTGCAATATTTTAATATTTAATAACTGCATTACATCCTATGAAATTTCTCCTATGCCTATCGCTATTAACTTCTCTTTTGTTCTAATAACAACGTGAGGTAAGGGTTAAATTTGTCCAACCTTTAGGATTTTACAACAAAAAAAATTGTTCCCATGTCCAAGAAAAGGAGAGAAATTATCCACACCCAACACAATGTATTAGCAGAAATTCTTGAGGCAAATTGATATTAAACAAAAGAGAAGCAAATAGTGGCATGCAATCATGACATCATTACATACAGTGCAGTTAGCAAATATTAAAATAATGCAATTAAACGTGTTGGATAGTTATATATTCCTTAACTAATGTTTCAAAAAAGTCTCAAAATTTATCGGCAGCTTCTTGGTCGGCTGATTTTTTATCACCCGAACATCTAGACATCTGATCTTAAAACGTGTTAGCCATCCATCTGAAAATGCACACAGTTCACTAATCTCCATTTGTTCATAAAAATCTTTGGCCTTTTCAATAAACATTGGTCCAGAAATAGGGGCTCCCTCAGAATGGTTTATAGAAAAGCATTCATAGATACCAATATCCAATAGCTCAAGTTACGGCTTATGAAGAGTGTGCTGATATTCAACTCTTCTAGTTGTCTCAGAAGACGTAATGATTTTCATTAACTATGATTTCTGTGCCTTAATGTCATAAATAGTGGAAGAACCGAGATTGAACCCTTTCATTAAAACATTGCTGTTCTCACTTTTCTCTGAATATTTTATTAGGTAAATCAAGTTTCTGGGTTAAGGTTAGCACAACCCGTTTCCTTTTATTACTTTTGGTGCATCCTGGAGTTTTAGGAGGCATTTAAAAAGGGTGTGCAAAATATTTTATTTAACACACACACCAAGTTCAAGAAACACACAATTGCGTGTTGCGACTGCTGAAAATGCAAATTTTTGCAGTAACATTCCGAATTAGATGTAAACAAAAAATTGCCGAAAATGCCAATTTTATCAGTAACATTCCCAACTAGATGTAATAAAAATCGAGAGGTAGGAGATGCCGGTTGCTTGAGAATTCCAGTTGAATGAGTGCCGGATAACAGGGAGTTTACTGTACATACTTATTTCAACAATTTGTATGAACATGTACTTTTCCCCTTGATTTTCTGGATTGTCACCAAAACTGAACAATCCCTTCCTCCATATAATCCTCTTTTTACAGGGTGGGTTGATTGGTTTATGTTGGACAGATTAGGGTTTCTCCTAAGTTCTCTGTTTTTAGGTTTCTAATGCTCTAACAATTATTCCATTTCTGAAATAAATTGATTTTACCTTAGTAAAGATTGTAGTTTCTCAAGCTTTGAATACCATTATGTTTCTTAGACATATACACCTATTAAACTCCATGTTAGTAACTAAAAAGTTGGTAATGAGTTAGCCTTCTTAAGTAACAGTTGTCAAGGAATATTGAACTAGTACTGAAAATATGAGGGACAAAACATGAAGACTTGGAAACTATTGCATCAAAGTGGTTTTGTTGGGCTACAGCTAATTACATCACAATTTTGGGCTCTTGATGAAAGAAAAAGCTGAACTAGCTTAGAAGATAGGATGTGATTTAAGTTTCCAAAAAGACTGTCTTGTGTTACCGTATTTAATCGATTCTAAGCTGACACCGATTGTAAGCTGACCCCCACTTTTCACAAGGCCACACAAGGAAAAATTTTGATTTTAAAGTGCTTAGACAGTCAAAATACCAACAAGTATGAACGCCTCAATTTTCAGTTCATAATTAAATAGAGTATTAACTAAAATTATGGCGACATAAAATACATTTTATTCACTTATTCATAACAACTTCTACTAAAAGAGTAATTTGGCCTCGTTATCCCCTGGGATCTTATTCTTGTAAATAAATAGTCATTTCTCATCAATCAAATACGGACACCGTATTACACAACATACGAGTATCACCTGGGCATTCCTTTTCACTTTTATTCTTAAATTATTCTCCCAAGTTGGCTGCTATGCCGCTAAGGCACGAGCAAGTAACGGTTCACTCGGGAAATCCCAGTATGCACATGCTAGACAACACTGAAACAAGATAGGTAGAGGAGGGAGGCGAGGGGGGTAGGAAAGGCAAATGTTTTGATTCACGAGTAAAATGAAACACTGTGTACATATGTAGCTTCTTACGCATATGAGCGCTATTGCTGTGTTTTTTTTACAACTTTGATGAGCCACGTATTATTTACATAATTTATTTCTTTGTAGGTGTTCAGTCATTTTGATTCTTTTTTGCATACATTTAAAATAGATAGTTTACTTCCACTTTAATAAACTTATATCTCGCGTTATAATGTACAGTGGTGGACATAAAACTGCACACCCTTGCCAGCGCTCCACCGAAATTTCAGTGAACTACTAGTCTCGAACGAGCTGTCACGCGATATGGCAACAGAGATGGTAGAGGAGGGGGTGAAGGGTCTTCTTCCTCTCCCTCCCCCCCCCACTTAGAGAAGGGTTTACGGTTCTCTCCTAGCTCTTAAGGATCGGATATTTTCCCTCAAGATAATGAATGCTTTTGAATTCAGTAGCGCTTACTTTCCCCATTGCGGTAACACGTGAATGAGTGTCAGATATAATTCTTTTCATTTCAAAATTAGTTAGAATCGAGACACGAACTCCGGAGTTTAACATACGGACGTCAAAAAGAACGATGTTTATCTTTCCATTCAAGATTAAATTAATTAAATTCCGAGTTAGCAGAAATATTTATTAGGAGTCGAAAGGAATACACATTTCAACGCCTTAACAATGAGAAATGTTTAGTTGCGACTACTTCACGTATTATTTCATTGCTTCGACGCCCAATATCTGTTTATGAATGCTATAAGTTGAATTTGAACAATATCTCTATTCATTTACATAGGAGGATTTTGGTCAGTTATATGACGGGATGCCTAGCACTTAGGTAAGCAATTTTAAAAAATAACAAAGTATAGAAAGCTACGAAAAACGTAACATTTCAGGAATTAAGTGAGAAACTATTAAATTTAAGTTTATGAATTATGTGTAACCAAAAGTTAAGTAAATAACTTTAATAAACGAAACATTTTTTAAACGATAAAATTACTAGCATTCTTAAATAGGAATTACCGTATTTACTCGTGTACCCCGCGCACATTATTCCCGAAACGCCGGGGAAAAAAGGGGGTGCGCGTCTTACACGAGGATTTCTGATCAGGTTGTATAAATTGTGAGTATCGATAGTAAATTCTCTGCAATATGATTGCATCTACGTTTATATTCGTAAAAGACGTCGAATTCTACGAAGTATACGCGTATTTATACGTCCAAGCAAACGTGTAAGTTACGCCAACGCTGCTGGCAAAAACCCGCAAAAGTAGGCGGAAAGAATACGCCGACTAACTGATAACTATAGTTCAATGACTACTGAGTGTTTGCCATTTAGGTTCAAGTTCGGTCCTTTTCCCTCATCCACTTCAAGGAATTCCGAATGGTGAAATTTTGTTGCGAATGAAAGATTTCATCGTTCGAAAGCAAGAAGGAAATCCACATCTCAAGTGTTAGGACTTGTTTGTTCCTAACCTACCAATATTTACTCACGAGAGGATACGCAAAAAAACTCTCCATCCGCATAGGGAAGTTCTTTTCCTTTTGTGTCGTTGAACAATCAAAACCTTGAATCTTTACTTCATTTTATATTTTAAATGAAATTATAACAACCTAACTATTTTTAAAAATAACTCCATTTGATCTGTGGACAATAAGGTCGTTGGAGCAAAACCACAAGAACCTCCTTTTCTGTGGAAGCACTGCATGTGGTAAATAAGAGCCACCTTGAGAAAAACTTGAGATAACTCTATGTTCTGCCAAGAAATACCGCTCCCATTATCCATGAGTACACTTTTCGCCACTCACTCCCCATTGCTTGCTACCTGCAACCTTTCTACCCATCTACGAACTCTTGTCGGCATCTCCCACAGGCTCCCAAACCCGTCCCCACCCCTTTATCCTAACCCACCCCTGCCTTGCCTTCCAGAAATGATTCCTATTGCGCTATTGTAAACTTGTGTGTCCACTTTCAACGGACACCTCACAAACACTAATCACCTTTTCTTTTAAAGCGACCTTTTGCCCCCATAGTGATCTCCCGCAGCCAGGGGAAAAACCGACGAATCGTAGACTAAAAGCTTGTGTGCAGACGACGAATTTTTGTCAGGATGATGCTAGGCATCCCGTCATATAACTGACCAAAATCCTCCTCCTATGTAAATGAATAAAGATATTGTTCAAATTCAACTTATAGCATTCATAAACAGATATTGGGCGTCGAAGCAATGAAATAATACGTGAAGTAGTCGCAACTAAACATTTCTCATTGTTAAGGCGTTGAAATGTGTATTCCTTTCGACTCCTAATAAATATTTCTGCTAACTCGGAATTTAATTAATTTAATCTTGAATGGAAAGATAAACATCGTTCTTTTTGACGTCCGTATGTTAAACTCCGGAGTTCGTGTCTCGATTCTAACTAATTTTGAAATGAAAAGAATTATATCTGACACTCATTCACGTGTTACCGCAATGGGGAAAGTAAGCGCTACTGAATTCAAAAGCATTCATTATCTTGAGGGAAAATATCCGATCCTTAAGAGCTAGGAGAGAACCGTAAACCCTTCTCTAAGTGGGGGGGGGAGGGAGAGGAAGAAGACCCTTCACCCCCTCCTCTACCATCTCTGTTGCCATATCGCGTGACAGCTCGTTCGAGACTAGTAGTTCACTGAAATTTCGGTGGAGCGCTGGCAAGGGTGTGCAGTTTTTATGTCCACCACTGTACCTATGGACATAAATTCATTGACTACTTTTTTTACACTGATTCTAAGTCGAGTGACAATTTCTGAGATGGTAAAAAGGTAAAAAAAGGTCGGCTTACAATCGATTAAATACGGTATTTGATTTTATAGTTCATGAATCTCCATGTTAATGTGCCTATGCATTTATTTATTATGTACTTGATTATATTGGTATCCTGTATCATTATTTACCCATTGTTTTCAATAACAATGGTATTCCTAACTAGTGAGTGCCTTTTCTCTTTATCTATTACTGTTAATTGTTATTTGTGATCAATGCAATGTTTTTTAGTTGTCAATGTTTTTGTTTTGCCTCAGAATTTCAAGTCTTTCTTCCTTTAACCCTTCAAGCCCGTCTGCCGTACACTGTACGCGCATCCAAATCATCACCCGGGGACGTCCGACGTACAGCATATGCTCGGCGTAGCGCTTTATTTTTCGTTTATTTTTTGGACGAATTATATTACATATTGCACTGACAATGTTTTCATTTAATTATTGAAGGGTATTTTTATAAAGATTATTTAATTTGTGCAATTGATTCTCATTTTTATGTTATAAATTGCATTAAATATTAGCAGATATGCTTTTTATTCAAATCAGTGAATATGATCTTAGGTATGACAATCTAAGGTTATTATATTCTATTTTATGGTAAGATTTTACTCTCAGGCCTATTGGACTCACAATGCCTTGTACAAAACCAAATTAGAGCGGTTTTCTCATGCGAGAGAGGTTTTCCTTGTCCATAGAATGACTCCCTTCTCCTCCCTAACAGGCCATGAGTCTTTCTTCTCTCTCAGCATAATATCCTGAGAGTGATAAGCGGGGGATCGTCGACGTCAACTTCATAATGATTTATCGTTTTATAAACATCACGCTTGGAACTACTCAAGTTCCTATAGTGGTCTCTCAGCGATATTTATGAGGGTGGTGTTGGGCTGAAGTAAATGAAACAGTCCTCCTTCGAGAATCATTCGTTGGAGTCTGAGATTCAGTGTAACAGCTCTCGTCTCATCCAAGAGAAAAATTCGGTGGTGCTTTTATTTTTGCATAAATCTTGTAAGTACACTAAAATTGCTAAAATATTTGTTATAAAAATCTTTTGCTAAAGAGCATAGCTTGAAAGTCTAATTAACTGTAGAATATACTCTCAATTGCTTTCCAGTTATATAAGAATCTATTTTGGTGTACCCTCAAAATCTTGGCAATCATGGTGTCAACAAGTAGGAAGAGGCCTGCAAACATTCAGGAAGAAGAAGTAGCAGCAATGTTGCAAGAAAGTGATTCAGAAGAGTCCACTGGTTTCTGATAGTGATAGTGAGGATTCTATTGATGATCGTGCTCAGATCGATTCAATGGAGCCTGATGAAGTGGATCAAGAGGGAGAAGAGGAATATCATGTGTTAGATTTTAGGTGGGAGAATATGGAAAATTAACAAGGTAGGAAAGAAAATTTCATAGGTAATCATGGCCCTCAAAATTGTGCTAAACACGTTAGAAATGTTGCGGATTCTTTTGAATTATTTTTTTATGACGACCTAATTTCAAAAATTGTTGAGGAAACAAATCGCTATGCTGAAAAATTCATTGTTTCAAGTGGAAAGCTACTTTCTCGGATATCAATAGTAAGATTATGGAAACCCGTAACAGAGGAAGATATTTATGTAGTATTGGGATTGTTCATGCTAATGGGAATCATTCAGAAGCCTACTTTTAAATTGTACTTCACAACTAAAAGACTTTTATCTACGCCAGGCTTTGGGGATGTCATTAGTAGGGATATATTTGCAGTAATATGTAAATTCCTCCATTTCAGTGATAACGATAAAAAAGAAGCATACCAAGGCCAATCAAAACTACAGAAAATATTCCCTGTGATTTCTCATTTGAACAATAAATTTCACGATTTGTATTTACCAAACAGGAACATTTCCATTGACGAGTCCCTTACTTTATGGAAAGGTCGTCTTTCATTCAGACAGTATATTCTCCTAAAGGCATCGCAGTTTGGCATAAAAACTTTTGAGCTTTGCGATGCAGCTACGGGCTATTTGTGGTCATTCATAGTCTACATGGGAAAGGACACTGCAATATCTTCACCCCTTATCCCTGAAGGTGCAAATAAAACAACATCCATAGTTTTGAAATTATTAGAGCCTCTTATGAATGAGGGGAGGACTGTTTGGATGGATAATTTCTATAACTCTCCAGAACTGGCAATGTCTCTGAAAATTCAGTACCATACAGATTGTGTAGAGACTTCGTAATTGAATAGAAAAAATGTTCCTAAATACGTAAAAGAAAAAAAATTAAGAAAGGAGAAATTGTTGCGCAGCACTCTGGTCTGGTGTCGGTGATAAAATGGTGCAACAAAGAAAATGTTACATGATTTCCACGTTCCACAAGGATGATACCATTGTATTAAATGTTAAAGGGAAAGAAAAAACAAAACCAGTTTGCGCAATAGATTACAATTAGCATATGGGTGGGATAGATTTGAAGGATCAGCTCCTGCAGGGTTACCTTATCGAGAGAAAAAGATTGAATAAATGGTATGTTCCGTAGGCTTCTCAATATTTCCATTTTAAACTCTATGATCATTTATAGAGAGAATACAGGTGTTAAAATTAATCACTTGACATTTCGAGTAAACTTGGTAGAAGGTCTGTTTTTAAAATACGGTAGCATTTCTGTAAAAAAAAAGTCTCTGGTCGCCATTCAACAGATAACACGATTATGCGCCTAACCGAAAGACATTTCATCAAAAAAATTCCACCTACGGAGAAGAAAGTTTGCCTACAAAAACGATGTGCAGTGTGTATGAAACATGGGAAAAGAAGAGACATGGTATATTGGTGTGAAACGTGTGATGTTGGATTATGTATTGATTGTTTTGAGGTTTATCACACAAAATTAAATTTTAGAGTAGATTATATTTCATTTTCTATGTCTAAAAGGGATATACAAACAATTAATAAACTTATTCTGCAATTTAAATGAAATATGAGTATATTTAATATAGATACAGCGTGTTAAGTAAAACCATGCAGAGCTTCTAATTTAAAGGCAAAAATGCTCCGTCCTGCGGGTATTTAAACAGATTTAAATCCACCGTGCCTGAAGGGTTAACAAAGAACCAGAATTCAGTATGATACAATATTTGAAATTTTGGCACCAAAGTGAAATATTGTATTATTCGAAACCATTTAATTATAAAGCTATGAATTTCTTGTCCCTTGAGTTTCAAATTAATGAAACTTCCTGTATTAGACTTCTGGATATTGCTCTACCTATGCAATATAAATAATATAACACACAGCTGAATCAGTTTGTAATTAAAATTTGAATTACCTTGCCATCATCAATTCCAGATCGTTTAGTATCTATAACAGCACGGTACCATAACATATCCACATCATATTGTGCAAGGTACATCAAATCTGCACTCACAGAAGAAACTCCTGCAGTTATCTGAAAATAAAGCCAAATCTTGAGAATGAACCTATACCTCTTAACTTATTACAATAAGACACAACATTCTTCCTACCTCTCTCTTCTTAAATTTTAATGGAAAACTAATTTCATATAATATAATAAACAACAAAACATTCACAGCATAGCCTACTGTACTGTATCTATAAATAATAAGACTAATATATTTTCAGGAGTTAAAATTTGGGAACAGATTTTATATCAAACCCTAGCCCAAGTTTGTTTGTGTTGGTATTCTTAATCTTTTTTTGCTGTGCTGTGCATGGTGTCGTAAATACATATGTTTTGATTGTTTTTATTATAATTACCATCCCAACAATTGTGAGAAATAAATATTAGATGTCAAATAACTATAAAAATAGTATGTACTTTTTATTTAATATAAATGTATGATTAAAAATAAGGCCTTTAAAAAATTATAAATGTATATGAACGGTAACGAAATTAATATTTACAATGAATTAAATTTTACTATGAAAAATGAAAAACGGCATCTCCTTGAGAAAACATTTAAAATTTTAAATGAAACTCTTAAATAAAAAAATCATTAAAAAAGAAAAAAGTCACCAACCAGATTGCGAACCCGAGTCCCCCAACTCCATAGCCAAGGTTGCTACCAACCATCCACGGCTTCGTTACGAACTACGTAAAGAAGTATAGCTCCTTATTCGGAGTAATCAAAGACATTGATTTTTACACATTTATTACTCATAAACAAGAGCGCATTCAGAAAAAGTGGCGGACACGTATCCGTTATATTAATTCAAAGAACGCGCCATTTTTATTTCATCAAAATTGGCGTCCCACAGACCTGACGTTCCCCTTGTGAGTTTGACAAAGTTAAGACTAAAATTATTGAATAAAGCCTATTTTAACTTAGAATATGCACAATTAAAATTACCCTTGGCAGCGTACGCAACACTATCAACAATTAGAAAATTTTAACATAGCAACTGACACAATGGTATCACTTAGCAATGTATATATTTAACAATTTTTTAAGAAAAATCAAAATATCTCTTAAACCAGGGTTTCCCAAACTTTTTTGGCTGCGTACCCCTTATAACTCAATCAATTGAAGTACCCCCTTATAAAATAATACAAGTATTACACAAAACTGACTTATTCAAAACCAAACGAGTTTATATATAATAAATAACACTAACTGAGATGAATGTGCCTGTTTTGCATGACATAAAAAGTCAATCATTGACTCTATTGAAGAAAGTCTCAATCGTAAGTCAGGTTTGACATGCAATTTCTGAGTATTTTTTGTCTTAATTAAACTCAGAGGTGAAAATCCAGATTCACACATGCACGTTGTGGGGAAAAGAATGAATATTCTGATTGCTCTTTTAGCCACTTCCTCATACTCGTTTGATAATTTTTCCCAGGAAGCGAAAAATCCACATCACATGGACTGTGCGCCCAATTATTAGAATCATCTGTTTATGGAAAATATGATCATAATTGGTGTGCAAATTCTTCCAAATGTTCCTGTATATCTGACAAATCCAAACTGAGGAATAGAAATTTGTACATATTTCAGATTCGCGTTTGGTTTTACCTTGTTTTATGACTTAATCTGTAACACGTCTTGTCCCTTGGTCAACAGAAACAAACAAAATACTTAAGCCGCTGCCCTCAGTGATAAGGCTGCAGTTTACTGTTATGTATGCATTTAATGTTTTAAGAGACAAAATATACTGTATTGTTTATGTGCACACACAGCAAAGACATTTATTCTATAATAACACCAAAGTGAAAAAAGACAATTTGGGGTATTTTCCAGTGTCATAATCTTAGCCATTACGTAAATTTTCTCAGGTATCCCCTAGTACCTCCAGGGATACACGTACCCCACTTTGGGAAATCCTGTCAAACTATCGGTTTTAGGAAAAAATGTCTCAAACAAAACTAATAAAATATTACATTTTCTATAACTTTAATAATAGTAAATATGCATGTAAATTGAGTTTTAAGAAGAAGATATTTCGAAAAAAATCTGATGTGGCCAACACGACTTTCTCCATATTTGGGGTATAGATATTTAAATTACTATGAATAGCATTATAAGCCAAAATTATTATTTCCTATCGTAAAAGAATACAGTTGCCCTTATTGCCATAAATTAGGTATATTTTGAATTTGTTTACAGAATTCACTGCTACATGGTGGTGGCGCTGTATACTGGAAATTAAGAAAAAGCAAAATATCTCCAAAATGGATGGTTCTATGAAAATTTGTTCCAAACAAAACTTGGAAGAAATATTATTCTCTACAACTTCGGTCCTCACGAAGATTACCAATAACGACGTTTTTAAGGAGATATTTGACGGAAACCAAAAAAACCAATTATTTATAAATAATTCCTAAACAATAACTGCTATGGAAAATTCTTTCAAATGAAAGTTGTAGGAAATTACATTCTCTATACCTATTGTATAGAACTGTATATACAATAATGATGTTTTAATGTAGAAATATTGCAAAAACCGAATCGGGTTTGGAATAAACCTCGACTTCCAGTTGGCCGATATTGTCCAAAAACTAATAAGTTCTTTATGCTCATGCTAGTGTTATATATGAAGTTTGGCAACGATACGGCAAATACTGATCCGTTCTTTGTGCCCATACCAAAGCGTTATATATGAAATTTGGTAACAATATGGCAAGTACTTCTTGAGTTAAGAGCACCCACAATCACATACACACACACATACAGACAACATTCCGAAAATAGTCTGTTCTAGGGACCTCAAAACGTATTTCCGTTGAAATCTCGAAATCGATTTTTTTCATGAAAACAATACTTTCTCTATACTACATATATTAAGAAAGTAAAAAGGAAAAACAACAGGAATAAACCTCCACTTCCAGTTCACCTATAATGTCCAAAAACTAATCAGCTCTTGCCCCTATGATTAAGGTGACCATATGTACCGGTTTGGCCGGGACAGTACCGGTTTTGGAGCGCTTGTCCCGGTGTCCCAAAAGACTAAACCAAAATACTTATTTGTACCGGTTTTGGGATTTATGCTCCCAAGGTTTTGATGATACTATCGATCCACACAAGTGAAAATATCTATATCTATATCTATAGTTCAACCTGCAAACCACCGCAATGGTGTGTGGCAGGGGGTGCAATAGCACCAAGGTAAAGCTCATAATAATGTATAGTATCACTCTACGTCGGCTGATTTCCTTTCGTAACTTCTGTTCTGCTCAGCTATCGTTCTAGGGAAAAACGAGCCTTTATACCTCTCAGTCCTACAGGCTATCTCTCTTATTTTACGAGGATGGTCCGTTCTACCAATATAAGTTGGCGCTCTTATTATTTCTTCGACATAGGGAATAGATTTGATAAAGACCGATGGAACGAAGTAACTATACATAGCGACATTAAAGCACTCTATCTACTATATACATATAATTAGCCGAAGTAGATGATCTGGGAGCTTTGCTGCGCGTGCTTACGGCATATTGCCAAGAGAGTGGTAGAACTGCACGCGTGGGGAAATAACCGGTAAGAGACGGGGATTCTCAATCGTTTGTTCTCAGCGAATTGTGGTAGTAGGGGTAACGAAAAGAATGAGAATTGATGTATACTACCACAGTGTACTACAATGTAGCTAACTGGCCTGTAACAATCTCGAAGTTTTGACTCCGCCATTCTTTGTTTGCCATTTCATTTTTTGTTCTGTTTACTCTGTGGAATTTCCACGTGTTCCACTAGTTTGAAGGAAATGAGATGCGAGGACATATATATAATTTGAAGTCGTTCCACGAGGTAAGAAGTTGTTAACAATAATTTAAAATAATTTTTGCCAGTTTCTATTTAACCTATTCTATGTTAAATTACTTTTCTCAGCATCGATCGAATGTTGGCAACCCTAAAGACAATAAGAAGAAAGTAATGCCAGGGGAAATTTTGCAATTGCAACAAATTGTGCATTTTCCAGAATGAAATGAAGACTGGAATCCCCTCTCCACCCCACCACCCAACCATATTCAACAGTAAGGCTTGGATTTATCGGAGAAATAATGTAAAGAAACACTTTCTGTTTGTTGTGGTCTGCTTTCATTGTGTGTAAACCTCACAGTCTGTTATGGAAAAACCTCAGCCTTGTTAGCTTATTTAGTAAGGTTAATAATAAAAAAAGAAAAATACTCCTAAATCATCATGACCCCTCGTGGGAAATTTTTTGAAGATGCTACATCTGAATTATGGTTACACTTGTTACTAATTCAACTGAAATTATTTAATGACACTGTCTTAAAAATTGAAGAGAAGAATATTTCATTAATGGAAATAGCCACTGCCCTGGCTAATTTGAGAAATCAGATGATAGTAAGAAGAGAAGCCAAGTTTGTTGGAATGAAGGTGTCAATGATGGTTGAATCACTCAAAGACGAAGGTGAATTAATGCCTGAGACATTCTATAAGACAGTCGATATTTTCTTCCAGACTGCATTGAATTATTTAGAAGAATGGACTAGAAACTTTAAATTTGTTTCCATCTTTGAATGTACAACCTCTCACTCGATCGGAGGGAGGTGATTCGATGGTAAATTGCCTATACTCCAGGGGCAAACAGAGTTTGTCCCAGTTTAGCTGATCGGAAATCTGGTCACCTTACCTATGATGAAAATATTACATTTGAAATTTGCTACATAAATGCCAATACTTTTCAAGTTAGAGTGCCCACAAAATTCCTATCACATACAGACACACTGACACACACACACATCATCGAGAAAATAGTCAAAACGTACTCAGAGGACTGTATTTCTGTTGAAATTTTGAAATCGATTTTTTTCTTATACTACGTATGGAGAAAGTAAAATAAAACAGCTCATTTAAATCACTATACCTTACTTAGGAATACTCATAAACATATCAATGAATAATAATGTAAGTTTACATTACAAGAATAATACAAAAATGTTGCACATTCATTTTACACTGATATTGTTATGATTTATTCATTCCGTGCATATGAACAGGCATTTAAAAAGCACCTTATTGTTATTGTATGTCATATTCCAAGGTTGAGTTATTCCATTTTAATTTTTTCCATGAAACATTTAGGCTTAGGAAATGCAGTTATGGCAAACATTGGCTTTTCTAAGAGCATAACCCCCACATTGCACATTGGGCTACTGTACTCTTGCAGTATTTAAATTGACTCACCTTTCCAGCAGCCTTTTCACCAGCTGAAACAATGTTTGTAGAATAGTCTTCAATCATTTTCGTCAAATAATCAAATGTGCTGGATGGAAGCTGAATGTAGAGAGACCCAGACTTAGATATATAAGATACATATGCCTCTTGGATTTTTCCATTCTGTTAAGGAAATAAATGAGAACTCATTAGCACAATATTCCAAATGTCATTAAATAAGAAGGAATTATACATGTCTACCATAAAATTAAAGCACCCATTATTAATAATAAAATGTATTTACTTGAATATAAGTTATGGGCTTTGTCTATTTTAAGATTTGAAAAATCAAACTTTACTATTCAAGAATAATATTTAATTCATGTCAGTACCACATAACTAGAACTGGATTAATATTCAAGCTTTATGACAGGTGAAATGTGTTTCTGTACCATCAAGTATTAAATTTTCTTACAACAACATATAAATTCCACCCAGAAAGTGATAATCATGCTTTCTAATTAGGGTTACCATAATCCATTGAAGAATAACAAGGACAATGTGTTCTGAGAAAGAAAAACTGGAACTTGATCAGGGCAATAGGTGAGTTTTTTGTTGTTGTTTGTATGCCATACATCAGCTTAATGGTCTATGCCAGGGATGAAAACTGGTTGTACACATACCCCTGCAGGTATGTCAAGAGTTTTGAAAAGGTATCCAAAAGTGTTCAAGATTATAACAGGGTGTCCGAGAAAGAGTGGACACATTTCAAACATTTTTAGTGAGAAAATAAATAAAGCTACAAGGGGACGGTTTTCACTACATAAAAGCGGAACTCAGAAAGTTTTACTTACGCAACTTGTTCTACCAAGCACGCATGGATGTGCACATTACTGTGTGCATGTGCCAAACTGAGAGCTGCATTATGGACACCACGCGGCAGTTGCTCCGAGCATGACATCCACTCGGCAGAAGGCTGCATGTGTGCTGGATGGCAGAATCAAAATCCGTTACCAGTTGAAAGTATAAGAAAACCTTTTGTTCGGAGCCCAAGAGTTCCACTTTCATGAGGTGAAAACCCGAGCTGTTGTAGCTTTGTTTATTTTCTCAATAAAATGTCTGAAATGCATCCACTCTTTCCCGTGTGATCTCCACAATGCAGCTTTCTCTCAATTTGGTGCATGCGCACATCCATGTAGAACAAGTAGCGTAAGTAAAACTTTCAGAGTTCCGCTATCATGTGGTGATAACCGTTCCCTTGTAGCTTTAATCATTTTCTCACTAAAAATGTTTTAAATGTGTCCACTCTTTCTCAGACACCCTGTAGCTTTGCTTCTTACTTCATCTTTCATGTGTGAATTCTTAATCAAAAGTTGAAACGTTACAACTAAGAATAATATTATAAAACAAAAATATGCCAAAACAGTAATGTTAACATTATAAACATGAGTTATCCATCTTTACACAAGTGTTATTCATTTCACTATCACTTTAAAATGTACAAAGAGGTATGCTAACCTTAAACAATTCTCTAATGCAAAAGGAACCTTGAATTTAAATGCTTACTGATGAATATTAATAATTTTCATACATTATTTTTCCTTTAATAATAGTAATCATTTATTTAACACAAACAGGTTTCCCCAATTATGTGTAGTAATACATTTTCTATGACAAGCACAAACGACCATGTCCTCGGCAGGATTCGAACCCACGACCCTTGCAGTGGGAGTTAGACACGTTAACCACCCCTCTACCAAGGCCGGCAAAATAGAAATCTATTTCCAAAACTCTTCCCCCTTAGCCCATGGCCTTCATTAATCCTAGAAAAAAATGATACTGCCCCCTTGACCATGCATGTAAAGTACAAAATTTTTATAAGGTTTTAGGTTATCTTCACTTTCAAATAACCTGACCTGACTGCATTATTTACCATAGTTTCTAAATCTTTTGCTCTTACATACAATACTGCAATTAAACTATGACCCCAAAATACAAAAGGAGTGTGTTTGTGAAAAGAAAAAAAGGTCATTCGCCTAATCCCATTTTTTCCATAACCTTTAAGTATCTATCGGTTTCCATGTTTGTGCCACTTTCCAGTAACATTACCTCAACAAATACTAAGAAACTGACGGACTTTATGCACGAGAAGTACAAAATACAATTTGTGGAACATCATACCTTAAGAAGAGAAGGAGGCACTGCATCTTTCAAGATCTTTTCCAAAAGAACTTCATTTAAATTGATATTCTCATCAGTGCTTGTGTCATAGAGGATCAATGAAGGAAAAGGTCTGCTTTCTCCATCTTCCTCACTTTCTCCAATGGTAGCTTTTGCCACCAAATTACGTCCAAATATGTTTTCTACCAGATGGCCTTCTACACACTGGTCGGACGAAAAATCTTCCAAACCAGTCAAGCGACACTGTACAGCCTATTGAAATAAAAATAATGGTCATGATTTCTATCAGTAAAAATGAATGATCCCTCAAATTATACAGATTAATAATATTCAACATAAACACTACTTTAGGGCAGGTCAAAAATTTGTCACTGCAGAAACTTAAGCAATATATTAAATTTAGTGATAGGAATAATTGGCCATTCTTTTTAATATGAACTCAACCTCTGGCATATAATACTTATAAAGATCTAATTCTATTTCATTAGCCATATTAAATTTAAACAATATTAACTCTCTCAAATTATGAATGACTCATTCATTGTTATAGCAAAATAAAATTGAAATGCAATTTTTCAGGTTTATTCTCCATAAAACATTTACAAACTTGAATCAAGCCAGATTAATCTAAAAAGATGACTGCCCTTGATTAACGGAAAACTATAGTATTTGTTTTTTCTTAATTTACGGCAGTGTATTATTAAATACTAAAACAGAAGGAACATACCTGACAAGGAAGTTTCTTAAAATTAAGCTCTAAAACCCTTAATTTAGATGCATCGTGGACCTCATCATCACCATTGTCTACAAAAAAACAAGTCGCTAGCTTTATCACTTCTCCATTTCCTCCAACATCTTCAGTCAGTTCAGTTAGCTCCACACGATGCCAACAGTCATCAACTTGCAGAGCATAATAATGGCCAACAACTAAATCTTCTGCAACTCTTCCACCTTCACTCATATAAAACAATTCCATGTCAGCTGCCACGTCATCGTAAAGGGCCTGAAATTTTCAGATAGAATTCTTCAATAAAAGCAATTCAGCAGAAAAGTATGGTTTTTGATTAACAGAACAAGTAAAATTTGCAATTGAAAGCTTGAAAAATGTCAATATTTTCACCATAACTGCATTGCTTAAACAAGACATTATAAACTACTATGCAATAATATGGAATATAACTTCAATTTTTAACAAACAACTTTCTTCATACACTGTATTCTTCCCCTATAAGACGAATCCAAACATTTGATGTTGAAATTGCATATGATACATAAACATTCCAAAATTCATCTTCCGGAAGATTTAACTGGCCCAAACTTGTATCTGCCTCATCAGTCTTTTGATTCACTTCAAATGCCTTTGTTTCAGCCTTGATTGACATTTCATCAACCTTGGTGATAGCATCTTCCACCACGCCACTTGAAGTTGTAGAAGATGGAGTTGAACGTCCCTGAATTAAAGAACAGAAACAATTTAGATAAATGTATTAAATAATTTTAATCATGACACTAGGCATAACATTATTTCAAATGTACTTCAAAATTCAAAATGATTTAAAATTCCAAAAATGAAAATCAAATTCATTAAGTCTGATAGCAACTAACTGCAGGAAATACCATGTGCGCTTATCTACCAAGAAGCCATCCTAAGAAGTGATCCATTGATCAATGGTTCTAAAAAGAATTTTCTTGCTAGAATCAAGATTCAGAGAATCATCCCCAAGGGCATCTCATCATTTTTAACAATGAAAATAGATTTTAAATGTAGTTCTTACGATAAACCCAAACTTACGACATTAACACATTGACACCTCGAAATCGACATCCGATATCGTGCCCCAGATATATGATATTCGACATCTGATGCACTCCCTAGCTACTTTCTTGTGCATATTTTCGGATGATATTCAGTTTGACGATACAACTCGTTTGCATCGTAGGTATAATTTATTAATTGTTTTAAGACTTAAAAATGTTTATTATACAATATATAACAATCATTAATTCTTCAACTATTAATTTATAACCTAAATTAGGCTTGGTACACATTTTTCCAAGGTCCTGGAACGTATCTCAATTTATAGCATGTAAGTCTATGGGAAATTGATATTCAACTAATAATAATTTTCGGGGACGCATTAGAGTCTTAAGTCGGGAATGACCTTCATTACCTTATTGTTTTAAGTCTTAAAAATGATTACACAATGTATAACACTCATTGGTTCTTAAGCCAAGAAATACGGCTTGGTACATATTTTACGTTTCTCAATTTATAAGTCTATGGGAAATTGATATTCAACTTATGGTAATTCAACTTACGATGCGATTTTCAGGAACGCATTATAGTCGTAATAATAATTCAAGAATAAGCACTTACAACGTAAAATAGAAATAAAAAAGCACCTATCTCAAAGAGCCGCGAGGTAATGAAAAGACTGATGTGCATCATAGACGAAACTTGTTTATAACCATAAACCAAGCTCAATAGTTTTCTAGGGCAGGAAAAAACCAATCCAAGATTAAGTACCTGAGTAACAAAATTTGAAAAAAATAAGTGCATCTCTCCAATAGCCATAACAAAGTTGTAAAAAATCAATTCGCATTACGGCTCCAATGCAGCTGTCTTCGGTGGTGATTCACCGAAAGTAGATTCTAAATAAAGAAACAAAATCTGATGTGGCCAACACGACTTTCTCCATATTTGGGGTATAGATATTTAAATTATTATGAATAACATTATGAGGCAAAATTATTATTTCGTATCGTAAAAGAATACAGTCATCCTTATTGCCGTAAATTATATTTTGAATATGTTCATAGAATTCACCACTACATGGTGGTGGCTCTGTATACTGGAAATTACGAAAAAGTTGAAACTCTTCGAAATGGGATGGTTCTACGAAAATTTGTTTCAAACAAAACTTGGAGGAAATATTATTCTCTACAACTTTGGTCCTCGCGAAGATTACAAATAACATTTGACGGAAACTGAAAAAAATATCTCTGAAATGGATGGTTCTACGAAAATTTGTTTCTAACAAAACTTGGAAGAAATATCATTCTCTTCAACTTTGGTCCTCACGAAGATGACCAATTATGACGTTTTTAAGGAGATATTTGACGGGAAACGAAAAAACCGATTATTTTTTAAAATAATTCCTAAACAATAACTGCTATGAAAAATTGTTTCAAATAAAAGTTGTAGGAAATTACATTCTCTATAACATTTGTATAGAATTGTATATACAATAATGATGTTTTAACGGAGAAATATCGCAAAAACCGAATCGGGTTTCGAATAAACCTTAACTTCCGCTTAACCGATATTGTCCAAAAACTAATCAGTTCTTTGTGCTCATGCTAAAGTGTTATATATGAAGTTTGGTAACGATATGGCAAGTACTTTTTAAGTTAGAGCGCCCACAATCACATACACACACTCATCATTCCGAAAAGTCTAAACGTGTTCTAGAGACCAAAAAAACGTGCATTTCCGTTGAAATCTGAAAGTCGATTTTTTTCGTGATCACAATACTTTCCCATTACTACGTATGGAGAAAGTATAAATCTGATGTGGCCAACATGACTTTCTCCATATTTGGGGTATAGATATTTAAATTACTTTGACTAGCATTATAAGACAAAATTATCATTTCATATCGTAAAAGAATAGTGTCGTCCTTATTGCCATAAATTACATTTTGAATATGTTTGCAGAATTCACCGCTACATGGTGGTGGCGCTGTATACTGGAAATTAAGAAAAAGCAAAATATCTCCGAAATGGATGGTTCTACGAAAATTTGTTTCAAACAAAACTTGGAAGAAATATTATTCTCTACAGCTTTGGTCCTCACGAAGATTACCAATAACGACGTTTTTAAGGAGATATGTGACGGAAACCGACAAAAACCGATTATTTATAAATAATTCCTGAACAATAACTGCTATGGAAAATTCTTTCAAATGAAAGTTGTAGGAAATTATATTCTCTATAGTATTTTAATCGAGTTGTATATAGAATCATGATGTTTTAACGGAGAAATATCGAAAAAACCGAATCGGGTTTCGAATAAACCTCGACTTCCGGTTAACCGTTATTGTCCAAAAACTAATCAGTTCTTTATGCTCATGCTAAAGCGTTATATATGAAGTTTGGCAACGATACGGCAAGTACTTTTTGAGTTAGAGCGCCCACAATCTCACACACACATTCCGAAAATAGTCTAAGGGCCTCAAAACGTGTATTTCCGTTGAAATCTCGAAGTCGACTTTTTTCGTGATCACAATATTTTCCCATTACTACGTATGGAGAAAGTAAAAACATCAAAACTGCCGCCACACGTGTCCTTTTTACTTTCTCCATACGTAGTAATGGGAAAGTATCGTGATCACGAAAAAAATCGACTTCGAGATTTCAACGTAAATACACGTTTAGACTATGTATTTTCGGAATGTGTGCGCGCCCGTGTGTGTGTGTGTGAGATTGTGGGCGCTCTAACTTAAAAAGTACTTGCCGTATCGTTGCCAAACTTCATATATAACGCTTTAGCATGAGCATAAAGAACTGATTAGTTCTTGGACAATAACGGTTAACCGGAAGTCGAGGTTTATTCGAAACCCGATTCGGTTTTTGCGATATTTCTCCGTTAAAACATCATTATTCTATATACAATTCTATACAAAGGTTATAGAGAATGTAATTTCCTACAACTTTCATTTGAAACAATTTTCCATAGCAGTTATTGTTTAGGAATTATTTATAAATAATTGGTTTTTTTGGTTTCCGTCAAATATCTCCTTTAAAACGTCGTTATTGGTAATCTTCGTGAGGACCGAGGTTGTAGAGAATAATATTTCTTCCAAGTTTTGTTTGAAACAAATTTTCGTAGAACCATCTATTTCGGAGATATTTTGCTTTTTCTTAGTTTCCAGTATACAGCGCCACGACCATGTAGCGGTGAACTCTGTCTACATATTCAAAATAGTATACCTAATTTACGGCAATAAGGACGACTCTATTCTTTTACGATATGAAATAATAATTTTGCCCTATAATGCTATTCATAATAATTTAAATATCCATACCCCAAATATGGAGTCATGTTGGCCACATAAGATTTTTATACATGTGCGGCTGATGGGTTTAGCGGGTGGGTGCCATTTACGGGTGCCTCTCGCTTGGGTATGTGGTACGCGATTTTTGAAAAGGAAGGTATCTTTTGAAGTGTGGGGTTTTTATTGCTGGAGGAGGATGGCTTGGGTTTTCCCGATGGATTTTTCTAAAATAAAGGACACCATGTCGTGAACCGACGGCGGGCTGTGAAATGCTCATAATGGGCGGTGTGCAGCTCACACTCACCCAATGAAGCTTTTAGCAACCATACAGGAAGATTGCCCGATAAACCGAATGCCTCCTTTGCAAAATTTCCCTGTGATCCCCGCTGTTAGGGTCCTTCCCACTGTCCACTTCTAGGAACTGCCCAGCTGCAGCACTCCCGCGTAGCAGAGGAAAGACAATACTTCTTATCTGACCTACCCTTCTCATAGTTCCTATTAATTAGTGATGCCGCGGGTTAAGCGTCTCGTTGCCGGTTTCACATCCTTTCTCCTCTCTAATCCTTTTCCTTTGAAATATGCAAAACGTATTTTGAAAGATATCATTCTTGAAAATCTCATTTCTGCGAGTGAATAACCTTGGTAGAAACGTTCCCAAGAAACCATGTTTTACTGCTTCTTTTTCTCCTTCTCCGTCACCTTTCACATTCCCTCTAGAAATAGAGCAGAACTGTCTGAAAATTATTATACGATATTTTGGCAGGTCGCGAAACAAACCAACACAATAGTCCGCTTGATGTGTGAAAGGAGGAAGGAGAGAGATTTGAACATCATCCGGGTCCATATAAAGCATCCAGGATCCAAGTGGCGTCTTTTAATTTTACTTCATTCTACAGGCAATTTTCGCCGTCGCGTAATTCTTGCCTCTCGACTTTGCGAAAAGATATCCAGGACTTTTACTTGCTTGCGTAATTTACTAACTCATTTTTCGTATAACATTACATAACATTGTTTTGGGCAACATTGCGCGCTAGCAAATAAATATTAACTTAAAATACCTCAAATGCCATCGATTATTTCAAGTCTATTTCAAAACTAGCCCGGTCCCAACATAAGAAAATATTCGCTTCTGAAACAGGAGAATTTTTCTGCTACGGTAGTTGAGTGGTAGAATATCCGCAAGTGGAAGACCCGGGTTCCTGGTCATAGCAGATCTTTTCACCTATTTCCACATCAATTTATTTCATTCAAGCCTTGTAAAATTCCGCCATTGCGAAAGAATACATATTTTTTGCACCTCAGTTTTGAAGATCTCGAACCGGCGAAAGTTGCTCGGAAAATACGGGATTGAAAACTATTATTTATTAAAATCTAACCAGGAGTTCCAAATAAAATTAGCGCCGATTCCCATAAGACGAGAAACTAAATACGTACTTCATTCTTTCTGGTACATACTAAATTGCGCACGTACCTTGGATGATATTTTCTGGCTTTAAATCACAGCTATCGTTCGTGTTAAAATATACGGTCAATGAAATGCAGATTTTTAAGATGCGAATTCAGTTCCGCATTCATGGCTTTATAAGCTATTTACGTATAGTCTTTATATGAAACATTACTTTTTGGATACTATATGCAGGAATTATTTAATAAATTTACACAAGAGAATTAACGATCTCGTCTTACGTACGCGGCATAGTTGTACCCATCGGTGTTAGTGAGCGTAATCTTAAATCACAGCGCACGAGAAAATACGTCGAAATTGTCGCTAGAACCGAGATAAACTACAGATTTTTTTCCCAGACACGATAAGACAGGCCAACAGACGCATTAGTTAGAGTTAAATTGGTGCTGTGACATCCCTGCCAAACGCTTCTGGCGGCTTGCAGGGTATTCATGTATGTAAATGTAAAATGGCTGGAAACAAATTCAAGAATAACCACTTCAATATGAAAAACTGAAAAGTAAGTACAGTGGAACTTCTACAAGTCGAAACTCAAGGGGGTAAAATATTCGACTTATAGAAGAAAAATAACATGTAAAATGAATTCACTTCAAGTTATGGAAAATTCGAGTTATAGACGTTCGACTTGTAGAAGTTTTATTATATTTATATTTCCTGGTAGAACACAAGGGATCGATTTCTTAGAAAATTTCTCGGGAATGACCCAAGCCGACCTCCCCCTGTAATAAACCTCCCGCTTTTCAAAACTTTCCCTTTCAAAATCCGCACACCCCAGACCCCCTTCCTTCCAACACGCATTCTTAACACACCCACCCACAAATCTCCTCCCCTCTATCGCACACGCATAAAAACGACAAATTTTAGAATCCACTATCGGCGATTCAACACTGAAGACGGCTGCTTTGTAACCGAAATGCGCATGTGACTTTTCATAACCTTGTAATGGCTATTGGAGATATCAAAGATAAGTACGTACTCATTTCTTCAAATTTTGACAGCACAATCGAAATGCTAAGATAAAATTACCAACTTTGCGCACTACTTACCAACTCAATCCAAATGATTTGATCATCAATCGGTTTCCTCTGCAATACAATTTAATAAAGGACGAGTCTCTTTCCACACCACACGTCTAATGAGCAGAAAGCAAAACAACCGATGTGTGACTCTTTGAGTGTGCGTGTTTAACAACTGTTAAAGAGGCCGTTAACAAATTAAGTAACGCGATTTTTCAACTTTATCGATCTCCCTACCCGGTAACACTCCGTAACAAAATCTATTTTTAGTTCTTTTTTAAGACGCGCAGTAGTATTTTACTAAAATTATAAAATTCTCACAAAATGCAGTGCACGACTCGCCCAAGATTACAGTTTAACCGATGTTATAATATTTTGAACTTAGTCTTTCTAATTGTTAATAATAATAATACTGTGTGGAAACTACGGCGAAAATGATACAATAAAAGGAATAAATTCCAAAGAAGTTATATATATTATTATTATGTTGCGGCTTTGGAGTTGATCCTCTTTAGTGTTTTATAATTATTGGTGGAGAGATTGGGATAAGGAGGTCGCGACAGGGTCGGCTGCCTTAATTGGACGGGTCGCTGATCTATAAAGGTTGGGAACCGTTACGTAATTTTTGAAAGGCCCCTTAATAATTATTTGCTCTACATACTTACATGGCCGTCGGACATGGATCACATAAATCAGGAAAATACCTTTGAAATCTCTCCAAAGAAACTCGAATATGGGAAATTCATCCTCGAACAAACAAGATTCAGATCACACCACGCCATATCGTCGGCTTCAACTTGTTTGGCTAAAGAAAAACTTGATGAGATGGAGACCTGTAGCGTAAAAACCAATGGATTGAGACCACTGACATGTGGCCGTTTTCGAAGGTTTATTGTAACGCTAAGGAAGGGAAGGAAACAACTTGTAGCAATTTGTAACAATTTCATTGGTACGAATAGCTTTGATGGCGACAAAAGCTATTTATTCTGGTTACATTTTTACTAAGTTGCTCCATTTCCTAGCGTTACAACACAAGTAAATTTCGCTAAGTGGAGTCTTCCATTTTTAGCGTCGTGACGTTACATGTACAAACAAGGTTAAAAACGTTACGGTTTCACCGGAAATCCCGGATTTAATATACCATCTCGGTCGGGAAAATTTGGAAAGCGTGTAATAGATATCGAGTCTTTTTGACGTAAAAACTTAAGCAGAAGTATTTATGTTTGAACGTGCGAGAGTAAAAGGCTGGCTGGAAAAACGGACCACGTACGAAAACAGATGGATCGAACTCCTAAAAATGTATGCAAACAAAATATTTCTGCTAAAACTCTTGCGTGAGATATAATTTATCTTCTGTTGTACCGGAATAGCAACATTAGTTGAAAAAACAATTAACTGCACGAAAACGTGGTTATTTCATATTTAAGTTTAACATAACGAACCAAAAGATTTTAAAAAATCAGAACCCAGAATATCCCAATTTTGCTCCGAAGGAATATCCACTAGACAATTATCGAGCTCGCCTTATGCCTGAAAATGCAAAAATTGAATAAGCATTACATATTTTTTAAAATAAAAATTACTTAGGTATCTCAGCTGACCACAATAGCCACAGCAAGGTCATGGAAAATGTTGTGACTATTGGAGAAAAGTAATTTTTAAATCTTTTTTACATTTTAAGAGCTTATTCTTGAATTTTCTTTGGAATATATAACATACGTAAAAAATAGGTAGGTACCTACTCCAAAACTAATAAAATACTGAACAAGTTCGTTGCAACGAGTTTACGAAATGATAAACCATTATCGGCATCAGGAATCCTCAGTTTATCCAAATATAACATTTCAAACTGCGCTCAGTTTCAGATGCATTCACAGCCAATGCCCAAAAATGGCCCAAGTAGACACCAACAACGTAGAAGTCGGCTTATGAAGAATCGATTGTCAATGAGAAAAAATTGCAACAAACTTACTACACAACAAAGTTTCTTTTACTGACCTTACTCTGCAGTAAGAATCATAACTTAGCGAATGCGGATTTACTTTAAAGAACATATGTACGCCGGCTATCCGAAACGCTGATGTTTTAAACTCTTAATCCTTAATTAACAATATCCAATGAACGTGGCTACATAATATCGGCATAGCCATATTTCGGGCATATGTCGATCCATTTCTGAGAAATTAATTAAAATAAGTTGCATTCTGTGGCAATTAAATGACGGAGATAATTTGTAAATTACGTTTGAATGATAAATGATTTCGAAAAATTTACAACCGACCAAGGGCGTAGTCAGGATTTCGATTTGGGAGCGGTTTTTCCTCACCGCAATGGAAAGACACACCTCTGAAAACGAAGTTTTTTAATTCCCACAAATTTTTATTAAAAATGTTGATACCTCAAGCATTGATTTATACATTGAAATTGGGGATATTACTAATTAATATTATAAAGAATGATTTGTATAAATCATATAAACTTGTTGAATACAATGAAAACATATGAATTGGTTACCAGCTTGGAAAAATAAAATCACTGCTAAAGAACGAAATCTAGAAGTCTGATTTTCTTAGCTAATTCATCAATTATATCTTCAACTGAAGGTGTGAGATCTCGATAAATATGTAAAAGAGTTAATCCATTCAGGCGGTCGTCTCCCACTGAATTACGAAAATAATTTCTCAGACGTCTGAGCGTGGAGAATGACCGCTCCGCTGAGGTTGTAGAAACTGGTAGCGTACTAGTTAGGATAACCAACAATCTGTGTGTATTTGGGTAATATGAGGTGTTGCACATGTTTAAGGCGTCTAACTGCATTCTTTGGTTGTTTATCTATAACAATTTTACTCAGATATCTGTACCAGAGATTTCTCTGATTTTTAGATTTATTTTCCAAATCGTCCTTATAAAAATTCGCAAGAGTAATTAGTTCATTAATTTGTTGATCTGTAACATCGTTTTCAGTCTTTGGAAAGAAGGCACAAGAAGCTTTGAAGTATATTTTTGTGCAAGATGAATCGATCCTCCAAAATTCATAGTGTCTCTAAAAACGGAATATATATAGTAACTCTGAAACACGGTTTTCGGTTCGTCTCCGGTTTCCTTTAAAAATTACCTTGAGAGATAAAAAGGGTGCGGTTTGAACCGCTAAAACCGCCCCTCTCGCTAAGTCCCTGCAAACGACCCAGAACAAGAAATATCACTGAAACTACAAAATATATCAAACTAAAAAAGATCTGTAAAAGCAGATTCCAAAAGCGATTATTTTAGAATGTTCGTGTAAATTTGCGTATAAGTTATTTAAAGCATACCTCACCGCAGTTAAGCAGCTGCTGTATTATCCTTATCCCTTTTCGAAATTAAATTGAACGTATTTACGCTTCGCTTTTATTTTTGTAGCAAAGTAAATAAAACGAAACTTTACCAACAGTAACGGACCCGTATAAATAGTTCACAAGGGTTTTTATAATTCTGTTGAAAGGTAAACGGTCAGACGGACAGACCCCAAAATCAACAGGGATCATGTCTGTCGCCATCCGAAATTATCCTGAAAAATCTTATCTTCCCAAATCTTCACGTTGCTTCAAACGGACAAATTGAAAACAGGCGATTAAAAAAACGCTAAAAATGAAGTTGTTCATATCTATTAATTTATTTTATTACTAAGGGGCACGACCTATCCTCGCTGACGCTCGCCAACCCCCCTCCCTCCCCCCTCCTTTTCCCGCCGTTTCTTCGTTCCTACCTTGTACCTATAGGATTTAGATTAATTGAACGGGAATATGTTTTGAATATGAGTTTAATGAATATATTTTATAAGGGATGTATGTTTGGTTTTTAATAACAAATTAAGAAAATCAGTTGAATAATTTGATAAAAAATAAACAGAGGGCTGAAAGTCCCGGAGATTAAAAATGGCTGAGGTAGAGAGCGTTAAAGAGAGAGAGACAACCAGAGATAGGATTTTAGTAATATGGATAAAAAAATATAAATAACATGAATACTGCGTTCGATTTATTTGCGTTAAATTCATATCTTCGGTCATTTAGAGCAAGTTTTAATCTTATTTTCGATCTTTAAGCCTTTATGTAAGTGCACATGCACGGAAATTACCGAGGACAACAATACCGATAACCATAGAATCTTATTATTGAAATGTTTAAAAAATTACCAAAACCTGAGTATAAATTCAAAATATGAGCAAATTCGAATGAGACTGACAATGAGTATTTGACGGTAAGAATAAGAATCCTCATTCATTTTGGCGTTTTGCCGCGCAAATTTCGTGTCTGTAACTTAATTTTAAGATATTTTAAAGAGTAAAAGAATGAAAGCCTTCAAGCCAAAATGGTGATTTTTAAGCGTTATCTTATGGGAAACGACATTCATCCTCTGGAGTCGAACCCGTGACCTTTTTCTAAATTTTTGTAGTCATAACGTAAAGACTCATCAACATTGAAAACCACAGAAATTTCAGGCTTCTAAGTTTATTTCTAATCGAGTTATTCAGAAAATTAGAGCGTTAGGCATCACGATGACCATAACGATTTTATAATATAGAGAGATTAGGAAAAATACAAATAGGGTAAATAAATGATTAACGGCGTGGAATTTGTCTTACAATATTGTTAAAATGTTTGTTACCGTAATAACATTTTTTTTTCAAAACCTGTGTTGGGACAGTCCGAGACGGAAGCCCTAGTTATGGGGAACATTTCGCTATACGTCGTTAACTCTAATCTCTTCAATGCAGGAAATGGTGCAGGATGCATATGCGTCAACATCATATGCACACTAATCTCTTAGGCGAGGGCCACACGGGCGTTTTTTCGCGACGAAGACTGGCGTCAAGATAACGCTACAAAATAGGTCTTGTTTTCTTATGGAATATGCCACAGGGGCGTTTTTCGCCCGCGGGAGGGACGCATTCTCAAGGTCGAACGCCGCGGCGCGCCGGACGTTCGTGGTTGGCCGCATGGAGCGTTTTCCCGTCGCCCCTCTGTCGCGGGAAAAAGTATGAAATGTATGCACGTGCAACGCTATCTGTAGGTCGTTTTATTAACGGCTCCGTCTGGCACTCGACCGTTTCCGAACGCCTCGTATGGCCGCCTATAGGCGTCTAATTGCACCGGCGGTTTTTTCACGCTCACCATCGTCGCGAAAAAACGCTCGTGTGGCCCTAGCCTTAAGCTTATATTCTTGATTAAAGAATATGCGGGAATCCCACATTTATCTGACAACCTTCATGCATAAAACGAAATCCGTCTTACAGCCACTTATGGGCTTACTCGCGTTATCGAAAATCTCCGAACTGCTGATAACGCGAAATCAATGTTTTCGTAATCTGCGTACTCTGTCTCAAGGAGGCTCGGTCACCCTTCATTTGTGAAATTACGTCACGTTTTCCTCTACCGAATACCCGAGTTAATATGTACGCTGTTTATCGGCATATTACTGATGAAAAGCATTCCTAACTATTTCATAGCTCATCACGTTAATTTTAAAATTGAAATTCGTGGTCACATACCACTAGTGTAGGGGTCAGGGGCGGATTGGGAGTAAAAATCGGCCCGGGAAAATACTCGGATATCGGCCCACCTAACAACTAAAATAATGTTGCGGCCCCTTAGGAGGCCGCGGCCCATAGTTTGAGAAACTACTTTAGAATACGGAAAAGCAACAACTGCTGGCCGAGGCAGCAACCACTCATGCATCCCCGGCCCAGGAGCAGCATCGGCCCACCGGGACTTTGCCCGGTGTCCCGGAGGCCCAATCCGCCCCTGGTAGGGGTTTTCAACCTTTTTTTTTTGATGAAGTACCCCTTTGTGCATTTTTGTGAATAGTCGCGTATTCCATAACATATCTTAAAAGATAAGAACGCGAAATAAGCTTTTTTATTAAAATATATTGCTGATGTATACAAATGTTAATATTAATAAAACTCGCGTGATAAATTTCTATTTATAATACAATTAACGACGACATGATGAAAAAATACCAACCCATACCTCAATAATTCACTAACCGTGACACAAGAAATAATTTTCTACCCCGATCCCCCTTGGCTTAAAAAAACGTAACTACGACTTTCTATAACATTATTCGTAATCGTAAAAAAATCATAGGCTTTGATTCAAAGTCATACGTGAAAGGTGAAGTCGAAAATTTATAATCCAAACTATATAAAACACAGTGTCACTTTGTGTGTAATGCTTTTTGAAGCTTAATAACGACTAATTGTAAGCCGAATTTGATGAAATTTTCAGGATAGCATTTATATAATAACAAAACGTTTTAATGTACCGAACTCGAGATCAAAGACCCGGGTTCGACTTCAGGGGATAATTTTCATTTCCCATAAGGTAACACGTAAAAATGGACATTTCGACGTGCTGGCTTTCATTCTTTTTTAGATTACCTACAATCTTCGGATATAAACCATTTAGAAGAAAACAAAGTTTCTTATTCATTTCATATTTTTTCCGCCTACATTTCGAAATCGCTCAATTTAAACGTTTAATTCACACAGTTTGAGGAAATCTTGTCATTTTTAACGGGATGTTGTTACCTTGCCTACCTATTCCATTGTTAGACCCCGATAACATATTGTTATTTCAATCCTTATGTGTATAAACATGCTTTGAATGCTTTTAATACGAGATAGAGGAGAGCGGGGGAGAGGAAGGGAGAGGGGTAACGGAGGGAGGAGGAAACGATTTTCAAGACGAAGTTTCTGATGTTAATATGATCTCCCTAAATAGTTTGAACGATCGCATCTTTCCCCCGTCATTTTTGACGGGCTATACACTAGTTTTTACTATTTTCGCGTAGCCCTTCAAAAAAAGGTGCAAGTATCCCCGTCTTGAAAATCCCTGCACTAGCCTCTCCAGAAACTTCCTTTTGGGAAGCATTCGGGTGTAGGGTGAGTACAGTTTCGAACGCCCCTCATTTTCTTAATCCCACACACGAAGCAACATAAATCACCAACACTGTTAACCAGATTATTCGCGTTACTTACGTGAAAATCGCTTAAAGAGAATGAAGCATTAAAGATCTTTTTATCAAATCCTTTGAAAAATCTTAAATGGACGAAGGACGTTTTACTAAGGTGACCAGATTTTTATCTCGTGAAAAGAGGGCAAATGCCTTAAAATGTGATGAGAAAAGACGACAAAATAAGACAATAAAAATTTGCAGATTTGCGGGTGACAAGAACATTTAAGATACCCTGAAAAGGGATTACATTTGTTAATTAATTCATTAAACGATACTGCAAAGGGTTTTGGATGGAAATCAACAGAAGGAACAAATTAGATTTTCAAAACATAAAAGATCACGAGAAAATGTAAAAGTGGATGAGAAAATGTAAAAGTGGATGAGGAAAAGTTGGATCGCGTTAAACAGCTTTCTTAAAGAGAAGTGGGCTTTCCTGGGATGGTAAAATCACTAAATATATCAAAACAACAACCGTCTAGTCCAGGGGTTATCTAACTTTTTGAAGCCACGGAACCCTTACATTCAAACTTTTTCTCGCGGAACCCTAACTAAGAGACGGTAAGCCTAATTGCAATAAAATTAACTTTAAAATCATTGTAATATTTATTTACATATCTTATGTATCTCAAGTTAGGCTCATCTTTTCTGCTGTAAATAAGAGAAGAGCGTTTCGCGTCTCTTCCTATGTCTATCGCGGAACCCCTTTTAGCTTCTGCGGAACCCTTGGGTTCCGCGGAACAGTTTGGGAAAGCCTGGTCTAGACCGTTTCAATATCACGCCTGTTATACGAGGCCGTCGAAAGAAAGAAAAATAATATAGTAGCGTTGTAGCCGCAATATACTGGGGAGTGACAGCCGTTATCGGAATAAAGCGCAATATTTTCCAGCGTAATCGGAACACCATCTACAACGTCGCATATTCTGGGGGGACGCTGCATATAACCTACCTCTGAATAGATGTATTTTATTACAATGGTAACGTGCGAGGTTATTTGTCGCTCAATTCGCAAGAATACGAAAACTTGCAAAATTCATGAAGGTGGAGTCAATTAAATTCATTACTTAGTGCATTCTATGCTATACTTAGTATAAAATCATTGTGTGAAACATCAAAAAGCGTGAAAAGGGGGCAGAAGAGGAAATCATTTTCAAAAAGGGCAAATCTCCAATATGACAGTCCTCTCGAAAAGAGGACGTCTGGTCACCTTAGTTTTACTGTGGACACAAAAGCACTTCAAAGCCCTCATCCGGCGGCTACCTCCTTGCTGCCTATGCGACGATTTTCATTATTTAACGGCAGATGATTTATTAATTTGCTTCCAATTGATTTATGCGAATATTATTTTAATAAGAACTGATCTCCGAAAACTGCTCTTTCGCGAAAAATAACAGTTAAGAATCTAACGGTGATTGGAAAAGTTCACATCTTTAATAAACCTATTAACGAGCGGCTGATGCCATACAGGAGGAGCAGGAAAATAGCATGGCAACTCCGGAAACGGTCGGGATTCCTACGGACTGTCACATAATTTACGGATTGGTCCAAGGACCGCAGTGGTCATATAACCGTAACTGAGAGAAAGCCCTTTTTCTTGAGCCCGTTGCGAAGGGCAGGAGAAGGAAAAGAAACAATGTAAAAAGGTCGCATACTTCTGAGGAAAGAAAAGCTGGTCCAGAATTTGAGAGGAGAGAAAAGCATGTCCGAAATTCTTACGAAGCAGGTTCTTGTGATAGCTCGCGCGTTCCCTTTATGTTTTTTTTTCCATTTTGTATACACTCTTGAAAACGAAAACAGACCTGAAAGAAATCGATGTTATTTTTGGACCAAGGGTCCACAACGCAAGGTATGCGTGCCTGAGTAACACGCGAGGTGATTTTTCAAATGGTGACTCGCTGAGAAAAACACTCGCGAAAATATTTCTTTTAATTTAGAAATAAAAATAAATGTATTGCTTCTGTAATTATTCAGCATCGAATTCCAAAAGCCTAACATTGTAAGAATTTTCTCGAACGGTATGGATAAAATTAATTTATCGTTATAAGAGGCCTTGGGCTACTTCATACATGAATCATACTTCGATCTATATGAATAGGGGGCAAAGGCAGATCTATAAACTTCCCAAGGAGGGGTGGGGATTATTGACTATTTTTACGTGGGGGTGGGGGATATTTTTCATTTGTACACTAAATCTTCAAAATTATTTTCTATTAATAAACCATGGTACACGATAGAATAGTATGGTAGTTACCACAGTGAAGCCTATTGCGGAAAACCTCCTGCAGATTGACAACCCTCTCGGCTTCCACTTTTGCTACCTCTAAAGAATATCCAAGGATCCTTGGATCCACCACTGATAGGGGATCTAATTAGGTCACATACAATGTCCAATTATAGTATAGACGCACTAGCCGCTGGCCTAGGGTCTCACATTTCTAGGGGTCCTACATTTCAGTTGCTTTTTAGTGCGATTATCCAAATTTGACAAAAACGATAGAAAATGCTACAAAAGCACACTATTATTCTTTATTATTTTTATAAGAGAAAAATAAAATCTTTGTGTTTATTTTGCTTTTATTTCATTAATATGAAATGGCGGGCCTCCATTTAATCTAGCACCTAGGGCCCCCAATCGCCATAATGCGCCGTTGGTCACTTCCCAAAAGTTCGGAACCCTAAGGCTCAAGCCATTACAACCAGCGTTGCCAACCACCGTAAATTTACGGACAGTCCGTAAAAAAGAGCTAAAATTGCAATCGCCCGTAAAGTCGTAAAAATCTTTAGATGCCGGTAAAAATACTAGATTTCCAGGGTTGAAATAAAACATCTTATACATTCTCGTGTCTGACGTTCACTAAAAATATGTACAAAGTCGCATATACCGCTTGGAGATTATGTACATACATTTATATTGATTGCCAAGTAACGGACCTGAGCTCCATTACTACTGTAATCAACGGAGTCCATGACTTATATTGGCAACGGATTGGGCATATTTTTCACTTTTTGCACTAGTGGCACATGTCAATTTAAAAAACACGGACGTAAAAGCGTCCGTAAAAAAATTGGTTGTCCATAATTTTTTTTCCATGCTGTCCGTAAAAAATATTGTCAGCGGTTGGCAACGCTGATTGCAAACCATGGGTAAAATTCTCCCACGCACACGTGACTGATCACAAATATTGATTACTGACAATGGAAAAACGTTGCAGAATCTTCTAGAACTGATATGTCATACTCAAAGATGCACCAGAGCCGCATTGAAGCGATAGATGTTATAGAATGGCTGCATTAGGATTACAGTCATTTAATGTGGGCCAGAGTTGGCAAAATATACTTTTTCTGGGAGATTTGGCGTCTGCTTTGCAATTAAAAACAATAGTTTACTAAGCACGTTCTATTATTATGTCGTCTCCCTTGACCAAAAATAAAATATTTATATTCAATCTCAAACGATTTAGTTACGATAAAAAAATAGTATTCGGGCAGCCAGTTCGACATGCCTGTGATAGAACATGAAGGTCACAAACAGACGCGCGGGCCGCATGGAGGCACTACTGCACCAAAACCGCGGGTCGGTAAGGTAACTTAATGTGACGCACATTCGTTGAATTTATAACACTATGAGACTTATAAAAATAGAAGAAAGAAAATCTAGTAACGAATTTCCGCAACTGAATAAAAACTACGTATGACAACAATAACCGCAAATAATCACAAGCGGAATCTACCGCACATCCTTTTACGTGCGACAGTGCAGGACGCAAACGACGCTTCAATGAAACCCCACTTCACGTCCATTTCTTTCATTTTTATCCAAATAAGGAAAAGGAAATGCATCCTTTTTACCGGAGATGAATTGACTTAAGAGCGCTACGCAGAATTAAAATTTTCTCCGTCTCCATTGTTTTTTCGAAGAGGAAACCAACCTTTACCAATGCCGGCCCATTAAAATTCTTTGAAGGAAACTACTGTTATTCCAACTTCATTCCTCCTTATGAAATTAAGAATCAAGGAGAGTTATGCTTCACTACACTTCGAAATTAATCCGACCAAACAAAAATAAAGCAATCAAAATCCGTCTTTTGGAGGTCGAGGTATAAACGACCAATATGAAAGAAAAACCGTGCTGCGCCCGAAATCGAACTTTAAATGAAAAGGGTCAAACTAGACTGACTAAGCCATTCATCTCTGCCAAGTGTTTTACTTAAGCACTTGGACGAATTTTAACATGAAAATTCTAGGAGCTTTTCATTCCTCTCTCTCCCATCCCCGTGCTTGAATAACCATTCTCATATACCACCCAACAACTTATCAACTCCTCGGTGGTCTGCTTCTTTTCAAACTTCTACTCTGCATCTTTTCGAAAGTGTGTGCCGCTAGATAACGCAAGACGCAAATGCTAAACGGGACGAGGCATCTCTTATTACGTCTGGGGCCGCCGACTGTTTCCATTTTTATCAGCTAAGGATGATAACTCAGCGTTGTGAGCAATGGCCCTCTTCGATAATGGCAACGTGAAGGGCTTTCTTTCATATTCGAAAGGACTCGCCTGACTCATGCATAGCGAGGCTGCAATTAGGTAAGAGCAATAAGGAATCGATTTCTATATGCGTAATACCTGAGATCACGCTCCGAGGACTGGTAACAGCAAGAGAGAGGTCATACTGTGGATTACACAAGGGGTTGTTGGGTGACGGCGAGGAGAAATATCAATTGGGTGACTGGTGGGGTATATATACGGACGGAGTGGGAGTTTCATCAGCGAGAGAAGCCATAGCGGGAAAAATCGACCTTTTAAATTTAACAATTTCACATTTTGAACCGAACTTATACCCGCAAAAACTTTGCGGTGATTTATAACGCCTTAAAAATGTTACATGGTAACGCTATATCAAATTCACATCCACGAGCACGTCTTTACATGAAGAATTCATAGAAAAAATGCGACTTATTGTTAGTCAACGATAAGATAACTCCACTCTTAGAAAAAGATTAAAAAACGCGACTCTGCGATACTCGTAAGCGTCCAAAGGAAGCAATCCCGACTTACGATGAGACCCGCCTAACCACTTTACTACTACGAATGCTACAAACTACAAACAAAAGGTTTGAACTGCCAAGCCCGCAAAACGCTCGTGACAGATGTGCACACGTAAAAAAGGCTCCGAGGATGAGAACGCTTTTGATCGAGGTCGTAATGTCGTTAAGGCATAGCCTGGCCCGACCGGAATGAGGGACCGTAATTTCGTCCTACACGCTAATCAGAGCGAGGCCCGTCCATCGGATTGGGTGCGATAAATATGCAGACGAAAAGAAATGCAGTCGGGCAAAATGTAAATAATTAGGCATTCCGTATGAACGCGGATATCCGTTACGATACTCTCGTTTGAGGTACGTTTTTTTGTTGGTGCATCACGATAAGATTAAGGGCGCTCGATCGTGATAATTCTTGCTCCCCTCCTTCCGCGATTATTAACCTTTAAAAAAAATCGACGTAAGAATGTGAAAATGGCCGAGGATATGGTGAATGCATTGCGAAAATTCAATAAGTGTATGAATGCACGACACAGGGGGGAGCTTCATCTGATATAGATCTTTCGAGGAAATAAAAAGTTTTAATTTACTTCACTTTCTTTCATCTATACTTGCACATTTAACGCAAACCAGCCAATTATTTCAAAATTATGTAACTTAATTGCTCCTTATTTGGGACAAGATAGGAAGATGGAAGATTGAGATACAGTAATGGAAACTCTAGCCCCCTTCCCACCTAAATGTCCTTCCTAACAAATATTTCTTACGACTCTACAGCCAATGAACTTTTCCTGAATGTAATATTCGAACAGTTAACCAGGTTAACATTTTGGTCTCATCTGTAGAAAGCAGAACTACGTTACATTATCCATAAGCACAACAACCCACAGACCAGTGATATTAATCCTTTTCATTGACATCCCTGATCATTTTGCTGTATCCTGCGACATATTTTTAAGACAACATAAAATGGTGAAACAGAAAGCACTTCCATAAAAATAAAAAATACTTAACAAAAATAAATGCCAAGTGATCTTTTAATTGCATGAATTTCCACGACAACCTAAATGACAAAGAGCAACCTTTTGTATGAAAAGAGGTCTGTGCAACGTCTGAAGTTAAATTACAGATAATGCAAGAATTTTCAAAATGATAGTTTTGATTCAACACTAGTTTGCCATTAAAAATTCTTAAAAAGGTAACCCATAGTTGAAATTTAATAGCCTTAGATACAAGTCATGTATTAGCACTGAACTGAGAATAAAATTATTCTATTTCAGCATATCCCTTAGATAATATTCACTGCCATAGAGAGTATTCCTTCATTCAACAAACTAGACATTTTCCCCATAACACTTGCAACTTCACCCACTACATCACATTTGACGAATTTTCTTCATCTAACATATTTGGATAAGGCTTAGTTACAAAAAATTTGAACATCATAAATTCTAGATTATTTCAACAAATAGATAGTTAATTGGTCAAAAAATTTCTGCTTGGGAATTCATTAATCAATATAGCGCAGAATTTAACTGGAACGTAGATGGAGAGATATGCTTTGTAGATACACTCAATTTTCTTGAATCTTATTCCCAATCTTATCAGGAGTGAAAACAACGGCTGTAGTAATATAGCAGGCAAAAAGATATTTGTGCTGGGGAATCACACATAGGATCACAAGCATAACTTATGTCACTAAATGATGAAATTTCCTATTAAGTTTGTTCAATTGCTTTGCACAGATTCACCAGTATTGAGCAATTTTTTTATGAAATGCAAATAGAAGAAATAATCCAGAGATAAGATAAAAAATGAAATGGTACACATCTAATGACTTGACAAATTATCAAAGTGAATTATGTTTAATGTTGTAAAACTTGGAGCATATCGCAGTTGAAAAATACCAAATTTCATAAACTTGTACTTACACCTACGAAAGCTTTTCAAACTGTTCTAACTATATTAAGAGAAAAAATGTTATAACTCACCCTAGCTGAACCACATCGGTTTGGCGTTAGAATAAAACGGTTGTGAGCAGCATGGTCGATAGTTATGAGAGGGGAGCTGCGCAAGATGTCGAGCCAACCTTCAGGCAATATCTCCCTATGAATTTCACGATAATCTGCTGGTACTTGTGAAGACCATAAGCCATTAGGATGTTCGTCCAACATCTGCAGAAAAAAAACAACACAAGAATAATCACATGCCCCAAAGAAACCATTACGTAAATAACATCCATCAAATAGAACAAATCTTAAAAATCGCAAATGGTTTCAAAACACCTATGAGAATGAAGTAAGAATAATACAAGCAGTTTCTCTATTTACGAGGTTGGTTGAAGTTTACAGATTTAAAATCACTAGTCTTATTACAAAAAGGCCATTAATACCTCAGCAACTCGTGCAATAAGGAGATTCTCATTATTGGTTACGGGAAGCGATTCTCCAAGGACACCGTATGTCTTCTGCAAAGCTTCAAGGGCTGCTTGAGAAGCCACATCTATAGCTTCCTCTTCAGTTTTGCACTCTGTAGGATAGCTACTGAACCCGTGATCAACTCCAACCTATGTAAAATAAAATTTCACAAATTAAAAAAATACCTCAAAAGCATAATAAGGTATAATCTTTTTAAAAATTTAAGAAATAAAGTCTGTATTTATTATCTTCTTTTTATGAGGTTAAATACAACTTATGCTACGCACATGATTCAGAACTATTATACTTCTACAGTAATTTAACATATTGGTTAACAACATAATTATACCGTATTTAATCGTATAACCCACACGCCCCTATTTTTGGGCCGGTTTGGAGGGAAAAAAATTTAACTCGGAATAAGTTTTTTTAAGTCACCGATTTCCACTACCTGAAACAAGTTCTGCTTAAGTTAAGCATCTTCTCCTTCCTATGCGACACAATTTATGCCAAACTAGCAGAAATCTCCTTGATAGTCCTCTTTTCGGGACCTGTCCTACGTGGATGAGGTTTTTTCACGTACCATCTCGTAATTATTGGAAGGTTACGAACAAAAAAGTCCAAACACTTGAGATGGGAATTTCCACATTCCTTTAGAACAATGAAATATCACGATATGCACTTCACTAAAAGTTTGAAAAGAAGATCCTTACCTTGATAGAGCAAACCATCTGCTTAGCTTTACTTTTAGGAAAACTCGTTATCAGCTTGTAAACAGGATTTGGAAGTTGTTTCATCTTGCAATAATCGTCAAGTATTTCCCAAGTATTTCTTTTTGCTTTGACCTCACTTTTCAGTGGTCTGAGCTCCTGGATGAAAAACAAAAGTTCACATTTTTAACAATCACAGCAGCTACAGCAAAGTTAATTAAAACAAGTCTGCAACAAGTTTCACAACTTATGATCAAAGAACATCAAACCTCCATTGTAGAAAAAGTAACTTTCAGAGATTTAAACTCACCCAATTATCTAACAGAGGCGGCACCTTGTTAATATGAGTATCTGTCAATTTCGGGAAAAAAGGATTCCCATCGTATGGTGGTGCCATTTTCACGTCATTATCTAAAGGATTTGAAATTTTTCTCAACAACCTAGATTGAGCGCTGGCCCGCTGAGGAATCACAGGTGGTATATTGATGGACATGTGGGATGGGGGAGGAAGACGAGATGATCCAGAGCCACCACTAGGCATTCTGTAATCTCCTGAAACAGGCGACGTAGGTCCAAGAACAGCAGTCGGAGTTCTCAGCACAGATGATGCCGGATTACTAGTCTCCAATGGCGACAAAGGTTGGAGAGGACTGCCATGAATGAGATTTGGATCTTCTTGAAATGAAGACCTTTCAAGTTCTCCATAACTTCTACGATCGCCTCCTTTCCTTAGACCTAAACAATTAAAATGTTTACCATTGCAATGAATGAAAGATATAAGAAGAAATCAACAATAAATTGATGTCGAAAGGGAGAAGCAGAGAAATGCACAGAATGTTAGAGGCAAACTTGCTTTTAGAACATCTGATTTTGAAAATATATTCATTAGTTAAAAATTAACAGTTCTGCAAACCTATTCAGGTTAAGTCCTGTTCTAATACAAACAAAAATTAATCAGATATGGAAAGCAAACATCATATCAAGTAAAATGAATTTACAACAGCAGCTTTAAATCAGTGCAAGATTTGCATTTCGTAACAAAACTCTTGCAAATATGTTATTTCAAAATAAGGCATCGGAATTATTTCCAACTAAAAAAAAAATAAGCTTCCAAGGCACTTTACGACTAATTTTTACTAAAATTTAATCCAGTTGAAAAATACTCTAAATGCAATCTCTGCCATCCTATAAACCATTTACATTAATTGGAACTAAATTCACCAAATAGGCATTTTAATATCCTCAACTAACTACAGTACATGGGTCACATTCCTCCATTTTCAAAATACAAACTTTAAAGTAGACAAAACAAAATGCTTTGAGGTTCACTGTGATGTACCAGCAGTTCTACTTAATACATGTAATTGTTAACGAATATAAAGGTATTACCTAAATTCTGGGAAGAACTTATTTGATCTATTGATGAGTGATCGTGGTGTGCCTTTAAACGTGGTGGAAGATTTGATCTTGACAAAGATGTCAGTTGTAGTGGAGGAACTGGTCTTCTTGGAGCATCTGGTCCAATTGTAACATGTCTTGCTGGAGCATATCCTCTTGAGAATGGCTTCCTGGCATATCTTTGCTGCTTAAAAAGAAAACCATTCAATAAAATGTACACAAAATGTTATCATGACTCTACAACTTAATTGTATTCATTTAAAGAAGTCATTACAAAATGCTATTCTGTAGCAAAGCATGATACAAAGTAACCAGATCAAAAAACTGACTATAATGGACTAAAATAGTAGCCAATAAATAATAACCCAACATAATTACTCGATTTGTACACCACAGAATTTTACATTGTCCTGCTTTTATGTTTAGGTTCCATGAATTGTTTATATACAACAGTACAATTATACTTAATGATAACGATTTGAAAAATAAACGCTAAATAGTTCTCAATTTCTTCTCAGTTAAAAGAAAAACTAATGACAAAGTTAAAAAATAATATTGACAATATCACACGCATTTACGAGTAGTTTATTCAGTTTTCCGATTTGTTTTCCAAAATTACTTCATTAGAACTTCCCCATAAAATATACAAATATTAAAAACCAATGATGCTCTTAGAAGCTTTCGTAGGATGTACATATTGTATACAAACATTATATTGCGCGCCACGGTTATAAGTAAATATGACTGAAAATTAGTTTTATTAAGATACATGTAATTTTGGTTTATATGCAATCATGGCCATGAATACGCAACCTAAGTGATGCTTTTCAGAACTTACCATAATTCTTACACAACTTTTATGGATTTTACACGTGGTACAAACCGCTACTTTCGTTTAGCTTTCTCTTATAACATTTGCATTGTAAGTGAAAATCCGTATTGCCTTCCTAAAATATTTCCGAAGAAAATGAAATTTTCTTCCAGAATAACTAACATTTAAGTCAAAAGTACTAACATGCTATAATCATTGAACTATTTAAAAAAAATTAAAGGATACGAACTTCGCACGAAAGTATATTTACAAAACTGGAATCGATACTAGGCACCACAAAAGAATTACCAACTTACCAAGGACATGGAATTTGATGACATTGTTTTACGACGGGGTGCGGATGATCTCTGACCTCGTACCATTGTAGTTATATGAGCAGTATTTTTTGTGGGCACTGCCTCAAGAACTAAATCTCCGCCTTTAGCAATAACATTTAAGCCAGGCACCGACTTCAGGAAACTCTCGAGATTCGTATATCCTAATTTAGAGTACGGAATAGACTGCCCCACAATCATCTTATAATCTCCTGTAAAAAAAATAAAACTTATTCAGTGAACCGACTACTGATGACAAGGTCTTTGAAACATGTTTTTCTACGAAATAATACTCAGTAACGTACCAGTATGCTTATAACATTATATAAATACGCCCACTTACCAGTTACATTTACTAAAACTCAAACAAGTATTCACAGAAACTTACTATTAATCTGTGAAATAGGCACTCCACCCTTGCTTGATATCAGACATGATCTTATGTCATCAATTACTTGATCTTTTAATTCTTCCATATTGACTTGTAGATTAATACCGCTAGCAGTTGAATTCTGCAACGTCAATTAAAGGATTAAAGTCAACTTCGACAAAATAAATTGTATATCCACAATTACACGCATACAAACTTAAACTTACATCACGAAAATAAATTTTTAAAACCGAACTGATGAATTTTCCAGCAAGATTGACGTGCTAATTAAAAAGTGGGCCATTCTCGATGTCAATCTTTGGGATCTTTGAAAATCGGACGTCACCTGTTTGCCACGCCACCACAATAAACAGTAATAATCTCATAAAATACATTCACAGTAACATGCACACGATAAAAACCAACAATTAAAAATGTTACGGTAAAAACCAACATATACGTCATTTTTAAAAATCAAAAATCTAAATACCTAGTAATCGTCAACAGTGGAGAAAAACAACAATGTTCAGTTACAAAATGAAGAACAACAACATTTTGAGTGTATGACAGAACGTAAAACTCTACTTACCTCATCAATTCCTTCCTCCCTTTTCGACTTCGAAGTTTCAACCACAAACCCTAAATTCCAACATGTACATGTGCTTCAGCGCTTCAGCAAACTGTACTACTACTTAATCGAAAATAAAGACTAATATAGCCTACTTAATGAATTCGACTATTTATTATTAAATATAAGTACGAAAATTATCTTTTATTTCTAAGTAAGTATTTTAAATGTGATCATTGACACAAAAGAAGTAGTCAGAATTTATAAAACACTAAATGATATTAAATAGCGAGGGAATTTCAATTCTCGAGAAAATAACTTGATTCTTAAAGGTAAAGCTAACAAACAATTTTTTTACCATTTCCATAAAAGAATTAATTTTGGGTAGCTAGAAGTTTATATTCCTATTTGATGATAAATTGCGTTACTCGAACAAATCATGATTGATCATCTAAAATAAATACATCTGTACCTATTTCATTGACTATAAAAATTGTATTGGTATTTCTAACAAAGGAACATTGAAACACCGTAGATAAATATAATAAATACAAATGACATTATTAATATTGATATTGTCAATCCAAAAAGTTACCATCTTCCAGAAATGGCATTCAATATTTCAAATCACTCATCAAGATCTTATTAAGCTTCTTCTCATTCGATATTCAAAACAGGAAATAACATTTTTCCAATAATTTAATTGTTACCTTTTTATTATTTTATAATACAAATATTACAAAGTAAAGCTAGGATAAAACAAAAATTCATACTGATACTTGGGTTTGAATTTAACAGTAGCAAAATTGACGTACCGCTTAACGAAAACACTCATCACAACAAATAATAAATATCTGAACTGTATAAAATATAATTCCAGAATATCACAAACATTGCGGATCCAAGAGGGGGGCGATCGCCCCCCCCCCCCCCCTGGATATTCTTTAGGGGTAGCAAAAGGGGAAGCCGAGAGGGTTATCATGCTGCAGGAGGTTTTCCCCAATATGCTTCACTGTGATAGAATAGAAAATAATTTTGGCAGGGATTTAGTGTACAAATTAAAAATATCCCCCACCCCCATGGAAAAGTAGTCAATAATCGACCCCCTCCCTTGTGAAGTTTGTAGATCTGCCCTTGCGCCTGGGCCGCCGTATCATCTCGGACCGTCCCTGCCTGAGCAATATTAAACAAGTTAGGAAAGTGTACAGAGTATCACAAATGGGCGCGTTTCGTGCAATGGAGTATTAGAAAGAAAGGATACACCTGTACGTAAGGAAACTAGCGTTTTAAAGTTCTTTTCTTCATCATAAATAATCCATTTTCTTCCTATTTAAAAATATTGCATGCACACGTAAGGAAATTAAACGTTTATTTGTTAGGTTGTTTATGTTAGCAACAATGAAGAAGTAACCACGCAAGAAAATTTCGAAGTTCAACTCGAATTATAGTCGGTCCATCATCGGAAGTCTGATGGCCTCGAAAACTGGGCGTACACGAGTTAGCAGCAGCCAATAGGAGACTGTTTGTTTGGGAAGGTAGTGGGGAGGAAACCAGCCCACCTCCTGCTCTCGAAGAGATCGCATCGGACTGCGTTGCCGTTTCTACCACCGTTTCCTTGCTGTGGAATTCTAAGTTATTTATTTAGAAATGCGTAGTATATCAGCTGAGCAAGAGCTGGCAGCGCGCACCGACATCTGCTCTCCCGCACAAAAGTTGAGAGGGGCGATGGAAGGGGAAACGTTCGTGATTGGCTACTTGCTCTAAGTAGGCCAAGAGACTTCCGAAGGGGGATCGACTATAAGACATTCTTGTTTGATTTTCTTGATAACAGCTACTCCTAAGATAAAAATGTATAGGGAAATAAATACTCTAATTTACCAGTTCTACAAGTTTTATTTGAAAAATATTTTGATATGAGCAATACTTTACGATATATGACGAAAAGTTCATTTTTTGTCACCAGTCAAGTGATACCCCTGATTGGTGTACGTGATTCATTTTTGAAATTTTCTTATTATCTTTGATAGTAAGTCCTTAATATTAAATTTCATGAATATCCGTTTGGTAGAAGCCGAGTACGAACATACGGACAATCAGACAGACGGACAGACCGACGTCAATGGGCGCTCACTCTGGAAGCGAAACGCGCCTTAAAATGGATGACCGTATGATTTCGTTGTTGCTTTAGAGATCAAGCAGAGAACTACTGTATCTGACAATGAGTGTTTATCGTTCTATGCACCACTTCTCGATTCTCTCGCTCATAACGCAAACATAAACAGATCCCTTTCATTAAATTCCCGGCATTTGGGCATCTGTGTTTACGTTTAGGACTCCCTTTTCTTGAACTTATTCTGTCCTTGCCGAAATATTTACTTGTAAGGCAGCAGACGATAGCGAGCTCATGTTCTCTGATAAAATAATCTTTACTGTTAAATGATTTTTATTCGAAAGATTTTTAGCCAATAGATCGTAAGTTTCGCGAACTTTTACGTGTATGTATTACGCTGTGCTTACATCACTTACTTACCGCTTCCAGTCGGCCCGTGTAAAGCGGTAAATGGAAATAATTTTTAATATTTTTTATGGATTCTTACGTCGAAATATTCCGAGAGTCAAATGTATGATAAATATAAGCTTCCATTTCAAAAGTAGTCGATATTACGCTCGATCCAAGCTTTGAATAAAACATGGAAACAAAAATCTCAACGATGAGTACATATCTGATTTGATGATGGGGAAATGCGCGATTTTAAGTTAGCGTAAGCTTTTCCGCTAAAGTTTTACTTTTCTACCTTACTTCTGAAATCTTCCTAGGCCTGATTTTCGCAGCTCGTCTGAAATATATCCCGCTTGCCCGACTCTTTTTATTGAAACGCAAGTTTTATTTCTTATAAAATAGGACGAAATGTCCTCGCACACCAGAAAACTTATCTCCTTTGAATGTTATACAGTCGAACGCCTATACCTCGAATTTTCCATAACTCGAAGTGGATTCATTTGCCTTAAAAGAATAAAATAAAAAAATTTCACATTATTTGTTCGTTATAAAAGATTTTGGTGTCATGTACTTTTCATTACTATAACTTTACATATCATTTACTTAATAATCTCCTATGATAAAAATGTATAGGAAAATAAATACTCTATTAGACTAGTTTTTTTGCATTGATAACAAAAAGACACATTTAATCGTAAATACAAAATTTAATAGAAAAAGCGGTACTTCCCTGTTAATGGGAATACCTCCAGGATCCTTTGCAGGACCTGGTACTTACGTATTATCCCCATGCCATACTTACGTACAACATTAATAGAAACTGAATGGCCTGTCTCGACATTTACAAACCCAATCTCCGGACAATGTGGAGGGTTTCTTTGGCTCCGGGCGAGACGAAGGGTGCGGTAGCGTCCGGAGATGACTACCCATTACAACAAAGCGAGCCGAAGGTTTGTCAATATATCCTTTCAATGTTATATCCTCTAAAAAAAAATGGAGAGAATATTGGCGAGCCTTCGGCTCATTTTGTTTTAATGGGTAGTCGTCCCCGGATGCTACCGCACCCTTCGCCTCGCCTGGAACCAAAGAAACCCTCCACGTTGTCCAGAGATTGGGTTTGTAAATGTCGAGACCGGCCAATCAGTTTCTGTTAATGTTGTTTTTAAAATAAAATGTCGTAAATCCAACAATATGTCAATATATCATTTCAATGTTATATCCTCTCAAACAATCATAACAATACATGTCCATTTTTTAAGGTATTCCCATTAACAGTAAAGTACCGAAAAAGTACTTCGTAGATATCATTATGGTTCATTAGTAATTATTTTTTTGAAATTGTTAAATTACATTTTAAGTCAATTTTTATAGGTTGGGGGGTCTTGAAATCTTTTATTCACATCAAGGGATCCTCAGACTAAAAGAGTTTGGAAACCACTGAGCTAGAATGCGGGTTATTTCCACAGGAAAATGTACCTTTGACATGTCTCTTTCCTCTCGCTTGTGTGACAGCCAACAGAATGCTGCAATTCAGATTCGAATAGCAGATATTTTATCCGACCAGAACCGCAACTTGTTCTGCGGTCTGGTCTTATGCAATGCTGATATGAGGGGGGGCCGAGGAATTTTGGCATCCCGGGCGAGATAGCACTCCAGCCCCCCCTCCATAAATGCTTGTAATATTTTCGAAGTACACGTTAATTTATTCAACTCTATGTAAAAAATATTAGTAATGTAAAAATATAATGGATAACATCAATAGTATAGCTTGTTCCACGATATAAACTGGTATCCAATATTTATCTACTTGCAAGGAATGCATAGTTACAAGATCGGTATATCGTTCCCAAGACATTAGCGACCCAGGCTGCTGAGTTGCTCGCCCGTACCACGGGCCAGCCCTGGCTGATATGCAGTTCTCTTGCATAAAGTAACGTATTTTTGCATTATAATTTTGCAGTAAGCTCTTTTTTTCTGAGAGTGGACAAGTGCCACACAAAATAAATCTGGGGATTGACTGATTGATGGTATGTACCATTTATTGGCGTGGTTAGGCCCTGCTGGGCATCAGTGGTGCACCCAGAGGGGCATTTGGCCACCCCCTCCCCAAGACAGAGCCACTATATTGCAAAAAAATTGAATAAAAACATTTTGTAATATTCCATTGAGAATATTGAGGATCAAACAGCTACAAATTAGAATTTATATATTTATTAATTAAAATGTTCTATTACACAGCTAAAACGATAGATATTAAAAAACAAAGAATAACATAGTAAAATTTGAGCTTTTATATGTTATGTTATATCCTCTCAAAAAAAATGGAGAGGATATTGGCGAGCCTTCGGCTTGCTTTGTTTTAATGGGTAGTCGTCTCCGGGTGCTACCGTGCCCTTCGCCTTGCCCGGAACCAAAGAAACCCTCCCTGTTGTCCGAAGATTGGGTTTGTAAATGTCGAGACCAGCCAATCAGTTTCTGTTAATGTTGTTTTAAAAATAAAATATCGTAAATCCAACAATACCTCAATACATCCTTTCAATGGTTTATCCTCTCAAACAATCATAACAATACGTTTATTTTTTAAGGTATTCCAGTTTCATATTGTGAATTGCTGAATGTTGGTTTGTAGTGTAATGGCTTTTGAAAATATTCAATAAGATTGTAATTTTGATTTGTTCTCTACTATTGCACGTTTTATATTTGATTGTGCTGAGACAATGTATCATAAGGTTATGTTTTGTGCTTTTATTCATATTTTTGTGAATTTCATAAATTAATGGTTAATTCCCGTTTAAATTCAATGGGAAATTTAGAAATGAATCATAACTATATTTATGGAGTAAAATCTTTAATATAATTACAATCTGGTTATTGTATGTACTTTATCAAACTAATAAATCGTACTAACAAAAGATATGAATTCCAAAAAGTAACTTAAATAGATAAAATGTTAAAATCCTTAAAAGAACATCTATTTATTGCATTGCAGCGTTCAATAAGTTGCTGCATAAAATTTTAAAAATATTAAATTTAATTCTCGTTTAAGCTTTTCAACCACAACCCATGCTAAATGCATCTTATTTATGGTAAATAATCATACTAAAGGTTATCGAGTTAAATCATGAATGAATTCTTTTGTGGTTATATTAGCATTGAGACAACAATAGAAGCTCAAACGTTGGAAAACTGATTGTCGCTCATCACCAGCCAATCAGATTACGGAGAAGGTTGTGGACAGAAGGAAGGACTTCAGAGAATTTATTATATGATAGATCAGCTGTGCCCATAAATTTGTATTTCACGTCACAACTACTTAACCCTGTTACGGATTTTCATGTAGTACAGGGCTGCCGTTTACATGGATTGTATCCGTTTTCACGGATATTTTATAACGAAAAACAGACATTTCTGTGATTCACGGATATTTATAAGAAAAAATTCGGAAGTTATCTGAGATGTTCGTGTAAAAAATACATAGAATACTAAGAAATTCAGAGATTATTTCTATACTAAGAATACGAGTGAAAAATATACATTTGATGAAACTGTCCTGTAAGTATGTACGTACATATCTTAATATACTTTGGGTGAAGTGCAAAAACTCGCTACTTATTGTGAGACCGAATGCAAAAACTTGCTGTTGAACTGGATTGGCAACCTATGGCATATTTATATTTTTACTTTCTGCATACGTAGTATAAGTGAAAGTACTGTATTTAAGATTTCAACAGAAATACACGTTTTGAGGTCCCCCGAGTATGTTTTGATTATTTTCGAGATGTCTGTGTGTGACAAAATTTGTGGGCTCTCTAACTCAAAAACTAATACTCAGATCAGTACAAAACTTAAGATTTTTATTAGCAAATCAAGATTTGTAAAGGTTTTGGCTGAAATGGCTCAACCAGAAGTGGAGATTTATTCTTTTTGTTTTCCCTTTTTTCCTGAATATCTCCTTTAAAGCTAAATTTACCTAAATACTTGTTATTATTAAAGTTGTAGAGAATGTAAATTTCTACAAGTTTTGTTTGAAACATTTTTTCATAAAACCGATAGTTTTAAGAGATATTTTGATTTTTCGTCTGAATTTATGTTAAATATGTCGCTTGTTTCCATTGCTATGGTAAAATTTTCTAATTGTTGATCGCAATTCATAGAATTTTTTAAAAATTTGGTCTAATTTTGTTGAGCCATTATATTGATATCATTAAAAGTGAAATTATTTTATTTAAAAGATTTCCTAAGGCCTGTCCTGCAAACTAGGCCTATGGTTACTTATTGTTTTCAATGCATTTGTGCTTTTTACTGTACATTTAAAACTTGAATACATTTTTTTTAACTTTCTATTTCAATACAGTTTTGTAATGCAGGATAAATTTAATACAAAGAAGTATGTTTAAATTTAAGTTATAAACAGTTGTAAATAATTTTACTTAAATATGTGATGCAGATGCTGAAAATATTGAAATAATAAATTTCCACATTTTTGCATCAAAAAACCAAGATATTACATATTACAGGATGTTTTGACGTCAGTAACAGGATTTAGAAAAAAATTGGTGGCAGCCCTGATGTATTATATATAGGTAAAAATCTGATATGATCCAAAGTAATGAATTGCTCTCTACATCAGCATCCTCAAGAATAATTATAGGCAATTACACATGTGAATAATTTTTAAACACTTCCCTTAATACTTGCATTGAAGTAACAACAAGTAAACAAAATTACTATGGATCACAACATATTGATGGGCAATTAAAATTACCCTTAGTAGGATATGAATCCCTATCAACAATTAGAAAATTTTACCATGGCTATGGAAACAATGGTATCACTTAGCGACATATTTTATACAATAATAGCCCAGTTCTGTTGGTTGGTTGGTTGGTCACGCTTTCACGATGGCCGATATAGAGCATTTTAACAAACTTTCCGAATAGGTAGAAGATTTAAATTTGGCAAGGACGCTTGATTAACATATTTTAAGGTAATGACGAAAATAAATCTCCAAAAAAGGCCTGGGTTCGACCCCAAGGAAGACATTTCCATTTTCCGTAAGGTAACGTAAAAATCAATTTTTTGATGTGCAGGCTTTTATTGTTTTGGAAATTAAAATTAGAAGGAATTAACCTACGATCTTCGGATCTGTACCATTTTGAAGAAAAAATTACGAAGTTTCTTATTCTGTTCATCTTTTTCAGCATACAATTCGAAATCGCTCATGTTATACATTTAATTCACATATTTTGAAGAAATACATATTGCCATTTTAACGGAGTGTTGCCTTGGCTACCAATTATACTGTTAGACCTCAAAATCCTATTGTTGTATCAATCCTTATGAGTGTAAGCATGCTTTGTATGCTTTTAATACGAAAGAGAGGAGGGAAGTGAGAGGTAGAGGGGGGAGTGAGAGGGAGGGGGAAGTAGAGGGGAGAGGGGAAAAGAGGGGGAGAAGAGAATGGGACAGGGGGAGAAATGAGGAGGGAGAGGGAGATAGAGGGTAGGAGAAAGAGAGAGGGTGTGAAAGGGGGGAGGGAGGGAAAGAGAGGCAACTATTTTAAGTTTAACTAAAGATAGCCCGTCAACAACAGAATATTCACTAGATATGTTATATATGATAAAATATTTCATATGTGAAAGTGGGATATTAATTATTTTAAATTAAATTAATAATAATCTATCTATATATAATTCTTCCGTTGATATTTCAATGGGCATTACACTAGTCAGAAGAAAAATCAAAATATCTCTTAAACAATGGGTTTTATGAAAAAATTCTTCAGACAAAACTTGTAGAAAATTGCATGATCTACAAATTTGATGATGACAAATATTTACATAAATTGAGTTATAAAGGAGATATTTGGAAAAAAACAGAAAATGACAAGAATAATCCAATAGCCCATGCAACGAGCTACCTCTGGTAAAAATATGTAAAAAAATGCCATTAGAAATATTTAAACAACCAAAATAATTAATTACAATAATAAAGATAAACAATGATGAACAGTAATTGGTTAAATAAAATATTATATTAAGAGAATTTCTGTACATTTATGATATAAAAAATTTTAAACCACCACTCTCAAGGCACATTGCAACTGTACATATGACAAAAGAAACAATCCATTGTTTTATTAACACTCCTTTGATTAATACCTCAGCTTTTAGAGCAAAGTTTTCTCTGAAGGGAGCAATAAAACTTTCATGTATCACAATTTTCAAATAATATTAACATGGCTATGCTGATTTGCAACTATTGTCGAATCACTGACACAGGATATGGAAAGAGTTTCCATAATTGCTTTTGTATAAAAATTTCAAGTAGATAACAGTATTATAATTATTATTGCACATTTTAAGCCCTTAATGGATACAAAAATATAAATGCAAATTTGAGTTTCTCACAGTAATTGAGCAAGAATATTTTGTGTAAGAGATTTAACATGATATAAAATAGGTCTTAAAACTATCACTACTTTATGTGCATAGTTTCACACCTTGAATATAGGCCAAATATAGCTAGATTTTCTCACAGTAGGCTTTGATTCATGCAAATATATCTCCTGTTAGACATGAGTGTTAGAGAAAGAACTGAAACAATAGGATGAGGCTAAACATTACCCTTTATACTTCAGTTCCTCAAAGATGACCTCTATTTTCAACAACTTAATTTTTTTAACAATGCCCATGATGTAACTAACCTCCAAATAGTTCAATGTACTTTCTACCTTTATTCCTAAATGTTAAAAACACAACCTTGAAATATCGCTCTCACGATTACAAATTGAAAATTTTCAAATTGCTGGAAGGGCTTTTCTTTCTGCAGCAGAGAGCTCTGGATGCCAAACGTCAACAATTAAAACCAGACGAGGTAACGTCCCATTGTGCCAAACTTCGTGTTCAAAACTGTCGTCAAAAATGAAAAATTTCCCAGGCTTCCAAGTCCTGCAAATAGAAAATTTTTCACTTAAGTTAGTTATAGGTAAAATAATTTGGAAAGTACATTGACAAAGTATACACAGAAGTTAACCAAGATATTTAACAAGTAAGGGAAGAATTTCAGATCAAATTTGATAAGACACTTCTTTTTACCGACTGCTATATTTCCACTGAAGTAAAGAATTACATATGTGATGCATTGTTAATTGCCTAGATTTTTAGCAGGTACTTTTTAGTGATTTTTTTCTGATTACTTCCCAGCAGATGAGCCTAGATCCACAAAATTTATACCATCACTGTAGAACTATCTATACTGGAATTTTGGCATTTGTAACTTAAATCATTTTTATTTTGGTACAATGACATATGGATGGATGAACTGAATACATGGGCTATTTTTTTAAAGCGCTAAAAATTAATGAAACCAACTTTTATATGCATTAAAAAGTGAACAATACATATAAAATTTACCTATTTGAATATCTCAGAAAGTAACAATAGTTTTGGGAATACAAAAGGTATAACAAAGAAATATTAGTGATGACTTATGTGTTAAACATTACGGTAGATAACATTTATACACCCTAAATAATTTTCACATTTTGGAACATTCAATTACAGTAGTTTCGATTATCCGAGGAGCTGAAGAAAATGTCGCAAAGAATCATTTTGAAAATTAAGATGAAAATTTTTATATTTTATATGTATTAATAAATATTTTATATGCATCAAATTAATGACTATGGTATTTTGATATGAAATCCAATTTATTTCACAGCAATCTGTTTGTACTTTAATTTATTTATTATTATTTAATTTATTAAAAAACCTTTATCAATATATTAATTAATGAAAGTGTTCCAGAGAAATTATGCAGCTGAATATATGTTTAATGACAACACATTCAAATTATTCTATGATCAATGAAGCAAAAACATTCAGAATTATTTCATTTTACATCTACTTAGGTCAGTGGTTCTCAAACTTTCAACTGTCGCGGCCCCCTTTGAAATGAAAATAATAAACTTTAATACGAATTCCTTTATTTTATGTAACTGTTAATTATTTTTATCACATTTATTATTCATGAATATTTTATATTTTGGCATTTTACCTAACATTTTGCAGCCCCGTAAGGGGCCACAGCCCATAGTTTGAGAAACACTAACTTAGCTCACCAAAATTTGGTGGTGAATACATTAAACAACAGTCTATTTAAGCCAATCATATGATAATGGCAAAATCTTTTTGGCTAAAAAAATATGACCTAACAATGTAAGAACACAATTTTACCTAGGAGCATGGTTTGCAACACGGATTGATACCCCAGATGGAATGACAAGCCCAAGATGAGATCTTAGACGGCAGTTGGTGGGACCACAGTGAGGCCAAACATGAGTGCCAGGCATCATTGCGCTGAATTTGATTTGACCTCTACTGCATGAAGCAGCAGCTGGAAATTGTGACACAAGCTTGCAAGTTTTTGGAGCTCTGTCGCAATTGGCTTGGTTTCTTCGACCTAAGAAAAGTAAAAGCAAAACCTTGTTAAAGACAAAATTATGAATTACAATCAGAAAAACAAAAGAATTGATCAAGAAACACAGATACATTGTATTCAGTTAATATGCAATATTTCACATAAATGTAGTTAGGACATTAATTAATACTGTAACAATGACCAAATCAGGAAAATAATTTAGTGACAAATTAATAAAATAATTTTTACACTACAGGTGAGCCCCGCTTAATGCGGAGGATGCGTTCCTGAGGTCTCCGCATTAAGTGAAAATCCGCGTTCGCCGGGGCACCATAACCTTTAGGCGCCCAGAGGGAAATAACTCCCCAAATGGTATTTTTAGACCCACATTCAATATAAAACATATTTCTACTGGACTTTTAGAATGTAATTTATTAAACAAACTATAAAATTACCTAGTAAACAGTAAGACAAAAAAGCTTTTTAGCGGTAGACGTACATAATTTCAAAATATTTCTCAGAACACCTACAAAGTTTTATTAAAAAAAGAGTCCAGGATCGACTGCTTAGCTTTTTTTCGCTTATTACGTAAAACTTGTCCGTAGCATTCAAATAGTCCAACGCAGCCCTGCTTCACGGCACTCACTCTGTGAAGTAATTGTGCTCCTCCAACAAAATCATGCACTGATCGATGATGCCCTTGCAGCTCCACTTATAGATCAAACCCATAGTAATGCGTGTTGGGTTTTCTGCAATTTATATATCATTATATACAGTGATGAGGTGAAGTCGGTTCACGCGAGCCTGTTGTTAATATTTCTGAATTTGTGAGCCAGTTGTTAAATTTTTAGAAAATTTGAAAATTTATTGATTGTGTCCTTTCAAGTACATTTTGCCGTCTAATAGTCAATTACCGACAGTGTATGAAATGGAATATATTACGAACCGAACACTTGTTCAGCTAGCAGAACGTTATTACTAAACTAGAGCGATATGGTGCCCCTGGCATATAGACCTCCCTTACCATCCTTATACAAATTTCCTTATGACTTTTTTTTAGAGCCTGTTCTTAATTTTTTTCGAGCTCATCACTGATTATATATTATTATACATTATATACATTCAAACATTAAGATCCCTCGGCACATACCACATGTTTTTTCATATGTAGATCAAATTTATATAATTTTTTGATGTGTAGTGTTATTGTTTTATTATTATTTATAATGACATGCTAATATGGTAAATTAACATTGTAATAAAGTAAATGTCGAAAATTATAGATTTAAAAAATATAAATCATCAAAAACATTCTTTACGATCCAATGATGCCAAAGAAAAATGAAGCATGAATCATATTTCTATTTCCGTTTCTCAAATGTTTTCTGCCTTAGAATATATATTTTTTGTGTTAGACCCGTGAAATATACAGGGAAAAGAGTGAAATTTGCCACCAGACGATGCAGGATTATGCAACACTGCTGAAATATCACAATATTTAGGATACTTTATAAAATTTGATTAGTGTGAAATTTAAAAAATCGTAAGATATTAGACTGTGCATAAGATATCTATATTTCAAAAAAAAATTTAATTTGAAATAAAATCCATGTTATAACGAATCCGCATTGGCTGGGGCCGCGTTAAGCGGGGCTCACCTGTATCTCTAAATATTGTCTAAAATTATGTAAATTAATTTAATTATAAAAATAAATTATAAACAAAAGAAATTTTCAGTTCAAATCTTTAAAAAATCTGATCATGTGTATACTGATCAACACATCTCAATCTTTTATATTTTCTATCAACTGAAAAACTCCCAAATAAACAATGCACGTGTTGTTGTTTACTTTTCAGCAGGCACAATAAAACATGCTCTGCTCAACCAGCTTAAATGAGATAAAAATGAGGAAGGTAATAAATGTACCTAAAATTAGATTCTCTTATGTTTTCCTAATTGTTATTTCTAAATGACCGTTTTTCCTAAAAGATATATTTCGGAAAACAGTTTTCCTAAAACTTACCTCCTAAACAAATATTCCTAATGGCCATATTTCCTCAAGTTCGTTTTTCCTAGAAATAAATTCCTAAACTACTTTTCCTAACATATTTTTCCTAATGACATTATTTTTCTAAAAGTGCATATTCATAATTCCTTTGAAAGCAAGAGAGAACGTGTATTGTTGGAATAATCCAATTATTGAAATAAGGAACTAAAGAGACTCGTTGCTAGGAGATTGTAGACTCATTCATTGCTAGGGTTTATCATGGGCCCATCAAAATTATCAGTGAGTATGCAGGCTGAACTGGAAATTATTCTGTCATCGAGAGGAGGAGCAAAACTCCACATGAAAGGCTATGTATATTACAGGGTATGGACATATCAAGGCAAGATATATTGGGAGTGTTGTAAGATGAAGACCAAGGAGTGTAGCACTAGAGCAGCGACCATCCAGGCTCAAGGTCGTATTACAGTATCAAAGGAAGAAAACAAATCTCCTCATTCACATCCCCCTAATAGGGAAGAGGCTGATGCTAAGAGGGTAAAATTGAACTTGAACTGAATAGCCCAAGACCGACCAGAAATGCCATCTGCACAGATCTTGAGAAACAAACTACATAATGTTTCTTTTGGCATACTTAGTCACCTTCCAGAAAGAGAAAACCTGAAGAAAACACTGATAAGAGAACGCCGACGTGACCAACCACAAAATCCTACTTCTTTACATGACTTGGTAGGAATACCTACGTGATACCAAAGAACATTACAGGGAGACTTGTTTCTCCTACGTAATTTGTATCAGGAAATTGAAACAAGAGGACCACGTGCTTATCTTTGGGACAAGAAGAAATTTGGAGTTATTAATGAAGATTGTTGCATATAAGATCTTGGACACTCTGTAAAGAAGGATTCAAGCTGAGGGCCTTCAGGAAGCATACAACGATCCTACAGATCGAGAGGTCAAAATTTCAATGCACATGCTGCTTGCCCTAGCTTTTGTCCTGACGGAGGAAGTCCACGAGACTTTTGAACAACTAAGGGAGTATGTGCAAGAAGAGTTGATTATCATTTTTGATTATTTTTAGGAAATGTATGTGGTAGGAAGAAGAGCAAGGGGTCGCAGGAGGGAGGTTCTACCATGCTACCCTATCAAGCGGTGGAACCAGTACGAGGCAACTAGACAGAATGTACACAGAACAAACAGCATTAGCGAGGGATGGCACAACAGATTTCAACTTCTAGTGGGCAAACACCATCCCAATTTATATAGCGCTCTGGGTGAGTTCCAGAAAGAACAGGAAGACACTGAAACCACACTTGCAGAATTTGCATTGGGGAAACCAGTCAGAGCGAAACCTAAAAAGCATTAGGTGAATGTGCAGAAAAGGCTAAGGGCAGTGACACTTCAATATGAAAATTACAGAGAAAATAAACACCTAGATTACCTCCGAACCATAGGCCACAACATTAATTTGTAACATATATCATGAAATAAAATGACAAATCATGAAATAAAATTTGTTTCAGTCCTCAGTGAACAAGTGTTTATCTTACTTCTTAAGTCAACCTTTACTCTGCCTTTAGGAAACAATAAGTTTAGGAAAATTGGTTTACAAATTTTGAATTAGGAAAATTGTTTTCTGAAATATATATTTTAGAAAAAATGATCTTTAGAAAAAATGGTCATTACAAAATTACCATTAGTAAAATGGGGTTTTACGAAATTTAAGCATCAGGAATATTTGTTTAGGAAAAATGTTTGGAAGGCTCACTGTAGAAAGAATGTAATGTTTTTTATATAGAGTAAAACCCACTATAACGACAGCCAGTAACAGCTGGGAAAATTCTCATTATAATGATAACTCGTTATAGCCTAAGTCAACCTGATTATGATAATTTTAGCTTTTAGATTTTTTCTATTTGGCAGTTATTAAATAAAACGCTTTCTCATGATCTATAATCTTACTATATTAATTTGCTAATGGTGAAGCTGTGAGGCTGTCTTGATTGATTACAAATGCAAATAACTTGATAAGGAATCTAGATAGAAACTCTAAATTTGGCATGAATATTTGAATCACATATTTTAAGGTGATGACAAAAAAAGTCTTGGAAAAAGTCATGGGTTCGACTCCAAGGTAGACATTTCTATTTCTCATAAGGTAACATGTAAAAATCGCTAAGGAGAGGGAGGGTGAGAGAGAGAGAGGGATAGAAAGAGGGTGAGAAAGGGAGGAGGAGAGAAGCAATAATTTTTTAAAGCTTAACTAAAGAGAAGTTGTTGTGCGGAGCATGGCACGGGGTTGGCTGCTGGAAAAAGTATGTTATGTATACTTTATCCCATTTACAAACATTTGAACATTTAAAACTCGTGATAAAAAACTAAAAAGAAACCGCAGCAAAATCTATGCAAGTTTAGAAAAAAACAAAACTAAATTTCATAAAACAAAAGCCTATTTTGTTGAAAAAATTAAACAGCATACAACATAATTACGTATTTTTGTTATCGGTCAAGACATTTATGAAATCAAATACAAAAATTAACAGAGCAAATGAAATCAAAGTCTCTTCATAGTTAAAACATAGATAAAATAACTAAACACAATAAATATAGACAGTATACAATTCATAATATAAAATTAAAATTAAGGATCAAATGTTAAGTATTGGCATTAAAAATCTCCACATCTCTCCCATCTCCATACACACTTGTATACATTGACCACAACTAAACATTACCGAGTGCAAAAGAAATTCTCAGAAGATATCTAAGTCGACTTTGATTTCAAGATACGGGAGAGAAACAGAAAGTGAGCTAAAAACCCAGGTGTCTTCCCTTCTGCTAAGAAATAGATGTAATTTCCATATTCTCTGAGATCTACGACCATTTACAATATTGTAGTTAGAATTTGGGATGAGTTTATTGACCTAACGCAAGCACCATGTGGTCTGAAAGAAATTCACAAGAGTCAAACCTTCTCAAGTTTGCTCCACAGTAGAAAATACAAGTGGTCTGAAAAGGATGCCTGTCGTGATGCTTCCAAAGGAATACTTAAAAAAAAATTTTTTTAAAGTTCCCATACAGACACTGTTCATATCTATTAACAGGATGTGTAAATGATTTCGCTATGGTGAAAATCATAAAAGAAATACTGTATTTACTCATGTAACTCGTGCCCTCGTGTACCACATGCACCTATATTTTTGGGCCAGTTTGGAGGGAAAAAAATAAATTCATTCAGGAATAAGTTGACATATGGTATTAAAAAAAAAGTCTGCCTCTTCACTTATTCCCCTCCCTAAAACAAGGTCCACCCAAGTTAAGCATTTTCTTCCTCCTACTTGCATGACACAATTTATTTGGTGATCTCTTTATGCTGATGCTAGCAGAAATCTGCAAATAAAAACCACTCACTATAGTGAGATTCTCGTTGTACATGGCATGTACTCGTTATAGCAGGTTTTTCTGTATTCCAAACCAATTTACAGCTTATTCAGAATTTATTTGAAATTCTACCATTATTGAATGAAGTTGTAAGTACAACACTTATTCATGGTTAAAGAATGCCAGCCTAAAAAATTAATATACGAGGTGCTACCCAAAAGTTCCCGAAATGTATCTGAAAAAAAAGTAGACTTGTCCAAAGTCCTAATCGCCACCGTCCCCTTCAAAGCAGACCCCTTGGGAGCGTACACAATGATCCCAACGCTTCTGCCACAATCGGAAGCTGTCCTGGACGACCTTTTCTGTCAGCATCTTCAGCACCTCCTGCGATTCGGTCTGGATCTCCTCTACGGTGTCAAATGTTCTTCCTTTCAACTTGATTTTCATCTTGGGGAAGAGGAAGAGGTCACAGGGGGCTAAATCAGGTGAGTAAGGGGGGTGGGGAATGGCCGCCATGTTTTTGGAGGCCAAAAACTGCTGCACAGCCAGAGCAGTGTGCATGGGCGCTTTGTTGTGATGGAGCACCCAGTTGTTCCTGCACCATTTCTCTGGCCACTTTCGCCTCATGTCCTCCCTAAGCCGCATCAGGACGTCGCAGTAGAACTTCGCATTGACGGTCTGACCTGGTGGGACGAATTCCTTGTGGATAATCCCGTCAATGTTGAAAAAGCAGATCAGCATTGACTTAACATTGCTTTTGACTTGCCGCGCTTTCTTCGGTCGGGGTGAAGATGGACTCTTCCACTGGGACAATTGCTGTTTTGTTTCAGGGTCGTACCTATAAACCCAACTTTCGTCTCCAGTTACAACCTTAGAAAGGAAGTCAAGGTCATTTCTGACCTGCTCCTGACTTCCAGCCGATGTTGCTTCTGGTCGTCAGACAGCAGCCTTGGCATGAATTTTGCAGCAATCCGCCTCATGTTGAGTTCGTCCGACAAAATGCGCTGGCATGTCCGTATGACTGTCCCACAATGTTGCAAAGGTCATGGATCGTTCACCTATGGCCCTCGAGGATAGCCTCACGCACTTTTTCAACATTTTCCAGGGTTGTGCCGGTTGAAGGTCGTCCAGAAGGTGTGTCATCATCAACTGACGTTCGGCCATTTTTAAACTGGTTAAACCAGTTGTAGGTTTGTGTCTGATCCAAAGCGTCATCACCAAATGCTTGTTTAAGCATTTTGTGAGTTTCCGCCGCACTCTTGCCAAGTTTGAAGCAAAACTTGATGCACACACGCTGCTCATTCACGGCCAGCATTTCAACGAAAAAAAATCGCAAAACGACACAAACACGATGTTATAAAAATGCGTAGAACAAAAGAATGCGTGCACTCAGTGTGAAGCTAGCGAGCGCCACTAGTCCGTACTACAACCGGTTCCCGCACGACGTTCAACTTTCGGGAACTTTTGGGTAGCACCTAGTATAGTGAACCAACATTGTTAGTTTAATTTTTCATATATTTTCTGAGAAATAAATTAAAATAACATAAGTTGCACTGCCAAGGAATTCCTTTACAGTATGATTGAAAAAGAATGAATAGTTTTCATGTTATTAGCAGTTTTTTCATTATTCCATTTAACTTCATATATCGTTCTGGGACAGACTGGCCAAATCAAATTTTATACAGCATGATGAGATTTTTAAAAAGCAAAAAGAAATGATCAACCTTGGGCATAGAGGTCCAGTTGTTTCCATTCTCCAATGTCTCGTAAATCTTCTGCTTCATTTTTAAAAGAATTTTTTGAATTTGGAGGGTTAAGAAGAGCAAATCCTTCATCTCTGATGGTCTTCCAATTATCTTCAAGCATTCTATTGATGACAAGAAAAGTTTACTTTTTTAATAAAAGATGACATTAATACAAATAAAGCAATTCAAAGACAGCAATCACTGATCAAAATATATGGAATGACTTTAAGACATCTGACACTTGGAAATGGATTTTTTATTTGACAGCAATGATATCAAGACTTTTGCACAATGCCTTTATTACACTTTGAAAAACATATTATGAACAGCTATCAATCATTCAACTATAACAAGTCTCTTAAAATTGAGCAGAAAGTGTGGGCAACGAAAAAAAGATGCATTTACTCGCATTTAAGCAGCACTTTGTGTTTTTAAAAACTGAAACTAGAAAAAATGTATCTGTACATAAGCTGCATCCCATGCTTTTGCATGCCAATCTCAAAAATATGGTTAACTAGATGATACAAACAAAAGAGAAAATATATCCCAACTAGGCCTAAACATTCTGTCGAACTAAAAAAACACTAATAAGTACAAATGGCTAGGCATAAATATTTATATTGTTACTATTTGTAATCATAAAGTGAATGAACTGCATTTGAACTACAATACAGGCAGTCCTCTACTTTCGTACATAATGTGTTCCGGAAAACGTGTATGAAAGTCGAATGTACAAAAGTCGAACAATAGACTTATATGTTATAATTGGGGTTCCGTTCCCAGAGTGCCAAAAAATATTATAAAATCTTGAATTATGATATATATGTTTAGTTTTTTGAGCAGGGGCCTTTTAGACACAACCGTCGACAATATATTTCCAGCATTTCGTACGTTCTTTAATTTTGTTCTTTTCCTTCACAATTGAAAACACAATCAACTGGCTTAAATCCAATGAGTGACTGATTGACGCTAAAGATTCGCCGCTTCATTCATAAATTCATATCTTCGGTCATTTGGAGCAAGTTTTAATCTTATTTTCGATCTTTAACACATTGAAGCCGAGCGTCATCAATAGATCAATCGGCTTTCAAACTTTCGTCCCCTCCTATTTCTGCAGGTATAACTCTCGAACCTTCACAGCGGTCATATTTGAGGCCTGCCTTTCATGTGCTATGCATCGGTTCTTGGTCCGATTTTTATTTTTTTGTAACAGTGGCATTTTTTAATAGGCATTTCTGTCGAGGTGTTTTATTTCTCCATATTTTCCTAACATTTGCTATGTTGTTTTAATATTCCCTTTTTTGTTGATAAAAGCTTTTAATATTTTCTTTAATTTTTTATTTCGGTGATGTTAATAAATTCTCCTGTACAAAAAATTCAGTTATAATAAAATGACCTTGTACGAATACAGATTGTCCATCATAGACGCCCTTGCAAGGGAAACTACTCAGCAGAATTAGTCCATATTATGGAGACCCTCTATAATATCAACAGATTCAGATTTTTCCAAAATACTGTCAAAAATAAATGATATGAGGCTCCAAAAGAGGTGTAGGCAATGTTCAAAAAACAAAAGAAAAAGTGCAAATTTCAACAAGAAGGAATATCACAGAAAAAAAAATTCAGAAATTCTCGGAAAACACTATTCGGACTGAGTGTGTTAAGCCTTTATGTAAGTGCACATGCACGGAAATTACCGAGGACAACAATACCGATAACCATAGAATCTTATTATTGAAATGTTAAAAAAAATTACCAAAACTCGAGTATAAATTCAAAATATGAGCAAATTCGAATGAGACTGACAATGAGTATTTGACGGTAAGAATAAGAATCCTCATTCATTTTGGCGTTTTGCCGCGCAAATTTCGTGTCGGTAACTTAATTTTAAGATATTTTAAAGAGTAAAAGAATGAAAGCCTTCAAGCCAAAATGGTGATTTTTACGTGTTATCTTATGGGAAACGACATTCATCCTCTGGAGTCGAACCCGTGACCTTTTTCTAAATTTTTGTAGTCATAATGTAAAGATTCATCAACAGTGAAATCCATAGAAATTTCAGACTTCTAAGTTTATTTCTAATTGAGTTATTCAGAAAATTAGAGCGTTATGCATCATGATGACCATTACAATTTTATAATATAGAGAGATAGGGCAAAATGCAATAAAATATTTAAATAATTGCAAAAATAAACACTGGTGTACAGACAAAGATGCCGATGCTGCTGAAACTGTTGGCTGGCAGGCAGCACCACCACACGGTAACTCAAAATGTTTGTTCATCATTTCGCTGACATATGAGAGTCCGAATTCGGCATACGAAAGGCAGTTCAGGGGTGTCAATGTATAATGTACGAAAGTGCGTGTTGGGTTGGGTTGGTGTGTACGAAAGTCGAGGACCGCCTGTAAAATATTAAAAAACATACCACACAAATCTTATCTTACATATAACACATATATTATTATATAGCATACTTTAAGGTTAGTTTTGTCTTCAGAAATTTAAATCTGCTAGGTCACTTTCTAGAAACTCATCGAGTAGAATGATTTAGATTTCAGCCAAGAATTTTGAATTTTATTATATTTATGCATTTTGCTTAATTTGGTAATTTATTAAAAGTGTTGGCGTGGCTGACAGACAGAGCCACTATGCGATAGATTGAAATGTTTGTTCGTCAGCTGATGTACGAAAGTCTGAATTTGGTGTACAAAAGGCGGTTTAGGGGTGAGAATGTATAATGTATGAAAGTGCGAGTTGTACGAAAATTGAGAACCGTCTGTATATTCATATCGCATGATAAGAAAGGACAATACAACCAAAAGAGATAAAAGAGAAATTTTGTTTTTAAAAGTACTAACTTGAAAAATGGACCATAAGTAGTTTCTTCTGGAGTCCACCAAGGTTTGGCTGTCAAGTGATTTACATTATACAGAGATCGTTGGTATTTGGACAAGAAGAGGCCTTTTTTTGAACCATCTTCATAAACCTATAAAAAAGTAAGAATTCAATGCCTAAAAACACATTTTCAACTTTTAAAGTTTTCTTTGCTAAACTGAGATAAAAACTAAAGCAAATAAATTTAAATTTGAATTGAATACAGAATAATCAGAACCAAATAAATTACAATAAACCACTTTTTGATTTACCCATGTTATAAGAAAGAGATGATTAAAATGTAGTTTAGTACAAGTTATCTGGTTCAGGTTATTATTTATCATAGGATACAACAAAGTGTCAGTGGTAGAAAAACAAATGATTAGACTAAAAAAAAGATGAAGGCAAACTGGACAATATTATTTGAGGAGAGAGATCATGATTAAAGATGTGTTAGAAGGAAAACTGGAACAAAAAAGAGAAAGAGGGAGAAAAGGTTTCATCTAATAGAAGACATGAAAAGGAAAGAACGCTATTCAGATACGAAGAAGATTGAGGAAAGAATGAGAATGTGGAGAACCTGATTTAACCAAGAATAATCATGGACCAGTCTATGGACAGACTGTCTATGATGATGACAACCACAAAGTTAAGGCCAATACCATGCAGTTTATGAATTAAATAATAAAATTAAAACCTTTAAATAAAAATAGTTGTTAAAAAGGGTAGCTAAGCCAGTGAATGATAGCACAAGTCTCTTTCAGAATAAATTAATAGATATGGGTTTCCAATGACAAGAATCAAAATACAACTTTAAATACAATATTAGGTACAATAAATTTACCATATATACTCAAATATAGGTTGAGTTTTAAAGACCAAATTTTTAGCGAAAAACTCGGGGGTCGACTTATACAAGAGTAATATTTGTGTTAGGTTAAAACTAATGACATTATTTGCCCTACAGTTGTTAAAATGTGATGGAATTGAAACTATTGTTGTATTTGAACTGTACTGATAACTATCAAATATTTAAATATCGATGTACACGAAAGAATAAAGTTACTATATAATTCGGTGATCCTAAGTTGATCTCTGATGCTTCACAAGTAATTAAGCAATTTTCATTAACACAACATTTGGTAACGTGACGGTGGCAGGACAAAGAACAACAGCAAGGCAGAGGTGCCATATGTAAACTCCATAATATATAAAGAAAGAAACACCTCTTCTAGGGGAGGCATTGCACTACTTCGCTGCTACTTGACACCATGTAGTTAATTTGATACAGATGGAAAAACAGTTGCAGAACCAAAGGATGTAGCACAGGTATGGGAAGAATACATTAAGGAACTATACAAGAAGCAGGCAGGATCAGTACAAATGGAACTGGAAGAAGAGAATTGCATTGAAGAAGACAACTTGGGACCAAGTATTATGAAAAGTGAAGTAGAAAAGGCGATACTGGAACTAAAGAAAGGAAAAGCTACAGGCAGCGATGGAATACCGGCAGAGGTTATGGGATCGGAAGGACTAAAAGTGATTACGAAACTAATTAACAAGATTTACAACTCGGGAGAGTGGCCTCAGGATTTCTTAGATATAACAATGATCCCTCTAAAGAAGAAGCCAAAGGCAATGCAGTGTAAAGACTACAGAATGATAAGCCTACTGTCACACACTTCGAAGATCATCACGAGGATTCTTAATAAAAGACTAGAGAAAAAGGCTGAAGAAATGCTAGGGGAAGATCAATTTGGCTTCAGAAAAGGACGAGGAACCAGAGATGTTATCGGTGTAGTGAGAATCATATCAGAAAGGGCAATAGAGTACAGTCAAGATTGCTGCATATGTTTCGTTAATTGGCAGAAGGCCTTTGATAGAGTAAATTGGATACTGCTGATGAGGATATTAAAGGATATAGGTGTAGACTGGAAAGACAGGAGACTGATCAGAAATCTATATGTGAATCAAGTTGTAAAGGTCAGGTTAGAGAATGCAGACACCAGTTGAGTACATAACGGTAGAGGAGTAAGACAGGGCTGCTGTCTATCGCCGATTCTATTCAATATATATGGAGAGAGGCTAATGCAGGAAGCGTTAGAAGACACGGGAGATTTCAAAATCGGAGGAAGGATTATAAGAACAGTGAAACACGCAGATGATCAAGTACTTCTATCAAGAAAGGAAAAGGAACTCCAGAAAATGATAAATACACTGGTAATAACAGGTAGAAAATATGGTATGGAAATTAATACAGAAAAATCCAAGGTTATGTGAATATCAAGTAAAGAAGAAGAAAATTTGAACATAAGTATTGGAGGAAAGTCATTAGAACAAGTTTCAGATTATAAATACCTTGGAAGCATCATAACGAGAGAAGGAAAATGTATCGATGAAATCAGGACTAGAATAACAAAAGCAAAAGCCACTTTCAGAAGAAAGAAACTCCTACTAATGGGAAATATAAAGCAGGAAATCCGAAAGAGGTTGATAAAATGCTATGTATGGAGTATTGATTTGTATGAGGCAGAAACACGGACGCTAAGGAAAAATGATATTAAATACTTGGAAAGCTTCGATATGTGGACATGGAGAAGAATGCTGAAGATAAAATGGACAGATAGGGTGAAAAATGAGGAAGTACTACGAAGAATAGGAGAGAAGCGAATGATTATACAGACTATCAGAAAGAGGAAGGCAAACTGGATTGGGCATTACCTGAGGAGAGAGAGCCTGATTAAAGAAGTGCTAGAAGGAGAACTGGATGGAAAAAGAGAAAGAGGTAGGAAAAGGTTTCAGCTGGTAAACGACTTGAAAGGGAAAGAGAGCTATCAAGACATGAAGAAAACTGCAGAAAATAGGAGTGTATGGAGAACCAAGTTTAACCATGAATAATCACGGACCTGTCAATGGATAGACTACCTATAATGATGATTATTCGTTTACGGCATGAACATAGTTATCTTGTAGGCGAAATGGGGAATGCAGATGAAACAGCTGTGTTTTTCAATATGCCAACTAACACTACAGTTGATAACCAAGGAGCAAAGTCAGTGATAGTTAAAACAACTGGAAATGAAAAACTAAGGGTAACAGTAATGTTACTGATATTAGCTGGTGGGACAAAATTGCGACCCTTCATAATATCCAAGAGGAAGAATTACCAAAAGAAAAACTATCCCCTGGTATCATTTACAGATGCAATGAAAAAGGCTGGATGACTAGTGGCTGAGTGAAGTTTGGGATAAACGGCCTGGTGCTCTTTTAAAGATGAGATCAATGCTAGTTCTTTATGGTTTTCGAGGACATCTTACGGATGATGCGAAATCAAAAAGATCACACCTCAACACTGATCTGGTGGTCGTACCAGAAGGCTTGACCTCCCAACTACAAGTGCTCGATGTGGTCATCAATAAGCCCTTTAAAGATCATCAGTGGCGCCTTTATGGGGAATGGTTGCTGTCACGGAATTGCACTCTGACTCCAGCAGGTAAAATGAAAAAACCAACAGAGGCTCTATTGGGAAAATGTATTAAGACTGCATGGGACAGTATCTCACCAGCATCAATAGTCCATGGATTTAAGAAGTGTTATGTTTCTAACAGTTTGGATGGATCAGAAGATGACATTCTGTGGGCAGAGGAAGATGATGCAGCTATTGGAGATTCCTCCAGTAGTGAAAGTGAAAATAACAATTAAAATGTGCTAATGAGAAATAATTTGCATGAGAAATTCTAATGTTCCAAAATATTCAATTGAAAATTCCAATCAAAATTGCTTATTACAACTGATTCAATGTTCATTGCTCAATGGTATAATAAACCTCTGTCATTGTGTGCATAATAAATTTTTTCCTTTCATTAGGAGTTAAAAATGGGGGGCGGTCATCTTATAATCAGAGTCGTCTTATATTCAGGTATATATACGGTACTTGTTATGAAACTCACTCTTGTCCAATGTCATGATGATAGTTATTGGTTAACTTATCTTAACTGATCTGTCCCTCATTGCATTCAATTACATTTCGAAAAAAAATAGAAGTATTAGAATTAAATATGTAACACATGCAGAAGACAGTCACTAACCTGTTCAGCCTCTTCTCTTCGACCCAGCCGAACCAAAGCATCTCCAAGGGTAAAGAAGAAACGACCGTCATTCGTACCTCCTTCTCCTGAAGCAATACCTCTTTTTAAATAATCTGCTGCCATTTCGAGTTGCATCATTCTCTTCTCTTCATTCAATTTGCCTGCGGTGGCCTTAAGTACAAAGCCCATGTGAACAAGAGCTAAACCAGAGTCCGGCCAACGCTTCAAGACTTCTTGCAAGACTAATTTAGCATCCTGCAAACGGTTTTCCATCAAGTAAGTAACTGCTAACTGGATTGGATATCGTGATTCATCGGGGAACCTTTTCTCCAAAAGTCGGTGCACCTGCTCTGCTTTATGGTGATGTCCTTTTCAAAAGCAAGATTGATTTTGTTAAGCATATATATATCATTTAAAGCCTCGTGTACATGATGCATACAATGCTATGGCATTTATAGCTCAAAATAACCCGAAGACGTCTGGTTTTACAACTCAAGCCAAATTATTTCTACATAAAAGATATCCTACCATCTACGAGAGCTGAAGACCGAATACTTAGTCACGTTAAATATATCTGTTATGACTAGAGGTAAAAAGAATACAAGGGTTCATAACAAAAAACTGAAAGTGATCTGATTGATGTAAATTAAGGTGATCAAATTCTCAGGAAGCTAAGGAGGGACAAATACGTGCCAACAATAAGGAGGGGCATATTACAGTACTGTGCATTTATAGATGGATCAGCCTTAGATAGAAAGATATAATAAGTATCAGATAGCTTGGTGTGACTAGTGAGGGTTTTTTGGGGTGGTTTAACAATTTTGGATATAAATCATGACTTTTGGGAAGGTGGCAGAAAAGTTGGGACATTTAACTAAACAACTGTCCATCCAAATTTGGGACGGCTGGTTGCCATAAGGTAAATGTCATCCAAGTTTACATGCCAATCATGGTTACCAATTTTCCTAAGCTAAAAATTGATGCATTATAAGATAAATGCTTTCAGAAGAAAGAAACTCCTACTAATGGGAAATATAAAGCAGGAAATCCGAAAGAGGTTGATAAAATGCTATGTATGGAGTATTGATTTGTATGAGGCAGAAACACGGACGCTAAGGAAAAATGATATTAAATACTTGGAAAGCTTCGAAATGTGGACATGGAGAAGAATGCTGAAGATAAAATGGACAGATAAGGTGAAAAATGAGGAAGTACTACGAAGAATAGGAGAGAAGCGAATGATTATACAGACTATCAGAAAGAGGAAGGCAAACTGGATTGGGCATTACCTGAGGAGAGAGAGCATGATTAAAGAAGTGCTAGAAGGAAAACTGGACGGAAAAAGAGAAAGAGGTAGGAAAAGGTTTCAGCTGGTAAACGACTTGAAAGGGAAAGAGAGCTATCAAGACAAGAAGAAAACTGCGGAAAATAGGAGTATATGGAGAACCAAGTTTAACCATGAATCACGGACCTGTCTATGGACAAACTACCTATGATGATGAAGATAAACAGAGATTGAAATTTTACTTAGGGCTCAAGATTTTTGTATCCATTTGTTACTGTACTGTGTAAACACGACTAATTGGGAGCATAATCAATAATTATTGCCTGTGTTAACAACTGAGAATACCCTTCCTATAACTAAAGGCCTTCAAGAGTACTAAAGAAAATGCAGCAAAATCCAAAGAACTAAAATAGATACACAATAACAAAGAAAAAGGATCATCTTCAAGCTGAGATTCAATGGAAAGGGTTGAGTTTTAATTGTATGTGCAGGCATTTGCTGGTCTATAAGACATTTTTCTACCGTTTTCCAGAAATTCTTTCAAGATGATGACTGACAGCTCCAATGCTTTTTACAAATCATGTGCAAATTACTCATGCATTGTATAAAAAGGAAAAACTTGGTAATGATACTATAAAATTTAGCACTTTTTTAAATACAAAACCAAAATCCTGTCTCAAGCTGAGTGAACACTTCAGAAAAGAAAATTTGAAAAGCAACTGTATGGAAAAGAAATATGCTGCAGATTTTAATGGCAATTTATAAATTTTATAAAAACTTGCCAAAATATTACAGGAAATTTGCTAAATAAATCCTAAATAACTGGGATATGCTTTTTGTGAAGGCAATTCCAATAACGATAATAAAAATAATCTTTAAGTTCCTGATAACTGGCAAAAGGTTTAACTTTTTGTAATAGAAATACAAATAATTTCCAATTATTTTCAATAGTTTTTTGGAAAATGAAGAGGTTTTGATGCAAATAAGTGGTATTTTGTTAAACAAAGCATAATAAAAGAGCTCATGAAATTGAAACTGGTACTTATAATAATAGGGAATATATCCCAGAAGTGTATCAAACCAATAGATAAACCTTACAAAAGATGGAAAAATATCACATAAAGAATAAAATCTAATACTGCAATGGACAAACTTGTAAATTGTAATGATAAAAGCACAAAAAATTAGGAGAACATAAAATAATTATGACTAATTTGAGACAGGGCATGCAAACAAGCATTTATCAATGCATAAAAAACTTGGCACTGCAAACCTGAATGGTAAATTTGCCAAATAGCATAATTATGACTATCTATACATTCTATTCATTTTCAGAATTTATCATGCTCACCTCTAAATCGTATTCGATTGATACATTCTTCTCCAGCAGCCTTGTAAAGGGCATCAGGTACATGAACAGGTTTTGCATCTTTTATTCCACTTGAGGTAGTGACAGACGTAGGCAATAACAACAATGAAACATAGGCATCAATGGCTTCTCCTAAAAGGTGATTACTCTGCTGCTTCGCAGCCAAACGATCGATCGCCTTTGCACGCCCATAAAAAGCACGAGGAGAGTGTGGATGGTGACGAAGGATGGCAGAGAAACTGGCCACAGCTATACCTGGATCCTGCCATGAAGTTAGCAATAACGGATATGGAAAAAACCAATGCCAGCCTTCAAATGGAAGGATGAGTGATTATATGCTATTTTCAAGCATGCAGTACTTCAAAAATTTATGACTTGATGAAAATTTGCACTGATATCTAGTTGCAAGAATGTAATCATTGATAAAAATTCTGAAGATTATTATATAAAAATAATACACCGAATTATAGTTTCAGATATTTTGAGAAGTAATTCTTAAATTATAAAATATTGTTCTCATACTTTTACATTTTCTGTGAGCGAGCAACTCAGCTTTCCAGGTTGTCATCAGTATGTAGCATTTTTTTCATTCTCCATTTCACCCACCCCCCCACCCCCGTGTTATAATGCATGACACAGCTCGTTTACCTATACAAGCACGTTAATATGAGGTGCAAAACTCAGTTAACAGAAAACAATACTGTTACACAAATATTACTTATAAGAATTACAAATTAATTGAGCAAACAGATTACCTTTTAAGGTGATACTAAAGGATTTAACTGTGAAACCCATGCTTGCATGTCAACAGGAAACATATAAGACAAAAATTTGGAAATCCTAACAAATATGTAAGAAGGAATAAGTTACAATATAGGCCAATAAAACGAAAAAGGACTCAAATTTAAAACCACATTTATACGAAATAACAGCTGCTAAACCAATTACAAAAATACAAAAAATGAAAAGCATAATCGAAAAAGCTGAGATATAGTAAAATATAAACCAAATCAACAACCACACATTCTGTTAAAAAAACAAAGAAATGAATCAAACTTAAAAGCATACTCATTTAAAACAAATGCCAGCATCCAACAAAAGCCAACACTATTCAACATAGATTAAAATTAACATGAACCACATAACATCATACAAGCTTCTACTTGCATTACAGACATCTACACATCACAATATTATGGCATTTAACCCAATCACAAAACTTTCTAGGAACAATAAAAGCTGTCCAATCTCAGAAAAGATGGAATAATGGGTGATGAGGCATTGGGCAGCTTATTGTTCCTAGGGTTTTTATTGCTAGACGTGCATTAATAAAGAAGGAGCACAAGGTTTCAGGCATAGGATGGGCAAAAAAGTTATAAAAATAACACAAAATAAAAACTTTTCTAATGTTTTTGCATTTAAATTACTGAAATGACCATAACTGTAATTTTAAACTAATTGAAATTTTCAAGGACTAGACAGTAATCACAGATGATTACCAAATTGAAAAATAAAATAAAATACTTGCACTGAAAATTGTCATCTTGTTTGGGGAAAATAAACTAGGTTAAATGTTACATTTGTTACAATCCAAGATTAACATGAGTGGTTTAATGAACTTATGAAAAACTGTTATTGTTTTTTATGGATGAGTATGATGTAAGCTACCAAACCAAACATGACAACCCAAAAAATGTAGCTGAAGCCACAATTATGCTTTCCTTTGTCATTAAAACGGAATCAGAAATATCAATATCAAACAGGCAATATTTAGGATTAGATTAACAAAGAAAAGAATACTTAAGGCTCAGGATCAATACAAATGCATAACTGCTAATAGGACTTTCCCCATAACAAATTGATTTTAAAAAAACATCAAAACAAAGGTTTTTGAACGAGTGACATTTTTTGCAAGGCTGTCTTCCAAATCCTATACACCATAACCCTAATAGAAAAAGAGAAGAAAAAGAAAATTTAGTATGCCAAACAGAAACTGAAATAAAATAACATCTTAGATTGATAAAGAAAAATAATGAAATAATGTTTTCAATACCAAACCTACATTGCAAGAAAATTTAGATTATGTATGCTAAGCACATTTAAAAGTAAAATTCACAGCTAATTTTTCTCAATAAAATCTAGTTAAAGAGGAAAAAAGTAAATTGTTTATCCAATATGAACAGAAGCTATTTACTACTCAATTTGAAAGATACCAATTAACTTTTAAAAGTTACAAGAGCAATTAGAGTATTAGTGAATAACATGCTACAATTTTCTACAGTAAAAGGTTAAGATAAGCAACATAGACCAATCAATCGCATTTGAAAATACTTATAAAAATTATATATAGAGATAAGGTGAAGCTATTCAAAATTTTAACAAAAAGAGATCTCAATGGAAGTTTTAGTAAGCAGTCTTAATTTTTTTTACATATTTTTAAATTGTTTTCCTAGAAATGGTAGAAAATCTACCAATGACTCCAAGTCATACAGTGAGTAATTTGAGATTTAAAGTGTCATTTACCATTAAATAAAAATATTACTTCATAAACATAATGATAAAACATATTCCCAAAGCAAGTTTGAGTTGACAACAAGCAAAAAAGGATCATTTATAAACCTTAAATGTAATTTTTAATTTTATATTATAAATTTTAAATTTTATATGAAATAGTTTGAGGAAGAAGCACGGCATATAAATTCTGCTAGGTAGAAAAGTTACTATGGCAATAAGGAAGTTAGTTTTTCCCATCTTAATTGATAATGTAAATAAAAACTTCTATTAGTTGATGTGTTGCTTACCCTATCTATTTCAGCTTCTGCTTCATCTAACTGTTGCCGAATCACAAAATCCTCATCACTAGTAATGTTGGCTTTCTCATAAACTGGTTCGGATTGAATAGGCTAAAAATGAAAATATTTTTACACATAAGAAAATTATAAACTGGAAATGAGTACAGCAAGTGAAAAAATGGTGATCACAACCATGAAAGAAACATTTTGAACCTAAAATATTTCCAAATTTTGATTCAAATAATCACCTCAGACTGTTCACCGGTACTTCTTCCTTTCCGAGATGGAGGCAGAGGAGCTGGTTCTTCCTCTTCTTCTTCCTCCTCCTCTTCTTCTTCCTCATCATCTTCCTGATCTACTACCTTGGGTGCTTCCTCTCTTTGACCTGCAACAGAAAAAAGATATTATTTTAAACTATGAAAAAATGGCTGTCGTGAGCCTTATAATAGATAATCAACATAAAGTGACGTTCACTGTTAATAACAAGTTTCACATATCTCACTTAAATATATAATAAATGAACTAATCACTAATTGAAATAACAATGTTACCTAGACATATCAATCAGTATGAGCATAATGCATCTGTGCTGGCCACTAAATTAAACTCTAGATCAGTGGCGCCCAACCTACAGCCCGCGAGCCGGTTGTGGCCCACGAAGGGTTTTTATGTGGCCTGCGAAGCTATGATGGAAAAGCAATCCAAAAAATTTAGCATACAGTTCTTGCATTTTATGACATTTTTGATAATTTTTTTTAACATTGGAGTTTTTATCGTAAAAATCCCATTTAGACTTGATTTTCACTAAAATGGCACCTTAGAATATATAGGTAACATCCAATTTAAACTCTAACTTGGCCCGCCGAATAACTGGCAACTTCCAATTGGCCCGCCGAAGGATTTGCAGCCACGGATGTGGCCCGCCACGTAGAAAAGGTTGGGCACCACTGCTCTAGATCAGTGGTTCTTTGCCAGGGGAGTGGGTCAATGGTGCAGAGGGTATACGGCTGATCAGCTTAAAAGTGTCACTTCTGATGTTTAAATTACTAGAGAGCACTCTACTGTTTTTTAAAACAAGTAATGTAAATATTAAAACTCATTACAGAATTTCCTTATAAACAGGACTATAGTAAAACTTATTTAATGTACAATTACAAATTGAGGGATCCAGTCAGAAAGGGAGATATGCCACATGCCTACGAAATTTGATGTTTTTGCAGGTTTACTATGCCCTGACATTTATCTATTTGTGTGTCAACTATTATTGCTATGACATATCTCCTTTTACTATGACACCACTAAAAAAATAGTCTTGGATATGTACTGTTGATGGTTTCAATGAGGGGGGGGAGCTATGCCACACTTTCAACTGACAGGCGCTAGAGTGCGCAGTAATAGTCAGCTGTATTTTATTTGTATTATCTTCTAGTCCATACAGGCCACTATGATGAAATTGAACACCATTTTATTGTGCCAAGCCAAACTTTTTTACCCAGTGATAGACACTTTGGGCTGATAGAGAAAAAAGCCAGGAAAACAAATTATATTTACACTCCAGAGCAGTGGTGTGAACTGATTAGGAAAACACGAGTGAAAAACCCATTCACTGTCATGCGTACGAAAACAGAGGACTTTAAAACCTTAAATACATTATCTGAACTTTTACTCAAAAACAGTAAAACAGAAGATGGGTGTCAGCTGCAAATTAGAAAGATATCTGCTTTGAAAGTGGACAAAACTAAACCAGGACTTTCGCTTTTCAAGTATAGCTATTCTGAGTTGGAGAGCTGGCAGGAGATAAAAGTTTTCAGAAAACAGCCGGGAAGACAACGAAAAACATAACTGCACCAACAAAGGCCACTTTGAAAAACTTCTTGCAAAATTTGGCTTATTGGTTCAACGGTGTGTATAATAAGAATGACAACTGATCCTGTGGCAAGCAAAAGAAATGTTGAGCCACACACTAGGCGCAAGTGAAAAAATCTGATGTGGCCAACACATGACTTTCTCCATATTTGGGGTATAGATAGTTAAATTATTATGAATAATATTACGAGGCAAAATTATTATTTCGTATCGTAAAAGAAGACACGTCCTTGTTGCCGTAAATTACGTATATTTTGAATGTTTACAGAATTCACCGCTACATGGTGTTGGCGCTGTATACTGGTATTAAGATAAAGCGAAATATATCCGAAATGAATGGTTCTACGAAAATTAGTTTCAAACAATACTTGAAAGAAATATTATTCCCTACAACTTTGGTCCTTACGAAGATTACCAATAACGATGTTTTTAAGGAGATATTTAACGGAAACCGAAAAACCGGTTATTTATAAATAACTCCTAAACAATAACTCCTATAGAAAATTGTTTCAAATTAAAACTGTAGGAAATTACATTCTCTATAACATTTGTATAGAATTGTATATACAATAATGATGTTTTGACGAAGAAATATCGCAAAAACCGAATCGGGTTTCGAATAAACCTCAACTTCCGGTTATCCGTTATTGTCCGAAAACTAATCAGTTCTTTGTGCTCATGTTAAAGTGTTATATATGAAGTTTGGTAACGATATGGCACGTACTTTATGAGTTAGAGCGCCCACACTAACATACACACACACACAGACATCATTCCGAAAATAGTCTAAACGTGTTCTAGGGACCTCAAAACATGTATTTCCGTTGAAATCTCGAAGTCGATTTTTTTCATGAATACAATACTTTCCCATTACTACGTATGGAGAAAGTAAAAAGGCTAAAAATGAAATTTAAGACTAGGAAATCGACAGAAAATTAAAAACCCAGCCACTGCCTGTCATGCCCAACAGTACATTAATCGCCAAATAAAACCAAAGTCAGTATATCAACAACTTCATGAAATTAAATTTGGAAGCTTTGATACACTGCAAGGATCATCCCACAAAAAACTCCGTTTTACTGACTTGGCACATTCTTAATGTGAACAAGTTGGTCCTCTTCCTCCTCCTCCTCTTCTTCCTCTTCTTCTTCTTCCTCCTCCTCCTCTTCATCTTCTACCTCCACGTCTTCTTCATCTTCGGCTTTAGAAGGACCCTTTCCCGCTGCCGTATCGGATGGAGTGATGTCCCAATCCCAACCCCCTTCCTCCTCATCCGCCTCTTCCTGCGCAGCTTGCAGCTCTTCTCTCAAACTCTTGTGCACAACTTCCTCATCCTCCCAACTGAAACCTTCATCTTCAGGCTTGGCGTGCGCCTTCACAACCGGTGGAGGCATGGCCTCCACCAATCTCGGAATAGTCGACGTCTTGGTGACAGTTTCTTCCTCCACCTCCTCTTCCTCCTCCTCATCTTCCTCTTCTTCGCCTTCCTCGGATAAATCTTCCTGCTTCAACTGAGGTGCCTCTTCCTTCGGTGCGACACTTCCTGAAAGTTGAATGCGCAAAAGAATACGGCGGAACAAGGTAACCAAAATCCATTTATTATTTGTTTTTCATCACTAGAGATGATTTTCTGGTTCTTATCGTTAAAAAAGATTTACGTCGAGTTACAAAAAATTTTCACGTGCATTAGAAAAATGTTTAAAATTTAAAAATACAGCATCAGATATGTTTAATTTTTTTAAACAGCATATAGAATGCTGAAATTACTAAATGCTGCCACTGTTTTTAAAGCAGAAATTATGTTTTTCAGATGCAAATTGTAAACTTATTTATATGAAGTATAGTTCTATTTATACTTCCATTAGAATGAATGGAGAAACTAGTCATGTTCTATACGAATAAAAGATTATTGCAGTGAATAAAGCAGAACTAGTACAACAATCAAATAACCTGTGGTTATTTTCACACAATTAAAAACTGTTAGCAAACAAAGCAGTTCATTCTTCTAAAATTTGTCAGACAAACTAAGATAAAAATCTGTTATTAATTTAATATCTTTTAATAACAAAGATCTCATTTTAAATGGAAATATACAAATAAGAAAACCAATCTTCAGGGTGTTTATCTTATTACTACACAGAGACTTTTGTAATGCACAATGCTTGTTATAATGGATCATCAGGGTTACATATGCTAGCTAGTTACATTTTTGAGGGTATGATTTATACATAACAATTACATAACATATTACAATTTTAATTTCCAATAGTTCATGCTACACTGACTAATGCCAGGATAGGGAGCTAAAAAAGTTTGGAACACAAAATTAAAAACTAATCTCATGCAAAAACAGTCAGCTTCACAAAATTTGTAGATTGAGATTAGTTATTCTACCACTGGATTCACGCATATTTCATTATCTTTCTAATTAACTGTGAGGGACACATGTAAGATATGAATTTTATAAAATTGCCTTTTCTACAAGTTACTTATAATTTATAAGATGATATTCTTCCTGATAACTAATGTTAACCTGACACTAAGTTCTAATTTGCCTAGCTATCTGAAACAGGATCTTAAAACATTTAAGTATTACCATAGGATTTTACTTTATATGAAGACTGCATTATCAATAGAAATAAAAATATAAGCATTACCCTGTGAAATCCAAAAGAAATAGTATTAGATCTGCTAAGCACAATTAACCAATCCATAAGTTGCTTTCAACTTCTATGATTCTGAGAACAAAGGATTTCAGAAGAATAAATCAAGCTTCCTGATAGAAACAGTTAGATAATCTGGATTAACGAAAAATCAGCAAATTTGAATTATAAAAATGTACACTTCTTACAATTAAGAGAAAATTTGAAGGTTAGATATCACCATTTGATTTTAAATATAGAGGGCCATATGACTTTTAACTGTAAAAGTCAACAGATATTTAAAAAAAAAGGAACGATGAAAGAGATTTTTAAAGTAGTGTCTTTAAAACTCCACTAAAAACAAAGGACATATCACAAAGAACTCCTTCAGTTCATGGGTACTATGTTGATTTGACATTTGGAATTCACGGTTTAAAATTACGATAGATTTAAAATGATGGGCCCTTGAGAATAATGCACCATTGGCATGTATGGAAAAGTTTGAAAATTATACTAGGAAAAACAATGTCAGGATGGTTAATCCTAAATTTACAATTTAGAAATGCCCTTCATGAAGTTATAAACCAACTGAATAAATACAAATAAATATATACATTTATAAGCTTCAAAATTTTTAATAGATGAGATGGAATTTTGCGTTCAAGAGATAATGAGAACATTTACCATTTCGTATAATAGTTGAATTTGCAAACACAAAGATAATTTCAAGGTTTTGGATAAGTTTTTATGAAATCAACAGAAGAAGCCTTAACTTGGTGGTACTCCATCATAAATAAGTTGAGAAAAATTACTTGGTATAAGTTCCACTTTATAATAAACTGGAACTTATACAAAGTAATTTTTCTCAACTTATTTAGTTTTTATGGAATTCCATACTTTTAATTCAAGTGAAATGGTAGGTCACGATTCTAGATGGTACAACTTGTAACACATTCACCATATTCTATTTAGTAAACATTCAATGATTATTTTAAATTTAAATCATAAAACATATTAATGAAACAATTACTTTTCTCCTGAGATATCAATAATATTAAATACCATCTTAATTAAAGTCACAATCACAGAGATATAAAAAATAAAAATCATTGATAATCATACTTTAACAAAGCAGTATCTCACTTTAAAAAGTATTTCAAAATCATAATTCAAGCAATGTTTATTTGATGTTGTCCATTAACTCCCATATAATCTTCATTCATGATTTTTAAGCAAAATAACTACTTAACTCATTTCTGTTGATTACACATTCATTAAATATCCAGCATTCATGTTTTTGTTAAAGGATTGATTCCAATTGCTATTTAATGTTTAAATGTTGTTAGTATGACAAAACTACCAAGTTCATGTCTTATTCTAACAATGAAACATTAAGGGTATCACACAGCAAATAGTACAAAAGTGTAAAAAATATACATTTAATTAAATCTACAGAAACAAAATTATGCACTTGGAAAAGTGTTCTTTTATGCATGGATAGTATTCATTGCAATTATAACGAAAAGTCAAGAGAAACCTTCCAAGTAAACATTTATAAATGAATGAAAATGTAGCATAAAGTTCAAATGAACAATCTCTCACCCCAAACTTTATGATACACACATATTCTGCAGTTCCCAAAAAATCAACTCGCTCATTAATTTGTTATTATATCACAAAAGTTTATCTGTAAAAAGCTTTAATGGGAGAAATTTAAGATTAGAATTTCTACGATAAAACTGTATAGTGAGGAGAGCTGAAAAAATAATGTGTAACAAAACTACCGACACAACCGAGAAACACTCTCAATCTATCAAAGCTGAAACAGTAGGAAATGCATGCATTTAGTTGCTTCCTCATGCTGACAGTAAAAAAAAACAATGTATGACTGTTACCACCAGACCACTTTTTTACGAGTGTCACATGAGCAATGACCACAATCGCCACTCCCACTCCAAACTTAAAGGCCACTGGAAAGACACAAAACCACTTAATTCATCAAAAGAATAAAAATAATAATTAATTAAAACCCTTAATTAATTCCTTAGCTCAAAGCACTGAAAAGTATCAGAAAACATTGCTTCAATAACTGATATTTGCCGATTGAAACGTTTACAGCTACCTTCTTAAACTGTTAAGCCTGATTATGTGTACAACTAAAAGAGTGTGTGAAAAATGACAAAAATCGGTGTTATATTAACATAAACTATAGTGTTGCCTAAGCAGAATATGTATGAATATATACAATTACGTTTGAATTGAGACAAAAATAATTTTTCACTGTCAACATAAACAGCAGCTTGCATTTCCCTCTGTTTGTTTGGAACAAAATGAACCAAATATAAAATACATAGAAAACAATTTATCATACACTCAAAAGATCAAAATTCAAAAGTACAATAATTCATTGACTTTTAATCCTTTACATATATAAAAATATAACCAATGTAATAATAAAAAAATTTCTTCCTAAATATTGTTCCATAATAATGCAACAATCAATTTCTCCATTACCTAAAACTATATTAGAATATTAACAGGAATTTCTGCATAAATATGCAACAAAAATATGCAGCAAAAATAATAAGCATTAATAAAAAAAATAATGGGTAGACTTTAACTAGAAGTAAATTCTGTCCAGTCCCCATATGCATAAACAAAGTAAGTTCCAAGTAAAAAATTACAAGAATATTTCAAATATAATTACTATAATAATAGGTACACAAAACAGTTGCGAGGAACAAAATTGGTTGGGTTGGCGATTGTGGCCAAAAAGTAACTCCAAATGCATTGAAAAGCAAAAACCATAAAAGTTATAATGAAAGCCAATTCGATTAATCTCTTGGATTACAAGTGATTTTTTCCCAATAGTTCATCTCACGCAAATGGCTACATTGACTATTCAAGATAATTTACGCAAGTACCATAAAAATAACTCATGAGATATCTCACAGTTACAGAACATAGACACTTATGCTTAGGTCCAAATCTATATATAATGTTTAAAGTTATACAGTATTCATTATTATGTACAATTTCAGATAAATGCCTGCATCCACATTATAGTTTTATAATCACCTTGTAATCCAATATAGGCTGTAATTAAAAAAAGCATCGCATAATGTTCTAGTAAATAAGTTTTAAAATTAGATTGTTAGTCTTCATAAAAGTTGGCATAACTTAATGATTAAGTATTAAAGTTGCATTTTAAATTTAAATATAAAAATATTTGTGGGAATGATACCTAGCCTATTTTTCTGAAACTTGCAAGTCATAGAATGCACAGGAGCGGAAAAATATTTGCTTTAATTATACATAACCAGCCCATTTATTGATGCTAAACTTATTCACCAATTATATTTAATTTTCTGTTAAGTGAAGTACAATTTCTCTACCTCAAGTACTGTGAGAATTTTTTACCATGTTCCAAATTCACTATAAAAGCTTAAAAATATCTATTTAGAAGAAAAATAAATACCTCTGGAGTAAAACTAACCCAAATTATGCTACAGTTCTTGCCTGCTTTATCCTAGTCGTTTCTTATAGTCAATAAGCTGTTATATGAATCCTCAAAACTCAAAATTTTTTAAGCAGAATAAATATACAGTGAAACCTCGATTTTAAACCATTGAAGGGACTGCCTAAAATAAATGTAAAATCAAGGAGTGTAAAATTGGTGAAATGAATATTATGTAACAAAGTAAAATGTGGGTTGCTTTATATCATAACTTTGGTAAAATATACATGTTTGAACACAATAACAATGAAACTGCAAATAAACTAACTTACAAAAAATTTTATTTCTTTAACCAGTCAAAAAGTTTGATACGTATTCCAAGATGTGCATCAAGTTAAGCTAAGATATTAATTTTATCACTTATTGTAAATACTTTGTTTTGTTTTATCCATATTTCAGGCCAAAAATTAATTAATGGATTGCCACATATATAAATAATGCCAAGCATCGTGAAGATGTTGTCAACTTCCTACTAAAATGACTGATACATAAATGGATTACCACGTTAGGAGTGCATGGGGTACATGAATGCACGGGTTACACGAGTAAATATGGTATATACAATGCCTAGCGTCATGTTGATATAAACTTCCTACAAAAACAAATGGCTGCAACTATGCAAGCATAACGGTGAGCAAGAAGTGTGTTCGTTTATTCGATTGGCCGATAAATGTATTGCCACGTGGGGTTGCAAACATTTCTTATGTAAACATATGGCTACTTAAACATGAGTTACGACTAAAACTATTGAATAAAGCCTATTTTTAAATGCGAATACGAACGGAACACCACTGGTGCTTCTTCGCATTTTCCAAAATAGAAAATTGAAAACTTAAAATCGGGTGAATATCTGTTGTCAGGACACGAAAAATGCGATGCAGATTCGGGAGAAATGTAAATTTGAGGAAACGTAAAATTGGATGAAATTTTACATTGTTCTTATGAGCATTTGGCCGGGACCAAACAAAAATTGTGCAAAATCAGAAAAAACGTAAAATCGGAGAGTGCAGAATCGAGGTTTCACTGTATAAATACAGAGATTTTCTATAGTGTACTCTCCTTTGGACTTTCAATTGAATGCTACTGAATTAACTACGTTATCACTGAAATGTATGATTTCATTAATCTAGATATGATATTCAATCCTACCTTAAAGCTTCAAAAAATCTGATGTGACTAACACATGACTTTCTCCATATAGAGTAATGAATATGATTACTCTTGATGTCAGCGTTCTCATAAATATTTATCAGTGACTACACCTGAGAAAAATTTTAAAATATTTTCAAGTCTTTATTTAAAAAAAAGTAAATTAAATTGTTAGCTGTTTCTATCCACAATTAGAAAGTTCTATCAAGCCACGGAAACAATGGTATCACTTACTTTATGTTCATAGGAAATAAACATTGAAAATGAGGATAGTGAATATGTGGGAAAAAATGAAAAATAATTCAGAAGGATGCAATCTCGAACGCAGGACCTCGACATTTACAGCTGAACGCTCTACACACCCTGCAACCACCGCTTGTTAAGAATTGAGTTACCGTGTATGGTACTCAAGCAGTGGCTCGGGAAATATTAACTTATTTTTATTAATAACATAAAAACATTTCAGTATTGGCCCCGATATATATCTATGTATGTTCATCGGACGTCATGGACATTATATCTACGAAGTTTCAACCAAATCGGTTTGGGATCAGTATTGCCTTCCCCTCGTTAGCAACGTATTTAACGTACATTTAGAAGAAACATCAAAATATCTCTTAGACCAGTGGTTCTCAACCTTTTTCCTCTTGCATCTCACCTACCCCTTTTTCAAGAAACTCCGGTCTCACCACGATATAAAGAAAAACCTCCCTTTTTCTAATAAATGTATTTCTACGTTTATGAGCATATAAGTAGTACATTAATAATTGGTGGGCACAAGGGAGAAGATCAAAATAAAAAAGATTTAGGTACTTGGTAATTCCACAAAAATTTATTTATATTTTTAAATTAATTTTTGTGGAATTACCAAGTAAATCTTTTTTATTTCGACAATATGAAGAAATTCCATCAAGTTACGCCTGAGACTGTTAACTAGGTATATAAAGGAGAAGGTGCCAGAAAGTATAACTGACCGGGGTGCCAAAAATGTCTTCAGTCGGCTCTGGTTCCACCTAGATGGCTTTCATGTCCCACCGGTTGAGAAACACTGTCTTAGACTATCTGCTTTATGAAAAATGTTTCAAACAAAACTTGTAGCAAATTTAGTTCTCTACAACATTTATTATATCAAACATTTTCGAAAATTGAGTTTTAAAGGAGATATTCGAAAGAAATGGAAAAACAACAAGCATAAACATCAACTTCTGGGTGACCTATATTGTCCAAAAACTAATAAACTCATGCACCTATTACGAAAATATTATATTTAAAATTTGGTACTGAAATGACAAATACTTTTTGAGTTAGAGCACCCACAAAACATAATAAAAGGCTGTCCAAAAAGAAGTGGGGTAGTCAGACAAATATAATGGGGGAGGAGTTGGTAACTGTTACGTCACAACAATGCAATATAAAAATAAAGCTTAACAAATTGTATGTTTAGCTGTTGCCATATTTAACCAATTGTAAGCTGACCCCCACTTTTCACAATGGCACGCAAGGAAAATTCCATGTTGAGTGCACAGACGTTCTGGTTTTCTGGGATTTGTCGCAAAAAAAATACCGAGAAGTATGAAGGTCCCAATTTTTTTCAATTCGTAAATAAAAAAAAAGGTATCAACTAAAATTACAACAACACAAATTACGTTATATTCAAGCATTCAATACAATTTTTACTAAAATGTAATTTGTCCCGATTATGTCCCAGATTTTTAATCTTGGAACAAAAATATCCATTTCCCTCTTAGTCTTCTCCAATGTCTCACATTCAACTCATCAATCCAGTAGCACCATTACCATTGTGCTGCAAGATTTGATGTTTGTTTCGCATATGCTATCACTTTTCTCTTAAAGTCCGCAGAATAATGCGTTTGTCCCATTATGGGATTATTAAGAAAACTGAAAAACTCGCCAAAGTAAATGAGAAAAATTTACGCTTGCAAAAGCATGAGGAAATGGTGGTTGGCTAGGGGAATCCTGGGATTGTGCACACACTAGAGATGGCTCGGGAGTGAATTTATAGGAAACATTTATTTTGATTTTTAAGACCCGATTCTAAGCAGAGTGGCAATTTTTAAAGACGTAAAAAGGTAAAAAAATGGTTGACTTATAATTGATTAAATACGGTAATTCATTTAATTCAGTTTTTGTTTATTTTTAAAATGTTGATACTCATGTGAAGTTCAGTATCAGTATTTTTGCATCGTTGTTCACTACTTATATAAAAAATACATTTTTTTCTAAACTGTATTATACATGCAGAGAGACAGAAAAGAGCGCACATATAAAACTGAATTAAAATACTGCACACTCAAATGATGACTGTTCGAAGGTAAATCAAACCAATGAATTACTTGTTTTACAAGGAGAAAGTTTGGCTGACGTGATAAATTTAGAGGATGGTTGGAAAAGATGTAAGTTTATAAAAGCACTTATAACATCATTTATGAAGAAATCTAAAAATTACCTACCTACAGTGAAACCTCGATTCTGCACTCTCCGATTTTACGTTTTTTCCGATTTTGTGCACTTTTTGTCTGGTCCCGGCCAAATGCTCATAAGAACAATGTAAAATTTCATCCAATTTTATGTTTCCTCGAATTTACATTTCCCCCGAATCTGCATCGCATTTTTCGTGTTCTGACAACGGATATTCACCCGATTTTAAGTTTTCAATTTTCTATTTCGGAAAATGCGAAGAAGTATCGGCGGTGTTCCGTTCGTATTCGAGGTTAAAAATAGGCTTTATTCAATAGTTTTAGTCGTAACTTTGTCAAACTCATGTTTAAATAGGCATATGTTTACATAAGAAATGTTTGCAACCCCACGTGGCAATACATTTCTCGGCCAATCGAATAAACGAACACACTTCTTGCTCACCGTTACGCTTGCGTAGTTGCAGCCATTTGTTTTTGTAGGAATTTCATATAAACACGACGCTAGACGTTGTATATACCGTATTTACTCATGTATATAACCCGCGCACTCCTATTTTTGGGTCGGTTCGGAGGGGAAAAAATAATTTGAGCCAGAATAAGTTTTTTTTTTAAGTCACCGATTCGCACTCCCTGTAACAAGTTCCGCTCAGGTTAAGCATTTTCTCCCTTCTACGTGACGCAATTTATTGGATGATCTCTTTATGACGATACTAGCAGAAATATCCTCATCGATAGTCCTCTTTTGTTAACCCATTAAATGTTTTTGTTGTAATATTACGCAACTTCGTCCCCACTTCACTGTTTTTGACGTAACATAACGCATCGATGCGGAGTTTCACGAACTATTTGTTCATCTATGAACGGGAACTTCCCTACGCGGATGGCGAGTTTTTTCGCGTATCGTCTCTTGAGTAAATATTGGAAGGTTAGGAACAAACAAGTCCAAACACTTGAGAGATGGAGATTTCCCCCTTCCTTTCGAATGATGAAATCTTTCATTCGCAGCATAACTTCACCACTCCGAATTCCTTGAAGTGGATGTGGGAAAAGGACCAAACTTGAACCTACCTATTCTCAAGTCGGAAAACCCTATAGTTATCAGTTGGTAGGCGTATTCTTTCCGCCTACTTTTGCGAGTTTTTGCCTGCAATGCGGGCATAACTTACACGTTTGCTTGGTCGAATAAATACGCGTATACTTCGTAGAATTCGACGTCTTTTACGAATATAAACGTAGACGCAAGCATATTGCAGAGAATTTACTATCGATACAATTTATATACCCTGTACAGAAATCCTCGTGTAAGACGCGCACCCCCCTTTTCCCCGGCGTTTCGGGGAAAAAATGTGCGCGGGGTACACGAATAAATACGGTTAACGCGTTAATCCATTTATGTATCGGTCATTTTAGTGGGAAGTCGACGACATCTACACGACGCTTGGCGTTTTTTATAAACGGGGCAATCCATTAATTAATTTTTGGCATGAAATATGGATAATAAAGCAAAACGGAAAGCATTTACGATGTGATAAAATTAATATCTTAGCTCAACTTGATGCGCATGTTGAACACACCAAACTTTTTGACTGGTTAAAGAAATAAAATGTTATATAAGTTAGTTTATTTGCAAGTTCATTGTTATTGTGTTCAAATATGTATATTTTACCAAAATTACGATATAAAGCAACCCACATTTTACTTTATGTTACATAATCTTCATTTCCCCGATTTTACACCTTCCTCGATTTTACGTTTATTTCAGGCGGTCCCTTCAATGGTGTAAAATCGAGGTTTCACTGTAATTAGATTAAGTTAAACAAACTACTATCAAACACCAACAATGCAATCACCTAAAACTTGAATGCAAATTAAATTGAAACAAAATTGTTATATTTGATCTCCGTGTAACTTTTACAACTCAAATTTCTATTAACTGAATTTTCAATGGTATGAGATTTTTTCCTTATTAGTCTCCACATACATTAAAATGAAGGTTTTTAAGATGATGTCTCAATAGACTGAATTTATTTTCTCTCTCCTCAAAGCTTGAGTTATCAAGAGTTTGACTGTATTTATGTGAAATATGTTCTCAACTTCTGCTTAATCAAACTCAATGTAATATTTTATACTCAGCTCATATAAATAATCTTATTTAAATAAATTTGTAATTTTTATTGTGTTAACAGAGAACCAAGCTTCAGATAAATAATTTATCATCATGCACTAATAAATATGATTCCACATTAATGATATCTTTTTTACAAATGAAAATGTAACTATATCATAGTGAACAACACCTTATTGTAAACTGAATACAAAATGCATGCATATGTACTCATTATCTTTGTATCATATTTTATCTTTTTCTAAAACCTATCCTAAAATACAGCAACTTTTACTTCACAAAACACTGCAAGCTTCTATAAAGGAAACTCACTAATTCCTGTATTATAATAACGTTGAAAATTGAAAAGTGTGGTATGTGACCAAATATTAATACATTTACACAGAATTAAATATTAAATAAGTAGAGACAAATTAGTACTTTAAAAGCAGCATGTAGAACCTTCACATATAAAACAATTTCTCATTTCTTGAAAAAATTTTCACTTTCAGAGGAAAATAAATAAATGTCATTCTTACTTCCAGAGCTCTCTTCCTCAACTTCGTTCTCATCTCCTTCCTCTTCAGTTTCACCTTCCTCCTCCGTTTCACCTTCTCCTGTTTCTATGCCCTCGTCTTCTTCATCATCTTCCTCCTTCATATAAGGAATGACAAGAAGAAAGGCCAACGAATCAAATTAATTAATAGAAAAATTGCAATTGATTACCAATGACAGTGGATACTTTGTAGCTATAATTTACATTTAGTTTGCTTAACAGAGTCATATCTAAAGCAGTTACATTTTGATTAAAAGATACAAGGCAGATAGTGTATCTCCAACAGCTCTTTTATGGTTCGATTTCATGTTTTTGAAAGATGTACATGATTAACCAACAATTTTTAAAAAAATATTAGCCAGTAAAAAGGAAAGACACCATTAACCCTTATTGTCTATCAGTACATTTAAATGGATACCAAATGTAGGCGCTCACAGCTGTGCATACCTTTAAACATACATTATATGCCGAGTCTGTTTATAGAAATTCATATGTCTATGTGGAATGATGTGATGTCCTGAGATATGGTAATTTATAAAAACAAACAACATTTAAACATCCCAACTAAATCGGCTGTAAGATAGAGTGGAAGGAATTTAAATGCCATAAGATAAGGGTCAACATCAGGGGTGCACAACATATAGCCTGCCGACATTTTGTGTGACCAGATTGAAGCAGGGAATAACTCAGTTGACCCATTCCTTTTATATCAAAAATACAATTAACATTTGTAAGTAAATTATATTTGTTTGTCACAATTTTTGTCACATAAAAATTGCAAGTAAAATTTGTTATGGTAATTAACAAATCCACAATAGTATACTTCAATTTTTACTATGGACAAACTTTTCACAATGTGACCTGCTTAGGTCCAATCATGGTCGATTCTGGCCCATGTCAACTTTTGAGTTGTATACCCCTGGTTATCATCAACATTTAAGGCAAAATTGTTCTAATTGTAAGATGTTAAAACTAGAAACTCAACAAGTGAAAATGACCTTGGTTAAGCATGAGTTGATAGCTAGTTTTTCATGAAATATACAGGAATGTACAATAGAAGAAAACTAATGTATCTTCATTTATGAATCATAAAGGGAATTTTCAAGAGATGTCAATAATTTCTTTCTGGGAAGAATGTTAAAATTATAAATGACTACTTGCTCCCACTATTCCAGAGAATTTGTTTTCTACTTGTGTAAGTTTGCCAAATGAATTTTAGGAGCACTGGAATGATTCCACATACTGGCATGTTCATTTGAACATGCTTAGCGGATGGGCACAGAACTTTAGCAATGCCAAACAGCATTGCTCAGTACATAAGGGTTAAATTTGAAGCACTTATTTTTTATAAACATTTACACTAGTAATGTAATAATTACATGAGTGGCTTTCTTTGCTGGGGCCTAAATAAATTCAAGCATAAATTTTAAAGTTTAAAGAATTTTAAAGTAACTCCATGCAATGCAAAATAATAAAAAAATTTCAACAACAAAAACAGTTCTGTTCTGATAGCAATGTGAAAACAGGAATAGCAACAAAAATAAAATGAACAATAAAACAAAAATTATTCGCTAAAAATAGTCAAATGTTGACTGAACGTAGTTTGTTCCAGCAATAATTAATTTTTGTGAATGAGCATAAAAATATATTAATGAGAAAAAGCAAGCATTTGTTACCTTTTTCAAAGGAAGCTTTCCACTGTTGAGGCTTGGAGATTTTTCTATCCCTTTCTGCACATTTGAGGCAAATTTCTGGGAGGAATCAACTTTAATCTCATTGCCTGGCAGCGAGGTATCAACTTTTCCTACTTTATCATTAACAGTAGGCTCTCTGACAACATTGGCTGAAGCATCTGGTTTTATCTTAGAACCACTAATTTCCCCGGTTTCTTTGTTTTTTAAATGGGAAGTTTCTCCCGAAGCCATTACAGAATCGTCCTGCGTGTGTGATTTTTCAGCAGGCTTTTGGCTTGGGATTTTTTGGGAGTCCACAACAGAGTTTTTAATATTGGGTAAAGGTACATCTTTTTCTCCTTGTTTAACCTCAATTTTTCCTCCCTCAGGTTGTCTTGACAATCCTTCAACTTTCTGTTCAACTTTCCCTGAATGAGATGATACAGGTGCTTCATCTGCTTTTGAACTCACTTTAATTGTTTCTTCGTTTTTCTGTGATTTTTTCACCTCTTCAAAACTTTCCTTCACCAAATTTCCTGAGAATTCATCACCTTTCTGTTTTACAACTTTTTCCGATACTTGAATGGGTTTTGGCACTTGAACTTTTTGTTCAACCTTATCTAAATGAGAAGGATCAGATGGTTTTGACTGCACTCTATCTTCTTCCCTAGGTAGTGATTTTTTCACCTTTCCTGTCTCTTCAAAATTCTTCACAAGTTTTTCTGAAGTTTTGTCACCTGAGTTACTCTCATCTTGCAAAGAATGTTGGGTTGTTTTTGGTTGTAATTTGTCTTCTTGGGAGGGCAAATCAATTCTTTGAAGTTTTTCTTCGCTGTCAACTAAATTCTGTTCTACATTACCTTTTCTTATTTCGTTCTGTTCAGCCTTTAATCTAGATGACGCACTTAATTTGAATTCATCGTCAAATCTGTCGTCTAACACAGGACTTTTTTTGATTTGCTCATCTGAAGATTTCGGAGGCATTTCCTTCAAAGTGCTTTCTGGGGCCGAAGAAGATGGATCTGGCTTTACAGATGCTTCAGTCTTTTGCTCTTGTACAGGCAATACTTTCTTTTCTGGAGTCTTTTCAATAACCTCATTTTCAACTAACTTTTTCTTCAGTTTCTCTGGAGTGGTTCCCTCCTGGAGCGTCTTCTCCTTCATCTTTTCATTTGTTAAAGGCACATCTTTTTTCATTGGTGGCTCTTGCAAGGGTCCTTCATTAATAATTTTCTTATGTTTCAATTCGTCTTTTTCAATTTTGCTACCAACTTTCAGAACAGTCTGCTCTGAAAAAACAAGCTCCTCTGGTTTTTGTATCTGTTCTTCCGTCGTCTTTTCAGAAGTTTCTTGTGTAATAGGCACAGTTGGCTTTTCAATTTGTATTTCTTCTTTCAATGTAGTCTTTTTGGTAGTGTCTTGAGTAATAGGCACAGGTGGCTCTTTTTTTTGTGTTTCTTTTCGCAATGTCTTCTTTTCAGAAGCGTCTTGAGTAATAGGTGCAGGCAACTCTTTTGTTTGAATGATTTCGTCTTTTATGCTTTCGACTTTCATTTTCTCAGATGCCTTATCCTTTTGTATTTCATTAACAGAAATTTTGGATTCTTCTTCTAATTTTTTAGATACCTCTGGATGAGATGGTATTTCAGCAGAAACTTCAACAGGAAGTTCCTGCTTATCTGATTTGAAATGGCTAGGTGTCCCTTGTGGAGAAATACCTTCACTCTGTAAAGAACTTTGGGTATCTTTATTGTCTAACTGAATTTCTGGCTTGTCTGCATATTTCTCAGGAGGTGATTTTTTAGGAATATCGGCTGATGGTTCCACAGTTGGTTTCTGAATTGTTTCAGATTCAGGTTTAACTAAATTTTCTTTCAGCTCAATAAATTCCTCTACAAGTTTGTCGGATAATTTCAAATGTTCTTTTTCCATAGTGTCTATCTTCAAATACCTCGCTGCATCAGGTAAGGTTGATAAGTGCTCTTTTTGTTGTCCCTTTACCAAGCAAAAAGAAATTAGTCAAGGATTAATTCACACAAATCAATAAGCAAAACTACAAAATTAGAACATGATATTCCACAAAAAATTGTAAAACTGGTCATCTCTTAAAGTTTGTGTTAAACATGCACAATATTTTTAAAGGCAATAATTAAAAAAATTAAGGTGAAAATTAAAATTAAAATGGCACAAAAAATTAATTGAAAAAATTTCAAATGAAAAATGTCTGAATTATCATGCAAATGAAAATGATCATTATAAGTATGTAAATTTAATAGTTTCAGTCTAAGTCGACAAACAAAATTTTCAAAAAGAAGAGTTATTTTCATAAAAATAATCAACAACTACAAAAATGTTTCCAGTGCATGCATGAAAATAAATTGTCTGCATAAAACATTACTCTCTCTGTGTCAGATGTCTTCATCATGAAGTAAAATATTTTAAATTACTATTGGCAATGGAAAAACAATCTCTAAAGCATCTCCCTAAGCTAAATTTCTTTAGAAAATATTTATATTTCATTAAAAAATAAGTGCATGTTAATGAAAGAGCAAGTTACTTGTTCAAGAATTTTTCTTCCAAAATAACAGAGTAACAATAGCAAAAATGGGAAAGCATTACAAAAATATATCAATAATGGCATAAAAGAAAAATAACACCATGCAGTACACAATGTTCAATAACACATCGGGTGCATGCACTTAACAATCCCAAACCATTAAAGGTTAAATTTTTTAAATGTAAAATGATGATAAATAATTAGTTAACAGAAGTTTAAAAGTTAGATGGATCTATATCATCAGAGTAAAAATGCCAGAGTATCTGTTTAAATAGGAATTAAAGAATCAACTGTAAAAACTGGGGAATTTTCAGAGAACAAAACATTAGTATGAGTTCATTTCAACTCAACATTAACATTTCGAGTAGTTCTTTCAAAGGGTTAATTACCTGGCTCGCATCGGCTTCCTCACCATCATCTTCTTCTTCTTCTCCATCATCCTTCTCTTCTTCCTCCACTTCAGCACTTACTTCCTCCTCCTTTCCTTCCTCATCATCATCGTCTTCATCTTTTATTCCTTCGTCTTCATCTTCCTCTTTGCTTTCCTCCTCTTCCTCCTTGCTTCCCTCATCTTCCTCCTTGCTTCCCTCATCTTCTTCAGCCTCTACATCTCTCTCACTCTCGTCTTCCTCGCTCTCTGTTACACCAGGAATGCCTCGACTAAGTAAGTCTTCAAGATTGTCATCCTCTTCCCCATGATCCTCTTCCGACTCTTCTACCCCCCCTTCCTCCTCTGCTGAATGCTCTGACAGCCAAAAGAAGACACGATTACAATATTTAATATTATGCACTTTTCATAAAGAATTCTATAGAAATTTCACCATCTAACACAAGAGGCTTTCAACCTTTTTCCATTCACCAATTACGACTAGAAAATAAAATAATCATAGACCATCCCCAATCACATTGTTGGGAATTATTATGCTTATTGTCTGTTTCCAGCTAATAATCCTTTTAAACAGTGTGTGACCCCTCCTTCATCACAACCACTGACAGCTTTTAACTTCATGAATTTAATCACTATACTACTTACAGCAAGTTTAAGAAATCGTAGGTTGAAAACCTATACACACATAAATTTAACTAATGAAATAACATAATGTATGATTTTCAATAAAAATAAAGGGGTGATTAGTGTCTCTACCTCCTAATGCATAGGTTGCGAGGTCAAATCAGAGCCAACTAGGAAAATCGTAAGGCCCGGTGCAAAGTGTGAAAAATTTTTAATAGTAAATTTTAATAACTAAGGCAATCTCTCTCTATGACACTTGGGTATTTTTCAGGTTTTTTTAAAAATGCATGTATGTACTTTATAAGTAAGACATACACTTTTTAAGAGAGCGTGTGGCTTGGTGCAGCTGCATCGTTTACAGCATCATCAAGCCAGCTCTTGGTTAAATTCTGTTGATGGCATGGTCTTATATGTACATATTTGTTATAGTTGTTGGGCTCATTGTAAAAAGGCCATAAAGTGCTGTTAATAAGCTATTTAAAATAAATAAATACACAAAACATTCCTAATTTGTTTCATATATGTGAGAAGATGCATAATAAAGATAAAAAATAATGCATTCTTATACAGTTAAATCTACCAAATTTGGTATCCTTGTGAGACAAAGTTGTCTTTATTGAAATTTCCTTAATGTAAGAAATCTATGCTAACAATATATATATATCAGTTTTGGAATACAAAATTATTTCTAGCATAACAAATACTGTATTGTCAGAACTGGAGACAGTGAATGATGTAAATTAAATGTTAAATAATAAATAAAGGTAGATTTATCATTTAAAATTTTATTTTTCCATTAAATCTTCGTTTTTGGTATTGAAAATCATTGACCAGGGTAATGCTCTAACTTTACATAGTTATGGATAAGGGTGAGGCGAAATATGAATTGTCTGCTAAATTTTTAAAAAAGCTGGTTTTGGGAATGCCAGAATTGAGAGATTATACAGTAAAAAGAGAACAATTTTTTTGAAAATGTTTATTGCCATGGAAGTTCGAAAGGGAATAACCACACTTATGTATATGGAGAGTCATAAGGCATAAAGAAATAAAGTGAAACATTTAGGATCACAACGAGATAAAAATGGTGAGGCAAAACAAAAGAATGAGATAGCAGAGAAAAATTTATAAATTCAATATGACAGCACCATTAAAGCTCACGCAAGGACAATTTTTAAACAAAAGAGTATCAACACTGTAACTCAGTCGCATGTTCAACATCACTGCATCAACAGCAAATGATGGATGTAATTGGTGAAAACAATGCATGAGTGCAAATGTCTTACAAAAATTATTCTTGCTGAATTTATAATTGTCACTACATTTTCTCTGGACTACATGGAAGGATTTTTTATTGCTAAATAAATATTATCCAATATGTGAGAATAACAAAAATAAATTTCAATGGATTTTTATGAACAAAAAGTTCATCTTTCCCATTTTCATTAAATTGTAAAGGTCTACTAAGCAACTGTATTCTATCAAAAGCTATACAGCAGAATTCCATTTATCCATCATCATGTAATACAGCACTTCCATTGATCCAGCATACTTAGTTGCCAGGCAGCTCATAATGTAGTAACAGTATTTCCAAGCCTAAGACACATTTTTCTTGAAAAACATTATCTAAAATCAACCTGTGTCCAACAGGCAAAGGGTACTCCAGTTTTATAAAAATAATATGATATAGTGAAGATGCAGATAGACATAGAATTCCATGAATATGAGGGAAAAAGAAAGAATCCCTAAGCCTATACCGACATTGTTTTATAAAACTAACGATAAGTATTTCAGTTATAAAATAACCATCTTCACGGTAAAGGAAGAAGATGGTCACATTGTAACAGAGGTACTTATTGATAGTTTTGTATACTGTTTATATTGGCTTAGCAGCCTATACGCCTAATTACCTAATACATTTTCATTCATAAATCGTATACATATATACATTGCTTTTCAGGTTCTTTCCCTGTCCAGTTATTTCCCATACTGGCAGTATATCATAAATTTGTGTTTTCTTGATGCAAGTTACACATTTAATGAAGTATTAGTTGACCATTTGTGCTTTTGGGCTAAAGTGAAGATTGATAAGAAAACAGGAGTATTAAAGACTGCAGCAGCAGTGCAAATACGATGACTGAATTTTGGTACTTACATATTATCTCCTGAACCCTTCGCAGGACCTGGTACTTACGTATTATCCCCATGCTATACTTAGGTGCAACATTGACAGAAACTGATTGGCCAGTCTCGACATTTATAAACCCAATCACCGGACAGCGGGGAGGGATACTTTGGTTCCGGGCGAGGCGAAGGGCACGGTAGCGCCCAGAGACGACTACCCATTAAAACAAAGCGAGCCAAAGGCTCGTCAATATATCCTTTCAATGTTATATCCTCTAAAAAAAAAATGGAGAGGATATTGGTGAGCCTTCGGTTCGCTTTGTTTTAATGGGTAGTCGTCTCTGGGTGCTACCGCGCCCTTCGCCTCACCCGGAACCAAAGTATCCCTCCCCGTTGTCCGATGATTGGGTTTGTAAATGTCGAGACCGGCCAATCAGTTTCTGTTAATGTTGTTTTGAAAACAAAATATCATAAATCCAACAATATGTTGTTATTCTGTTAATATTTTTATGGCATAGGGATAATACGTAAGTAAGATAATACCAAAGTAAGGTCCTGGAGATAATAATAAAGTACCTGAATTTTTAATGAGAAATGTGAGGTATGTATTGAACATAGTATCCAACATGTTACACTGTAAACAAATTACATGTGCAAGTATTTTTAAGCATTTTTGATTCAGTTCTGTGTTAAATGTTTTAATTACTTTATAATGATGTAAATAATAGCCCTTCTTCTAGCCAGTAAATGAAAAAGCAAGTTTTATTAATGTTATCACAAAAAGTCAATATCTGTAATAATTTAGCTTGTGGAGTTAGTTGTAATGCTATAACGGCCACATCTAATATCAGGTCTTCTACAATAAAAGTAATCACAGTATTTTTTTACATTTCAAAGCATATCAGTAATTATAAATGGAATGCAGGCACAGTATAGTTTGTTTTGTAATTAGTATTTAGTGATTTTCTTTTATTAAAAACTAAAAAATATAATGTAGTTAGTATTAAATATTGTGCTAATTATACCTCATTCTGGAATGGTCATTACTAAACAACACAGATAGCCTACATTATAGGCATAGATCTCAACCGGCATCTCTATGAGACAGAACATACCAGATAAAAGGAATTCTACTGTATACCAAATCTTATAACTTAAAGCAATCAGCACCTCCATTGAAAAAAGAATTAAATTCAAATGATTTAAAAAGATAGAAGTAAATAAATTACAAAAATATATCTATCATAAAGAATTTTAAAAAATATATAAAAACAAAAGATTAATCAACATTAATTGAATATTGGAAGAATCAATAACCTAAGTACATTATAATTTTTTAAAAAGTGCAAAAAATGAATAGAAGGAAATAACATGTCATACTTTTGACCTACTTCCTTCTGATTGACAGATAAGTTATGAAGCTGTATAAAATCCATGCATTACTCACCATCATGATCCTCTTCTTCTGCCTCTTCATCCTCACTCACATCATGTTTTTCAGGTGTTTCATCAACCCACCCAGCAAACAGACTTCCAAAACGTGACTCTTCTGTTGGGATGTCCACTACAAAAAAAGAAACATATTCATCTGATTATAAAAGTTCCTGCAGGTAAGGATTTTTTCAAGAGGGATTCAAACCGTTTTAATTTAAGCAGTTGAATGCTAAGCTATATGGCAGGGGTCGGCAATCTTTTATAAGCAGCATGCCAAGTTTACTCCATTCAGGGTCTCGCATACCAGCAATAAATTTAAAAACTCAAATTGTCTAAATTTAAAATGAATAAAAGTTTTTAAAATGTTTTTAATACATAAAATAAAAAATTAAATAATGTTAAAGAAAATATTTTAATGTAACGAATGCAAGATGAACATACCAATTTAGTGAGATCCTTGCTCTTGCATTTTCTTACTGAATTTTCCTATTTTGGGTACGTAACTGGATACTGGATAAGCTGCACACAGGCTTCTGAGTGATCAGTTATTAGTTGACAACGAGATGAGCATGGGACTCTGTTCATCTGCGAAAATACCTGTTCACACAGTTAAGTGGATCTAAATGCTGAAAGCACTGCAAATGCTACTTTCTTCATGCAATTAAATTTTGCAGGGAGGGGCATCAAGTATTTTAGTATAGATGCCCCATGATCTTCCACAGGACCTTCAAGAACACTCCGCAGATCTCTAAACTTTGACACCCACAAATCCGAACTAATTAAATCTTTTAACTGCATTTCAAAATCTTCAACACCCATCCATTGAAATAAAGAAATCCAAATCGCTCTCTTTGAAGTGGTCAGGTTTAATTAGGAAATAAAACATTGGCACAAATCGCTGGAAGTCTTGAAATCTGCTTGTAAATTCGGATTCCATCGCTCGCATATAGGTTCCCATTTCATCGGCGCTAATCTCACAATGTGTCGGCAACTCTTTGAGATATTGGAAGTAGCAAAATGTCGAGGCACAAATGTCCCATGAAAAAACAGCTAATTTTGTCGCAAATGTCTTCCATGTTTGAAAAAGGTCAAGAAGCGTTTGCCCAGCACCTTGGAGATGAAGATTAAAATCGTTAACATGAGCTGTGACGTCAATTAAAAACATGAGTTTCAACAATCATTTATCACCATCCAATTCTGGGTAATTTTCACCTTTTTCCACCAAGAAATACTTGATTGGCTGTAAACAATTCACAAATCGCAGTAAAACCTTCTCACGACATATCCACCGTACGTTGCTGTGAAGTGGAATGCTGTTGTAAACACTGTCCATTTCTTCTAACAATACTCTAAACTCTCTGTGAGTCAAAGCTGATTGAGCAACCAGAAAATTTACAATCTGCACTACTACATTCATGACACCCTTTAGCTCGGAATTATAAATCTTTGCGCAGAGATTTTCTTGATGGATCATGCAGTGAAATTTGACTACCGGGTAACCAATTTCATCTTCAAGTAGTTTCATAATTCCCATCTGTTTTCCAACCATGGCAGGAGCAGCATCTAATGTCATGGAAAACATTTTCTTAAGTAGATTAAAAGCATCCAAAAAGCTTCCACAATATCTTCCCCCTTAGTTGTGTCATGCAGCGGTTTTATTCAACAAAGCTCTTTGTTTTGATTGGAACTACAATATCTCACAATTATCGATAGACATGGAATGTCATTTATATCTGCACTCTCACTTAGGGAAATGCTGAAGACTGCTGTTTCTTTTAATTCAGTTGTTAGCCGACTGTAAACATTTTCTGCTAATTCGAAAATACGTCTCTCAATTGTTCTCACAGAGGCAGGTAGACTTCTTATTCTAAATACTGCATCCCTAATAGGGAAATCATTAAATAAAACTTCTAAACAGCTTAGGAAAGCCTTCACGTAGTTTCCATCTGTATACGGCTTTCCGTTTTTTGCAATGTGATGGGCAGTTCTAAAACTCCCTTCTGTAGCATGATTTTTATTCACATTTAGGCAATGAAAAAAACTCCCTTGCTTTTGAAATTCTGCTACAGCTTTTTTAATTGCTTCATTCTTGTCCGCTTCGTCAGAGAATGAATTATCATGTTTTGTTTGAAAATGATGACTAACACTTGATGTGCAACACAAACAGCACGATCTTTGATTTAACAAATCCAAAAATATCCGTCCAAGAAGAATTAAAAGAACAAACGTCTAGCTTTGCTTTCTTAGGATTTGGCATTTTGAAATATGAACTCTCCTATTTACTTAATAAAAAATAAAAATATTTACGGTACTTCGCGATGTGAGAATGTTCACAATCACTCACGAGATGCCTGTCACTGGCTTTTCTCTTTCACACATCTAAGGATATTCGATCATCCTTGCATAATTAAGGTGACCAGATTTCCGATCAGCTAAACTGAGACAAACTCTGTTTGCCCCTGGAGTACAGGCAATTTACCATCGAATCACCTCGTCTTACAGAGTTCTACACGACTTCACTTCTCCTCACAGGTGCTATTTCCTGCTGCTACATACTTAAAGAGATTAGGGTTTAATCTCACCCTCCCCCTTCCTGTAGATCCTCCATTGATTGGAGGTGTAGTAGGGGTGTGTAGTCTAGATAGGTGGTCAATGCACTACATTCCCTCGCGATAAATAAAGAAGCAAATATTAAATCAATAGTAGTATAGAAGAAATCAAAGATAAAGAAGGAAAAGGGATGTTTAATTAATTACGATGTTTTTTAATTGCATTTTTAATTGAGATTTTATTTACTGGACATCAAAAACTTGTTACATCCAATTGAATTTCACAAAACTCATGCTTTAATTATTATACTTTTCAGATGAAAGAATTTTTTTAAGAAAAATTTTATTCTTGGACACTATAAAAAAATGACAACTTTCATCTTTAGAATTCACTCTTATCGAAATTATTGCTTTTACCGTATCCACTTTCATAAGGCTTTTTTCTTCTGACCAAACACTGATCATGATACTAAAGACACGTTCAATATCGCTATTAGATCCTGGTATGCAAAAAGCAAACTCGACAATTAACTTCATGAACTGACAAGGGATCAAGTTTTCATGAAAATGTTTAAAAATGTCCTTCCATTTATCACTTGGAGAACTCTTTTTCCACTCATCTATCTCGAATTTTTCTTCTAAGAAAGTCTAGAAATTTCAGTAAAGAGAGACTCTTCATCTATGGAAGACACTTGATGTACTGCAATATTCAGATATTTATCCACTAAGTTCACTGATTTCAAAACATCTTCCCACGTTGGAGTTGCATTAAGTAAGGTCCATCTAAATAATTCAATGCAGTCTGGAAGAAAATATCGACTGTCTTATAGAATGTCTCAGACATTAATTCACCTTCATCTTTGAGTGATTCAACCATCGTTGACACCTTCATTCCAACAAACTTGGCTTCTCTTCTTTCTATCGGCTGATTTCTCAAATCAGCCAGGGCAGTAGATATTTCCGTTAACGAAATATTCTTCTCTTCAATTTTTAAGACAGTGTCATTAAATAATTCCAATTGAATCAGTAAAAAGTGTAACCATAATTCGGATGTAGCATCTTCAAAAAATTTGCAAATAACAGCTGGGCATGCGTTTTCGGAGAGAAAAAAGGCACATAAACCAGGATATATGTCAATTATTTTTTTGATTGCTGGTAATAGTACCAACCAACGTGTACTGCTATATCCAAGTAGCTTCTTATATTATATTTGAGCAAACAAACAAAATTCTTTCAGTTTCTCCACTCGAACAGTATATGTAGAATAATATTTGTACATCTTTACAACCATTGCCTCAATGTCATAAGGGAGCTGATCGACTGCTGCTTGAGCGGCATTGTGAACGATGTGTGCTGCACATCCTATTCCTATCACATCAGACCCAACACTTTCCTTCAATAACTTTAAGACATTGTTTTGACCACTTTGCTTTGACTTGCCCATCATGCTATTTGTGTTGTCTGAACCAAAGGCAACAATTTTATTTTTTAAGTTATTCTTATCTGAAACTTCTTTTAAATGATTATCAATCAATTTTGAGGTTTCTCCTGGAAGGTCTTTAAATTCTAGGAGCTTGATTTTAATCCCTTCGTATGCCTTAAAATATTTAACCATGACCGGAAACAATTTTAAATCCTTATGGTTAGAAGTGTATGTGGATAATGACATAAAGTTACATTCATTCAAACCAGCTTTAATTTCATCTTCTACAATCGAAAAAATTATGTTTAAAACTATTGCTTCAGTTTTTGTATGGGCACAGCTAAATTTTTTTCATACATGGCTTTAATAAGTTCAGATGTACAGTCCATAGACCTAAAGCTGTGGTTGTGCATCACTGTATGATAGGCATGTGTAGTTTCTTTTGTTGCTAAAACAAAATCATCTTTTCCAAATTCCTGTCTCTTAAAAAAAAGGCATATGTGTTTGGTTCGAACTTGCTGCATTCAGAGTCTCTGATGCTTTTTGGATGTCACGTGATCATTAATATCGGAACGACCACCATGGGCAACCGAAAATTTCGTTCCACAAACACACAAACCAAAATTCGCTGGGAACAAACGATTGGGAATCCCCGTCTCTTACCGGTTATTTCACCACGCGTGCAGTTCCACCACTCTCTCGGCAATATGCCGTAAGCATGCGCAGCAAAGCTCCCAGATCATCTACCGCCCCTACTTCGGCTAATTATATGTATATAGTAGATAGAGTGCTTTAATGTCGCTATGTATAGTCACTTCGTTCCATTGATCTTTATCAAATCCATTCCCTATTTTCGCTTGTGTGGATCGATAGTATTATAGAAACCTTGGGAGCATAAATCCCAAAACCGGTACAAATGAGTATTTTGGTTTAGTCTTTTGGGACACTGGGACAAGCGCTCCAAAACCGGTACTGTCCTGGCCAAACCGGTACATATGGTCACCTTATGCATAATACAAAATTACATTGTAGATAATGTGCAAGTGTGCCTATTGGTCCGAAATTTTGTATGCTGTATTCTCGGATACTATAACAGAGAACTTCAGACATCTCAGACACGAAGTAGATGAAAAGTGTTACATAATTAAATTGTGCAGGTTTTTGAGGAAATTAATATAAAACACAATGCGAGTTCATGAAATTTTCGATAGAGCTATCCTTTGACTACACACATACTTGTAATAAATAGATTACATATATTTTTTAATTTATAATTTCTTATATTGCATTCGATTCAATTGTGCCATTCAAAAGCAACTTGCATGCCAGTGTTGGCATGCGTGCCATAGGTTGCCGACCCCTGCTATATGGCATCAAAGCTGAAACTAAAAGTTACTTACCATCAGAAGTGCCCCGGTACTCTAAGATTACAAGAGCAGCGGTGCCAAGAAGACCAAGGAAAAGGATAAAGAATATAACCTTTGACACAACGCCACCTCCTGTACTACTCTCTTTTTGTATATGGATACGTTCATCTCCTGGTGCAAGAGGTGGTGCTCCGTCATCTTCATCTGCCATTAAAAAAAAAACAAGGAAAAATGTATGAAAAATTTGTCACTGAAGTACCAAGTTATTTCTGAGAGTATGATTGCTTCAAAATCAGGGTTCTGAGCTCATTTCAATATTTCTTTGATACAAAATTTTAACAACATTTTAAACTGCAGAGTGCAGACTCAAATATCCGTTCAGAGATAATATTACAGAAATATTACGCTTCCTTAAACTTTAATGAAGCATCCTATTACCAAGAAAAAAAGTGTGATGATGATAAACTTCTTGGAAGCTTAGTTGACAGTTTTGACGTAAGTAAACAATAATCCATACATGGACCTCATCAATCCATGACCATCCAATCATTTAATGTAGATTCCTCAGCTGCTTGTTTTTTATGAAGGTAAATCAAGCAAATAAACAGGCATTCCAGGTTGGTGGAAAGATTCAAGCAGGAGTTAAAACACACTGAAAAAGTTACAGTTGTTTATTTAAAGATAAAAAAGACTAATGAAATATGAAAGAATACTTTTGAAGACTTGATAAGAGGCAGGAGCACTACATAAAATATCAAAAATTACTCGCATAAAAACAAAAAAACTTAAATAATCACATTTACATCTGTCTGGAGATCTTAATGAATGTATGTGTTACAAGTGATTATAAGGTCGACAATATAATACTTTTGTTAGCACGAGCTACATAAACATAAAAATCTGTTTAAACAAGGGAACAAACAAAACTGTAAAAACCATGCTATTGCAAAAATCAAAAATATAAATTTTCACACAATAGAACTGAAGTAGAGAAGTTAAATATACATTTTTGCAGGAAAAAATCACCAAAAGATGCATCAACCATAATATTACAAAAATACAGAAATAACAGCTACTTATAACACATGGAATTTGAAGGGGATCCAAAAAAATAAAATTCTGCTGAAGTCAATTGTTAACCACAAAAAAATAAAATTGCCACAACATTCTTTGTTCATTATGTCTAATGATTAGAGCAGAAATGATGACAAAAAGCACCAAACAAAATGTTTTATGATAAATATCACAAGCTTTGTAAGAGATGTGTACTATTGCTTTTAAGATATTATATAAGCCTGAAGATGACCCAAAAGTTGACAATTAGCATTAATAGATAAATTAATAAAATTCAGCCTACATACAAAGTATCCTCAAAAACAGATGTGAATATCTCTTACTAGCATAATGGCCTCGTGTTTGCACGAGGCCAACCTTAGGTCCTTGGAGCAGATGTTGCTTTTGGCTTCCACTGGACAAAATGCTGCCAGCTGAGATATTTTTGATTTAGAAGTGTATCCAATATTTTTAAAATGATGCATAATGAAATACAAATTGATGCATGATGCAAATGGTTGCAAAAGAAAGGAAAATTAATTGCTTAATAAAAGAAATTGATAAAAAATCAACAATATAATATTATAAGACTTTATTAATGTATTTAGCCCCAAATCAAAAATATTTTGTGGCACCAATATTCTCATATGTTAGCATAATAACTACAATTTATACATCTTCTCAAAACCTCGAGGCTAGATTCTATAGAAAGTTGTAGGTGCTTAATGTTTTCACATTGCTACAATTTTCATAAACTACCAGTCAACAGAATGGACAGAGACATTAAGTATAAATATAAGAAATGGCATCCATTATATGCTAGAAAATGTACGCTTGGGTGAAATAAAACCCAAGTTAACTAAGCAAAATATTTTACACAATGGTAAAAATATTTATTACTGGGATAAGGATTTAGATTTGTGTAATAAATAAAATTCATTCAAAATAAGACCTGAACTATACACAAATAAGAAAAATTATGAAGCAATACTTCATTATCCAGATAATTCCTTGGAATACAATTTATATGTTGAAATCATCAAGCATTACATGCTATTTATAAATAAATATTGCCATATTGTTATAAAATGAATTGTAATGTAACTAACATCTGTAGTTAAAATTTACTTCAGTACTAAGTGTAAAATCTACCATGGGTTTCACTGGCTGGTACTGAATTTATCAAAAGCTTGCATATTTTTACTGTAATACAGAGTAAGAAACACAGAGACAACTATTTATAATATAGGGTCGAGAAAGAGTGAAAAGTAAGAGAGGGGGTGATAAGTTTCACAACCAAGTAATGAATATGAAGCAAGCACCTGGATTTAGGAAAAGGCACAAGCCGGATAATATGGAAGCATCCAGCTGCTCTTCCTGACGTTTACACAAATTCTTCTTATTCATATAATTGACTTCTATCCTCAGTCTTCTAGTTTACTATCTGCTTTGACTGCATTTCATTTATTGGCTTCCATATGCTCAAGAATTTAAATTAATAACTCGTACTGAAAATTCACAAGTTCCCAACTTGTGTATAATTAGGGTATAACATTATAGCATTGGAGGTAGCTGTATAACAGCTTTTGTCACATACAGGACCACACTTATTGCCAAAGTCATCTAATAGTTTATTATACTCTTTAAATTGCATTAATAATATTTACTAGCCTTTGAGATACACTTCTTTTTATTGCCTAAAATTCACCTGCATGTTATAGGCTACAAGTGAGTAGATACTCTGACTATAAAGTCCATATAAAAACAAGTTAGGTAGGTATAATTAATATGAAGGGTGGCCTTTGGCTTATTACATAACAAAAAATCAATTTCTTAAAGCAAATGATTCAAATGAATTACATGAAGACTATACAGAAATAATGTGGTATGCTGAAGCCGATACTTTGTGTTGTGTTAACAGGAGGGAAATTAAAGAATCATGTATTTCACAAAATAATCATCATTATGATAAAGCAAAATGAAGGTTACTCGGTAACCATGAAAAGTATCATGGATAAGTGTCACCTTAATAGTCTGCATTGTCTAGTCAGTGAGTGCCTGTATTGGTAGTACAATATCATGTCAATGTATTTAATTATTGCATGTTTCATAGCTAATAAAATAATTCATCTGATGTGCATTTTGGAGTTATAAAAGTTTTTTACAATGAACATTTTACTTGGCTTTTTTAGTGTGCTGCATTGTTTCCCTAAAGACAGAGTTAATACATGCATTAAAATATGTACTTCTGAGTGTTATTCTTTAAATCTTAGTGTTCCTTATACCCAGGCTATAACAGTAAATATTGAAAATTTTATTAATATAATTGATATATTTAAAAAATTAAAACTGAAAACATGTATGACAAGGCACAGAAGTTGGTTTTAATCCTTTCACTGCTAAAATCAGCCAATGGAACATTTTTTTACCATTCACCAAATAAAGCAACTTTGCTGCTTTGGCTCAACATACCCAATGCTATGCCGTGGAATCAAGGCTGGGAAAGTATATTGCTTTGCAAGGTAAACATTTTTGACAACTAAAGTCACTTAATGTGGTGAAAGGGTTAAAATGAGGAAAATACTGAGATTGAATAAGAGTGAGTATTCACTCATCAAGAAAAAAGATTATTTATTCCTACAGAGGTTTACCAAACCTGCAACTTTTCTTCCCACCATCTTCCCTCACACCTTTGGTTGACTTAAAAAGTTTATTGCAGTTTCGATTTGGTTTAATTAGGTATTTAAGGAATGACTCTTGATCAGATATTGAAGATGTTATTTTTCAAATAAATTACTGGTGTAATTTTGTTTGCTTATTTTGATTTGAACCAAAATGCTACCTAAAACCATCTTAGAAGTCCAGTTTTTTTTCAAATGCAACATATTTTAGTTAAGCATCACTAACTATGGTTTTTTCTATATAACAAAAGACATTTGATACTATGCTATAAAATCAAAATTATATGTTAATATGAAAATGATAGAATCATTACATGTATTTAAACTGATTAAGAAGCAATTAAAAATTACAATGAAAATATACATAATATCTACAATTAGAAGAGGCAATAAAAATAAGCGGATAAAAATGCTACTGAAAAAAGTGAGATAAGGCAGAGCAGCTATTAAAAATTGACAAGCTTGTTTTATCTACTTTTAGATGGTAGTAGAACTGTGGCTAACTATTTTTGATTCATTACAAAAAAGAAAATTCATTACATTGGAGAGTTTCAAACTTCATCATGACATTAAATGCTTGTACATACTTTATTCCTTCCATCCTAAAAGAATCAAATCACGAATACGAAGTTGCTGGCTGAACGGACGTACAAAACATTACTGCTAGTACAGACCTACTGCCAGAGCCCTGCCAACCCAAAATTTTTTTAACCCGAAAATATATTTTTCCCTGTACCTGAACCCGACACATTTGGCGGATCATAAAATGAACAAAAAAATCACCATTCCCTGAATTTGAAAAAAAAAGAAAATTTAAATTGATGTCTTTCTTCTCCTTAAATATCCAATTCATCATTCCATATTAATCAAAAAAAAACTTTTTTCCCCTATATATTTTTCAGGTTATCTGAAATTTTAAAATCCTGATCCAAATCCGACCCGGGTTTGGGCTCGGCCACCTGATGCAGGACTCTGCCTACTACTGATTCTGAAGCATCAAAAGGCAACGGAATAATTTGAAAAACAATACACCAGGTAATTTTTTTCAAGTACTGTTCATCAAGACAGTGTATTAGAGCAGGGTTTGGCAACCTTTTCTGCATGGCAGGCCACATTCAATTTGGTGAATTCTTTGGAGAGTCCATTGAAAGTCAAGAAAGCCTTGGCAGGCCAGATGAGTGAAAAAATCAGAAGTTATATAGAGTTTCTGAGATGTCATATAAGCGAAAATCAAGTTTACATGATTTACGAGCGGTAAAACTTTACCTGAAAAGGTTCTAAGACTAACATTTTACTGAAAAAATACGAAATTGTCCATGTAAAATTTCCCAACCACTTTTTCATTACAGCTTCACAAGTCACATAAACAGCTCCCAGGGGCAGTATGTTGCCTGACCTCTGTATTACATAATTAATAGAACTTCAAAATGTGTAAGGCAGACTACTTTTTCCTTAAAAATTGAGTGCAAATAATGTCCTGATGAATTAAATTCATATTGTTCATTTTTTATAAAATTTATATAAAATCAACAGTGCTTACAAATGGAGAATTTGAATTACTATTTTTATTGATAATAAGATTCGCCCATTTAGTAAAAAAAGATAAACTTATCAATTATGATAAAACAACAGAACAAGTCCATTAATTTAAAAATTTCAAGATGAGATCAATTATATTTGCAAAAGATCCTACTGTATGCAACAGAGATACTGAATGATGAAACAATCAGTTATTGGAGACAAAATGTAAACCTGTTCTCATGGATTGTGATGAAAACAGGTGTTAGAATTTCTTCTATATTTCAAATGCGTTGCAAACTTTAATGAATGCCTTCAGGAATTTATGATCCGGCGATTTTCTAACAGGAAAAACAAAAAACTTCAAAATAGTTAGTTGAGTAGGTTGAATTTGTTCCAAAAATATAGTTACAACGATCATGATCTCGGGAGAAAATGACCAATTTAAATAAACGACTTTGATTAATATACATGACGTACGCACGCTTAAAAACTTCAATATAAAAATTTCTTTATAAAGCACACAATTAAGGGATGATGGGCAATAGGGATATAAGATAAAAGGAAATCATGGGTAGCAAGCAAAAATATCACTCAGATTTTAAACCACTCATAACAAAACAATGCATGGAACATTACCAAATGATGCTTTCATCTTAGCAGAAGCATGTTCCACATGGACATTTCCAACATCTGCAATTACATATAGTTAAAAAACTGATATTACCATACATTGCTAAGGTAAAATTTTAATCATTTTATACTAAGAGCAGCATTTTATTGATTGATATTGGAATATATTAAATTCCCCTATCTAAAATGGGTCATTTCATTTGCGGAATAAAGGAGAAAATTTCTCGTTTGTAAATGATCATTCTTGAAATAGTTTTTCACCAGGACTTGGCATATGTAGCAACCCTGAACGCTAAAATTAGAACATCCCGTTCTATCAACGCGCACATGAAACCTTCCGCAAAGAACGTAGTATGCCCAAAAATAAAAAATTATCAATAAAGAGCTTATAATTTACAGACTTCGACAAGAAAATTAGTAAAATGATCTTCAAAATTTTAGGATTTGACTTAGTAGAATAACTCTACTAGCGGCATGTGAAGGGTAATCGCAAAAAGATCTATGCAAGCATTTAAGTATTTGAGAATTATAAAGAAGGATTTAATTCACGAAGAGTACTTAAGCGGCGGCTAAAATATTTTACGGATGCCGAAATAGCAAAGCATACGTGGATGACTTTACCAAATTATTAACACATACCTTTTTTGCGTCTTTTATTTCCACGTTTCCTAGGTGTTGAATCTCCAGACATATTGGTAGGAATTTTGTTTGGTTAATTGTCCAACAATAAAATATTTATAATATCGAAATCATCAGTCTCCCACGATCCATTCGTCACATCTGGCTGCGAACCACTAGCGTGACCGGTTGGCAAACCGGTGGCAAGGTAAAAGAAGCGAAGAATTTCATTTATGTCGTATTTATTTAGATAATACTAATAATAAACGTAAATAACGACGAATGAAAAGTGAATATTGTATTTTATTTCATCAATATCAGTACAATCCAGCTTTAATTTGTTAAAAGGGACGTTTCAGATGGTCAATTCATATTTAACTTCAAGCGATGACAGCGCTGTGACGGCATAACGAGGAACTTCTATAAATGGTTTTCTATTATTTTTATGTTAAACACAAAAATTTTATATTTTATAAAATTTTAGATTAAATATAATAAATTGATTTATCAAATCTGAAAAAACCTCTTTTTAAATATTTGTTTTATATTTTATAATTTTAAGGAAGCGACTTACAAAGAATTATAGTTCATCTCTTGTCCGATAGATAACATGTATAGTATCAGTACTGAAATGTAAGAAGTTTTTGTTTACATGGAGTGCCTTTGACGCTTAGTGAGAAAAACAATTGTGTGCTGTGTAGAGGAATGTGAAGTTTGGTATCAGATGTCTTCGGAGTAAGGGAAATGTTTTGGAAGTTTTTGTTAAGCTCAAATATTTTTCGCTTGATGGAAACATGTTCTTGGCAGTTTGGCATATACCAAATAAGTGAATTCTGAAGGGAAACCTTCAGGTGGGGACCAAATGACATGGGATTTTGCACGAGACGACACTTCCTTCTGGTGATATGTGTGCTGCAAATGGTTAGTGATTGCTATTCTGCTCAGTGCTGTCATTTTCGTCAATCCTTACAATTAGTCCTATTTTCTAATTCAACAAGTGTTACATAACACTTGTTGAACTCTCGTTATCAATTGTAGTATTACAATTAGTATACCCAATTTATACGTATTTTATGCATATGATAGCTTGCAAAAGTATTTAATAAATCAAATTAAAGTTCAATTTTTCATACTATCAGTGAGTAACATTTATGAGAGTTAATCACGTTTCTTCCTAAAATTTCTGGTAAAAATCATATTTACAATAATTAATTTTTTAATACTTATACCGTAGACCCAGTTTTATTTACCAAGTATTTCGTAAAATACAGTAATGAAAGTATGATTTCGTCTTTTCCAGATTGCTACCATTGAGCGGCAGATATTCGACTTTCTTGGGTTTATGTGGGCACCTATACTGGCCAATTTTTTTCAAATGATTTTTGTCATTTTCGGTTTTTTTGGAGCTTATCAGTATCGGTCAAAGTACATAATTGCTGTGAGTATTTTTGGTCATGTATCTTTTGTACGAATATTACAGTATTACATTTACCATGCACATTTTTGGGTTTTGTTTTCAGTTTTGCACTTGGAGTATTATTTGGGTCGGTTGGAACATATTTCTCATCTGTTTCTACCTTAACGTAGGAATCCTCAATAGAGTGAGTATAATATGAAATCTTTATAATTATGCCAACTTTATGCCGGAGAACACATGCAATTTTACTATACCCATATTTCGGTTAGTAAGTTCTGTTTCTGCTCATAAATTTATGGAAACTGGATTTTAATGATATAGTGATTATGTTTTTTGTGCTGTTCATTTTATAGTAATATGTACACAACATGCGATGTATGTACTAGCATTATCTTAACAACAATACTACCCTTATTTGAAGAACAAGCAATTCATGAATATCATAATGATAAAGTCTGTTTCTTTGACTACCATAAGAGTAAGAATTCTGTCATGTAAATTGGTGTAATATTCAACTAGCTTAGAGTCCAACTACCAAGCAATAGGAGTGAAAAATTCTATTTTCATTTCATTTTATAGTAATATGTACACAACATGCGATGTATGTACTAGCATTATCTTAACAACAATACTACCCTTATTTGAAGAACAAGCAATTCATGAATATCATAATGATAAAGTCTGTTTCTTTGACTACCATAAGAGTAAGAATTCTGTCATGTAAATTGGTGTAATATTCAACTAGCTTAGAGTCCAACTACCAAGCAATAGGAGTGAAAAATTCTATTTTCATTTCATTTTATAGTAATATGTACACAACATGCGATGTATGTACTAGCATTATCTTAACAACAATACTACCCTTATTTGAAGAACAAGCAATTCATGAATATCATAATGATAAAGTCTGTTTCTTTGACTACCATAAGAGTAAGAATTCTGTCATGTAAATTGGTGTAATATTCAACTAGCTTAGAGTCCAACTACCAAGCAATAGGAGTGAAAAATTCTATTTTCATTGGTTGTTATTATGTTATTAATAGATGAGGTAAAGACAAATTAATTGCACATACACGAACTAATTTCTTTTCTCTACTTAGGAAGGTGATGCACTAAACTTGGGGACAGGTAGTGTCAGCTGGTGGGAAGTCAATGGTGTTGGTTGCAAGCCATCCTACGCGTCTCCTCCGGTTACTTCCACTGCATCTCCAACATTTCCCCCATTTACTTCTGATGCTGATGTTGGAACTTTGGAAACTATGCCATCTCTTGTTACAGCTGATGCCAAAGAAGAGTTTACTCCATATCGTCCACTTCGTCCTACAGCTGTGTCAGGATGTATTCTTCAATATGAACATGTTGAAGTTCTTCATGCAGCTTTGCAATGTCTCCTTGCTGTGAGTATTGCAGGTGGCAGAGAGATGTTATTTTTAATTGTTTGAATTCTGGTGTGTGGGTTGAGCATTCTAGACTTTGTCATGTTACTGGAACAGTAATATTTCCTTTCTCATTTCAATTGGCATGACTCTCTTGGACATTTTTGCTTTGTATGAATGAATCAATGTTCTTTCCTCAACTAATGACGAATGGACAATATACAAGAAGTGACTGAAAAGTTTTCAAACTAATTTTTGTTGTAGACCAGTGGTGCACAACCTTTTTCTATCAAAGGGCCGCGTTACAAATTTTCTCCGAGTCTGCATTATGAAAAAAATTATATTGAATACATAAATTTAAGGAAAATCTCAATTAAAATTTATTTTATTACATTTTATGGGATTTTTAACATTTGTATTAAATAATGATGGTTTTAAATAATAATAATTACAACTTAATTTTCTGCATAAATTACACTTTTCATTTAAATAAGAAAGCTCTGACACAAAATTGATAGAAAATAGGAACAATCAACCTTTCTATTTTAAAGCAGTGCTGGAAAACGTTATATGTAACGTAATGAAATAATGAAAAAACTAAATAGTTTTCAGTGAACGTAATGAAAAACGTTAACGAAATTTTTCAAAAAGTTGTAACAAAAAAAATAACGAAAACAAAAAATTTAATTTTGTTATTTCGTTAACAGATTCGTTACTACTTGCTATAGCTGGCTATAAAGCTTGTAGGGACATTCATACATGGCATCTGGGCGAGTGAAAGTGGGCTAAAACCCTTTGTCACACGCTGAGCCATTTCTACCGCCTTGTCACGAAAGGAGTCCTACCCTGCCCATCACCCATTGTCCTTTTGGGTTTTTCCACATTTATGAAGTAAAGGATTACTTCAGGAAGCATAAGAGAAGAAACGAGGAAGATAAATCATTGATCTTAAATGTATGTGCCGCTTATAGTGAAGGCCTTGTCTCACATTCGCTGTCCCTCCTCTCAGTATATCGTCCTTTCAAACTATTGTTTTCAATATTCTTTAGGATTGGGGTTTTCCACTTATTCATTATACTCAAGTTCCTCTTTCAGAGGTCGGTGCTCTCCAAGTTACTGTCTCATCGGTTTGTGTCCACTAACTGGGACCACATTGAAAACTGACCGCGACGCTGACCCCTCGACCATCATTAACTTGGGTTAGAGGCCCATACCTCGAGGCCCATCCTCAAATCTGAGCTCAGGTGTCTTTATCCTCTCAGCAAGGGGGCATTAGCCGGCCACATCTTTTGCAATAAAATTTAAATTATTTTATGTCATTAACTTAGTGCGACTGTGATTCAAGCAACATATTCGGGTGAATGCACTGATCAAGAGCGTCTTTTTAACGAGTTCGAGCTGTAAACTGGAGTCAGCGTCTTTATATGAGGCTTCAAAGGGGTTTGCAAATGTTTTTAACGACGTTTTGTCTTGCTCAAGATGTAAATTTCTCACTGAATGACTGCTGGATACGTTCTATATGAGTAGCATATTTGAAACTGTGTATTCACATTGTATTTTTAAAATATTTGTTGGCAGTTGGGAAAGTGACAGGTATTGTTCTTCAACAGTTGCTCTCCAAATAATGATAATTTAATTTGGAATGCTGATACATTGTTAGCAAGTTCAAATATCAGATGGTTTTTACTTTGCAATCTCAGATTCAGTTCATTTAAATATGCAGTAATATCAATCAAAAATGCTATGTCACATACCCATGTTGGATGTTCAAGATGATTTACTGCTTGTCCTTTTTCTGCCAGAAACATTTTTTTCTCGTTGAAGAGTAATATAAAACCTTGCAAAACCTTGCCTCTGCTAAGCCAATGGACTTCAGAATAGTACAGAACATCGCCATATTCAGCTTTAATTTCCTCAAGAAAAGCTTTGAATTGTCTCTGGTTTAGTGCACGTGATCTGATAAAGTTGACTGCATTTAAAACATCACTCATAACTTTACTAAATCCTAGATCCTTCCCAATTAGCAGTGATATTTTATCAACTCATTTTTGAGTCCCAACTTTTGAACATGTTTGGACAGAAGAGGTACCATCCTGTTTTGAGCATCTGTCATAGAAGGCACTCCATCGGTAACTATCCTCACAAGTTTATTTAAGTTTATGCTTGTGAAGACTTTTGAGCAATCCCTCAAGCAAATCAGATCCTTTGGTCTGATCTTTCAAGTTCTTCATACATTTCAAAATCTGGTGTTACAGCATGTGTGAATATACACACGAGATTGATGTGACATTTGTGAAAAGTAAATGCACTTACTGAATAGTTCCGAAAATTTGGTTTCAAAATCACAGGAAATATCTTTCAGTCACCATTGCATGGTCATCCGATTTAAGCTGATGGCTTCAAACTTCTGAACGCAATTTGTACAACATAGCTTTTATGACACAATACTTAAACATTTTTTCACAAAATCACCATCAGTAAATGGCCTTGAAGATTTAGCAGTCATTTAGAATATATCAAAACTAACCTTTACAATCTGCTCTGAAGTATCCAAACACTTTTTTAAAACATTTTGTTGTGCACTCAGTGACTGAATCAGGGAAAAAACCTTTTGTTTTCTAAGTTCGCCAGAAAACTTTCAATTGAATTCTGGGTGCTTTGTTTCAAAACGCTGTTTTAAGTTGTAGTCTTTTGGTACGCTTTACAATTTGGTTACAAATTAAACAAACAATTTTATCTTTTTGCAGCACAAAACTATATCCAAATGTCCAAATGGTTATGCCTATGCTGTTCAGTGAGTTGTTTGGGAATCCGTCTTGCACAAACTTTATGAAAGAGAAGTCTGTTATGGATGATTTCATAGGCTGAACCATGACTATTATGCTGCTGGTTTGCCACTTCATTGATAGTTATTTTTCTGTTGGCAAGAATCAGTGCATGGACTTGTTCAATGTTGTCATCACTCGTTGATGTGGATGGGTGCTCTGATCGTTGTTTGTCTGTGACACTTGTTCAGCCATTTTTGAACATGTCTATCCACTCATACATGCTTTGCTGTGGAAAAGCACTCCTACTATACTGCTCTGATAGTCTTCGATCAATTCCCGTACTTGTTACACCTTCAGCCCATAAAAATCGAATCAGTGCACGCTGCATTTCTTTGGTGCATGAGGTAAATGGAGCGGCCATGTTGACACCACTACTGTAGAAAGTCAACTGCATTGCCAAGGTCAAATATGTCACTACAACAACAGAGAGGCTTCATGCTTACTATTGCGCATGCATTCATCAGTGGGGTCAATCTCAACAACAAAATATGATCACTTTGCGGATACTTATTGACTCGCCCTTGTACAAAAAATGAAGTCCTCGTAAGGCTGTTAATGACCACTGTGGTTGCATACTTCCAGAACGCGGACATGAGTAGTGAGTTGCTACTTGCACTCACAATTCTTTACTGAGTTCCCATCTACTGTGTCGCTGATCAGTCCAGGAGAATCATAAGGGTATTTCCCTTACATCCCAAATCGTAAGGATTGCCAACATGCGGCTTTTGTAGAGTAATATAACAGATGATTTGTAGCCTAATGCAGAAAGGTTAGCCATCCCTGTCATAGAGGGGTTTCCCCAGATTGCAGTATTCCACATGCCCCATTATTGAGTAGGAATTGATGTCAGTTGTTTGTTTCCTCAATATGTTTACAGAACTCAAGAGTATCCTCACCTCTGAGGAGCGCCTTTTAGTTTTCGGCACCCCAATGCCTTGCTTACCTCGCAATCAATTACCGCCTAGAGCTGGCCCTGATTATAACACTCAGTCAACCCGACAGTCAGAGAGTACATTATTTCTGCAGTGCAGTGTGTATGAATCATACCGGCTTGAGGCCCACTTTGGGGTTTAGATAAAAAAAATCCTATTTTAAAAAAGTCTTGAATGAAAATTTCCCGAGACTTGAGACAGGAAATCCCCCACCCTCTTCCCTAGAGCGTAATGTAATTAATGGATGATCCCATACAAATTGGGTTAGTTCCCCCAAGCTATAAATAAACCTGTCAATTTTTTGAAATTTTTGAAGTTTACATAAGTGGCTGCGGGCCGCACAAAATTCCGTGGCAGGCCCTGGACTGTGCACCACTGTTGTAGACTATATCACAACAGTTGGCAGTTGGTGACTTTGGAAAAGTTTTCTCCAACTATTTGCGGTTGATATTGTATGAAATCACAACCATGCATTAATTGGTTTGTGCTGGGCCAGTTTTTCTCAGTAGGTTTTTGTTTCCATTGGAAAAATTGTGCCTTAAGTGTTCACTGATGGCATTCTGCAAGCATTTCAGCCTACTTTCAACATTGCGGTAAAAACACCCCCTAAAAATTAGAATTTTAACGATGTCGAATTTTTTCCATTGGTTAATAAAAACCTACAACTGTGCCAAATTTGAAGTCTCTAGCTTGTCATAATTTTTATCCTCGTATGGGGCAATAATGGGGTAAAACAGCCATTAAAAATTGCAATTTTATCAATTTTATATTTTTTCCAATATTTGTTATAAATGGCACACATCTCTGCTAAATTTTAATGATGTAGCAACTCTAGAAATGTATTTATATGGATTTAATTGTTTAAACTTTATGAATTTTTAATGGCCACAATAATAAACTTCATTGTAATTTTCAACGTTAATTGCCTCTGGAACACCAATCTCTAACTTTCTGATTAAATTTCAGCTCCCTAGCTCGACCAAAAGTACATAAACATTTGTATATTTGTTTAACTTTTATGAATTTTTAACGGCCAAATAAATAAATATATTTAAATTTCTATAATCCCAATTTGGTTATTTAGCGAATTCTGTTACAAAAAATTTCAGTATTGTAGCATATTTAGAAATACGTAAACAATGAAATGTTTGTTTAAATTTTAGGATTTTTTAACGGCCAGGGAAATAAACATTTTTGTAATTTTCGATTTTTCTTGTCAGTTTTGCCACTACACCTATCTGCATACAAAATTTCAAGTTCGTAGCTCATGTGGAAGTGCTTCATTATTTGTATCATCCTCCTCCTCATTCGCCTAAATCTTATGTCAGAAGCGTCTATATATTATAGATGTTGTCAATTCAGGAACTTTTGGGTCGCATCTTGTATATATTTGTGTTAAAATTCTATTCAGCAGATCGATTTTTCTAAAATAAGTTAAAAATAGAATGTAAAAAAAATTTCTTTATACTCATTAGGACTATGTAATAGCCATTTTTTCTTCGTCTTCATTTCAAATGGAAAAGTATCATTAAATTCATAACTCATTTATTGTGCTTATTTTCTTTTTCAATGTATAATCGATGGTGATTTTGCTCTTCCTGTAAATGTTTCAGAATTGTTTTTAAAACCAGAAAAAGTAATTTACTCATTAAAAATGTTGTTTTTGCCTGCTCGTGCTCCAGATTTTTCATTGATCAATCCTTCTGGTAAACATCAATAAACAGTTTTGCTGCTTTATCATGTATCGTATTGCACTCTTTTTTATATCTATTTACAGTAATTCTTAAAGGGATATTTAATAAAATGATGCTTTTTTAATCGTTGCTTCATCATTTCTAATGCTCACTTATCAACATATCATAGGTCCTTGCAACAAGCTCAGGTATCTGCCTTATTCATGGGCTTATGGGCGAAGATGATAATTGTAAGTATTTCATAGAATAGATTACAATTTAATAGAAATGGCAGATGTTTAGTTGCTTCCATGCCTATGTTATAATCAGAACAGCCAATTTTCATTGATATATTAACTCTTTAGGTATTTTCATATCTAGTCAGTGAATGTAGACCACATCTGATTTTAGCTGGTTTACCACTCAAGGTAGCTACATATTAATGAGGTATTCCCAATTCTCATTTTAGGTCCATTTGGAAGAAAAATTACATTTAAAAAATCTTAATATGAATCAGATCATTAAAAATTTATGCATCGATTTTTTCATTCGAATTTTTGATTAACAGTGAATATTTCCACATTGCGGTGCTATCTAAAATGCTTATCTAACTGCTGCCTTTTTTGAGACTAAAATTTTAACTCTGTTAATACATTTCAGTTGTATTTTTATCTTTTTATTTTTGCAGAAGGTTCACGTTTAGTTATTTTTATATTAAAAAAATATATTTTTTGGTGTTTTGAGCAAAGCTCCACAAAGTGTCATTTTACATGTCTTTTGCAGTCAGATTCATGAGTAGCAAGTCATGGTAAGTTCATCAGTAGTGTGCACTTAATTAACATATATGCATGAATGTTAAACTAATGCTAAAATTTTAACATGATCGATTTTGATTTGTTGTTGCTTTAACCATTTCATCAACTAACCACTAACTTGGAATTATTGGTTCTTGTCTTTGGTAAAATTCCATTCACTTTGTATTTATAACATGTTTATCACATACTTGGGAGATATTCATAATTTACAAAACAGTGAAAAGCGTGGCAATTGGATTTATTTTGCTGCTTTTTCTAAATGTATTTCCATTAAGGTTCAGTTTTGTATATTTGTAATGCAATATCCCTTAACAGATTCTTTATCTCTTTTATCTGAACACCCTGTATCTCTCACCCTAAACTTTAATGACGCACTTAATTTTTTGTATTTTGGTCACGTATCATAGGGTGTCTGAAAATACTTGCTAGAATCAATTATATTCGGCGAAATTAAATTCTTTGGGCATGTGTGGTTGCTATCATTTTTTCCTTTACGCATCTTGTACTTCCAGTCACCTTTGCCGGTGGGTTTGGTCCCGCCTCACCCTCATCCTATTACTATGCAACCCCCCGACTTTCCACGCCCTCTCTCAACCTTCTTCCATCACCCCTTGCTTCTCCACGATCACCCTCTCCTTCAACGCCCAGAGTACTCCTTAATCAGAGCCGCGATCGACTCCGGCAAGATCGTCCCATGAGCGCAAACTACGTTTCACTTGGAGAAGGCTTTATGCTTGGAGCTTTTGCAGCAGAAGATAGTCCTTATTCAGAAAGGAAAGGACTTATGGCATCTCCTTCTCATCAACCTCCAAGTATCCATGATTCCAGGCCAGGAAGGAACTACAGGAGACGTCAGCCTAGAAATCCTTCCAAATCACGCCCAATATCTAGTTGAGGTTTACTGTGTGGCCTTGCTTAGTCAGTTTTTGTATTGATCAATTAATCAAGCCACAGTTTTTTGTGGTAGTTTTTCTACTAGAGCTAATACTTTTAGAGAGTATCCTTAGGAAGGAAGCAGAAGTATGACAAATTGTACTTGTTTAGTTTCAGAGAAATGGAGTTTTAATGTTGATGGTTGCACGTATAGCTCAGTGTTGTTTAAAAGTGATTGTTAGGTTTTCTCTTTATGATCAAATTGTTTTTATTATTAAATATATAGCTTTGACGATGTTGTTGATTCTTAAAATTTTGTATATTTGGGAATTGAATCAGTTTTTTAATTTGCTTCATTATTTTTATAAAATTTTTGATTGAGAAGTATTACCAGTGCAATTATGTATTGTACTTAGATGATTGTGTTTTAATGGGTTGTTAGGTTGGGTGTTGCTTTTTATTAAGACATTTTGCTGTGATTTATCCTTAATTATTTATTATTGCTAATTATGACATTTGTGTTCGATAAAATATTTTGGTCCTGACCGTATCAGTTTTTTATTTGCTAAATGAAAAGTTTTTCAATTATCAGTTGCCTATAAAATTTGATAAAAAATTTTAACTTGATTTTGTATAGTCAATACATGTTCCAAGTGCCTATAATAGTGTTTAAAATTGTGTAAAGACTTTCATAGATGAATTATTACTCTTGTTATTAAAGCACATGGCTCATGACATTATTATCATATAGCTCTCTTTTAGAAGAATATAACATTCATTTCTGGAGTCAGTAATGTATCTTAAACAATATTTGATAATTACAGACATGAATCACATACTACACTGTCTGTCAATGGAAGACTTAATATCACCCAGATATTGCCTAAATGAGTTGCCTTCAGTCTTTGGAAATTTTTGCAATAATGAGTACTGTTTTAGTTTATATCATACTTGCAAATTTATATACCTCAGGTCAAGTTGTACTGGCCTAAAAATGTTTGTGCTGCTCAATTTTTTCTATGTCTGTTTTTGTATAAACTGCAAGAATAGCTGCCTGAACCATTTTCTCCAGTTGCCTAATCTTATATGTATTTTGAGGTATAGTACTCCCTTATCTTTTCCACTGTGCATGAGAATTCTTGGTGACTGTATCCATTTATTGATTCTTAAGGTATGTTGGAATATTTTTCTATCGTATGGGAACTAACTACTTTCTGTTGAAGTAATTCTGTACTGACTCTGCCTTAGCTACTGTCAATTACAAAAAAACGTTCATGGGTCTTTCATTGTATAACATGTCTCAAAAATAAAATATTTTTACAATTTACTTTTCTTTCGTATATTCATGTTATGGAAGAACTTTGTATCACTTTCCTTGAGTACAAAAATTAAACCAAGTATTAATCACATTGCATGTTTTTACTGATCTTGCATTCATGTTGAAATCATGCAATACTGGGAATGGTGCATTTTTATCATACCATGGTAATAATGATACTAATGATTTTATATTTACTTTCCGTTAAATGTTTACCAAGTCAAAGTAAATTAATTGTTGCCTTTCACCTTATATTGCTCAATTTGAATACTTAAGTATTGGAATTTTTATGGTCCAGGTGATTTTAATTCCATAAGATAACACATCAGAATTGAAATTGTTTCTTACATAAGTGAGCATTTGGAGAGAATTTGTAACTTGACCTCTATTTCTTATACTTGAAGGGGCATATCAAACCTATTATTGGTGAAATTTTTATGGAAAAATTGTTTTCTCTAAGGAGCAGTGTAGCTTTTTATAAAACTGTTGGTTATCGTAACTTCCGACAATTTTTCATAATGATTTATCCAGTTGTTTGTATAACGTACATGTTTGTGATGTTTCATATTTCATTGATGAGTTTCAAGAGTTTCTTTGCATAAGATAATTTTTTCCTTAGTTTAGTTTTTTCCCTGGTTGTGAACTACTATTAACCCTTGTACATATTAAAATTCCCAGTGCTTCGTCTCATAGCTGATTTAATTGGGATATTTAAATAATATATGTTTACCTTTGTATAAATTACCATATTTCAGGTTATCACATTATTCCATAGTGTGTGGATGGTATCATGGGCCTATGAATTTGCATAAGCCGACTCAACACCCAGCGTACATTTAAATGTATGCACGGCCATGAGTGCCTAAGTTTGGTGTACATTTAGATGTATGCATGAACGATAAGTGTTAAATAATATATGGAGGTCATTTGTTATTGCAGTGTTTCATAGTATGATTATTATATATGAGGTATGTCATATGAAGTTAAAAAAATCTTTTAATAGGATAGGGTTGTCCCAAGAGTGCAAGATTTTTGGTAGAGGCAACTTTTAATACTCTAGAAAAAATTCTAATTTTATCTTAGGTTTTTTATTCCTGTATGAAACTCGTGCATGTTGTAAATAAATTGATGAAGTCATCCTAATTAGATTGACTTTCTTAGCACGTGCAGGAAAGACTTGTCGCACTGCTTCATCGCTTTACTCCATCGAGTATAGCTCGCACCCACACACACATGGACGTAGCTCTACACCAGACACACTCGGAGATGAAGGACAGGGCCTTCCAGTTATCCCTGGTGAGGCACCGCCAGCATTTCCATTTGCCACTTCCACAACTAACCATAATGGAAGCAATGGAATCAGCATCAACCCTCTCTCGAGACCTATGACGCCGAGGAGGGTAAAGCGTCGCAGTGTAACTAGGACATCTACTCGTCACAACCCAATACGTCATTCATCTCGGAGTATTGGTTCTGGTACGGCTCGTGCTGCAGCTGCTGCAACAGCATCACTCCGTGCATCCCTGAGATCGACAAGAACGGGATCGAGTCATGTAAACCCTGTTGCGAGATTAATCGATCATCCAAGAGGCTTATGTCCCCCTGGTGATTCTTCGTCCACTGAGGAGTCCACTGGACGGCTTGCATTTGGTCATACATTATTACTACCTCAGCCTCGATTACAGGTGAGAGATTAGGATTTAATTTTGTATTAGTTAGGGATAACTTCCAGTTTTCTGGCATTGTTCGTACAGTGCCTGACTAAGGTACTTGCAGTTGCTCACGCTATAGTTACCAGTGTAAGTGGGAGGCTGCCTAGGTAGCTTTGTGTTTATTATTGAACTTTTAAAGTTGATAACAATGTTATAGCATATTATTATGTAAAGATAGCATTTATTTTTGTGAAAAATAATATTTTGTTCTTGAATACTGGAGGCTATGCCTGTCAACCTCCCTCCTTCTTCTCGCTCCATGTAGGACAGCACAACACGCCTTGATTTTGCTTTGCAATTCTCAGTAAAATCATTGGTAATTAGAAGTACTTGTATACTTTTTAACAGACTAACAATTAATTTAATAAACATACTCAAAAACTTTTTCATTTATTTTAACTTTTAAACGGGTAAACATTTTTCCAGTGTTGTCAAAATGACCGGGTGCGACTCTTTTGTTGCAAAATACCATGCAACCTCCTAAGGGTTTAGGTCAGACATGGTCTATGTAACCATCTGAGACTTTAAATGTGGTCCATTGAAACAACTGTAACTTTAAATGTGGTCCCCATAGTGGTACTTGGAAATTTTAATGCAATAAGGTTGTGCTATCTATCCCATCATCAACCATACTGCCTATGGTAAATACTCTCTTTCCTCTTTCTGTGAAGTGTCTGCAGGTGTAATCTCTTCCAGTTTACAGTCCCTAAACCTTTTTAGATGCAGAGATTATCCATCCTAACTCGAGTCCTAAGCAATTCAGATTCAAGAACTTTCACCATATAAATGATTTTGTAGCATTTAAATTCAACCTGAAATAGTTTTCTCTCTATACTAATAACAATGGTACCATGGTCGTTGTGTCAGATGCTTGGCCTTGAAAACAGTATATGTCACTGAGGACCCCCTACACCTTTCCCGCCTAGACCAATATTTGTCTGGTATCCATCAACCTCGCTGTTGAAACCCCATCCCCAGCCGCAGTCCAGAAGCTTCACGGAGGTGAAGTTGTTTGCAAGATCGAATGGAAGATACTGTTCAGCGAGGAAATGATGGGCATTCGATGAGGCGAGATCGCGGCCATATCCCATATCAAACTCTTGACGAGAACTAACTGCTGTTTGTCCAGCACAGGACGCAGTTCCCCATATGGCCAGTGGTGGATTTAAGGGGGGTCGCACATCGCACACCAGGGGCCCCTTTTCATTTCTTTTCCTCTCCTCACACCGTCCTCTCGACCCACTCGAGAGTCTGCTAATGAGCCTACGAAGAGGGTGAGAATATGGAGCACACATAGACGAGCGAACGAGTAGGGGCGGATACCCTAGTACATTCATAATCTTGCTGAAAATTACCTGTACCACAGATTCTCATATCTTACTGAGCTTCATAAAATGTTCTCATACACCTCTGGCTAAACTGTAGCTAGCACATGCCTTAATCTGGCATATGATTAAATCTTAAATAACATGTAGTACATATAGTAGCAAAAATCATCTTTAAAATGCTGTACCACAGGTGAGACAGTGTTATTCTATGCTGTTGTATATACCGAGGCTCTTCAAACATTGCAACATTTGCAAAAAGGTAACCTAATGATTGAAAAAAAATAGTTTTATTACGATTTATGATATGGAAATGCTTATGACTTGGCAGTACCTGACATCCTTGCTATGTAGCACCGGTATAAGGAAGGTTTTTCTTTACCCAACTGAAGTGGAAACAAAGAAAGCATAGTGTTTTCCGTCTTCAAAAGAGACTAGAAAGTGAAAATAACCGGAAGTGGAGGGAAGAGAATCTCCCAGTGACGTATTCAAGGGATCTTGGTTGTCTCTTAATTTCGATCACCTTTTTATGGTGAAAAAATATTTTCCTCAGAATTGGATTTGTAATGGAGTCTATCAATGATTTTAACTTAGAATGCTCTTTATTTGAACATTTTATGATTGATAGTTTAGAAGATATGAGCATTTTTATGAATTTATTTAACAACTAGCTTAATTGCCCGTCAAATATGACAGGTATGCACGAATTAAGAGTTACATTAAAATAAAATAAAAATTAATGACACCAACTTTTATGTGCACTAAAACGTAAAAAATGAATATAAAATCCACATAATTGCATGTTCCAGAAAGTAATAATAGTCATGGGCAGAGACGTACCTAGGTGATATGGCACCTATGGCAAAATTTTAGGAAACGCATATGTTATGATGGATATAATTTTTTCTGAGTTTTAATAAAGAATAATAGCATTTTTATTACATATAAATTAATGTTTGAGTATTAAAATAATACTTATTTATGGAAAAAAACTTTTTGGGAACATTTGGCGCCTTTTGCAAGGGGTGCCTATGGCAAATGCCACCTTTGCTTCACTCTGTGTGTGTGTATACATACGTGTGTGTGCGTATACATACGTGTGTGCTTGGGTGTGTATGCGCTGTGCGATATATTCAACGTGGACGAAACAGGTTTATTTTTCTATGTGTTACTGGATAGAACCCTAACTTTTCGAGAAAATGATTGCCATGAGTGAAAGAAAGCAAGGAGCGGCTCACGGTCTTGCTTAGGTGCAATTCAGATGGCAGTGAGAAACTTAAACCTCTTGTGATTGGCAAATTTGTGAAACCGTGATGTTTCAAGAAGGTGCGGACGCTGCCATACAAATATAAAAACAACTCCAAGGCATGGATGACATCAGAATTATTCATGGAGTATCTTCAAGAGGATGCAAAAAATGGGATCTGCCTCAAGAAAGTGCTGCTGTTTGTGGATCGCTGCACAGTTCTTCTGCCTCATACATCCAGCTTACGGTATGTTAAGGTTGTATTTTTTTCGGCCAACACACAAGTCATTTGCAACCATTAGATTTAGGTATCATACACTGCTTGAAATAGCAGTACGGGAAGCTGCTGGTGTGCAAGGTAGTGGCAATGATGAATTCTAACAAAGAGGCAAAAAACATTAGTTTTAGAGGGCATGGACTATGTTATTTCAGATTGGAATGCCATTAAAGTTGACACGATAAAGAATTGTTTTAAAAAAGCTGGGTCCTTCAGTGAGGTTTTTGTTGAAGTTGAAGACCAAAATGACCGTTAAGCAATTGATGTCGAAGAATGGGAGCAATTGAATGCGAATGAAGTGACATTTGGTGAGTTCATTGCTTTTGATGACAATGTTGCTATGTGTGGTGTCCTATCAGTTAATGAAATCTCTGATTTGCAACATGACAATGTTGCAGTGCTGGCAAATGAAAAAAAAATCGATTCGTTGTGTTTTTCGTTACGGCCAAAAAAGCAATTTCATTTTTCGTTACGATAAAATCTGCATTTCGTTTTTCGTTACGTTTAACGTTATAACGAAATAATTGCTTATGAGTACTTTTTATTTGATATTTATACCTCGTAAGTTTAAGTTTTTCATTTAGAATTATAGTTAAAAATTTTTCTAAACATATGTTGCAGATAAGGAACATTTTTAAGTTTTCTAAGGAGTCACAACAGATTTCGTTATTTTTTTGATCATGCATACAAATTAGGATTTTTATATCCAACATTTAATAATCAAGGTTAATTGCCTTAACCCACATTAAGTACAAAAATAATGTAGTAATTATAATAGAATACTGCAATGCTCATGTCGCATCGTAGAATTTTTTATAAGTAACTCGGAAAGTGCACCGGCTGTACCAATTGTCATTCTTGCAACAGACCTAAAATTCGACGAAAACAAAGAAAATTGTCAAAATTTCAAGTTTTCCTCTCTGGGGTTTATTTTTTATAGCTTTCTTCCTTCTCTTATACCCTATAAGAAATACATGTAAATCATCCATGGGTTTTAATATTGCATTTAATAACATTTTAGATATTAACAAAAGGTTTGTTTTATTATAAGTACATATATGAAAGAAGAGAAAGAGAAATGTGCATAGTTTGATAAAGTTTTAATCCACTGTTAATAACCATGAATATAGGTAATTTTTCAGGTAAAACAGAAAAATATGGAACCTTTACCCAATGTGAGCAGGGCCGGTTTCAGGCATAAGCGACGTAGGCGGTCGCTTACAGGCGCCACTTCAGAAGGGCGGCAAAATCAATATTTCGGATTTTGACATTTCATTTTTTCCAAAGGTGTATTGCACAGAACTTCAAAACATCGCGAAAAACTATATTTTACACCATGATAAGTCATTTACATTCAGGGTTGGTTCAAGGTGTAAGAGATGTAAACCTGCCATTTACAGGTGTCACTTAAGAAGGATGGCAATATGAACGTTTTAAAGTTTTACATTGTCTAAAAAACACGCTGATGCACTGTGAACTTTACTTAACCTCTTCAGAGGAATAAAAGGGGGGGTTTTAAAGGGGGGGGGTTTCAAAGGGGGGATTCAAGGGGGGGATTCATGTGCTTTTAGGGTTTAAGCATTGTAATTTCAAATAACCTTCCCTCCCCAAATACAGCGAACCTTCAATACTAGAGATTTTGATTACTGAAGGGTTTGTCTCTTTGTGCAAAAGCGTGATCGTAAAGTTGCAATATAAAAATATTCGGTAATCATTATATAGTCATTTTGTTATAAGGTCAGTGAATGTTTTATTTCTATTTTCTGAAAATATTCAGCTGAATATGTTTTTGAAAAAACAAAACAGTAAAATAAGTTTATTTTCCTATTTTAATATATAATTAATATTATTTCATGCCTTTGATATCCAGAGGGATGGAAAATTTTTACCTTGCTTATACACATTTTTTAACCGAAACCGGCCCTGAATGTGAGTATTCAATCACTTCCGTGAGTAAATACCTATTCTAAATTGAAATCGATAAAAAGTTTATTATGAAATTTTTATGGAATGCTTTCAATGGGATACAACTACGTTCGTCGAGGTTTTTTCTATAAACTACTTAATTGCTGTAAAATTAATAACTATTAATAACTATTTTTTTATAATTAGACTGGTACTAGCATAAACCACCTAGTCCCGGGTTTAACTGGAAATCTATGAATTCGGCCGGTAGTGTTTGAGTTGTAAAAGCACTGATTGTGAGATCTTTCTCCAACAGCTTAAATAGTTAGACTGACGAACAAATGACATAGTTCAGGACAGGATCCAGGGGCGGAGAGGATGAGACAGTAACTTGGAGAGTACCAACCTCTAAAAGAGGAACTTGAGTATAACGATTAAGTGGAAAACCCCAATCCTAACAAATATTGAAAACAATAGTTTGAAAGGACGATATACTGGGAGGGGGAACAGTGAATGTGAAAGCGGCACATACATTTAAGATCATTGCTTTATCTTCCTCGTTTCTTCTCTTATGCTTCATGAAGGAATCCTTTGTTTCATAAATGTGGAAAAACCCAAAAGGACAATGGGTGATGGGCAGGATAGGGCTCCTTTCGCGACATGGTGGTATAAATGGCTCAGCGGGTGATAAAGGGTTTTAGCCCACTTTCACTTACCCAGATGCCGTGTATGAATGTCCCTACAAGCATTATAGCCAGCTAGAGTAAGTAGTAACGAATCTGTTAACGAAATAACGAAATTAAATTTTTTGTTTTCGTTATGTTTTTCATTACAGCTTTTTGAAAAATTTCATTAACGTTTTTCGTTACGTTAACTCAAAATTATTTCGTTATGTTACATGTAACGTTTTCCAGCACTGCAATGTTGATAACTGTTTTGAAAGTGGTGATGATGAAGATAATGATGTACTACAGAGTGAAATGCCAAGTTTTAATCACGCACTGGAGAGGTTGCTTTCCCTCAATTGATAGTTATGGTCTCGTAATGGGACAGATCACCTTCTTAAAGGGACAGATGAACTTGAAAGAGGACTTTATGCTATTTGGTCAAAAGAAAAACAATGCCAAAAAAATCAGATTTTTCAAAAACAAATTGAAATCTGTCATTATATCTCTAGTATTTTATGTATATATTTTTATTTGCACATTTCTTTTTCAATTTTTTTAAATATCATATTTTTGATTTTGAATGGCTCTATTTATTTTATTACATAAATTATTGTATTGTGTAGTGACTGCAATATATCATAGTGTTTCATGTATTTTCTGTTTATAATATATTAACTGTGTGCATGTCGTTATCTCCATTTCCCGCTTCGTACGTTTTTCTACATTTAAAGTCAATTTTACTCAGTCCCTTCAAGAATGTTAGATTGAGAGTTCACTGTATATATAAATACTTGCAGAAGAGGAAAGGTAAATAAGGATATTTAGGGCAACTAGGTGTTGAAGGAAACCCAATGAGCACTTACCAGGAGACGCTGGGGTGTCAGAGAGACACATTTGTAGACGTTGCTGGAGCTTTCGGGATGATTCTTCAACACCTAGTTGCCCTAAAAAAATATATATATATGTAACTTTTTTACACTTTTAATTATGCTATGTGATGCTGGTGTTGGGGGCTTGCATGGTGAAATCAGAAGTTAGTTAGAGATAAAATTTGTCATTTGAAAGCCTTATTAGTACTTGCAACGACAAAGAAAATTGCCACATTTTGCATCAAATTGTAATTAGGTAGATTTTTCAAAAAATATGACTTGAAATATTGTTTACAAAATATTCTTTCACAGATTGTTTGAGTTTTACACTTTATGGATTTATAATCAATTTGTCTTGTTCCGGTTTGTTGATATTTCTATTGTGTTATTATCAATAACTTTTATTTTTACTTCACCCTTACTTATAGGAACCATGGAAGAATGTGAAATTTCGTTGCTTGAGACTAAAAAGAAAAAAAATGAGTTACTTAAAAAAAGGTTTTTAAAAAAATAACATATGCACTAAAAAGGAAAAAATAAATTTTTATTTATTTATTGATTGTGATTTCAGCTGGTAAGGAGGAACAAAATTTACAATTATTTCAGTGGAATAAATTCCTTCTTGCTCAACAATGTAGATTTACTAAATGTTATTAAGGACTGTTGTAAAAGTTATATTATGCAAAATAATAAAACCTGTATGGCACCATATAAGTTTTACAAAAGTTCTTAATAACGTTTAGTAAATAAATATTGTTCAGCAAGAAGGAATTAATTCCACTGAAATTGTTGTAAATTTTCTTCCTCCTTACCAGCCAAACTCACCATAAATAAATAAAAATTAATTTTTTCCTTTTTATTGCATAATATAAAAGTTATTTTTTAAAAAACCTTTTTTAAGTAATTTATGTCCTATCTAATGCTTGTATTCTATGCATGATGTTTATTTTTCCATTGATTTTTATATTTTCCTATAATTTGAGTTGTGATTCTTTGACTAATCATGTATGTATTACCTTGCTTTTAATAATATTCTGATCCTTCAATAGGCTGCCACTGGAGGTCATTCTAACCCTACTTACCAAAGCTCTCAGCCTGGCTCAACTCTGTCTTTAGATGCAGATAGCAATCGACCACCTTCTGCCCGCTCTTCTTACTCTAATTACCACGGGCAACGAAGGCAGCCAGTAGCTGGATTGGGAGCAGGAAGAGCTACCGGACAAGTTCCAGTTGGAAATACTTCAACTTTCTCACATCATCGTTCTTCTCAAGTATCTTCATTAGCAAGTTATGGATATGATCCCAATTCAATTTATCACCATGGATTAGATTCCGAGACCGTTATATGACTAGATGATTAGATATTTAATAGTCCTCAAACACAGTTGAATCTCTATAGCTCATGAGTTAGGCATAAAGCAAAAAAAATTGAGTGAGAGAACTAGGAGGGAAAGAATTGATATACTGCTTGAGGTTATGAGGATTCAACTGTAGTTAGTGATTTTTTTAATGATCAAAGAAAAACCAAAGCTAAACCAATGGCCATAGTTTTTTATCTCACAAATATCAGTATATTTAAATTATTATGTAAATATTTTCTAAAAGATTTGCATTTTATGCACTTCATGATCTCAGTATATGTAAATATTAATTTTTAGATAAGTTTTTTTAAAAGATATACTTGGGTGAATGAGTAGTTTTTCTTTTTTAATTATGGCATTAGCTTTATTGCAATGCCATGGTAGCTAGAAATTCCTGCAATGTTAATTATAAAGATATAAATTTCTTATGAAAGCTGCTTCCTTTTACTGCTCATTTTAAGATGTTTTAAAATATATTTTAAAACCTCGTTTTGAAAGTCTCAAATTGACTGGAGTCAAGAGATGTTTAAGTGATTTTAACGTGTTCAGTAGTCTTTCAGAATGTACTTTATTAGTACATTGAGGAATGAATCAACGAAATATATAATAATTATTTTACAATAGATATTACTGGTAAAACAAAGTGAGTACTGAACAACGACCACTGAATTGGAATAAATGTATATGAAAAAATGTATTGCCACCAATGACAATGTCATATTTATAATTCTATGTTTAAGTTGAATGATTAGGGCAGACTTAAATGATGAACACTTGCAATAAGCAAAGTTATTTTTATAGTTGACGTTTGTGACTAATTTTTTGTCATTTTTATTGTTGTATTTTGTATCCATGCAGTGTTATTGAACCTATTTATTTTGCTCTCAACACTAGTTTATTTAGAATAATTTGATTCACTCATAAGGATTGCATTTTTACAAACAGCACTGTTGAAGACATTGTTCTTGTTGCACAATAGTAAAAGAGAAGGAAATCAGTGTGCCGTCCATAAAAACATTCTTTAACTTGAACACTTAAAGAAAATAGTTTAAGAAAATGTTACAAAAAACATTTGTTGATTAATTATTTCCGTAACTTTTATGAAATAATGCTAGAAATACATTTGCATTCGTTGGACATGAAAAAGGGTCATTCATAAGGTATGGAAATTAAAATATTAAAAGTTTCTGAGTGTAATTACATTCCAATGTTAGGAGGCTGTTTGGTGTTATGAAAAATACATTTCATGTTACCATGCATTTATTTGTTACTCTTATATCGATTTCTTCTCAGATAACTTGGATTGTGAATTAGTCTTTAAATAAGCTTTCAAACTCCACAAGTATTGGTTACCAGAATCAAAACATTTATTTCATGACAATCGTATTTTTCAATAATTTTATATGAATTTTTAAGATCATATTTTCAGCACTCAGTTTTTTGTGATTTTATGTCTTACTTTTAGCTCGTTTTAGGAAGCTGAAAATTAAGGTGGTGTTGTTTTTATGATTTAAGCCTTGAATTAATGAGTTTTTTAAGTGTGAGAATATTTTCTATCTGAATAATAGTCTTCCAAAATGAAGATTGTACTTGACTTGAGTGCATTCATTTCAAAGCATGACAATTTATTTGGCAAGGTAATTATGACCCATAATACATGAATTATGGCTCCTGTGCCTTATTAAAGTGTCTTAATATACATCAACATGCCAATTCATAATTATGGTTATTTTCCAAAATATTTTGTATAATATCAATAAAAGTTTTGTTAAATTGGATATAAATTTATATAATAAAAATTTAATACTTGTAGCTTTTCTCTTAATTTCTCCACCACCAATATACCGTATTGACCCAAATATAGTGCTACCCCCAGTATTTTAAAAGGAATTCTAGAAAAAGGCGAAAAAAAATTAAATTTCTCTGTATTACACATTTAAATTACTTGTGGACTCATGAATTATGTACTACCTAAATGCCTTCCTGGTCGAATTAGTACCTTGATACTTGTCTAAATGCTTCCGCCATAAACATACAGTTGCTTCTGGAACACCATACTTCTTTGAAGTCTGAACATTGTTTATTTTTTCTGCCTCTTGAGCTACAAGTATTTTAAAGTTCATATCATAACTTCGTCGGATTCCTCTATTAACCTGGGATTTGGAAGAAGCCTTTTTCTTAACATGATCAACATCCTTTTTGCCATCCATTATTAAAATAATGAATGGGTAAAAACTCGGACAAGTAGGTACAAAAAATACACCAATGCCCTGAGAGCTACAGATACCTGGGATTGCGGCTGTAGAACACGTAGTGCAGGGGTGGGCAAACCGTGGCCCACGATGCCTTAATAAAGGAGAACCTTGAAATGTGAAACAGTAAATTTCACATTTGGTGGTTAAAATTATGGCCGGAAAACATATAACGATGCTATTGTATTAAAAATGCATTAATAATTGATTTTCACTAATAGGACCCTTCGCATTCTCTCAAATAACTTCCTATATGAGACCAAATGTGGCCCATCTAAACACCCACAACTACTAATGTGGCCCGCCTCGTAAAAAGTTTGTCCACCCCTGATGTAGAGGCAAAATGAAACGTGGTGGCTGCTGGATGCACGAACCTTTCAGGTGAGAGAGGGGAAAGGGAGAGAGAAGTTTTAAGAGGAAATGGGACGCCCCTAAATAGTAGCAGCCCATCAGGAGGGCCAACCGAGAGTTTGAAGTATTTCTGTAGAAGTTCTGGTATTTGTCCTATGAGTTCAGTGAGTGAAGTTCAGCTGCAATTTGACCTAGATCTATTGTCAGTTGTCTCCTCAGCCGCTTTTCGAATATGTTCGAGTACAATGTAGCATCGTAACATGCACGCCCAATGCGTTTACAATGTAGCAAGTAGGTATCTTGTATTCTCTTAGACAGACGCGCGGAATGGGTGGTTATTTTTTAAAAGCTACGAATTTATGGTATTTTAGAATCACATGTACTCGAATACAGTGCGACTTTCAAAGGTTCATGTTCCGGAAAAAAACATTGCACTATATGTATTCGGGTCAATACGGTAGCTCTCTGGCTTGACTCTTATTTGCCTAGACTAGATGACATGATACCCAAAAGTTATGAGAATGTATTTAGAAACAAAGATTCATTTATATTGCCTAATTTTGCAGGATATTCCCTTCAAAGTAATCCCTCTGGGAGTTAATAAACCAAGCTCAGTGATTCTGCCATCGTTGGAAGCAGGCTCGTTGCCGTGATGAACCAACCAATTTCCATATGTCATAATGTTAAACTATGGCAGTTAAAGTTATTACAAAAATAGAGGGCATCAATAATGCCATACAAAACTAAATTTCAGCTCTAATCCACTCATCCAGTTCACACACACCCACCAAACACACAAGGCTGGGCTTCCATGTCTTTCCTGAGGCCCCAATCAGCGGCACACATGGTTATGTAGATGATGTTTTCCCCTTCCCAACTGTAAATTTCACACATGAATTAGAAAATAAAAAGTTTTCCCTTCTTAGATCTACTTTTAACAAAAATGAAACAACACTATAGAATTCAACATTTACGGAAAACCCACACACATAACTACATACCCAATAACTCGTTCAACTGCAAACTTGCTGCCTTTCACTCGATGATACACAAACTACTAAACACTTCTGAATAAATCAAATTATACAAATAAACTAAAACACGGATACCAAGAATCTATCATAAACAACATCCTTAACCCTTTAAACATGCAGGACGTTTACTTAAATCCCATGTTTGAGGTCAGATGGAGTTTTTAAAAATTTGTGAAAATTCGCAATTTCGATTCCTGAAAATTGAAAAATTCGTAACTTTTTCATTTTTATTGGATTTGTATAAAATTTGTTGAAGATTTTAGTAGATCATAACATTTATAAACAATTTCTTTTACATTAACTTACATTAAGCACAATCTTTACAGGAGAGAAGAGAAATACGAAATACGTGACATCCCGATTACCGACCAGTTAGCGTGCACCCATGCTTTCATATGTCTTTCAGTATTACGAAAACTATAAACGGCATTGAGATGCAGTCTTTTTTAAAATAATATTTCAGCTTTTATTAACATTTCATTTGCTGGAGGTACCTACCTAAACCAAATATGAAAAAAGTTCTCGCAGGTCAACTTTTTCATGTCTTGACTAAAAATTTGAAATAAATTTTACGTTTCATATATTTTAAAAAGACATTTCATAAAGCTTATGAAGTTTTGAGTTATACAGTAGTCATTCGTAGTAATTATAGAATTTACATAGTGAAATTTGTCCTTTTGTTCAGTAGAAACGGAGCTATGAAGTATGTATCAGAATGTACGCATAATAAGAAAAGTTAAAAGTTTTTTAAAAAGGCATTTGCTTTATCCCATTTACCATGAAATTTACAAGAAAATATAACTTCAATGAATCATCTCTATTGAATTTTTTTACTAGCATTCACTTCAGACTAACTTCTTGAGAGTGACACGAGTATATTTCTCCTGCGAAGACCCCAGAGTAAGGGCATGATGCAGGCGCTCGCTCCAAAACTTTCGCTTACTATGCATCTTCGGTGATTTATTTTTGTAAACAGACCTTGGACCCAAGAAGAGACCTCTCTCTCATACTATAATGGTCTCAAGTGTCTCAAAAATTCCTTAAGCTAGCACATGGCCCGAAGAGAGCCGAACAATGGTTTTCGTTGTTCGGCTGTCCTCGTCTTATACCTCTCAACCTCTGACTCATAAGAAAAACCAAAGAAAAGCAAAGTTTGTGGGCAGATAAGTAGTCTAGATCTTGTTTCACTTTGTTGTAGCATTCGTGTCGAGATACGGTTCCTCTCAGCATTGGATAGGAGATTTTTAGAAGATGCAATTCCCCAATTCGCGAAAAATCAATCACAAAATTTAATGCACATTAAGTGTAATAAAAAAGACAAAAAGTTCGCAGAATGACGATAAATAGGTAGGCCAAAGGTTAAAATATATAAAGGTTATCCATATTTAAGAAAATTTACTGTGTCAAAAAATAAAGAAAGCTAGCAACCTCCACGGCATACCCAGTACGCAGGATGACCGCTTGTGGAGGTTTCGTCTGGCATATCCAGTATGCAGGACAATGCTGATGGGTTAAACAACACAAATGCAATAGATACATCAAAAATACCACCACCCTCACAGTAGAAGAACCAAAAAGAAGTACATCAAACCTTTCTTTCCGATCTAGAAAGGTCTAGATAAAATCTACCAAACAATTAACACACAAATCACATACAAAAGCAACACAAACATAAAAACTCTACTAGGAGACACAAAAGACAACACAAACCACCGAAAAATCAGGGATTTGCAAAATAAACTGTAATGGATGCAACACCTTCTACATTGGACAAACCAGTCAAAACAAAATCACTCCTCTTAAAACATTGGTGGTGAAATGATAAATTATTGCATTTACCCCCTTCAACAGAATTATCGAACTTGTCTTATGGCTGAAAAAATTCAAGAACAAGCACTTAAAAAAGTGCTTATCACAGGTATCTCCAATAGCCACAACAAAGTTATGAAAAACCATATATGCATTTGGGATACAAAGCAGCTCTCTTCAGAGGTAATTCACTAAAAATGACTGCTGCTTTAAAGTGAAAATGCTCATCTGGGTTTTCATAAATTTGCAGCTATTGGAGATACCTGAGATAAGTACTTTTTGAAAGTTCTTATTCTTGACTTTTTATTGCTTGACTGATTTTCTTGTCACATAGGAGCACTGCTTCACGTATTGCTTGTTTAATATGCCTGTGTTTTTCCAGATTGTAATTTCTGTTGTTTTTGTTTTATTACATTGAAAATACCATAATATTTAAATTGAAGAAGTAACTATTGTTTTGATCATTTTAAACAAAACATACAGTGAACTATATTTTTGGTTTAAAATAAAATATTTAAATAACTATTAAGATGTTAAAAAAGATTTTGTATTCATGTGCTTGTATTATGTGACAGTAACCTTAACACCAATTGATTTATGAAGGGATGCTATTCGCTTACATTTTATCATTAAATTCCATTCCATGTCAAATAAAGAAATAAAAACCACTAAACATAATAAACTATTCCAATTCTTCGTACAGTGCTTCGAGTAATCTGTCTTACTTTAAGTTATTCATTATATCTAAATTATAAAATCCAAAAAAATATGAATCATTACTAAAATACCATAAGAAAAGTAAAACAATTCTTCACTATTACCTAACTTGCTTTTAATTTTGATATGCTCCAAATCTTTGTTGTCTTTATGTACCTTACTTTGGAAGCCATTTTATTTCTAATTCAGTATTTTAATTTCTTGGAAATTTAATAGACAGCCTTAGAATATCATCTCAAAATTTCAGTTTTTACTAATGGCATACACTCATTTACCTCTTTCTTTTGGATATGTTTATTAAATCCCAATATAGCTTTACAATTTGTATCTATGCTATTTTCATAAAAATTTCAGCATCATCTTAATCACTGATAATATTGTTCAGAATATTGGGTTCAGAATCATCATCTGGTTCAGCAAGAGTAACAGCTGGAATTGCAATTACTTTGTATTTATTTTTCCTTTTCTAGGTTCATATTTTAAGTATGGCTATTGACTATAAGGATCATTATGCGAACCTAGTCCTTTTTGTAACAATGTTCCCTGAAAGTAACATGAATAAAATACAGATATGTATACTTTAAAATTGCCTTCAAATAGAAAATAATATTTATTCACTCTTTACCAAATATTTTTTCAAAATAATATATATTAGTATAATTATAGTGATATTAAATGATAAGAGATCACAGAATGCAATTAGATGAGGTTAGATGCTATGGTCTGCCATACAAAAAAGTCCTAGTACAGAGCTCTTCAATTTTTTTTATGATATACCTCTTAAAGCACTTTCTCTCTAATACATTTTAAAGTGAATTGAATAATGCTTGTGTTGTAGATAACTCATGTTTATAATGTTATAATTCACAGTTTTTGGCATCTTTTTTTGCTATATAACATTATTCTTAGATGTGGCATCACAACTTCTGATCCCAAAGTCACATGAAAGAAAAAACATTATAATCTTTAATGCTTTTGCACACCCCTTTAACATGCTAGGCATGCCCCTATTGAGAACCCCTGCCCTAACAGAAGGATGTGGTCAGTTTTAGATACAATGAAATGAATAACGGCTATAATATAGTGGATACATGCAGATATGGACAAGAAAAAATTATATAAAAATGGAGAACTATGTTAATTGAGAGGATAAATATCAAATTGAGAATTAAATATGTTCATCTAATGATTCAAAATAATCTCATAATCATTTCCTTTAAATATATATATATATACAATGAAGAAGAAAACATTTATTACTAGTTATTTCACTTTTTTATTGAAACAAAATTAGTAGCCAACAAAGTTCAATCAAGAAAGCCTGAACTTATTCTTAATGGTAATAAGTTGGAAAAATATACAAAACATAGCTGTTTTGATTTAATTTATATAGCTTATATTGAGTAAAATAGAATTTATGAACATGATATGAAGATAATGTGTTGTTCTTTTGTCAATATATTGCATTTAATCAGTTGTTTAGTAAAGGTCTCTTTATTTTCAGCACCCATAACCAACCTTATATGTTACTCACCGGCGTTTATATAATCTTGATTTATATGTTATAATGCTTAATAGACTAGTTTAGCTAAAATTGTTTCTGAAGCAAATAATTACATTTTTCGTGCGCTTGGCCGTTCGTTATGTGACTTCAAAGATACCGCTCTTAATTTTGCCTACTGCACCAGTTAAAGTAGTGTTTACTTGTAGGCATACTTTTTTCTTTACATTTATGCTAAATATTTATTGTAAAAATTCAATTAATAAAATTATCTTCCTGAGGTTATTATTTTTTCAATTACAAAATTTTATAATAAATTAACATTACTCTTTTGATTTATTTACTTCCGCCAAGGCTTCGGCAGACGATAGGAGTTCATTTTTGATTATGCCTTAGCAGAAGCGCGTAATCAGAAAATTTTATTTTATGACACAATACTATCGAGGAAGGAGTGATTTCGTCTAGTGGATAAGTTAAAATCTTTAAAAATTATGTTTATAAGCATAACGCAAGCTGGATTTCGTGTGACTGGCAGAGTTGCTTGCAATGTTGAAAACGGCAAGTTTAACATTTGTAGAGCATTACTTAGTCAAAAATGCTTCGAAACGGCAAGAAGACCAAAATTTCGACGAGATTTCTCAATGTTCCAATCTTTTGCGGTAAGTAATTTACTCTATTGTATGAAAGTCGGGGATTCACAGGTTTATTGATTTCACGTTATGCCGTGTATCAAGTCTTTAGCTTCAATACGGTAATAATTTTGTGAACTAATAGTTGTTACCGGCGTCTTATTATGAGCTTTAATCGCTAGAAAGGTTCGAAAGGAAAGATTGATATGTAAATTTCGAAAATACTGTATCACAGTAGTGCGATATAGTCTTTGTAGCGGTCATTGATTATTTTACAACGAACTGAAACGATTGTAAGGTTATAATTCGAGATTAGTATTTTAATCTGAAATATATTTCCAGTGTGTATATTATTGAGAAAGTACAGAATTGAAAAAATATGGATTCGATCATTTTTATTCCGCTAGTTATACGAATGAGAGTTGACGAATATATATGTGATCAATTAGTGAATAATATTTCATGAATGAAAATAAGTAATGTCACTTTAGTTTTTTAATAAAAATCTCTTTGTTCATTACCATATAAATTTTTGGTCGATGTGATCAGAATTTTTGATATTTTTATTGTGTTTGGTTATTAAAAGAATTATCTTTGGAACTAAGTATTATTTCGTTTCTTACAGTAAAAAAGAAAAAAAATGGACGTACACCTACGTTTTAATGCCTTTACCTGCTGTCGTACTGTTTCTTAAAATACACCTTTGTAGCTGTCTATGAAGGTTATTACCGCTTGTATTTCAAATAATGCGAGCCGAGTTTCGCCTTCGACGTTAGGAATGGTTTTTTGTAGCACTTTACACTGCTCACACAATGGCATCTACGTCGCGTTTAACGTCATATTTTCTTGATTTTTCTCAATTGTTTTTCAGTTTTGATGGAGCGATTAATTTTAAAAATTACCATATGTCATTTATCTACAGCTTATCATGGAAGTAATTTCGCCAGCCTCAAAATTTTGAATTAGCTTATGGGTATTTTCGTAAAATTATTAGTATTTCAGAAGATATAATTTTACAAAACAATGAGTCTTATATTAAACTTTATTTAATGAGAGTTTAAAATTCTCAATATCGCGTAAACGTGATTATTTTGTGAGAAGTTTAATAAAATCACTTGTGATATTGCGGAACTATTGAATACTAGCTGAAACGCCCTGCTTCGCCCGGGAAAGATTTTTCTTTTAAGTAGCAAACGATTTTTATTGGTCGGGGCAAACGTTCCCCATTCCTTAATTAAGCAAGCGATGCTTACATTAACATTTACTATTTTATTGTAAAGTTTTACCATTAATATAATTACGCATCAACGTCTTACTTAATATTCACGTGGATAGACGCACCGAAGCCTTTAAAGCAGCAATAAAATTATGTGGATTATGTCAATACTTTTAGCCAAAACGTAAACAATAAACAACATATTGGTTACCGAACAAATGTAATTAGATGTATCGATTTATGTTGCGATAAATCTTTCAATGTTAATGGTAAAAGATAACAATGTTCTAATATTCCTTAAAAATCATTTGACTCACTTTAAAAGTATTCATAGACTATATTTAGGCGTGAATCCATGTGTACCCTTTTTCTTGGCGTTAGCTATTTTTTCACTACGGCGCGCCACAGCGTGGATTTTCCATGCTTTAATCTTTACGTGGCTATCTTCCTTTGAAGACAAACAACAGTTAAGAAATTTTGCTTTGTTGCTGTCTGGGAAATGGTCATTTTGCACTTAAGGAAAATTTCGAGCGATTTAGCATGTAATACGGCAAAACATGAACAGAATTAAAATTTTCAGTCTTTATGCGTAAAATAAGCAATTTCCCGTGATCGTAAGTTAATATTTAGGTTTATTTATATCCACATCAGTGAAGGGCTGCATGGCATTTTGGGATTTCTCAACACCATTTCCCATGCATTCTTATGGAAATAGTATTTTGTTGACCCCATGGGGTATAAGAGACCCCACGGTCTGCAAACCTACTGTCGGCGCCAAAAGTATGTATTCTCGAGTTTGAGGATAAATATCTCGAATACCTCATGGATTCTAATAAGAGTCATATAAGTTTGCAGCCTGTTTAATTCTGCGTTGAATGATGATAGATTTATTTGTTTTTTGGTTTTCCTCAAGTTGACGTTTTCGGGGTGAAAATGACCCCATTTTTAGAGCTCTGAGACGGAAGGCGTCACTTTGCCGGTTCGTAATTTCAAAACGGTTCTTCCGATTGCAGTTACATTTTAATATAGTGTGTATCATACTCTTATTATTATGCATGCAATATTTCAAAACTCTATCTTGATTCGTTTACGATAGCTTATTCAATTTATGCGACCATCGTATCTCCGCAAGTATTACACTTTAAGTCAAGGTACGATGTACCCCGTAAGAGCAAAGCGATCCCACCCGTTAAACCATCATTCCCTAAATGTTGATTTTTCATAGGAGTCGTCGGTGGTCGCTTGGTAAATGTTTCACTGAACTTTAATGCTTTGGATCACCATATTTACGTAATACAGTTGGCCAGAATTGAATCAATAATCAGATATCGAATCAGCACAACGACTCGAAAAACTAAAAATTCATTTTTCGTTTTAATTTAGGTTGCAACTTTCCTGAAACTTTTCCCTAAAACGCGGTATTCTGTCATCGTGACAATAAATATTTCTCTCCTTTTATCCGGAAAACGATTCATTTCTTTTCTTTTTTCCAAATTTCCGTCTTCTTAACCGTTCATATTTTCTTCCGTCGCAGTTTCTTTCGAATTAACCGCTATGTCTTCCGCTTTTTCACATTTAGCTCCCTATTTTGGCCCTTTCCCGCCACATAATCTGACAGTGCGATTAGATTTGATGACTGAAATGTCTAGCTATCGGGGCCGGCGTGTTTATTTTGCGGGGCCTAGTTCGATAGTGAGCGGGAGCGGGGCTTATTTATTTGTGTGTGTGTATATATATATATGTAACGGGTGGCGCAAAAAATGACGCATGTCGTGCCTCCCTCCCCTGTGGTGATGGACTCTTTTTGTTGTGAAAGTTTTTTTTAATATAGCCCGCCATACGGGCTCTCCGTCCGGAATGTATTAATATGTAATAAAAAAATTGTATAAATCTCAATACATGAGAATTGAGCCTTGTGCGGGGCCCCTAATAAAGCGCGGGGTCCTGTTCGGGGGAACTGACAGCACACGCCTCACGCCGACCCTGCTAGATATTAAGTATTAAAATTCATGAATGTAATGCTGAAAGGTTTCAAAAATTTATCCGTGATTTTTTAAGGGTATATGTGTCATCTATACGTAGGATTATTTTAGTGATAACGACACGTACACAATAAAATAGTAACAATGTGAATTACATCCACAGAAATACACTTGCACTCATCCTTCAAAATCGTCCAATCTGCTTCCATCTTCTTTCCTGCAACCTGCAACCATTATCAACTGTTCCACTAATATATATTTATTACATTTAATCAGCGTGTATACCTATCGTCAAGTTTTGCCTTTTCATACATTTCTCCTTCGCTGTTCGTCTTCTTGTCTTGTCCTCTTCAGCGACCCTGTCATCCAGATTTGTAATCTAAAATATGATATTTCATAATCAAGCCTTTTCCCACGAACTTTAACATTTACTTTTGGTTTTTCTTCTTTGAGTAATCTTACGACTACTATTTTTCTTTTCTTTTTATCAGATCAGTTAACTTCATCTTTTCAGTTAAAATGATTACGATGCTCGTTTTAACTGTTATCGTTGCCCGCCGAAATATGTAGTTATATTAACTCTTCAATGAACATTTTTTATTCCATAAAATTTAAACAAAAAGTATCGTTAAGAAGGGGTTAAGAGACTACGGCTAAGGAGTTTCCTTTTAAAAAGTATAGTAATATGAAATCATTAAAGTTAAAGCTTTAAATCACTTAAGCTCCGAAATTTTTTAAAACCAGATTTACTTTTGACATAGAAAATGATAAAAAAAGTTTAGAACCTCAATGAATAAAAATTACGTTTGCCCCTCTCACGTCTTACTGTTTTCTGGCACCTGTTAGTTTCTTCTGGGTATTCAGAATATTTCACCCTGTAATGTAGTAAGGAAAAATTTTAAACGTCATGAAGAAGTTAATTTGTGTTTGTCTCATTTATGGACCGTCGTGTATCTATACAATTTAGTCACGCACATATTTTGCTGGGATTTGTGATTTTCCTTTTTTTTTGGAAATTTAGGAGAATCTGTGAATATTATTTGTCACTAATTAACGAACTGTGAAATAAAAACGTTTCATTATAATAATGGTATTAAACCTCTTGTAATTTAAAAGTAGTTAGTTTTAAAAAAACGCAAAGTCGGATGTGATGAGCTCAATTTGTCTTTGCATACGACACTGCCCCTTATTCACTCTGTAAAATCTGGGAATCGATGTTTTTTTTATGCTTTAGCTATAGTAATTTTTGCTGCCGTGTTAATAAAAGCATTTATAGTTATTTTTTAACTATAGCTTAACGTAAGACTATTTATTTCTTTGGCCTTTCATTCGGAGCCGACGTGGAAAACCGCGGGTCCCGGTGCAAAGTGTGAGATTCCAAGATTTTTAATAGTAAATCTCATTAAATAAAACAACTTTTTCTCTCACAACGACAGTGTTCGGTATTTTTTTATGATTTTTTATGTATGTATTTTACATGTTCAATGAATATTTTTAGAGAGCGCGGAGTCCGGTGCAGTCACGCGCCGCCATCATGCCGGCCATGCTTTTATTAATAAACAATTTGTCTTATTTTACCAGGGGACGAGGAAATCTAAAATCTACAAAATGTTGGATCCACTGGAAGAAATTTCGGCTTTCAATAATGGCGTCATTAAAAGGTAATTGTATTTTTTTTAGCGTGTCTTCATAACCTGTGTCCTGAGTTTCGCGGGAGTCGTTACGTATCTGATAAGAGCGCTTACCACATCCTTCCTCTCAGTCTTCTTGTTATAATCTGTTCCTCTTTGCTTTTATTTGTCCAGTCGGATTGAGTTATGGTGCACCTCCCTCAAAGACAGACATTCTAAAATCTTTGCTAAATATTTAAATCATGTTTTTAAAAATTCAACCACAATAATATGAATTTTAAATGTGGTAAGTACAACGTGAAGCTTGATTAACCTTTAAACTCTGGAGTTAACTTTATACTTGTATTGGCGAAAAAATCGTGAGCGTTTTCTTTCGTTGCTAAAATCAAGCATATTACCTCTTTGACATTTTACGTGCTAAACACGGAGCACATGCTGAAGTGACCTGATGAAACTTTCGACAGAAAAACTCGATGATGCGGCCTTAGTTTTGCTGTAAGTTTCGTCTTTTCATCTTGTCGGCTTCGGTAGAGGGGTGGTTAGTGTCTCTCCCAATGCAAGGGTCGCGGATTCGAATCATGCCGAGGGCGTGGTCGTTTGTGCTTGTCATAAATCTGTTACAACACATGTAATTGGGGAAACCTGTTTGTGTTAAATAAATTATTATTATCATTATTATAAATTAGGAGTTTTAAAAAAACTTCTATGGTAATTTTTTAAATTATTATTTAATTTAAAGCAAATTGAAAAATAAAAAAATGTATATTCTTGGACATTCAGAATTTGTTATTAGCATATTAAAACATTTTGGCGCAAGTGAAATAGTGTATAATCAATCATACAGGTGTAAATTTCATATTTTAATTTTGATAATCTTAAGTTAAATAGCTTGGAAGAATGTCATACGTTAACATTTTAAAGATACAGTAAAGCGTCGATTATCCGGGTTAATTGGGGCGGCAGGGGGCGCGGATAATTGAAAAAACACGGGTAATCCAACTTAATATAGAACGTTATTTTATATCCCTTATACATATATGGGAGATTCTCTAGGTCCCCCTTTTAATTATATTGAGCTCGGTACTTGGTTCATTATACGGAAAAACTATTGAGTGATCTATCAGACAGTTCCTTTAAAAGACAACCTAAAATACTTCAATTATGAGGAAATATTTTAATATATTTCATCGAAATCATGCAAAATAATATTTGCTTAATGATATGAAACCATCGGAGAACTTTTTATCAAAGATTGGATAATGTGTGGGGATCATATCACAGTTTGGATGCTTATTAATTAAATAATTTTTTGTAACTCTTGTGTGCGTGGATGTCATTGCATGCTGTTTATCATAAATCACGCCATGTTATCAATAAACTTTTCTTTTGTTAAAAAGCGTCTCTCACGAAAAAAAAAATGCTGTAACTGTTGTTATAGGAACGGAATGGAGGACCGCAGATGAAATTGTGTCACACACGCGTTTTCTCTTATCGGTTCGAATATTTGCAAAGCTTCATTCATATTCCATATTGTCTCCGCGAGACTATTCACACAGTAAGATAACTGTGAAATAATTGGCTTCTTCCTGATTCAGTCCAAAAGTGAACAGATGCGCGATTTGGTGCTTGGAGAAAAGATTCTTTCGTTCCCCTTATTTATTCCCCTTATATTTTATTTTTAAACCCGAAGTTAACCCATTTGTGGATAAAGTCATTTCTTTCGTTTAATATCACTATAGTATTACACTACATTTTTAATTTTAGGTGTTCACAAAAACGTGGTACTAATACAATCTAGTTAAAGAAGCTTTCAAGTCATTGGCGCCCACAGCAATTTTTGCGGATGGAAGGGGGGGCAAATCACGCCTAACGTGTAACCAACAGACGAACAGGCTTTTATGTGCAATTTTTTTGGAAATATAGGGGAGCCTCTTATTGCGGGTGCTCATGTTCCAGGTAAACCATTGTAAGATAAGGGAATTTATTTGTTCTCTAAAAAAATAATCGATTTTCTAGTCTGATTAATAGGTCACTATGCCATTAAGTCTAGTTCAAGAACAAGCGAGCTACCTCAAGTTTTTTTTAGCTCGTAACAAATAAATGATACTGGTTACAGCTACAGCCATAAAATAATAATATTACGCACATCTCAACTGATAAGTAACAGTTCTCAGCAGTTTGTCACCGATCGTTAATTCTAGCGAGGACCATTTTAATATTACCTAAGAGGCCAAATTTGTTGCTCCTTCGGTATAACATTTTATAGTCGAACTATTTGGTTATATTGTTTATTTGTAGTAGAATTTTATTTAAATATTTAAACAAAATTCCAGTGCTAGAATTATTTTGGTTTCATTTATTTGCTCTTCCATGTTTCGCTAAAGGTGCAGCTTTAGCGCAATATGGAAGAGCAAATACGTGCTACGTGCACATCGATAAAGGTCGCGCGCTAAGCGTTTCAATCTCATCCGTTGACCTACCTTGCACTGCTGATCAGTACACGATTTGAGGTTGTGTCAAGCGACCTATACAGGATTGAATATTGAGTCATTGTCTTCATCGAGCCTAAGAGAAACCAAATTGATACTCCCGAGGCCTATGTAGAATTTGACATGCAATATTAAGAGAACATTAAAATTACAGGAAAATCTTTAATTAGAAATAATTTCATAGAATTCAGCGATAAAATATTGGGGTCTTTATATCTGGAAGCTCAATAAATCCATCCTGATGCTATGCAATAGATTGAATTCTATTAAATGCATATTTTTGTTTATCTAATTCGAATACAGACTTTGAGACCAGTATTTTTGTATTCCAAATCAGACCTCTCCCATTCCTAATTTTATTTTTCGTGTAATTTTTTTTTTTTGAGATCGGTTTAATTTTCTATTTTCTTGTTTGATATCCATTTTTATTTATTTAGGACACTTCTTTATGTATTAGATGCAAAGAGTGTTGGATTCATTAACCCCGTCTTTTGCAATAAGCTTCATTTCGGACGAACAAGAAATTTCGCGACAATATCGTCACGAATTATGATCATACAAATTTGAGCAAAGAGGAGCAAACACCCAAACCTTCTCTTTCACGCCTTTTTAAAATGCTTTTCGCGATATCCCGAGGGCAGAGAGCCACCTGCATTTTGAGAAACGCCGCCGCTTCCCAAAAATAACCCCATCTCTTTTGTTCAGTCATACGGACTGCCGACGAGAACTTGGAAATCATCTCTGATGCCCTTAAGGGTCCTTTTGAAATATGGATCAAGGGATTTTTATTCCATTGTCGAGGAAAGTCGTCTCTGGAGTCGTATAAACAGAGGGACATTTCGTCTCGCTCCCATCCTATTGTGTTGCCGTCGTGAATGGCTGTGAAATGAACCCAACACTTCACTATTTTAGTTTATTTTTTTTCGGGACTAAAAATGGAGCTGGCCTGTCGCCTTACTCCTAATGGTTCCCTACTTCAACGCCTCGGGATAACCCTTTCCGGGTACTTGTTTTCCGTAGTAAAAACGTAGTAACGAAATCTCCTGCAAGTTTTTGGATCATCGCTTCTGAAACCCTGCGTCTAAATTTTGCTACGGACTACTAGATGAACTTCACTGCATTTCCTTTATATCATCGCAGTTACAGAGATACAGCGAAGTATAGTCGACTCTCTTCTTTCTCCACATGGAAATTATTTATGAAGGGCTTACGAAAAACTGGATAGCTGTGAGGTGAATAAGTAGACAAAATGATAGAAAACATTTTAAAACTCTTTTTAATCTTCTATCTTTTTAATGTATGTATGTTTGCCGTCACGGCATACATTTTAGTTCGAAACTCTAGAATTAATCGTGATTTTTATCTTTTTATTAAGTTTTATCCTTAAATAAACTGGTAATAAAGCACATGAGTGTGACTCGTGTGATTTTTAAACCCGGTCAAGGCCCGCAATTAATTCCAAATGATCGGCCCGCGGGCTAGGTCCGGCCCGTGCAGGACTCTAAAATACATCAGTTCTTTCAATCTGAAAATCACACAAAACTACTAGTTATGGATTAGTACAAAGGCCAGAGACTTCCATGCTGAACGCGAAAAAAGTATTCTTCGTATTAATTTTTCTTGGAACTCATTTCTTTTACCTGCTGATATTTATGTCTGTATGCAAAGGCGGATATAGAGGCAGGCTGTCTAGGTTAACAGTTCCAGGAGCTTATTGTTAGTGTGCAATGGAGTAGCTAGGGTCTTCGGCGCCTGGGGGCAAGGCATCTTTTTGACGCCCCTAAGGGAGGGTTATATTCACAGTCTGGCCCACATGACCTTTTTTCTTGCCGCCAAGTTTCAGGGGGAGAGGTTTACGGGGTCTTCTGTACTCAATTTAGCGTGTTGGCGTCTTTAGGCAATTTCCTGTTTTGCTAACCCATTAGGGTGGCTCTGGGAAACTCAAGTATGAAACAACATATTTGAATGGGAAATTGGTACGAGTAAGGCTAGACGGCAGGAGATACCTCAACTCAATTGCAAACCCCGTGGCCCATCGGCACAACATTTTTTACAAGAGTGGCGGATTCAAGGGGGGGGGGGGGCGATCGCCCCCTCCTTGGATAACCCCATTGCACTCCACTGGGCGCTTTCTTAAATTCTTTCCGCGCAAAAATCCTCAATTATACGCCGCAGATTAGGACTGTATAGTCAGGGAAAGAAGGATTCTGATAGGAGTAGGGATTTTCAAAATATAGGGCAGTTGGCAGGGGCGGATTCGATAGGTGGAGGGGCGATCGCCGCCCCCCCCCCCCCCCCCCCCCCCCCCCGCCGAGAAGTTTCTGGATCCGCCTCTGTTTACAAGTGAGATACAGTCTAGGAAATATATGGGCAAAACAAGAGTGTAACCCGAAGAATGATCAATAACCCCAGACTTCTGGTGAGACATGAAGAGGTTGCCACCTAAAATTCGTCAGTGACCCGGAGATTTCATAATCTGACCCGGAGATTTTCTAATTTAAGCCGGATATTCTCATAGGTGAAGAAATTGAAGTAGTCTACTGTTTTTAAATGTTTGATACACAAGAGATAATTAGTTTTCATAGAAATGTGAATGTGATGAGCCATATTTTGTCGCTCCCTCACGCAACTTGGCGGCTCCCTCGAACACCAACAAAAGATTGCAGTGGTACCTACTTTCTAGCAGCGCCACCAATCCAATACCACCAAATAAATGTAGTAATCAGAGCTACGAGCCATTCGCTGGGATTCAGAATTTGTCGTTGCCGTAGTTATGGTGGTAGCAAATACACCTAAATGCGAGTCACCCACAAATTTTTAGCTGCTGATGCGATAAGACGTGTTTCTTCTAATTGTAAGATTCTAAAGGCACCTGTTTGTAAACTAAAACTAAATGTGCTGACCGAAGAGAAAATGTAATATCGAGGCACTCGAGACTGTTTGCTTCATAGAGAGCGTGCATGTGACGATATAGCGTGGGTTTGGGATTAGACTTCGGGCAAAACCCAAGCGATAGATATGGCGCTACCAATTAAGGCCTTCTGAAGCGTATTTTCTTGCTGACTTGAATTGTGGTGTCTATGGTGACCACATGTGGTTGACTATTTTAAGAGACAGATCCTTAAGAAAACCGGACTATTAAAAATTTTACGGGACTTTTTTTAACTTTGAACTTAAGACAAAAAATATTCTTTGAAAGTAGATAAGAAAAAATTATTTTTTACAAACAAACCTACACAATAAACGCCTAGCAAATAAAAAGAACAAAACATTTATTCTTGAATAATAAAACTAAATTGCACACAATACTAAGAACATATTCACAAAGAATAGTTTTTGTCACAGTAAGAAATAAACAATATTTCTCGTAAGATTTTTTTGCGCTTCAGAAGATCTTCATTAGTAAGAACATAATTATAAAAGTCTTTACAAGAAATATAGTTGCTTTTCACCTGCAGCTCTGCTTTTGCTGCAGTTATGTAAAATCTGTTCTTATTGTCATTCCATTTATGACGAGATAAAGAAAATATTCTTTCCACAAGAGCTTTAGAACCTGGTACTGACTTAATAATTTGCATCAGCATGCAAAATTATTTTTTTGGCAAGATTTTAATATAACATTCCGTTTATCTAGGAGAGATGAAATCTCGTTTGTAACTTTTCGTAAAAGTGGGTTCATTTCTGTAAACTCTTCATACATTACATCACATTAATTAAGTACACAAAATGGAAAATATTACGAAACGGGACGCTCGAGAGGAAAATATTACAATTCGGAACTAATCGCCGATATTTTCGATACATGTGCGGTCTGGGTTCGGTTCCGGCTCATTCCGAGCATTGCATTAATTACATTAAAATACGGGACATGTGATTACCTTAAGTGTATCTGAAATGAATATATCTATTTTCATAAAAAATACGGGACAAATTGCCACAGGACGCGGGACATTTGAAGAGTTTTCAGAAATCGGAAATCACTATCGTGTGGAGCTTTTAAATTCGCTTCTGTCTGTACATGTATGCCGATTTCATTTCAGTTTGAAAGTTGGTCCCAGAAAATCTTAGCGTTTGAACGATTTAAAAAGACTTCGGATGTGAACAGAAAAGATGCCATCGCCTTGGATTGTATAGTAGAAAAGATTTTCTCTAGAGGGGGATAGAACCTCGGAATCTTATATCCACTCTCATTAAACAGATTTACTTTTAAATTTATCTAGTATCCATCGAGTTATCGCGCTATTTATCTACTCGGAATTAAAAATACGGGCAGCAATATCATTTTTGCTCTATTGAATTTATGACAAAACGTAGCAGATAACTTTGTTTTTATTGAGATGATTATAATCGTTGTTCTCTAAACATCGTAAAATTTTCTACCAATCTTCTGATTCGAAGATATTTATCCATTTATGCAGTTTCGTCCATGATCCTCCCAACGCGGAGCGTAAGACACTCGTCCATGGATCTATTATTTACAGAAATTTTATCCCTCTGCACTCAGTTGATCAGACTTGGTTACTTAGCAGTGAGTCACTCTTTATCGATCCTTTTTTATTTTCACAATCACGTCTTGATAAAAGTTTTAGTGCTAAGTCAATTGTAACGGCGAGCTTCTCCCGGTTTAACTCAATTTTATTGGCGTCGGCGTAGTTAACCTTGCCCCTGGGAAGTTTTTATTTTTACCCATTGCCTGCCTCTTTTTTTTTACTTGGACTCTGCATATCGTCCTAACGAAAATTCGTTGCCTTGCCATCCAATTCAAGTCATTGAAAGGTCTCGTTTCTTGTGCAGTGGTCATTCATCTCCATCATGTTCTCGCGGCTCCGTCTCAAATTTTCCCCCAAGTTTCACCTCTCCTCCCTCAATCCGTGCCTTTCCTCTCCTCTCTCTTCCCCCCTTTCAATTTCATCCATCTCTCGACTTCTTAGGATGCCTGCCAAACTATATCGACAGTAGAGACGTCCGGACATGCGCAGCTAAGTGTTAGTTGGGCCGTTTCGTCACTATGGAGGATTAAGGCGGATGGATCGAAATCCTCACGCCCACTTTGAAGTTTGATAATTGCGATGACAAATAAAATTAAAAATTCAGTCTTGATATAAATCACGAGTGCATGATATATATATATATAGTATACTTATATAGTATATCGTATATATATAAAAGCTTAAAGAAAAGAAAAGGTAATAATAAAGGTGGCAACAAGGTGTTGGAGGAAGCCCAGTGGACACTTACCTAGATTGGAGAGCCGCAGGGGATGCTGAGGACACACGAAAAACACAAAAACAACACAAATATGGAGTTTTCGGGCTGACGCCCTTCTTCAGCGACGGAGAGACCAATAATTTGTGATTAATCACCAAGAGGAGTTGTCATTTACAGTCAGGATTGTTGATATATCAGAGGATGATAAAACACCCATAACTATTAGAGAACATTTCATAGGTTTTGATGCTCTCGCGTCAACAACTGAACAATCCATTTCTTTAAAAATAAAAGAATTTATAGAAAATCTTCAACTAGATATAAACAACTGCCGGGACCAAGGCGATGATAACGGTGCAAACATGATCGGAAAAAAGAACGGTGTACAGAAAATAATTCTTGATAGATATAAGCGGGCATTCTTCATTAACTGTGGATGCCACTCATTAAATTTGGTCAATGGAGACGCAGTCAGTTGCGTGAACGAATCAGTAAACTTCTTTGGGGTGTTTCAATCTCTATACGATAGTTTTTCAGATAAATTCATTGATAAAAAATCTAGAAAAAAATGTTATTAACTATAATATGCTTGACAACTATAAAATGTTTTGAAAGTTTGGATTTCATAAATAAACAAGTTATTTTTTGTATTAATCATTTTCTTTTCTTGATGTTCAAGTGTTAATCTTATTGAAGGTCTCGCTATACTGACTGCCTTAAGACAACGTATCTGCAGCTAAGTGCGCTGAGCCTATTAGAAAACTTATCGCGCGCCCATTGTTGTTTCAGGCTTCAACTGCGGTTAAGAGGTTCGCCCAAGTTTTCAAGTTCTCTATTCGTCTTTTAAATAAATACCAAGATATCTCGACTCTTTTGTCATGGTGATCGAAACTGTTTGGCAAATACTTTCCTTCAGCTCTTATTTTAGAAGAGGGTTGCTGCCACACACTACGTTTTACACAAAAAATAAACCGTCTTTTAATAGAAGAAGACCCGCGAAATAACATCTAGCTGATGACATGTTTCTTAGCTGGCACAGCGCCCTCATCTGCCAAGACGCCACACTTAAAATAAGAGCGGTAAAACGACCATTTTGTTGTTAACATAACATGTTTGCATATGAAGAAATCAGTGCCGTAAATGGAAATTTGGCGCCCGAGTAGTAATCATGAAGCGGTGCTCCCTACCTTCACATTAAAAATCTACTTAAAATGTTTATTTTCCGTGTTTTGTACCCCTTGGGTTTCGTCGGCGGTAGTGGCCGGCGAACGGAATGGCGCCCCGAGACGAGTGGCTAGAGCACCGGTCGCACTACCCTTCCGCCAGCCCTGATATATATGTATATATATTTTATATATATTATATATTATTTATATATATATATATAATATATATATATTATATATTATTTTTATATATAATATATATATATATATATAATATATTATTTATATATATACACGCACACACACACACACACATATATATATATATATATATATATATACAGACATTTTTTCCATGGTGGCGTGGTCACGTGCAACTTTAGCCCACCGTTACTAAGTTCAACTTAATGTTTTCATTAGCGTTAATTAATCAACATTTTTAAGTTGACTAATTATAGGAATCCGTAGCAGTTCAGTTCTCGATATGATCGGTCGGTTTCTCTTTCGGATATGGAATTAAATAAGGGAAAACGGAGTTATTCTAAGAGGAAATTAAATAATTCCTGTTTCACGAAGAGTTACATTTATATTCGATTTTTTCGCGTGGTTAAACATGGGTCCAATTAAAGATAAAACGTCTGTCCCACTTAAATTTGTTTTTTTTTACGTACGTCACTGTTTCGTTGTGCATATAAAATTGTTGATCTTAAAAATTTACCATTAAGATATCCGATCGTAAACGTTATTGCTGGGACGCTGTTTAAGCGCAGTTGGATTAAAGTGTTGCTCAACTGCCGTAAAAGTTTTTATGGCAATTCGTAAATTGACCACCATTTGTAGAGCCGCCATAAATCTGCATACATAGTGTATTTATTATTTTCTGCTTGATGTTTCAATATCTTCCCGTTTCTACGGTATTGTCAACAGTCTTGACAAATATATTAACAAATATACAAGTAAAAGTATTTTCAAAACTGAGCTAAGGCATATGAAACTTAATTTTTGCCGTTAGAATTATAGTCGACATTGAGTAGGATAAACAAAATCGAATATGTGGTACTATTTATTTGTTAAATATTGAATGAAGTTAATGGTATAATTACTTTTCGTACCCTGAAATTTCAGACTAAAATCCTAATACGGCGGTGTTCTTCAAACTTTTTCCATCGCGACCCAGTGGATGGGAAGGCAACATGAAGAAAAATACGTTCTTAACTGAGTTTTCATTGACTCTCCATAAAAAGTAACTCATACTGAAATACAGGCATTTATATAACAAGAGCATTCTTGTAATTTTTGACACGTTTCAGCTGGTTGTGCATTGGGCGCTCGTATTTTCCTCATGAGCCTCGCGACCCAGTGATGGGTCGCGACCCGTACTTTGAAGAACACTGCTATACGGGATAATTCTGCTTAAGTTAGTACCTACTATCAATTAAATTCAAGTTTTCATTTCGTTAGAAACATCTGCATTGAATTGCTATGTGATGTTGCGAAGGGATTATTCGCGGTATTTCACGAGTTAATGGTATGTGGTCATAACTCGTGTGTAATCAGTTTTTAAACGAAAAGGTCTCGTCTGAGGATCCGAGATTTTTAAAGCCTCCGGACCACCGTAACTTTCACTTTAGGGCTATCGATCCGCAAAACGTCTGCGCTTTCTCAGCCGTAGTCTCTGATCAATGAATACAGTCTGTGAGATACGAGAATAAGGGCCCATGATGGGATTTTACAGGCTTAATGGATGTGCTTCGACAATGGAGGATTGGAAGCCTTTCAAATACGTGCACTATAAGTTTTTAAAATTAGGCAATCAGTTTTCTTGAGTCATGCTCAAAAGTAAACCTCAGATACTTTAATAACATCGAAATTTTTCTTCAAAAGGAGAGTATCATACCTTTCTTCACTATCATTCTGTGATATATCGTTAGCTGTCGTCTTGAAAATAAATTTTAGGAGTTAATTTTTATAATAAATTACTAGGTAAATTATACAATTACCTCGAATGTTAAACTAGCTAGAGATGTGGCTCATTTTTTAAATAATACAAAAAATTACAAATTGTTTCTCTGGATCCATTGATCCTTCAATACGCTAGTTTCACGTATGCTAAATGAAATATTTTGTAAAATGAGGTTATTACTAATGGCAACAGCGCAATGTTGACAGAAAATTATGTGAACTTCGCTTATTTATGGTACTGTGAAAAATCATTTATTTATCATTACTTTTTGTTAACCGAGTTAACTACGTGATCACGAAATTCGCATAAAAGATGTTTAATGATAGCCAATATGCAAACACCTTTAAATAATTAAGTCCAGCATATACATATTAATTACGGATCCGATGACAAATTTAAATGAAATTAATTTTTTTCGTACATGTTTTGCACTCTTTCTACAAATGTTCATCGCTTTCATTATAAATAACGGAAAGGTAGTTTAATACGCATTCAAATATAATAGTTTCTAACCATTCGATCATATTAAATCATAGCGCTCATAGTCGAATGAAATTAAATTTTCAAAGAAGTTTTAACTTTGTGCCCATAATTAAATTTTGTAACGCTAAGGCGGATTTACCTCGTTACTTCTACCCGAAAGAGTTTACCACCAAGCGATTGATGTAGAATCGGTAATTCGTTTTATGGGTTAAAAGCCGCACGAATGAAAATAATGTCGGATTTTTTTAAATTGAAGTTTTAGGACGATGACGTACGGACGGCAAGGAGAGAATCGGAAGGCTGAGAAATCCCGAAGAGATGTGAGGTGCAGTGTTGTATCAGAGCGAGATATTTCAATTATTGTCGGGTCGCGACAAACATGACGTTCGAGTTAGGCCTGTGATGACGATTGGATTCCCTCCCAGTCACCAGTTCTCGCGGTGCTTGTCCGTACATGGCAAACGCGTTAGCACCGTAACCCTGAAACATTAACAATGCTCACATCCTTAGGTTTATTCATAAACGGCGGCACTCGTACGTAAGAGGTTTAAGGCGTTTGTTTTTTCGGGTAGCGTTAGGACGATTCGTGTACACCTTGCTAAACAGTGGACGGAAAGAATCCGACATAGCGATTGAATCGAACCCATTCATTTTTTCTCAACGGGACGTTGCATTCGCGAGAAATGTACCCATTACGAATGTTCATTCTTTTCAAGGTTCATGAAACTTTAATTATTTTTCTATTCCTATCAAATCGTGCTGAAGTAATTCCTTCTTTCGTAAGTTCTAAGAGACCTTAAATGGTCACGTGGTTCGCTCAAACATCCGCTCGGCGTGGTGCGTTGTAGTGGAGGGAAGTGAAAGGTTCTACAGACAAATATTGATTTTTATCATTAACGGTTTGGTAATAGATTTATACTAAAGATATGGTTTGAATTTTGTTTGAAGACTAAATTACCAAAAATTAGGAAAAATTTCCAATCTCTTTCGGTTAACGATCAGGACTAATATCCCTACTCAACCGATTTTTAATGAAGCTCGCGTTTTAGTGAGTGGGAGTTGAAATGTATTTGCCGAAAGCCTATGCTTACTCTCCTACCGAATTAGGGGAATTAAGACCTTGACATCTGCTACGCCCTCTGAAATCAGAACTTGTTGCCGCGATTCGCCCATCTCGAAATAAACAACTTACCCTTTGCAATACCGGACGGCTTTCGGAGGCGAACGCGATCGACGAGCAGATCCTTCGTAAAACAAAAACGGAATGAAACTCATGAACACCTAGAAGGATTTTCAACTCTTTTTTAGGTTCTCCCTACTTTTCCTTCGCAACTCACCTGCCTGAATGTCACCATTCCGCAATATCAGCTGTGAGGTTTAGCGATGTTAAGTACCAATCAGCTGCCTCGCGCCTCTTGACGAAGTTACCTGATTGGCTTAGGCGTAAAATTGAGGAGAGCTGCGGGAAGTGAGAAATGGATAATTAGATCTCGTTGGTATATTCGCGGTCTCACGGCCATTTCATATTCTTAGTTCATGCTAGAAGCAGTGTGTTTTCTAATCTACATTCATCTCTTGTGGTTTCTTACCAACCGTTAGGAAGGTATATTCGTCTTCGTCGGAGAGATCAATTTGTTTTGTAATCATGGACGAGGTAATAATATTTATTAATAGCTATTAAGTATATTTATTTTGTATTCCAAACCGGTCGTCAGCTCGTAGCTATTTCTGAATGATATTGGATCATTTTTTAAATGTTGTATTTACTGGCTGAGTGCTCATTGCTTTTCAATTGCGATTCTTGCGAAAATTATAAAAATAGATTAATATTTACCTGAGGATATTATTATTTATAAAACCTTTTACTGTAAGAATCGGGAAATAAATTTTTAAAAGGCATTCAATAGTTCATTTAGAGTTAAATATAGTGTAATTCAAAAATTTTTAATTAGTGACAGTGAAGGATATTAGTAATTTATTCATTACCTCCAGTACATACTGCGTATGCTGACAAAATGTTAAGTGAAGTTAATGAGGGAGTTGTTAGTGGTAATTAAATTTACTATTTTATAAGACATGAAAAGTCGTCATTATTTTCGAATTTAAAATTAACTCTTAGGAAGAATCGGAACGGGTTTAAATCCTTTTGGGAGTAGAAGTAACCTTTTCTCTTTCGTCCAAAAAGGCGTTCAAGATCCAAGGCCGTGTCTGCGAATTTTTAAAATTAGAATTAAAAATACTCGGATATATTTTCTGTGTTAATCCAGCGGCGAAAATTGACGTATTTAGTCGAACCAGGGCAACTTTCTTTTCGAGACTTTCGATCTTTTCTGAGTATCATAACTTGTAAACACTTGCTTACGTAAAAAAAGGTTATACTAATTCCATCTGAAAGTTTAAAAAAATCGTGACGGACACTCGTTAAACATTTTATAATGTAATTATGACTGCGTAAAGAAGTCCATTAATGTAATAATCTCTCATTTAAAGATGTGACTAACATTACAGGTAGTGCTATTTTTTGTTTACTGGTATTAGAAACTTATATACCCTTTGGGAAAATATAATACCTAATAAGTGTGTGGATATAAAGAAAACTTAAGATGAGCTAGCATTTATTGACAACCTGACAGCTAACGATGGTAATGCGCCATGATCCTTACGAGAAGTACACCGGATCCAGGGATAGTGGGAGTTCCACCCCAAAACGACGATCTGGTCAACATGGACATGAACGTTTCTTCAAACTCCTCAGCAGGTTCCTCAGGTAGGAGTTATGGAAAGGTGGATTCATTCTTCTCGTGCGAAATCTTATTCTAAAGAATTCTAACAGAAAAAATGGACAATCAACGTGGAAGAGTCGAAGAAATGTTTGAAACGGTGGATATGGTTTATTAAAATAATTTTTCAAAACTTAGCAAATTTAGGCTGTCTTTAACCATTCACCAGTATTTTTCCCAAAAATACATCATTGCCAAGAAAATTTTTAACTTTTCTTTAAACTTTTCGTCGTGAAATAATAAATTCTTATTTTTGTTATATTTTTATAAAAGTGATTAATTGAACTTTTTCAGGTCTGAGCAAAATGTTTGTAATTATAATTTATTTTCACAAGGTATTTTTGTCTTTAAATTTGCGCTCATTTCTTTTTGAATATTTTTAACTAAGGCAAAATTTCAATTTGTAGTGTAAATAACCCATTCTAATCAACATTTTAACTAAAGTTTTTTGGCTTCATTTAATTTGAATTTCTGTTGTATTTTCATGGCTTTTTATGTTAATTATAACCTGCAGCTAATTTGTTCCATTCTGATACTGTTGTTCTCTATTAACTGTAACTCCCACATCAATATAATTCATTCAAAAGCCATATTTACTCGCTTATAAGCCGCACTTTTTTCTCCTATATTTTGTGTTTACAAATTGAAGATGTGGCTTATAATGCGAGAAAAAGGAATGGAAAAGTCTAAACTGCAAGGTAATCATTAAATTTTGCTAGGATATCACTAAATGGATCCATGACTCAATTTACAGTATGTGATGAATAGAAACATAACATAATCATTAGATAACAGGAAAAGAGACGTGATTTATATTAAAACATTAAAATTTAGTTCTTTCACTAGACATTATTTCACAAGTATGTATCGTTGAACTATGAAGTTGGAATTTATGGAATGGATATCATATGATATGTTTCCATATTTATTTTTTGACATTTAACTCATTATTACAGAAACTTTGAGCAGCTGGATTGGGAGATGTTATTCAAACAATTTACAAAAAATCTTCTCTAGAAGATTATAGGAACAGAAATGAAAGTATGCCTTTTTCCTAAGATAAATTTTACCTAGCCATGTAGTTTTATAACTAGGAGGATGAAAATATAGGAGCACACTAAGTATAATAATATTTTTCAAACCCTTATTTGAATGTAAGGTAATTTGTTTGATTTTATTTTAATCCAATCCAATCAAGCAAGTTCATAATATGATTAGAAACAACTGAAGACAAAGCAATGCAGTTTAAAGACATATGGCATGTTATATATGAGCTCACCATTTGAGGATTTAGGGAGCACAATGTATAACAATCTCTTTTTATTTTGCTGTGGCTGTAAATTATACCTGCACAAACAAAAACACTTGCATGTGAATTTTTCAGATATGTACTATAGTATTTGCTTGTAGTCTGTTTTTAGTGTTATTGAAATGAAGAAATTGACAATCATTGTCCAATCACCACTAATTACTGCATTAGTAGCATCCTAGAATTTCTTGAAAACTTGATTATAATGAGAATGTTAGGGGTACTTTATTCCGGGAGATGAATTGATAATGTGTACATTTGTGGGGTTTGTATAGTGAAAACATGAGTTGATTTTTATGTTTACACTTAACAGTTTTTATATAAATATGCATTAATTAATTGAAAACATTTTGTTTCTCGTGATTAATATGCCGCGAAAATGCATGTTATCTATAAAAATGGTTAATAAATTAACAGTTTTCCACGAACCAGTAGATCTTTGTTGCTTACCTCCAAATTCTTTATCTATATATTTGTATAAGTAACAACTTTCTTCATCATCTGTAAATGTGACATCTCTTAATGTTTTTTTTCTGGCCTTAAACCCTGCTATGCTTTTTGTGATTTCTTCAGCAGAAATGTTAAATTTTAGATAGTTTTTTTTTCTTTGTTACCAAAATGATTTATCATGATCCATATTAACAAAAAATACATGTATTTTTCTGAGAAGGAACTTACATGTTCCTTCCATAAGTTTTTTTTCACCCTGGACTCTAAATGAATGTTTGTGAATTTTGTTGTGGATCCCTTTAACTCTATCTCTTTCTTCATCTTAGATATCCCTTCCTCTCCACTTATGTTTGTGTATTAACCAGACCCTCCCCTTATCCTGCCTGCTATGGCCTGAGGTATTGGTTTTTTCTAATGACAAATTTTCTTCCTTTGCTGCTACATGGGAATAGAGGATATTCTTTTATTCACGACACCAGCATATCTATGTAAGTATCTTTAAATTGCCCATAGCACTTTTTGTTCTAATATATGTTTTATCTTCTGTGTTCATGTTACCTTAAAGTTGTAATTTTCTCTCCTCTGACGTCTTAGAAATATTGTAAATATATATGTTTTGATATTAGCTTAAAGGTAGATCATTGAAAAATGCAGAGTATGGTGGTAGTGTTAATTAAACAAAAAAATCTGAGATTAAAAAAATATATTAGTACTTGTATGATTGCACTAAAGCATGATAATTGAAGTTTCTGTTGGCCGGAATAAAATACATTTTCAGCATTTATCCTCTTCACTGAGTTATTAAGATTCTTTGCTTCCATTTTTCAGTGAGAGAATCTTTACATATCTCTCACCTAATTTAAGAGAATTTAGATGCAATAAATGTTACTATTTCTAAACAGTGGTATTTTTTAATTGCATTTTATGATATTTTTTTAGAATAGAATTTTATAAGCAGGTCTAATTACATAAATTCTGTAATTCATAATGCACAAGAGAAGATACAAATGTTGGTATAAATTATGGATAATATTAAACTGTACTTATTTAAGGGTTTAAACTCCATTAAAACAACTGTCTCTCTCTTTTACTACCTATTTACAAGTACCAATTATCTTATTTCTGAATTCAGTCATTAATTCTTTTGTTCACTTTTCTTTTTTACACTTTTCTTGCCTTACATCGGTGGTTTCCAAACTGAGCGGGGCACAGTGTGTAGATCAAGGGGGGATGAGGGAGTGCAAATAATTTAGCATTTTGGCATATATTTACTGTCAGTTTGACCATCCTAATCATGAGACCTACAATTTGCAGCCACAAAATTCTACCCTTCAAGTGGTGAGGAAATGTAGTTTGTGTGCATGTTTATTTCTTAAGATGATTACTACGTTAATGGCAATTGTATTTCCAGTAGGCAATTTTTATGAAGTATGATAGAACATGGTATACAGGGGGTATGAAAGTAATTTTTTAAGGTGAGGGAGATTGTGGCTTTGAAATGTTTGGGAACTGCTGCCTTAGATAGTGTATCTTTCCTTTTATGATGTTTAATTTTCTTCTTGTATCTGAAACTCTTGGTGTTATATTTTATTTTATCTTCAAATGCCGTCCAGAAGTAATCAATACACATGCTCCTTTTTAAATATGCTCATTCTTCGATATCCTTTTCTCCTAGAATTTTCTCTAGTGCTTAACCTTAGTAAAGGTGGTAATTATACTAAAATAGACCACTATATGTGTAGTTGAAGTTTTATGAAATTTTTGCTCTTAAATTGAATACATCTGAAGACATATATTAATCAAATGTTTTGTATTTGCAGTGCCAGAGATCATGACCAAGCTAAAAACGTGGAAGATGTTCTCTTTGATATGTTTCGAAATGAGGAAACTGGTCTTCTCCCAATTGGAAAATTCCTTGCTGTGAGTTATCTATTAATGCAGCATTCACTTTTATAAAAAAACTCTTTATACTGATAATGATGTAGTGAAATTTGTCTTAGTGACAAGATCAACCATGATTTTAAGAGTTATGTTTTACTATCTTTGAGTTAAGGATTTACCAATTAATTCATGTATGAAGAGGAGGATATTTCAACTTGTGCATTGAATATGATGGAATTTAATTTTTGAATGTGTTTATTATCCTTCAGGAAAATATTCAAGCAATTTATAGGCTTAAAAATTTTATCCAAATTTTTTTATTTATTTTACCAAAATATTCAGGCTTTGAGGAGTACAGGTCTGAGAAAAAATGACCCTCGTTTGGCAGAGATGACAGACAACCTTAAAAAGGCTCACAAACTTTCAGGTAGTGAAACTGGTTCTCCAGAAACAATTAAGCTTGATCGAGAAACCTTCAAGAAGTAAGTATGACATTAATATTTTTGGACTATTAAATATTATGTTTTATGAATTATAAGATGGACTAAGATTAAAAAACAAAGCACAAAAAATTGATGTATGAATTCATATTAAACAATTTAAAAAAATAAAAATAACATTGTAGCACATTAAAATAGCAATGAAAATTAAGTTTATGCATAAGAACCCCAGAACACCTTACTGCTACCTTAGCAATCACAACATGTGTTTTGATATGAATTGTTTTCCAGAATAAGCACTTTAATATAAAAAAATAGGAAATTAAGCATTTGTCTTAGGTATCTCCAATAGCCATAACAAGGTTATAATAAAAAGCCAGATGCACATTTTGGCTACAATGTGGCTACAGCACAATTTTTTTAGAATTAACTTTTGGTGAATCACCATTGAAGATGGCTGTATTGTAACTGAAATATGCATTTGGTTTTTTATAACCTTGTTATAGGCATTTTAGATAGATACCTAAGAAAAATACAATGAAGTTATTTTGTCATATTGTTGAGATTTTTAAAACTTTCTTTTGCAGTGTCATATCAGCCAATATTGTTCTCATATCACGAGCATTCCGTCATCAGTTTATCATCCCTGACTTTCAGGGTTTTACAAAACACATTGAAGACTTCTATTGGAAGTGCAAATCAAATACTGAAGGAAAGGTTTGCATCTACTTTTTATTAATATTCGTTGTATTTAAAAAATTAAAATGCACTGTTCATTCCACTTTTTCCCACATTTCTATGCATGTTTTAAACACATTATAATTCTAGTTATTCAAATGTTAATGACCTAAATTTTCAATCATCTGAAATAATTTTGAAAAATTATTATTTTTTTAAAATTTGTAAATATTTTTTTGTTTGATTATTTTTTTATAATATCTTAGTTCTCTTTGTATGTGAATTTATGTAACAGATGGAAATACATATAAATATCTTATTAAACAGTTGATGTAAAAATCAACGGTGTACTAATATGGTGATAAAGATCACAGGTTTGATTTAATTTATTCTTTAAAGGTTGCAAGTTACATACCCCAGCTTGCACGAATGAATCCAGATTGGTGGGGTGTTAGCATATGTACAATTGATGGACAGAGATTTTCTATTGGGGATGTTAATATTCCATTTACTCTACAATCTTGTAGGTAAGATATATTACTACTATTAGCAGAATCTACACTTAAAATCTTATCACAGCTTCATTTCATTTGACTGTTGAAGAAGTTATATATTTTTGTCATTAAGATTAAAGAATGTTTTTCTTCGATTTTTTTGAATTAGGAAACATTTGATTCCTCAGTTTAGTCAATCAGACAACAGCAATGAATATAGTTGACCCACTTGCAGAAAGAATTAACCCATCTGCTGACCTAACCATTCAAGAGATAGCCTTGTTATACCAGGCCTTGACTAATCATACTATCTCTGCAACAGTCTCATGCACTCAACTGCTTTGCTGTTCTTATCTCTTAGTACTTTAATACTTCCATGACTAGACGTCAGACAATGTGCCATATCTTAGTAATTTAATACTTAGAATTTTATACTCAATGTTATGCCATTTAATATAAATGTACAAGCATGCTTGAATATGTATAAATGCATTTACGTGGACATGATATCTTCAATAAACTCCTAGATATGGTTGTTTGCATGACTGCATATTTGTTTAAATTTTCCAAAATTAAATGGTCATTCACAGTAACTGCTAATTGGAAAAAATGATAAGCGGATGGGTTAATCTAGAAATGGTACCCTAGTTACAGAGTAAATATTGATAATTGTGACTTGGATTAGGTTAAATATTTTCTATTGTTTTTTAATTTAACATACTGATTAGTTATTGAAACTAATTGCTTTTATGCATACTGTGACATTTTCCCCTGCCCTCGGGACTTTGTCCCCAATCCCGAGACTTTGCCTTCACTTCCTAAAAATTACTACATATTTTATTGCCGCTCATGTGTATAAATATCTATCGAAAACTTTTTAGCCATTACCGATGAAGATGGCAAAACTTTCTCTGGCGATGACAATTGTTCCAAACGAAACCTTTTCAACCATTTGTTCATGCGACACATGAGCGGCAATACAATACATAGTAATTTTTAGGAAGTGAAGGCGAAGCTGGTGGTAATCGGAATAAATTCGCAGATTTGTTCAAACACAAAATATCGAGAGAAAAGGAGTCGGTGTGAAGTTTTCGTAAAGTTATATACAAGTAAAAAGAAAATCGGGTAGATGAAAAGAAAATGTCGAGTTTGGGATTCAAACCCTATGCATAATGATTTGCTTTGATAACCACTACGCTACATTTAACATGAGATACAGGTTGTTCATAATAGGCTTTAAAGGAACCCCAAAGTAAAAAGTTCATTTTATGGTTAAACTATTAACCATCTATGCCCAAAAGGGGTGTGTGTCATAAATCTCGTCTTGACTACTATCCATTTACCAAGTTTCATCAAAATCTGAGATTCCAATAAGTGGCCCTCCTCTTGTTAGATATAAAATTTTATATAGCTCCTGGTTAACAATATAGTTAATTCCTCAAGCTGGTATTTTAATGCCTGAAAGTTTGCTTCAGGAGCTGTATTTACATTCACATTGAGTGAAAAAAATGCATTGTTTTAATTATTTGGTCATTGTATAAAAATTAGTTACCTAATCTAATTCAGACTTTCTCAAAAATCCAATTGTGGAATTTGGTGAGTACCTAATTGTTCTAATGTTCCGTGGACTGATTTCATCTGACAAGCATGTACTCAAACTGCCGGATTGAGGGGTTAATTCAGCGGTTTCCAAACTTTACAAAGCCACGCCCCTCCTTCAACTAAGAAAAATGTCCTTGCGCCCCCTTATATGTTAAATATATGGCAAATTATATGCCCTAGCCACTTGAGAGCTAGAATTCGGCGACTGCATATTGTAAGTCTCACGATTGTGATAGCTAAAACGACAGTAAATACAATGTGAAGTATTTTTGCGCCACCCTGAAATGCCTACCGTGCCCCCCTAGGGGCACGTGCCCCACAGTTTGGAAACCACTGGGTTAATTGGAATAAAATGTAAACTTATCATAAATTTAGATACACACATTTATGATGTAAGTATCAGATCAAATCAAAGATTCTTGACAACAATTATTCATTATCTTTTCAGCAAACCCTTGACATATGCGATTGCTCTGGACCAATTAGGCGCTGATGTTGTACATCAGTATGTGGGTCAAGAACCTAGTGGACGCATGTTTAATGAGTTGATTCTTGATTATAATAGTGAGTAACATTATCTGTTGAATTATGTTCTTTAGTTTATTTTTAATATCTGACAATAAATCATGCACCACTGAGCTTTAAATTCATAATTGATAATATAGTGCAAAGACCAATGCCAGCAACCTTGGAACCATGAATTATCATAGTTCATAAAGAATGAGGAAAACAAAATAAAATATAATACTATAGAATAATGTTGCTTTATTTATTTACCAAAACTTATTCTTTTTCTCTGTTAATAAAGTAATATATATAGGCAAGGATGCATGTTGATAATTTACTTCTCATCATTGGAGGTTGTACTGTTAGCATTTAGATTTTCAGCCAAGAAAGATTGTTTTGTCGTACATTCATTACGTTTATGCAGAATTTGAATGAATTTGCCTGCCAAAACTCGTAATACTTTTAAAATTCTGGTTTTCGGTTCCTTCCCATTTATGGACTTCATACTGTATATGCATTATTTTTAAAAACTAAACATTGAAACTCTTACTATGTTTTTTGTTATTCTTTCCTACTGAAAACTGAATTATTTTAACAGTGTAACAATGCCTTGTTTGCGCAATTGATTTCTCATAATGATTCAAAATGGTAATGTTTCATTTATACTTGCAGAAAAACCACATAACCCGATGATAAATGCTGGTGCCATCATTGTTTGCTCATTGCTCAAGACATTGGTGAAACATGAGATGACACTGGCAGAAAAATTTGACTTCACCATGAGCAACTTTAAGGTAAATTTGAAATTATGTGTGTTTGAAACAATTCAGCTAATATTTAAACTCTAGAATAGAGAGAATTAACTAATTTATATAATACAGTTTATTCAAAGGTGCTGTTTCCTAAATTCAGCTGATATACTGTATTAGCCCGAATATAAGGCGAGGTTTTTTTCAAAAATTGAATTTCAGGAAAGTGGGGGTCACCTTATATTCAGGTCCTTAAGTATGAAGAAGTTACTTTTTTTTGGATTTTCTCATTGGGAAAATAAGAAGTCGCCTTATATTCGGGGTTGCCTTATATTCGGGCTAATACAGTAGTTATCATTTCGTGGAATAGCATGTTGAAAAAATTTGTAAAAAATATTTATTAGATGACTTCGTACAGATTCCACTACTTTCATTGTGTCTTTTCGTTATTCTCTATTTAATTACTTATTTGGCTAAGGTAGAAGTTCCCAACATTTATGCATCTGTGATCCCCTTATTAAGGTCACCGACCTTATCATGACTCCCTTATCCCCATCTATCTATCAATAACTACAAAATGTAACCTACTGTAGAGAATAAACTCCAAAGCCATAATATGGCTTTGGAGTAGATTATTTTCACCATAGTCTCCACGCATTATTATTATAAAATATAACATTAATTTCAAAATATTATGAACACTATAACATTGATTGCATTGTAATCCTGAACGATTCGTACAGTATATTTTGGGATAATTTTAGTAAAATACTATAACATCTTTAAAAAACTAAAAATATAAAATATTGAAACTATTCCATACTAGTGGACGCATTCTGCAAGCATTTTTAAATTGTGGAATTTTTACAATTTCGTATTTTTCCCATCGGCTTTGCCCAAAAACATATAACTGTGCCAAATTTCAAGCTCATCTGAAAGTGCCGTATAATTTTTATCCTCATAAGTCGCAATATTGGGATGAGACAGCCTCGAAAATTTGAAATTTTTAGAATTTTGGAGTTTTTCCTTGGTTGTGTCAAAAAAACTTAAAATGGTGCCAAATTTCAAGACTAAGTCATCTGGAATGGTCTCATAATTATTATCCTCGTTTGGGGCAATAATGGGGCAAAATAGCCCTTAAAATTTAGAGTTTTTACAATTTCAAATTTTATCCATAGGTTGTAACAAAAAATCTATAGAGCTGCCAAATTTCAAGTCTCTAGCTCATCTGTTAATGCCTTATAATTGTTAACCTAGTATGGGGTAAAAATGGAGCAAAACAGCCCCTAACAAAGTTGGAAGTTTTATAATATCGTATTTTTTCCAACGGTTGTAACCTAACATATACAGTCTTGCCATATTTCAAGTCTCTAGCTCATCTGGAAACACCTTATAATTTTAAACCTCGTATGGGGCAATAATGGGGCAAAATAGCCCTTTAAAAATCAAAAGTTTTATATTATGGAATTTTCTCCATAGATTGTAACATAAAAACCTATTGTCTTGCCAAATTTCAAGTCTCAAGTTCATCTTAAAGTGCCTCATAATTTTATCCTCGTATGAGGCAAAAATGGGGCAAAATAACCTCGAAAAATTGGAATTCATATAGCAGATTTTATCCATTGGTTGTAACCAAAAACCTCTAATCGTACCACATTTCAAGTATGTAGCTCACATGGAACTGCCTTATAATTTTTACCCACGTATAGGACAAAAATGGGACAAAACAGCCCTTAAAATTTAGAATTTTTACATAGGATTCTTCCATTGGTCTTAGTTTAATATTAATGGCAATCTGATTCCCTTAAATGCTTACCCATATAAAGCATTGAGCTCATTGCCATGACAGTCAATTGTTGGAATCCAGAAAAATTCCCATTTTTTTCGATAAAAGCTTAATATTTACGCTATTTCTACGTGGATTTGAATTTAGTCTTCAAAAATAAGAAATTAGAATTATTAAGCTTTACAGTAGTTCAAGTCCCGAATTCGAATCTTGGAAGGAAATAATTTTAAAATGCAAATATAAAAACCACTACACCAATTTACGTGTTTTCTTATGGAGCAAAAATGGGCCAAAATAATCCCTCAAATTGGAATTTCGACAGTTTTGGATTTTTTCCTTTGGTTATGACCAAAAACCTATATTCATGCCAAATTTCAAGTTTCTAGCACATCTGGAAGTGCCTCATAATTTTGTATCCTCCTCCTCCTATACCCTGTGTCAGAAGCATCTATATATTATAGATACAGGCACTCCCTCTGATTGTGAGTTATGTAAGCCTCGACTTACATAAGCCCACACTAAAAAAAATTTTCGTTATTCGGAAAGTTTACATAGCGGTTTGCATAAGAGAGCGGGAACTACATACATGTGCAGTCGAAGAACACAAGGCATGGGTTGTAATGCAGTGTTATTACTGCTCATGCACATGTGCTTGATCTCTTAAAGTGTTTCATTTTTGAGCAAATTAACATAAGTGTTGCCTTTGCAATCAGGGCTGATAAGTGAGAGCAAAAGTGCTAGTTTATTCTGTTTTAACTAATTACTTTTACTATACTGATGAAGTAAATTATACTTTAAATACATAGCATCCATAGTAATTTTCAACTTCGCAAATTTCGAGTTACATAACGGGTGCTGGAACGCATTCCTTATATAACCCAGGGAGTGCCTGTACATTGTTCCATTTTTGTGACCTCTGTAACCTTTCCATGACTACCAGGTTGAGAACTGCTTGGCCAAGGAAAGTTTTCATTACGGCTGTAATATGTATTTTCAAATTTTTCTTTTAGAAACTAGCTGGAGGAGAATATTTGGGTTTCAATAATGCAGTATTCCTATCAGAACGTGAAGCAGCAGATCGTAATTATGCTCTTGGATTCTACATGAGAGAACATAAGTGCTATCCAGAGAAGGCTAATCTCAGAGAATGTATGGATTTCTATTTTCAGGTACATGAATATTATTATTATTATCTTTAATTGTTTATATAACTTGTGAGATAATAAGCTATGATGCCATTTATATTTTAGAGGGCCGTTCTTTCTCATGCTGATATTTATTGTACTGGATATTGTTATACTATGCAATTTTCAATCATTAGGAATTGTCATATTGATTTGTTTTCCTTTTAACTCTTTTATACATGCCATTAATTTTATTCATATTCATTTTATCTTAGTGCTGCTCAATGGAGGGTACCTGTGATTGCATGGCCATCATGGCAGCAACTCTAGCTAATGGTGGGATATGTCCAGTAACAGATGAGAAAGTGCTTAAACCTGATTCAGTCAGAGATGTCCTGTCCTTGATGCACAGCTGTGGAATGTATGATTACTCTGGTCAATTTGCATTCAAGGTTAGTTTACTAAAATTTCCTATACATTTGCTCAATTTAAGCACTTTATCCAGAAACCTATGGAGAATATTTTAATCTGAATACTTTGATAAAATATAAAATGCTAATTAATTTATTTTTAATCTAATTCACTAGTATAAATGATATATTAATCCAATAATAAAACATTTATAATTGCTAAGTACATACATACTTTATATAAAACTTTTATTTTTGGAGAGATATGAAAAGTCCATTTAGATTTTCTTTATTTATTGCAATTTCTCCTTTTATGTTTTGCTTGATGAAAGAATTCTCTATGGATATTTTAAGGTAGGACTGCCAGCCAAATCAGGTGTCTGTGGAGGTATGCTTGTGGTTATTCCAAATGTAATGGGCATCTGTACATGGTCGCCACCATTAGATTCTCTTGGAAACAGTTGCAGGGGTGTACAATTTTGTGAGGTACGTTGAGTTATCATTTTTCTTCTTCTTTGTTTTTTAATTTGAATGCATAAAAATACTTGAATGTGAATAAGTATAAAGTTACTTGTTTCTGGAATATCGCAATTTCTAATAGACCTGTGGAATAATTATTCTTTGTTATAATTTTACTCCTTTTTTGAGTGAGAGTATCATTATAAATATGATTTCTCAATGCTTATAAGAATGATTGCTTATGCTGTTGTAGCAAAATATTATTCTAAAAAGTGACAAATATATTTTATTTTTGAAAATTATCAGTATTTAAAGGATACAACATTCATAAAATTTGAACTTATGACAAATTTTACAGATAATATTATATTAATAGCTGTTATGCCTGATTTATAAAGGAACTGGTTAGAGAGTTCAATTTCCACCGATATGATAATTTGAAGCATGCTGCTAACAAGAAAGATCCTCGTCGTCATCGCTTTGAAACTAAAGGATTGAGTATTGTCAACCTGCTATTTTCTGCTGCTAGTGGAGATGTCACAGCAATGAGAAGGTAGGAAAATGGGCTTTGTTTTGTGATGCTTATATGAGGGTCAGTCAAATGAAAATGGGCCAGCATAAATTACCAGCAAACACATGGAGCGTGAGTCCACACCATCATCAGAGAGCACCTCCATTACAGAAAGATCTGTGCACAGTGGGTGCCTCGCAGTCTGTTGAGTAAGGAAAAGGATTCTCGAATGGGTTTGGCCTTGGAACATTTGACACGATACCATGAAGAAGGAAACTCATTTCTCAACAGAATCATAACCGGTGATGAGATGTGATGTCACCATTTCCATCCAGAAAGAAGGCACCAAAGTCTGCAGTGGAAGCATCCAACTTTGCCTCCGTCAAAGATATTCAAGGTGACTGAAAGTGCAGGCAAGATCTTGCTGACATTTTTCTTCAACCATAGAGGTCCCCTACTGATTGAGTTCCTAGGACGAGGGCACACCATCAATGCAGCATGTTACTGTGAAACCCTGAAATCATTGCGTGCATTAATCAAATCCAAATGCCCTGGTTTGCTTTCCGACGGAGTGGTTCTTCTCCATGATAACGCCCGCTCCCACACAGCAGGACCAAGGACACACTCACAAGATTACTACTCGCACATCCTGCATATAGTCCAGACATGTCTTCCTGTGACTATCACATTTTTTCTGGACTCAAGAATTCGCTGAAAGGGCGATGTTTCAGGTCAGATGACGATGTGCAGGAAGCAGTTCGGTCTTGGTTCCATCAGCAGCAAAGAGAATTTTATGAGAAGACAATACAGCAACTTGTATCATAGTGGGATAAGTGTCTCAACATTTCTGGGGAATACATGTAGATGAGTTGATTATTTTTTTTTTATTTGGCTTGGCCCATTTTCGGTTGACTGACCCTCGTACAAACAAAGTTGTTTTTTCTTTATTTTTCAACTAGCATGTCTGTGGCAGCTATGCTCATAAATAATTTGCAGTTAGAATTTACCAAGTAGTAACAGTGGAAAAAAATGACTTATTATTCGTCCAAGGAGAATTTTGTCAGATTGGAAGAATTTGCCTCTTTTTCTAATTCTATCCCTCCCTTCCCTTCAAAAGCATTTTAAATGTTTGTGACAAATGTAGATTTTAAGAAAATAATATAATAGATTATGTTTGTGCAATGGAATGAAGTTTTGGTAAAAGTAAACTTGTTAAAATTATATTTTAGGCATAGGCTTTCTGGCATGGACATGACTCTCTCTGACTATGATGGCAGAACAGCTCTACACTTGTGTGCAGCAGAGGGCCACTTGGAATGTGTACAGTTCCTTCTGGAACAATGCAATGTTCCACATAACCCTAAAGATAGGTAAGGTTATTGATGTAAACACTTATACATGTCTATGATAACAAATGTGTGAGTTTAAATTTATCTCTTCAAGGTAAAATTAATTATCTTACCTTTAAAAGAACAAATATATCATGATTCTATTATTTCAGCAGAAAAATTATACATCAATTTTTTAAATATATTATTGGAATGAAATGTGCCAATCACAGTAAAAAAATCAGATGTAATTTTTACATTGAGACCATTTTTCTACTTCATTCAATAAATTTTGCTAATTATTTTTATATTAATTCTTCATTCCTTATTTTTATTTATAATTAATCAGTGCACAGTGTAGTCTTTATTCTTAATTGCTATAAAAAATACAGGCAACAAAACTTTCAAGCCAACAGCACTCTGTATGTACTTAAATTTTAAAGCTGAAGTTCTTCAGAGTTTTTGTACATTTTAGAGACACTGAACCATCTCAGCACCATTGCTATATTTATTACTAGCAGAATTTCCCGCTGAATTTCAACGGATTTAGTGAAGCTACTACAGCACAACATACAAACTCTTTAAAATATATAGTAGATACTTTTTAAATTACAATTAGCTTTTCTTAACAATTAATCATATTTGCTTGTAACAATCCGTTTCCGAGCCTATTGCATTCAAATATAACGATAATTTTATCTCCTATCATATTACTTTCGCCAAATCCAGCTTCATTTCTTGTGCAATTAGGCCTCGCTGAAATATTTACTTTTATGTTTTGTAAGCAAGAAACCCGTGAAAAAGCAACGTACAGTTGTCCATGATCGAACACTGACTGGTAAATGTACACCAGATACGTGAGCCTGTTTACATTAATAAACATTATAATGTAGAATATAATTATTTTACTTACAAAAAATGTAAGATTCCAGTATTCAATAGATGAAAGAAGGTTCAATTACTTTCATCAATAAACGCTTCCTGAATAATAATCAGTATCTATTTATGTTGCTATCCATAAACATCCATCATTTCGTTGCTTAACCCTCTTAGTGCCACGGGTCGATATATCAGCTTTTGCTACTTCGGCGAAGAGTGCCACGGGCCGATATATCGGCCCGCGGGTAGACCGAAACTAAACTCGTAATAGTTCATCATAGATGCGATAGATGGCATTTGATAATGTCATCATCTGAAAGAGGATGCTTCCTACTTTATAAATCTTTTTTTCCTTTTGTTATACTTTGATCGTGAATTTATCACTAAAACTTTATAATTGGTCATATTTGTGGCGTATAGCTGCCTGTGTGGTATGGAACGCAAATAATCTCGACCTTTAAAATTTTTTTTCTCTCATTGGGGTAAGATCCTGTAGCCACGATTCCTTTTGTATCCTATCCCGAATGTTACTGCCCTCTGCTGTGACATTTTTTAACTGGATAGTATCAGTAAGAAAGCGAATAGATGCTTTCATGCGTAGGCCGTTCAAGAAATGTTGGTGCTACAATTGAATTAGTTGTAGCTATACATTTGTATCTTTCAAAGTATAAATAAACTTATTTTAAACTTAATAAATAGTGCGTTTATTTTTAATGTAAACAAAATTTCACGTAAGGTAAAAGAAACAAAATATTCTCTTTAGAAGTAAGGGCACTGACAGTGTGAATACACGACCAGACGTGCGCACATCTGGTCACGAGAAATGCACGTATGGATGATCCCTGAACCCTCATAAAAGAGAAACTCGAGCATTATTAAGGGTCTTGAGATAGAGTGGTAAGGAAAGAAGGACTCAAATGTACCTTCCACTTCAAGCGGTTTGGGTGCACAAAGAGAGACAGATTCGGAATTTGGACTAAGGAGACTTCCAGGCAGGAAAGAAAAAACTGCGTTATATGTAGTGGAAAACGTGATGGGAAGAGAATGAGGTATCGCACAGTGTGCGTAGAATGTGAAAAGGGAGTGCATAATGTTTGTTTGTCAAGACACAAATGTTGTGTACTTTTTTTAGAAGTTATTTGTTACTAACTAACGTATGCAGACATTCACTGAAATAATTCTATAGTATTTTTTCTATTCCTTGCTGTTTTTTGCTAATTATATTCTTTAGTTTTTATGTTGTATAATGAAATTCAAACGTAAATTTTTTGTGATATTTTTGTTGCAACGTGATGTGCAATAACTTTTGTTTTTAATTAATAATTTCATGTTCGATTGATTGAAAAAATATGTAGTTTTGAATAATGTATCATTATTTAATAATCATGCAGAAATTAACTTATTACATTAAGTATAATTTTATTAACACAAATTTTAAGTCCAGTCAGTTATTTGCTCCAGATGCAAACGTCCAGGATAAGATCTGTATTTAATACAATTTTTTGTATTAATTGCTGATTTTTGCTAATTATATTCTTTTCTAATGTAGGTTTAATAATTTATAAGTTTTAATGCTGTATAATAAAATTCAAATGGAAATTTTTGGTGACAAACTTTTTTTTCTTTTTTTGTTGCAACATGATATTCAATAACATTAGTTTTTATTTGATAAATTTATTATTAAAAGAAATAAAAGTTATATTTTTTTTGAAGATTAGAGTGTTTTTTACAATTACTGAAAATATTAATAATTTATCTTAAGAAATAATTTCACAATGATAATTTTCCTAAGGTGATACAAACTTCAGGAATTGCCCTTGGCACTTCTGGCTCTACCCCCCAAAATTTGCGTGGCACTAAGAGGGTTAAACAAAAGTGCGAAGCGAATAACGCTAAACTTTCGTCTATTTGTAAGCTTCATTGAAGCTAACAGAATCGGAGGTAAAATTGACGGCCGCCTTGGCAACGCCCGGGAGGGGTACGAAAAATCCACAAAATTTCGAAACAAATATCGTATTTCTGAAAACTTTGACCATGTGACATGTAAACTTCACAGGAATAAGATAGTATAGAGTTTTATTCGTCGAATAAAGCAAAAACCAAAAAAATTGGTCCGTATTTACATATTTTTATGCTTGAAGGAAAAATACCTTGCAAGTCAAGAAATGGATTCATACGTGTTATCTTATGGAAAAATGTTAATCCCCTATATTGGCAGTACTGATTAATCAGGTTGAACAAACCTTGACCATTCACTAAGTTAGGATGTAAGGAAGAATCATACCAAATGTGGTTATTCTAGCTTTTACTGTTTAGGAGGAGTTCCATGAACAAACACACAAACACACTTCAAAATATATTATAGTAGACTAGAGTTTTTGCAACTGATTACAAAGGCCTTGTTTTTTCTTTGTTATTTAGGTTGATATTTCCTCATTTTCAAATAGATATGCCGTATTTACTCCCATAATTGCTCTACCTGAACTATGAGGAGGAAGAAAAAGATTTTTTCTGATATGACCACTTTCATACGATAGTGAACAATTGCATATTTGCCTCGCCCTTGTTTTAGTATAAAAATCATAGGAAAAAGTAAGGCAGTATCTGAATAAAACCTATTCTGTCAGTCAGATTTAAAACTTTAGATAATTATTCTTCCAGAATTCTAACAAAGATATTAATTTGATCCCATAAAATTATTGAAATTATTGAGTGACATATCTTTTGCAATGCAAAATGCATAGGAATTTCAAAACAATTTTTAGGAAAATGCATGAATCTGATAGTCAAAGACATAAAAACATGTATCTTGTCTTATCTATCAAAGTAGTAGATTTAAATTCATTATTTTTACAACAACTGCTTAGTTCCGCATAAATGATATGAAGCAACTCATTGACACAATTTTTACTCATTTTTTCATACGACTGAAATTTGTTGCTTTATATAGTTTTCAATATTTATGAGCATAGTTTCCTTTTTGACGTTGCAGTTTATTTTTCTTTTCTGCCCATGATACATTGACCACTGTACAGTGTATGTCCTTCCACTGAAATTATTGTAAATTGACATTATTACTCAGGTGGGGTAACACTCCTGTCGATGAAGCACACACTTTTGGCCATGCCAAAGTAATACTGTATCTTGAGCAGTGGGAGAAGAAAATAAGAATTGCTGACTTATCGAAGAATGATGATGATGACTCGCTCCCTCCACCTCTGTCAAGCGCCTCAGCCTCCCCTCCAGCATCAACCACTGGTGCCTCTGACGTGAGCATAGGAGAATCAAGCGGCACAAAGCAATTTCCTTAATAATGGGGCAATGTCTCTTTTTCTAGTCATTCTCCCCATGATCTGTCTCACTCCATCCTGGAAATTTGATCTCATGATGGTTGGTTATGTGGTCCTAATTTCCTAAATGGGTTAATAAAACAAAAATGCTTAGTCAACTGATGCGTATTACTATATGCATGCAGTTTAACTTGTACTTATCCAGCCAAAGGGACAATATCGCATGTGTATGGATTAGGTTTCTTTTTGGATGGTGTTATTTTCCCCTTGATGTATGTAGAGGAAGAGTGATTCCACGTAGTGGTGTATTTTTCTAGGTAGATGTTTTTAATTTATTTCTTCCTTATTTTTACGATTCAACCGATTATTGATTGGGGAAAAACATGCACAGGTTTTTCTTATCTTGACCGAGAAATTTAGCTTCTGCAACAATTCCACAGCAAGTGGATATACCAAGCAGATGGCATTTGGAGAAGTTTTGATAGGTATTACAATGTCAGTCCAATCTCTCACAACTAAGAGATATTCTCCTCATTCTATTTGATTATATAATTTTTAATGATGAAAATGGGATGAAAGTAGCTCATATCTTGCTGAGTAAGTTTCTACACCTTATGGAGCAAACATGTTTTAACTTGTTTAACAATTTGTTTATTCTGTTTTGATAAACAATGCTCCATAATACTTTCTGCACACGGGCCTCTCAAATGGTTATTTTATCTTATTTTGGTGGTGACTCCATGCAACTGAAATTGTCAGCATAAAATTCATGTTTCAACAAAAACTGATGATAACAATTGTGAATGCTGAAATGAAAACAAATGGCACAATAAGAGTTAAAAACTACTCATTTGAATACATTCCTTAAAACCTATTTTCATTCATTTTTGTGCTTAAATGTTTTATATAAATGATTTCAATATATGTGCAAGCTCTTTTTGACAGAAATGGTTTACATGAATAAACTATCTTCATTGTTTGGAAGTAAGTTGTAGTCTTTCAGAACAACATGAATAATTATACAATAAATTGTTAGATAATGTAACTTTATTAATTGGCTAACTTTTTTCTATCAGTATTTCACTGAAATGAATACTCAATCTTATAAACTCTACGTAAATCCTATGTCAATGTGGCAATAATATATGTCAATTATTACATGTTGGTGTTTAAAATGAATATATCATGTTGCACTATGTTTCCATTGTATTGTTTCAGTATATTTCTTGTAATTTTTTGTCAGTATTTACTTATAAAATTTGCAATCTATTGTATACAGAAGCCTTTGAAGTGAAATCTTAGGTATGTGCCTTAATTTTGGTCCATCTGGGAATTAGAAAGCAAGAATGAAGTAATGAAAAGGCTGAAGTTAATTATTTAGAAAAATATGAAACTTATTTTTAGAAACTTAAAATACTCATCTGTAGAACAAATGATATCAAACTCATGAAAATTGGTTGTTTATATTATACTGTTTGTTTTTACCATATAAACAAAGAAGATAGTCTCATGAGTAGTTGTTGTTTGATTATAAATGAGGTACGTTCGTTGTTTGGTATTAGTGTACAGTGTATGCATGTATAATAAAGTGTCTTTCTGCGTGATTGTGAATAATTGGGTGTGTTGTTGAAGTTAGATAAGTGTTTTAGCCGAAAGAGGATGAATCTATCTTGAATAAATAAGCTTTCATGTGATCATAAAAAAAAACTTATGACAATAAAATTTCAGGTTATCATGCCTTGAAATGATTTCCTTAATAAGGTGTGCATATTGCAAATATTGAGTGTTTTGAAATTTTTCATTTAAAAGCAGGGTTAGCCCGAGGTATTGTGGCATCTAGGGAAAGGATCCATTCCTTTACCCCCTTGACTTTGCATTTTAATTTATTTATAATTTGAAATGATAAGGACAAAAGTTTAAAGAAATTTCATTGAGATGACTGCCTGTTCAGCAATATCATTTCAAGTCAACATCCATCTACTTATAATAATGTATTGATGAAATGTTGAGGAAATTCTTCCAAGATTTTGGCCCTCTGGGCAGCCAAATTACTTGCCAATGCCTTGAGTCATCCCTGTTTTGTAGCACACTTATTTTTTGCTATATTAAATTGTATTCAAAATATCTTCTACTCATCTATCTTGTCAGTTTGTAATAACTCTTGCACTCAATTTTTTCTATTGTTTTTCAAGGCAAGGATTGGTCAATAAACCAGTAAAATAGAATCTTTTGATCTTTATTCCATTGAAATGAGAAGCTTTAACTCTTTTAAATATTGTTGGCATTTATTCTGATTTAATTATATAGACTTTTATGTAAAAGCAATTTGTAACTAGAAAATTAAAATGCTAAAGTACCATAAGTAATATTATGGTAGCTGATTTGATTTTAAAAAATAATTTACATATGTTCTCCTTTGTAAATGAACTGAATTAAAGTATTAAAAATAATCTGTTTAATTATTAAAATTTCCAAGTATCATGTTTTTGTCCACCTACAACACGTTTTAAGGCATGTCTGTCCATCCACCCATCCGCATGGTTGTTCTCAGCTTCTACCAAACGGATTTTCATGAAATTTGATATTAAAGACAATCAAAGATAATAAGAAAGTCGTAAGTGAATCACGTATGCCTATCAGGGATACCGCTTTACCGGTGACAAAAAATGAACTTTCTGTCATATCTTGTAAAATATTGGTCATGTCAAAATGGTTTTCATAAAAAACTTGTAGAACTAGTAGAGTATCTCTTTTTCTATACATTTTTCTCATAGGAGTAGCCATTATCAAGAAAATCAAACAAGAATGTTTTAATTCGAGTTAAAATTAGAAAATTTCTTGCATGGTGACTTTATTGTTGTTGCTAACATAAACAATCTCATAAAAATACGTTTAATTTCCTTACATGCGCATGCAATATTGTTAAATAGGAAGAAAATGGATTATTTATGACAAAGAAAAGAACTTTAATATGTTATTTCCCTTACGTACAAGTATATCATTTCTTTCTAATACTCCATTGCACAAAACGCACCCATTTGTTATATGCTGTACACTTTCCTAACTTGTAGCTATTACAAAGGCATATTTTACAATAGTTAGTTTAATCATACAGCATTTATTATTATGAAATATTTTAATCAAATTTTCAAATATTGCGGCCATCTCACTATACTACGTACCAAACTTAATGATCGCTAAGATGGCGTCGAAATATGAGGGCGTACCCTTCGTCAACTAATCAGAGGCATCCGGCGTTGCCGCCTCTTTGGTTTCTGCTCAGGGACCCTTTCTAGTTGCGTAGCAGATTTTGGTGGAGGCGGTAGGGTTTATTGCGTGAGAGATGTCTGAGCGAAAATCTGTGAGACGTGTTCTTCAGAGTTCCGCGCGGAATTTAGTTTTAAGTGTACGAAATTACTTCGAGAGGGAGAAAAGTAATGGTGGATCGTTACTTGCTATTTCGAAGGCTGTAAAAAGATCAGCTGCTGCCCTTAACTTGGGAACATCTACAGTCAGAAGAATAACCAACGAGAAGTATTCTCAGGAAAACCGTAGTAGAACACACAAAGAAAGTTATCGAGGAGGCTTGGACTAAAGAAGGAATATTGGAAGAGGGAATTCAAGAAATTATAATAGCATTGACCTCAAGTTCGGATTCGAATACTAGCAGTGATGTCAATATTAGCGAAGATAACGTTGAACTGGAAGAATTAGGAGTTTCACCTTTGTAGAGGTAACTATAAAAATAATAAAAATTATAGAAATTATTTATATTTGTTTCATTCTGTTTAAATACTAAGGAAGGTAGGTATTGATTGAATTATTACTCTTTGTTTAAAAAATTAAGTGTAAAATTAGATAATTACTAATATGCTGTATTGTTTTGCCATTTACTCATACAAATATCTCTTTTTTTGAACAGCTTCAATTGAACACTGTCAATCAGTCAACAATTTGTCTCCTGATTTAAATATATCTTAATGTTTTAATAGGTAAGAAGGTAAGGTGAATGATGAGTTATAATTTCCTCTTGACTTCTTATTAATAAGTTAAATTTTCAGTCTATGCCAAGTTGATCAGTTCCTCCATGGTGCCTTTGCCCAAATTTCCAGCTGCTAATTAATTTCCACAATGTAAGTATTTTGGAGTATTAAATTACCACACTATTAAATGAGTGTTTTGAAATTCATTATGCTATTCCTCTCTTTTTTGCAGAACCAGTTAATTCCAACCAATGTTCATACTTAAGTTTGATTATAAGTATTAATTCATAAGTTATGTTAAGGCAATGCTAATAATAAAAATAATCTGTAATGATATAACTAAAACTTTCATCAATTAATTAAGACATATTAATTAATTTTATATGGTGAAAAGTCTTTCATTTAAAAACAATTTCATTCTTTTCTGCAAGAAAAGTATATGATTCTGTTACATGCCTTAGTTATCTCTTATGTGCAGTTTTGAATTCTTCCATGGCTTGCTGTAATCCCTACGCTTCAAATGTGCATACATTTATTTGCATGTGTCAATGCCTACTGAAAATCCCTGTAGTGTGTGTTCATCCATCTATCCCACAGTGCTTTTACTCCCATTTTTAGTGATAGTCTGGCCATTTCATACTCAAATCATGTGTGTGCTTCAGCTTATAATGGTTTACTTATTCAGTGCCTTTTCTACCAAATGTGGTTCTCCCTATTATCCTTATTAAAGTGTAAATTGTAATTTATTTGTATAGGGTCAGTGTCTACTTAAAATCCCTGAAGTGTGAATGTGTTTCTCCCTCTATCCCACAGTGCTTTTCCCTTTTTAGTGCTATAGTTTTTATATTTCATGCTCAAAGCATGTAAGTGCTTCTTCTTCTTTATAAGGACTTAGCTTATTAAAGTTTAAATTGCAATATATTTGTATAGTGGCAGGTTAGTGCCTGTGTGTACATGAAAGTGATGGATTTAAATAACTTTAAGGCAAGTGAAGATAAGTGATTATTTCAAAGGTATTTTTGTCTTAACTTTTCTCATTATTATGCATTTCCACTTTATTTTATTACTTACTGTTCATGCTTAGTATATAATTCCATTTCTGTTTATTTTATATCCTAAAATTGCTTCTCTTATTTTTACTTCATCTATTTACAAATAACCTAAATTTTATATGTAGCTACTCTATTTTTAATTCACTCTGTCTCTCTACCTATCATTATATTTCAATAGTGACATTGATGTGGCTATGATTAATCTAATGTCATATGTTTTTCAGGCAGTTATATTACTTTCTTCTTTTTATGAAATTCAGCAATAATAATATGCTGACAAAACCGGTTATTTTATTCTAGTGTTGATCTTACTATTTATGTGCACAATTTAATCGTGTTTATTGTTATGTTTTCTAACCACTGCTTCTTTTGCAGCTCTCTATATCTTAGTTTACCTCAGGTTTCGCAGTTTTTTCACATCCCTCTTCTTGCGGCCGTTTTTCTGCAAATGGGGTTTTTGCCTTACTGGTTTTTCCCTGTAAAAATGTTCAATTTGTTTGCAGTTTTAAATATATTAAGTAATTTTACTACTTTGAATTTCTTTAATATTCCCATATTCATGCAAACGTTTACTCTGAATCACAGTGTATATAATATGTAATGGTTTATTGTCTTTGGAATAAGTAAAAGTACCTACTCAATGAGAAGCGTTATTTTTATTCCTTTATCCAATCATGATTTCCTAATAATATGATAATTATTAACTTATGTGTTTGCTTTAATTTGTGTAATGTATTTGTTATATTATAATATTAGTAACAACAGAAGTAAGAAAATACTCGAAATGTTATTCTTCTGTAATCCAACTGCTACCTTTAAGAATATTTTTCTCTTCTTCTTGATGTGGTCTATTAACTATTTGCAATTATATAGAGTTGATTGTTAATAATAAAAATAAATAGATGAAATTAAATATTGCGTATTTATTCCTACTCCACACCCTCTTCCCTTTCATGATGCATATTGTACTACTTGGTTTTTTTAAATTAATAGTTCAATAAGACCTAAACTTTTAGAATGCTGCGTCTTTACAACCTATGGCTAAAATTTCTGTATTTTCGGCAATACGAGATAGGATACGGAAAATATGGCAGTATTTTCATCTGGCTGAAATGTTACGAGATGGTTCTACGCAGTTCTACCGTTATATACTTAACAGCTGCTTGAAAGCAGAAGCAAATAACTGTGAGAACGGAACATATGTTGTGGTTATACATGTGGTCCCTTAGAAATCTCACACCATTCTTTTCCCTCGTCCTTCCCTCCTTGTGTTTATTATACTACCTGCTCCGACATTTGCCATTCGCATACCAAATAGTCTCATCTTCCTGCTAACTTTTTTTCTACGTATTCTCAAAAATGTAAAATATAACATCCTTTTCTCTTATCTGTCATTTAAGCAGAGAATATTCGATATTGTTTAAATGACAATCATATAAAATAGGTACACTATAACGTGGAAAATATTTTATATCTACTTATGAAAGATAACGTAGGAAGTAATATATTCGTAGTTACTAAGATAATATTACCAAACGTAAATACTCGTAATTTCATTTTATGTAGCTTTAAATGTTAAAGTTTTCAACATTTTCATAATTCCCGTATCTGATCCCACTCTTACAAAGTCTTATCCATCCAGCGACTCTGTCCACTTGCGAAGCACTATAATTGGTCCACGTTTGTGGACTGATTCGGCAACAAGGTTCCCTTTCCACACATTTTAACCCCGCCTCCCAGCGATCATTAAGTTTGGTACAGACCATAGGTTTAGCATGGATTCTCCAGGAAATTAAGCAGAACTCCAGTCTATGGATTTCTGTGGAAAATGTTGTATTTTTGTGGTATGACTAATTTACTACAACTTTAGCGCCTTTTAACATATTTAGATATTTCAAAGTAGTGTATCAGTGCACCCTGCATTTACCCCTTTTTTATACTTGCATGTTCTCATTGTGGTTTTAACAGGTTCTGTTGTATTACATAGAATTATGGTGAATAAAAGTATTAATGTTTAACATTCTGGCTCAGTTGAAATTACCACTACAGGAGAATTGTGAAGAAAGTTATTGTTAAAGAAAGGGCTTGGCTAAGGGAAATATTATAGCACTAATCTCAAGGTATTTCAATAATTTCCTTTGAAAATATGAATGAAATGAAGATCAAGTTAAAATTGTTCTCTAGCTTCGAGTCCATAGAAAATGCTTGAACCAAATGAATTTTTCCAAAGGCATTATCATCATAGGTAGTCTTTTGGTTGGTTTCAGGCGCACCCACCCAACCAATCTGTGCTATCCAAAGCCTTTCCCATACTATATTCCTTCCTTTAATGCACGTAATCTGTATATCCACTCTGGAATTCAAGAATTCTGATTCAGAGATGAAGTGCAGTTGAAGGACAATTTATATATGTTGCTTTGGAGTTAATTCCTTTTCCCCTTCTTTATAGATTTCTATAAAGTACCAGTTACTTAAATAAATCATAGTACTTCTATATTATCAGCACAACATCTATTTCAAAATTTTCCATTGATAGAGAAATTTTGCACAAAGAGAAAAGGCCACTATTATCTTAAAGGCAACAGCTAGATCTAACCAGTTTCTAGATCAGATTCACAGCCAGTGTACCATCATATTCAAAAACATGTAAAACAGAAACCGCTTACAAAAAAGAACGTGTAACTGTGCAGTAGAAAACTTCAATCTGTGTGTAAGCTGCTGGCAAAAAAGGACAGAAGTAATAAAAACCATTACGTCACAATAGAGGGCAGAATATGATAATACCCTAGCACCAATCTATCTGTGCTCCATTAATAATCGGTTAAAGGCAAGAGCACTTGCTACATCTAACCATTTCATAGATCAGATTCACAGCCAGTGTTTTATCATATTATAAAAGAAAGAACAATTTTGGGCAGATTGTTTCGAGAAAAATTTTCTTATATTCCAGAAAACACCGTGATATCAATGTTTCCTTTTAAACAAGTTATTTCAGCTATTTTTTTACTATTTCCATGTTTGCTATTAGTTCAATGATGTCCAACTTCGTGGCAGTTGTACCTTGCTTGAAAGCAATCAAAATCTGAATGGCAGTGCCACTTAGATAGGGTTTGATTAGTCAAGTATCATGTTCGTTATACCTTGATTTATGTACATTTAAAACAAAAATATATCGTACAATTATGTTTATTAATATATTTAATGCTCTTTAATATAACTGGTGTGGTATAGTAGCGAAATGTTTTTTACAAGTACCAGGACATATGTGTAAATCTACATCATCAAGGTATCTTTCGTTCAACATGTTATTAGCGAGCTATGAGTAGGCTGGGTCTGATTTAAACTTTGCCGGCAACCGAATGTGATCACGTGACCTTCCGCGCTCCAATAGCAGCTTATCTAGATATTCGGTTAGGCGCCATTTTCAAAGATTTCTACGGCGAGATGTTCCGTTGATAACTTCGGATCTCAGAGAGATTCTTGCCATCGAAATGGTTCGTAAGTTTTATTTTTTGTTTTCTTAGGCATTTATTTAACATTGATGATTGATTTTAGTGCCGATTGCAACGAATAACGCATTATAAGTCGTTAGACGAATAACCACATAATTATAGCCGTTTCAACGGTCGTCATAAAGAACATCTCACGTAAGCGTCATTAATCTCGACGTCCTTTTCAACCATCTTAAGGAAAATCATGATCCGTGCAACAAAGTACAGGTGACGTGAATATAGAGCCGTTTTATCAGAGAAATTACCAATATAAGTAACGGAACGATGTTTTATAGAGAGCCTTTTTAAAACACGGTAAGTGGATCCGAAAGCGAGGTAATTAAAAGTGTCACCTGTATAATTTAGATTAGATCAACGGAGGGAAAACTATTGCATCATTTTCAGGTAAATTTAAAGACAACTTTACATCGGGTACCTACCTGCTGAAAGTTAGTCAATTCGTCATCAATTGGTCAGCAGGAAGTGGAGGTTTACTCTCCTCAAATTTCTGTTTTTCCAAATATGTATGTGCTATACACATAGGGTTTCATTAATGTAAATATTTGTCATAGTCAAAGTTGTAGACAATATAATTTTCTATAACTTTTTCTTAAAACATTTTTTTATAGAACAGTCAGCATCAGTGATACAACATTTCAATTATCCATCAGAATTTGTTCAGCTCATTGAATTTCACAAGCTGATAGCTTTGTTTTCCTTGAAATGTTAACATTTTCGAATTGTTGCTATCGACGCCAGCGTGCTAATGGTAGTTGTAATAGCAATCAATATTATCCCATCATATCATATTGGGTAAACAAATTTTCTTGTAAATACCGAAAGTGACGTGAATGCTGTAAGTGCTTATTTCAATCACAGATATTTTGCACAATAATTTGTCCTAAGAAATATGATGCACGTCAATTTTTATTCATTGCAAAGAAGAAGAGTTTTGTTTAATTATTGTTTTTTCAATGTGAAAATTGATTCATAGTTTTTTCTTTGTGGAAATTTTTCATGATGGCGAGTGCTGATAGTTATTCTTAAGGAAACTGTTGTCAAGGACAACATGTATGAACGATTGCAATTATTCTCTACTCTGAATGAAGAAAGTCAAGTGCTGACCATAACCGATATTTTAAATTTGAATCAAGATCTCAGTTTCATCGAACTGTGATCAGGAACTGCATCAGGCACCTGCTGAAAGTGAGGCACTTCGATACAATATTAAAGGTGAAGAACCAGCATCTTTGCCTCATTACGCAGCCCTTTAAGGATTCTCATCATAATTATCGCGAATAGAAGAAACAGCTTCCTTCAGGAAAAAATGTATCTTTAAGCATTTCAAATTATATTTAGATACTTTGTCCTGATGAAATTGTGATGTCCACCCTTCTCTATTTGGATAAGATTTGTTAACAAAGGAAAAAATAAGGAACTTGATGTTATAAGCATATTTCAAATCATATATTTATGATGAACATATTTTGTTTGCAATGTATTTGGTGCAATTTGCTTTACAAGTCAATCCCTCTCTTATGTTTACCCCTTGTGTAATTATGAGGCATTGGCACTCCCAAAGGGAATTTTTCAAGAATGGTTTATCTGGTTTGGGTGTTTTAGTTTTTTATTTAACCATTGTTACTAGAACAGTATAAAGTACTTTCTTTAGGAAAAGGAATAGCTTAGGACATCGATGGCAAATACATATGTGGCACACGTGATATTTTACTTGGCACGCATAAGTTTTTATTTTCTATGTAAAATATGAAATTTCTTAAAGGAGTAAATTTGTGGAACACGAAAAAAAATTCTTATTAGGTATTCAAATTGTTTTCTTGGCACGAGGCACAAAAATCAAATGTCATCCCTGGCTTAGGAGGTTAGATTTTGGATTATATAGGATCAATAGCTTTTGACACAAATTTTAATGATGCCATGTTTTTTTTATCAAATATCGAACTAATTGATCAATGCTGTAATTTCCTCTCACAATATATGAAATCAGTTATTTGGTATTTATGTTCTGCACTGCAAACGCTTCCTCACTATTTCAGCCTATTTTTCTTCCGTTAAAATCATTTATATTTCTTTATTAAAGGTGAAAGAAAATCCTGCCATATTATCATGAGAACAAAATCATACAACACAGTGTAAGTAAACTTTTATTACACACATAATCACAGATACTGCAACTGCAACTTATATTTATTTTATGGAATTATTTTTCTAACAATCACTATTCAAAAATAAAATATTGAGCTATCCCAGGGATGGAAAATGATTTTTGAGAAGGGTGCCAAGAAAGTAGTGTGAACCATCAGAGTTTTTTCCCGCGTGTCACTAGTTTACTCCTTCTCTGAGAAACGTCATATTTTTTTACAAAAAACACAAACTTATGCAAGCCATTCTGGCATGCGTGTCACATATTTGCCATCTCTGAGTTAGCCATATGACTAGAATTTGATTGATGATGAAGGTGAATCCAATAGCCACAAAATTCCTGTAAAACCTAAACAAACCATTTTGTAATTGTAGAAATTGTGCAGCTGTTGATGTTCTTTTATTCTCATAATGACAATTCTATTGAAAATAATCAAGCTTGTCTCATAGATAACACCAAATTGAGACAAAATATCCTTAAAAATGTTGGGCTTTTGAGTTTGGTTATTGAAGAGATATATTGAGAACATTTCATTATAAAAATACTGGTGGTGCGTCCAAAAAAGATTAAAATTGTAAAATTAGACACATCTAACAATAATATTTTGTGCATATTATCAAAGAATAATCATTTTATTCTTCTTAAAATGTTCTCATAATGACTTGGTTTTTGTGAATTTGATCATGTGACATTATAATGTGAGCTCTCACTAAATTTAATGTTAAATGAATCCAAATTTCTTTACAAAGGAAAGATAACAGAAATTAAGATTCAATCAGAGGAATTAGGTATATGCAGAACAATGAATGAGGTTCTCAAGGCAATTAAAACTTGCTGAATGAAAATTTTATAAAGTAATATTAGCTTTCATAATATTTAGATTCTTATTTTGATCCTCACAATCATTATGATAAATTCACTTGGACAAAAGTGCATTATTCATTTCACAACTGAGATAGTGTAACATTCAATCTTTGTTGAGGGCTTCAGATCAAAAAACTTCTATAGGTTTTCTTTTATTGTGGAATTGTTACTTAACCCATTACCTGCCAAAACTTTTTGTGGGTAATTTCTTTACAATTAGCTTTATATTTGTAATAAATTGGAACATATTAAGACAAAATAGCTCACAGTAAAGGATTTGTTATATTTGTTTGAATTTTATAGGGTGTCCCATTTTTGGGACATTGGCGTATTGTGATAGCAAATTTAGGAAGAATTGACATTATGAAAAGAATTAATAATTTATGCATGATTAAAAAATACTACAGATTGTAATTTAAGGGGTATGAAATACAAAAAAACACTTGTCATGAAGAGCCACGTCACATCTACCTAATACAAATTTTGGTTGTCTTCTTCTTACAATAGGCACATCTTCTTTGAGTCGTTATGGGCACAATGAGGTGGTTAGCAGGATCAAATCTTATGACTGTGCTCACCCTTCCACCCTTCACTTTGCTTGACTGACAATGAGCTCCCAGGCGTCTTGGAGCAGAACTAGTTTTCTTTGACAAATAGTAAAGTAGTATTTTTCGTCTGACGTCCAATAGTGACAAATTTTCCTCTGGATTTTTTATTTGATATTCTCTCCATGTATTCACTACTGACGCATCTAGCAGTTGTGTAAACAGTGGTCGTATTCTTGTTCTGTAGAGTGACACCTACTTGTCAAGAATGTCAACACCTCCCATGTGAGCATTGTACTCTTTGATAAGATGTAGCATCTTGAGTGCTATTCCTTTCTTGTTGCAATATCTTCTGACATTGCTCAAAGGAAAAACTGTACTAAAGTTAGTATCAATGCACACCGCTTTATTATCTTTCCATTTCACAACCAGAATCTCATTTGCCTTGTCAAATCGGTAGTCATGTAAACCATGCTCCTTTTCCTTTACTATTTTTGTTGAATCCATCAGAGGACAACCTTTAGTGAGTATTTCTCTAATGGTTCCAGCAGCTTTTATCTTTTTGTCTTTCAGTAAAGAAATTATCAAAGAATAGCATGTAATTCTTTGATACAGACGCTGGAATAGAATCAATTAAATTTGTGATCACTCTTACTCCTAGCGGTCCTTCATTGTTTACAGACTTGCCAGTGTGAGGCAAAAAATTGTAAAGAAATCCACATGAACTTGCAAGACACCAGATTTTATAGCCAAATTTTATTGGCTTCCCTCTCATAAACATTTTTGAGGGATGTCTTCCATAATAGCGAACCATCATTTCATCCAGAGACAGCTCAGAATGAAAAACCCTGAATTTTACGAATTGCTTTTTTAATGTTTCAAAGTAAACTTTCAATTTGCACATTTTGTCATTCATGTCAACTTTTGCGTTATCATTGAGGTGAAAGAATTTCTTAATTTCTTTGAAGCAGTTTCTTGACATTGAGTTATACATCAATGGAATGTCTACATCTGGCGTCTGCTCCCAGTACATATCTTCCCGTGGCAGTTTATGGTATCCGCTAAGAAGCAATATACCGATAAAAATTTGAATTTCTTCTCTGCTCAGTTCAAAACCAGTATTGTTTTTCTGACTAGCATAAAGTCTGCTCTGAGTTACAATCAAATCTTGGACTTCCTCAGAAAAAAATTCTGTTTTATACCTGACAAAACATATTACGGCGAGTGGAACTAATTTCAAGTACGCCACCTCCGTTTGGATTTAGCGCTTCTACATTTGGCTAATGTCCCAAAATTGGGACACAAGAAATAATTATCAATTACGAATTTAATATGGGTCAAAAACACAACTAAAATATTTAAATTATTTATGAAGTCAACACTAACAAATCTAATTAATTATAATGAATGTACGTATTACAAATAAACCATAGTATTTTTTAAATTATTTTAAGACACAGCAATGATTTTTCTCGCTCTTTGAAGTACTCCTATTACAAGTAAACCAATTAAATTTTCTTTTTTTATCGGTCATTCACATTCAGAGAAAGGTGTTAAGCTATGGAATATAAAAATCTATGCTTATATTCCAACTATAAAAATATAAAAAACTCATAAACTGGCGTCCCAAAAAAAGGACGTTGGCAGGTAATGAGTTAATCTTCTTTTAGAATAACTTTAATCTTATGATTGTTACACATCTATTAGAATAACTGTAATGTTAGCAGCTTGTCCCATTAAAATTTTACGGGAGAATTACAAATATTCGAATCACTCTTAAAGTGAAACGCTTGAAATTTATTACAATTGAATACTCAAATGAAGTAATTGTAATTTGATGTTAAATTATAGCATCTAAATACCTTGATCTTTCTCTTACGACTTGATTTGCCAGTCTCTGAATCCTATATTCTTCACCTTCGTTTAACAGTTTATTTCCTCTCCTAGCGACTTGATTTGCAAGTCTTTTAATTTGATGTTTGTTGGTTTCAATTGGCCTTTCTTGTGTAGCTTGATCCAACGGTGTAAGGCTAGTTTCACAATAAGAGTGAAATTCAATTTAGCATAACAATCCATACGATCAACAATAGAGCGAATCGTAAGTACATATTGAAACCAACAAAAGAATGAGATAATCTTATGTTTTATGGTTTGTCTAATTTAATAAATATTAAAACTTCATTTCGAATGTCCACTAACATTAATGCCCATAAAAATGAAGGGAATTATGGACAATTTCCAATTATATTATTTGACTCTAAGTCATCTAATTAAAAATATATACTGACAAACTATAGACATTTATCATAATGAAGGAATGATCAGCAATTTTATAATTGAAGTTTATATTAATAAATACATATCTACGTCATACCCACAACTCAAATGCCTCTAGTCGGGAATATTGTGACCAGACATCCCCAGTTTGAAGATATTTATCCTCTTAAAAAATAATATCCTCTTTTGTCCTCGATTCAAACAACTTTTGAATTTTTACAAAGATTAAGTATTTAAGTATTCAAATAACAAAACAAATCTACTGGAAATCTTGTTTGAGTATGACTGATGCTGTTCTGAATACATTTTTTCATATAAGTAAATGATAAAGAAGGTTACTTTTACACGTGTAATTCACAAAAGTAAATTTACAGTGTTCAGATTAGTGTTGCTCTGACATATTTGGTGCTTCTACCATCTCAGGTAATAACACTGGCCAAGTATGGGATCTGTTCTTCCTACTCTAATTTTTCCCTATTTACATTTACAGTCATCCTTGATCGGCCGAGCTTACCACAGGCACAATGTATGCACCACTTACAGGCTGAAGCTTCTAAGGAGCAGTGGTGGATAGAGAGAAGAAGTGCAGAAAACTGCCAAACTGCCCCAATTGACTGAACTGCAAATTGAACCTCAATCTTTTACAAAAGGATTCTACTTGGTGTCTTTACTGTCTCAGGTAAGAACACTCACCAATTAAGAGGTAATATTCCTCCTGTTCCAATTTTTCCCCATCCACTTTTATAGTAACCCTTGATCAGGGCCGTACATGAAAGAAGTGTCGCAAACCGCTGAACTGCCCCAATTCACTGAACTGCAAATTGAACCTGAATCTTTTACAAAAATGATTCTGGCATATTTGGTGTCTCTACTATCTATCTACTGGCCAAATAAGAGAAATATTCCTCCTGTTACAATTTTTCCCCATCCACATTTACAGTAACCCTTGATCAGGGATGTGCTTACCATGAGTGCATTGTATTCCTCTTCCAACGGAGAAATCAGGAAGGTGGTTCTCCATCCAGAGAAGAGAATAACGGTAGCCTGCCAGCATACTTCCTTTCTTGTTTCCCGTTAACTCCATCACTTTTCCATATAATAAATCTATTGTGTCTTGTCTTGAGTTAAAGGAAACACAACCATTCTCAATGAATGCTCCTCAGCAACTCTTTTTCTCTCAGAAGACGTCCTATACTCCCAGAACGGTAGAGATCACAAAACCTTTTGTGTCCCTAAATTAGTTCAATCTTGCTGGTATCCCACTTTGCAGAACCTATAGGCAGAGCTCATTGTATTCCGACAGTCACATGTGGTTACTTCATAAGAAATGAATGAGCATAGATATCCATATCCTTTTTCATGGGCTAAACGATATTAGCAAGGAGTTGGACATCTTCACCACATCACCAGCTTCTGATTTGTCATCGTTTAGGATAAAAATAAATTTGATATAATTAAAAGGTAGATTTCTCTCATTTATTGAATCCCTTCCTCCTTTTGAATTTTATATAGCCAATAATGACATCAGAAGTGCAAAGGAATAATAATAATCAATCTCTATTATGAGCTATATTTAGACAATGTAGCTCAATCTCATATATAACTCAGATGAACACAAACAGCCATGCCCTAGGATGGATTCGAACCCACGACCGTAGTATCCATTGGCATCATCCAATAAGAAGCGAGTAGACATCTTTTTTTTACAGTTTCTTGTCTGTACCTTTCAAATTCATGAAACTTCAATTGTGTATCATTCTATAAGCTCAGATTTTACAGAGGAGGATATACAATATAGGACAGGGGTGGGCAAACTACGGCTCGCGGGCCACATCTGGCCTGCGAGAGCACCTTATGTGGCCTGCGATGCCTTTATAAAAGAGATCCGTGAAATGTGAAACAGTAAATTTCACATTTGGCATTTAAAATTATGGCCGGAAAACCTTATATAGCGTAACTATTGTATTAAAAATGTATTAATAATTGATTTTCACTAATAGGAACCTTCCCATTCTCTCAAATAACTTCCTATGTGAGATCGAATGTGGCCCACCTAACCACTCACAACTTCTAATGTGGCTTGCCTCATAAAAAGTTTGCCCACCCCTGATATACGATATATGAGGATACTAATGTCTGGCCCAAACTACAATAGATGGAGTGCTGAAATATGGTACTTAGGTAGGTTTTACCACAAAACCGCCAGAATAAATCAAAAATTACAACAATGTTTATTTTCTTGGCCTTTAAAAATTGTAAACATTAAACCAACATTTCGTGGTTTAGGTACTTCTAAATGTGCAATAATGCTGAAATTTTTTGCAACGGTAGAATATACCAAATAACGAAAACAGGATTATATAAACTTGAAAATATTTGTTCATTCGGCCGTAAAAAATTCATAAATATTAAACAAATTGAGTAATGTTTATGTGCTTTCTGAAGATCCAGGAAGCTGAAAATTTTAACAAAGGTAGGTAATAATGCTCCGGTGGTAATTAAGATTGAAAATGTTAGAAAAGTCTATTATTGTGGCTGTTAAAAATTCATAAACTTTAAACAATTAAATTTATATAAATGCCATTCTAGAGGTGCTCCATCGATGATATTTTGCACAAATGTGAGGTATTCGAAAAGAATGATGAAAGCCTGAAAATTGTTATAATTATCTATTTTAGGGGTTGTTTTTACCCCAATATCATCCGAAAAGAAAAACACGTAATTCGGCACAGAGGTGCAAACTTATGCGTTTAAAAATTATTATGTCTGCTCTTACTCTTTATAATAAGGTGAGATAAAATGCTTGCAGAATGCAAGCACACATTCACTATATCCGTTTTATACTCTTATGAAGCTATACATTGAAAATCCTAGTTGTACGCTTACTGCTGCAGCCAATGAAAGTTCGAGAGACTGTCGATGCAGAGGGGAGAAAGTCAGTCTGTCTCTCGCCATTGTGCTGTTTGCATTGCTCCGAGCTCGACTGTGTTGCCAGATATACCGCGTTTATGCCTTAGCGTTCGCATGCGACTTTCTTCAAGAGCAGATATCTGGCAAGAGTGTACTACTTTCCCGCACCTCTCGAAAACTTCAAATGGGGGTGGAAGGGGAAAATGCTCTGATTGGCTATTCGCTGCACCAAGGTCAAGCTTCATATGAGTAGAAAACGGGTATAGTATTTACTAATGTCTCTAGAATTAGATATTAGAGCCAGCCATTGAAACGCAAGTTTTATTTCTTAGTTGAAATTCAGTATTATCAGCAAGTACAATCATAAGTGTTCAATCGATGGAATCTTTTCTACTGATCCAAATGCAACAGATAAATTAGGAGATTAAGTTGTGAATCTTTGTCCGTTATTGGTATGTTTTTATATTTCCGGAACGTGAAGATGCAGAAAGGTCTGTATAGTACAGTTGAGAATATATGTGACGTGTTATTTTTATGTGTTATTAAAGACTTGAAATTTACAAGCTAAATTGGTATAACTAATGAAGTCTCCCAAATTGTTTTTGGTATCACCAATGGTCAATAAATGGTGATTTGTCTTATTATCAAAGCTGAAATCGAAGAACCCAACAAAATCTTTTTCTAATGCCTAACCGTATGATTCATGAATTCCATAATCGAATTCTACAACATTAACTGGAAATAGAAGATTCGCAGGTAGAAAAATTATGATGAAGTTTCCTTGATACATTCATTTTGGAGGCTTTCCTCCTATCTTAATTTAACATAAGTCAGTAAAAGGTTCATTGGAAAAAGTGAGACAAGCGCCATTGTACAGTATCTTTCATACTGATTCATTTCATTAAATCCAGCAATCAAATGTTTATATTTTATCATGTTAATACAAGAATTATTAGCACATAAAATGATAATCAATAGAAATAAATATTAAAACATCTAAAATTAAAAATAATTTAAAATTTATAGAGAAGAATCTATTGGATGCAAAATATTACCAGTAATAACCAAATATGATTCTAGTACCTGGGAAAAGAGATAATTTAATGATATATGCACATATTAGTAGGAATTTTCAAGAATATTGTTCATTTATCTCAATCAACATTTTAAGATAAATTTAAATTTCCTTTATTTGAAATTAAAGTTCTTTTATTTTTCAAAATCAAAATTTTACTAGTGTCAAGTAATATGGATGCATCTTTGTAATTTTAGTATTCTGTAAGATATTTAATACATTCATAATCCAATATTTGTTTTTCTTCTCCCTCATTTTCATTCATTCTCAAGTTTAATGAAAAAATTAAGGTGAATAAAAGTATTAATGTTTAACATTCTGGCTCAGTTAAAATTACCACTACAGGAGAATTGTGAAGAAAGTTATTGTTAAAGAAAGGGCTCGGCTAAGGGAAATATTATAGCACTAATCTCAAGGTATTTCAATAATTTCCTTTGAAAATATGAATGAAATGAAGATCAAGTTAAAATTGTTCTCTAGCTTCGAGTCCATAGAAAATGCTTGAACCAAATGTATCTTTCCAAAGGCATTATCTTCATAGGTATTCTGTCTTTGGGTTGGTTTCAGGCACACCCACCCAACCAACCTGTGCTATCCAAAGCCTTTCCCATAACATATTCCTTCCTTTAATGCATGTAATCTGTATATGTACCTTTCTTCTTCCTTCCTCTTTGCCTCTTTCCTATAATATTTCTTACTATGCCATCCTTCAGTAAACTGTTTCCTTTCAAATGTTGACCCACCCATTTCTTCCATCTGGTCCTCATTACTCTAATTAAGATCCCTCTCTTACCCTACTGTCTTCAACACTTCATTTGTTTTCCTTTCTGTTCAACTAATTTTTTCCAATCTATGCCATTCCCACATCTCAAAAGCCCCTAATCTGCTCAAATATTTCTTTTTACATTGTCCATGTCACAAAACATATATAATTCTACACTCCATATTAGTTTTTACTTATCCCTTTTTAATATATTCATTCAGACTAACTATCAACAACTCTCTTTGTCTCATAAATGGCTGCTTTGCTCTTGCTATTATTTTCCTGATGTCTTTGTGCATCTTCTATCCTGAATCCAGTAATATTTAAAAACTCACACAGGCTTCTGGTTTGTGCATTACTTGAGATTTACATGGTATTTTATGAAGCGAGGGTCAATACACAGCCCTTTTATTTAAATGGAACAAACTAAACTTGTCCTCTTCCTTATTCCTTTTCCCCTAAGTAGCAGCCATTTATTAACTATTTCCATGTTGCTGTTAGTTCAATGATGTCCAACTTCGTGGCAGTTGTACCTTGCTTGAAAGCAATCAAAATCTGAATGGCAGTGCCACTTAGATAGGGTTTGATTAGTCAAGTATCATGTTCGTTATACCTTGATTTATGTACATGTAAAACAAAAATATATCGTACAATTATTTTTTATTAATATATTTAATGCTCTTTAATATAATTGGTGTGGTATAGTAGCGAAATATTTTTTACAAGTACCAGGAGAAGTGTGTAAATCTACATCATCAAGGTATCTTTCGTTCAACATGTTATTAGCGAGCTATGAGTAGGCTGGGTCTGATTTAAACTTTGCCGGCAACCGAATGTGATCACGTGACCTTCCGCGCTCCAATAGCAGCTCATCAAGATATTCGGTTAGGCGCCATTTTCAAAGACTTCTACGGCGAGATGTTCCGTTGATGACTTCGGATCTCAGAGGGATTCTTGCCATCGAAATGGTTCGTAAGTTTTATTTTTTGTTTTCTTAGGCATTTATTTAACATTGATGATTGATTTTAGTGCCGATTGCAACGAATAACGCATTATAAGTCGTTAGACGAATAACCACATAATTTTAGCCGTTTCAACGGTCGTCATAAAGAACATCTCACGTAAGCGTCATTAATCTCGACGTCCTTTTCAACCATCTTAAGGAAAATCATGATCCATGCAACAAAGTACAGGTGACGTGAATATAGAGCCGTTTTATCAGAGAAATTACCAATATAACTAACGGAACGATGTTTTATAAAGTGTGTTTTTAAAACACGGTAAGTGGATCCGAAAGCGAGGTAATTAAAAGTGTCACCTGTATAATTTAGATTAGATCAACGGAGGGAAAACTATTCCATCATTTTCAGGTAAATTTAAAGACAACTTTACATCGGGTACCTACCTGCTGAAAGTTAGTCAATTCGTCATCAATTGATCAGCAGGAAGTGAAGGTTTACTCTCGTCAAATTTCTGTTTTTCCAAATATGTATGTGCTATACACATAGGGTTTCATTAATGTAAATATTTGTCATAGTCAAAGTTGTAGACAATATAATTTTCTATAACTTTTTCTTAAAATATTTTTTTATAGAAGTCAGCATCAGAGATTTAGCATTTCAATTATCCATCAGAATTTGTTCAGCTCATTGAATTTCACAAGCTGATAGCTTTGTTTTCCTTGAAATGTTAACATTTTCGAATTGTTGCTATCGACGCCAGCGTGCTAATGGTAGTTGTAATAGCAATCAATATTATCCCATCATATCATATTGTGTAAACAAATTTTCTTTTAAATATTGAAAGTGATGTGAATGTTGTCAGTGCTTATTTCAATCACAGATATTTTGCACAATAATTTATCCTAAGAAATTTGATGCACGTCAATATTTTATTCATTGCAAAGAATAACAGTTTTGTTTAATTATTGTTTTTTCAATGTGAAAAGTGATTCATAGTTTTTTCATTGTGAAAGTTCTTCATGATGGCAAGTGCTGATCATCATACCTTTGTATATCCTGTGTCATTTTCTAAGTATACCTTTTCTTGTGAAGATTAATCCATGTATTTGTTACCATTAACTTATTTTTGTTACAAAAATTATTTTCTTCTCTCCTCTTTCATTTGTTTCTCCTAGGCCAAATTCCCCAACCTCACTATAACATTTCAATCTGCCATGACTATGAAGTTATTTTTGGCTATTACCTCTCTATGACTTCCTTAGGTTGATCTTAGAAATCTTTCACCTCCTCCCTGTGATCATTCCTTGTCATATATAATTGTGTAATCACTATGTTTACTTGTTCTAAGTTGTCTGCTAACAGCAAATGGTCATTTACCTGCTGTTTTTAATGAGTCTGCTATGCTTTCTTATATTAAACTAGCTGAATAGCCTGTTCTTCATCCAGAGTAATTGTAATTAATATCTTGTAAAGTCCTGTTGGCAGGTACCTAATCTTTCATGGTTTTGAATTAATAAGTTCTATTCCTTGAACTCAATTATCTTGAAAACTGTATTTGAAACCTTTTACAACATTTCCCTATAAACTATGTTAAGGGTCTTTTGACTTTGTGAAAGAATATACAAATTATTTCCAATTCTTACTCTTGAGCATGCTACGTAAAACTGACCATGAGAATAGCATTGCACATATAATTTGATCCCGACAAATTTTAATGATTGTCCTTGGACCTTATTAATACATACTCATTGCAAAAGAAACCTTTAGTGGAAATTAGAGTGGTTTGAATTCAAAAGAGTAGTCGCTAGAAATCATAGAGAAACGTGATATGAAAACAGTCTTTTTGGGCGTCCTGTCAAAATTACTGCTTCAATAACATGGGGATATAAAGTTTGAATCTGCAAATGGATCCCAATACAAAGTTGAAAGTTGAATCGTACCCTTATGAAATCGCACCATTCAATAGCAAACGTAATGCTACACTATTATAATACACAGATTCATACGTAAATATTATTAAGAGAAAAATTGCCTTGTTTGCAAAAAATCAGGAGGAATCTAGAAAAAAAGCCTAGAACACAAACAATGATTCTTCTTCGATATCAGGTCAAGTGAATGGGAAATTCTCCTTCAGAGGATGGAGTATCAGTATGGCTCCTAGAAATGCAAATTTTATGAGAATTTATTAGTGAAAGTACTATAGATATATCTGGCGATTGGTACTCATATTCATACTAAGATCTACTCTCCTGTAATCATACTTTTGGACTCTGTTTCAGTGCAAGATACGCAGTTTCTTAAAAATGTCACGAGGGACCTCACGATCAAAGTGTAGCAAATCCCGATTCAAATGTGGTTGCTTGTTATGACAAGTACTGATTTTCTTTTACGCTTTGCTTTTTAGTACTAAAATACATTAGGTGTTAATTTGGAAAACCAAATTAAAAAATCATGACATAATTTTGCAAAACATTTAGTGATGAAAAATCGACACTTATCAATGGAAATTTTTGTCGAATATTTAATTTTTACATATTCTTTGTTTATGGACCTTAATCGAATCATACCAAGTCTAATTATGATATGATACATATAGTACCAACATATATTGATATGTAATTTTGATAAAATTTTTAATGGAATGGAATTTCTGCTTATAATACTGCGAGCCAAGACCGTAGAGAATCTTAGAAAAGGGGCCCGGCAAGGACATTTGCTCTCAGCAGCCCTGGTAGTCATCCATGCTTTATTATTGTGTCTGTAATTCACATAGAGTGATGGATTGAAATTCTTAAAGCTTCGAGGCTTTGCAGCCCTTCCAATCGCAGTAACAATCCCTTTGTCACTCTTGCCAGTATTTGTAGAGAATGTGTACTCTGGCTTTTGCTTTTATACATCCTTTCACAGACCGACTTGAGATTGTTTTGCCTGTTGCATTCTATAATAGAGAGCGGTCTCATCCATGTTGTAATCATCTCTGAGATAATGTTTTTAAAATGTCATAAATCCCTTTTTGACTTCTTTCAACTGCTTCTTTGTCAACCTCGGCTGTTTCTCCATGTCTCCTTTGTTGCATCAGTTCCCAGTGCTGCTTAAAATGATGCAACCACCCACTGCTGTACACGAAGTCTGTGATGCCCATCTGATCTCCCATTAATTTTGCCTGCTCCTTAATCATTTTATGAGTTACTGTACCGTTTTTTGCATTCACTTGCTCTATCCAAATAACTAACAAATTCTCCACATTTTCACGTTTTGTGCCCTTAAGCCGCTTCACATTTACTCTAGTTTGATTCACCCACTTATCTTTTTCTCTCAGAATGTCTTCAACACAGCGCCGACTTATAGGTTTTATACTTATACGTTTTATTTAAAGCTTTGCCTAAGTAGCTATGGTGCTAAAACAAACTCAGTTTTGGTGCAAAACCATATATTTGTGGGTTCACAGATGTGGCGTATGGTGGCTGGCAGGGGTGATGCTTTACAGAGGGTTTTTCTATGTAATCGTAATGCGGAAGTTCTGTTCACAAGGATTCCTTGGCGCTATGGGGGTGGTGCTGTATAGGGGAGGGGTGTTAAATCAATGTTTGACTGTACTTTGTTGTGCTTGTCCAGTACCTCATTCCGTTTCTTCACATTGTGTTGGTACATGCATTTCTTGTGCTTGTTGTTCAATCATTTCAAAAACATTTCTACAATTATTTGCTATACCTGCAAAAAGTTTTTGTTTTTTCTCATGAAGTTTTTCTGTTCTACCTTTCCTTTTACTCATTTTCTCCTTTTACCCACAGAAACAAAAAATTAATTTTTATAAGAATAATTTATAAGCAAAAAGGTAACTCAAAAATTTTTAAAATGGCATACCATTATTCAAAGATTAATACAGGCTACTCCCGAGATTCGACCGTTCGAGATTCGACCAGCTTGAGAATTCGACCGCTCGAATTAGAAACTAGTTTATGTGAAGTAATTTTCGGCCCGCCCGACCATGAGAGGTTTAGTTTCAGTCTAGGCATAGTTATTTCTGCTCTAATTGTTTGAATGTGTGCTGATTCGATATTTGACGGTTCGAGATTCGACCACATTTTCAGGAACGCATCCCCGTCGAATCTTGGGAGTCGCCTGTACTTACAAATTTGTATTGTATTTATGTATGCAATCAAGATGGCGATACAGTTATGGATTGAAATTGGTGTGTCAATACCAAATATAGAGCTTGGATTCGTTGACACAAATTTCTCACGCTTAAATTTAACTAAAATTGAATAATAAAATTTCACCTTACCGACTAGCGGCTATTAACTGCACACAATATTTAATGAAAATCGGAAATCAGTAATGTCCAATTTATACATGCATGTGTGACACATACAAGATGAATCTGATTGCATTGTGCGCAGTATACACGAAATAGTCAACATATATTGCGCATGCAGCATGTGCAATATACTGAAAATAGTGTAGAACAACAATAAACAGTCAATTATCTTAAAATATGTAAATAATTTCATCCGCTCACAAATGTGCAACATTACATGTTTCATTAATCATGGTATGAAATGAATGAGAAAAATGTTAGGTATTGTGTCAATATCACAAACAGCCCTATCTGCCCACGGCACCGCTGCTCACTGGGGCATGCCCGAACACCCGAACTGACGATCTGCCCCTGCATGAGATCACCTGTCATGGGAAATTTTAATAAATTTTCACCCACGCTTCAAAATCTGGAGTATTAACCAAGCTGTTTTCTTTTTATATTTTCCACAACCCTTGATTGACTAAAGCTGGCTTTATGGAAACAATTTCTGATTGTTTTTTCAGATATTAAGTCCCATGCACTAGCAATCATTTACACTGAATTTTTTTAGCTATGTCTTTAGAGTGGGCATCAATGTTGCCATTAATTTCTGAAATTATTTTACATTGCATTGGACTTATGTATAATGTTTTAAAAACTTTAATGATTCCTTGTTCCGAAGGCTGCATTATCATATTTATTTTTGCCCAAAAAAATATAATTTTTATATTTTTTAACTGAAAATTTAGATGAATTGTGCAGTTATCCAATGTAAGTGCTATTTTTGATTTGACTTCCAAGAGTTCTCTGTTCCATTTTTTTAAAACATCAAAGATCTGTGATGTCATCCATGCAGTAGCATTGCTTTTGTAGTCAACAGGCAGATTTTTAATTCCTCTAAAGAGCACTTTTCCTGATAACAAGTGCCATACATACTTGTGTAACGCACAGTTTGAAGACAAAATTTCAGGCCATAAAGTAGGGGTGTGCATTATACACGGGTAACACTTTTGGGCACTTAAAAACGTAAATTAAAATGAACCTACCTCGCACCAGATTCTAGCTTTTTGGGTGAATTAAGGGGAAAACCACAATAATTATCGATAATCCAGGTTATACATATATTAATTATATGTATAGAACACCTAATTACTTTATACAATTATAATTCCATCCTCTCCAAATATTCCACATTTCACTAGCTCATCAGCTGATTGCTGTAATTTTTGCAAACTCGCAAGATAGACTTCCCGCAAAACATGCATCGAAAACAAAAAACATAGAATAAGTAAATTGAAATAATTTTATTTAGTTAATGATTCTAGCATGTACATACAATTAACAATGTAAGTAATTTAAAACCTGTAGAATGACATGTATGAACTTAATCTTAACTGTCGCATTTCCTGTTTCCAGATTTGTTTGTTAAATTTTCACATTATTCCTTCTATTAAACAGTTTTAGAATGAGATAGGAAAGAGAGAACCAGAATCCGCTATAAATCAAAACTCTTTCTATTATATAGATCCCTTTTTGTCTGATTTAAAAGGATTGGCAGCAGTGGCGCTGCTATTTTCTACGCGGCATCAGTTTGGCCAACTTACTGTATGAAGTTACTGCCATCACAACTCATTTGCTTTCATTACTGATGATGTCTCTCTAACATAAGACATAATGTGGAGCTTATTGAACGTAATACTTATGAGCAAGTCCAAGTGGTCTAAAATTGTTAACTGGTGATAATTTAATGCTTTAACATATTTATTTATGGTACTCTAGTTAATACTTAACATGACGATATAATTCTAAAATTTTGTTCTTATACCCCACAAAAATCAAGGGTGCGCGTTATACATGGGGTATAAGAAAAAGTCAGGATTTTTTGGCAAAAAGTACGGGTGCGCGTTATACATGAGGGTGCGTTATACACGAGGGCGCATTATACGCGAGTATATATGGTAGTCATTTTCTTGTTATACCAATCATGTTGCATATATGAAGTACTGTCACTCTTTCTTTCTGTTTCTTTCCTGCTGTTAAAGAACCATTTTTGAATAGCAAAGTATGCTCTGGCATTGCTCTAAAATAAACACTTTTTAATGTTAAAATCACATCAGGACTAAATTCTTTCAATAAATTTGTTAAGACATTTTCTACCCATTTTTCTGCCAGCCTTGTATCAGAGTCCATATTTTCTCCATGGATTTTTTTAAATACACAATGTCGTGCCTCTCCTTCCACCTACTGAGCCAGCCAACCATAGCTGTAAAATCAGTTTCACCAATTTCATTTGCAAATTCCTTTGCCTTTTCACAATGGATTCTTCTACTGTTCTTCAGTCTTGCACTTGTAAACCATTTCAGGAGAGCTTCTTCCACAAATTCACTTTTACCACCTCTTCTTTTTTTTCTGTTCAGATTTTCATTCTCACTCACACTCAATTCACAGATTTTCCTGTCTTTCAAGAGTTTACAGAAAAGAGGCGGTGAAAGTTTTAATGCAACTTATCTTTTACTACACCAGTAGTCCCAACCTTTTTCATCTCATTACCTGTTTTGTTATCAGGTAAATCTATCATTACCCCTAATTGCAAATTTCCAAATTACAAAATGTATCTTAGTAGCATTTGGTAAATAACATGAGTACAGCTCTTCCATATAAATTCTAGCTTTCCTCACATGTTGTAGTATAGCTAAAACTTTCAAAGTTTAGAAGAAACAATGCTCACTGTCAATTTTTTTATTCTAATAACATTAAACTCTGTCAACAGAAAGCTTTCTTAGAAAGAAAAAGCAGAAAGATTTGTTCAGTTTCATCTTCCAATACTGCTGCATGTTCAATAAGCTTGGGCCTATGAAAGAAGATAACAAATATGTATAGGCATTACACATGCTATGTATAGAGGCTTTATTAGAAAAATTAGTACAGGTATCCCTCGATTAACACAGTTTGGTTCCATGAAAACACCATGTAATCGAAAACCATGTAAATCAAGACTAAGAACTCATAAAATTGAGGGTTAGGTTCCAAAAATAGTTTAATGAATATAAATCAGTTTTATTACTTTGAATATATATTGCTTAAATAAATACATACCTAATAAAAAATAAGAAAAAATGTTGTTAAAAAATTATATCTTTTAATTCATCCCAGGAATTGAGTCATAGAAATTACTTTTTTCTTGCAGGTTGTATGCCCACATCACACTTATCTTCTCTGGTAACACATTTATCTGTTTTTTAAAATTCTGTGATAAGTGATTGCTTGCTTTTTTCAGTAAATCTTTATAGATTTTCTGTTACGGGTCCAAACATTTTTGCATTTGTATTAGGAATTTTTGATTTCTCACCAAAGATCATCCATAAAATGATATTGTAACTTTTTAACCAATTCTAAATCTTCATTTATGGTTTTGGAAGTGAAATTTGGAACTGGTTCATCTGAACTGCTTTCAGAATCACCATCTTGATTCGCTGAATTAGATACTGTGTTGGGAGACTCAGCTGGCTAAGCTCCCCATCCTCCTTCATCAATCATGTAAAACTAAATCTTCAACTGTATTAATCAAAACAGGTTTCATTTTTTTGACTATGTAAAACCAAAACTGTATTATTCAAGTACCTTGTTAATCGAGGGTTATATATACTAGCAGGAAACAAGAGTAACTGCAAGACCTCTGAAAAAGCCACAAATCTTTCTAATGGAAATGCCTCTGATATGAAAAATCTTCTAGTAGCTGATTTATATGTGTCCTTTTATTAAACATCTATTGTGGTGCATGAAAATTAAGATGATTCTAAATAACTTATGAAAAGAGGATAATCAGCTCAGCCTATCTTTCCCTATTGCCACTTTACACTTTTTCTACCAGTTTAACAGAGTTACATCTCCTACAAATGCCCATTATCTCCTAAAAAACCTGATCTTATCCCTTAAGGGGTAATTATCCACAGATTGGGAACCACTGGACTGCTCTTATGCAAGTCATCATAAGCACTTATAATATTTTTATTTTCACTAAACTTAAATCTTTGGATTTCTTTGACATATCAATTTGAAAAATATTTGTTGTTTCACACTCAGTAGGCATGTATCACAAACTAATTGGAACTAAGTGTAATGCTGTTTCATCTGTGAGGAAAGGGATATCAAGGAATCAACCATTCTAAATGAATGCTTCTCAGCAACTCTTTTTCTCTCAGAAGACACCTTTTCTTCCCAGAAGGCTGGAGATCATAAACCCTTTTGTGTCCTTAACTTAGTTCAATCTTGCTGGTATCCCACTTCGCAGAACCTCTAGGCAGAGCTCCATGTATTCCGATGGTCACATGTGGTTACTACATAAGAAATGAATGGGCATAGATATCCGTATCCTTCTTCATGGACTAAATGATATTAGCAAAGAGTTAAACATCGTCATCACAATTACGCCGGCTTCTGATTTTCCATCATTTAGGATAAGAAAAGAAAAATCGAGTGCCTATCAGGAAGTTTCCCCAGCAAAGGTAAATGTCGAATTTCTATGGAACTTATTGTTCAATTTGACCAAACTTTTACTGTTTATTCGAGCTGACCTGCATTGCTTTCTAGGGGTGTCGTTAATTTCAACCATCCCAATAAAATAAATAAAAAAATATTTTCATTTACATTAAATTTTATCACAAAATTATCTGCCAACTCCTCATAGCAAATTAAGGGATATATCTTTATGCACTCTCTGACTATACCAATAGAGTCAATCAAAATCAGAAAGCCTTCATAACAGAGATGGATTCTTCTTTCTTAATAAAAGTTCTGTGGGGATCATGCAGCCTTGATGTGGAACGATGCTAATATGAGTTAAAAAAAACTGCGGGAAAAGTCTTCTTCTTCACTTCATGGTTTAGGCTAATCAGCCTGCTCTGACACCCATCTCTTCCTCAGTCTGCCAATGGCTCTTCTTCCTTTGGGGTAGTATGTTTTTACTATCCGTGGTATTCTTTCTTCTGTCATCCTTTTCAGGTGTATATCTTTAATTCATTTCTAATATCATCATTTTTCTCCCTGTCGAATCTAGTACATCCTTTAACACTTCTCTGAAATTTCATTTCCAATGTTTGGATCTTATTCTTATCTTTCGTAGATAATACTCATGTTTTGCTCATATATGCTAGGGTTGGAACAGCTATTGTTTTATAAAATTTCAGATATGTCTCCTTTCTGGTTTCATATCTTATCTTATGTATTGTTCCACAGATATTATGGAATTTTGACAATTTTCTTCTGTGTCTTTATCCTTGTCATAGGATATATCACTTTCCAAATACATGAAATGGTTTACTTGTTCTAAGATATGACTGTTAATAACTATTTTAGTTCTTACAGGATTTATTCCTCAAAAATCCATAGTCTTTGTTTTGTTGGTAGCTATCTTTAAGTAATAGTGTTTACATAGCTTGAGTAATTGGAATATCGATCTCTGTAATTTTTCTTCGCTTTCTTGGATCACCACCTTATCATCTGCGTATAAAATTGCATTCAGGGATGTTTTTTTATATCTAGCTGTATTCCAGAATGTATCTTCATTTTCCATGTACAAAACATATCGTCTAAGTATATGTTAAAAAGTGGGGGAGAAATACATCCTTGCCTAACTCCTTTGTTTGTGGGGATGTCATTGGTTATTTTTCCATCCAGATCTAGGACCATGGAGGAATTTTGATAGAGGCTATGTATTTGCTCTTATCAAGTGTGGTGGGAAGCCTTTTTTCTTCATTCTACTCCAGGAAGTCTTTCTGTTATCAAACGCTTTTTCAAAATCAATAAAGGCCATATGGGTTTCACAGTTATATTCTCTAGGTTTTTCTATTATTTGTTTCAAAGTGAAAATTGCATCTGTGCACGATCTACCTCTTCTGAACCCCATCTGTTCTTCACATAGTATAATTTCTGCTATTGTTTTAAGTCATTGATTTAATATCCTAGCATTTAATTTATCGGTGCTGTTCAGCAAACTTATTCCTTTGCAGTTCGCACAGATGTTTCTATCTCTTTTTTAAAATATTTATATCCATGTCATCTTTTAGCAGATAGTTCTGAGATTCCTTGTCATCATACCATAACTCTTTGTAGTGTTCTATCCATTGTTTTTCCTCAATACAATTTAATCTCACTCTTTCCCTTTCAGGCTTGTTTAATATTTTCATAGTTTTATATGACAAATTCTGTCTTCTGTGTACATCACTGTTATTTATAAATCATTCCCATGATTCTTGATGTGGTCATCTAACTATACTTTTTGCAGTATTTCATAATATTTTATATTCTTGTTCATTTGTATTAGTTGGACTGCTGAGGTTTCCTCTATGTGCTTCTTGTTTCTTCTGTATTGCTTCTTTAATTTCTTCTGACCATATAGTTAAACCTCTTCTGTTGCGGTAAAAGTAATTTGTATTAATACATTTCAACCTAAAACACTTGGAAAGGCAAATTATGCATTATGTTGGATGCATAAACGTTTTCACTAACTTGATCACTAGATAGCAGCATATGGCTCAGCATAAGCATCTGCCATTTATGGATGTTATATCAAAGCCACCCAAATTCTTCCCTAAAATGATTTGATGTCAAAGTCTAAATAGGCCGCTTCTCAGATTTGACCACATCACGGTAAAAAGGGTATTTATACATGCCGTACCAATTCAATTATTTGACTTTGTCACTTAAAAATTCAGAGTAGGAAATTACAGTTCTAATCAGCATTTCATGTCAATTTGCAGATATAAAGCAAACATGCTGCTAAATTCTTCCCCAAATTTTTTTGATACTGTATTTAAAGTTTCTGTAAAGAATATTTAAAACCTCGTAAAAATCTGCAGACTCAATGATTGATGAACAATAAGCTGCATCAGGAGACATTTTGAAGATTGTTGTCATGGTCCTGAACAAAATGAGATAATTCTGATAGGTCGTCACTAGCGTGAGATAGAGCAAAGTCCCCCATCTGGATCAAGAGGAAAAAAGGCCGTCAAACAAATTTTATTCACTTATCACATTATTAATAAATCTCTTATGTAACACATGTTGATTGTGGGGGAAAAGCGAGCAGTCTCAAGACTAGACCCGAAGCACCGAGCAAGCCAAAGAGAGCAGAGGAAGTGTTGGTGGCCGAAAGCTTAAGGGAAAAGCCTTTCTTGTTTTACTATAGATATTTCAAAATTTGAATTTGTTTGACTTTTTCTTATTTCAACACTTATTCCAAAAAAAAGTTAATCTGTGTCCGTGCCCTCTGTGCCATTGCAGTCAATGTAGGTCGTCGTGCAAAAGTCGTACAGCTAGGAATATTAGCTTCATATTTAACCATACAGATAGTTCAAACTGGTGAAGGTACTTTATTATCAACCTCACCGTTGGAAATCTGGAGTTCTTTAAGGCTTAGTCCGGCGTTTCTCTTGATCTATCAAACAAGGTTCATATCAATTAATTGACATTACGAAATCATATAGAGGTTAAGGTAAATGTAACGAATTAAAGTTTTGCATTCTTCTTTTTCTATTTTCAGAAAGAAACTACGCATCTACCAGGGTGTGATATCGTGCTGGCTATCCTTCAAATGTCTACTTGGTAAGTTGAAATGTTTAATTTCAAATGATTTTTCTTTACCTGTCTCATAACTTATTGCTCAAAATAACTGCATCAACCGAGTTATTTTAGCATAAATAATAACGACATAAACAATAAAATTAATAAATATTTTAAATTTTTGTCAAAATTAAAATTGAAAGCGTTACATTAACTTTTACAAATGTAAAAAGTAAAACATTATCTTATTAAAGATTTCTCTATGTTTTAATGTCATCCACATGATGACGTCAAAGGCAGTCACATCTCAAATAACGTCGAATAACATAAGAATGGCTGCATCAATTTTAAAGATTCTTCCAGTTTTGGTTAGATTGATACCACATGACGTTTTTGATCATTCGCCGTGTAAAACAAAGTTAAGAGATCGATTCCACGGGATTTTCGTTTTCCATTTGATTAATATGTAATCAGCAGGAATCTGATGGGCGGAACTATGCTTTTTGTCATTTATAAACATAATTGATACTTCGACGCGAGATTTTCACTATTTTACAGGGAAAAGAATTGAGACATATTATTTTCGTCGATTCTGTTACCTAATTCACATTTTTTCACAATTTATGTTTAGATACCAGTTTTTCCGAATTTTTATCATTTCAAAAAAGTTACTAGGGTTACTGGAATTGAACGTTTTCGTGAAAACTTTCCTCCAATTGTAAAAAAAATGCATGACAGCGCTAAGAAGCTTTTAATAAATTTAGATAACAACTATTGCCGATATAATTAGCATTTATTGTGTCTTAAGCAAAATAAAATCTGATGATTTTAAACGGTTTATAGTTAAATTTCAATACGCTTAGCCTGTACGAATACGGGTTTTACGTTTAAAATGTTTATTAAATTCATGTCAAATTATTTTAAAATAAGAAGCGGACGAAGCTAGCTGTCAGACCAGGTTGGGCCCCTAAGGAGCCAGAGGAAGAGCCCTTAGTTATTAGTCATTTATCGGTATTTTCGCTTAAAATGTGTGTTCTTATATTTATAAAGTTTTCATGGAATTTTACCGGGATGGGTGGTGCACTTAACGCATATGTAAAATTTATCTTTCACTGCCTTTTTATGCCAAAATGGTTTTAGACCGGTAGGTAGTGTGCCTGCTTTTTTAATCCTAAGGTCGCGGGTTCGAGTCCCGATTCGGCAATGGATGTTTTGATTCGTCTTGGGGGTTTTCTCCTATCTGCAGACAAGCCTAAAATTGGCTTTCCGGGGAGGCACCATTAAAAAAAATAAGAACGATAAACATTTTGATTTTCCATGTTTTTATTTATTAAGAAAATATCATTTAAAATAATTAGAGACAATGATATAAATTTCTTTCCTTGTGATAAATTGCAGCTGTGGAATTGCAGAAAAAGTACAATTGGGCTTTCAAATAAATATCTCTTAACAATTTACTATGAGGGACGATATGTATCTTATTCCTTTGAAACGCTAGAGATTAAGGAGTAGATGTTTTTCTTTGTCATTATGTTTGCAGAAAGAATTCATTTTTACATGCTCAATGGCGGCATTAAGTAGTAGCATTCAAAACTTATAAATAAAATCATAACCTTGTAAGAATCTCTAATTTATTAAACTTGCAACTTGTTACTAGAAATTATTATTACATTTTAATAAGTATACAAGTCAATGATGCATGATTGTATCAGACTAGATTATATTGTTACCTATATAAAATTGCATGTAAATACAAAATTATAGGATATAAATTAGCTAATTACGTCTATAAGATATTCTTAAAAACCTGGATAATCACAAAGAATTTAATATATTAATGTAAACACTTCATCTAAAACTTAAACTTAAGCAAGATAGATCATAACTTAGAGGTAACACGCATACGATGGACATAAGTAATATTTTACAACATGTATATGTAGTATGCGTAATAGTAATAATACAATACAATTGTACAACAGTAAATTTACTGCGTTACCAAAACATGTTTATTATAAACTTCAATTTCGTCTTGCTTCTTTGGTTACTTTCATCTTAAGATAAATATATAACATAAAATTTTTATATGAATGAGAATGAAATGAACGTAGATCGCTTTATACACTAGGGAGAGATTTTAAAAGTCACACGGGCTAAAAATAACTCATTAATTTACCATCTTATTTTATTTGTGTACGATTATTTTTTTGAAGTTCCACATTGATACAATGTGGAGATAGAAGGCGAGGCACTTTTCCCCAGTCCAATTCGTTTTGCTCATAAATATTTCATATTAGTAGCCTCAAAATTATTATTTCCGCAAGGTCCATTACGCCTCGCGCGAAATAACACACTCGTCGCTTCAGAATGATAATTTCCGCAAGGCCTATTATGCCTCGCGTGAAACAATGCACCCGTCTCTTCAAAGTTGATTACCCGACAAGTTGTAGCGCCAGGCGCCGGCAGAATATTTTCCATTCCCTGAGGACAAGGAGTTGAGGGATGCGAGTGAGGCGGCGGCTGCTCCTGGGGGAAGGCCTCGTCTGTGGCCCGGAGGTCGTACTCCGTTACCTCGAACAACCGACACGATGTTAGACGGCGACACCGCAGCCATCGCCTCAGCGTCATCAAGATCCCCCTCTCCCAGGGGGTCCTGCACATTCACGGAGAAGAAAGAACGTTTCATTGAGCATGGCGACACACTATAATAATCCACTTCAATAATCGTGAATTTTTAATTGAGTTGGAATAATTAGAAAAAAGGCGCATTTTGTCAATCACTTTACACGAATTTTCGGCCGTTAAAAACGTAAAAGTTTGTTTTCAGTTAATTTTTTGTCTTAATAGCATTAATTTTTCTATATCGGTTTCAATTACAGTCACGCGAGATTGCTGACGGCAGTGATAAAGTTGAATCGATAGGGTTCAGTGATAAGTTTTAGAGTTCAACTCATACTCTTAATCAAATAAATAGTGTAAGCACCTCATACAGCCATAAAAGGGTTGAGTAGACTACGTAAACATCTCAACCACAGTTCAACGATAGGTGTGTTACAACTGAAGACGACTAATTTGCAGATGAAAACGCCAGACTCAAAACATTTTATGGCTATAGGAATTACATATCACGCTATTAAACAAATAAATTTTCGAAAATGAATAATGAAGCTCACTTTATGATTAGAATTCAATTGATAATCAAGATAAATACGTTAGCCAACAGATGCTTATTAAAACCAGACGCGTATTTCGGCCTTAAGAGCACCCGCTCTTATCGGCAATTCACCGTTCGTTACATCGTTTTACGGCTGTTGGAATTATCCTGATTATTAATTGGAAACCAATAAGGTACTGGCTTATCATTGATCGGTTGCAATTAATTGAAATATTCGTGCGCCTCGAGTAATAGAAATTCTGCTGCGGACAATAATTTCATGTTACTTAACAATATATAAGCGCACTCCGCGGTATCTTAAGGATTTTTTCAACACAAAGTTGTTCGGTAAGAACATTGGAGAAATTCAGGCGATTTTGACTTTTTCTTCCCGAAGAGCAGAAAAAAATCGATATCTTTTCCCTCCAAAAGAACAAACACCTGTGATTGTCAGAAGGCATCCTGACCACTACGTCGGACTTCCTTGACACCTACACCAGCTGTTGACTTCTCTCGCCAACTCCATTTCAGGAAGACCAGGCAGATCGCTAGGATGACCACTAGAAAGGCGGAGACAGCGGCCAATATGTAGGTGAGATTGCGGAAGGGCTGCGTCGGATCTGAGGGAAAAATCGAAAACAAAACCTGTGAAATTTTTCAAACCTTCCGATGACTTCTTCCTCCGAAAATTAAGGTAACTGAGCAAAATTTTTCTTGTCAAAATCTGTTCTTTATTGATAAAGGTAAAATAAAAATAGCTACAGGATAAATTAACCCTGCTGAATCGAATATTTGTTTAAACAGTATGGTTACGATTTATTTATTAAGATAAATTTTCCTTTGGTTAGGAGAATAACATTTAAGCATTACTTTTTATAAAGAATTCAGTAGCATCTCGGTTACTAGGTGAATTACGAGTAGATGCAAAAATTTCAGGTATAAATGTTCGTTGTATTTAATCATAACTTGTAAATGTGTGTGTATCAGCGGCAACTAGGTGTTGAGTGAAGGAAGCCCAGTGAATACTTACCAATAGGAGAGCCGCTGGGGTGTCGGAGAGACACAGTTACGCGCATAAATTGGAGCTTTCGGGATATCCCTTTGTTAGCACAAGAGAGAAACAACTGATCAGTTTCCATTTACAAAGTATTTTCCCGGAACATATATGTAACTCGTAACACCTCTTTTACTTGTTGCATGTTGAGATATTAATTTTTTCTAATATTTTAGGGAAAACGTTATTTCAAATAACTTTCAACTTTTAATAATAATGAATGTAAAATAGCGAGAGAAAATGTAATATGAACTCATACATGAATTCCCAGCAGCAAATATAAATTTATATCCTTTATCTTATGCACCACCCAAAGCAATGTTTTATTATGTGCTACAGTGGACCCTCGGTTAGAGCTCTGCATGGGCCTGATTTTCTAGGCTCGGCTCAGCCCGTGAGACATTGCGGACTAGTGTGACTCGCGTGATTTTTAAAACCCGATCCCGCAATTAATTCCAAAGAATCGGCCCGTACCCGGCCCGTGCAGGACTCTACCCTCAATATATCGGACTAAAAGGGGAACGCCTGTCCGTTATTGCCGAGTGTCCGTTATATCCGAAACATCCGAAAGAAACGTAAATGTTGGTTACATTGCTAAAATTTGCATGTTATGAAAGATAATGTTTTACTCTGCCGTATATTTTTACAAATTGTTAGAGCGCGTGCAATAATTGCGCGGAGTTTTTCTAATTAATATAAGAAAAATATGATTCATATGAATTACTTATTCATTTTTATATTTTACTAGTAAAAGAAGCTTGCAGTTTGCAAGCAGGAGCATATTTATATCAGACATAATTAAAAATGAAATAAGAAAATAAGAAAAATGGCTTGCGAAACAGAAATTGATCCTTCCATGTATTCTCATTTGAAACGGAATTATTCTTAGGAATTGAACTTGGGATACTTTTTCGAGATTTTAGATTTTTCCAGATCCTAGTGTAAATTTGGGAGAAAGTAACAATAAATACAAAAATTGTTTTAAATCAGAAATCTTACGAGTAACGCAAGTCAGTCCGTAACAATCAGTCACAACGATCAAACATACGAGCAACTCGTTTTTATGGATTTACTGCGCCATTAAATTATACACTGTATCAAATTATATACATTATAGTATTTATATGATTAGATACAATGTTTCGATGTATCCAGTCTTCCGCGTCAGGACCGGCGTGAGGCGTGTGCAGTCAGTTCCCCCGAACGGGGCCCCGCGCTTTATTAGGGGCCTCGCACAAGGCTCAATTCTCATGTTTTGAGATTTACACAATTTTTTATTACATATTGATACATTCCGGATGGAGAGCCCGACTGTCGGGCTATATTCAACAAAAATTCCACAACAAAAAGAGTCCATCACCACAGGGGAGTGAGACACTACAAGCGTCATTTTTTTGCGCCACTACCGCTCACTACCGAACTAGGCCCCGAAAATAATCACGCCGGTCCCGTTCTGCGTCACGCTCGTGTGATAGGTCCGTATGAGATAAAATGTATCAGTGTGAATGTATGTCTCGTTTAACTGCGTCGCACCGCTGGACATTGTACGTTATATCCGAAGTTCGTTTCATTGAGGTCCGATATACCGAGGGTTCACTGTAGTTGGTTCGGAAAACGCACTATTTAGTCTTGAAGTTTTTCCATCGCTATTTTCTAATAAGGCAGTAGAATTGCTGGTTTCAATCATGCAAAGTTCTGTCATTTTTCAGCTATTGGCGCGTATAGTGTCACCAATGTAGAACTTTCCTCTCTTATACTTTCAAGTTTTCGAATGACTCGTAGGAGGGCTTCCTGGAGGAAGGTGCCGACCTGGCTGTCTGTCTTACACTTGAGGGTTTATCCTCTTCAGGCAGAAACAGCTTAATCTGAATCACTGTGTTTACGACTACTAAGATCGACTGCTTTTATTATTTTTCTGCTTTTGTTCTGATTGCTAATAGGAGAGACGATTCAACCTTGTGACTGTTTTTTTATATTTACAATTTTTATTTTGCTTGGAAATTCTTTTAAAATTTTTTAATACTACCCAATGTACCTGGCAAACTTCTCCTCGTTGAAAAAATAGGAACCAAAGGTCAACAATAGTGAAAATTACGAAAATGTCCCTTTAAATGTTATTACTTACACTTATCGATATATACATTTTTCCTCCTAAAAACACCACAGTAACAAGTTCATGCAATATATTTTTTGACGACGAAAAAATAACTCACCGTCCTTCCCCATGGTCGAGCCTCCTCCTGCCAGTAGAACTCCAGCCCCTTGCGCAACATCCGCCGCCCTCAAAGTTCTCGATAGCCTCGGTAGGAATGTGTTCCAAAGAGATATTCTGCGTCGTAGATCCTGACCAGATCCAGACGAGGAGCCGACAGAAGCACGCATCTGCTGCCTCTCCAGGCTCATATAACTACCGCTACTGGATGAACCAACGTCTCCCGTGTTGTACTGCCTCCACTGAGGCCCATAACCATATGCATTTGGGGTTGGGTTTCTGGAATTTCAGGCGCAAGGAAGAAGATATAACGTGAAAATGAGTCGAGAATTGTTTCCTGCGTTCGTCACGTTTTTGGTTCACGTTTATTGAGGTGTCTACGTAATGAACCGAGGGCATGCGCCGTTATAGGATTTCGTTCGTGCATACAAAATGAACTCGCGTTGAATCGAATCCAGAGCCGTTGAAAAAGGAGAGCATTCGTGTTACAATTTTAGCGGTTCGGAAGTCTTTTTATTAGATTTAAAGATAATAATAAAAATTTCGAGACAGGAGTTTGCATATAAAAAACGCTTCCGTGTAAGTTGAAAAGAGGCCATAAAAACGTGGATTATAAAAGTCGCAAACAGTGAACAACGGTAAACAGTGATTTTTTTCTAGTTTTATTTGTTTCTCCTGTTGTAGTTCCACATCTTTGTGTCTGGAATCACAAAAAAATTCATGTCATTCCTCCAGTTATTAGTTTTGCTAGTTTTTCAAAATAGTTGATTATATGTCATTTTCCTGTTTTAATGTGATAAAATGCACGATATCGCGTTACACGTGTTCCATTAGAGATTCCTAGTGCCAGGCGGTTCTTTCGAATCCTGATGTGGGTATTGTGCTCGCACTTGCTACTCCTATTGTCATTGATAAGAGTTCAGTTTATGATGTTAACAAGTAAAGTATTACAACCAAAACAAAAATATGATTCAGCGCCTCCAGAAACTGAAAAATTACGTTTTTTAAAATTAACTCCAAGGATTTGCACTGCGAGTCGAGAAGTAAGGATAAACATTTTATATATCCTGTATATTAATTAATTTAAACAATTAATTGACCATAATAAAGGTATTGCCTCAAGTAACATTTTCCTTAATCACAAAAATCATCAACCTGGTAACCTGACTACCAGACAGTGCAAACATTAGCGCTATATTCGAAAACAAATGATGCTTTGGGCTTCGTGATTTTTTGGGTGAAATCTTATAGGATAGCAATAGGTGCAAATCACTTTTGAAACATTTGCTATTTTGAAGCTTTTAACTTCAGTAAAGAGAAAGCATTCTTTATCGCCTTATAACGCATATGATACTAATGGCGAGTTATTTTTCCAAGTTAAATGTGACTTTTTTTACTTTCCATCGTTAAAATCTCCAGGATTGGCTAACCATCTTACCCATGCCTCATGAATTCCAGCCAGATGCGTTGTATAGCGTCGCTCAACCTTTCCTCGGCAGCCGAGAATCTCCTTCCGCTCGCTCTCTGCATCGCTTGAGATCCAAACAGCAAAACTAAGTCAGACCCATGCCCGGCTCCTTCAAACAGTCATATGATGAGTGAAAGGCAACAAAATTCATCCAAGTAAGTTAATAAGTTCTCTGCTTTTCCTTTATCAAATTGTGTCAAGGTCAATTCTTAAACCATGCATAATGACGCATAATTCACACTTGAATGTGGAATCTCAGTATAAGATTTTTTTAGCTTTCTAGACAACTGGTCTTCAACCTTATTATACTGACGCACCCCTTTAAGCATATTTTAAGTCATCGCGTGGCCCGTAATAACTTTTAAAGTGATAATGAGATAAAAGATTTTCATGAGAATACATGGAGCATATTTTGCAAATATAAATAATTAAACAATCGGAACATATGTAGCATTAATGCATGCTGCTGTAGGTCACAATCTTAGGATGGTTAAACAGAAAGTAAATAGATGTCCAATCTTTTGCGCCCCCCGACCTTCCCCACAGTTTGGAAGCCACTGCCTTATGGTACCTCTTAATTAGAGCGTAGAGCAGTTTAAGCAATTTTGAAATACAATTTTGTTAAATTGTCACTTCTTATCCTTTGTCATTTGGAAATTATAGGAAAATCCTTCAGGATGAATTATACCCAATACCCTGCTGTTAATAATTCTTAATTGCTTAGACTCGCAATGAATATTGAAATAATTTGTCACCTACGTAGTTTAACAAGGTTATACGCAATCGTAACAGCCACACATTTGCTACCATCGTCGTGCATGAAAGCTGAAATGAGGAGTAGTTTTTTTAATGTTTTCGTGTATCCGTTTAAATTCCTTCCGTCGATAATCCCAGATATAGCTAAATCGTAATGGCAATTAAATGACTGGTTTTACCATATGCGCTCGTATTTTTCAAAACAACTTTTGTCAATAGTAATTCACTCATAGTTGATTACGATTCTCATTAATATTCCAATCGTTGAATACTCAGTAATTACGGTTCCTTTGTATTTGACATTCGCAAATGGTTTACTCAACAGCTTAACGATTGTAGGATTGCCCTTATGATATAGCGATTCACATATTTAATAATTAAAGAACAGGCTCGAGTAAAGTTGAATGCTCGAAAAAAGTACTTTTTGGGGCAAAGGATATTAGGGAAGATTAAAACTCTTTTCATAAGACTTTCGTGATAAATTATTGCTATCGAATTTAATCGTGGGGAATATTTCTGGGGCAATGGGGAAAATGGGATTCCACAAAGTTATTGTTTCCTTAGCAGGTTTTACACCAACTTTAGTTTCCCGGGGCTCAATACGGTTCCGCATATACTGCATGAAATGTAGAACATTGAATGCTGAGATAAAAATAGACAAATCTTTATCCAAGGCAGGTCTAGGACTAATTTTTGGGACTCGAGATATATTAAAATATCGATAAACCATTAAATGTAAAATAGCTCTCTCGCACGCCGCGAATATAAAAAAATACCTATAGGTAATTTTACGGTTAAGCATTATGAATTACTGTTAAAATTTAGACAGTTAACTCAATTGTTATGTAAATAATTTTTAGAGGAAATAGTTTTATTATTCACAGGCGTGACATGAAAGAAAACATAATTAAGTTTTAGTGTTGAAATATGTGCTATTTTTTTAGTATCTCATATTTGTTTTTATCGTTCTGAAAATAATTTTGGTTTATGTGAAAACTCAAGCAGTTAAAAATTTATCTTTTCAAGGCCTGACATTTAGAATTTTTCGAAAATTTTAACTAAAGAATTCTTTTGCTAGTGACATAACCGTTTTGTTTCTTGTACAAACAAAATCGAGTCGGAAACCAAAGATTCAGGAAAAAACTATTTTTGTAACGCCACCAACAGCCATTTCAGCTTATTCATATGTAATGAGAAAAGAACATCTTTTGGAAAAAGGAAGGGCGGGGAAAAAGGGCGAGGAAAGCGCAAACGAGAAATTTAAAAGGTTTTCTTTTGAATCGGTTGCAAGGGTAATTAGGAGGCGCAAACCTTACCGGAGACGTTGATTCCTCCGCCCCCAGCTGCCGGCGGCACACCGCTGCTCCCATAACCGCCTCCGTAACTGGTTCCCTCGAGCACGTAAGCGTAAATGGGTCGAGTCGTCGTGAGCGACAGGAAACGCAGCTGCCTCTCGTGCGGGGATCGGAACTGAGAGTCGGTGTAGAACTGCACGCGAAATGGGGGTAATTTTCTGATTCAATTAAAACGCCCGCATCACTTTGGAGAAGTTTTGGAAGATTATTGGGTCGGAGGAGGAGGAGGAGGAGGCGGGAGCGGTCTGAAAGGAGTGCGAACTAATTTAAATCTCATGCTTATCGTTCTTTTATTATTTCACCACTCTCCACTCTCAACTGAGCCGATAAATTGGATTTTATTTACCATAATGTCTTTAAGTTTTTTTTCTTATAAAATTCGCAGTCCTCTGAACTTGTGCTAAGTTTTTTTAATGGCGTAGGATTTCAAATACTTGGAATTTGTACGATTATTTTAAGGTTACCATAGATAAAATGCTCTAATTAACAGATTATATTTTCATACACAACCACATCCATTTTTACGAGAAAAGGAAGAAAAAACAGTGGAATATCGTAGCAACAGGTAAAATCAAATTTATTCGTTCCCTTTATTTATTTGAGATTTTAGCCTCTTTTTCCCCAGCTGCCTTCGCCCTCGCTAACGATCACCGAAAAAGGATCTTGATTGGAAAGTAGTCCTTAATCTATTCTTGATGGTTCTCTGCTACGATAATTTTTACCTCCATTTATTACCCTCGCATTCCATTAAGACGCGGTGGTAATTACCAAAAGTTTTTCTCTCCTAGTTAAGCGTCTATTAAAAACTGAAAAGCGCATAATTGACGTGTGATAAACTACGCACTTAATGGCAATTGGTATATTCCACCTAGTTATCAGAATTTTTATTAAGAATGGTCTTCTTATTGTCCAGAATGTTTAATATTTAATTAGTTTATTATTATCATTATTCTATTAGATCGTGCGTCAACAAAAATATTTCCTGTTACCTCTATAAGTTGCGATAGGAGTGCTTCGGTGTCACCATCCGGCGACCTGTCGACGTACTCGAACCGCAGTGCCTCCTGCACGACGAGGGACAGCGAAGCAGAAGCCATCGGCGGCGTCGCAGTCGACAAAGTCCGCGAGGAGTCCTGAGAAGCCCCGTACTGAGCCACTGCGGTCGGCACGGCGGATAATTCGAAGAACCGACGAAGTTGGGCGTAACCTTCTCTCGCCAGCGACTCTCCGCGACCATCTGGAGAGAGCGAAAAATGGTTCGTAGATGAATTAGTGTCCAATTTTATATTCGCTATAGGATTACCTAAGTTAAGATTTTATAGGTGCAAAAATTGGTACATGTATCACATGAAGAAATCTTTAGAAAACTTAAAAAAATGAAAATTCAATAATAAGCATATAAAAAAAATGAAAAATGTACTTATCTTAGGTGTCTCCAATAGCCACGTAAAGATAATAAAATCCGGAAGCTCATTTCGGTTCACCGAAATTATATACTGTTAGAATAACCTTGTTTTGGGTATTGGAGACACCTGAAATAAGTACTTTTTTCGATTTTTTGATATTGAAGTGACTACTCTTGATATTTTTCACCCATAAGACGAGATCGATTATTCTCTAGCGAATTATAAAATATGTATGGGATAAAACCAGCAATAATATCAAAAAATTTACGTTCTCAAGTTTCGCTATTAGATGAACTGGTATGACTCCATAGTCATTAGCTGGAAAATAGGTTAGAAAAGGCACATTTTCGTACTTCAATTTTCTCTTTGCCAAGCACTCTAGAAATTCGGGACACTTAGATCGCAAAAGGGCAATGACGGAATCGATTTTCCCTTCAATCGTAACTATTTTTCACTTTAATCCGATGAGATTCCGACCTAATATTCCATTTTACGGAATTAATACGTTCTGAAGTATTTGAGGTGCCATTCAACCCAACGGAACTAGTTTCGAACGCTGTTCCGTTTTTTTTGTAACGTCGTTTAGACAGACTTAACCCACTTTTCACGAGAAAAATTCTCGAGCGTCACGGAAAATATGGAGGAGATTTCATTGAAACAAGCGGTGATGGCAAACAAAAAAAGTACGTTTCGTTACGGTAAAAAAGATATCGTTTTTCGTTGTTTTTTGTTACACTCGGAACTAAATTTCGTTTTTCGTTACGTTTAACGTTATAACGAAACATTTTAGTACACATTAATGAAATCGAGCTAATTGTCCTTTTTTTTTAAATATATACATAAACGTTTTTTATATTCTGTATGTTTGCAACCTACATAACCATTTATACAATAGAAATTGAATTAAACAGCAGATCAGTAGTTTAAAAAAATATATTTCAGTTTGGAGAAACATCATCTGCAACATAAATGATAACAGAAAACTGTCTGTAGGAAGTGATATTTCACAAAAACGGAGAAATGACATGAGTAAACTCCCTACATCCGATTTTCCATATGACCGGCCTAGTTTAAGCATCAAGCGTCGAAATAAATTAAAACATTTATAATTTTAGGGTTGTATCGTCGATTGTACACATCGAACGACCTCCATGCCAAATTTCAGCTTCCCATCTCATCTGCATCAGCTCCAGTTTTCGAGACGGAGTGACGTCACCGTTTAGATAATCCATCATCTCCTTAATAATGCATTTCGCGAAAAAGAATTGTACACAAAATTAGTAGAACATACAATTTTTAATGATTTACGTTATTTCAACCTAACAGCAAAATTTTAAAAAACTGATATATCAAAAAAATAATCTCCTACTTCCATTAAACCGTTATCAGCCAAAATCTAATCATCTCTTTACATTTTAATAATAATTCAAAATATAAAATTTCATTGATCGTATCGTATTTCCAATATAAATACTGACAATGAAGGTGTTAAATTTGGTGTATTTAAAAAATTATAAAAGTCATAATAAAAGGATCCTACAGAACATTTTGATGCTAGAAACGCCATGAAAATACATTGGTTGTAGCCATGACCTATATTATCAAAATATTTACCCTAGACTGATGGGGTGGAAATTTTTTTATTTGCTAAGGAAGCAAATTAAAATTTATATTTTCTTCTTTTACATATGGTTAGTTATTTAATGGAATAAGATACTAATTTAAGGTATCAATTTTAATCAAAATTTTTTATGTCGTTTACAATCTAATTTTAAGGGCTAACATTATGAAACGTTTTTAATTAAAAAATAATAGTAGCAATGAAGTAATTAACTATTTGGTGGTTTTATTTGGTCTTAGTTGCCGCCCACGCCTAGGATAGTTCCTGTGTGCAAATCCGTGAAAATATCGAAATAACAGTTTTTGTTTTTCCGTTTTTCGTTACTTTTATCGTGACAGGAATTTTCGACATTTCGTTAACGTTTTTCATTACGTTAATCAAAAATAATTTTGTTATTCCGTTATTTAGTTACGTTACGCGTAACGTTTTCCATCACTGGAAACAAGTCATTTTGAATCAAATTATTGACCTAGCTTCTTTCGAGGGACAGCGAAAAATACGTAAAAGCTAAAAGCATTGACGGATTTGGCAGAATTTCGACGTCGTAAAAAAAAGAGAAGCGGGGAAAAAACTTAATAGATTATATCCTGCAGTACTGTTCTTAAATTGCAGACCAATTTTCCGCTCATATTTCTTTTTTTAGCCTACTATTTATTTCAAGCGACTTTTCCCGCATGTCTCAAGGCAAGAGGTGTCGTTATACGAAGACGCTCCTTTCTCAGAATTGCAAGCCACCGTTTCTTCGCGGTGAAAATATTTTTCATGCCAATCACCTCGGTTAATCTAGAGATTTACACTTAAGGTTTTGCATATCGTATTATTTCCTCGTTTTATTTTTTATTTTTAACACACGGCAATTTCTCGTGTATTATCTTAGAAAGATTACCGTCCGTTTTCAAAGAAATAATATACATTTGGTGCGGTAAAATTTCTTCATCTCTTTTGGATTTCTTCTTTTATAAACAAAATGCAGTAGTTTGCATCCAAAATATAAATACGAGTAAAAAAAAATAGGCGGTTACACTTACAAATTCTATCGTTATTTTTAACCCCTTAGTAGGGACTTGAAGTTCTACACGATCCCAATGAATATTTGATAGATCATTAGAACAAAATTTTATTTAATTTGTTATTTTTCTTCAATAACATTTTTTGCCTCCATACGTCATTGCAATATTTTTCAACGGTATGGTTCATTAAATAAATAAACTAAATAATATCATGATGATTAATAGAAAAATGTAGCATGGGGTCATGAAGACCCCAATTTTGTGTGCGAGTCTGATAAAAAGGATTAAAGACTATGTTACGAAGAATTAAATAAACATTTTATACGAGATAATCTAGGAAAATTCCCGCGAGATAAATCCGGAGGCTTACCGATGGCCTCTCCTTTATCCCTTCTTTTAACGGAAATCCCTCGCGAAGCTTCTGGTCACAACCTTTTAAAGAGAGCAGCACTTCTCGTTAACTGAAATAAATTTAGGAGCCTTTAAGCTCATCCAAAAGATTGTTTAATGGCAGGACATAAAACCCAGAAAAAACCTCTTGAGGGGAAGAGATTAATTAAAATAAAAAAATCACCAAGCGACGCAGTATAAATTCATTTATTTCGCGAAAAGCCAGACGCTTATCTATTTAACTTCGACTTCAGTCTTTAGTCGCTGGAAATTCGGTCTACTGTGGTAAACTACTCGCTTCTCCTTTCACCAAGGGCTAATAATTCATCCAACGTGTTTTGAATTTATCGATTTAATGCGATATTACCAATAAAAAATATTTAACTTTTGCCTATATAATTTATCATGCTTCACTTATAGTAAATTTAAAAGGTTTTTTGTTTGTACAGAGAAAACAAACACAAAATTTTGAGATTCGAATCTTCATGAACTCTGTCAGTTGCGTCTTGGGTTTATCGAATAATTAATGCTATTAAATCAAAAAGGAATTTGCGGTGCTAAATAAGGCAAAGTGCGTTAAAATTGAAGAGGACTTGGGCGTGAATTGTCATGAAAAAATGTATTTTTTAGTTCAATAGTAATTTACTTTGGAATTATACAAAAAGGCAGAAAGATACTATGGATGAGGCTAATATGGAATCTGAAGGGTCAGCATATTGTGGAGGGCAGTTTCACAAAATGTCATTTTGTAGCAGAATGCCGCATGCAAAATGCCTCTTGTGACGTAGTCTAAGTTTTCAAACTTGACGAGTGTGATAATAACAGCCCATTTGACATAAGTTAATCAGATATTTACCATATTTACTCGTATATGTCGAACTTTTTTTCGTCTCCAGAACAAGGATGCGGCTTATATGCTAGGAAACAAAATCGGAAAAATCATAAAATGTGTGATAATCGTTAAAATTCACTGGGACTTCGCGAAATGGCGGGGTGATTTAATGCACAGTATGTGACGTATAAGAACATAACATAATCATCGTTAAAAATGAAAAAGGGAAAGAAATCCTATTATTATTGGGGACGAAGTTACAGACGTCAGTTTTTGGAGGCGATCGCTACGCAAAGATCCGCGAGAAAAATACCTTAGTTTGACGGACATCAAGGCATTGTCAAAGTTTAGTCTTATTGTTAGTTTCATATTCAGAAAAGTCTATAGTGTTATTTTCGATTTGGAAGTCGTCGCTTTTTTTCGTCGCTTTCCACGTGCAGCATGTTTGGATAAGAATCCGCGCGTTTCGAGATTTTATTTTTCTGTCCATAGTCAAAACTCGCTTAGGGTTAAAAAAATTCAGCAATTTTAATCTCTATACTTGACTTCATTAACACAAGATCAATGAATAACCGAATATTGGTTTATTTTCGCTACCGTCGTATTATTTATCGTAACCGTAATATTATTTAAACTTCAAAACAACGACGAAATTTCTTGAATAAGTGGGTAGGGTAGATGCGACGCGGACTTATAATCCCAGCAATCATAAATACCCCGACACGCGATCGATAGGTTGTCGGTTCATCTGTACAGATATCTAATCAGATGTGAATTTGGTATCCCACAGATGATCAGACATCTGATAAGATTTAAACCAACTCATAATATCGGCGCATGCGCATTTCTCATCCCCTGTCAGATAAACCGAACGAACACCGCACACGTTCAAGCAATCCTAACACTGTCAGAGATCTCATGGATTATACGCCAGTTCTTCGATTACAGTAATACCTTTTAGTTTACATATATGCATTTCGTTAGTAGAACGGACTTTCTCTAGTTACCTTAAATTCATGAATGCCTCATTATTTTTTTGGTCCCAGATACAGAACAAGAGACTTTTCCACGCATGATATTATGTTATTATTTCTTTAAATTCCAGATTTTAAGTTCTCACCGCCTGTCTTATACAGATATTTCTGCTATCTCGAAGGAAGTTAGTTTGTAAATTTTCTTTCAGCGAGACTCCGTATTTGTCCCGATTTTCAAAAAAAAATCCAATGAATGGCCAAACAATCCGACACTATAAAATTCCATTGTGGCGGGTGAATGAAGGTAGGCGAGGACTTCCAACACGTTTAATGTCGAACTAGAAAGATTTTTTGCCCTCGCATGTCACCTGCCAACATCGCATTATCGTTCCTATTCGACGAAGACGAAAATAAAAGCATCCCTCCGACAAGTGGCTCTCGCGCCTCGTTAAGAAGCGTTGAAATTTCACTTACACAGGTTGACGACGCCGTCGTGGCTGGTGACGCCAGTCATAACAGGTATCTCGATCTTCTTGAATCCTTCGAGGCAGGCCGCGACCTTCCCCAACACCCACTCCGAGGCCGTAGGCTCAACTGCCTCCCTCTCCAGCATGCACTGCAGCGGATCGATCGGAAAATATTGCTCAGACTCCGGCAGGAAGGAATCGGCGACAGGGAGGAGGGCGGCGGATCCGTTGCGACTCTGCGGACGAAAGTGTATCGCACGTGAGAAAGAATCGACTCGGATGCCGGTCGACTTAAAAAAGATGACCGTTTTTACATTCTCATATATGAAGTATATTGAGAAAGTATTGTGATCGCGAAAAAATTCGACCTCGAGATTTTGATGGAAATATACGTTTTAGGTATAACTGAGTCCGAAAAAGTGGTTTTCGCAATGCCGTCTGTCTGTGGGTCTGTCTGTTCGTGGCTCTAGAGCCTAAACTGTAGAGCAAAAATGAATGAAATCTCGTAATCAGGCATTTTACCATACACAGTAGAAGCTATGAAGAAATGGTTGACATTACTCAATAATTATGGAAGTTTATTCTACGCATTTTAACAACAATTTCATTTTCTCAAAAACGGCTCCAATGATTTTGATCAAATTTCGTACAGTTACTTGAGGTTACGTCTTAAATAATACCAAATCTCCTATAATATATTTTGAAGGGTGTGTTTGTTGGTTTTTTCATGGAACTCCTCCTAAACGATAAAAGCTAGAATAACCAAATTTGGTGCGATTCTTCCTTACATCCTAACTTAGTGTATGGTCAAGGTTTTGTTTCTGTCCATCACTTTGATTCGAAATGGCGAATGATTTAATTATCGAACGTCACGTATTTTGCCGCGTCCCGCAACTGAAAAACAGGGATGAATGTAGACTACTTTGAATTTGCACTTTAAAATTACTTAAAATCACGGTATGAATTTGAGACTTGGATACTTCTTTGAGGGAAAGAACAAAGTTTATTTTTATTGAAGACAAATTCTGAATCCTGGTCGAATTCGCGTAGAAATGCGGTTAGAATCAATAAAATACGTGATTTTTATCAGTTTTATTACAATACCAATTATAAGCTACCATGACAACTCCCATTGTCGCCGAAATTGAGAGTTCAATGCATTTATATTGAGACTATATAGTCCCTTCTTACAATTGAGAGGGAGAGGGAGTGAGGGGAGGGGGAGAGAGGGAGAGGGGGAGAAGGGAAGGAGAGGGTGGAAGGGAGGGGGAGGGAGTTCATAAGTTATTTTCGATTTTTCACAGTGCATTCATTCATCTAAATAGGAAAATGCGGAGCGGTTTTCTTCATTTTTGATTTATTTGACGGTTACAACTGTGTACTATCTTATTCTTGTGATGATTACATGTTACACAGTCGAAGTTTTAGATTCACTAAATCCGTTGAAATTCAACGGGCACTCCAGCTAGTAGTTCATATTTCTCAAAAAATGACTATAAGGTTAGTTTTTTCTAGGCGTCTTTAACAACGTGATTTTTTAAAAAACGGTTACAACGATTTTGATCAAATTTCGTAGAGTTAATTGAGTTTACGTCTTCAATAATACTGCATAGTTCATATCTCTCAATTAATGTATATAAGGTTAGTTTATTTTTGGGCAACTTTAATAACAATCGGATTTTCTAAAAAAACGGCTCATACGATTTTCATCAAATTTCGTATAGTTATTTAAGTTGATGTTTATAATGATTCTGCATAGTCCATATTTTTCAAAAGATAACTAAACGACGCATTAGTATATGAGAAAGTTTGTGCAATGTATGTTGTACAGATTATTTTGCTTGGCTTGGCAGCCAACCAGCGGCAATTTTTTGTTATCGTTTACGAATGTTAAGGGCGAGAAACCATTCATTTTTTTCGAAGGCGTGTCGAAGGAATCGCGAAAATTCTTTTTCAACATTCCATCTCAAGTTTTGTTATTTTTTCGATTGAAACATTTTAACTTTTGCATAATGCCAGGAATTGCTTATTTAACTCCACTCTGCGTCGCGGAAAGAGAGACGGATGGGAATTTCGTGCATGTAATTTAGATTAGGAAGCGTTTGGCAAAAGTGATGCCAATATTTCACCATTTTCCGCGAGAAATTTTCCGTAAAACCTAGGTGCAATTCCGCTGAGAATTCTTCAAGTTTTTCACTACTCTCGTACCTTATAGTGGGTCTGGAATGCTCTCAGAAGTTCCTCCGTCGTCTTGGTCCTCAGGCACGCTATCATGTCCCGCGTCGCCATTGTGGTGTGGATGTCCGGAATGTAATTGGCGTCTACCGAGTTAGCTTGCGACTGGAAGGCGGGGGAGAATGCGGCTGACGCGCATCCTAAGCTCTTAGCGACGGCGTAAGAAGCGGCCACGGCCGCTGAGGCGGGGGAGGATCTCTGGAAGCCGAGATCCGAAGAGGAAACGGGGGAAAATGTTGCCCGGGAGAGCGCCCAAGGGGATAAACCGCTGCCAGACATTAGTACGGCTCTCTGGAACAAGCCTGCGATGCAGAGAATGGAAGTTACACAACGATTAACGAGTTTTGCAACAGTTAGCGGCGGTCTGTCGAAACAGTGTCGGAACTAAAAGGAGATTTCGGCCGGAAATCGCTACGGCGGGATGGGTGAGTGGGAGGGGGAAGCGAGAGGGAGGCGGGAAGTCGGTAGTTGGGCAGGCTATTGGTTTTATGGCAATTATAGGTAAATTTCATTTTGTTTTATGATAAACAAGAGAAAATTTCCTCGTGCAGAAATCAGGGTCTGCGAAAACATTTTTTTAAGTTGAAATTTTTTTCGCTTGGCCACCACATGTCAATTTACAGTCATACGTCTACAACTCGAATTTTGCATAACTCGAAGCGAATTCATTTTACAGGAAAATATATTTTTCATGTTAGTTTTCTTCCATAACTCGAATTTTCTGTAAGTCGAATCTTTTGCTTCTCTCGAGGTTCGACTTATACAAGTTCCACTGTATATAATATATTTCCATAAAAAATCAATTAATACGAGTATTATTTCCACTGATACTTTTAAAAAATTAATAATAATTCATCGTCTAAAATTAACAGGATATAGTCTCCCTCTGAGAAGCAAATGGATTTATCCGTTAAAATCAATAAATTGGAGTGCGTGTCTCTTATGTTAATAAAGTGAAATAATTCCGACCAGTCGCTGGGTCAGGCTCATTCGTTTTACAATCGGCCAATCAATCCCTCCCCCGCCACCAAACGGCTCGCATTGGTTAATGCATGATAAATTGGGCTCAAAAGGTCATTCATTACCTTTGGTCCGAGGGGAGAGGAGGTGGAAGAATGCGCTCGCCGCACCGGCCGAATGACCGATAAGCGTCACGCGGTCGGCGTCACCACCAAAAGCCGCCACGTTCTCCTGCACCCACCGCAGGGCCACGTACTGATCCAGAAGGCCCATGTTGCCTCGGGAAACGGCCTCGCCAAAGCACAGGAAACCTATTTGCATAATGCGAAGGCAAAAGCGGTGAGGAATTAGATCGCTAGTTAGCAATACATATAACGAGAATTTCGACAGACTTCGTTTTTTTTTGATAAATTTAAGGCGGGTTTTAAACGAGATTAATTCATTAGCGCGGATCTAAATTCCAAATTAAAGGCATTGTAATGTTAATGGTTGGGCAAACTCATTAAAACGTCACGGAGAAAGAGTTGATTTCGCGTTATAGTGTCCCGCGAAGTTTTTATTTTCAGCTTTTTATCTTCTGCGTCCACGGCAATTTAGTGGTGTATGCCAAATGAATGAACCATTAAGGTAAAACGAGTCCACCATTTGATTCGTGCAAATCCACTTGTTTCATTAGTTTATTTTCCAAGAGTAATTTTTTTGATCTGTAGTTCAAGAGTTTACAACCTTCTCAGTGTGACTGTTACGGCTATTTTACAATATAAATATCAAATTAGAACCGCTTTACGTTTGCAAAACTAATGATAAATAAAAATTAAGCAATTTCGAGGATTTCCTTTGTTTCGTAAATATATTTACATCTACAAGTCAAATTCGTGGTGGCCGCGAACGCGATTTTAATTACTATGTAAGGCTATGTAAGGCTTCTTCCGTTGATTTTACTATGTAAGAGAACTGTCGGACAGTCCAAGTGCAGAGCGATGCTCGCAAGCACCCTACAGAAAGGGTCCCCAAACTGCAACCCACGGGCCACATCCGGCCCGCCCGCCTTAACCCATCAATTTCTTTAAGTTTTATATACATACTTTTAGGAGTTTTTATTAGACATAATTTTTTATATCTAAACAATATTTTCCGAGTGCCTAGATGCAAAATACTTTTAATATACTAAGCGTATGACCTATTACAGAATCAAAAAAAAATTCACGAAACATGCTCTTAGAAATTTTTACACGGCCTGATCAGTCATTTTAAAGGTGGTATGTGGCCCGCTGAGTCGTGCATGAAGCCTCATGTGGCTCTTGAAGTAAAAAGTTTGGTGATCCCTGCCTTAAAAGATTTCACTGCTCGCAAGATATACGTATAATATCCACATTTCTATCATGTTCTCAAAGTAATATTTTTTATTTTAATATCCCTGTTATGCGAAAGAAATTTAATTATAGCCAGCATTTCTCTGCACAATTTTTCTTACAGAAAAGATTAAAATAATTTAGATTTCGAATATAATTTAGGAAATGCCTAGGAAAAATTGTGTTGAAAAGCATTTGTAATTATAAATCCTCTCATTATTGTGCAGATTTGTGCTTTAAGGGAAATATCAGCTAAAATTGAAATCGCTAAAAAATTAAATCTATAAAGTACTTTTTGTTTTATTGCTTTCTCTTTTCTAAGAATCGTAAGTTCAAAATATAATGGAGACGTTGCATTAAGTAGAGATTAATTTCAATAATATATTTCCATAAGGATATCTGAAGTAAATTTCAAATGCCCGACTGTTCGCTTGAAAATGTTGCCCTCACCGAATACATTCAATCTGTAGCTCACGGAAACGACCACGACGCCTCTGGCGGAGAGTTCCTGCATCGCTGGAAATCTTAAGGGTGATCCAAACACGAACGATTCTCCCTCCAGGAACACCATCACAGGAAGTTGAGGTCGCCCTGGTAGCTGGAAAATACAACATCCTTAGTTTACAATGTTTTTTTGCTTTTATTCTCTTTCATTCGGTGAATTTACTGATAACGTAAGATGTTAGTTAGTGTGCAAACCAACTCCTGTAAATTGGCAGAGCGTAGTTAGGTTCTTCGTTATTCTATAGGCTTTCTCGTCTCTTTGTGTAATTGAAATATATGTAAGGATTTGAAAAGTTTAGGTCTGTAAGCAATAATCTCTCTCTCTCCCCCTTTGCTTCAAATCGTTTTTTAAATATATAAATATATTTTTAAATATGAATCAATCATTGAAAATGTTTGATTAAGGAAGGGAAATTTAAAGCGAAAAAATATTGACGATTTTCACAGGAATGTAGCCCGTTGCGAAAGATTTAAACTTCATTGAAGGATATATTAAGAATTCCTTGCCTATGCAATGGAGTCATAGAGAAAATGATTTCTACATCAACGACAGCTTATCAAGGTTCGCGCTATTTCGAGTATTGCACTAGAGATAATGGTTTATTCAGAAGCTCATACGCTTAATGATATCGAATCTCATATTTCCGTCTAATCGTTCCTAATCTATTTGATTTGTCGAGGCGTGACACATATCTGGGCGATATACTCACGTTTCTCAGAAGTGTAGGAAACACGATTTTTAATCGATATGCCATTTCTTGAAATGAAAATTCATACTGTTAAAAATTGAGAAATATAAATTTCTCTATTGGAGACCGACCTCATCAGGTAGATTCGTATTACGCGACGAATAATTTCGGATTTCGCTCCACCACGTTGCGTCTGCCAAGCACTCCACTAACCTAAGTCAGACCCACACATATATTCCCCCACGATTCCAGGAATGTGCAATTTCCGTGATGGATCGCGGTTTTATGTGATATCCAGGTATTTTTGGGATTTAAGCTTTGGAATTTAATCTTAATCGATCAAGTATTCAGGTCTAACTAGGAATTTAATTACTTAGAGAGAATTTAATCGAATCATTATGCTTTAATTGCAGATATTTTTTTAAAAGATTACTCTAAGGACATTTTTCAACTTTTAGGAATGAATAGAAATTTTTACACTAGTTTTAATCTCACTAATCATTGTTTAAAATGTTTTCGGTGAAATCGCGGCACATCATCGCTATGGGAGTATATTTTTAAAACGCTGCTAACACGATTTTCTGGTTGTCCAGTAAAAGAATCTTCCATAATAATTACGGAATTAAGGAGAAAGTTCAAGTATTATTTTAGGGTAACGTTAGAGAACAGAGCAATATTTTGATGAAAAAATTCGTCTTATTCAGTCAAAAATTTACCATTTAGACGGCAGTGGATGTAATTTTCTTCTGCTTAGTATGCGTTAACCTCGGTAGACGGAAGAAATAAAGTATTTAATCACTATTGTATAAGAATTGCACTACCCGAAGCGCGCAAAACATTCGTGATAAAATTTTATGCTGACGTATTTAATCGAATTTAACGAGCGGGTGAGTGATAGAAAATCTGTGCAAGAATAAATTTGCATAGTTGAAATCCGTTTGACGATAATATTAAGCCAAAATTACCCTATAGTGATTAACGATTGAATGTTTCTCTTTTTAAGGCAGGTCATAACATTGTACTGTTTATATCATGTCTCATAATCTCATATCACGTGTCATGTTACTTTAGTGAGCGGCTTCCATAAGAGCACTAACAGGTTGACAGTTTCTTTTAGTAAAACGAAATGAAATACAATGCCCCAAACCAATTTCACAAATTCTTTCCATCATTTTTCTCTCCACCTGGGGTCTCAGTATCCCTATATTTTTGCGGCAATTTAAAAAAACCCTTTTCATGGTGAAACATTATAAATTCGCTGAAATGGCTTAATATATAACCGTGCGCATGCATATTTTTTCAACTGGAAACGAAAACTTGTTTTACATTTGTTTTAGCTTTTCTAAATATCTTCCTTTATTCTAAATCAGGATTATATTTTATAACTTAATAGAACGTTTCGTTTAATTTAAAAATGAAATTGTTTAGAAGAGTTAGCATTGAAAGAATAGAAAACTGCATATGAAAAGTGATTTACCTGTAATGACTTAGAAAGCACACTTTTGGAAAGAGTAAAGTTTTTATGCTACCAATGCATATACTTTATAAAAGGTGATCCCTTATTGTTCCATTATTACTTTCTCAGGTCGTAGTTTAGGAGAAAGTATTGCACGCATGAAAAAATCGAATATGAGATTTCAACGGAAATACACGTTTTGAGGTCCAATGATTACGTCTGGAGAAAGTCGTGCTAACACAAAATGTTTCAGATTAATTTATTTTCACTTTTTTAAATGTGTACATTTTGAATGCCAAATTGTTACAGAGATAAATATCAATGATAATGATTATTTATATAGATCGACATTACCAATGAAATTTGGAAGAAACAGTCAAGCATTTAATAAAAATTAATTATTAAATAATGTAATAAATTTCCAGAGATTTTGAATTTTCCCCACGGTTATAAAGTGATTAGTAAGCGATACTGTTCTCAGTACGCTATATTTCCAAATTTCATTGCTCTGGTTTGAAACTTTTTGAAAAATTATTATTTCTCGTACGTAGCGTAAAAATATTCTTCTACGGAGTGACACTCATCGATTGCATGACAGAAATCGCGAGTTTATCGAAATTCGGATAGCTTATGTGGAGCGTAAAATGAAATGATCCATTTTTTCGGAAGTTGTGAAATAATGCAAGTGCAGCGAACCATCACTGATTGCCGTTTCGAGCCTGGATGATGAATCATTGGTATCAGAATGATGGTTTAAATTTAAATGAGGAAGTATACATTTTGACGTGAATTCACCACGTGTTCGTAGCGTTTTATTTGTGCTACACGATCAGGTTTTCTATTGTTTGTAATCAGTTGAGATTGCTTCATCATCAGAAATTGCTAAAATATTAATACATAGAATGGGAAAAAATTCAAGTATTTTTTATATTTTTGTTCAAAAATAAAGGAATTCTTATATTCGTGCTTGAATTAAGATACTCCTTGGGTAAATGTTTATATATAGCGGTTAAGGTTGTGGAGAGGTTGATATTTACAAGGTGAACATTAAAATTCGCTCTTATGTATTGTTTCACTTGAGAGCATGTTTTAGTGAAATGGATGCATCATACGGCATGATTGGGATCAGTTTGACCGAAGCCGTCACTTATGTATCAAAGCGTCAATAACGATAAATCAGTGAGGGCATTCGAAGCTCCGCGAGGAAAACTGACAAGATCCAATCTTCACATTGCGATTTGTTTCATAAACAAGTTAGGAAATTGTACAGCGTATCACAAGTGGGTGCGTTTCGTGCAATGGAGTATTTGAGAGAAATTATTATATTAGATTAGATATCGTCTTTATTTGGGACGAGATTGAGACAAGGAAGCCCCATCTTCTACCTAATCCAACTAACGATATGCGCACGGCCTGAGAGAGGTGAGATGGGGCCCGGGCTAGTCATAAATGTGGGGCCCCACCCCACTCCGAAAACCATACATACATACATATATATATATATATATATATATATATATATATATATATATATATATATATGAATAAAATCAATAAAACAAAAAAACAGATTTTTCACCATTTATCAAAAGAAACTTCAATGTATATAACAGAACTTATTTACATTACCGATTACAATGCTTCACAATTTAAATATAATTTACATTTATTTGAGATATAATTTGACGACCTGTATATCATTACCAGAATTGAAAATTGAAACGGATTAAAATTATTTAAAAAATTCTTTTCGAGCTTAATTTTTTCAAATTTATTTATTATCGTTGATAAATATATTGTCCGCGCAACGTCAGAATTTGTGTGAAGTATTGATAGCCCATTTAGCCTTTCTTGAGACATTGTAGATCTGTTAAAATTACCCACTATGCATAGTATGATGGGTAAGTAATAAGAGAATGCCTGTCGCTATTCTCAGTTTCCTTTTTTCAAAAACGCAACAAAACTCCACCGATTTGACAATAAAATTTAATTTTTGAGCGGTAGTCGATAAGCGATCATCACTATCTCTATCTTTCTCTATCTCTTCTCTATCTTCTTCTCCCTCCCTTCCCCTTTAACTGTTGATCGGTGCTTATTTGCGCCAGGGTTATTTGTTCAATATATTAGGATAAATATATTGAACACCTAAACTTTAGAATAAATTTTGGAGGCCCCACTGGGCTTGGGCCAAATGGCCCTGCTGCCCTCCCCCTCTATCAGGCTCTGGATATGTGTACGTAAGGAAAGTAGCGTTTTAAAGTTATTTTCTTCGTCATAAATAATCCATTTTCTTCCTATTTAAAAATATTGCCTGCACACGTAAGGAAATTAAACGTATTTTTGTGAGATTGTTTATGTTGGCAACAATGATGAATTAACCGTGCAAAAAAATTTCAGCTCGAATTAAGACATTCTTATTTGATTTTATTGATAACGGCTACTCCTACAATAAAAATGTATAGGAAAAGAAATACTCTACTTTGCTAGTTCTGCAAGTTTTATTTTAAAATCACTTTAATATGACTAATACTTTAAGAGATGACGGAAAGTTCATTTTTTGTCACCAGTAAAGTGGTACCCCTGATTGGCTTACGTGATTTATTTATGTGATTTTCTTATTAGCTTTGACTGTAAGTTCTTAATATCAAATTTTGTTCGGCAGAAGCGTATCAATGGGGATATAACAGAGTTTTACCAGTTTCAGCTTTCAGGAAAAAATGAAGGTAATAAAAGGCAGTTTTTTTTAACGCTGATGATCGGTAAACTAGTTATGGATTATTCGAGCCAATCATATCCCGAAGCAGGTGGGAAATTGTCTTTCCTATGAAGAAAATTAAGGCGTTAAATTCGAAATGTCTGTTCAATCTATATTCTCGATTGGAAAATAATCCGCATCGTGCTACACGTGCTGTTCAATTTTGGATCCACTCCTATAAAAGCTAACTCGAAAATGCTTACAGCACATGAATTAATCTCCGAGCAGCTTATTTAACACGTTTGCTCCGTCAACCGTGTCACAGTTTTTACGTTAAAAAAAGGATCAACGTTTGATTTATAATTTTTCTTACCTTTGAAAATATCCACTTTTACAATCAGAAAAATATTCGAATTTAATGAAACGAGTGAGGTTGATTACGCATAGAAGGCGTTTGTTTGATGACTAAATTATCGTCATCTCAGGCGCAGCAGATCACATCGACTGACAAATCTGTTGAAGCGTTGCGACCGAGTATCGGCGATGCGACATTTCTCACTTTGTTGAATTTAAAGTGTTTCAGACCGGGAGGTTTTTTACGCAGCCGCGGTAACCTATCTTTCTACGTCCAAAGACACAAACTTCTACTTACGTTGACGTTCTCGGGAGTCCATACGTTGAGATACAAGCAGTCCTCGTCCGTCAGCTGCATTGTCACCGAGGCCGAATTGTGAGACTCATCGAATACGGCCTCGGGTCTGGGCTGCGGGCAGGGCGAGGCGAAGGCGCCCGCGAAGAGTGACCCATTCCATCCGCTATGGCGCTCTGGGGGCTGGTAAAAAACAGTTGGCAGCGAAGCAGAGAAAAAAATCGTGTTGTCAAGTACAAGGATCCTTGCTAAAAAAAATTATTTCGTATCTCGTTGTCTTGCATTGTACGGATATTTTGACGCATGAAAAACAATGATTTTTAAGGATGCTTTTGTAAAAAAGAAATTTAGAGGAATGCCTTTTTTAAACCAAAGATTATGGAGCATCCCTTTGTATTAGTATAGTGAGGGACGTTTCTTGGCTGGAAAAAGCTCCTATTGCTACACAAACAAAACCGCGGAAAATGTCTTCTGCACTTAAATTAAAATATCGATAACCTCATATATGTGAAAATCAAACTTGATAAATAGTCATACCATGTATCAGGCATCGGCAACCTACGGCCAGTGGGCCTCGTGCGCTCCCCGAGAGCTTTTTATGCGGCCCGCGAAGCCATGTTGAATCAGTATAATTTAACACAGTCAATTCCATATTTTTTCATTGAAATTATGCTCTCAAAACCTTTTCCGGTGGAGTTTTAACGCTGTTAAACTAATTATAATTTATTTTCACTATTATGAGATCGCAAAATCTTCAGGCAACTTTGATTTAAACGCCCATACGGCCCGCTGAAGCTCTCACGATTTCCAACGCGGCCATCCGAAGCATTCACAACAACTAATGCGGCCCGCCATGTAGAAAAGGTTGCCGACCCCTGCCATACGTAAATATAAAGTTTGATATGGACTGGTAATGTCACATAAGCGAAAAATCGATATAGTATAATGTCGCTTTATGCTACCTTGTATTTTTGTGAAATATGCGCTCTTATTTATAACTGAGTGAATTTTTATCAAAATCGTTAGAGACATAGTTGAATAAATCGGAATTTTGTGAAAATCAACGGTAATAAACTGCCCTTCATATTTGTGCTACATCGTTGATCTCTACGTAGTTTCTATTCTGAATAATAGTTTGCTTAAATACGAAATATCATTCGATTTTGTTTGGCGGTTTAGGCTGTAGAACCGCGTACAGACAGACTGCATTGCGAAAACCACTTTTTGAACGTGTTTCCGTCTAAATCACTAAGTCGGTTTTTTCGCAATTACAATACTTTCTCTACATATACGTATATTAAGTTTATGAGAAAGTAAAAATGGAATGAAAGTGTACGGATGCACGGAGACGGACGAAAAGACACAGCAGTTGATAAAATGACCACGTTTCCATGAAAAATTGCGTGCTTTATACCAATAAATCATAAATGAAACGTACGGCCAACAATTTAATTTCCTATCCTTAGTTTTATGCAACCACGAAAACAAGTTTCTTCTAGACTTAACCGAGAGTTGCTGGCAAGCACGCATTTTGAGATATATAAACTTATGTACAATAAAGGATTTTGAGCCGGACGATTGAAAGTAACTGGTATGACTCTATTTGTGCGAACTTTGTTTATGATTTCAATTCTCGAAAAGTTGTTATATTTGTCCATTTATGTTTATTACTCTGTTTTTAGAAGGTTAAAAACACGTAAAACTTTATAATACAAGATTTTCTTATTTTATCGCGGAGGTACGGGATTCTTTATAACGATTAAAAACCTACTAGGGATTGAGTAAGAGTGGTAACAAATTACGTAATAATTTAATGCAATATCTTTGAAAAATGCTCTGATTTTATATTCACAGAGTAGGTTGTAAGTAAATATCATAAGTTATAATTATATTTCAGTCCAAGTAAAGTAGTTTTAAATGCTTTCACGATGACTTCTTACCGGGTTGCCTTTGTTCGCAAGTGTATGAAATTGACTTATTATTGGTAGAAATGGCTGGCGAATTAAGGCTGAGAAAGATAATTTAAAAAGAAGTTTATGACAGTACTAAAAAACTTGCATTTCCTAATTTGATTACGATTGAAAAATCCCATCCACCTTGGCGAGATTATCCATGCCGTCGCTAACCTTTCTTACAGGGCCAATATGTACGCTCGCATCTAAAGATCTTAATTTTGTCTAGGTTTTGGGATATCTCTCGTGATCAGAACTCGGCGCAAATGACAAACTACAAAAAATACCTCTCTGGAAGAAAGTTTTACTCGTCAAGGCAAAAACGACCCAAAGAGTCGCGTAACGATATCGTCTTTCATTGTGTCTTTGTCTTTACCCATCCGACTTCCACGGATAAAATCGATCTAGCTTACAATTTAGATAATTTATGGGACTTTTGTGGGCGTTGCGGGGAGGGCTAAAGGGTGGAGGCGAGCGTGTGCGTGCGTGCTGTGGAGTGGGACAAAGTGCTTCCGGTCGCATTCGGTTCACGTGTTGGGTTCACGGGGGGGAGGGTTGCGGCTAAGCGTTGACTCACCGCGAATCGTAGAGCCCCAATGGGCGCTGCAGCGTAAGGAATCCCTAGGTAAGCGTTGACGGACACTCTGCCGTCTGCGAACAGCTTCACCTGCGAATCAGAGATTTAAAAGGATTTTCATTCTTACAATAACTTAGACACTGCAATGAAAGTGAGGTTATCGATTTCAGCTTAAGTAATGTAACAAATGCGAGGACCGACCCAAAAGTTAATTATTCTTGCTTTTTTTTTTGAGAAATATTAAATTAGGATCGAAAACAACGACGAAGTACCAGACAGCAAGAACGTGTGAAAACGCCTCTATAATTATTTTTTTGCACATTGTACATTACGTTTTACAACGTTGTTATGCTATCGCGAAAGGAGTTTAATCTTACCGCATTTTTCACATTGTTCTCGGATTAAAAAAAATCTGATGTGTCCAGCGCACGACTTTCTCCATATAATGTAGTGGTTTTTGACATGACGCCTCCCTTTTTGTTTTCACTAAGTCGTCATGCCCCACCATGTTTTTGATTGAAATAAATATAACCCTTTGAACTCGTATTTACATCATTATTCATGATCAACTAATATAATGTAATGAATATGATTGTAACATTATTTACAAGTTGCTCTCGATATCAGCGTCCTCGAGAATAATTATCGGCAATTACACTCGTGAATAATTTTAAATACAGAATAATTATCACAGTGAAAAATACTATGAAACACTTTTCACATTTATAAAACAACTAAACGAAATTGGCGATAGTTATGGCTATGTTAGATGATAAGATACAATAAAGCATTTAAACGCGTATTTCTCAGTAATATTGGATCATCACACAGTAAAGGTTGAGGAGGAAGAAATTTAGAAACCGACCAAGACTTCCAAAGAGAAGTACTTTGCTCAAGCTAGGTTTTCCAATCCCTTATTTTGGATTTAATATGGATCAAGAATAGCTTACCGCGTCACTATCCTATCCACATTGTATACTGAAATTGCATATTTCGAGAAAAGCACTTTAACAATGGTTGAAATTAAATCAACTTTTAAGAATGTCGAATAAGTACCATAATTATTTTTGTGTTTAAAATTATTACTGGTTATACAAGTTTTGAATTTATTTTAAAAAAGAGCGTGTCCATAATGAAATTTAAAGTTTGTAATAAGTTTAAGTTAAATGTTACTCGGCAGATTTCAAGTATAAATTACGTTAATTGAAGAATGGTGATACAGTGCTTATATGTACAATGGAGTTAAATTTGGCAATATATCTTAGCAATTTTTATGGTACAACAGTTCGATATTTGGGAATATTATGATGCGATAAAATTTGTTTTTCTTTTTTCCAGCTTCAGTAATTGCTGCTTCACTCTATAATTGCCAAGTTCAGCGAGGGACATGCGTCACAATTTTGGCCTTCGGTTTCTAACTGTACCTGTTCGGACGACATGCAGATCAAGGTATAGTTAGCCTTTACATTTTTCTTCATGCCATTAATTTGCAGTTAATGCAACTTCTATTGAAAATTAATTATTGAACTTAAGAGTATATCGTATTTACTCACACATTTTATTGAGTCATTTTTTCTCCTGAAAAATTTCTCATTTTTATTTATATACTAATAAACCATAGGTAAATAAACGGAAGAGAAACTTGTATCAACTTGCAGAAAAGAAAAGTTTTTATGAAAACTGTTTTCTTCTTCTTCGAAAATTTTTAATGACCTTAGTACCGATAAAACCATTTTCACAGTGAAATGATATTGGCATCAATTCCTTACTCCCAATTTTGGAGTAAAAATAGAGAAAAATTACGTATGTAAATATGGCATACTTGGTAATTAAAATTTAAAATCGATTAAGATCTTGAATTTGCTCCCGTGAGGAACGGATTTTTCTCAGGCATTATACTGGTTATTTAAGGAACTTTTCCTACGATGTAATGGATCCTTATGTATATTAATCACGTCCTACGTACATTAATTTTAATGTCAGGCAACGAAATACTGGATATACATAATTTTGAAATATTGCCTTATAGTATACTTTGTTTGTGCCACGTAGGTACCAATTTTCAAACCTAACGGCTATTTTATAACCTACAAATCCAAAATATCATAACGAAACTTTATAGCCTAAAGCACTTAGTATATTAGCTTAGAGTAGTATCGTATAGTTTTCTCGCATTTCTATAGGGGTATTTTTTCCACCGCGAAACTTCCAATCTTCCGCCTCGGGCATCATAGGAGCAGTTTTTACCACATGACGAACTCCCGCTTTTAGCGCCGCGTAAACTTCTTCCACGGGCGATTTTTAAGCAGACGGAATAAGGCGGTAAATTGCCATTTAATTTCAGGTAACCGTGTACTGGCTGAAAACAAAAGGGGATAAGAATATGAAACTTTCGGTGTATTTTCTCCTAGGTTTGCCTTCCCTCTTTTATCCCGCATAGCATAGCGCTGTTCTTTATTAACGGAGAAGGAATCGAGATGGAAGGGAGAGAGAGAGGGAGAGAGGGAGGGAGAGAGAGGGAGAGAGAGAGGGAGAGGGGGAGAGGGAGAGGGGGAGAGGGAGAGGGGGAGAGGGAGAGGGGGAGAGGGAGAGGGGGAGAGGGAGAGGGGGAGAGGGAGAGGGGGAGAGAGAGAGAGAGAGAGGCGATGGTGTTGTTCAAAACTTTGCGAGTTAATCTTTTCCCTTCCCTATATGTATCCGTCTTTCTGTTGCTCTCTCAGGCCGAGCGATATTTTAGGGCGTTTTTTTCCTCCTGCTTTTTCCTTTCGAGAAAAAGGATCGTTTGGAAAGAGTTAGCTTCCGCGAGAATGTGATATCTTAGCGGATGAAAAACAAGAATAATATCCCTTTCGAAAGAAAGTTTTAATTTGTTTATATTTTTTGTTTCAAAGAGGGTCACCTATCCCAGCGTTCCTACCAAGAGAATTACGCCATCGACCTACATGCGAAAAAGAATCCCTCATCTGTTGAGCTGCATCCGTTTTGTTTCGCGAAATAAATACGGAGAATATATCGTCTGCGGGTGATTTGCATAGGAGGCACGCGAGCTACGAGGGAAATTTCGCGCCACGCCGTAAGAGTCGCCTCTTTCTGTTGTGTTGACGCGAAGTTTTTCAGACGTCGGTTTTCGAAAACGTAATCTAGGAAGAATTTTTTCTTTTTGCGCAGCGATTTGAATACGTTAAAGATTCGGCAGCAGCGGTTGTTCTACGGATCTGATCTAGCGTCTGCTTAATTCAGCGTCGTTTTAATGAATTTGTAACCGAAATGTTTTGCATGTGACCATAAATCTGTTTGGCACTCAACTCATGTGGTCATTTATTAGGTTAAAAACCGCACGCTAGGATGCTATCTAAGGGAGGATTAATATTCCCTAAACTTCGTTGTTTTATTATTGTTTCCAACACACCGCACAATTTCGTAAAAGTATCTCAGTAAAAATGAAAAATCAAAAAATTATTTATTACTTCCGTTTAGTCTAGATAATGGAAGAGTAATGAGCCAATAGGATATTATTTAGAAAATCAGGTGAAAATTAGAGGGGTTGAAATAATCTCTATTCTCAAAGTCGATGCATGGACATTTAAGGTAAATGTTTAGTAGCGTCATTGGGCACAGAAGTCTACCACAAAACACCTTTTCATGGTCAAGAATTTTTCTGTCCATGGTCAGGAACGTTTGTGTGTACTTAACTTATATGTGTGTGTGTATGCATATACACACGCGCATACACAGAAGGTGTAACTTCAATAACTGGAATGTCTATAATTTGAATTTTCAGTAACTATACATTTCCATCTCTTTTTATTTCGTTTTTTTCTTTTAAATGCACTTATAGTTTCACTATGGTGTCTCTACACTAGCTTAAATTGAAATAGTGACGAAGCCGTAAACGATATAGAGCTGAAATTTGGAGGGTAGATTTCTGTACTGCTGCCATTTGTTTTTTTTTTTTAATATCTCAAATGTAAAAGATATAAAGCTGAAAAATTGAGCGTGTATTTCCACATTAATGCCACTTATTCTACGTAATCTGTATAAATAATTTTCTTTTGCTTAGTTATCCTAAACTGAATTAAGTTTTAAATAGGTTGTTATGATTATAGAGATTCTTATATGTTGTTCGATGGAACGTCGGTTGGAGTGAAATTCCAAACACAGTATTTTTAAAACACTGACATCTATTTTTGAGACCTCGTATTATTAAGAATAATATTGTATATGTATTCTGGTATGATATGCGTCTGCCTGATTTAATGCAATGTTTGCTTTGTGATTTGATTAAATGTTCGCAAAGGGTAGATGTGGAAGAAATACTTTTTAAAGAAATGTGAAATCGTAAATTAGCTTCTGTTTCAATTTAAATGGACTACTATTTTCTTGAACTTCTAATAATCACCTGAAAGTTAAACGTTTAATTGGGGAAAAGTTTCACTTTTGTTTTTGAAATAAGGTTGGGCTTTTTATGCTTAAAAAATTCTGCCGACCGACCGACCAAGTTAAGAAATGTAACACAGCTTTTTCTTTAAGGAAAACATTGTGCGCTTATTCTTAACGAACGGATTTCATTTTAAGGCTCGTCAAACTTTCCCGAATTGGTTTGAACTAAAAGGTGTAAGATAATTTACTTTCGACGCAGGAGTAAAAAAAAAGGATACGAAGCAATTTTCGGAATCCCGTCTTGGTCTTCCCCTCCCACGGGTTATATCCCTTCTCTTCGACAGAAAACGCTTTCTTCCTTTCGAAGAATACTAGGATTTAAAAGAGAGAGAGAGACACCGTCGGACATACATTTTTACGGCTGAGCACTCGAAATTCAGACGTCACGCCGGATAAATACAACAAAATGTTCCCTCTCGTTCATTGCTTAACCAACTCCTCGATCTCCTCCCACCTCACTCCATCTTCTATCCACTTTCCCTTGAAAACCCCCCCCCCCCCTCCCCCCTCCTCCGTCTCCCTTTCCATTTCCACCCCGTCTCAATTTCTTTTATGCATTCCAAAAATGAGGAAACAAAACAAAATCGCTCCTACGCGCCGGATTCTCGCTGGATTCGGAAAAAATACAGGTGCTCACATGCGCACATAAACACGCACAGAGAAACACACGTGCGGAGAGGAGGAAAAAATGCGTAAAAAAACTCGCGCACTATTTTTATATCCCTTCTATCGACCCATCCCTTCATCGCTTCGAATGCATTAAAAAAGGAAACAAAAAGACGCCGCCTGGGATTTTGTCGTAAACAAACAAGAGTGCAGCGGCGTCGCTTTTTTTCCTCTCTCGTTTTTATTTGTTTTTTGTCCCACCCCTCCCCCGATCTCTCGAAATCGCGGGCGAAATAAAAGTCGAAGGGATAGATTTTCTCTCTCTCTCTCTCTCTCTCTCTCTCTCTCTCTCTCTCTCTCTTTTCCCCATCCTCTGACTGTCTCAAACTCCCACCCTCATCATGAAAACATGCGAAAAAAAGAGGCATGCACTCAAACTACGCATCATTACAGTAATGTCGAGGGTAGCAAAATATAAAACCGAACAAACACGACACACGCGGATTATTCTTTCATCAAGAGAATTTCTGGAAGAAGGTTTGTGTATGATTGTGCGTGTATATAATATATTTATATTATTCACACGTAAATTTATGTATTTATTTATTCACGCATGCATGCTTGTCTATGGCTGCGTCTGTGCATACGGATTTCTTTACATATATGTATACCTATATATATATATAATTTATTTATATACATACATATTATGTAGTTGTATATTATTATATATATATTTACATAAATAAATTATATCAAAATAAATAGCGACGTATATACATGTCAATATGTGTGTGGTAGTTTGTGTTTGTCCGCACATATTCGCGAAGGCAGAGCGTGCTGCGGTCGCGTTCTTTTCAATCGTAGGAAAATAAAAGGGGCAAAACTATAGGATTACATAGTGTACGTGGGAGAGTAGCTCTGAGGGAAAAAAGGTTTTCTGTTATTCAGAGAGATAATATCGCTGAAAGGAGAGACGGGGAAAAAATGGCTGGCATTCGAGGATATTAATGGAAATGGGGAAGTATGCGCAGTTCGGTGGAGGGGTCGTTGTTTTACCTCCCCGTGCTGCGATGTTTTCCAAGTACGGGCGGAGAGGGGGGGCGAGTTAAATTTCATATCTAAGTTAAGGGAAATGTATAGAAATGTATGTACGTGTTAGATTATATATTCAGTCAGTCAGACAAACGACTTTAGTAAGGGCGAAATTGAGATTATATAGTCCCTTTTGCATACGAGGGTGGAACAATGAGTAACCAGAATTTAGCTATATTTCCCAAATTTATTGCTTTACTTTGATAAACATTACATAGTACATAAATGGTTGCAAATATATATTATTTTTTTACATAGTCACTCAGTTTTTTCAGGCAATTTTCCCAGCGCAGTGGAAGATTGTATATTTAGTGGAAGGTCGCGTACTGCGGTGCAAACCAGTCTGCGATTATTACAATAGCGTCGCAGTCACGTGTAGCTCTTGGAGATGCATTTTGAGGGAGTCCAAACAGAACAAAACACGCTTTCCACTATTCGTTGTCGAATTTGAAATGACAGGATCAAAACTCAGTTTATTTTTCTCTCCTCTTACAAATCTGCCCTCACACAAGCCATTTTCTTGTTTGTACGTTAAAACATTTATTATACAAAATCCTCGTATATACGAAGTATACTTCATACTCTTGCGGAAATATAGGTATTTCTTGGTTATTGTAACATTTTTCAATGTTAAAAGCTATGAAACTGTAGCTGAATACAAGTTTATATTATTAAAGATTTACTGAATAAGAATATATGAACTCGGTCTCAGTCGAAACGAAGTTTATTTTTCAGATGTCATCTTAGAAATATTCATTCTGGCTCTTAATTCTTTTTTCTCTATAATACAATGCATCTTAACTTACACGAATTTATATATTTATTTTTCTATCCACGCGCGTAAATATCAATTCGCACTCAGTTACATGTGTATATGTTTGCAAATATACAGGCAATTCCGAGTGTTTTCTGGGTGGGACGTACCGCATGACCGATCTCTCCGGGCAGGTGTTAGGGATTTCCATGGATACCTCATGCATAATACAACGCATGGCATAGGGGGTGAGACGGCTTGAGAGAGGGCTTGCGCCGTGAAGTGCTATTTTATGGGGAGGGAAGGAAGTACGAGGTGCGTACGACTGTAGCCCAATACATATATATACATATATTTTTTTAACCTTTGACTCGCACGCACAGTCACGCACGTCTTGTAAGTCAGTCGCCGTTTCCACAGTTCAATCGCTATTTAAGTTGGCGTTTTGAATCCTTCTAAAGAGTTGTAGCGATTCCGTAAATGATGCCTTTTAAGCCATCTCGTCAGTTTTAAGCGATGTCTTCCCTCCCTCACTTAGTAGGTGGAGTTATGGTGTTAGCTCAGCTGCTGCTGCGAAACTTTAAGATTCGATTTCTGAATGTTGTTTTTGGCAGTGAGTGTTCAGATGGTTCTTATTATGAGATTCCAGTATTGTGGAACGTTTTACTTCAATCATTTGTTTTATTCTCTTGCGAAACATTTAAATAAGATAGTTAATCTTTATGTAATCGGTGTTTGCGACAAGGCGAGAAAAATTCCTGTTATCTAACTCATCGATTTTCCAAAGTTATGATTGTTGAAATAAAAATGTGTCTAAAAGTTGAAATATATATACTCAAAAATAAAAGTTTTTATGAATATATTATGCTCTAATAAAAACATTATGCAGGTTTTTGAATCTTTACTCAAATTCAGGTGTCTACACTATTAACTCTAGATTAGGATGGCATAGTAAAAATTATCAAAAAAGAATAGTAATTCAAATAATAAAATATCTTTTTTCCTTTTCTATGGCCATTCACTATGTCTGGAAATTTGAAAAGTTTGATTTATTTTACTTTCCTCAAACGTGGTAGATTTTTGTTGCGTTTCGGATCAGCAATATCAGCTGAATGTTATGCTTAGCTTGCATTTTATAAGTATTTTTACTTTCTCCATACGTAGTAATGGGAAAGTATTGTGTTCATGAAAAAAATCGACTTCGAGATTTCATCGGAAATACACGTTTTGATGTTCCTAGAACACGTTTAGACTATTTTCGGAATGATGTCTGTGTGTGTGTGTGTGTACGTGTGTGTGTGTATGTTAGTGTGGCGCTCTAACTCAAAAAGTACGTGCCATATCGTTACCAAACTTCATATATAACACTTTAATATTAGCATAAAGAACTGATTAGTTTTTGGACAATACCGGTTCACTGGAAGTCGAGGTTTATTCGAAACTCGATTCTGTTTTTGTGATATTTCTCCGTTAAAACATTATGGTATATTCAATTCTATACAATGATTATAGAGAATGTAATTTCCTACAACTTTTATTTGGAACAATTTTCCATAGCTGTTACTGTTTAGGAATTATTTACAAATAATCGGTTTTTTCGGTTTCCGTCAAATATATCCTTAAAAATGTCGTTATTGGTAATCTTCGTGAGGACCGAGGATGTAGAGAATAATATTTCTTCCAAGTTTTGTTTGAAACAAATTTTCGTAGGAACATCCATTTCGGAGATATTTTGCTTTTTCTTAATTTCCAGTATACAGTGCCACCACCATGTAGCGGTGAATTCTGTAAACATATTCAAAATATAATATACGGCAATAAGGACGACTGTATTCTTTTACGATAGGAAATAATAATTTTGCCTTATAATGCTACTCATAATAATTTAAATATCTATACCCCAAATATGGAGAAAGTCATATGTTGGTCACATCAGATTTTTTATTGTATATATCGATACGTTAATTATATTTTGGAAATATTGTTCAGGTTTTTATAGACATTTTCGGGCGCCTAAATAAAAGTAATTCACTAAAAGAAATGTTTCATCCTGGTTTTATGAGATTATTAAAGGAGAGATAATTAAATTCAAATGTTATTAACGGATAAAAGAAACAAATATTGCCGAGCACAGCATAAAGAATCTACACAAGAAGGTTTTTGTGCACCGTTTCCATAATTGTGCCCGAAAACGTGCAGCTATTCATGCGTGGGTGTAGGGATATGTGTCCGAGTAAAAAAAAAACGGCGTTTGCCTTGAGGGGAGGTAAAAAGACCATCCTTTCGCATAATGAAATGGAAGAGATAAAGAGCGCTTTGCTTCCTTTTGGTCCGTTTCCCCGGCGAAAATAACCTCCTGTAATTACATCCGCGAGCACATCTCGTGTGGCTTACTCACCCCAGATACGGTGCCCTGGCGCAAGACCCTTCTGGGCGCGTCCTGGCTGTTCCCAGCGGGCACTGCCAAAACGAACGCCAGGAGAAGGCCTTTAACGAAGCGGGATGGTTTCATGCCTATTTTCCCGCACCTCTTCCGCTACCCCGCGGTCCCTCCTCTTCTTTCTCCCACCCAAACCTCCTCTCCTTTCGCCTTCTCTCCCTCCCTTCGCGATCTTCTCGAAAGTGTCACGCCGAAGCTCGATCGGAAGTTCTCTCCCTCTCCACCTGTGAAATAAGAAAGTTAAGGATTAGTTATAGCTCAGTCTTTTTTTGGTTAGTGGAAAATGAAACGCCGCAGAAAAGTTTTTGCCCGAAAGATCATAATGTTTAAGAACCATTATCAAAGTTATAAAAAATTAATATATGTATAATTTGTGTCATGTAGGTCTGAACGTTTTTAAATGCTCATTAAGTTCGGGAACAAAGTATTTTTCAGAAGGATTGATTGATTATTTTAGTCGCGGTTAAGCTGAATCACTCGAACAGTCTTATCCAAACCGAGAAGGAAATGATAAATTTACTGCCAGATTTCTTCCGGAGTTGGAGGATGCAAAGTTTTATTTAACGAATTCAGTGCTCAAGTTCGTAGACCAAATTAATTTCGGACTAATCTCAGAACATTTTATGCGTGAGTTGAATTTTTCCTAGCCACTGCCAAGTTAGCGTTGTTGAGGTATTCTTTTTGAACTGCTATTTTATAATTATTGTGCTTTTGGCATTCATCAGATAATTTTCATTAAATTGAAATCATGTAATACCCGAAATAACTTATGTTATTAAGATCAATTTTTTTATTGGGCAGAATATCCAGTCAAGATTATTTCAAGTGCAACGTAAAATGCGAAGGAATGTCTTTCAAAAATAAACTGTACATATGTTACATTCAATAATAAAATATGAATCATAATTAAAAGGTGACTACTCTTAGTGCTTCTGTAAGTTAAATATCATAGAATAAAATGTTCTACAGTCACTGCAGCTTGGAAGCATGAGTGACCATAGTTCGAATCTGTGCTATATTTGACCCAGGAAAAGATAAGGATTTTTGGCTTTTAGCCTGCTGAAAGCCTTCTGCACCAATCGGCGGCAGCCTGTTATAACGGTCTTTTGTCATTGGGCTCTTTTATGCCACATCAAAGCGTACCATTATTACGTCGCAGGTGTCCAGTCCAGCCGGGGTCAATGTCGAGTGGTTTCGGGAGATACAAATTGTGAAAAAATGTCATCTCGTGATGATGACATAAGTACCCTAAGTGCAACACCGGATCATTCGCAGATATTGTACGGCTTTAAACAATAAAAATTCTATTAGCTAATGGCGAGAAGTATTCTCAAAATAAACATTGCGTGTGGGTATTATTTTTTGAAAAATGTCTTATAAAACAAAATGAGAATTATGTTTATTTTTTGTTTATTCACCGTTCCTTGTTTCTCTTAAATAACGTTCCAATTTCCTGACTTTATGAATGTAAATGAAAAGTACACACTTTTAAATTAACTTGATGGGCAGAAATGTGCGTTCATTAAGAAAAATCAACATATTAATTAAAAATACATTCAAATGATAACATATAAAAGTAAATGACAGAAAAAAGAAAAGCTGTCTCATTAACTAAACAATAATTCATCATGGATTTTCTTTGATTTACACGAAACGAAATATCATTTCTGCCATTCGTACGGTTACCTTTGATTTATAGAAAACGTGTACAGTTATGAATCGTTGAAGTTAAACTATTCATGATAATTATAAAACAATCAAGATGATAGATAGTACAAATATTGGTTTACGCCATAATGTTCCTACCGCTAATTTGTGATATTACCAAATCTAGCAACAGAAATCGTCAATACTAAATGTAGTTGGTGGATTACTGTTTAAAAGTATTAATCAATTAACGTTAACGTAGCGATAATTTTATCCATTTTTTCGGAATTAAATACCTATATCTAAAAGAAGACTATCTAGTATTTGAATACGAAAAAGAATTAAAAAGATAAATGGAAAGAATAACTTTTATCAGAAGAATGGCTTTGGTTTCGACCTGATGATGACGCTAATAATAATTTTATTTCTTTTAATTAGGGAAAACCCTAAGTTTAGGTCAAGACCGTCCAATCTATTATGAGAAAGAATTATTGAGCTCAACTTACTGCTGAAATCAATTTGGGGAAAACGATTCTCTAATAGCCAATGGTTTTCCAAACCTTTTCTTTGCTATCGGATAAAGCATTTTTCGGTGAATAGTTAAATAGTTCGAATATATAGACAGGGGCCATTTTAAACTAATGAATCGACATTTTCTAGAATTTGAAAGATTGCTTGACATGATTAATCGATCGCGCTACCAAATAATTGGTTGCATATCTTTTAAAAGGGGTGGGTCGTAAGAGTTATGGTTTTATCCATTGCCGTATACTTTCCCGGAATTCTTTTTACTCGCCCTACACGCTGCTTTGGTTCGGAGATGAATGAGGGAAGGGCGACCGATGCTCTCTTTCACTGGCATACACCCCAGATAACAGCTTGAGCGAACAAGTTGGTTCCATCATTGTCTCTAGCGAACGGAACGCTAACTTATCCATCGCTTCAATGAAAGTAGAACGATGTAACAACCGAAAAAGATTGAAACATCCAGGCGCGTGTTATATCGCGTCGTGTGGTAAACACTCAAAAGTATGAGAGGAACGGATGGTAATGGAACGCTTGCGTCAGGTTTTTTTTTGTTTCCGTGGAAGATGTTTTTGACGCGATAGTATTAATGCCTGAATAAGCAAATGATTTAGGTATACAGTTCCGTAAATCGGTGATTGTATTTACCCTAAGAAAGCGGCGTGAAATGGAAAATATTTCTGTTCATTGGGAAGAGTTTCTAGTATTGCTAGTTTTTTCTTACTAATCGGATGATGTTGCTCTGCAACGAAACCTTGGTCGTGTGAAATATATTTATGTGGATGTAGTAGTTTCCGACGTAATTTGGTGGAACTGCTTCATGATAATGGAAATTAAAAAAATTGTAAATTCCACATAAATATTCTTCAAACGACCAAGGCTTCACAGTAGAGCAACATCATCAGGTGAAAATACGTACTGTATTCTCACCTGATGATGTCGTTTGAAATATATTTATGTGGAATTTGCAACGTTTTTTATTTTAATTATTTACGTGGAATTTGCAATGTTTTTATCATCATTAGTACTAACCGGAATTTAGTGAAAATTTCGTCTAATGTTTATTAGAAAATTCTGAAGCGTTCCTTAATTCCCTTCAGGCGATAAATTTCTCGAGACAAAAATCTCTCCCATGTTTTTCAAATATACTAGTTTTAAATCCCCGCAAATCAAGGAACTTTTCATCACGCTGTCTGAGCAAATCCTTTCAGGGTCTTTGAACTTGGAGGGGGGGGGGGGAGGGATAAATCCGGATTAACATCCTCAGCCGCTTCTGGAAACGACGCGCTCCCACCAATTCGGAGGAGTTGATGGCTGGGATCTCTTGCTCTTGACACGCGGTGTCCGTCACCCGGCAATCATCTCGTCTTTTCTCCCGAGCAGACATTCGGAATGACGGTTGAAATGTATGAAATCGCGGAATCGGGAAATCTAGGGTCGAGCGGTTGTGCTTTGTTCGATCTCAATTAGAATAGAAATACCCTCGTCAGAAGCTGTATAGCGTTATAAAAACAGATGAAGGTGCCCTTTGCTTATAAACCATTACGAGCTGTTCACTTATGAAATATTCTATAATTGGATAAGTTTTGACGCAATGAAGAAGTCTGAGGTGACAAAATGCATCATGCCAAGAGATGCGCTTTTTTGAGAAAATCTGTTAATATTTTGATTAATTAAGGTTTATTTTACAGACTTTGTTTCAAAGTGGATTCGTTACATTTTTTAACGAGATATACCGTACTGGCAATTTATTGGAGGACGTAAAAATTAAAAAAAAATAAACTAAGAAATTAATTTTAGCAATCATCTCAGAGGATTTTTAGATCTCTTGAATTCTGAACTCATAAATGTAAAGTTTCTCGATATTAATTAAATTTATTAATTGAAAACCAATTAAATTGATAAATTTAAGGTATTGGCTGTGTAAATAAAATTGTTCTCATGAAACAGTAAATTGCTGTCAGATTATTTTGTTTAACCTTAAGAATTGAAAAAAATATTAGGTGTTAGATTCTGGTTCAGAAATAATTTAAAGCAAACTCAGCGAACTATAATATAAGATTCAAAGCTGAATCAACGAGCTGGATTAATGGCTTAAAAAATGGCATATGATATATTGTTATGAGCAGTTTGGGAAAGCATGTTCATTTCAACTAAAAAGTAGTTTTCCTCGATAACAATGTGCAGGCGTTTTATTTTACTCTTTTATGGCATTGGTAGAAACCTCTTTAATAGCAAAATGGTCATATAATTAATTAATATATCTTCCCTGAATATGTCAAGTAGTTTGCCCAGAAGAAACAACGCAAATATTAAAAAATGTAATTAATACTTTTAGTGCTGGGCCTTATTTTTTCCCTTGTGGAATCGGCTCAAAATGATATGTCCGCCTTTTGTTTCGAATGGAACGGCTTCTGTAACCAACTGCCCTACTGAATGGGGTCAAAGATTGTCTATCTTTCCCGCCGAAAAACGGTACCGTTATTCCATACTAATGACGGCGGATGGAAACTCCTGTCGAAGCTGTCTAGAGTTTTTTCTAACAAATGCAGTATGCAAAGCATCTTCCATTGCTTATCCGTATTCTAAGTCTTAATCCTGAAAAATTTACGTAAAGGGAAGCATTGATACCAGTGGCGAATTTAAGGGGAGTCGCAATTGACATGCGCCAGGTACCCCATGAAATATGGAAAGAAAATACGTTTTCTATATAATCTCAGAAATATTAAGTATCTCGTTTTAAAAACGGCGAAGAAAAATGCATTTTTTTGCTCTGTGATACTTTATTTATTAATGCGGCCTTTAAGAGGAGCCAAATAAAGTGATAGTCGTTCGGTGAGGTTTCACTCTATATTTAGATTGCGGGGACCCCAATTGTTTAGCGCAAGATGTCCCAAAATGCCCAAATCCGCTGCTAATTGTTACGAACTTTTATCACTATCATCTCAGTACTGTAATTTGAAGATCTATAAATGAAAATAATTTTTTGTAACTATCAAAAAATTACTGCCGCGTTAATTATATTACACGTAAATTTAACTCCAGACAATAAAACTTTTAAGCAAACATTAAATTCGTCGCTACTATGTATGTTTAAAGGTACACGGTATTATGAATAGTTATACTTTCCTCACCTCTTCTATAAACTACAAACGTATTTTAATTTCCATGAATATTACTCTAGCTAGCCCTGTGAATTTTGCGGCAAAGTTATCGTTCAATAAGGATTATTTTAAAATGCAATTCCTAAAATATAATTGCTTACTTTTAATTAAATTTCATAATTAAAATGATGAAATAATTAGTATTTGTTTTAAATAAATCTACAAGTCTGTCACTCGAAACAAGTTCTGTGTTTAGTAGTTTCTTTCGAAATTCTAAATATCTCAGTATTATTTATTGGTAAAATACTCTTCGGCCAAAACGGTTTATTACCTCCATTTCACTGTTAATGCAATAACACATTTCAGGCATGTAATGGCTGACACGAAATGATAAAATCACTCACATAAACGAGTGGTGAGATAAGATTTTCATTAAGGACATGCCTCAAAATAATGGGAATAAGAAAAGTATAGTGCGACTGGATAATTTTGTATTTTTTATCGGTCTGAGAATGAGGAATTACTTTTATTCTTATCGTTTTTGTTTCGGGCGAATATGGTAGGACGGCATTTGCGGTCCAAGCCCGCGCAAACAATCGATGTAATTGTCTTGGAAACAATATTCGGCCTTGTGACCTAATTGTAGACGTAGCGGTGTTCTTAACGAGTTCTTTCATTGACCTCGAAAAATGACCAGATATAATTCCATTTTTCAATATTGATAAATTACAACGCTTTCTTTTATCCAAGACGTGGGGGAGGGGTGTTGTTTTCCATACGGCTACATTTGCGGAAAGGGTTAGAAGAGCTGTGCTGGCGACTAATGTATTACATTTTTTAAGTCGACAGCGAGAAAAAAAATCTCGGGAGTGAACCAACATACCATGCCTCCTTTCTTTCCCTTTTCCTCGGCTATCTTTGGTTATCTCCGCGAGATCGCGAGGATTTCTCTTTGGAGGAAACTTCTACCGGCTCGAAACATAAAACACGCGAGTTGTTTGATGTAATGGTCTAGTGACTCGGAGCGCAAACGAAATCGCCCCAGCCCTACGCACCCAACGTTGGACGTCTGATACGGCGTGGTTTGGGATAGACCTACTTTCAGCCGCCTAGGCGTATTAACGATTTAAGTTTCATTAATTAATCCATAAAGATTCGCGCAAGTGAGCTTATGTGCGACGAAACTGAATGCACCGCAGTAGAAGTCGTTGACCTTTTTTTTGTCGTGATTTATCGATCTTTCCAAAGGCTGCTACACGAATAAAATATGTTTGAATATTAATAAAATGCACACGAATATCGGATTCTCTTTGATGTCATTTGCCTTCTAAACATCTATTCGAAATGCACAGCAGAAAACGATCTGTAGGTTTATCTTATTATAGCTGCCACAGGAATACACACACACACACATATATAATGCTGAAGATAAAATGGACAGATAGGGTGAAAAACGAGGAAATACTACAAAGAATAGGAGAGAAGCGAACGATTATACAGACTATCAGAAAGAGGAAGGCGAACTGGATTGGGCATTACCCGAGGAGAGAATGCATGATTAAAGAAGTGCTAGAAGGAAAACTGGATGGAAAAAGAGAAAGAGGTAGGAAAAGGTATCAGCTGGTAGACGACTTGAAAGGGAAAGAGAGCTATCAAGACATGAAGAAAACTGCGGAAAATAGGAGTATATGGAGAACCAAGTTTAACCATGAATAATCACGGACCTGTCAACGGACAGACTACCTATGATGGTGATGATATATATAAAGTGAATTTTTGTAACCTATCCTTAAAAAACAAAGAATAACCTGCATTTATGCTAATAAAATCATATCATTAAGAAAATGTTCACTGTTATCAGCGCATTACTACCAAATCATAGCACAGAAAGGGACCCAAAAAATGACAGCACATATACGCACAAACACACACACACACCTCTAATTCGCAAATCCTTTTGTCTGTACGACGCGAAGAATTCTTCCTCTGTCGCACGTTAAAATCCTCGTGACCTCCTCCAGCTGCTGCGCTGTTCTGTTGCACTTTTATCTCCTTCCACTTCTAAACACACCGTCGAATCCACTCGTACTCCTGTCACCTGGTCCCTACCAAATATTATCCGTACCATAAAAGAGACTTCGTGAATAGGACAGACCAACTCGCAGGGAACAACGGGCCACCAAGAGGGACGAACTAAACTCTTCGGTCTACCGTGAGATACTGACTGCTCTGGGTGGCGCTAGGGGATTTGAAACGCGGTAGAGTTTTTCCAACGAAAGACCAGCAGCGGCAGTCATGCTCCTCGTCCTCCACACACATACACACGGAAACGGCCGTTCCACCCGCACTAGCACCATCCCTCCCTTTCACCCCCTCTCTCTTTCTCCCTACCCCACCCCCATCATTTGCTCTCCAACCTCCTAACAACGCCCCCCCCATCCTTCCCCGCGATCTCCCTTCCCCCATACACCATCGGGGAGCAACGACGCGTGCTGCGTGACCTGTGAGGCACGTCCTTGCAGCAGTGCTTCCCTAACATCTCTCCCTCTAACCGCTAGCCTTTCACTCTTCAATTTTTTTTCATATAGGTTCCCCGCGGTCCGGTGTTTAAGAGTTTCGGATGAGGCGTTCCTGTTGTGTTAGGCGTGCGGACTTTATAACGGCGATCCAGGAGGTAGAAATGCGATTTAGGATGTTTTTCTTTTAACAGCTGAGTTAATTTGGGTCATCCGGATTTTTTTCTCCCTGAAACGATGCGGTTCCTTCGAGGCGATGAGAAAATTCATGGATGAATTGTAGTTTTTTATATTTTCGTGCCATATTTCTCGTTTGTAAGTCATTAGGATTATTTTTTAGGTTAAACGACTGAATGATTTTATGATTTAATAATTTAACCGAAAAAATAATGCCACTGTTATGTAGTTCAGTATCTCAGTCTGAACATTTCATACGTTCGAAACAAATGCTTGATGTTGCATTATTCACTGTTAAGATTGCATAGTTACAGGAATTTCCTACGTCAGCATAAAAGTGATTAACTCCTGCTCCGAGTAGTTGCTCATTTTTTGCGTGTTATTCCATACTTATAAAATATAATTCTCCGAAAGGCATAAAAAGGTTGTGAAAACCAAATGCGTATTTCGGCATAGTAGACTCTACTATCGGTGAATTGCCTCTGATGACGGCTGCACTGTAGCCAAAATGAACTTTTGGTTTTCGTAACCATGAATATTACAGTAATAATCTGAGAATTATATGTCACTTAAAATTTTAGAATGCATGAAGATAGTTCAAAAGTGATTTTTGTTCAAACAAAATGGAATCGATATAACGTATATTCGATAGTTAGTAAAGTACAATTTACAAAATGAGTCAGGATATTTCTCTGTTTAGATTACGACAACAGCAAGAAGTAACTGATAGCTGAAATTAAGCAAATTACCATTTTGTTATCAGATTATATTTTTAATTATCCAGGTTGGTAATGATTTCATGTAAAGTCCTTTTAACTAGTCGTCGGACACGCGTTTTATTCTATCCCGTATGAGTTACGGCTATAGTACAGAAATTACAGACAGATTATACAAACGTAAAATTTCTCTGTGTTTAGGTACATTGGGGATGTTTTTGGTTCCTTAAAATCAAAAGATTCTGATGCAAGAGGCAATTCTCGAATTACATTTTATATTCCAAAGTGTCGTATTGTTCTGATATAATATTATTACGATTTGATGGACGTTTTAAACGGAAAAACTTATCCAGTTTTTTAGGAATAAATAATCTGCCAATAATAAAAGAAAAAATGAGTCGTATAACAAGTAAGAATTTTTAAAAAATTCAAAAATAAAATCTTTTTGCTTTATGAAATAGGCGGTCTTAAAAGGATAAAACAAGAAATATTTCAGATTATTTGTTCTTTTTAAAAGATTTTGGTGTTATATTCTTTTCATTACTGTTGCTTTACATATCATTTACGTAATAATTTCGCTTTGATAGGTTTTCAAGGTTGAGCTTCATTAACAAATGTGTTTTGTTTTATATTCAACGTCAACGGCTTTTACATTAATAAGTTATGCACCATAAGATGGAATCAATTAAGCCGTTATCCTTAATGGCTCTTGCGGAAATTAATTTCTGCGGATAGACGAAGGGTGAGCAGGAAAGCAGAGAGAGAAATACCCAACTTTGAAACTTTTGTTGGAGAGTGAAAGTTGAAATAGCTAATTTAGTCTTTGCAAGAAATCCAATGAAGTCTCACCACTGGATATTTTCTATTAAATAAAAAAATGTAACCTTTACGTTCTGGTTAATTCCTAGAGTAGACGAGGAATTCATTGTTTTAATTGCGATACAGTCGTGTGTATTAGATATTATCTGAACATATCAGAAAACAATACGATACAGGACAGAAGTAACTAGTTAAAGCCTATTGACGATGATGGTTAAAAATATCGGGGTATAATTTTAGAATCCGAAGAATCACAACATTTTCATCTTTTGCATCAATTAGAAATTCTGACAAACGTCATCATCTCGCATATTGCTACCTTATTGAGCCAGAATGATAGCTTCATTAGCGTACATCCACGCATACCTATAAATATATGATTTAACAACGTCCGTTTGTTTTAAAATAAATGTGGAATAGTTTCTTACTATTATACTTGTGATTATTTGCATTTAATGCTCCTGTATGAACGCATTCACAATGTGTATATGGAAAATTTTTTGTCGGTTAAACATTTTATATTCATAGTTTTGTCCTTTGCGATGAAAATTACCAAGTCCTGCATTTAAACTGTTGGCGGAAATCGATATTGCTTGCAAACCCATTCTCTTTTATTGGATAGCGTCAAAAACTAATTTTCAGATTTTATTTCAGATTTTTTTCGTAAATTTCTTTCTATTTTTTTCCTAACCATGCGGTTTTTATTTTATTCACTACTGCGTTTCCTCGTAGACTCAATTTATTTCGCTTCCTTCATTACCATAATGTGATTTCCCTGCCATTCAAAAATTTCCTAACCTCGTGATTCCTTTCCTGTGTTTATATATTCAACATTTACTGTCCTAAATGCTTCTCCCGCTAATGGCCTTTCATTCAGGGAAAGTTTCTTTATTTATTTATTTGCTTAAAAGTGGCACTTTTTACGGCCATCGAAAGAAGATAAATCCAAATTAAATATATGTGGATTGATTATTATAGCCTCCCCCGTTGTGGTAATAATTGGCTCTATATACTATCTTAACCATCCGTATCACGAGCCAGTTTGAAAAAAATTGGGGGGACAAAACGGATATGAGTTTACCACAGTGCAGAGATTCTTAATTAAGTTTCTTTATTAGCGATAGTGTATATCAAATGAATTATTTTCATCGATTTATTGGGATTAACGTCATGATGCAAAAGCGCATCTGATCTTAACAATCATGAGTTTCACACCTACAGGTTGACCCGGATTCAAAATGGTACAGGAACAGAAATAATGTCGCTTGTGCAGGTTAGTTACCTGTAATTCAAGCTACGCGATGTCGTTGCAAAAGGCTTAGTAATTTTAAAATGTATTTTCCCATCAAAATTCCATTTAAATATTTATCAGGGCCTTTAGCACTTTAAAAATTTAATTTTACGTGAAAAAAATTGTGGGCGTTAACTAGGGAACATTTGCCTAAATTGCGCTTGGAATTAGAGCTCGGTAATTCATTTAAACATTTTAAGTCTATTTTTTCCTGGTTCTTCATTTTGTCGGTGGAATTGATTTGAATAACTCATTTAGTTCATTGTTTTCCTTAGAACTTAACTCAGTGATAAACTCTTGAAAAAAGCTTGTCTGCTTTAAAATAATGTCACAATGCGCAAAATTACAAAGGACAGAATTACTAAGTTCGCGGTGTAGGATAAGAATTCCATAAAATTATACAGAAGAAAATTAATTATACAGAATGAGAGCTAGTCAGGATTGAAAAACTCGAAATATATCGCTGTGTAGAAAAGACATGAAAATTTGGTATTCGTGTCTATTATGACGACGTTGAGCATTCCTTCCTCTCTTGAATACCGCCTTCTTGAGAAAAGTTCACTAATAGACCGTTTAAATTTGACTTTTAAAATTCTAAATCGAATGGTTGTTTTGTCTTCAGGAGTTCAAGCTCGTGTCTGCTAGACACAGCTCGGCTTCGATGACGCATCTTTCGCTTTGCAGGTTTTAAGCATGCCTATGGCTTTTTCGTGGATACCTATGTCAATTCTCACATTGTTCATCTTATACCCTTACACCATTATCTCGCCAGAAGCATGGTTAAAAACGTGTTGTAATATACAATCACTTAAAACCATTGTGACGAAATTAGCTGTAAATATATGAAACAAAACGTGAGCTCGTTTGCACGGAGGTCAGGCTATGAACATGGCTCCATCAATTATGAAATATAATGCTGATACGATTCATGTATTCAAGTATGTGTCTAATTTATTCATATGCTACGTCTACCTTATTCCTAAGAAATTTAAAGCATTATATAGGTTATGAATATTAGCATTTTCGGTTACCAATCCAAGCTTGTCTACCAGTTATGCACCCTAACACGTCTGATAGCGTGTATAGTTCTGAGAATTATTAATAATTACTCTAATTTTATTCAATAGATTCCACTCTTTATCAGATCACGACAAAGGACCCTCAATTAAATATGGAATGGTGACTACAATCCCAGTATGACGGATATGTAAATTTACTGTTTCCATGGAAAGTTAATTAAATTAATTTCACTACACTAAGGACATTGAATTACGTACATTATCATAATTCGGTGCATATACATAATTTATGCGAATGACTTATATATAAGAAATTATACAGGACTTATTACTTTTAATAGATACAATTCGGCAAATAAGTGATTACATGACGCTACATCAAACAACAAGTTGGCCATATTGAACTGCACGAATGAAAGAGTAGGGGAGGGGACAGCTTCTCTTCCGCTTCCGGGATTTCTTCAACCAATTCCTTACTCTCCGATGGCCTGCTACTGGTGATGCCTGATTGGTGAATTTTTTTCGTTACTTAGAGCAGTTGTTTATTAAACTGGCCGTGACCGTTAGTTCTAAATGAAAACTTATTTTCTCATTCAAGGTGCGTCTCGAGTGTGATTTCCTATTTTCACTTCTTTCAACAAGCGTCTTGTTCATCAACGTGGTATGATATGTGTTTCGCGAAGGAAACGTCTCTCAAGAGGAACTCTGCCTTCGTGGAGGATTTTACACTCCTAGAGCACTTACTGGAATCAAGATAAGTGAAATTTTCTTTCTTAAGAACAGATCTCTCCAATTCCCGTTTACTTCCAGTTTAAACTGTATATGGGGAAAATCGTCAGAGGGTATGTATCTGACGCACCATGTGCGTTAAATAAATTTAAAAATTATTTATGTTGGAGTATATTAAAGCCAACGGAAGTCTTAAGTAAATTATAATTCTTTATTATGAATGGGTGGATTGACCATTTCATTCGTATCGCTGTTTCATTGCATCTACTGCTCTGTATGTGAAAAAATGGAGCATGTTTGTTCAACTGCTTGTTTACGTAACTTGCACGTGGTTTCCGCTTAGATCGAGCTAACTTTCTAGAATAGGGCTGGCGAACTTTAGGCAGGCATGCCCAAAGTGGCAGGCGAGATGATTTTTGTTGGCACGCCACTGCGAGGGAAAAAGTAATAAATGCCAATGGCTAGTGTAGAGACATTGCAACAGCAGCCTTAGCAAATCAATACATATTTATGGATGAATCATTGGTGGCGAAACGGCGACCTTTAAATACGACAGAAGCTGATATATATAATATGTTGTCACTAAACTTTTAATGCACAGATTTAAATTTCGAAAATAGTATCTGTAACTACAGATGGTGCACCGAGTATGGTTGGACGAAATGCAGGATTTGTAACATTATTTACTGCACACGTTGGTCATCCGCTGCTAGGTTTCCATTGTATTGTACAACAGGAGGTATTATGTGCAAAAGTAGGTTCAAAAGAACTTGAAGACGTAATGACGGTTGTGACAAATATCGTTAACTTCATTGCTTCATGGACTCTAAATAAAAGACAATTTCAGTCACTGCTAAGTGAAGTAGATTCAGTATACAATGTATTGTTTATGTATGACAATGTGGGATGGCTTAGTCGAGGTAATGTACTTGAACGCTTTGTGGAGTGTTTAAATGAAATTTGAATGTTTTTGAACGAGAAAAAAATAGAATCTTTTTCTCAACTAACCGATGTAGCATGGCTCAGCAGACTTTTGTTTTTCACTGAATTGTCATTGCATTTAAAAGAGTTGAATATTAAATTACAAGGTTTTGGGAAAACTATTGATGTTATGTTCGGCACAATAAAAGCCTTCGAAATCTAGCTTAAAATATTCAAACGTGATGTGGAGAGTTGTAGTTTTAAGTACTTTCCCCACTTGAAGAAGCATTTTAACGAAACGGAATTTCACGACAAACTTGACTCGAAAAATGTTGTGAAACAGTTTAGTGAGATCTTAAGCTCAATAATCGAACAGTTCTCGTCCATATTAGAGATTTTAGGTTCGAGAATTATCGTCTCGAGAATTCTCGAGAAATTCCTATTTTTCAAATTCTCCTTTCTCGAGAATTTTTTTCTAATATTCGCAAATCTCGAGTCTCGAAAAAAATTTCTCGAGATTTCGAGATTCTCTGCAAGACATAGGAATGAACCGTCCATTAGGCGATAACACCTCTGAAATAAGTGCGAATCTTCTTGATGCATTGAAAAAACAAATTGCCAACAGAAGAGATGTGCCTTTAATTTCTTTGATAAAGTATCTTCAAGACCCAAAATGCCTACAGCTATGTAAAAAATACGATTTCTTTGTGCTAAGTCCAAAAAATGAAATCGTCAAAACAGCAAAATTAATCATGAACAGACTATACCATTATTCAAATGAAAAGAATACTACACTGAATAATGCTGAAGAACCAGTTGAAGAAAACTTAAAAACGGATCAAGGTGATAGTCTGATTGTGAGCCTGAATCAACAATTGGAAGAATCGATCCGTAAATGCTTGATGCCAAGCCAAGTAATTGACTATGACTTCCATTCGTCATCAAAAGAAATTAACGTGTAAGAGGCAATGGGAAAACCAACTTGGAAAAGCTGAAAAATGCCTTAAGTACAATTAAACCAACGTCGACCCAAAACGAAAGAAATTTCTCTATTTCTGGAAATCTGGTCTCTAAGAGAAAGGCAAGATTATCCGACAAATCAATAGACTCTCTGTGTTTTTTAAAACATTACTTCCTAAGATGTGATAAAAAGTAATGCACTGATAATTGTATTTTAATCTTGACCTTTCTAAGTCATATTACCTTTGTTTGTTATTGAGTTTCAATTAAACATCATCTAAAGACTAAAAATATGGTATTCATTTCGAAATTATATCTGTTGTAATGCTAAAGAAAATTATTATCGAAAATAGTAAGTAGCTCACTTTTGTACGAGAAATATTAATTAAAATTAATTTTTTTAAATTCAGAATTATTATCTTCCATTGCCACTTTTCAAGAAAAAAATATTTTATGAAAATTTTGAAAAGCAATTGCTTTCGCACTCGAGTTTTCTCGAGAATTCTCGAGACTGAAAATAAATTCTCGAGGAAAAAAATATTGGGAAAAAAGAGAAATCTCGAATCTCGAGAATGAAAAAAAGCCGAGAAATCACAATCTCTACTCTAGATACTATATTCAATTCAGGGAATTTGAAGACAGTGCAAAATTCGTAAAATATCCTGAATCAGTTATTTTGGAAAATTTGTTATTAGAAATATTTGATTTGGTGGACTTAAAGGACTTTTAAATGCAGCTAGTTGAGTTCCAGTCCAGCTCAGTTTGGAAGCGAAAGTTTATTGACGTAAGATCTGAATTAGAAACACTTGAACGAGATCGGTTAACAGGACTAATGAATAAGAGTGCTGACAGTGAGGTTCTGCTAGGGTGGAATACCATTCCGGAAACGTTTGGCACACTGAAAAGAGTTGCTAAAGCGATTTTGACAATTTTTTCTTCAACTTACTCGTGTGAATCTTTGTTTTCTGATTTGAACACCATAAAGACAGACAAGAGAAACAGACTGACTGATGTTGTTAGTGCTGCTTGTGTGGCAATGAAATCTACAAATTACACACTTGCTGTACAAGAACTATCTTCCACAGTACAGTAGCAGAAATTTCACTAAGTAACAGGTAAAATTAATTTTATTTTTTATTGGTGTTTGTATCATTGTATTTAATTTGCATTGCATGATAAATGGATAAGTAACCTTAACTGGCATAAATAATATTATAAAGTTTTTTGTAATGTTGGCACCATAGGTGTGGCCAGACATTGAATAATAGGGGGAGAGGGGGAGGCATAGATGTTCGGCCAGGGCGGGAGGGAGACAAGTGATTTAGGGAGCGATTTTTTAATTCAATGAGGCCGTGTTTTTTCCGAGCTTTCAAATGCGGTTTTTCGTGATGTTGCATCAAACTATCAGCCTCGCCGTGTAGTTTTCAGCCGCAATAAAAAAATCGGTCCGAAACACATCGCACAGACTTGCGTACGCGTGGATAGGCGACCGTGGGGCGGGCTGTTTAAGCTCGATTTATTTTCATGTCGCTTAAGACGAATTAGTTATTCTTTTAGACATATGGCTTGTGCAGTATGATAGGTGATGCCTAGCTCTATCACTGTAAGAAATTTGATCAAAATTGTTAAAGCTATTTTTGAGAAAATCTAAATGTTGTTAAAGTCACAGTAGATTAAATACCATTTGTTTGTATGCAATATTTATATCCCCCTCGGTAGCCACGCGAGTTAGAAAATGATCTCTTATTCCTGTAATTTGGGCACGCGATCTCAAAAAGGTTCGCCAGCCCTGTTCTAGAATAATCTTTCTGAGTTATTTTTATCGTAAAAATGTACCGATAGTTTTTGTTTGTTAAAGAATGCGTGATTTTGCATGTTCACTTCGATCAGTTTATCGCCGTCAAACAACGCTACAAAGACCGTTCAATATTCACTTGCATTAGCTGATTGCTAGCATTTTATTTTCTGGTAGAATTGCGCTTTTCAAGGAAAACGTGAGTACATAACAATGGTACACTGCTTTTGAGTAAATATAATGATGAATTTTATAGCCATAAAACAGTAAAACTCTGCTAAGTACAGTGCGATAACCGTAGGACTATTTTTTTTCGATTAACGTTCCTTTGTTTGGCTGTAAAGATTTCTTCTTCCCTTCCAAACGAATATTTCGTATTTTTTATTTTCGGGTTTTTATCTTGTTGCCCTCACTTCCTATGATTGAAATCGCTAATCCTCGCTTTAGTCACGAATCTTATCAATGGATTTCTCCTAGGAATTCCGTGCCATCGTTTTACAAGAAAGCGAGGTCAAGGTTGTGCTGTCTTTCGAATAGTTGAGCAATTTCTGCCTTATTTTTATTACGTAATTTATTTTATAATTCCAAATTCGACTTTCCTTTAGAAAATCTTCATAGTCTTTTTAAAAGTTTTACTTATATACAGGGTGTCTCAAAAAAATGTATACACACTTTGATGATTAATAACTTGTGTGTTTATTAATGAATTTTAATATAATAATTGCATAACAGAGTATATGTTCGAATAACGATAAAATGACAAACATTACATGTTAGATGTTTCAATGTTGCATTATTCTTACAATTATGCAATATTTTTGTACAGCATTATTGTTTTTATTGTTTCAATTGTTTTAATTGTTTTTATTGTTGCATTAGAAATGGATAACAAAAGACACGTTTGAACAACGCAAATTTGTACTGAAATGGTACTGGAAATCTGAAAATGTAAAGGAAGTCCAAAGACAGTGGATACGTGAATTTCAAACAGAACCTCCCACCCGAATTACGATTTCACGTATTCGTGACAAATTTGAAACTGACGGTACCGTTCAAAATGTGCACAAACAAAGATCTGGAACATTTCGGACATCCACAAGCCCTAGGAAGTCAGAAGAGGTGCTGCAAAGATTTTCACAATCACCAAATAAATCCGTCAGACAATGTTCTCGAGAAACACAAATCAGCAGGTCAAGTGTTCATCGCATTTTAAAGAAGGCAAAATGGAAAAGTTACATCCCAAGATTAGTGTATGCACTGAATGAAGATGATTCTGATTGCCGAGTTGAATTTTCTGAATGGTTTCGTTAAAAAATAGCGGAAGACGCACCATTTGCCAACAAAATTGTTTGGTCTGATGAAGCAACATTCAAGTAGAATGGTACAATTAATTGTCACAATTGCACGAATTGGTCCACAGAGAATCCACATGTTACTGTGGAAAGGCATGTAAATTTACCGGGGATCGCAGTGTGGTGTGGTTTATCATCCAAAGGTTTGATTGGACCATTCTTTTTTGATGCAACAGTTTCTGGTATTGTGTACCTCAACATTCTTCAGAGATCAATTGTACCACAAATTCGTCAGCTTTATGGGGATGAGGAAGACTTTTATTTTCAACAAGATGGGGCACCCTCCCATTTTCATCGTGATGTCAGAAGTTATCTTGATGAAACATTTCCAAACAGGTGGATCGGACGAAGAGGCAGTGTTGAGTATCCTCCACGTTCACCAGACTTAACACCACTTGATTTTTATTTATGGGGTTACCTTAAAGATAAAGTTTATGCGACTAAACCTACAACACCTGCACAGTTAAGACAAGCAATCGAAGATACGTGTTGCACAATTACAACAGAAACGTTAATTGACGTTTGCAATTCAGTTATTCAACGATGTCAGCAGTGTATTGACCAGAATGGAAAACTATTCGAACTGTTGAGATAATACAACATTGAAACATCTAACATGTAATGTTTGTCATTTTAACTTTATTCGAACATATACTCTATGTTATGCAATTATTATATTAAAATTCATTAATAAACACAAGTTATTAATCATCAAAGTGTGTATACATTTTTTTGAGACACCCTGTATAAGGGAGAATGTTTTTGGAGCTTTATTAAGCTTTCTAGATTGATGTTTTAAAACTATTTTAAGGTAAATGCCAAGATATTTCTACGAAGGAAGTCGTCCATAGTTTTTAAATATTCCATGTTTAATATTTTTTTCTAAGTATCACTCATTTAGTAGCTGAGAATTGCCTTCGTGTGGTTACGGTATTATTTTATAACGCTTAATTAGGATTCATTTTATAACTTTGGAAAGTGAAAAAATTAAATAAATGAAAACTAAATGTTCATTTTTTTCGCCTTACAACTTATTTTTGTAGTTGACCACAAGGATTTTTAAAACGTTTATTTTTCAATTGGAAGTTGTTCATAAATAAATCACCATACATCTGTAATATATATTTTTTTAAATGGAATGTAATACGGGCGAACTAATATTTTTTCTTTTAAATTTTAAGAAAAATTTTAACAATCGAGTGAGATTGGTTTATATTAAAAAAACCATTTGACATATCTATAATTCATCCGAAAGCCACGAAATGAAATTGAAACATTCAAGTGATGAAAAATTCACAGATGTCAGTCATTGAAAATAGGCTTGGACGATTTTTTCGCCACAGTTCTTTTGCCCGGAATAGTTTTCCATTTATTTTTCCATCATTGCCTCATAGTTTTGTTTGGGTCTTACAGCCTAAAACCACGGTAATTTTAAATCAAATCCGGGAAATTTATCAATTATCAAAGAAAACAGTTTTCGCAAATAGTGGTAAAATCATCCTCGGTAATGTATTCAGAAAGCGGCTTAATTTTCAAAGAAAACGGTATTCCTAAAACCTTCAGCCTAAAAGGTGAATTCTCGCACGTGAAATTCCTGCGAACAATTTAACTGTGTGTGGGTAAAAAGACTAATTATCCTAGAGATAATTTCTTGCAGAAAAAAGGAGCAATCTCCTGAAAGCGATCCAAAACAAGAGAGATTCCAAAGTTGCATGTTGATTGGGATATGGAAGATTTCTCGGAGCGCGAGGAACATCCGGCACGACGGCAGGTTTATTTTAAAAAAATGAAGGATCGACCGGCGCCGACCAAATTGACTCCCCTCTCCTCCACCCTTAGGGGTTTATTATGGGACCCGTGTTCTGCATTCGATTTATCGGTGATTACCGCCAGTATGAGTTACAAGTGCCATTGATGTAATTGAGTAGGGACACTCTCTCGATGGCTATACGTTTCGATGGATGTGCACTCGACCACACGGACGGTCGAACGCAATATACTTCAAAAACGTCTATCTCTAGGGTTGGAGGGGGGTGGGGTGGCATTAATGCATCTTCTCCTCCCTCTCTATGAAAAGTGATTGTTGCGCAGGTTTCCTCGCTGTTATTACTCGTCCACGTCATGTACATGTGTCCAGGCCCACTATCTCTCTCACACGCTCAACATTTCTTTCCCCTCCACCCCCCCCTCTCTCTCTCTACTTGTAATTATCGGAACCATTTGAAGGGAGGCGTTTAAACGCTGAAGTGATGGTTTTTTTTTTCAATTTCGGTTACTCATCCCCCGCCTCAGCACGGGAGACCGGTCTTTTTCTTTTTACATGGCGAAATTATAAAAGCGGCCGACCTTTTCATTATTCGGCGTACCTAATAATGACGGGAGCAAAATTAATCGAGCTGCTGAATAATCGATTCCTATTACGTGGTTGCTCATTGCGATAGGCGAACGTGGCTTTGAGTTAAAAGAGCAATGTGGAGTTTTTAAAAAAATTTCCACGATTCCTATCCAGGTGGATGGCCAACTTTCTCTCTTTCTTGTTGACTGAATTTCTAAGTGTTTTAAAAGTGACCAATCAGTCAATATAATTATTGGGTAAGCAGTTTAATGGAGGGTTAGTCTTAGAGGATAGAAAATATTTCATTCTCCATGAAATCGCCTAGGTTATAGATTGATTTCTACTCAACGAATAGGAAACTTCTTTATTTTTCCGCAAAATAAGTACAGCTAAAAATTCGAATGACACACCTATTGCAAGTGTGCATGCATGCGTTTAGTTTAATTTGCATGGGACTTGTTAACTTCAAATATGTTTTACATGAATTTTAATGTAGCTCAATTTCACGAATTATCCACTAACACAATTTCGGAATGCGTCAATCTACATTCAATATTCAATCTAGGTCTATGCGACAAATACTTAAATGTCCTATTAATTACCTATATTTACAGTCAAAGGTGTAGCTGTTATCCCTATCTGATTCGATTACTCCATAAACGGCATCAATTCCATCATCGCCACACACATGAGCTACGTAATCGTTAACACAGTAGCAGTAGCGTCATCTGGCGGTATCCGAGCGAAAGCGCGATCTGTTCCTCCTTATCCTTACTAGTCCCATCTTTTTAGCATTCCATACGAAAAATTAAGTGAATTCTAAATTAAGGAAAGAATATATAGAAAACCATCCGAGGATTTACTAAGGGGTTTTTGAGGTCTTCTTATGGTTGAAAATAAATTCAAGAATAAGCCCTTTAATGTAAAACATGGAAAAAAAACATTTATCTCAACCATCTCCAATAGCCATAACAAGGTTATGAAAACCAGGTGCGTATTTATGCTACAATTCAGCCCTATTCAGTGAGTATTCATCGAAATTGGAGTCTAAAAGAACAACTATAGGAGATACATGTGATAAGTACATATTTTTACCCATTTTTATAATTAACTGCTTAGTCTTGGGACATTCGAAGAATTTTTAAAATCTGTTTTATAGCTAGGATTATTATTATAACTTTTGAATTTAAAAATATTTATCATTTCAATTAGACAAGAGAAAAATTTAGTCCTCTGAAATTACAATCCCTTGACCAATGAATTGTGCTTAATTTAGTCTGATAATTTTGACAATTATAGTTCGGCAGCTTAAATCTTTATTATGAAAGTGAAAATAGTGGACCAGGTCTGAGGGCAGAATTATCTTCATGATTTTAAAAAATAATTCTATCTTTTATAAAGCTTTGCAAACCAGTTGAAGGTACGTTTTAAGTTTTTGTTTTAAATTTTGCTAAGAACACTAGTAATGAATAACAAAAATAAAAATATAATTTCTGTTTTTCTTACGCAATTGGTGGCATGAAAGCACTCGAAATAATCATTTATTGCGGACCTGAATTGCGAAGTGGTTGAAGTGCTCGGTTCAAATCGCAGTAGAGTGGAGTTTTTCAATTGGGATTGCTCCGGGATCCACTTGTGTATTTGCGATATATGTACACACGCGTCTGAGCGCAGCACGTCCTCATTCGCATGAGATTTTAAGCCGCATTTCTCCTTAAAAACATCGGTGTTATGACGCGGCTCAGATTTGCCATCTATACACATGTAGCTGAGTCAATGCGAGCATTACGACATTGGAAGGTCCGATTTCGAATTCCGCTCGTGAGGGAAGCTGTTCGTACATTTTGTGGCTTTTAACCGTGCATAACTGTGTCAGGATGCCAGTTGATGAGGAGACGATATTTTTTTAAATTACACTTGTTTGTGTATGCAATACGTGGCTGTTCGGTGGATGCAATAGCAAGGTCGACGAAAAATTCGGCCGGTTTAGATTTTTGAATTGGCAGAGGGGCATTTTCTATGAGCCAGTCTTTGTTTACATTGCGCTGAAGGTGTTGTAAATTCAAGGATACTTCTGTCTTGGCGGGAGTAATTTTTAGTTCATTCGGGACTTGAAAGGTCTGTTTCTAACCCCGCTGCCACTTCTAAAATTATGGAATTCAGTCGATTTCCGTTAAATTATCGATGTGGTTTATCCGATGAAAGCAACAAATACGGTATTCCGAATAGTGATTATTTGTCGAATGATATAAAATACGGAGTTTATAATTATCGAAAAAAACGAAGGAAAGCTCTTGGATAATGTTCGAAGCAGGTTTTTTCCTCATAAGGATAGCACTCATTGGATGTAGCTTTAATGAAGGCTAGGTAAAATAAAGCTCAAAAGATTTTAGGTTGATGTTGGGAGCAGTTATAGCAACTTGGGAAAGAGAACATACAGAGTCATCAGGAATATGAAAGAATAAGTGGCTGGGACGGAAGAAATTAACATTAACCCTATGTGCACGCTTTATCAGTAGAAGATCGTTTTGCTAGGTATTTATTAATATAATCAATTCTATTTCGGTTTTCCATAGCAGTTATATGTTTGTGAAGTTCTCATCTGCAGACAGAAAAACAATTTTATCGGACATTGTTTTTCTTCAATCAGATCTGTTGGGTGCTAACCATTTGATTCGGTAGATAACTTTACGTTTAAAATTTCATTATTTAATTAGTAAGAATTTAAGTAAAATTCCATAGCTAACCAAGATGAAAAAATGCTTAATTAACATTTAAGCAGTTGTTTTTTTTTCTGGTTTCGACAGTAAATAATAAAGTTCGGAACTTTTGTGATGAAATTATCAGCATGGCTTTGTTATCATCTCCGATTCCGTTCGATGAATCTTTTATACAGCTCTTATAAATCCTTAACTCCAATAAAAGCGTTATAGGAATGCGTCTTTGTCAATCTGCGTGGGGGGGGGGGGGGAAGGAGGGGAAGCGATACGATTACGGTATGAGGTGGGGGAAATAAACAGCGTACCCTTCATTGAAATAAATTAAACACACTTCACGTGACTTCCGGTCGGTATTGTCCTCTTTCCGGTTTGTTGGAAGGTCGATTTTTCCTCTCTCCCCTTCATCGTTCTCTCTCTCATTCGGTTCTGGGAAAGAGTTTTTTCCGGAATTATGGAAGAAAAAACATCTCCCCGCATAATAACTGAGGAAATTTCCTCTTCACCACTTGATATTACGCGTTGTTGATTTGAAGCGACGTTCGGCCACGTAGGAGTTGGGATTCACTGGAGACGCATGCACACGTCAAGCATTTACGTTTATGAATTTACTGTTTAAGCTTCGGAAATAAAAACTCGTTCTTTCGTCAGCTTGAATAGAAGAATTTGATTCGAAAAGTAATTATCTCGCACCAATCCGTCCTTAATTATTTAGTTATACTTTATGTTAATAATAATAGGAGATTTATCAAGATGAATGCATATAGCGAATGCAGTAAAATATTGAGACGCTACCCCACCTTGGTGAATTTTTAATTATGATGTTACCTGAGAATTTATCGCATTACGAAAGTGTGTCATTATTGCGTGTTGACCATCCTTTATTAATTTTACCAGCAGAAGTCGTATAAAACTCTTTGCCCAACATTTATTTATTCACGTTCACATTATTCAGAAAGTTAACTTCATCGGAATAAAGGACTATTTTTTTGGGAAAAATATGCTCGTAGACTTGTTTAACTATGCCGATTGGAATGGATTTACTTATAGCGTACTACACTGCCAAAATTAAGAATATTACATTTAGTAAATTTTATGCTGATATAGTATCCTCCAAAACCCCTGGAGAAGACGTCAATTGCTATATTCTAGTAGCTGTCTCTTATATTTCTTTTAAAGTTGTTTCAGGAAGAATTTGCTCGGGGATCAGAATCCTGGCCCCAGATTTGGGAAAGAAAAGAATAAAACAAAAGGGTACTTATTTTTAGTGTGAATGCACAGTGCAAAAGTGAGCTTCTTATATTAGGAGTTACATATTGTGGAACACCATTTGCAGACATGGAAAGTTAAAAAAAATAACTTGTAGTATACCACGATGATTGTTACTTGGTAATCGAAATGCTACATATCGGTATTTCTTAGGATCTTTAGCATATCGAATCGTAATCTTCAACTTTTTATATGCTTTTTTTGTACCAGTTACGAGGTACATATGGCACGGAAGATTTACGGTAAGAGATGTAGGGCGAGAATTATTTTGATTCCTGCTGTGCTGACCATTTATAATATCACCCTTACATATGGACTTAAATTAACACGTGTATCTCGTTGACGATAGTTCATGTGGTTGCAATCGAGATCTTATTCTCATTTTTGGCCTGTCTCAGAAGCGAAAATATTTTAGTTTTAACAGCAAATTATAATTTTTTGCGCTTTTTACATGGGCTACATATTTCCACCCTTGTTATCTCTACCATTCATGGATGATTCGGCCGCAAACAAACACGTCGACGCAATTGCACGGTCGACATTGCCCCCATCGACCTAGAGGTAAAAGACTACATATATCGGATGCCGAGGCGTTGTGAACATAGCGAGGGTAAAAGGACCAGATAGGTACAAACGAAGCGTGCGGAGAGAATGGGAGGTTATTTGGATTGGGTGAGAGGTCATTCGATAAAGGACGGAGTTGAGACTCCGAAGGGTAATTGTGAGGGCGCGAGGAGGAGCGGTATAGGTCGGTAAGGGGTAAAGGGTAAAAGGAGATGCGGAGAAGAGGAGCGAACTACAATCGAAACCTCCAGCCTAAAACCCACACCGTCTCTCCCGCTCTAATTCACATTCAATTCACAAGGTTGGATTGGATTTGCAAGGGTTTGTTATTTGAATGTAAGGTTTTTCTGAGGGCGTTCGGGATCTTGAAAAGAGAAAATTATGGGTTGTTAGGAATGGGTAAGGCGGGAGAAACGGATTTTATCGTGTTGCCTTCGAATTGAATGATGTAGAGGGGGTTATTATGATTCTGAGAATATGAATACGAAGGAGGTAATGTACCCTCGATTGTTGAATTTTATTTAATTGCCATAAGAAGTATGAAAGCTCATTATCGGGAACGGACATGCCGGCAGAGTCGAACCTATGATTTCTCCATTTAGGAAGCAGTTAGGACACAATTTCATTCCATTTGGAGAACGTTTCTCCAATGGCCATAAAAGAGTTGGGAAAATTTATGGCTACTGAAGAAACATTTTTTTCGATTTTGATTTCAGCCATAAAGCGAGCTCAATAATTTTTCCTTAAAAAAAAAGAAACCGGATATTATTTTTTAGCTCATCGTATTGAATTTGCTTTCCTTTATAATATGAAACAGTTTTTACAATTTTTCGTTTTTTTTCTTGAGAATGCAGTTTATTTTATTCATTATTACGATTATATCGTTAGACAGTCACGATCTATTATGTTCCATATGTGATTTTTCTTATGTTCGTAGAATTTTGCTATATTTAAGTATATTTTTTCTCTGGTGGTTTCATGTTTCCTTCGCTGCTTTCCTAAATTTCGAAACGTTACTGCCAAAGGATATCTCAGTTTTGATTGTTTCGTACGGATAAAAGATTCCGAGGATAGTTTAAACCGAGCTCAAAAAAATAAACTTACCCAGTTTTTAAATTTTTTAGGTAAGATATGGAGCAATATTATGAAAACGAGTCAAATTAAATTGCGACGCAGAATGATATGGGATACAGTTTCGCGCAATCTATCCACTTAAAGAACAGCGAACCTTTTTATTCTCCCGTAGCAAATGCCCGAAAAGATTTCCTGTGCTGGGAGTCGTTCAGCGCCGCCATTCCATTCCACTAATAATGCAAAGTCACGGTGACGATTGGGGCCCAAGGGCGACGTTGAAAGAGATAGGAAAAAGAGAAACAGACATATGTATGTATACATATGTATGTATATAGGGAAATAGAGAGATGTATATTCCGGGAGCAATCGCGTGTCCGAGCGAACCTAATGGCTCTTCAAAATGAGCGTTTTTTCCTACTGGCGTCGCCAGAAGGACACGGGCAATCTGAAATGGGTTGGTAATGTGTATTCCATAATGCGCCATTCGAAAAAATTGTCTTTCGCCAGAAGAAATGCACTTGGAGAAGCTTTCAGAATGACCTGTTTCACCTGTCTTCTGGATTATTGATGTCATTCAGAACCCACGTCGATGTCCATGTTTGTTTTTGAGAGAAAATGCGCTTTTCTCTTCTGCTCAGCTGTTTTCTTCATTTGAGAGTGATGAATAAATGCATATATAAAACATTTTAATTTATAATCTTATGATTGTTAATTTTGTTTTTTTTACTACGAGGTAGTAATTTGGGGTATTTTAAACTATCGAGATAATCTGATATCAATATATTCAAGGGTTGAGCTAATTTAAGCGTCAATTTACCTTAAAAAAGATTAAATCGAGGAGCACGAGATACATTTTCTCTCTCTCTCTCGACAAACGTGGTCTTAATTGAAAATATCTCGTTTTTATAAAACGAAAATAATTAACGATTCGCGGGAAAGTTGCCCTACGCTCTAGGAATACGTTCTAAATGCCTCCTCCCTGCTTAAAGCGCTGCTTTCTGGAGCGTTAAAGAAGAGATGCTGATAGATCGTCGAGATGAGTTTTTGAACGTCGCGAATGCAATTTAACTCGCCGTCGTTCATACGCCGCAACCGGAAAGGAAAAGTTTCGCTGTTCTTTTGTACGTGTCATCAAATCGCTCATATTCGAATCGATGGGTTGGTGTGATCGCGCGTCTAACAAGGATTCGGCCATCACAGACCTCGTAAAACGAAGCAATAGACACGGATCGGTGGAATGGCCCACATGCACGCGTTTCAATTAAAAAAAAACGGCTGCTTTTCTGTGGTAAATTCGGCGATCGTTCATTTGATTAAGGCCCTTCTCTGAATCAACCGTTGGCGAAGTACCATTTCTAATTTAATTAGCTGTCGAGGAGAGCGTCAATCCTTCGGAAGATGGAGGCAGCAGAAGAAGCGGGCGGCTCATCCCATGCATCTCCATCCGGTCGGTAATCAATTTAGACTTATATATCGACCCATCGTCTCGTTTCGTAGGATTCGATTTCGCCCAACTCGTCTGGACGCTGGTAATTTCTCAGCCCATCCCCGCGAAATGGACGTGCCGCGGTTATCCAATGCCTCGCAGGGCCGTTAAACTTGAATGCGAAATGAGAGGTCCGTTTCCATAATTCATAATGTTATCGATTTGAAATGGATCCGCGAATTTTTGCGGGAATTTTTTTCGAGCGGAAAAGCACGTGTGGATTGTTTGGTTGATGTGTTCGAATGGATATCACTAGGCCGAGTCTTCATTCCTGATTTGAATGCTCTCCTCGTAATAGTGTCGTGTTTCTCGTGTAGATTCGAAATTGTTTTGGTTTTGTACGGCTTTATATATAAAAAATTCCAATATATGATTTATTTTCGCGGAGTCCCAACCAAAAGTTACCTAATCGAGCATTTTGAGGTACAAAAACGGCAAGTTAGTATCATTTTATCAGCTGAGTGTAAAATGATTTCATTTCGTTGACTGATATTCCCTAATAATATTTGTGGAAACTTTAACATTTAACTTCTGAAACAGATGAATGAAACTTGAGCGTAGTGGAATAACATAATATACGCAGTTTGTGGACATTTTTGACACTTCGTCGCATTCTCGCAATTGCTTGATGATGCATACTATGCGTGGAATGAATCAATGCGCATTGCACACACAGTCGCTATTTATTATTCCTCAATCAATATAGAGAAGGACCTTTTTAACTGCTTTTATTTGACTTGGCATCAAGTATATATTTATGGAACTATTCAAATCCAAAAGAATGTCCAATAACTCGAGAACGGCCGAATTTATTCTTGAATTCAATTGGGTTCTGTTTCGCAGAAATGCATTATGAAATGTTAAATTTTATTCTACGTATTGGTCAACTTAACTTTCCCGTTATGTCTTAGGATTAATTCGCTTGCGGGTATTTTAATGATATAAAATACCCCTAAAAACCCCTCCTGTTGATAAATAAATAGCCGTATTGTGGATTTCATCAAATAAATAAATGGTAGAGATAGCTTGTCCTGCCATATGAGCATATCGACGATGAAGCCATTCTCAAAGTTAGTTTATTTTACAACAAAGGGTCTATGAATTTTCATAGCACAGCTAATATGTTGTAGATTGTGAATTATATTTAGGAAGTACAGTAAAACTCGTTTATAACGATCACGCCTAAAACGAAATCTCGGATATAACGAAGAAATGTCTCGGTCCCTTGAACTTCTCCATAAGGGCATTGGTTAAATTTCTCGGATGTAACGAACACGCATTTTACGAATTCTCGGCTGTAACGAACAAATATTTGGTCCTGTGGCAAAAAATGCCCCATATATAACGAATTTTGGCGAGCAGAGCGATAAGTAATGAATTGTTTCCGCCAGTTTACCGCGCACTTCTTCGTAGAGGTCCCCTTCCTCCATCTACCCCTTCCATACGAATTTTCACGCTCCCTTTGTTTTGAAATTGATATTAAAAATGTGAAATGTTTATGTAAATTAATGACCATAATAATAATATTAATTGACCATTTAAAAAATCGTATGTAATAGCAGTCGAACATTTTACATGCCGCGAAGTTGATAAGCATCTCTTTGCATATGTAAGTACAGCATTGAAGTCGACTCACTGGAAATACAGTAAAAGCTGTGTTATCCGGCTATCTTGGGGAATGTGGAAAGCCGATTAGGAGAAATATCTGGTTAGGGGAGCGATTTTCGATTTTGTCATCGCAAATTTAGCAATAACCAAACAAAATTGGGCTTAGGTTCACTATAATACTCCCCAAACATAACTATGCATGGGGTTTGCATTTTCCATTTTAATTCTTCCACAGATAGTTAGATATAGACACTATTTACCCATTCTTATTTAATACGTTGCTACGCTCACATGCAAAACAAAAAGACTATTGAAAAGTTTAGGGCGTCCGGGAAGTTTGGGGATTACGGCAGTGAACCTATTCCCAAAATTGAATTTATTGGATTATATCTTTCTTATTTATCTTTATTTACTCTATTAGAAAAGGACGAAATTATTTAATTCTTCTGAACATTTCTGTGAAAACCAGTCATATAATATTTTATCCAGTTCCTCCATTTTTGGCTTATGAAGCGTATGTTTATTAATTGATTTACTCGTCTCAGAAGATGACACAAATTTCATTAATTTAGCCTTATGAGCCTTGATATCGTAGAGCGTGGAAGATCCGATGTTGAATTCTTTTGCTATGGCTGCTCTATTTTTTCCTTTTTCAATTCGTTTGATCAGCTCCAGCTTTTGTGTTAGCGTTAAAACAACTTTTTTCTCCTGTTCCTTACTTTTAGGTATTTATTTTGATGCCATATTCAATGGATGGGTAATTTTTTAAATAATAAAAACGATAAAACTGGGAACTGTAGAAGTACACCAAAATATCTAGACAATGCAAATGGCTTACGTAACCAAAAACGCCATGCTTACTCGGCAACCACAGAAGTATACGGAGTAAATACGTAATATACACATCTCATATTTTAAGAAATTTTAAAGTGGAAGTTGTTGTATTACACATATACTATTCACACAAAAAATCATAAAAAAGAAAATGAAATACAAAATGAAATGTATTTGTGTAATTGCCGGTGTCTAAGGCCGGCCGGTTCTAAATAGCCGGATAGCACAGCTTTTACTGTATGTGTATACGTGTTATATGGGATGTATAGGCCAAAAACCATGTTTCTCGTAACGTAATCACGCTTATAACGAAGCATTGAGTCGGTCCCCTCAAATACGTATTAAACGAGTTTTACTGTAATTTTAAAGCCAAATAATTTTCCCAAAATATTTTCTTTTATTCTATTAAATTGTCTTTACCGAGTCAGCCTCCAATTTAGCATTTCTTTTTCTCCTCATTTTCAAATATTAAATTTCAAGTTTCTGTTGTTTTTCACCAATATAACCACAAATGAGTTATCCAAGCGCACGTAAATAATGCAAGGTAACCTCAAAAAGCGCATACGGATTATGGCTGGCCTCAAGGGCGTTTTCTCGTGGCCAATGTGCTCGAATGAAAAGATTAATCGAAGCGTTTTTTCGAGGCTTAATTTTAGGGCCATTCTAAAGGAGACATCCTTAAATTTCATCTCGATAATTTACGGTTATTAAAATAATTCCCAGTGAGGCTATTGTGACCATAAAAAATTTTATATATATTTTATATAAATAATGTGTTTATAAAAGTAACAGATATATATGTTTTCTTGCACATATATCAGTCACGAAAGCATAAAGTAGCTTGAATCTCTACTTAAACTTTATTGGTTTTCCTATTTACAAATTTTTTATCAGTTTTTTATTTTATGATTCTTACGTCACTTTATGCAATAAGAGTACCCTTATGCCTGCTTGCACTCACTTTTTGTTGGTCTTTTAGACTAGTGAGATGTAGTTCCCGAAGATTTCTGAGAAACCTAAGTTATAAAACGGCTCTTCAAAGTTTCTGCTGAGAACACCGCAGTTTCTAGGAAAAAGGGATAAAAGTATTTGAGATATGAGATTCCCCGATATCTCATAATGTATTTTTACGTACATAATTATTCGTATAAAAGTTTTGATCAGAAAAAATAAAAAAAATACAGTGAAGATATTGCTGGGGAAATTGTGTACGTAAATTCTCTTTTTGAATGAGCACTAGTAACCTTTATTTAGAATATCCAAATATAGATTCCAACTTTATTATGAGAAATAATGGCATACTTATCTGGCAAGTTATATCCGGCGAACTAAACTCATTGAGGTATTCCCACGCAACATATCCGTGCAATTTCTTTTTTGGGCCTGGGGACTTGGGCAGCTTTTCCATTCACTTCTTTACATATCTTATATAACTTGTTATATAACTTGTTTAACTTTGTAGTTGAGTACTGGATATTAATATGACACGCATCTGTTTATAAGTCTTACGAAATCAGTTTAGCAAGTGAGCTAAAGAAAATATCATACTCAATGGTTCATAAATTTCAAAGAAAGTTATAAAGTTCTCATTATTGCTGAAACTAAATGGTCAAACTCTTTCTCTATTAATCACAAAAAACCTTGGAAAATCTTATTCGCATTTTGGATTCAAAGCAACCGTATTAAATGATGATTCACCGATAGTGGATTATTTTAGAAAACAATCTGACATCGGTGAATCTCCACTTCTAATTAATTGTTATAAATGAAGTAACTTACTGTTCTGCAATAAAATGCGTAAATAATCTATATTTACTGTGGTAAAATTTTCTTTCTTAAATTCGTAAGAAATGTGCGAAAATGGTTGATTTTATACCTATTTAACCGGTAAATTGGATAACTAAGCTAAGGACGTTCTTTGCCATCAAACATTGGGAGCATTCGCGCATTGCATATCTCTACTAATCTACTATAATATATTTTGAAGCGTGTGTTTGTGCATTTGTGTGTTTGTTCATGGAACTTCTCCTAAACGATAAAAGCTAGAATAACCAAATTTGGTACGATTCTTCCTTACATCCTAACTTAATGAATGGTCTAGGTTTGGTCAACCGGGATTAATCAGTGCTGCCAATATAGGGGATTAACATTTTTCCATAAGATAACACGTATGAATCCATTTCTTGACTTTCAAGGTATTCTTCCTTCAAGCATAAAAATATGTAAATATTGACCGATTGTTTTCGTTTTTACTTTATTCGACGACTAAAACTCTATACTATCTTATACCTGCGAAGTTTACATGTTATACGGTCGAAGTTTTCAGAAATACGCTTTTTGTTTCGAAATTTTGTGGATTTTTCGTACTCTTTCCGGGCGTTGCCAAGGCGGCCGTCATTGTTACCTCCGATTCAGTTAGCTTCAATGAAGTTTACAAATAGACGAAAGTTTAGCGTTATTCGCTTCGCTCTTTTGTTTAAACAACGAAACGATCGATGTTTATGGATAGCAACGTAAATAGATATTGATTATTATTCAGGAAGCGTTTATTGAAGAAAGTAATTGAACTTTCTTTCGTCTATTGAATACTGGAATCTTACATTTTTTGTAAGTAAAATAATTATGTTCTACATTATAATGTTTATTAACGTAAATAAGCTCACGTATCTGGTGTACATTTACCGGAGTCAGTGTTCAATCATGGACAACTCTACGTCGCTTTTTCACGGGTTTCTTGCTTACAAGACATAAAAGTAAATATTTCAGCGAGGCATAATTACACAAGAAATGAAGCTGGATTTGTCGAAAGTAATATGATAGGAAATTAAATTATCGTTATATTTGAATTCAATAGGCTCGGAAACGGATTGTTACAATCAAATATGATTAATTGTTAAGAAAAACTAATTGTAATTTTAAAAGTATCTACTATATAGGTATTTTAAAGGGTTTGTATGTTGTACTGTAGTAGCTTCACTAAATCCGTTGAAATTCAACGGGAAATTCTGCTAGTAGAATATAATCTCATTTTCTCTGAATCTCTGTTTCTGTCCCATGTCTATGTAGTGGGGGAATGAGAAAACAACTTATAAATCAAATACTTTTCATTCTTTTACTATCAAACTTTCAGGAATTTCATGCCAGCGCATCTTTTATATTTAAAGTTGCTTGCCGTCAACGTTAAATCATGGGTTTGCTTCCAGTGGTGTTTATTATCTTTATTTGATTAGCACGGGCATGAGTGTAGCAATTTAATCATTCGTAATTTAAAATTACTCAAAAACATCGTAGTGGTTCGGGACTTGAAACAACAAACGCGTAAAAGAACGACATTTCATTCTTCTGACATCGATTTATGAAATTGGTTTTTAAAGTGAAAAACCTGACGTTATTTTTACTTGAAAATCTTTCGTCGTCAAGGTGATTTGTTGCCGGTTTCGTGTAACTGCGTGCGATTTACTCGGATAATAATTTCGTGTCGTATCTGTCGACATATTTACGTAGTTTCGACATTGTTTTAAAGTTTAAACATTACCTTGGTTGCCACAAATACTACGATGGCAACGAAAATAAACAAGTATTCAGTTTTTCGTTGATATTTTGTAAATTAAGTCAGATATTGAGGTTAAAATTGCTTTATTATTGGACGTCTTTGAAGAAAATTTCTGCGGAATTTATATAAGCACTAGCTGAACCCGCGCAAAATTTGCGCGTTTAATTTTAAATTGATTCATAAAAAGATTAATAAGTTTGTAAAATAAGTTGATGTTAATAATTCATATTTTACTGTAGCAATGAATTTACACAGTATAGGATACTTAGATATTTGACTCCCAATGTAAGGTTTGCGTGTTAGAATCTCACTGAGGGAAAGGCAGTGTGCGCATATTAAAAAAAAATGTTATCCGTAGGTAATCAGAAATCTGTATTTTATAATTTATGGTGGAGAGTAAATTGATGCGGCACAGTAATTAAATTGAAATGATTAGTGATCGGAAGATTCTTACGCGACAGGCATAAACTGTAGTGATGTGAAATGAGGAAACAGAAGAATAGAACTGCTAAGACCGGGAGTCAAACTGGGTCTTTCCGAACCAAAACCACTGAATGCATACAATGTATGTGTGGTTATTGCTCAATTAATATATTAAAAACATTAAGAAGTCTGAGAAGTAAGTAATTATGGTAGTAATAATTGTTCTAAATCTCCATTTTTTATATTTAATTCTATTAATGACAAAAAATTTTGTTACAACATTTTTTTTATAAGTTCTTAATCTTAGTCATTTACCTTGAAGTATATTAGACATCTTAATTGTAACACAACATTTTACAATATTAGTAGTTATTCTTAATGATATACATTTATAAAAATAAAGCTTTAATTAAAGCAAAAATGTAGCGTATAATGATCTTACTAACTTAAGGATTCCATTTCTACGTCAATATGAACGTTTAATCGATGGTAATTGAATCAGAGGCAACATAAGGTCGACTTGGCAACGTCCCGAAGGAGAACAAAAAATCGGCAAAATTTCGAAAACAATTGTGTATTTCCGAAAATTTCGACCGCGTAGGGTATAAACATTGAATGAATAAGATAATTTGGAGTTTTAGCCGTCGAATAAATCAAAAACGGAGAAAACCGGTCCATATTTACGTATTTTAACGAATGAAGGAAAAAACCTTGCACTCTGAAAACTCGAAAATCCCGTGTAAACTTATGGGAACATATAATTCTCTCCTGGAATCGAACCCGGGACTTTAGGAAATTGAGAATAGTTCTCTAGGGACCTCCTGGCCTGTAGAAACAAAACACAGTTTACTGCAAATCTCTACGGCAAACGGTTTTCGAGATAGGGGGGGGGGGACAGACGGACGGACACTTCAGAAATTATATATATATAGGATATTTGAACGAAATTGTTTTATATGCACCAAAAATATTAAGTAAATCTGAAATTCACATAATTGAATGTTTTAGAAATTAAAATTTTTTTGTGACTATGAAAGATATCCAGCCTAATGTTTAACAAATAAATTTTCACCAATACTTATTTCTTCGTCGCAAAACTTTTGTATTCCCAAAAGTAATGTTACTTTCTGAAACATTCAATTATGTAAATTTCAGATGTAATGTTTACTTTTTAGTGAATATAAAAGTTGGTTTCATTAAATTTTTTACTTAAATTTTATTTTAGTTTAATACTTAATACATACCTGTCATTTTTGACGGGTGATTGCGCTAGTTAGTTAGTATTTGAAGTCTACTGCTAATTTATAGTGAGGTTGAAACACTTAAATGGAGATGTAATTTCACTTTATCTTTAGTGCTGTAGATACCCTTAATAAGGCTCCTCATTACATAGTATATACGTATCTACTACTTAGCGCAGGTCAGGGGACGTTCTTGGAAAAACGATCATTAATTGTGTTACATGCCACTGATGAGTATCATCGATCTGATGTAACGAGAGAAAACTAAGAACTGCGCAAAATTTGAAGCAATTCACTTTGTTTTGCTCTGCAATCTCACAGTTCCGTATTAAATAGCAAAATTGTTGCTCCCTCATGTGTTTGTGCCTTTGTATTATTGTGCAAGGATGGAATTCTCCTTTTCGCGCACGGATTTCGGATTACACTCCGTTTACGTATGGTATGACGTTTGAATAGGTGCTTTTTCTGTTTCTGCTACATACTCATACTATATTAGGAGTATATTGGGCATACTTAAAAGGGCAATTTTTTGTGTCACTGCTAATATCAGATTTAAAATTTTAGAATAGCTTCTTGTGAATTACTAACATGCGTTTTTGGAGCACAGTCAGTGCCATCGCATTCACTGTGAAAATGTTGCGGTGTCTTTTTACTTTTTCCATACGTAGTATAGGAGAAATTATTGTATTCATGAAAAAATCGAATTCGAGATTCCAACGGAAATACACCTTTTTGAGGTCCCCTAAGTACGTTTTGACTATTTTCTTGATATTTGTGTATGTAATAGAATTTTGTGGTCTTTCTAACTAAAACAACTAATAATCAGATGAGCACAAAACTTAACATATATGATTTGTATTAGTAAGTAAAGATCTGAAAATGTTTTGGTTATATTTGGTCAAGCGGAAGTGGTTTATTCTTGCCGTTTTTCCAAATATCTCATTTACAACTCGATTTATACAAATATTTGTCACTGTTAAAGTTGTAGAAGATGTAGTTTTCTACAAGTTTTGTTTGAAACATTATTTCATAAAATTGATTGTTTAAGAGATATTTTGATTTGTCTTCCGAATTTAAGTACGTCGCTAAGTGATACCATAGTTTCCGTTACTATGATACATTTTTGTATATGTTGATAGCAATAGCGACGTTCCCAGGGATAATTTTACTTTTGTATCAGTACTTTTTATCCATAGCAAGTTATATCAATTTTGTTTCATTAAAGCTTTTTCAATGTGATATGTGATTCCAATCACCTATATTCCACTGTTAAAATTATTCAATATAATTATTCTTACAACGCTGATAATATTAATTACCCTGTATGGAGAACGTAATGTGCTGTACACAAAAGATTTTTTTTAATTTGATTTTATAACTTGCCTCGGTTGTCAAGACTAACTTTTTCGCTAGCTAATATATAGCTGTCATAAAATCGACTTTAGCGTAGTTGTTTATCTTATAAACATTTTCGCTCAGACATGAAAACCTTATAACTATCACCTGGCGAAATAGAATCTAAAACAAATAACCCCTTTCTTTTTTGGGTTTCCAGCACAAAAATAAATTCGAGCGCCCGTGGAAAAAAATTTCACTCCGAATCGTTTATTTGCCGATCTCTCTCAAATTGCGATTGTTTGGCAGTTATCTGTTCACTTGACTGCAACGATTTTTCTCCGGGATCGAATCAAACAAGGATATCCCAAAATGGCGGAAATTAATCTTTAAAGCCACTGAAAATATCCGTTGGGCGATATAAAAGAAATCCACCTTTTACGCATGCGTTCTAGAACGAAACGGAAAACGCCATTTCGCATTCCGATAAATCTCCGCTTTTTAAAAATATTGATTCGTCTCGCCAGTACACCATGAAAATATGAAATAAATAACGATGAAAGAGGAAAGATAGAAAATGATTGCGTTGATTCGAAGAGGCCGTAATTAATGTTCGAGAGAGAGAGAGAGGGAGATATATTGGACAAAGAGATAAAAGAAATAGATGGATCGATTCTAATAGAGAAATAAATCGCGGGTCGCAATGAGAGCGTCGGTGACAAAGCCCGAATTCCCGTCCATTTATCCCGTTGGAGTTGATTTCGAAGTCGGCTTATAAATCCCTCTCCAGCGTTCTCCTGCCCCCTCTTCCTCTGTCTCCTCCGACCATTTTCCCTCCTTTCGTCTCTCATTCAATCCGACGAACGCGCATCACCGTCTATCATCCCGATGGCTTTCCCCAATCTCCCCTTTTCCTTTCCTTCTTATTCCCCCCTTCCTCCTCGTCCCCCTTCTTCATGTCACCGAACCACCCCCACAACCTCCGTCCTCCGCCTTCCACATCCGCTTACCTCCTTCCTCTCCACCGCGGTTCGCCTTCTTCCGCTTTCCGCCTTCCTCCTCCGCGGTCCGCCTTACTCCTCCGCGTTCCGCCTCCCTCCTCCGCGGTTCGCCTTACTCCTCCGCGTTACGCCTTACTCCTCCGCGGTTCGCCTTCCTCCTCCGCGTTCTGCATTCCTCCTCTGCTTTCCGCCTTCCTCCTCCGCGGTTCGCCTTCCTCCGCGTTCCGCCTTCCTCCTCCGCGGTCTGCCTTACTCCTCTGTGGTCCGCCTTACTCCTCCGCGTTCCGCCTTACTCCTCCGCGGTTCGCCTTCCTCCGCTTTCACCCTTCCTCCTCCGCTTGCCGCCTTCCTCCTCTGCTTTCCGCCTTCCTCCTCCGCGGTCCGCCTTACTCCTCCGTGGTCCGCCTTACTCCTTCGCGTTCCGCCTTCCTCCTCCGCGGTCCGCCTTACTCCTCTGTGGTCCGCCTTACTCCTCCGCGTTCCGCCTTACACCTCCGCGGTTCGCCTTCCTCCGCGTTCCGCCTTCCTCCTCCGCGGTCCGCCTTACTCCTCCGTGGTCCGCCTTACTCCTTCGCGTTCCGCCTTCCTCCTCCGCGTTCCGCCTTACTCCTCCGCGGTCCGCCTTACTCCTCCGTGGTTCGCCTTACTCCTCCGCGTTAAGCCTTCCTCCTCCGTGGTTCGCCTTACTCCTCCGCGGTCCGCCTTACTCCTTCGCGTTCCGCCTTCCTCCTCCGCGTTCCGCCTTACTCCTCCGCGGTCCGCCTTACTCCTCCGTGGTTCGCCTTACTCCTCCGCGTTAAGCCTTCCTCCTCCGTGGTTCGCCTTACTCCTCCGCGGTCCGCCTTACTCCTCCGCGTTCCGCCTCCCTCCTCCGCGGTTAGCCTTACTCCTCCGCGTTACGCCTTACTCCTCCGCGGTTCGCATTACTCCACCGCGTTCTGCCTTCCTCCTCTGCTTTCCGCCTTCCTCCTCCGCGGTTGGCCTTCCTCCGCGTTCCGCCTTCCTCCTCCGCGGTCCACCTTAATCCTCCGTGGTCCGCCTTACTCCTTCGCGTTCCGCCTTCCTCCTCCGCGGTTCGCATTACTCCTCCGCGTTACGCCTTACTCCTCCGCGGTTCGCCTTCCTCCGCTTTCCGCCTTCCTACTCCGCTTGCCGCCTTCCTCCTCTGCTTTCCGCCTTCCTCCTCCGCGTTCCGCCTTCCTCCTCCGCGATCCGCCTTACTCCTCCGTGGTCCGCCTTACTCATCCGCGTTCCGCCTTACTCCTCCGCGGTCCGCCTTACTCCTCCGCGGTTCGCCTTACTCCTCCGCGTTAAGCCTTCCTCCTCCGTGGTTCGCCTTACTCCTCCTCGTTACGCTTTACTCCTCCGCGGTCCGCCTTACTCCTCCGCGGTCCGCCTTACTCCTCCGCGGTTCGCCTTACTCCGCGTTACGCCTTCCTCCTCCGCGGTTCGGCTTCCTCCGCTTTCCGCCTTCCTCCTTCGCTTGCCGCCTTCCTCCTCTGCTTTCCGCCTTCCTCCTCCGCGGTTCGCTTTCCTCCGCCTTCCGCCTTCCTCCTCCGCGATCCGCCTTACTTCTCCGTGGTTCGCCTTATTCCTCCGCGTTCCGCCTTACTCCTCCGCGGTCCGCCTTACTCCTCCGCGGTTCGCCTTACTCCGCGTTACGCCTTCCTCCTCCGCGGTTCGCCTTCCTCCGCGTTCCGCCTTCCTCCTCCGCGATCCGCCTTACTCCTCCGCGTTACGCTTTACTCCTCCGCGGTTCGCCTTCCTCCGCTTTCCGCCTTCCTCCTCCGCTTGCCGCCTTCCTCCTCTGCTTTCCGCCTTCCTACACCGCGGTCCGCCTTACTCCTCCGCAGTTCGCTTTCCTCTGCGGTTCGCTTTCCTCCGCGGTTCGCTTTCCTCCGCGTTCCGCTTCCTCCTCCGCGTTCCGCCTTCCTCCTCCGCGGTTCGCCATCCTCCGCTTTCCGCCTTCCTCCTCCGCTTGCCGCCTTCCTCCTCTGCTTTCCGCCTTCCTCCTCCGCGGTTCGCCTTCCTCATCCGCGTTCCGCCTTACTCCTCCGCGGTCCGCCTTACTCCTCCGCAGTTCGCCTTACTCCTCCACGTTACGCCTTCCTCCTCCGCGGTTCGCCTTACTCCTCCGCGTTACGCTTTACTCCTCCGCGGTTCGCCTTCCTCCACTTTCCGCCTTCCTCCTCCGCTTGCCGCCTTCCTCCTCTGCTTTCCGCCTTCCTCCTCCGCGTTTCGCCTTACTCCGCGTTACGCCTTCCTCCTCCGCGATCCGCCTTACTCCTACGTGGTCCGCCTTACTCCTCCGCGTTCCGCCTTACTCCTCCGCGGTCCACCTTCCTCCTCCGCGGTTCGCCTTACTCCGCGTTACGCCTTCCTCCTCCGCGGTTCGCCTTCCTCCGCGTTCCGCCTTCCTCCTCCGCGGTCCACCTTCCTCCTCCGCGGTTCGCCTTACTCCGCGTTACGCCTTCCTCCTCCGCGGTTCGCCTTCCTCCGCGTTCCGCCTTCCTCCTCCGCGATCCGCCTTACTCCTCCGCGTTCCGCCTTACTCCTCCGCGGTCCGCCTTACTCCCCCGCGGTTCGCCTTACTCCTCCGCGTTACGTCTTACTCCTCCGCGGTTCGCCGTCCTCAGCTTTCCGCCTTCCTCCTCCGCTTGCCGCCTTCCTCCTCTGCTTTCCGCCTTCCTCCTCCGCGGTTCGTCTTCCTCCGCGATCCGCCTTCCTCATCCGCGTTCCGCCTTACTCCTCCGCGGTCCGCCTTACTCCTCCGCGGTTCGCCTTACTCCTCCACGTTACGCCTTCCTCCTCCGCGGTTCGCCTTACTCCTCCGCGTTACGCTTTACTCCTCCGCGGTTCGCCTTCCTCCACTTTCCGCCTTCCTCCTCCGCTTGCCGCCTTCCTCCTCTGCTTTCCGCCTTCCTCCTCCGCGGTTCGCCTTACTCCGCGTTACGCCTTCCTCCTCCGCGATCCGCCTTACTCCTACGTGGTCCGCCTTACTCCTCCGCGTTCCGCCTTACTCCTCCGCGGTCCACCTTCCTCCTCCGCGGTTCGCCTTACTCCGCGTTACGCCTTCCTCCTCCGCGGTTCGCCTTCCACCGCGTTCTGCCTTCCTCCTCCGCGATCCGCCTTACTCCTCCGTGGTCCGCCTTACTCCTCCGCGTTCCGCCTTACTCCTCCGCGGTCCACCTTACTCCTCCGCGGTTCGATTTACTCCGCGTTACGCCTTCCTCCTCCGCGGTTCGCCTTCCTCCGCGTTCCGACTTCCTCCTCCTAGATCCGCCTTACTCCTCCGTGGTCCGCCTTACTCCTCCGCGTTCCGCCTTACTCCTCCGCGGTCCGCCTTACTCCTCCGCGGTTCGCCTTACTCCTCCGCGTTACGCCTTCCTCGTCCGCGGTTCGCCTTACTCCTCCGCGTTACGTCTTACTCCTCCGCGGTTCGCCGTCCTCAGCTTTCCGCCTTCCTCCTCCGCTTGCCGCCTTCCTCCTCTACTTTCCGCCTTCCTCCTCCGCGGTTCGCCTTCCTCCGCGATCCGCCTTCCTCCTCCGCGATCCGCCTTACTCCTCCGTGGTCCGCCTTACTCCTCCGCGTTCCGCCTTACTCCTCCGAGGTCCACCTTACTCCTCCGCGGTTCGCCTTACTCCGCGTTACGCCTTCCTCCTCCGCGGTTCGCCTTCCTCCGCGTTCCGCCTTCCTCCTCCTAGATCCGCCTTACTCCTCCGTGGTCCGCCTTACTCATCCGCGTTCCGCCTTACTCCTCCGCGGTCCGCCTTACTCCTCCGCGGTTCGCCTTACTCCTCCGCGTTACGCCTTCCTCGTCCGCGGTTCGCCGTACTCCTCCACGTTACGTCTTACTCCTCCGCGGTCCGCCTTCCTCAGCTTTCCGCCTTCCTCCTCCGCTTGCCGCCTTCCTCCTCTGCTTTCCGCCTTCCCCCTCCGCGGTTCGCCTTCCTCCGCGTTCCGCCTTCCTCCTCCGCGATCCGCCTTACTCCTCCGTGGTCCACCTTACTCCTCCGCGTTCCGCCTTACTCCGCCGCGGTCCACCTTACTCCTCCGCGGTACGCCTTACTCCGCGTTACGCCTTCCTCCTCCGCGATCCGCCTTACTCCTGCGTGGTCCGCCTTACCCTCCGAGTTCTGCCTTACTCCTCCGCGGTCCGCCTTACTCCTCCGCGGTTCGCCTTACTCCTCCTCGTTACGCCTTCCTCCTCCGCTGTTCGCCTTACTCCTCCGCGTTACGTCTTACTCCTCCGCGGTTCGCCTTCCTCAGCTTTCCGCCTTCCTCCTCCGCTTGCCGCCTTCCTCCTCTGCTTTCCACCTTCCTCCTCCGCGGTTCGCCTTCCTCCGCGTTCCGCCTTCCTCCTTCGCGATCCGGCTTAATCCTCCGTGGTCCGCCTCATTCCTCCGCGTTCCGCCTTACTCCGCCGCGGTCCACCTTACTCCTCCGCGGTTCGCCTTACTCCGCGTTACGCCTTCCTCCTCCGCGGTTCGCCTTCCTCCTCCGCTTGCCGTCTTCCTCCTCTGCTTTCCGCCTTCCTCCTCCGCGGTACGCCTTCGTCCGCGATCCGCCTTCCTTCTCCGCGGTACGCCTTCCTCCGCGTTCCGCCTTCCTCCTCCGCGATCCGCCTTACTCCTTCGCGGTCCGCCTTACTCCTCCGCGGTCCGCCTTACTCCTCCGCGGTTCGCCTTACTCCTCCGCGTTACGCCTTCCGCCTCCGCGCTTCGCCTTACTCCTCCGCGTTACGCCTTACTCCTCCGCGGTTCGCCTTCCTCCGCTTTCCGCCTTCCTCCTCCGCTTGCCGCCTTCCTCCTCTGCTTTCCGTCTTCCTCCTCCGCGGTTCGATTTTCTCCGCGTTCCGCCTTCCTCCTCCGCGATCCGCCTTACTCCTCCGTGGTCCGCCTTACTCCTCCGCGTTACGCCTTTCTCCTCCGCGGTTCGCCTTACTCCTCCGCGTTACGCCTTCCTCCTCCGCGGTTCGCCTTATTCCGCGTTACACCTACTCCTCCGCGGTTCGCCTTCCTCAGCTTTCCACCTTCCTCCTCCGCTTGCCGCCTTCCTCCTCTGCTTTCTGCCTTCCTCCTCCGCGGTTCGCCTTCCTCCGCGTTCCGCCTTCTTCCTCCGCGATCCGCCTTACTCCTCCGTGGTCCGCCTTACTCCTCCGCGTTCAGCCTTACTCCTCTGCGGTCCACCTTACTCCTCCGCGGTTCGCCTTACTCCGCGTTACGCCTTCCTCCTCCGCGGTTCGCCTTCCTCCGCGTTCCGCCTTCCTCTTCCGCGATCCGCCTTACTCCTCCGTGGTCCGCCTTACTTCTCCGCGTTCCACCTTACTCCTCCGTGGTCCACCTTACTCCTCCGCGGTTCGCCTTACTCCGCGTTACGCCTTCCTCCTCCGCGGTTCGCCTTCCTCCGCGTTCCGCCTTCCTCCTCCTAGATCCGCCTTACTCCTCCGTGGTCCGCCTTACTCCTCTGCGTTCCGCCTTACTCCTCCGCGGTCCGCCTTACTCCTCCGCGGTTCGCCTTACTCCTCCGCGTTACGCCTTCCTCCTCCGCGGTTCGTCTTACTCCTCCGCGTTACGTCTTACTCCTCCGCGGTTCGCCTTCCTCAGCTTTCCGCCTTCCTCCTCCGCTTGCCGCCTTCCTCCTCTGCTTTCCGCCTTCCTCCTCCGCGGTTCGCCTTCCTCCGCGTTCCGCCTTCCTCCTCCGCGATCCGCCTTACTCCTCCGTGGTCCGCCTTACTCCTCCGCGTTCTGCCTTACTCCTCCGCGGTCCGCCTTACTCCTCCGCGGTTCGCCTACCTCCTCCGCGGTTCGCCTTCCTCCGCGTTACGCCTTCCTCCTCCGCGGTCCACCTTACTCCTCCGCGGTTCGCCTTACTCCTCCGCGTTACGCCTTCCTCCTCCGCGGTTCGCCTTACTCCTCCGCGTTACGTCTTACTCCTCCGCGGTTCGCCTTCCTCAGCTTTCCGCCTTCCTCCTCCGCTTGCCGCCTTCCTCCTCTGCTTTCCGCCTTCCTCCTCCGCGGTTCGCCTTCCTCCGCGTTCCGCCTTCCTCCTCCGCGATCCGCCTTACTCCTCCGTGGTCCGCCTTACTCCTCCGCGTTCCGCCTTACTCCGCCGCGGTCCACCTTACTCCTCCGCGGTTCGCCTTACTCCGCGTTACGCCTTCCTTCTCCGCGGTTCGCCTTCTTCCGCGTTCCGCCTTCCTCCTCCGCGATCCGCCTTACTCCTCCGCTTGCCGCCTTCCTCCTCTGCTTTCCGCCTTCCTCCTCCACGATTCGCCTTCCTCCGCGTGCCGCCTTCCTTCTCCGCGGTTCGCCTTCGTCCGCGTTCCGCCTTCCTCCTCCGCGATCCGCCTTACTCCTCCGCGGTCCGCCTTACTCCTCCGCGGTCCGCCTTACTCCTCCGCGGTTCGCCTTACTCCTCCGCGTTACGCCTTCCTCCTCCGCGGTTCGCCTTACTCCTCCGCGTTACGCCTTACTCCTCCGCGGTTCGCCTTCCTCCGCTTTCCGCCTTCCTCCTCCGCTTGCCGCCTTCCTCCTCTGCTTTCCACCTTCCTCCTCCGCGGTTCGCCTTCCTCCGCGTTCCGCCTTCCTCCTCCGCGATCCGCCTTACTCCTCCGTGGTCCGCCTTACTCCTCCGCGTTACGCCTTCCTCCTCCGCGGTTCGCCTTACTCCTCCGCGTCACACCTTACTCCTCCGCGGTTCGCCTTACTCCGCGTTACACCTTCCTCCTCCGCGGTTCGCCTTCCTCCGCTTTCCGCCTTCCTTCTCCGCTTGCCGCCTTCATCCTCTGCTTTCCGCCTTCCTCCTCCGCGGTTCGCCTTCCTCCGCGTTCCGCCTTCCTCCTCCGCGGTCCGCCTTACTCCTCCGTGGTCCGCCTTACTCCTCCGCGTTCCGCCTTCCTTCCCCGCGGTTCGCCTTACTCCTCCGCGTTACGCCTTACTCCTCCGCGGTTCGCCTTCCTCCTCCGTGTTCCGCCTTCCTCCTCTGGGTTGCGCCTTCCTCTTCCGCGGTTCGCTTTCCTCCTCCGCGGTCCGCCTTACTCCTCCGCGTTCCGCCTTCCTCTTCCACTTGCCGCATTCCTCCTCTGCTTTTCGCCTTCCTCCTCCGCGTTCCGCCTTCCTCCTCCGCGGTCCGCCTTACTCCTCCGCGGTTCACCTTGCTCCTCCGCGTTCCGCCTTCCTCTCCGCGTCCCCCCTTCCTCCTCCGCGGTTCGCCTTCCTCCTCCGCTTTCGGCCTTCCTCTCCACCGCGGTTCGCCTTCCTCTGCTTTCCGCCTTCCTCCTCCGCTTTTCGCCTTCCTTCTCTGCCTTCCGCCTTACTCCTCCTCGATCCGCCTTCCTCCGCGGTCCGTATTCCTCCTCTACCATTCCTACTTCTCCTCCCCCCTTTTCTTCATCCTTTGTGGGAAAGCTTTCCGACATGACAGTGCTGTTTGTCAGTTTGAGTTACTAATAGTGGTCGCGTAAAGGATTCTTTGATTAAAAGGTCTGTAAAACTCGATCGAATGTTTTGTGACAGTAATTTTCTTAAAGTTGCTTATGAGTATGTGACATTACTTAAGGTGAGATTGTATTTGAATTCGCTCGGAATTTTTCTGGCGAATAAAATTTGGTCTAGGACGAAAAATTAATTGTGGCGGCATTTTTTCCTAAACATTTTCAATTATTTTCTCGCGTCAGTTGTGATTATGTACTTTTTTCTCACGTATTTCGACTGAAAGAAAAAGTTATGACCTGATGAGGAAACTTCATTTTATATGCGTTTGTTTAAAAAAAACATAAGTTGATCAGTTTAATATAAGAAATGTGCCCAGCACATGACTTTCTCCATGTAGAATAATGAATATGATTACTTTCTACATCAGCTTCTTCAGTTATCAGCAATTTCACTTGTGAGTAATTTTTAAATACGTAATTTGAGTAGTTTTTACAGTGGAAAATACTTGGAATCTCTCGTCACATTGATGAAGCAATAAGTTAACAAAATTTTTATCTGTTTCTATAGACCAGGGTTTCTCCAAGCATGGGCCGCAAAACGTTCAATACGGGCCTCAAAGAAGGGTCGATCCAAGATATTCTGACGCAAAATTTAGGCTAAATTGTTGCCAAGATTATCAAAATCAACTAATAGAATTTAAAGATTGATAAATTGTGCCCATTTGATTTTAAATACATTTTTAGAAATTCTTACTTAAAAATTACTGATAACGTATAATTCTGATCGGCCAAGAAGAAAAAAGTTTGAAATGCTCTGCTATAGTTAACAAAATGTGGATGCGAAAGTAAATTAACTTCTGGCAGCGTAAGTATTACTATCAGCAATTATAAAATTTTATCATAACAACGGAATATATCCCTTAGCGACGTACTTCACATAAATTCAGATGAAAAATCGAAATATATCTTAAATAATCCATTTCATGAAAAATATTCCAGACAAAACATGTATAAAATTATATTTTCTACAATATCTACAAGAGCAAATGTTTAAATAAATTAAATCCTAAGGGAGACATTTGGTAAAACTGAAAAACGACGTGTAAACCTCCACTTCAGGTTGACTAGTTTCAGTCGAAACCTTTTTAGGACTTGAGTTACTAATTAAAATCTCAGATATGAATTCTTGTACTGATCTGATTATTAGTTTTTGTGGTAGACCTTCCACAAAATTGCTATCACACACACACACATACACCCAATAAAATAGTGAAAATGTACTCAAGGGGCCCTCAAAACGTGTATTCCTGTTGTATTATCGAATTTGATTTTTTCACGAACACAACATTTTCTCCTGTACTACGCATGGAGAGAGTAATAAATACGATATTTTTATTGGCTCTAAACGACAGAAATTAACGGTTCATTGTAGTAAATATATGCTAATCAAGACGGCAAATGTAGCAGGAAATTTACTGAAATGGTTTAGGTCTTTGTTATAGAATGTGAAAATGCAGTAGGGTCTAACAATACTAATTGGCATGTATGAATTCATTTCTAAAGAGTGTATTGCCTTTTAAAATAAACAAATAAATGCAGATAATCCGAACAAACGTCTCTTGCAAGTTAATAACTGCCTTCGAACAAAATATGCTTGAACTTAAAAGTATCAGTGCGCATAAACAAGACTGTTAGCATCCTCCGAAATATTTTTTCAAACACAAATGTTGGAAAGGTCTTTCAAAAATATGCGAAAACTCGCGCCAAGTAAACTCATGTACACCAGGTCTGATATATCTCAGAGTAGAGTGCGACATTGCAAATTTAAAATATGTGACGTTGCTTATTTCACTGATCGGGAAGATAACCTCTCAATAGTGAAACAACATTTATGTAATGAAAAAATCAACCTTCAAATGTTGTATATGGAGTGCATAAATTTTTAAAAAATACATGAATCAAAACATCCTGTGGTTTTAATTTTCAGACAGAAAGGAGGAAAGCCACTTACGTATTGTTTATGAAAGAAATAATTATGTATTTTTCTTTTATTGCATCAGATTTTTAATAGCCATCTCGCCATAAAAACAATTTCCTCATAGCGCTGTGTGTAATAGCATTGTTCGGAGGAATTCGCTGCGAGTTCTGTTCCTTGTTACGAAGGAAGCAGGAAACGACTGAAAATGTTGCGGTTAATGGTGCATTCAGCGATGAAAAATTCAAAGGAGCAAAGATTAATGTAAATGAGGGAGCATACATTGCGGAGGTCACCGCGACAAGCTCATGGAAATGTCCATCGACAGTGAAATGCTCTTTATTCTTTACCGGAGTCAATTTCCATAAGGTTAGCGTTTGCTATTAAAGGATAAAATTACTCTCGTGTGGGTTTAACTACAGATAGGTCTCTATTCAGACATGAGCAGTTGTATTGAGCTTCATCTCGTTGTAGATATGGAAAGATATTAGAATCATTACCAATAATGCAGATGAAATGGAAATTACCGTTTTAAAATGATTATTAAATAAATTTCATGTGTAGTGTCAAGCTAATAATTTTTATTACAAGTATCCAGAAGTAACATAGCGTGAATGAACAGAGTTCCTAGTGCTATACAAAACAAACATTTTAACTTACACGATAAATAATTAATATTATGTTAGGCATTTATAGGAAATTACAGATAAGCGATTTAAAATTTTTCCTTTACTAAATATTAACTATACATAATAAAATTGCAACATTATGGATCAACTACGCATGCCATCGGCAAATCGTTACAACTAAACAATTGAAAAATTATTTTAATCATCGAAATATATATTACACTTCAGTGGAGATAACTGTTGGCTATACTCATAATCATAAAATTTACTTTTGAAAACTATTGGATTTGCAGCTTTAAGAGTAGATTTTTCCAAATTGATGAATATTCACACCTGGATGATGAGAACCGAATCACCAAGATTGATGAGTGGCGGGGGTTGTCCATCGTCGGTTGAACTCGCGCTAACTTCCTTTTGTGCTAATTCGGTTGTCGTCCCTGTATGCATCTCCAGCATCACCATCCTTTCTGTTTTCTGAATGACGCGTAATGCATTTTGATGAACGCCGCATTAGTCGAGTAAATAATTTAGGAGACAATTGAGCGAATTCGCGTCGTTTTTCCTGAATTCCGACAATTACGATGCATGATTAGCGATTGTCGCAGCAGAAAATCTTGTAATGTCTATCAAATTTGACCACCAATTTTATTTGATAAATCCCTCCTGCGAATGTTACTAAACTTTTAAAATATTGGCGTTGGAATCAGGACCGGTTTGTAGTCCCGGCAGTTCTGGAATTTCTCCGTTTTCGTCATTTCACCTAATATTTCAATAGTTACAAATTCATTGGTTGCAGTACTCTTTCGTAGAAGAAAATAAAATTCTCTTGTGATTTCGATTTTAAAGTGTTCATGCAACTATCGCATTTCCCCCTGTCTCAAAATTACGTTAATTAAATCACGAAGACTAGAACATTTTTTTCTAATTATGAAGAGTAGAGATAAGCAATTTGTGTTTTCTTCGCATGCCAACTCATTTTATTTCTTTAATCATAACGCTTCGCTATATATTTTTTTCAAAATCTGCTAATGCGGAATTGCCGCTGTTAGGTGGTTGCTTTTTAGTGCGCGAAATGTGCCCCTGGGTTTCCAAATCTTTCCATTGCCATCAGTGCTATATAGTTCATCAAATGATTTACAACCTCGGGGCGAACTAGATAATTACTTTTTAAAGTGGTTTTATGAGTGCTAATTAAACCTACTATTGATTTTAATCTAGCAAAACGAACAAGCGCAATTTAATCAAACAAAGTACGTCAGTTCGCGGTTAAAGAAAATAGAGAAACACGTACTACTGCTATCCTCTCCCTGCATCCTCCTACGAAATAAGAATGTTCGTATCGATTCAACCCACAGCACAACACGCCTCTCACACAATCGGTTTGCGAATGTTATGCGCAATAATCACTCCCACGCCTCCCGACCCCCTTCCACAGGTAAATGGTGCGTCTAGAATGAAATAGATTCCGTGAGCGCAAATGTTATCCCACGGCAAAACGGCCGCAAAAAACCATTAACTGGCCGAAATTACTTCCGAAAATGGAATAAAACATACGGAAATTTCGGGTAGACGGTGTGCACTTGTCACATGGATTATGTGTGTTCGTGCGTCCGTTTAATGAAAGTTGGAACTCGGCGCAAATTGGTGTTTCGCATTCGGGGAAAAGTACCGTGACGGACAGATATGCGCATACGTGCAGGGTACTCGTTATTACTTTCTCCATACGTAGTATAGGGAGTGTATTGTGATCACGAAAAACATCGACTTCGAGATTTCAACGGAAATACACGTTTTGAGGTCCCTAGAACACGTTTAGACTATTTTCGGAATGATGTCTGTGTGTGGATGGATGGATAGATGGATGGATGTATGTATGTGATTGTGTACGCTCTAACTCAAAAAGTACTTGTCATATTAATACCAAATTTCATATATTACACTTTAGCATGAGCATAAAGAACTGATTAGTTTTTGTACGATACCGGTTAACCGAAAGTCGAGGTTTATTCGAAACCCGATTCTGTTTTTGCGAAATTTCTTCGTTAAAACATCATTATTTTATATACAAATCTATACAAACGTTATAGAGAATGTAATTTCCTACAACTTTTATTTGAAACATTTTTCCATAGCAGTTATTGTTTAGGAATTATTTATAAACTAGTGTAATGCCCTTTGAAATATCAACGGAAGAATTATAGATAGATTGATTTTTAATATTTGCATTTAAAGTAATTATTAGCACACTTTTACATATGAAATATTTCGTCATATATTACATTTCAAGTGAATATTCTGTTGTCGTTTAGTAAATGCCTTTAGTTTTTATTTTCGGCTATAAAATTCTGTTCTTCTTCTCCCACCTTGTTCTCGTCAATGCCGCATATAAATGTCGGTGTGCAAAGAACAGGAAATAATTATATGTATATGGGTGATTCTACGGAAATGGGACAGAATGATATATGAATTTGGTCAAAGCAAAAAAAGTAACTGTGTTGGTTGATTCTTTGTTATTCGATTCTGGATATCAATAGAAACATTCTACCAAAAAGACCAGGCAAACTTTTGCTTTTTAAAGAATTTAATGGATAAAAATGAAAAAGATGAGTCAGGTGAATGACTGCACTGCAGGTTAATGAACAGATGAATGAATTCTTTACAGTTGAAAGACAAAATTGAAATGACAAGGGCAGAAAACAATAAATCTTGATAAATGTATTTATTTTAATCAAAAATATTAATCAACAAACTTAAAATTAAATCTAAATCACAGCCAATTCTTTTGGCGCATAGCTCAAAAACTAAATTAAAATTGTTTATTCTCCCTGTAATTATTACAAACCTCAAAATTACCCTGTAATTTTACTTTCTTTTTCATAAACATCAACGGGTTTATTAAATTTATAATAAATTCGACCACCTTTCACGAGTAGCTTTGGATTGGGAAACTTTTTAAATATTTTATCACAACTCACATAAGATACGTCTGTTTCGTCTACTCTAAACAAGGTACCATCATCTTTACAAAGTTTACAAAACATTACTTTAACTTCGTTGTCTTCTTCGTCAATATTGTCTTCACAAACGCCAACATAACGATAATCGCATTTTTTTCCTTCAAATTTGATAAGCACGTAATCACCTTTTTTAATTTTTTCTTGGTCAGCAACTCCTTCATGACTGGGCCCTGGAGTATCAAAATCAGTATCTGAAAAGTCATAAACTTCAGTGGCCTTTAGTCTGATTACTGCATGGAATAGTACCTATTTTAAAATGCTCGCACTGTTGACTGCAAAAACAACTTAACGTTTTCATTCGAATAAAATTATCTAGTTTAGAACCTGTAACTTGGTGAACGTTTATGGTACCTACGAATGGAATAATCTCCTTTTCAGTAATCATGAGCTGTACATACTCTATGTCTTCATCTAATACCACTTCAATTATCACGCCATTTAAATTGGATCTTAATGTGTTAGCAAGTGATGATAGATCCGGAACGTCTTTGCCTTCAGCCACCAGCCTATCGGCTCCGTCTGGTGCGCCCTTTCCGTGGCCTGCTTCATGGTAATTCCATGTAAAATTGATGGCTTTCGGATAAAATTCTTGCAGCTTGTTACCTAGGCTGTAAAACATTGTTTTATTCCGATATTGGGTAACAGGCCCATCACTCAGAAAATGTAGGTTGGTAATATTTTCATATGATGATAACCATTTGAAAACAGGCTTTAAGTGTGCCCAGATAGCTGGTGGACTGTGGCACAAGTTTTCTGACAAAGTACAGAAACACTGAGTGTGCAGAGATTTTTCATCTTCATCACTTGTAACATCTCTTACATAGACCACGACAGTGTGGAGGCTGATTTGTCTACGAGATCCTCCGAAATGGTATTATTGGATTTCCTCTCCATACTTGGTGGCGTAGTTCTCACTAAAATCGAGATGAATCAACGCATCGCGCTCTGTTAAATAACTTTTCTTGAAATTACTTATTTCAGCATATTGGTGAACAATATTATATTGATGTTTTAAGATACGAGAAATATTTTTCTCAAATTTCTTTACTATCTCGTACGGATGAGCTGTTAGAGTAGTCTTCTTTATCTTTTTTATGGTACGCATTTTTCCTGTTTTTGAATCAAGGATGTCTTCAGAAATATTTATCCATTCTTGATAAGAGACGAGAATAGAATGATCCAATTCGTTATAAGTTACAATAGAATTAAAACATTTTGAACATTGTCTTGATAAGCAATCTTCGTCATAACTGTAACAACAAAGTTCATCTAAAACACTTCTGTAATTTGTACTGTTTATTATGTTAACCTTATTCAAGGCTTTAATGAGTAGATCCATATTACAGTGAATCTTACACATACATGTGTCCCATTCATTGATTTTAGGCGGCTTAATCCAAAAAGGACGACACTTACAAAAGAGCGAATATGACAAAGGGAAATGCTCTTCTGTAAACTTTTTATGCAAGTTCTTAAGTGAGTCTGTCAAAATTCTCTTTTGTTTTACTTCTTTTCCCTTTTATTTTGAAACAGTCTTTTTTCCAGGACAAACCCTATTGTTTACATCTTCCTCAAGAAACTGGACAACTTGTGATTTTATTACTTTGTCACTTCTTGGAGAACGATTTACATCCAAAAGTTTCTCTGGCTGAGACTCTGAAGAACGAGCACGTTTATAGGTCACAAATTTGTTACATTCATTTAGTAAACGGTATTTTTTCACAACATTTCCCGTGACAACTTTGGTAAATATTTGTTTCTCCTTTTGCGAAGACAGTTTATTAAAATTATCTTGCAACTGATCTTCAATTACTTCCGCAAATAAAAGTCGCTTTCTGATAACATCATTTTGTGTTTCCGAAATTTTGAGTAAGTTATTTACTTTTGAATTTGGTGTTGCAGCCTGGTGGTCGCGTTTATTCGCTTGACGCATAAGCAACCTCTGAAAATTGCGTAATTTTTGCTTGAGATGTGCGATTTCTTGGTCTTTTTTCATAATAAGTTTGTTTCTAGCCTTCCGAATCTGCACAGATTTCGCTCTAGCTACAATCACTCTTCTATCTTGATTGTGAATTGGCGGCTGAACCGGTACTGGAGCTGGTGATCCTTGACGACATTCAGGAAGTGTCGTTTCTTTTATGAATTGAGAGGCTGCCCTCATTGCAGCTTGTTTTTCTCTGTATTTTACCGCACTTTGCCGCCATTTTTTTCTTTTGTGCTGTTTTTCTCTTTCTGTTAGCTCGTTGATTGGCTTGATCGCCCCTTCTGCCTTTCGCTTCTCATATTTTCGTCTGTTTGCTTCTTTATACTTTTCGTATAACTCGGGGTTTTCCTTAATTCTCTTATATCGTTTCTTTTCCAATTCTCTCTTCCGTTTCAATAATTCTTCATGAGTCTTATTATTCTTCCTCCGTGACATTTTAAATACCTGTAACAAGAGTAACACAATATTGTTTCTAAAAATTAACAACCTTAAATTCCCATCCCATTCCTAAATCTTTGAAAATTTTAATAAAAAACCTTATTTCATCACAAGAACGTCGTTAACTTGATTCTGATCAATCACCTGTTAGGATGGAAACAGGTTAATGACGGCGCAGGTTAATGATGGCAAAATGACATCTGCAACATTTTGAAAGAAACTAATTAAAATTGGCAATACAAATGTACACATTTTGATTGCATTCTATGACTACTACATGTGATAGGAAGACGGTAAAAAACAAATGCTTATTAAAACAATAAAATACTTACCAGGTTAATGATACTTTTACTGACACTGTCACAGAAGAATGCACTCATACTTGGTTTCTACTCAACTGTTTACATAACCTCAAAATGGCGCTGCATTGTAGTCTACAGAAACATGAAAGCTATTGGCTGTTACAGTGGCCAATGTGACCGTTGCTTAAAATGGCACAATATTTGAATTTATATTATTGTCAGGTGAATGATGCTTGCCAATGGTGACATCAAAATCAAGTTGTATAAAACTTGAAAAAATAAGAACTTAACGTTTTTATTTCTAGAAACGTAGTACTAGATATTCCAGTAATACAGTTTTATTACATCATTAGTTAAAAGAAGCTTTGAGAATTAAAAAACCTCACAAACATGGGCAGTTCTGGTGAGGTGACATGCCAGGTTATATGATTTTCTAACACTAAAATTATTTTTTAAAGTCAAAATACGTAGGTATCGGTTAATTGAGCACTGTACTAAGCAGAGAAACACTTTTCGACTCATCATACATATTAATTTTCCTTTTAGTGGTATTTGTATTAAAAAATAATCACCGACCATCGAATTGTCCCATTATCGTAGAATCACCCATATACGTATATAACGTAGGGAAAATAATTAAATTTCGTGCACTTAACATTATGATTGTTTTAAAATTGTACTCTGTACTTACGAAGAAAGAAAGCTTACTCGAATCCTCAATAATGTTCTCCGTCGTTATGTATTACATATTTAAAATAAAATTCTTTAAAATATTTAAATTAAAAACTAACTAATTAATCAATCAGCAGAATAATTTCTTTGAATACTATCTGAACAAAAACAAATCAATTTATTTCAACATCGTAAACTGTTCCCTTGACGATTGAATGGATTGTTGTATTGGAGTTCTATATTAACAAAAAAAGAAACTAATTGTTTATCGTAGAAACCGCTACAATAGTTTTAAATTGATTTTTGCTTTGAAATATACTTGAGTCAATTCAGTACAACTTCCACTACTGTAAACTCCGAAGTAACTCCTTTTATAATTGGCAATGCTAGCCTAAAATTAATTCATTCTGTAAAGTGAATAAATAAAGTTCTTTCTTTAAACTATAATAGTCACTGTTATTAGATGTAAATGGATTATAAGCCTTAGAATTTACTCTGTATTAAATAAGCACCAAAATTCATTTTATAAAAACAAATCAATTCATTAAAAGATCCACTGTTGTTTCTTCGAAAATTGCCTGTTAACAGTTTTAAATGTCATTTTAATTTTAATTGAATTTTAATTTATATTCGTTTCCAAACTTCGGCCATTGTTACGAAATTAATTCGAGGAATAACAATATAAATTAGTAAGCAGGTATGGTTTATAAATAATTTAATTTAAGAATGCTTTTTATTTCCAATTTTTCTAAAATGACACTGTTGATACTTAAAATTTTTTATATTTACGTTAATATACTTATTTTCCACAAAACACGCCAATCTCTCCCCTTCCTTCCTCTCTCTCTCTGTCTCGTATTCACTCGTATTGAAGCACTCAAGGCACGCTTATTCCCAGAAGGATGTATACAATAATAGTAATTTGAGGTGTAACAGTGATAATGGTCTACATAGCAACATCAGGTTTAAATGGCGAGATTTCCACAAAATATGCACATTAAACGTTTAACATGGAATATTTCGAAATATGGGCGAAAAAAGACGAACGGAATAAGAAACTTTATAAATTTTTCTTCAGAATGGTTCAAATCCGAAGGTCGTCTGTTAATTTCTTCTAATTTTAATTTCCAAATGAATAAAAGCCTGCACGTCGAAAAATCGCGTTTTACATGTTAAGTAACGGGAAATGGAAATTCCTCTCTTGGAGACGAACCAAGGAATTTTTTCGCGATTTAAAATTGTCATTCTTTGAATAAGTGTTAATCAAGCATCCCTACCAAATTTCGAGTTTTTATGATTATTATTTCTCGAGTTATTAATGTTTGCATAGCGTGACCAACCAACCAACAGACGACGGCTATTATTATATTAAATAATTGGTTTTTTCGGTTTCCGTCAAATATCTCCTTAAAAATGTCTTTATTGGTAATCTTCGGAAGGACCAATGTTGTAGAGAATAATATTTCTTCCAAGTTTTGTTTGAAACAAATTTTCGTAGAACCATCCATTTCGGAGATATTTTACTTTTTCTTAATTTCCAGTATACAGCGCCACCACCATGTAGCGGTAAATTCTGTAAACATTCAAAATTTAATATACGGCAATAAGGACGACTATATTCTTTTACGATAGGAAATAATAATTTTGCCTTATAATTCTATTCATAATAATTTAAATATCTATACCCCAAATATGGAGAAAGTCGTGTGTTGGCCACATCAGATTTTTTAGTTTCGCGCTTAACTATTGCGCTTCGCGCGGCGCTGTAATGGAGTGGTTGCATGATTTTTTTTATTGCTTAAAATAAAAGTATGCCTTGATTGCTGAAGAAGCGTTTCCGTTTCTATTTTTTGTGACTTGTAATAAACGAGAAATCGAAGATTGAATTCTGTTTTTTTCAAGCCACTTTCAAACGGTGAAAATCGCGCGCCATTTTCGTGTGACGTCACAACCCAGGTAAGTTGACCCATTTCATCCTGTTTGCATTGTGCCGTTTGCGAGATATATCAGAGCGAAGTTTTGTGCCTTTTCTTCCTGTTGTGGACTTCGGTGAAATATGTCGGAGACGAAGAAAATGAATTATAAGTATTGCTTCGTGCCTCACTGCCGAAGTACTTCAGTAAAAAATCGGTACATACATTGCACAAACTTTCTCATATACTAATGCGTCGTTTAGTTTTCTTTAGAAAATGAAAATCGTATGAGCCTGTTTTTTGAAAATCCAATTTTTGTTAAAGTTGCCCAGGAATAAACTAGCCTTATATTCATTCATTGAGAAAAATGAAATACGTAGTATTATTGTAGATGTATACTCAAGTAACTGTACGAAATTTGATCAAAATCGTTATAGGCGTTTTTGAGGAAATCAAATTATTGTTAAAGTTCTCTTGAATAAACTAGCCTTATATTCATTTTTTTGATAAATATGAACTATTTGGCATTGTAGAAGACATAAACTCAAGTAACTGTACGAAATTTGATCAAAATCGTTAAAGCCGTTTTTGAGAAAATAGAATTAATGTTAAAGTTACCTAGAATAAACTAGCCCTTATTTTTTGAGAAATATGAACTATACAGTATTATTGAAGACGTAAACTCAAGGAACTGTACGAAATTTGATCAAAATCGTTAGAGTCGTTTTTGAGAAAATCAGATTGTTGTCAAAAATGCGTAGAATAAACTACTCTTAATTATCGAACAATGTCAACCATTTCTATGTATAGTCTGCTCAGTATGATGAAATGCCTAAGTAGGAGATTTCACTTATTTTCGCTCTACCGTCTAGGCTCCAGAGCCAGTAACAGAAAGACAGACGGCATTTCGAAAACCACTTTTTTCGGATTCAGCGATATCTAAAACGTATATTTCCGTAAAACTCTCGAGGTCGAATTATTTAGCGATAACAATACTTTCTCGATACTTCGTATGAGAAAGTAAAAATCGGTACAACATAAATTTTACAAACTTTCTCATATATTAATGCGTCGTTTAGTTATCTTTAGGAAATGAAAATCATATTAGCCTGTTTTTAGAAAATCCTATTTTTGTTAAAGTTGCCCAGGAATAAACTAGCCTTATATTCATTCATTGAGAAAAATGAAATACGTAATATTATTGTAGATGTATACTGAAGTAACTGTACGAAATTTTACGCCTTCAATAATACTCTATAGTTCATATTTCTCAAAAAATGAATGTAAGGCTAGTTTATTCTAGGCAACTTTAACAACAATTCGATTTTCTCAAAAACGGCTCAAACGTTTTTGATCAAATTTCGCATTTACTTCAGCATACATCTACAATAATACTACGTATTTCATTTTTCTCAATGAATGAATATAAGGCTAGTTTATCCTCGGGCTACTTTAACAAAAATTGGATTTTCTAAAAACGGGCTCATACGATTTTCATTTTCTAAAGATAACTAAACGACGCATTAGTATGAGAAAGTTTTACAATGTATGTTGTACCGATTTTTTCACAATATCTTCGTTTTTCCTCAAACCAATTTCAGTCCCCTCTAGAGGGAGTAAAAAAAATCGTTTAATGAAAAAAATGAATGAAATCGGTCGCTTAGTTTAGAGAAATACCTGCTGGTATTTCGGTAAACAATTATCATCCATTTGCTATTATTTCGAAAAAATAATATAGAATACAATCTTTTAAACCTATTTGTACTTACTTGGCTATTTTGATTCCTCGAATTTCAGCACTGACAAAATCGGAATTTCTTTTTAGAAAATCAGTCACCATCGACAGCTGGAAGATTATCCTACTCTCCCTTAGAGTATCCTTCGATCATTTTTTTCTCACGGTATTAGGCAATTTAAAAGACAAACAATAGTTAAAAGTTGTCTTCAAAAGTTAATGGTGTACACCACGCACGATACCGCCCTCTTCGTTTCCTGGGTTGTGACGTCACGCGCTCTCAGCCAATCAAAAACATTTCTCCCGAATTCATTTTTCAATTACAAAATAATAATATATAGAGTCATTTTTTAGCACTTAAACCTTAATTTTTGAATTCTACTATTAAAAATACATAAACGTGCATAGATTTCTGAGATATTTAAAATTTATGCAACCACCCCATTGCGCGGGTACTCGAAACAACATTGTTTCTTTAAATTAAAAATAGTACAAAATTTTAGAACGATAGAGACAGAGAAAAATGTTCTTTTAGAAAAAAATATCGGTCGAAACTAAAGTTTTGGATGGATGAACGGAATCGCAATAACGTTTTCATTTCTTTCGAGTTCAAATTCTGAAAAATATCAATGTTCGTAGATTTTGCGTCGTTCTGCAACTCGGGTATGACGGTATAGGTGTAGGACGAAAAAATTCTATTTATATTGCTAAAAAAGTGAATATTGCTCTGGCGAACGTTTGATTTTACTTTTTTTTATTTGTATTGTGTTATTCTTTATTTGTTTAGTTTCCTTCCATGCGTAGGAAACTGGGATAAAAGGGTAATTATTATCGTAGGTATTTTACACCATAAAGATGCAGCTCGTTATGCAATTGTAAGAAAATACGACCGAAACTCCAATTTTCCATGAATCGGATTATTTTTTGCGTTCGTGTTCATATACTACGTTTAAATGAAGTTCTAGACATATATCGAAGTTTCTGTACATCTAACTTTTTAGTCTTTCCTAAAGTTTCGAGTTATTAAGTTCCAAACAAACATTATAAACTCATGCTGTTTCCTGTTCCTCTCCAATAAATTTACAGAGTGATATCAAATGAACGTTTCGTCAAAATCTGGATGTTATTCACGCAGAAATTACTGATATGGGCTGAATGGTTGAATGACTATTTGATGTTTTCGATATTGGCTTAATAACAGGAATTTGATCTGTGTTTTTGAATAAAAAATAGAAGAATTGGCGTTTTTTGATGGCAAGAAAAGAGATTTAAAAGTATTTTTTCGCGCAACACGCTTTCAGATGGTTTTGTGAACGGAAAATTTTAACTCGCTTTTCCTCCATGTTCAAAAAATCTTCCAGCGGAAAACACACTACCATTGCCAGTTACGACGAAGTTTCCAGTATCGTGCCCAAGGATAAAAAAGTTTAATTTTTTTGGTGATGAACCTGTTATATATTTAGACAAATATTATTCTTTCATTTTATTCTACTACTCAAGACTTCTGAGAAATTCGTTCCCTCTTAATCGATGCGTGCGATCCTTTAAAAATCGCAGTTAAAATAACTTCAGAAATTTCAAAGGTAAAAAATATTAAAGCTGGTATTATCCTAATAAAGGGTGGGTTGGAGACTACGGCGTATTAGTTATTTCAAAAAAACAAGAAACTCCTTAACCGTAACAAGGTAAATATCTAGAGCCACAAGCAACCAAAATATATATCTAACCAAAAGTCATATATATATTTTTTTATTAGTTTGGTTGCTTGTGGCTCTAGATATTTACCTTGTTACGGTTAAGGAGTTTCTTGTTTTTCTGGTGTTATCCCGCGAATCCTCTTGTAATATGGATATTTTGTTTTTATTTTCATCATTGGTTAAACTGTTTTTTTGGACCTTCGTGCCATGATGTCTCTTTTCGACAATCGAGTTTTAACCTTTAATTGCTGAGGAGTCAAATTACTTCTCTACTTTACTTTCCAATATTTTACATTTTATTATGGAATAAAATGAGTATTGTTTTTTTTCTCATCCCTCGTGACCACACAGTTACAATGTGATCATAATTTCACCTCATTAGTTAAAGGTTAACCATCTTAGCTCATTCACCTTCATCACGTTTTTAAGCATGTATAAATTATAATTGCGACTTATTCTGATTCATGTCCACTGAGCCACAACAAAAAATTCACGCAATTTTGAACGGCGAATGGGACATACGAGGTTCCCGGTAGGTCATCCATCCCCCCAACACAACCACCTCATCAACCATATCCCTCTTCTTAATCACCCAACCGATTGCGTGTTAACTAAACTTCGATCCCTCGTCCAATGCGACCGACCACCTCTATTCGCCCTTGACTTATGAACGTGAGAGGATGTCAGATGCGGAGGACTGATTTATCGACTGGTATCAAAGTACTAATATGCCGAGCGTTCGGAAGTTTGATGCTTTGAGGGCGAAGGTGAGGCGAAGGGGCATATGGGGATAAGTGAGGGAGATAGATAGAGAGAGAGGTATGATGTGCGCAGTGCGGACAAGGCCCCTGAGGAGGAGATTTGTGCAAGTCCGATAATGGGCTACAACGAGGACGTTGACCGTTACCCAGAAGGAACGGGAAGGAAGGAAGGGAGGGGGCGTGGGAGAGGATTTTGAACTGGATGAGGTCGTGTGTTTGTGGGTGGGTGGGTGGGTGGAGGGTCGAAGAGGGCTGCTCCCTGGGAAAATATGCGAGCGGGTCGAATCGGGGTCACGGGACTGCATTGGCGATACGCGGATTACACTCTCTTTTTCTCAGGAAGCGTCCCATTCAGCGGGCTGTAGGTTTGGCGACGCGTGTAAAATCGCCGACAAAAGAGAATCGGATCGCGAAACGAGATCGTTCGCCGTTCGGAGGGGAAATTCGTTCGTTATCTGCTTTGTTTCCGTCGTTTGGCGAATCCGCATGTGTTGCAATCGGCGTGGAGTTTAGAGTTTTTTAAAAATATATTTACGGTTGTTTCGAGAGTGTCGACCTGTGCTTTTTAGGCGCGCCGAAAAATGTCCGATCGCTTCTGAACCCTGGGAGGTTCTTTTAAGGGATATTGCACTCTAAAGAGGGATGTTATTGTTTACTTCCTTTGTATTTTCAGGCGGTTGGAAGACCTCGCGTGAAGAATCAGGGAAACTGTACTCGGTTGGTTGCGTAAATTTTGGAAGCGTTGGACCACGCGGAGAGAGAGAGGGTAAAAAAATCTCATCGGTTACACTGTTATCCTTGTTTTGTTAGCGACTGTCGCGTCGTTTCGGAGCGAAAATTGACCTTTGATAATTGCTAGGAAAACACGTTCAAATTTATTCGCCCTTACGAAAAGCCATTATGGATAAAAATCAAAAATGTTCTTTTCTTCCTTTACATTTTTTCACATATTTGCATATGAGAGGATTTCATGCGGGTGCAGTTTTTTGCATCGCGAAAATGTTAATTATATGTTAATGAAGAAATATTTTTTAATTAATCGGGAATATTTGGTGGGTTCTCTCAGGTTTGCCCGGAAAATTGCTTTCTGTATAGATGCATTTATAGTTTTTAAAGGCTAATTATTAGATTTTATTTTCCGTAAAATTTTTAACTTAAATAATTGAAATTATAAATGCATTTTTAAGAGTAATTTTCATTATCATTCGGTCGAAAAATGGTTTGCGGTGTTATAAAATTGAATAAAAATAGGCAAAATTTTAATTAAAGCAACTTTTCATTCCAAATAATAACCAAGAAAATTTAAATTATAGACAAATCGGTATTTTAGAAATTTAAATATATTTATTTATTTGGACGTTAAAAATTCATAAAGTTAAACAAATAGACCAATGTTTATGTACCTTTCGGTAAAGCTAGGGAGCTGAAATTTAATTAGAAAGTTAGAGATTGGTGTTCCAGAGGCAATTAACATTGAAAATTACAGTGAAGTTTATTATTGTGGTCCTTAAAAATTCATAAAGTTTAAACAATTAAATCAATATAAATGCATTTATAGAGGTGCTATATCATTAAAAGTTAGCAGAAATATGTTGCATTTGTAACAAACATGGGGAAAATATAAAATTCTTAAAATTGCAATTTTTAGTGGCTGCTTCTCCCCATTGTTGCCCCATACAAAGGCAGCAATTATGACGCACATCCAGATGACATAGAGACTTCAAATTTGGCAAAATTTTAAATTTTCAGTCATAACCAATATAAAAAATCCGACATCGTTAAAATTCTAATCTTAATGGGTTCTTTTTATCCCATTATAGAAAGAAGACTGAAATGCTTGCAGAACTCAAGTACCGTCTACTTGTCTTTTATATTATAAAGGAATAAACACCGATATATATATATATATATATATTTACACACACACACACACACACACACACTAGTTAATGTGTGCTTGCATTCTGCAAGCATTTTCTCTCACCTTAATATAAAGAGTAAATGCAGATAAATAATTTTTAAACGCTACAGTTTGCACCTTCTCGCCGATTTACGTGTTTTTCTTTATGAACAATATTGGAATAAAAACAACCCCTAAAATTTATAATTGTAAAAATTTTATGTTTCCATCATTTGTTGCAAATACCTCACATTTATGCAAATTTTCATTTATGTAGCACCTCTAGAATTGCATTTATATAAATTTCATTGTTTAAAATTTATGAATTTTCAACAGCCACAATAATATACTTTTCTGAAATTTTCAAATCTAATTGTAACTGAAACACAATTCCTTAATTTTCAGCTTTCTAGCTCGACCGAAGGTATATAAAGATTAGTCAATTTTTTAAAAATTTATGAATTTTTAACCGTCGAATAAATAAACATTTTCAAATTTCTATAATTCCGATATCGTTATTTGGTAAAATCTACTTTCAGAAAAAATTTCAGCATTGTAGAAAATTTAGAAGAACTTTAATCATGAAGTGTTTATTTAAAAGTTTATAATTTTTAACGACCAATAAAATAAAAATTATCGTAAATTTCCATTTTTCCTGTCTTTTATATTATAAAGGAATAAACACCGATATATATATATATGTGTGTGTGTGTGTGTGTGTGTGCGCGCGCGCGCGCAGGGCCGTACCCAGACATTTTGCCGCCTAATGAGAGATATAATATGGCGTCCCCTAAATTTTTTTACTAAGTAATTTTATTATATGTTAGTCGAAAACGATAGGAAATTATAAAAATCTATTTATTCAAATCCATAATCACTTATATTTATGAAAAATCTCAACTATACATAGTTTAATTTTCATAAAATTTGAGTCAGAATCTATTTAAAAATTTTCTTTGGGATCAATGAAAAAATTATTTTCTTCGTGATCTAATTGCTTATGCATATGCCGTACTCTTAGTCTTTCTTCTGTAACAAACACTGGATCAATTTCTAGTTCTTCCGCGATTTTTTCTGCTGCTACTATTATGTCGTTGAATCCTGTCGTGCGATAATCTTAAAAAAAAATCAATAGTTTGATCAATGGCTTTAATACATTCTGAAAGGTCAAGTTTAGGGCTTTTTAGTAATTTTGAGACAATGTTTGTTTTAAAAAGTGGCCTTTCTTTTGTGATATTCAACACCAGATAAATTCTTATGGCCAACCATCGTCCGCTTTAAAAACTGTAAAATAGTAAGGTATGACCTCTTAACTTTTTATAAGAGTAATATTGAAAATATACTAACACTAACAATTACTTATAGTATTAATTGATATTTGTACAACAAAATACATTTACTCCGTATTTTTGTGGACTGTCTTAATTAAAAATATTAGGTATTCTCCGTGATCGTGTTGATTTTGCACAGAGATATCGCTTTTACGAGTATTAGGCTTTCTTCTAAAAAGCGGAAATCTTTGGTTAATATTGACATTGTTGACATTTTAGCTGGCAAAGAATTAAACCTCTAATGAGTGTTGACTGCAGCAAAGGGATGGGTCTACTTTCATCAAAGCGGCGAAAACCCCCGGCAGGGCTTCGCGTCCCTCCCTGTCTTATATTTCTGTTTCACTGTTTTTTCTTGGTATATTCAAAATGCTTAACCATTCTGGGGAATATCAATCTGCTATGAAGCGCGCCCTATGCTGCATTCTCACCACTCTCACTTAGTAATGCGAAAGAGCTAGGTGACACTCTGTTGGCCTGTGTCTTACAATTAAATTAGTTCGATATAAATATTTTGTGCGATTCCAAGAAGGAAGGAAAGTGATACGTTCCACGTTTTCTACTAGCAGATCAACGAATTATCTTTTACTGAAAGGAACAGGGTTTATAAAGGTGTCAGTATTTCATATTATATTAAACATTTATTGAGAGACGTAGGAAAACCATTTTCATTTATTTTTGCAGTAAAATCATGTATACTTTAAATCCATATTTATTAATTTTATTTTCGGTAAAATCACGACAAAAACTGAAAAATAAAACAATTTTGCTTGATAGGTGGTGGTGCATAGAGTAATTTTTAATGCGCGACTGACTAACATCATGTTTTTTTATGTTTATAAATCGAACAGAAGATTTGAGTCCTGTCAACTTGCGTTATTTTATGAGCTAAATTGCATTTCAATTAAATAGATTTATTCTTTTCGAGTTTCGGGTTTCTTGCTTATGGGCTAATTGGAAACCTTTGCGTGTTAATATTTTATGTTATTTTATTGTTGAAAATAGTAGATTGAAAGATATATTAGTTGTATAACTTCAAAATTATCGCTTCCCTTTTTAATTAAGACAGTCCACAAAAATACGGAGTAAATGTATTTTGTTGTACAAATATCAATTAATACTATAAGTAATTGTTAGTGTTAGTATATTTTCAATATTACTCTTATAAAAAGTTAAGAGGTCATACCTTACTATTTTACAGTATTTAAAGCGGACGATGGTTGGCCATAAGAATTTATCTGGTGTTGAATATCACAAAAGAAAGGCCACTTTTTAAAACAAACATTGTCTCAAAATTACTAAAAAGCCCTAAACTTGACCTTTCAGAATGTATTAAAGCCATTGATCAAACTATTGATTTTTTTTAAGATTATCGCACGGCAGAATTGAACGACATAATAGTACAGTTACTTGAGCTTACGTCTTCAATAATACTACATAGTTCATATTTCTCAAAAAATGAATATGAGACTAGTTTATTCTAGGCAACTTTAACAATAATTTGATTTTCTCAAAATCGGCTCTAACGATTTTGATCAAATTTCGTAACCTTACTTGAGTATAGGTCTGCAATAATATTACATATTTCATTTTTCTCAATGAATGTATATAAGGATAGTTTATTCTTGGGCAACTTTAACAAAAATTGGATTTTCTAAAAACCGGCTCATACGACGCATTATTATATGAGAAAATTTGTACAATGTATGTTGTACCGATTTTTTTACTCTTCGTAGGAAGGTTGCCAGAATTTATTTCATAAGAGCCGAGATTTATTGCGCCTTTATTTTTGTAACAAAGTCGTTCACTCAACCATGCATGGTTAGGCTGAGGGTTTCTTCTACGAATACGCTATTGTCCAACTTATGGTCAACTCAATATAAAAACGAGTTTTTGCAGCATTGTTTAAAAAGGAATAAACGATATCGAAAGTATCATTAATATACATTGTCAGCTCGAGATATCATATTTTGATGCCCGGCCAATCAACAAACAGCGCCCCCTCTTGCATATAAAAATTTCACAAACATACCGTTAATTTCTGTGTTCAACTATACGCTTTGTTGTAACAAATACGAAGTTGCCGCTTCGTTAATATGTCATTCACTTTGGAATACAAAAGAGAAATTTGCAATAATGGATAGATATATAAAAGTCGTTTAAACTCTCTGACTATATTGACGCCTCATTTTTGTCAAATTTTGGGGCCCCCCTTCGAGAGACGCCCGAGGCAGTTGACTCGCCGCCTCACCCACGGCCCTGTGTGTGTGTGTGTCACACAATACAATATATACCGTCCGTCCAACCCTGTATCTCAAAAGCCGTTCGTCGTAGAGATATGCGCTAAACTGTATTTTTTTCTACAAGCTAGGAAGGCCCCTAGATACTATTTTCATTTTAAAAAATCCCAGGTTCGAATCCAGGAGACAATTATATTTTCCCATACGTTTACACGGGATTTTCGATTTTTCAGAATGCAGGGTTTTTTTCCTTCATTCATTAAAACATGTAAATATGGACCGATTTTCTTCGTTTTTGCTTTATTCGACGGCTAAAACTCTATGCTATCTTATTCTTGCGATGTTTACTTGTTACACGATCAAATAATTCAGAAATACGCAATTGTTTTCGAAATTTTACGGATATTTCGTACTCTTTCCGGACGTTGTCAAGGCGACCGTCATTGTTGCCTCCGATTCAATTAATGCCAATTAAACCTTCAAATATGTTAAATTGATAGAAAGGACGATCCGAAGATCGTTATGCGACAGGCATAACCTAAGAAAATGTTCCCCTTCTGAAACAGGAAAATTAGTCTGCCGCGGTAGTTCAGTGGTAGAATATCCGCCCGGCAAGTGGAAGGCCCGGGTTCGACTCCTGGTCATGGCAGATTTTTTCATCTGTTTCCTCATTTCCCTTCAAATATGTGAAAGAATAGCGTTATTCGCTTCGCACTTTGTTGAAGCATCGAAATTGTTGCTGTGGCAATGTCAAAATTTATACATAGCAACAAATATTTACGGATAAATATTTAGTTAACTACGTATGGGAAGCGTTTCTAACGATTCAATCAAAGCAGTTGAATCTTCCTATCATCGTTTGAATGCAGGAATCTTATCTCTTTGTAAGTAGAACCATTATATTATACATCCATAACGTTTATTAACGCAAATAGGCTCAAGTATAAATTTTTAATTAAATGACAATAGGGACACACGTTATTATTTTAAACACGTGACACGGTTATTTTCTCTTCATTGATAATCTACATAAACGGTTGCATTGATTGTTATATAAAAAAGAAAGGACATATATTTGTATAAAAAAAAGAACATAAAATCCGCGATCAATTACTGTGTAATGAAATGCATTTTTAGAGTTAAATGTGAATTATTGAGATCAACTTATTTTACATACTTCATCATTTTTTTATAAATCAATTTAAAACTCACCGCGCAAAGATTGCGCGGGATCAGCTAGTCTATAATATACTGACGCTTCTGACATAGGATATAGGAGGAGGAAGAGAATGAGGGGTTCCATGTCGTTTCACCCAGAGCGATTCGCCCATGGGACGTTTCACCCAAAGACGTTTGACCCAAAGACGATTCACCCACGAGAGTTTTCACCCAGGTCTTTTCACCCATGGGTTTTTCGCCCACAATCCAGTTCATCCACATACTGTTTCACCCAATGATATTTCCCCCATAAGTTCTTTTAAAACATCTGACCTTTTCACCCTTTCTCCGTCTGTGTGTGATCAATAAATATCTAGGTAATTGTTTAAGCTACGGCCGCCATATTTTCAGGGTTGATTTAAGGGCTCGACGTACACATTCCCAATTATATTTTTAAATCTATATATAATTGAAAATGTTTTGATTTAAAAATGTAATAAATGCAGATACATTTATTTCTTTAAATCGCAATCATTACATTGGTTTTAACAATTTAGATGCGCTTATAAACAGTTAACTCTTTCTGATTCTAATCAGAGAAAGAATTAAAGTTATATGTCAAAAAGTCTATTTTTACATGTTATCTTATGTGAAAGGAGAGTGATTGCGGCAGTATTTCAAACACCTAATATGCAGTAGTTAATTTGAAATACCTAAAAAAGATATATAATTCAGGAGTTCATTATGTTGGAATATGAACATTTCTTTCGTTTTTCCTTTTCCAATTCATTTATAAATTAAATAAATGGGATAAAATTTAATAAGTATTATTTGAAAATTTTTCCCGGCTTCCACTGATTGAACAGTTTTGAAGATTACAATCTGATACAGAGGGAGGTCAGATGTTTTAAAATAACTTACGGGGGAAATATCATTGGGTGAAACAGTATGTGGGTGAACTGGATTGTGGGCGAAAAACTCTCGTGGGTGAATCGTCTTTGGGTCAAACGTCTTTGGGTGAAACGTCCCATGGGTGAATCGCCTTTGGGTGAAACGTCCCATGGGCGAATCGCTCTGGGTGAATCGTCCGGAGACGGAATGAGGACCCTATACAAGGATAACAAATATGAGGCACTTATATCTGAGCTAGACACTTGATATTTCGTACGATTATAGGGTTTCGGTCACAACCAATGGGAAAATCTGACATTGTTAAAATTGTATTATTTAGGGGATATTTTTTCCTTATAAATAAAAGTAAGCTAAAATGCTTGAAGAATGCAAGCGCTGTCTACTAGTATACATACATACATATATATATATATATAGACATCGGTAATCTTAGAAAAGAATTCTCAACGATTGGGGAATGGAGAAAGCGATTAGGAACCTAAACCTCCGATACGGTCTAACAATCTCCATGGAGAAATATTTCCTCGTATTGAAATGAATTATAGGGGGGTTACGTAATGACGCTACACGAGACACAATCACGTGACCTAGGACGGAGACGAACTGGCGATACTATTAACCACGCCAGCTCTCCGTCGATTACGAAAGGAAAACCCGTTTGGTAATCCAAAGTGCGCTGGGATATGGTAGCTTTAATGCAATTGAATGCACGCAATTCCAGAATCCCTTGGACTTTTATTTCCGGTTTTTTGTCGATGTTAGTAATGGCTTCTATGACATGCACGAACCTTGAAAAGTCACTTTCAATTTGATTTATGTGGCGTCGATATTTTCCGCTGACCCTTAGGTCGAACGCGAAGACGGCTCCTGTAGTCTTAAGGTGTCTTTTTTTGGACTTAATAAGCAACGTCATTATCATTTGGAGAAATGAAACACTGCTATGGTGATTTATTTTATTTTAATCATATTTATTTATGCAGAATCAATGATCAATAATTCATTGGGTTCGTACATTATTTTTTCACAGATCTCAGGGTACTTCATGAAAAAACACATCGTTTACTGGGTAATGGGAATATACGCTCAGAATCCGATATTTTAAAATGCTCGAAGAGATTATTGAAATAAGCTATTGAATAAACAGGTGGTTCGTTTTGTGTGTTATTGTTTTTTAAATGGGTAATTTTTTTCGAAATCATTACACAATGGTATTTTTCCATAGCGAGAACATATTTACCTGTGCGCAAAAACGCCCGAAAGAATTTTGTGAAGGTTTTGTATTTGGAATATGACAATTAGATTTTATTGGTTTCAACGAGAGAATGGGGCATAATAAAAATCCCTTAAAAATATATGTTGCTAGAATCATCGGAAATGGAACAAAAATTCGTTACTGATGTCAGTCCCACTGATTCAGATATTTGAAAAATGTTAATCCGGGACTTTTTAAAATTTTAATACACACATGCTTTCTTTTAACGGATAATTGAGGCAGTTAATTAGAGGGCCTTATTTTTTTGATTAGCAAAATCTCGTAAAAATTAATTTATCGAGATTAAATGTAACTTTTCATTCACAGAGAACAGACTCTCCAGAATGTTTCAGTATTTCAGCTCTTATAAAATTTTAAGTTCAAATTTTAAGCAAGAAATTCGCTATTTATAACCAGTGCTGTGAGTATTGTGACCAGTTTATTATAATTTTTTTTGCCAATTATACCAAATACTTTTATCACTACTTTTACGTTTAATGTCCTGTATTTTTATAAAATATTTTTTTTTGTTCCCTTAGATCTCTTGAACGAAAGATCAGATCGAAATGAATGTTGCATTGATTGAAAGGCTTGTAGATGATTCTTAGATCATAATCAATTGCGTATTTCATCTAGAAGTTAAACTGTGAAAGTGCAAATTTTCCAAAAATCTATTTGGTGTCGGTGGCTCTGCAGGTCGGTCTAGGGCAGTGTTTCCCAACTTATGGTCCTCGGACCATTTGTGGTCCGCGAAGGTTTTGTTGGTGGTCCGCGAAGGTTTCCGGAATGTAGTTTTTTTTAGACCGCACCTCATATTTAGTTGAATTTTTTTGGGAGAAGTTAATCAAGTTTTACACTATCACAGGTATTCAATACTTTATTAATGTCGTTAACTTAAAGATTTTCCCACTTTCATATTTCCCGATTCCACCTATCTGCCATCCATAACTTACAGAAGAGTTATTTGATTGCGTTTCATCTCACATATTAACCCTTCAAGAGAAATTTGAAAACTATATCCCTGACGAATCTGACCCTAGCAAAGGTTACTTATGGTTTTGGATCCATTTTCTGATCATGATGATAACCAGCTGCCATTTGAAGAGGAACAGTCACTAATTGATATAGCATCAAATGCCAATACAGAATTTAAAAAAATAACACTATACGACTTGAAATTTTTTGGATAAAGATTAGAAATGAATACCCTGTACCGAATGAGAAGGCCCTGAAGATTCTTCTTTCATTTAGCTGTACGTACCTATGTGAATCAGGATTTTCAGCTGTGGCCCTACAAAAACAAAGAAAAGAAATCGTTTATTACACCTGCAATCACCGTTAAGGTTTTCTCTGACTTCTTTAGCTCCAAATATTAATGAACTTATGCAGGATATTCAACACCAAGGTTCTCATTAATACATTCATTTTTGTTCTTATAAAAATAAATGGTTTTTTTTGTATTTTACAATTCTTCTGCATTAAGTACATAGTTTAGAAATAAAGGCATTTTGTAATATGTTTATTATGATGTGTAAAATTATTTTATATTTCACAAATTTCTCCTACAAACGTTGAAAATAATTCTTGGAATTAAACAAAAAAGTAATCAGGCAACCCTCAAACAGACAGAAACGTGTGTAATATATTTGAAAATATTCAAATAAACTATGTAACCAATTAACCCCTTTTCTTAAACGTAGATACATTAAGTACGTTAGTGTAGGGAATGAGATGGTCCGCGGGGCCTTGAGGGTTGCTGATGTGGTCCGCGGAGTTCAAAAGGTTGGGAAACACTGGTCTAGGTGCGTTTTGATTGGTTGTCCAGAATCGACTGCCCTGCCTTTAGTAGCAAGAATTTGAAGTATTTCATAGTCATAACATTGATGTTGTGCTCTGACATTAGAAACGATAGCGGGAAATACGTATTTCCACCTGAGTTGTCATTTTGACCACCAGATAGCGAGCGAAGTGATGACGATTAATAGTACGAAAATTTTTGCTTATTTCGCTTATATCATTTTATACCTCTGCAATGTTCACTGTTAGTTTAAAAAATTGAAATTTTCATAAAATCACTGATAACTCGTAACCAGTAGAAGATAGAACAATGGTTTCTTTGGAAACATATTTTCATTTCTCACGTTTGGGTAGATGGCTTTTGGGTAGAAAGGCATCTACGAAATTATAATTTAATATGAAAATTGTATTTACTGAGAGTATTTCTGACGACGAAGGACAACTTTGACATCACATATCTGGATCACTTTAAGACACCGATTAAGGTAAATTATTTACATTCTTATTCGTTTGATTATTTATATTGAATTACTAGAGTGTCTATATGTACCTATAAGGCATTTCTAATATTATTTTGTTGAACTCTGATATGATAAGGTTGCTTTGACGACAAAAAGGACATCTTCGTTCATCACGCAAGTCGGCTTCTTCGAGATCAATCTTAAGGTAATTTATTTATTTTCCTGTGATAATTTTCATTTGATTAAGAGTGATCCTTTTAAGAACGCCTATTTTTGTAAAACAAAAAGATTTTATTTTTGAATTCTTCAAAAATTCTTACTTGTCTTGTTTAAGAATGTTTTTTTTAAATATGCAGATGGTCAACAATTGCTAAAAATATTTTCTGGAAGGTTAATTCTAACTAAAACGACGCAATGACAAATATTACGCGACTGTACGTACATATCTGTGCATGTATAAACGTAATCATGATGAGTGTTACTCTAAATTTGCTTTATTATTCTATAATCTATTAATATTCAATCATACCAAATGTAATTAAAAGGGTATTTAAGTTAAAATAATCGCTTTAGTCTTGTATTGCTAATTCTGGTTCAGAGTAACATGTTTTCAGATACGCCATTGGGAGAGAAATATTTTGCGATCCTCCGTAATTAATAAATATGAAGAAATTTGAGGTAGTTCTATATTTAGGCTGTTGTGATATATTGCACGACAATATTTTGAAATTAAAATCATATTGGATACAGATCGAGAAAAAAACCACATAAATGAAAATCTAGATCATACACTGCATAGAAAATATAACCGCTTCTTGAAAGTAAATGGATCATTTTTTCTTTTCAAGTTACTGAGAGCAGAACTCTTTTGGCGTGTGCTTCGGGACGTCCTTCTGTTTTAATATTACATAATAGCGCGAAATTATTTTTCATAAAAACAGTTTTAATGGAAAGCTTTTTGTTATTATCTTTAGCTTGCCATAAACTTTTGAGATTTCCATTGTTAAACTCTACTAGCGGACTTGATAGAGAATTTTTCTAAAAAGTGGAATAGGGGCAGGTGATAGTGCAGAGAAAAATAAAGAAAATGTCACTTTCTTTGCCTTTAGTTGGTTCTCAATCACTATGTGCCTTGACGACCTTCGATTGCAGTCGGTAGCGTATCTTATACCCTTCTGGTATGTTTTGCTTTTCCAAAAAAATATTTTAACTTTTATGGCGACCTCAGAGCTCTGACATAGTCATAATACTCTGCGTAGCAGAAAATTGAAAAGGGAAAAGTGATGGTGATATGTTTCGATAAACATGGAATGTAATTCCTAATTATCGATGTAAACGCCATATCTCCTTCCCTGTTTAGTACTATCATAATCGTTGACTAAGTGCTTCAGTGTTCTCCGAATGTAGTAGGTGGCGTATCCGAAATATTCAATTAAAATAGACGAAGTTAAATTCTAGGTTTTAAAAATACATTAAATTTATTAAAATTTATTATGAAATATGTTTTTATTAACTTTACTTTTCTATATTTTGTTAACAGTGAATAATTTAGATATCAGCCTTTGATTTTATGCAAGTGCATTGTAAGCATAAATAAACGGTATTCTAAGTAGGGTATATGCTATCAGAAGTGGAAGTCAATGATGAAGAACCGACTTCAATCAAGACTTTGACAGTAACGAAATAGTCTCTGAAAGAAACTCAAAGGTCATCTGAGAGATTGAAGATCAATTTAGATGTTAAACAAAAGTGATGAAGGAAAAGAAAATGGTAGCCAAACAAATGAAGTTAAATTTTTCACTAGGACATCTTCTTAAGTCTCAACCTGTTCTTCAACAGTCCAAAATTTTATAGAGCTAATTCATGCCGATGTCCTAATGGAAGAAGGCGAATACCGTATTCATCCCAAAATACAGATTTCACTCATCCCATACACCACCCAAGTCACTTCGTCCAAGCAATTTCATCCTCAAGTTTTGGGGTGGTGGTTTTCCGTCCCCCATCGGGCGCGTCCCCAGGTGGCGGATCGGGGAATGCCCAGCAGATATGCAGGATAGGTGGGAAATAAAATACCACCCGTGGACCAAAACGGAACACAAAAACCAGGCGCGTCTGTACCCGTAGCGGGCGGCGTCCTGGTCAGCGTCTGTTCCCTATGTGAAGGGCGGCTGAACCACCGGGTAAAGGCGGTATAACCTTTTCTGGGTCAGAGGAAATGCTGCCCAGCGGGGAGAGGGATCCTCGTAGCCGTGGTGAAGGCTACCCTCCAGGGGAAGGACAAACCCTGGTCCTCCAGGTAGGGGGTTGAGCAAAGGGCCGGCACCCTTTCTTGGAAAATTCTACTCGCTACGTTTCCCAATCACAATAAGAATAAAACCGGACGGCATTTTAGACAACGACTTTGGCTACGTAAAAGGACTTTGACTTTCGGAACGTGGAATATACAAGGTTTGTTTGGAAAGATAGAAGAGGTGCTGAAAGAAATTAATAAAAGAAAATTAGATGTAGTTATTCTAACGGAGACAAAGAAGAAAGGGAAAGATTGTGAAGACGAAGGGGATTACATTCATGTGTGGAGTGGTGTGGATAAAGCAGAGAGAGCCAGGGCTGGAGCGTCAATATTAATTGGAAAGAAATGGAAAACAGAAATAATTAATTGGGAAGAAGTGAATGAAAGAATCATTAAACTCGTAGTGAGGATGTATGGGAGAGAAGTAATGATTGTTGGCACATATGCACCAACAGAAAACTCGTCTCATGCTGTAAAAGATGAATACTTTGAGGACTTAAATGCGGCAATGGAAGCATGCACGCCTACACAGGAAATTTTAGTGCTAGGGGATCTGAATAGCAGAGTTGGAAGAAGGAGAGGGGATCCAGTAGTTGGACCGCATGGTGAAGAGGTAGAGAATGACAATGGTCGTAGGCTGATTAACTCGTGCCAAGTTCAGGAGTGTGTAGTGATGAACTCATTTTTTGAGCATAAAGATATCCACAAGTACACCTGGGTACAACACACTCTAGGTTTAAGATCTGTAATAGACTTAGTTATAGCCAAGAGAAGGAGGCAGTGCTTGGTTTAAGACGTTAAGGTCGTTAGGGGTGTAGAGTGTAGCACTGTCCACTATTTGGTAATAGCCAAGGTGACTTTTCCAGAAGAATCGAGAAGACAACAAGGAGAGGTAGTAGGGCACAAGGAGGTAGATAATCCCCAATACGGTCTGGCCCTCTTACAAGATGAGAGCATTCAGGGACTGTATCAGAGGCGCCTATTTCAGAAGATCGATGTACAAGAGGATTGGAATGCAATCCAGATATACGATTATCTGAAGGAATGTGTACACACAGCTGCTAGGGAGGCTCTTGGCCTGGAGAGAAAACGTAAATGACAGGGGAAGCCGCAGAGGCAATTAAGGAGAAAAAGGAGGCATACAACAAGTGGCTCAGCTCTGGGAAACATGAAGATAGAATCGCTTATTAGACATGCAAGAGACATGTCAAACGTCTCACTAGAAGATGCAAGGAAAATTCGTGGGAGGTGTGTTCTAGTATTGAACATACTACTGGGTATGGCAGGCAAGTACAGGCGTGGAGAACGATTTAAAAAATTCGAGCTCCCACAAAGGGTCCAGGACCAGTGAGCATCATATCTATGGAAACATGGAGGAAGTACTTCAAAAGCTTACTTACAGAGGACAGAGAGGAGTTCAAGGACAGATTCTCCTCTGATACACTGAGTCGATGTGAGATGGCGGAGCCAATTTTGGAGGAAGTCCGAGCTGCCTTGAGAACAACTAAAAACGGGAAAGCAGCTGGACCAGGTGGGGTACCTAAGGAACTGTGGAAGTATGGTGGAACAGGGATTGTGAGGATTATCACCAGACTATTTAATCAGGTGTTGGAGGGAGATGAACTCCCGGAGGATTGGTTACTATCATATATATCAGTTATACATAAGAAAGGAAGCAAGAAGCTTCCCACAAACTATAGAGGAATTAGTGTAATGGCTTCAATGAGTAGGTTGTTCAGTAGGATACTGAAAGAGAGGTTGGAAAGGTGTATCAAACCGTGGATATCCGAGGAGCAGGCAGGCTTCACTGTAGGCAAGTCTTGCCTTGATAATATTTTTAGCATACGGCAGGTTACTGAGAAGATGATTTTTGTGGATCTCGAGAAAGCATATGACTCTGTCCCAATATGTCAGATGTGGGATGCTATGAGGAAGGTGCATGTGGATGAGCCAATAATAAATCTTATACAGAGAATGTATAAGGGAGGTCGAGCGGTAGTGAAACAAGGAAACTGGATATCTAAGGAATTTTCAACATCAAAGGGTTCGAGGCAGGGTTGCGCCATGTCACCTACTTTATTCAAGGTATACTTGGAAGGGGTTCTAGAGAAGTGGAACTTGTCATGTGGTAAAATGGGTGTCCAGGTTGGGGATGATGTTATTCACTCTCTGATTTTTGCAGATGACCAGGTAATTATTGCACAGGACGAGGATGACGTGGAATATATGTTCCGTAAGCTAATAGAGGCATATGAGAAGGGTGGTCTGAAGATAAATCTCTCAAAGACAGAGTACCTGGTGATTGGAGGGGAAAGTCAGGACATTGTCCTTACTGCAGGGACGGTAAAAGCGGTTGACCAGTTTAAGTACCTAGGATCCATTATTCACAAATCTGGGACTTGTGAGAGGGATGTGGAGAACAGGGTAAATCAGGCTCAGATGGCAATCATGATGTTGAATGGGGTGCTGTGGAGTCGGGAGATTAGTAAGAGAACATAAAAGACTATTCTACGGGTCACTGTGGAAAGTATAATGACATATGGAGGAGAGGGATGGACTCTCACGGAGAGGTTAAAGAAACGCATTAATGCAGTAGAGATGGATGGCCTGAGGCGTAGCATGCGTGTATCCCGATTACAACGGGTAAGGAATGACGTGATTCGGCGAGAGATGGAAGCAGAAGAGACTATCCTCGATCGTTTGGAGTGCAGGTCACTTCAATGGTATGGACATTTGCGGAGAATGTCGCAGGAGAGATGGCCGAAGCGAGTATTCGACTGGTCACCCCCAGGACGCAGAAAGCGAGGACGCCCGCGCATCACCTGGCGAAGGCAGATGGAAGAAGCTATGAGAGCACGCAACCTGAGAGATGGCCAGTGGGAGGACAGACAACTGTGGCGATTGGTATTACAAGGCAACCGCTAAGCAGTGGAGAAACCTTTTAATAATAATAATAAGTTTTGGTGAGTAAATTTTAACTTATTAATTCACATTTTGTTTCTGTTTTCTAAAAGTTTCTATACAACGAAAATTAATTTCCAGTACACTGAGTCCTAAAATTTAAATTATTTATGATGCGGATGTTTTTCGAACGACTTACTGACCTATAACATTGCTCTTATGGGAAAATCGGTTTCATCATTTCGCTAATCGTTGCGTTTTCCAGGAACAAATTAACGACGGTTATCGAGGTCCTACTGCCTAGGGAAGGTTGGTTTTGTCTCTCTCTATCTCTGACGAATGGATCGTCCCGAAAGCTCCGATCTCTTCGACACCCAGCGGCTCAGCTATTGGTGAGTGCCCACTGGACTTCCTTTCCTCAACATTTACTAGTTGCTGTTCATATACCTATTTACCTTTTCTCTTCTATCTATACGTATATGTATATGCATTAAAACCCCTATTATCCGTGTTAATTGGAATTTAGGTAGGCACGGATAATCCGCATTTTACAAATCAGATTTTCTATAATGACTATTAAATACCGCAAAATTCATTTATGTAAAAAACATGCCCCATGCCTTAAATGAAAAGTTATCAATTAAACCAGAAACTGTAATTAGGATGGAATAAATCAATAAAAAATTTAAAATTTGTTTTTGACAGTGGTTATACTTCTGTATCCAACAGATTACTGCTAAGTTTGCGCATCTGTAAGACGGGACGGTAAGATAAATATTGCTAAATCATTCACTGGTGTTTAATAAATCAGTGAAGCCGTGTCTTCTTCATTTTTCTTATCAACGGGAAAATATGAACTATCTCCAGGAAGCACCGTCGCCCGGTTAATTCGCCGCACGGTTAATCTGGCACACGGATAATTGGGGTTCTATTATTAGTATATGTACGTAAAGCCGGAACAAGGGCTGGGCCAGCGAGTCACCCGTCTAAGGCGCTTAAGGGGGCAAGGATGGACAATTTGAACTTTTAGGTGTAACGTTTTATGTGATAAAATATATTTCATTCTACTTCTATATTCTTATCAAACCATTGTTTTGAGAGATAAAATTGTTTACTGTATATTTTCATTAGGAGGGGGTGTAATTTTCTAACCTTATGTTATGTATGTAAGTCATGACTTCGAAATCATCAACGATCATTGGTATCTGCCGATAGAAAATTTTCAAGGTATTAATCATAATACTCGGGAAAAGAATGGATTGTGTAAAAATCATCATTCATTCCCCATGAAAGCGGTACTATTATGGCATCAATTTGTATCGATGAATATATTTTGTCGTATCGATATGTGGAGTTGAAATATCCTCATCGTACGTTATTACAAATGAGAGAATGCCTTAGGATCTTGGTCCGACTGAATTTGGTGACTATGCGAACTCGATCGAAACTTTCTCGGCGTAGAATTTAGTCTTAAAGAAGCAACGGCTTAATATGACTGAGGAAGAAAAGCCTTAGGCGCAATCTGCTGTGACGCCCATCCCCACGTTGGTAAAATAAGCTTTAAAAGGTGGGCGTGTTCTATGTTACGAGGAGAGGAAACCGAGGCAGGAAAAGTGAGAGAGAGAAAGACATGTGGACGCGAATTAGGTGATGGAACCAAAGAGAGAGAGAGAGGTAGAAATCGAGCGAGTGGGCGTACGAGAGGGAGATGGGCAATTGAATAGGGGCTATTATTGGTGAATGGAGTGGGTTGAACGGACATTGCAGTGGTTGGGGGGAGGGGGGGGCGAGTGAGTAAAGTGGAGGATCGAGGAGGAGTGGAGAATTAAGGGAACTTCTACGAGGGTAACGAGGAGTGACAGTGTCAGCCAGAATGAAGACCTCTCCTTAAGAGGAAGAAGGGGGAAATGGAAGACGGGCGGTGGGAGGCGCAAAAGGGGGAACTGCTGAGATTGAGTGAGAGGGGGGGAGGTAGAATGAAAAAGAGAGAGAGAGAGAGAAAAGGGGAGAAAGAGAGAGAGAGACGGTGCGCCCTATAAGAGGAGGAGAGAGGAAAAAAGACAGATGGACTTACGTGTTAGGGACGAGTGGGGTGGGGGGGGGGGAGGAGAGAAGGGATATTCAGATGTAGAACCTAGGAAAGGAAGGGAGATGAAGAGAGTAAGGATGGGGACTGCGACGCGAGAAGATATGAGACGTGAAAAAAAAAGGAAAGGAATAAAGGAGCGAGGGGAAAAAACGGGGGAGACTAGTTTCGCGCGAATGGAGGGGATAAAATGCGAGGAATGTTTAAGAGGGTGAAAGTTTGGAGGGAATTTAAGGAAAAGGGGAGGCCGATAGCCGGCGTAGGCAGATGAAGAGGGGAGAAAGGAGAGGAGGGTCAAATACGGTGCTCCCCGGTTTTATAACGCGGATTTCGGGGGAGCGACCCGCGTTATAGGATCCTCCGCGGATGATGCGGTATGTACATACAACTGTACTACAGTTTAAAACCTTTTTTTCCCGTTGTAATCAATTCAAACGACAAAATAGAGTTATCGCCGCTGACACCACTCCGTAGTCAGTGGATTTTTTTTCAAGTTCGGTGTAGAGCGCAGGGGGGAGTAATGAAGACCCTGCTTTATATCCCAATCCGCGCTATATGCGACAGAGTTATAACAGGGGAACGCTGTACGTCCAACGCGAAGCAAATTGGGGGAGAAAATAGTGGAGAGGAAGAGATATAAGACCTGGGACTACTTTTAGGAGAAGGCAAGGGCAGAGGGAGAGAAACAAGATGAAAAGAATAAACCGTGGTTGAAGTTGGGGAGAAAGAGCGTGGAAGCATCTGGAGAATAGGGGGCTGGACGATATTGAAGAAGTTTATGTAGAGTTGGAATGAGGGGCGAAGTGGGAGAGAGGGAGTGAAGAGAAAAAAGATAATAAAGATAATAAAGGGAGTGACGGAGTAGAGGAAGGTGTAGGGAAAAAGCGGGGGGGTGAAATAAAAAAAATAAAACAGGAGAGAAACGCAGATGGGAGAAAAGAGGATAATGTGAAAGGCAACAAGGTAAAAGAGAAGAGGGAGAGAGAGAGAGTGAGAGAGAGACGCGTATATGAGCATTGAGAAAGCACTTAAGAGACTAGATCTCTTGATATAAGGGTCCTGCGAGGGTCGGATGGCTAGAGTGGCGGCACGGAAAGCCTAATAGCACTCTCATTAGAATTCGTTTAACCGAAATTGCGGCGTATGTATGCGTAGATTTACAATTATTCAAATGTCGGGAGTTGTTTATGTTTCTAAATCAGGCCGCGCTAGTTTTGCAAATGAGTTTTTTCTTTAAATCCACGGATGAAATTGTACTTTAAATTGAGTAATCAGTTGTTCATCGTGTCTTGAAATGTAGAGTTAGGTGAATATTAAATAGGTTTTCCGTATAAGTACGAAAAACAAAACAAAAATAAACTAGTGAATAGTATTCATTGCTCATCGACATTTACTTTGATTGAGGATTACCGATAAATGGGTCAAATGTAGATATTTAAAGGCTATGATAACTTGTTTATTGAAATGCTATATAAATTGCGTGGAATTTGCTGCTACGAAGCAAATTAGAAAAAGTATTTGATGAGAACGCGAATTTATTTTGTTTTAAATTCGTTTGATCTTTATGAAAAGAATAGTCCAAAATAAATGCAATCTCTCCCGTATAGTTGGGAAAAACCTCTTTTTAGTCTCTTGTTTATCGAGCATTGTGAAATAGAGAAGGTTCTACTTCTGAAGTAACGTATAAAGGATGTAAGAGCGTATGGGCCAAACGGATTTTTATGCCGATTGAAACGTATGTAGCGCACCGAACGTAGGATATACCTAAAGCACTATAGGAATCGTGGTTCGATAGGTAGTCTTATGAAGAAATGTAAGAAGGTAAAGATAACAAACAAGAATAGAGTATGGTGGATAAATAAGAATGAATAGGACACTAACGTGAGAGTGAGGTGTATTTTTAATATTTTATGAATGGGATAAAATGAATGCCTTTTTTTCTGACGTGTATTTTGAGACGCCTGTTCGAAACTTAATGTCCGTACAAAAACAGCGCAATGTAATCTTTAAAAAAATCTGCATTAATGACGAGCGCAAAAAAATGCAGCGAAACACACACGAATTCGAGAGAAGCGACAGTGGAGTTACTAGGGGATACGTAACGAGCGAGAGAATTCCCCGAGACAGGAAAGACAGAGAGAGAGAGAGAGGACGCTAGAAGTAAACCTATGTGAAAGTAACGTATAGGTGAGCTTCAGGATGGAAAAAAGATAGGAAATTGCAAATGAGGGTGGCTGAAATAGGACACAACCGTAAGGGGGTTGACTGTTTAGTCTGGACGAGTTAGTGGGAAACGGACGCACCGTTCCGAGCACCTTCCTCCCCCTCCCCCGGCTCCACAACACTCTGTGTCCAATCCCCCCCCCCCCCCCCGGTGGCCATACACTCGTTTCGCTCACCTCCTCCCTTTTATTCCCCGACGGCCTTACCCGTCCCCCCCTCAACGCTGCGGCTATACTACTCTCTCTCTCGTTCCCTCCCTCTTCCCTACTTTCTCTCACTCCATTTCTCTTTAACACTTAACAAGATTTGCATGCCAAATACACCGTCGGAGTGCCGCCGCGGAATCGGTGAGAGATGTTTTTTTTAGAGAGAGAGAGAGAGGGTGGAAGGAAGGGGGAGAGAGTGAGAAGTGCCGCTAGGGAGAGAAAAGAGAGAGAGAGGGAGAGAGAGAGGAGTGCGGAGGGAGATAGAAAAGGAAGGAATGTGGATTGGATGAAACGAACCTTTCGAGGAGTTGGGTTGGGTGAATCGTAGGTGGTGGAAAGGGGTTTTATACGTGCCGTATTCTTTCACAAGTGTCTCCTCTCTTTTTGTCTCTCTCTCTCTGTTTAGTGTTCGTCTGTGCTTGGCGTCCAATTTAGTAAGGGATTAGGTCCAACCTAGGCGGCGATTTGTCGAGGAACGATTGAAATGATTGTTCCGTGCCTCGCGCACGTGTGTCCGTGCCCTACTCTCTCTTCCTCTGTCTCTCTCTCTCTCTCTATCTCTCTCGGCAAATGGAACTCAATATGCGTTTCAAACCACGAGGTCGACGTCAATCGATTTGCCAACTCGCACGCTTTCACGATTCTTCGTTTTTTTACGGTTTCTTTTGTTTTACAGATTGATATTTTGAACAGACAAAGCTTTAGAGAGTAATTGACGCATAACAGTCGATTTTATTGGAGACAGCGATTTTTATTAATAAAATAAATCTGCAGGAAATGACAATAGAAAACCATTAATGCACATTCAATATGCATTTCAATTTTTCTCGGTTGTGTTTTACCAGTATTAGAATATTGCTCTGCAATTTGGTCAACTGCTGCCCCTACTACACTTACAAAGCTTAACCGTCCCGTTAATGAGTGAATGAATGAATGAGACATCGTGGACAACACTATCTTGAAATAACAAAGCAATGCAACGTAATATGAAGGAATCGTATGCTAGTTTGTCTTTAATTAAAATGTATACCATTCTGAATTGTACACTTCTAAGTTTCATCAAAATGGGTAGGTTCATTATCGTGACATGCTTAGAAATTAATGGTTTGGCTGAAATGCAGTTTGTTTCAGCCTCTTCTCATTGATGCTCGCCAAGAAACAAAACTTAGAGATTAACAAAAAATTATCACCTTAGATTTCTGTTTTTCGTAAACGGTATGTTACATCAATACAGTATTTAGTATCTTATGAAGTTCATAATTCTCTGCTTCCGACCTTTCTTTTACTTAAAACTGTTCACCAATTTGTCGGCACTTTACCCTAATCAATTTTTATCAATTTTTGAAGAATGAGATCCAAACAAATTATTTTGCCTGCAACTTAGAATCTAGCTTGCCTAGTATTTACTGTAAAAAGTTGCCAAAAGGTAGAAGAGTCGACTTGTGACTTATAACATATTTGAAGCCATTTCCCTCCGAACCTCAGCGATGCTGGCCTTTATCTTCTTTTCACAATACATATTTTCAAATATAGATAATTTAAGTGGCGTAATATGAAAAACAATATTTTAACATATATTCTCTGGGAAATTGTTTAAATAAGAGAGGGAAATGAAGAAGCGAAGTCTGTTTACCTGATAATGCGTCTATATTATTTTTCGCCGAAGCAAAAACGAAAAAAATCGCCTCCCGACCTCGCCATTATGTGCTGGACCCATCCCTGTATTAATTCCGGGAGGAGTTTCCTTCCTATCCTGTCAGTCTTCAGCCTTCTCCATGGGGGTGGGGATGGGAAGACATTAATTAATTCACGTCCGTCCCTTTTGTACGTAACTCTCGAACCCGGCTACAGCGTAACGCATGAGTCTCCTCTGGTAATTACCCTATCAGCGTCCGTCAGCTCATCCAAAGTGCATCGACTCCTCCAGGATTGATGTCAGGTTCGCCTCGACGGATATTTGCCTAGTGTTAAGAGAGTCCTAAAATTTCACTGGTCGGATCCTCGTTCTCTCACGAAATTAGACGTCGCGAAGCGTGTGTGTGTGTGCGCGCGGGTCTTCGCGAAAATAGACCGCATTATCATAACCACGGCCGAATTTATCACTCCTTCAGCCATAATGAGACTTATTGTGGAAGGGAATTTAGTGTCCGCGGGCGATGAAGAGTCCTGAAGGTCCGGTCGGTCGGACAAGCGACGTGGGTTACGTCCGTATTGACGTAGGCAAATTTAATGCCCCCAATCCAATAAGGAAGTGGATAATTTGAACAAGCGCCTCCATTTCACGACGATGAATTATTTTAGCGGTCTCTGTGGTCGAGGTCAATTTGAATTCGCGCTTTCACTCAAATCGCTTACTGGTGTTTATCCCTTCCGACGACGGGAAATTTTAGAGCTTTGTCCGGCGGTTGGAAGCGAGGAACTTGATCAGCTTTAATAGATGAGCGCTAATTCAATTTATTACGGTTGAGATACCTCATGTCGAACCTTAATAAGTCAATTTTTCGATCAATCGGATAAGCTATTTTTCCGTAAGCATTCTTAGTTAACTCAAGAATTAAAGCTTTGATTTCTTGTTTTACAAAAGGTTTGAGTTATATAGTTTCGCGAAAGTAAATTTAGACCGCGATGTGACACACTCATTATATTTGGTTTATTATTGAGATATATTTCGTTTAAGAGCAGGGCTGTAAGGTAATACATGAGGTAGAGTAAATTTTTTAATCCCATCAAATACTGCCATTATGCTACCGTTACGTTAAAAATTAACGCTGCAGTCACACTAAACACATTTTAGCCATGTGATGAAATCACTGTATTTACGTAAAAACTGCTTTTATTTATCAGATTTTCAAAAAGTGCAAAAGATATTCTCGATGCAGGTTTTGGATATTTTCGTTTGATGTAGAATCCATTAAGGATTTTTAATTCAATTTAAATAATTCAGTAGTCCATTCCATGGTCAAAGAACATTAATGTCCAAGGGACATGACCTTTGTTTTCCATTCATGAAGCATCAAACCATATTAAGGACAATACAGCGAAAACGTTTCTTACTGCCGACATTTCATTCTCTTTAGCAATGCGCTGGAGTATGGCTTGTTACTTGTTAATTGAACAATGACAGTTTAATATAAAACGCTGTGACATACCTGCTGTAAGTTCAAAGATCATGGTAGTTTGAGAAAAGTGTTTACATTTGATATAATTACAATTTAAAACAAATTATTAATTCATATTAATTCACAGCAAAATGTTATCTTTTGTTAAACGGGAAAATAAGAGAATGGACAATTTTTCAAGAATATGAAAATCTTTTTATGCTTTATTCAGGTAATAAATTTTGAATTAAAAATAATAAAACGAAGAATATATTTTGTTCAATAACGAAAACGTTGAATTAAAATGTCATTTTACAAAATTACGGATATTTTTTCAGTATTGTTATATTAAATCCACAAGAAAAACGATCATTGAGTTTAATTCTATGCTGATATTCCTGGAATTAGGAAAATTTACTGGTCGATATAAAACGGCAGTTACAGCCTCACTGCTATGCCCAAGGTTCAGGAGAGTCAAGAGATCTTTCATTGGTAGGCGAGTCAATATCAAATCAGTTGGCATTATTCAGCTGTTGTTTTCTTAAACTGACGTGTCGTTTTTCCGGCATCATTTCTACGACTTCCCTTTGCCTTATTCTTAGCACCACTTAGTAAATGATTTTCGTAAGTATGGAGGTAAATTACGTGGCACCAATATATATGTCGAAACTTTCGCTTTCATTTTTATTAGGATATCAAGACCTTCAGAAGCGTACATCTCCTCTAACACTCCTGCGGAATATTTTACTTATCTGTTTGTATTGAAAGCTCTTTCGTCCAGTAAAGACCTTAAAATTTCCAGAAATTTTTCGAAACTCTTGAATTATAGGTAAAGCCCAGAGTGTTTCGGAACATGATCGAAAATCTAATGAACGAGAATAGAACTGAGGGTCGAGAAAATAAAAATATCCGGCTTTTGCCCCAAATCATTCAATCCTTGCATTAGTTCGGCCCAGCCACCATATTGACTGCCGAATGAATTATGGAAAGGAATTGAAAATTTCGGAGCGCGGCGTTGAATCCTTAAATCTCCCTTTCCCCGCCCGTATGCGAATGTGAGCAAATAACGCGCTGATCGTGCGGGGCAACGTTTTTCGCATGCATGATGTACAATTGAATCTTTTTTCTCTCGACGCAATATGGGGGAACCCGTGGAATCCTTTTTGATATTTTATTTCATCCGTCAATCCATTCCTCGAAAGAAGAAAATCGTTGAGAAAAATTACTGGAATTTTAGTTTACAATTAGCGAATGGCAGGAAATAAGTAAGCAATATTTTTTCTACTTTAAGCCGAAATTCATAAATAGTCCAATTTTGGGGCATGTATAATACTTTTCACCATTAAGATGCAGGGGTGAATGATGGTTTGAAATTCATTTATATTTTTCATCCTCCATAGATGGGAAATAAGTATTTTACACGTAAATATATCGTGCCCTCGGGAAAAACGTTTCTGTTACGAATGATCGATCACTGTTGCACGGAAAAAATTTATATATTTGCTCTCACATTTTATCGGTGTTTTTTTTAAATTCCGAGTGGGATAAAGTGTTAAAAAAACAAGCTAATTTTTAAAGTTTTCCCTAATAAAGTAGGTTCTTATTTATAAATTGATGAGCCTAGTTTTTGGTTTCTGTCGATAAGAGATGTCATTCTAGTCAAAGAAACTTTTTTACATAGGTTTTCTTCATAAACAATCTCCAATTATTTTTAAGCAGTTAGCATGTATCTGATCATTTTGAAAAATGAAAATTGCAAACTGGTATCTATCAGGTAAGATTGTTTGTATTTATTTCTCTAAACATAACTTTTTCAAGCTATTTATTTTTATACGATTCAGTTGAAGCCATCCTAACTGTTTAACGAAAGACGACATCTTTAAAATCGAGGAAACATTTATCACGGCTAGTTTAATGCTTCCTTATATTAAAGCTTCCCGAACGGTCTTCATCGTACGATCTTACTCTTCTTTGGTATTCCCGAAGGTTTTCTGCCGCGTGTAAAATCTTTCGAGCGTGAAAACTTTCTCGACGCGAGCTAGGACTAACGTCGTGACACCGCCGCATCTTGATTCCGAGCCGTTTTGTTTTCTCCATCCCCGCCGCGTCTTTCGCCCTTTGTTTTCCGTGTCATCCTTGTAAGGAAGCTGCGCTCTGCACCCTGAACCGAGCAGGATGAAAAGGAGCGAGGTTGTTGAACCTAATGTTCCCTCCTCCTTCCTATACCCCGCTCACCCCTCCGTCTTCCTCTTTAATTCTTTCCGTCGTTGATTCGGTGTCGAAGGCTCTTCTTCCTTCTTTTCCGACGCTGTCTTTGTCGATCTCGGATCGCATTTCTAAGCAGCTCGAACATTCAGTTCGCTCCGTTCACGTATGGTTTACTTTTTTTTACGTCTACTAAATAAGCACTGTCTGGGTCGTATGATATCAAGGATGCGACGCAAGAATTTAAATTCAGCACTAGCCTACGGATACATGACAGAAATATACAAATAAAAATGCCTAAACTGTACTTTTCAGCGAAAAAATATATTTTAGCGAAATTGCTCGTTCCTGTTTATAGTTGGCGTTTGAAGGTCATTGCGGTTTCCAAAGAACGACCATGGGTGGTCAAATAAATGAGCGAGGGTAGGAACAGTTAAACTATTATTTATACTGTAGAAAAGAAAGAATTTTTTCTGTATTTTTCGTAATGATTTTGCATTTACTGAAAAATTTACCAAGTTAGGATACCCCATTCTATTCTAAAATAACCTAACGGACCCGTATACTTTATACTCGTTGTCTACTTATGCATCGCGGTTTCTTCTACAGCTGGCCTATATATTGAAGATAAGAGGTCAGCTATGTGATTCTGATAGGTTTATAATCCTGTAATATTTAGCTTGAAATGTGGCTGCAGCAGCGATATGGAGAGCTCTTTATTTTGATATGAAAGAGACCTAGAAAAAATTCTGACCTTAGAGCTTAATTCCCATCTATCACGAGGAAAGGAGTCAACTTAACATAGAAATCTTACAATTCAATTTAGAATTTTGTCAATAAGGATCGGAAATGTTACATTGCGGAAGATCACTAGGTACCCTTAAATAGCAATTAAAGGTAAAATTTGACTGAAAAATTGGTGATTTAACCTTACATCTGCTCTGAAAGAGCCATAAAGAAACGTCAGTTAAAAATATTGTTCCAAATAAGTGGATGTAATTTTTTCCGAATTTTGATTGTCTTATACTTGCTCTGTGAGGTTTGTATTATTTGTAGTGTGTTTTTATCAGAAATAAATTGTGGAGGATCGCAGATTTATATCCCTTCTTGGGCTATTTTCTACAAGATTTATCTATAAATCAAAAATATATATGCAGTATACGATGAATCATATAATAAGTCCATATGGAATCTAGTTGAGAATTCTGTCAGTGAGAATTAGAAATATTTCAGTATTAGGACTCTATTCCCTAAAAAGGCAATAAAAGGTCAAATTGTATTTTAAATAACAAATTTAACCTTATTTCTGTCTAACGCTGGCCAACTTAATGCATTACCAATTACATTAATAACTATCCGACTGAGAAACACGATTTATTTGTATTGAATAATGTACTCGAGGTAATTTTTTCAGGCTTTGTGAATGAATCCCAGTAAACTTTCAATCTTTTCTTACTGTAGTTTTCATTTTGACTTGACTAAATTTTCCAAAGGTGAATCACGTAACTACTTAAATCATTTGACGAAAACCGTGTCATTTTCATATTTCAACTGAAATGACGGGCAATCATTCTAAAAATCATATCCTATTACATATATTCCATGTATGAGTTATTAAACGACTGGTGAAAACCCTATGTATAACGTTTCGAAAAACTCACTCACTGCTTAAATCATAATTTTAAAGGCCGAAAGAACCTTATACTGAAAGATATATATATATATTTTCGGTACGATCTCACTCGACCAACAGAGTGAAAGATAAAGATATATTCAAGACCGCCTCCTTATTCATGATGAAATTAGGACGCACTTCAGCTAAGGACCGGCGGAATGGGAGGAGAAGACATGTATGCAAATTTGAACTGCAACGTGCATGAATCCTCAAGTGATATATATACCCCATTCCGTCTCCTTTTTACAATCCACTTTATAAAGGCATATATATATATATATATCCATAGAGTGCACGCCGCTGACCGACTTCAGCCCCAAAGTACACCGTTCCTTTGCCTACTCATCCTCTACTTTTTTTGCACCCTCGGAAAGATGAGTAGGAATGTAGAATGGAGAGAAGAAAAAAAATTTCCCGCCTCTTCTTTCTTCCTCTGTGGACCAAATCCATAGTACACCGTAAGAGTTCGATTCAGGTCCCACGGGGAGAGGGGAGAAGGGAGTTTTATTCCTCACCACCCGTCAGCCCCACACTCCATTGCGGCGATCCCATGATGCAAGGCGAAAAGGGGTTGCCTTCTCGTCAGGGTTAATGGGGACTCTCTCAGAGCCCACGTCGGAATACGAATTAAGTACTCCTTTGTCGTGAGCGCACTATCAAAGCTGGTGGAGTGGTTGGTTGGATGGAGGGAGGAAAGGAGTAAAAACGGATAACTGAATTTCTTTAAAAAAAAGAATCCATTTACATTTTGATTTGCTTCTCTCTCTCTCTTTCTTATTCTCTCGCTCTCTTCCTTTACGCAATCCGCTTTCTGGTCCGATATTATTATAATATTTCCGATAGTTTGATAAAGCACGTGGAGTTGGTAAAGATGGGTCTGGATATTAATTATTTCTTTCCCGGTTTCTTTTTTAAAAAAATATAACGGCAACGCAGAATTTTTTAAACCTGGCGTGATCGTCTTTTTTTTACCTCGCGGGAATGCGGTAGAAAAATTAGTTTTTATTATTCGCGGCAACTTTTCTTTATATACTAATTTAGAAGTTTATTTTTTTAAAACGTTCATGTCTGGTGAAGGAAGATTTAATTTGCGGAATAATTAAGAATATGCGAGGTTACTGAGTGATACGTTATTAACTACGGCGAAGGGTGCCAATTACAGTAACATGGGATTTGAAAGGGAGTGGTTCTTTTTTTTAAGGCTTCTCGAAATTTACAAAAGGATTAAGAGAATAAATTAAAACTTGGAAAATTAATTACGAAAAAGTGCGGCGTTAAAACCTTGGTAAGAATCCTTGGAAAGTTTCTTAATGATCAACATCTTTAAAATGTGTTTAGAAAATACGGTTTGATGAAATAGGAATAATTTTAGCTATAAAAATTCTCTCTATTAAAAAAAAAACAACTTGCGTTTAATCTGTCGACACGGTGTATTTTGATCATGTCACTATGGATAGCAACCTAAGTGTATCGCATAAATTATTAATCACCAATTTATTGGACACTAAAGCATTTTCTTCCTGTTCTTTGTGATTAATCAATATACAAAGCTAAGCCGCGACAAAACTTGAATCAAATATTGATTTTATCCTGTCATTTACTAAAATAAATTGGTTTATAATTAATTAAGATTGAGAGGCGGTGTAATTTGTAAGTTTTTTATGCCGTTGTGAAAGGAATTCTGTGAAAACTAAGAAAAGGAACAAAAACTTAACTTATACCGGTAATATTTTAAAATTTACTCTTTCCGATTTTGGCCATATATTAACGTACGAATGTGAATTTTTAATTTCTGCATCCGTCATATTTAAGGAAGAGAAGTGTTATATATATATATATATAATGATAAATTTCGAAGAATTTAGTTTTGGTAATAAGAAGCATATCTTTAATACTTGTGAAAAATGGCGAAACGTGAAAAATTTTACGTAAGAATAGTAGCACCTCTCCAAAACGTGCTTTTATTCGCTAAAATGAGATGTTTTCTCGTAGCTTGCACCTACCATCTGCCGCATTAAATTCATCTATCAACTTTAAACGACCGAGGTGCCATGCCACATGGTTTTCCAGCTATTCGTGCCACAGTGCCGTTACTTCCCTGGGCGGTGAAACGCCGAACTAATAAGAGAAATGCGATTCTCATCAGATTGCGGTCTTCACTTCAAACGAGCCACAGCTACACAAATGCTGAACTCGGAGAGAGGAGGATTTTCCTTTGTAGCAGCTAAAGAACATCTGGGTGGGTGGCGAAAGGATGGTTAAAGGAGAATTTCGAGGGGAAGTATCACGTCAATGGTTTGGGAGAGTTTTGGGAGATGTTGAGATGAATACGACGGAAGAGGTGTAGCCTGTAAGGTTTCCAAGGACTTAGGTAGTTGGTTGGTTCCCGACACGGACCTAAACCCGGTCCACGAATAAGGAGACTTGTTACTCCACGAGACAACGGATGAACCGTATCCTGGGAATTCCATTTCCGTTCCCCCCCCCTCTCTCCCCCTCTCTCTCTATTTCCCTCTCGCTGGGATCACGGGAAAACCCCATCCTTCCATTCCCATGAAACATTCAGTGAATCGAACTCTATGCTGCGCTTCCGAAGGGAGGATATTCCGAGACATCGTCAATACGTCTCGTATCAGGCTTCCTCCTCAGCGTCCACGTCGTATACACTTCAGTCACCTCATAAAGGTTATGAAGTGCGTCGGTAATTTGAGAATGCTAGTGAAGGGGTCGTAGGAGAGAATGAAGGAAGAGATGCGATGTCTGATCGACTTAAATAAGATTGTTTGTGACGTTTTAAGGGAAGGTAAGGATCGTGGATCTCAACGGGAGATAGGAGCTCTTGAATAGATAAGGTTGCAGATTGGGATAATCTGATTTGCAGTTCTTCTAATTATTAAAGATGATTGATTAAAATGTTTTAAGAGTTTTAAAAGATACAATTAGAGTTAAATTACGTAATAACAATATTTAATTCAAATTGCTGGAAATATACTTTTTTGCGAAATTTCTAATATTTTGTTCTCTCTTAGAAAGGCCCATATTAAACAATTCAATCATTTTATATTTTGATTTGCATCAAAGACATTATCCGATGTTTTTTATGTTTGTGAATAAACAATTTTCTAGGATATATGAGCAGTCCTAATTAAGAGTATGTTTAAAAAATTTTAATTCAAATCACTCTGCATACAAATTGTATTAAAACATGAACATTTTTAAATATGCACTCAGCGTATGAATGCTTTTATTAGAGCGATTCGCATTTGTGTACGAGTGTATACATATGTGCGCATATCCATCCAAAATGGGTTAATTTTAGTACTCTAATTAGTCTACAAATCTGATTGGAGTTTTGCCATTTTTCTCGTAACGCAGCATTTATTTAACATTTTAAGCATGGATACATTTAATCAACAATAAAATATTGATTTCAACTTATTACATCAAGTTTCATTATTTATTTGATGATTTACTAAAATAGTTTAGTTTTGGCAAGAAATATTAAATTTTAAACATATCACCCGAATAATGTTTATTAGATTTTTAATTAAATTCTACCAACCGATTGAATGCATCATATATTAATTTGATGTGGTGATTTATCGTGATTTGAAATTTTAACGTTTTCCAATTTAGGAATGATGGTGTTTCTTCAACCACAACTTTGATGGACGATATAAACGCTTTACGTATAAAAATGAATTACTTAAATTCGATACCAAAATATCTTCTGTGACCGAGTTAATTTTTTTCAAAACGTAACCTAATGCGGATGAACATGAGTTGCATTTTTAGTAAACTATCAGAGAAAAGTCAGCGTTTAATCTAAAAAAAATTATCCAAGGAAATTTCTATGACTCTTGCATCAAATGAAGACACAAAAAATCGGTGAATCTAACTCATGGAAATTTTATTTATTAGTAATACTATCATTAAAAAAAAACAATTTTTCGAGCTATAAAAAAACCGAATAATGGGGGATTGATTCTATTTAATCTAAACATCTCTGAAATTTTTAACACTCCGATCTTAATGAGATCTCTTTCCCTGTTTTCCTGACTACTTGAGTTATCACACCTGCTTCAGAACGAAACTTTCGCAAATATCTTCCCATTTCAGAGGCGAAATAATGGAGAAAAGCTTCTTTTTTTCACTTCTCGTTTCTCTTGATATTGAGTCACAGGCAGACAGTCCTCTCTCTTTGGCTATTCTCTGCCAAAGGATATTTAACAAGCTAAAAAAGAACTGCAAAAGTAGATTTCGAAAGCGCTTTTTTTAGGATGTTAAAAATTTTCGGAATCTTCGACCTCCTCACCGCAGTTAAGCGGTTGTAACAATAGTATTTACCTCTTTACGGAAGTAAATTCTACGTACTTACGGTTTGTTTTTATTGTTGCAGCAACAAAAACTTTACCATAGTAACGGATCCGTATAGATAGTCCAGATAGGGTTTTTTAAAAATCCTGCTAAAAAGCAAACGGACAGACAAACGGATCCCAAAACTATTAAGGTTCATGTCTGTTACCAGCCAAAACTCCTGAAAATAACAAGGTGAAATATTAGGATAAATGTAGATTTTCTGCTACTAATCACAAATGTGAAGTTGGAGAAAAATTCTGAACTTGACCGGGAATCGGACCCGGAATATAGAATGGAGAATTAGACTGGCTTGATAGCTAAGTTGGATAAAACACCTACCCGGAAAGTGGGAGACAGGGTTCGTTTCCCGATCAAGTTCCGAATTTTCCTTCTTCTCCAGCTTCATGTTCTTAAAATATTAGCTTCCCAACATAATATTCAATTCATTAATTATGTAAATACATTTTTAGGGATCAGCTTTACTATACTACCAATACGAAAGCAAAATTTTATTTGTGTTTGTTGTCATGGGATCGCTATGTAAATATTACAAGTAACCGGGGATATTAGCGAGCCTTCGGCTCGCTTTCTTTTTAAATTATAATGCCTTTTATATCGGGTGTAGCCGTCTCCGAGCGGTATCGCGCCCTTCGCCTCGCTGGAACGAAACTAGCCCTCACAGCAATGTATTTTACTATTAAAAAATTAAGCAGCATACGACGTAAACATTTCTTCAAAAACAATTGGCATTGAATAACAACGTCATAATACAATATTTCATAGAATAAAACTTTAGAACTGTGTAATTTTACTTACTTTCGCTTAATAGCGTACTTGTTTACTTACATTCATTGCTGTGAATACGGCCAACAATACGAAAGCCATTATGAACCCGTATAGATAGTTCTTAAGTAGTTTTCTTATATCCTGTTAAAAGGCTAACGGGCATATGTAGTTCGAATGTAGAACTATATATCATGAAAATTTGCTGTTTTTAGGTTATGTAAGTTTTGAGTTATTTTGTACACGGTCAGACGGACGGATGAACCGAATACATAAGCTCTTTTTTATTTTAAAAAAAAGCGTTAAAAATAAACTAGACGATCCACGTGAAAACTTAATATTCCTTTACTAAGATTTTCCAAAAACGTTAAATCAGTCGCTCCTCTTCAGCGAGACAAATGATATCAAATCTCCTCAATCTCTTCCTCCTATAAAATAATAAAGACCCCTCAAAGGATGCCCTTTTTCCTTCCACCAAGCCGCGGCAAACTTCAGATCATAGGTCGGTTTCAGACGAGGAAAAATGGATTCGACACGCCAGTAGTATTTCCGCGGTATTACACGGGATATTCTCGCAGATTCGAGCGGAATCTTGGACGAGATCGAACGGGAAGAAGAGGAAGGAGAGGGCGCAATGCCACGGGAACACGCAATAAAAAAAAAGGGAGCATCGAAAACCTCGCTCTCTTTTCGGAACGAGCTCCTTCCTTGAATAATGAAAGCGAATCGGACCAGTTATCAAAAAACGTAACGACGGGTGAGATGGGGGAGGAGATCTCATATATACTCGGGTCCTCCTCTTTTTTTTTCTTTTCTCTCCCTCTCCCTCCTGACGAAACCGTCCTTTTTCCTCCCCGCCCACGTGCCCGGGACCTAGCCGTTCATAGTCTCCCTCTCTCTCCCCCCCCCCAACCAGCCCCTCCCCTTTTCCCTCTCACCATCACCGCGAACCCTTACTTCCTCAACGCCGCCACTCACTCGAGGAAGAGGTGGAGAGGGGGGGGGAGAGAGAGAGGGGGAGAGAGAGGGGGAGAGAGAGAGGGAAACCCTTCCGAAGCCATTTATTCCACTCCCAAGCAATGCTCCTATCCCATACCCTCGAAAAAAAAACACTGACACCCTCGGTGTCGCCCCGGGGAGGATCAGACAGAAAGAGGAGAGAAAGGTGGTTGAAAAAGGTTGGCTGTAAGGAAGCAAGAGGATTGCGGGAGAGAAGAGGTGCGAAAAAGGAGAACGGAGAGAGAGAGAGAGGAGGAGGAGGAGGAAAGCGTAAAAGCAAGACGACAAAGGCGTGCGCGAAGCAGGATGAAGAAAATAAGAGAGGGCACTGAGGAAGGCGGGAGTTTGGGACGGAGGTGGTTATAGGTGTGAGGATGTGCTCAGTCGGAGAGAGACAGAGAGTTTTCGAGGGAGGTGGGGGGGTAGTGAGGGAGACAATAAGTCGGGTAGGAAAATAAGGGGGTGGGGTCGAAGGAGTGGAGAGCGGGAACGAATAAAACTGGGTGCGTCAGGGAGGGGGAGGAGTGGAACTCCGACGTTTCCCTCATTCATTTCATTTCTCCTTTTCCCCCCCTAGCGAGCCGCGGGATACCATCTGCTCTCGTCCTTAAGGCAACGCTTCGTCCCTTCCCCGTCGTCCCACGCGTTCTCGCTCTCACTCCGTCCTCCTTTCTACACGCTCTTTTTTTTTTTTGAGGAGTATCTCTCTCTCTCTCTCACTCACTCTCTTTCCTAAGCCCCGCAGTCGTCATTTATTCCGAATTTTCCCTCCTCACGTCTCCGTCGTCCTCCAATCTCTTTTTCGTCCTCCAGCACCAACCCTCCCCCCCCTCCCTCCCTCTCAATTCGCAGTATACAGAAGCTCGATTTCCTCTCTCATCCTTTTCTCATCTCTTGCGATCCTTCTCATCCTCTCCGATCCTATTTTTCCTTCTCTCTCTCTCTCTCTGTAACTCTCTTTCCTTATCCTCTTCCCGTGTTTCCCTTCTTCTGGCTCCACTCACTTCTATATATCTCTCTCTTCTTGTCCCTGTCTCTCCCTCTTCATCCCTTTCTTTCCCTCCCTGTTCCTTCCTTTCCGTTTACATCCCCTCCTCTCTCTCTCTCCTTAGGTAATTATCTTTCCATTTTATTCTCCTGTTTCTCCCATTTGTCTCACTTGTACTCTTCCCTCTCTCCCATATTTCTCGATTTCTCAACTCCCCCTCCAGTCTCTCTTTCTTCCTACATTACTTCATCCCTCCGTATCTTTCTGTCTCTCTCTCTCACTCGCGTTTTGTGATTTTTATTTCATGCTCCTTTTAAATCACTTACTCGTCTCCTTTTATGCTTCCCTTCTTACGCCTCCCATCCTCTCTTTCTTTCTTTTTTTTTTATCCTCCAACTTTTGAATCTCTATTTCGACTGTTTACGCGGCGTGATAATGGGATCAGGGGTCGGAGGAAAGCCCGGAATTTTTTTCGGGGGCAATAAAGTGGGGAAAATAATGACAGGAAATTCAAATTTGACACTTTCTCCCCCAAAATTTGCGAATAACTTAGTAAGAATTGCCGGTTAAACGCTCTCGAGAACAAAAATGCGGAAGGTTGATGTGTCCAACGTGGAAGAAATTTTTCAGATGTTATGAAAGTGTCTTGATATTCGTTCGCAATTCCGTAATGGAATTTCTCCGTCAGACTGGCTTCTTTAAACACCAAATTTACATCTGTATAAGCGTTATGTAAATCTGAAACAAAATTATGGATTTTAGTAATGAATTCCATATCAGTTACTATATATTCATCCTAGAAGAAATTAAGTTATAGATTCAAAAACAATTATATTTTCGTATCAATTCAATAATTTATTTTTAAATAATTATTAGACAAAACTGTTTTGAATCGAAAGTTATAAACTATTTACGAAGCATGTTCTACATGCACGTTCGTGTGGTGACTAACCCCACTTAAATGAGAAAGTGGTATATTATTATTAATCTAAATAACAAAGTCTTTTTATGTCAGTCCGTTTCGTAGCAGGAAGATTAAAGTTCCAGAAGTTCCAAAAAATGTTGAAGGGCGTATCTATATTACGCCATTTTTTTCTTACTCCCTCTTCCCATATGCCTCTCGTATGAACTTCAAAAATAATTTATATATATAAGGTTTAACAACGTACCCTTACATTTTAAGAGATAACTACACCTTTGTTTCACGTCATTTACCACAGTCTGAAAAACTTAACTCCATTCGTCCTGTGTGCTCGCCAAGTTTTCTACCTTCTCTAAATCTCTTTTCTCTTGCCCATTTCCTCCCACTTTTCATAGTTTCGTTCTCTTCCTATCGTAGTTTCAAACTTTTTTATTATTATTTTCGTTCCTTTTTTCATTGTTTTTCTTTCCAACCTATTGTCCTTTTATTTTTTCTATCATTTCCTAACCGCCTCTCTTTATATATATAAACTATACTTGTGCACATATACATACTCCATTCCATGTATGAAAAAACTTACGGAGAATGCATGAAACCCTCGTAGGAAACTTCACACACATAATAACTTTTAAGTAGTTTCTTCGGAGAATTTTTACCATTGATAGTAACCGTAAATACATCGGAAGTTCCTCTGTTATTATTTTAAGTTTGTTGTTTGTTTTTCGTTTCGAAACATTTATAACGTTATGGAGCTGCAAACTTTTCTGTGCGTATTATTTCTTCCAGTTTCTTCTTTCTGTGATAACATTGTAAAATCCACATCGCTTATTTTGGGTTCCTTTGAAAGCTTTATGAAATAATTAAAAAATCTACCGGATTTTATTGCGCGATTAGCTTTTTAAATGAGGTTTATTTAAAGACAGTTATAAAAAGAGCCCTTAAAGACCTACCCATATGTCATTCCTTTCAACATTTGCTTTGTTGTGTCCAGTATGTTGAAATGGTGATATTTTAAACGCTACAACACAAAAAGCTGTGCGTACTTTCAAAGCTAATTTGTGGACCTGTATAAAATCATTTAACTTCATTTTTTTTAGTCATCATTATGTTTCAGTTATCATTATCAGATATTCATAGTAAATTCTGGTTATAGTGCAATGTTTATTTGAATATTTATTTTAGGAATGTTTAATTTACATGTTTCTTCAGATTTCATCCGAGCACTGCCTGAATCGCAGTTAGTTCATTTCTTAATTTATGGCATGATTCTTATAGTCAGTTCAAATATTTCCTCATAAAATCATATGTCACTAAATCAAAAACTAATTAATTGATTGTAATAGTCTCTATTTGACCATATAAAAGGCTCCGAAGCAGCTTAAATGCTAAATTTCGAGTCAAGTTAAAACGCTGAGTAAGTTGATCAGGCCTTTCTCTGTATCATTTCAAATTTATTTATTCAGGACGGCTTTGAAATATGTTCTTAACAAAAGGACGTAGACAGACAGATAAGAAAAGTACATATTGCTTTTAGTGACACTCGAGTATAGTTGTCGAGATGTCATCTGCTTTAACGGCGCGGAACATCTTCAGTGACTCCAAAATTACTTATTCCTTTGTGTGTTTGAGTACAGATAATAAAACCCGATAACAAGTGAGGGAAGAGTTGCAGATCAAATTACATAAGGCGATTTTTTGTTTTAGAATTATGACGTCTTAATTTTTGGTTGAGATCGACGGCCTAATAGTCTAACAATAAGAATACCCTTAAAAGCAATGCTATGCAATAATATATTTCTGCAATGGGCTCGTTGCTATGGCAGTTTAATTTTTCATTGTTAAAAGTCGGAAAAATTTCCCTTTTTAGTTTTGAAAGCAATTCTTTGCTATTGTTCGACACGGATTTGAATTCTGTTTTAAAAATATATAAACCTCATTCTTTCAGTTATAGAATTGTTCATGTCCCAAGCTTTTATCTTAATTTTAACTAATTTAGAAATGCAAATTTATAATGTCCTGCACCAATTTTATGCTTTTCTTATGAAGGGGTAGAAATGAATCAAAGGAGTTGGAAAAAGAATTCGATTACTTCTCAGCAGCTGATCCTAGATCCACCAAATTTAGACCAGATCTATCTCCATGTTTTGCATTAAAAATTTCAGTGCCTGTTTGTTTACTGCCATCTTTTTTTAAAAATATATCAAAATCTTTTATGTGCTACGAACATCATGCTGATTTTCGTTCTTGTAAGTACGCGGCTCTTCCATGGTGCTCTAACATGCGCGCCATAAAATATTTTGCATGGATTTTTAATCTCAGAAAAATTGATGAATGGATCTACGTTGCCCTTATTTAAAAAGTTTACCTTTAATGCAAAATATCGCTTCTTCTTCCTTAAAGTTAAGCCCCTCTCTCTTTTCCGATAGCGACTAAGAGCTGAGTCGCGCTCCACGAGCTTAACAGGAAATATCTCGGCCGTTATTTCCTGAGAAATAATGAATGATTTGCTCATCTCCGAGGTTCTCATTCCATATCGATATTTTATTCTTCCGCACTCTCGTGTCTCCTCTTTTCTTTTCGTGGCATTAGTCTTCTGCCATTTCCTATTCGTCTTTGCATTGGCTACACTCCCGCCTTCTTCGCTGTCTTTCCCTCCTCTCCATCACTTCCCTATTTATCTCCTGCCTCCATCCCCCACCCTCCTCCCCCTCCATCATCTCCCCCTTCCTCATCTCCCCCTCCCTCCCGCCTCTCTCTTTCCTCCCCTTTATCCTTTTCTCTACCTAACACTAACTCTTTTACTCTTCATTTGTCTTTCTCTTCCTTACGTACTTCTTTCTCTTCCCTCTCCTCCTTCCTCTCCCTCCCTCTCTTTCCACGTCAGATCACCTCGGGCAGCTTCCTCTATTCCAACAGATTCACTCTTCCGCGAGTAATTATTCATTCTTCTACACTCCCATAAGAGGGGTTGAATACCTTTCCCTCCCTCCCTCTCTTCTCCCCCAAGGCCTCCTCCCTTCTCTCCCTATCAAACATGACCCACGGCTTATTAATTACATATTTACATTTAAGGCAGTCCTCTTCCTCTCTCGCACTTTTTAACATTTCCATTTCCTCTTCTTTGACGGAAAAATCACGTTCTGTGCCCGTCGACACCGGAGATGAATGAGGAGGACAAAAAAATCAAAGAGATGCGGAATTTCTTTGAAGCACCAGCTTATGCTTTAGAAGTTTTATTTTATTTCTTAAGGGATAATACTTGAAATGCTTTGATATTTTTTCATTTCTCTCTTTTTGCACCGTATCTTACTATCAATGGTAAATCTTGGAAAACTTCTTGGACAATTATTTATTTTTTTATTGACAATGCACGAGACTGGATCAGGGTTGAGATCGATTTATCACAACATTACCAGGCGATAATTTATGAGAAAGAAACATAAAACAGTAAATTTCCACCTTATTGTTATATATATATATACATATATACACATACATACATACACACACACGAACCTAGGGAAGGAGCTTAGAAATAAAACTAGATTGGGTTTTATATTACAGTGAAGTGGATGTTTACAAATGTTTTGGAGACACAGAGGAAAATAAATTTTTATTCTTCAAATTCGGCCTCTGATGCAGTTCATCTGTGTAATTTAGAAAATAATATTCTCGGTTTTAATGTAAAGCGTAATAGAGGACGTTTCTGGTCTAAATTCGCTCATTTGCTTATAAGACGCCAGTGACAGTATTTTACAAAGGAAATCATCTAAAATTTCAGCTATAATTTAATTCTGCATGTGTTATGTACTTTATCGTTAGATGCTTGGAAATTTCCGTTTAAGCGTGCTTTTCCCATACATAAGATTTTTTAAATTTCAAGTTCTTGCTTTTTTAGTTTCTTACAAAAATTAAAATCATAACAATACATATAAAATCGACACAAAATTGGCGGAAGCTATAAACATATGCAGTATTTGTAGTCTATTTCGTTTAAAAGTCTAAATATGTTTTGGAGGGAGCCCGCTATCTATGACAAAACTTGCCATATCATCATTATAAGCGTCTTATTCATTAGTATTTGTTTTTGGGCATTTAAAAGCATTTACTTCCTTTATTTACATTTGCGATCGTTCTTTGTTCTACAGACATTTTTTTATTTAACGAGGTCTGCTGATAGTTATTTCATCGCTCCATACTTGTCCATAGCACGTTGAGAATAATCATCTCTTAAATAATTACTTTTCTACTGTCTTTCTGCAGGAAAACAAAAATTTTCACGTTAGTCTTAACAGCTCCAATTTTCCTCTAGTATGTTACGAACGACAACATGTAGCGTCGCACGCCCACCCTATGGAGTGTTCAGTAAGCATACGCGAGGCATAATGAATAAGTGTTCTCCTCGCTAATGGCTACTCGAATGGAGTTTCAAAGCTGGGCAGCCCCAGCGTTGAATAATTTGAAAAGGTTGCCACCGTAACGCGTAAGGGTACGGAATGACGTCTTGAGAGTTATGAGAGTGGCGAAGGAACACCTTTGCACGAAGTAGGCGATATATATGTTTGCCGGGTAATCATCCTTCGCCAGTAAAAATTTATACCTAGTAAAAGTAACGTGCTAATTAAATGTTGAAAATGTGGATAGAAATAGACGGTTGTTTGCTGCATGGTTATTTACGTTTCGTTTTTAGTCAGAGCCGAATGCAGAAATTAGAATCTCATGTTGGAAAGATGATTATCATTTTATGATATAAAAAATGTCACGGAGTCATTTTATCCTGAAAGAATTCAGATAAGCATACTGTTCGAAGTGATTAATTCCTTCCATGCTCGGATTGTCTCGGAGTTTTTCCGTATTTTCCCGTTGGGTTTGGGAGGGAAAAAATCTCCAGACTGCCATGCCCTTTACTTTTTCCTTCCAGGGATGAAAAAAAAGAAGAAGTTGTACCCTTTCCAAAAACCCTTCCATCTACGAATTCTTTCCTTTTCCTCCCCCATTTCTCTCCCTTCCTCCCTCCCCCTTTCGTTCGCGTCACACATCCTCTCACTCTCCTTACCCCATTTATTCCTCAGGGCATCATTCCTCAGCCTCTGAACCTTCACTCACTCACTCCCGTTCTCCCCGTCTCCTTAGCCACTCTCCCAACACCCTGACTTAGCTTCCTGTCATTCACCCTCCAACATTTCCCTTTTCTCATGTCAACCCGATATCCCCCTTTCCCGCACCATCTCTCCCCCTCCAATCTCTTTTGCACCCACGCCTTCTTCCACGATTCCTCTATTCCATCCCCCCAACGATGATGCTGCTTCTCTCCTTTAGTACCCTCTCTCTCTCTCTCTTTCTCCCCTCTCTCTTCCCCCCCCCTATCTCCCTCCCTCCCTAGACCTCATCTCGTTCGTCTTACGCCTCAACGCACGCCGTCTCTCTCTCTCTCCCTACTCTTATTCCCTCCCTCACTCTCCTTCTATATCCCATTTCTTCTCCATTCCTTCGCCCTCCATCTTTCTTTTGCTACTCTGCATTTCGCCTCCTTCCAATTCGCCTCTTTATTGGCTTTTCCTAATCTTTAAAATGTGCCCTTCCTGTTCTGTATCCTTTCCGTTTTTTTTTTGCTCTTTGCTCCACTCCACAGGGTATTATACTCGGCCGATATCTCTCTCTCTCTCTTTCTTTTAATCCTTTTTAACGCGCTATGCCTCATCCCACCTGGTCTGAATTTCCTTTCCTCTTCGAGAAATCTCAATATTTTTTATCCCGTTAATATTTCTGTTTGTCATTCACAGCTTATTCACATAGGAGTGAAAACGTTTTTAGATATTTTCCCTTCCAATTTCACCTGAGCTTTTTTTTAGGTGTTCAAAAAAAATAATTTAATTCTTCGATTTTCTCTGAATTAATTAACTAATTTTCATTCTTTTGCTTTCCCCGTTCCATTCCGAGCGTGGTAACCAATTAGCTACGTTTTTCTCCATGTTACGTCGCACGTTTGAGATAATACCTCTCAGTGATAATCTTAAAAAAATATGTTGTATTTATTCATATTAATTGCCGAACGGTTAACTTTCGTGCATTATCCCAGAAATATTGCTTAAGCAACTTTTCGCGATGCATTATTTCTCCTGAAACTTTCAACAACAACAATTTGTCATTTGAAAGAATAGCAAGATGATCCAGAGAGGAAAGAATTGGAAGCGGAAATGAAGAGACATTCGATAAATTTAGAGAGATTTATACCGGAAATAAATTTGTTTTACGATAAAGCCATCTAAAAGGTAGAATATATCAAAGACCGAAACTTCAATGCTTTTAAGATTGCCGAAAAAAGCTTCTAAAAGCCGAGCGAGACATAATTTGCTCAGTAATTTTTATCCCTTCGAAATTTTGTCTTCCTTTCTTGTCATCGCACAGACCGTGGTCGGTTGTGATTAGAATCCGCACGTTGTCGTAATCCTCTGATAATATAGTTATTTTGTTTCATTAGTTTTTTTGTCTCTTTCTTTCTCCTTAACTTCTCTCCAATCCTGAGCTCCTCCTCAAAATTCTCGCCACCGTCAAATACCCTCATCATCCCATGACTTCCTGATCTTGCACTTTCCCCATTTCCGTTCCTTCCTTTTTTTTTATAGTTTTAATCTTCCCTAGCCATCTCTCCCCACACCCTCTCTCTCTCTCTCTCTTGAACCATGCTACTTATTACTCAACCTCTCTAATCTCTCTCCCCTACTCCCCTTTCAATGAAACCTTCTCAGACGGCTTCCCTTCTCCCACGCCTTCCTTTATCTACTTCCACATCCCATCTCATTCTTTCACCGCCTCATTTTTTCCCTCCCTTATTCTTTTCTCATAAGCAAACAGACCCTCCTTACCACCCTCTCTCTCTTTACCGCCAAAAACACACACCAACGCACGTAGTCTATAACCCATTCGTTTTTCTCCTCTCCCACCCTTACTCTCCCTTCCCAGACATCACGCAATATCACCCTACCTTCAGGGTCTCCTCCCTCTCTCTCTTTTACCTCCCACCGTTTCATCTAACCTCCCCCTCCCTTACCCTTTCTCCCCCTCTCTCAACACCGCCCTCTTTTTCTCTCTCTCTCTCCATCCAAACAGTCCTTTTCTGAAAACCCTTCATCTTTTCCTTTCTCTCCCCTCCCCTTTTCTGGCACTTTCAAGGTCTTCGGTAAGAACGTGTCTTATTGAAGATTAGCGGGGAAATCAATATTTTCTTTGGCACCTCTCATTCTCTCTCTCGCGAGATCGACAAAGACTTCGTTTTTCCCCTCTCTTTTAGTTCATGTCGTCGTCGTCGCCGGCGCGTCACGTGAAGAATGGGACGAAATTATCCCGGAAGAAAATATAACTGACGCGAACTTGTGTGTAACGTCGAGGGTTGTTCTTAAAAGGAGAGGGGATTGTGTCGTCACTTACGACGGTGGGTATTACAACCTTCTACTTCCTCATAATACCGTCCCCATAGGAACCTTTCAGGGTGCGATGGATGCTGCTGCAGAGAGGGGGAATGAAGTTTCCCTCTCTCTCTCTGACTGTTGTCTTCGGAGAGGGTGGAAAATTTCACTCATGACTGACTTCCGCGCGCGTTTGTGACGCGGCGGAGAGAGAGAGAGAATGTTCACCCCCTGGAATGTTGACAAAAGAGAAGGGGGGAGGAGAAGGAGGGCGGGAGAAATTTAAACTCCTTTGCTTCGTTCATGCGTGAATTACACGGAAGGGGAAGTTTACCTCCGATTGTTAGTATAAATAAATCAAGCTCCGAGAATTCAATTGATTACGTTCCTCCCTTCTCGAATGGGTTGGCAGGCTTGGCGGCAGAAACATCGAGAGTTTATGGATTTTTCCGACCTCCTCCTCCCCCCCCCCCCCTCTCTCCTCTAACCCATTCACCTTCCGAGGGGCTTTGATGTATGTTTCTAGGCCACGAGAGCCGTGGCTTCTCGGGGAGAATGAATTTTTATCGAGAGCGAAACAATTAGCCCTCCTTCACTCAAAAATAAAAAAACCTCTTGTTGTGCCTAAAACCTCGCCCTTTTTGGACGGTCCTTTGATCAGATCGCCGTTAACGGGTTCGTGATTTTGCGACAAGCAAAAGGAGCGGGGATGCGTAGAATGGTTGACTTTCGGTCTGTATTTCAAACCGGCGGCCTTTTCTGTGCCTTACTGCGGCCGGAATGTGAATTATTTTGTCTCGACAAAATCGTTCGAGATTTAGGTAAGTATTCGTAAATGCTGTATTTTTATGAAAGGTAGACAAAATTTCTTCCATGTTGTCCAGGCACGATAAAATTATCGGTATTCTTGTCGTATGCGATCTATGTTATCTCTATCAACATGTACAGGTTGGTGGCTTATGGGATCACTATGTAAATATTTATTGTTGAGAGACTCATGGGATCGCTATAAATATTACAAGTAACCGAGGGTATTGGTGAGCCGTCGGCTCGCTTTCTTTTTAGATTATAATGCCTTTTATATCGGGTGCAGTCTCCGGGCGCTATCGCGCCCTTCGCCTCTCTGGAACGAAACCATCCCTCCCGATTGGCCGGTGATCGGGTGGGTTAATGTCGCCACAGGCAGATCAGTCATGGGTTTGCAAGCTTTCGTTTTGCGTGAAAGGGTTATCTCAAAAAATTATTTTTCGAAAGGGGTCCAGGATAACATAGACCGCATACGACAAGGATACCGAATCATCTAAATTATTGATATTTTTTGCAAAACATCGGTCCAACCTTATAGAAAAAAATTATATTTTTCCAACTCTGGCCCTCATTAAACAACCGTAATCCTAATGCCGCCTTTCCATAACGTCCATCGCTTTAAATGCTGCCTTGGTAGTATCTCTTCGAGTTTGGCATGCTTAGTGTGCATCCTCATATGATATACGCGTGCGACTGAAGGGAAAGAAACAGAAGCAGAGAGGGGTTGATCAACGTCTGGAAGAGGACAAAAATCGAGCGTCTGTTTGTTACGAGGCTGGAATGGCGAGTTTAAAGAGAGAGAGAGCGTGGAAGGAGAGAACAGAAAAAAAGGGGAGGACATAAGGTCGAGAGTCGGAGTCAGAAATAAAAATGGAAAGGCAAACAGAAGAGGGTGCGTGCGTTCACTTGTTTGAGAGGGAAGAACGGTCGAGGATTAGGGCGAAAGGAAGAGAGAGGAAGAGAGCGAGAAGCAAATCGAAACGAATCTTGGAAGAGGAAGAAAATGCGTGAACACTGCTGACACTCCGCTCTTCTCTTTCTTACATCCACTTTTCAGTAGAGGAAAAAACTTCCGCGCCGTAAAAAAAAAAAATACGAAGTCACCCCGTCGTCGATAAAAACCCTCAGGGGAGGGAAACAATGCAGCCGTGAAAAGGAGCGGAGTAAGGCGGAAATACGGATTGTGCATGATTGGCCGAAAGCACCCGAAAACTCCTCCCTTTCTTTACAGCTCTATAGCCTGTATTTTATCCGGGATATTTCCTTCGCTCGACACGTAAGGAATGATTTCTAACCCCTCCCCCCCAGCCAATTCTCCGCCTGCGTTATCTCTCGCATATCGGATGATTATTCACCTTCACTATGGCCGAATATCAAAGAGAAATTCCGTCTTAAGTTTTCTCTTTCTCCGGTTCGTAACACTGTACGCTCCCTGTATTCCGAATCGTGATAAATTTCCCTGAAAATAAAGGCGTTTTGAGAGGTAGAGAGAGAGAGAGAGAGGAAGACACGTTGAGGATTATGGGAAACGTGCAGGTGTTGGTGGTGGAAGGAAGCGGAGGCGGGAGAAGGCATGACCCAGAATGCAGTTCCGAAAACGGGGCATTATGAGTTAGGAGTCGTAATTAAAGAGTACGTCTTTAATTGCTCCTCGGCGAGAGAAGGGGTGAGAAAATGAGGTGGGTTTTGCGAGGGAAATGCGTCCATATCTTAAGAGTTTGTGAGATAGTGGAGGATGGGGCCCACCGAGAGAGATGCGTCCATATTTTGTGAGGTATTGATTTCAAGAGAATTTCAGTGGGTTCCGAAGTTATTTTGAGCGCTAAGAATATCGGATTTTTTTACTTGATATAGTACACAATGTATGGCACCCAATTATTATCCAAGTAATTGCAAGGGTGAATATATATATCTGACTTCCGTTGTGAAATAGATTCTTCCCGTTCATGCGAGTTTGTTCGCCAGTAGAGAAAAAGAGCTCAAGAAATGGCCTCATAAAGCTTAAAAATGTATTTCTTTATTACGGATTTACTGTAAAGATGTTTTCATTAATTATAAAAAGTTTTTTAATCTCTAAAGGTCATGGGCGGCAGTCATTATTCGATGTTCATTTATGGGAATATTATGTTTGCGCCATATCGATACATCGATAATATAAAACGCACTTTGTCACCTTGACGTATAAGTAGCCTAGGCAACCGTGCGAGAGATAAAATGCTTTCCTCCTTTTATCTATTTAGCTTCAACCTTTCCGTTTCATCATATATGTTATACAAGTAAGGAGATATCAGGATTCATCTATCGAGATTCAGATTGCTCTAACTTACCTTAGAATACTAACAGAATTTAGCATTGTTTTATGTAAAATGTACTTATATTAACTGTGGTTTTATAAATTGTTTGATTGATGGTCATTACTTGTTACGATAGTAAAAACAATCATAGAACAATTATGTGTAGTTAAGTGTTAGAGGAGGAGGTTCTAAGTATTTTTGCTTTACTTAAAATGTGAATATGTAGTAATTTTCGGTACAAAAACGGCAATCATCAACTGGAAAGGAAACAGTCATTAAAGAAAAACTACGACTTTTCTCAATATAGATTTTCACAAATGTTAAAGACGAAAGTTCATAGCGTTTTATTTTATATTTCACCTTAACTTATTTCGAAAGAAAATTGGTGTCTTCTACAAACTTCCTATTTCTTAAAAAGTATAGTAGCGATCGATGACCAGGCCTATCACATTTAATTCCTAACATATACATTAAAAATGAAGATACTAAAGTTTTTTCTAATTTAAATTATAAATATATGAAAGTCATTTATATAATTGAAACTAGTGCAGCTCCGTTACATTGATGAATCGTTGCATACGTTTATTTTTAGTGCTAGAGCCATTTTAGAATTTTCATTTTTAGTTTTATTTACTGTAGTTAAAAAAGTATTAGTTGTATTTCACTTAAGCCGGAGAAATATAAATAGTGTACTTTCAACCTTTTCTCAGATGAGTGCGAGCTAGTCACATTTGAGTCTGCGCGCTTCGATCCATGCGGGGAGTATGAGGAGGGGGGACGCGCGCGCACGTCTTCAACTGTTGACCTCGGAGCTTTCTGTTTCTGCCGTCACGCGGCAGGATTGTCGCAGTTATGAACGGTGTTGGCTTTAGGTGTGTGCTGTATCGCTGCAGCTGGCAAACTCGATCGGAAAATTGATGGAGAAGGAACCCTTCATTGAACAACGAGTGTTTTATAATATAGTTGCGCTTTAGAAGTTTGTCGTACACTAGGATTTGGACGCCGGAATTGAACGTATCGCCGTGAAAGTGTTGTGTGTCTCCACGAGCACGAGAAGGACTGTCGTGTGAGCTCCTTTGAAGTGTTTTCAGGTTTCTTTATCGCTATCAAGCATTGTCGTATGTTTACATGTAGAAACCACCTATTTAAAATGCCACTTTACTGATTCGTGTGATCGCTATGTGCAGGCCAACATTCTCGTTTGAATTTACATTGCCAATGACAGAACCGAGTCTTGTCGCCAGCTGTTTATTCGGCACTTACCGAGCGTGTTGATTACTTCAGCACGTAATGGGATCGAAAGACCGACTTACAGCCATGTACCCGGCGACCATAGGCAATAGGCATGCAGTGTGGCCCGATGTGTAGTCAGTAACATAGAAAAGATAATAAAAATCTCCCACCGGTCCTCACAATGCAGGCGAAGAAACGTTATCTTTTAGTGCTGCTCTCGTGCGCTTTCTTAGCGTATTGTTATTTCGGTGGTTACCGGTTGAAGAGCGAAAGCGATCCTCCCAAGCAAGAAAGCAAGGGCCTCATATCGTTCCTTCCCTCATGGCCCCTATGGCCTTCGCAGTACCATGCACCCGAACTCAATCTCCCCTCTTACTTGCACACAAGCGACGATATCTTCGACCGCGATCTGGCCTTCTCGCCTCACCTCCGCCGGTCCGACTCCTCAACCGGCGGCGGTGCCTCCCTCCAGAGGCGGAGGCCTTGTCGCATGGAGACGTGCTTCGACTTCTCCAGGTGCAACTCGGAAGACTTCAAAGTGTACGTCTATCCTCCCGAAGACGAAGACGAGGAGGACGACGACGAGGACAACGCTAACGCCCTCGCGGAAGAAGAGGGAGACGAGGGAGAGGAAGGTCACCGAGAGGATGGTGCCGAGGAGGAGGCAGGCGACGCCGGGGGCGCCGCGGGCGGTGCCAACGGGAGGGACGACGCACCGCCGGCGTCGGCTAGGAGGGCGAGGCAGAGGAGGAGGAAGAAGGTTAAGAGGAGACCGGCGGGCGTGCCGTCTTATCCACCTCCGAGCGCCACTTACAGGAAGATTTTGGATTCCATAGTGGAGTCTAGGTACTTCACGGCCGACCCATCGCGGGCGTGCCTGTTTGTCTTGGCCGTGGACACGCTGGACCGTGATTCTCTCTCGCCAGACTTTGCCCGCGACGTCCCGAACAGACTCTCTAGGTTGCCCCTGTGGAACAACGGGAGGAATCATTTAGTTTTCAATCTTTATTCGGGCACGTGGCCGCACTACGCGGAACCCACGGAGGGTCCGGGAGGCGGCGGTCTCGGGTTCGATCCCGGAGAGGCCATATTAGCGAGGGCGAGTGCGTCGGTTGGGAGTCTGAGACCGGGATTCGATGTCTCGCTTCCCTTGTTCCATCGTAGTCATCCTTGGAGGGGAGGGGAAACTCCGGTCAATGACAGGTGAGTGGGAGTGTGTGTCCACTTCGCTTTCCATCGTCAACACAAAATAATAATAAAAACAGGTCAGCAAGGTCGATTTTTCTGGAGATGGAGGGCGTAACTTGCTGTCAGTTTCTTATTGCGTTACTAAAATCTTTTAGATGCGTCTGTGTCACGTAGAACGTCTCTATATTATATTGCTGGGTTTGAGTTTGTCTACTTTAGCAGTACATTAACACTAGCTGTTATAAATTTAGTAAGCTCGCGGAATTACATAAATGTACGGGGTATTGCTGTATTTACGCTGTTTGTTTGGCGACACACCAGGATTTTTATTGTTTCTAAGACACATTCTCAAAAATTATTCCAAGATTCCTCTCTCTAATGTTGTCATTGTTTATCTAGAACAAAAACGTTTTTATTATTGCAGTAATCTAATAAATGCAATATACACGCTGTACTATGGTTTTCTTTAAAATGTTCATAATGAAATTGTGAGAAAAAATTCTAAAAAATCTAAACACAAGCGATTCTCATTGATTTTAATTGGAAGTGTATCCTAGTGACTTTTAAACAAAATGTTGAAGATTAATACTATACTTAATTAAGAATATATGTTGCAATACTTAGCAGTCATGTTAAAATGTTACTTAATTCATAACTTTCCTATTTTTTGATGGATATATCCACCTGTTATAATAACATTAGCGAGACTAACCATTGTAAAGTATTGGCAGACCGTTGACTTTATTTGAAAATACTGGCTTTATTAGTAAGGCACATAGATTGTCTGCTAGTGCAAAGTTTCATATTCTAATTCTTAATATCTTTGGTTTTCTGACTATAATAGTATGATTGAACTTTTCTTAAAGGAATGTTAGAAGTGATGATACACAGAGAGGCTAGAGGTACATTTATTGCCCTCACTTTGACAGGTTTTGTTTTAATTTTCCCATTTTATATTAATTTAACGTGGCTGTATATTCAATCTGACATATTTATTAAGGGATATATTTTTCTTCCTATCTTTCATATCCTCCTCTTGAAATCATTCATATTTTCATGGAAAACTGTTCATTGATTAACAGAGACTGCATCTTGCTATTTTTAATCAGAAATAATATAATGTTCATTTTTCCTATTTGACAGGTTGTTTCCTGTGTCAAAAAAGTTCCTGTTGGCATTCAAAGGAAAGCGTTATGTACACGGAATTGGGTCAGATGCTAGGAATGCCCTCCACCACCTACACAATGGTCGTGATGTCGTCTTGGTTACAACATGTCGACATGGGAAGAGCTGGAAGGAAATGAAGGACGAACGCTGTGACGAGGACAATGCAGAATATGACAGGCAAGTGTAATTATGTCTCATTCTTTTGTTTATTTTCTCATAAAAAAAGAAAACAATGAAGTGGGGTGGTCTGGCCTGGCATTAGAATTGAATCTCAAAAACTCGTTGTTTTTTGTGTTTCTCTTGTTTGTTTCATTAAATTTGTACACTCTTAAATAATCACATTAAGGTTTCCCCCTGTAGTATAAATTTTCAGGTCAGAAAAAGAGAAGTGCAATACTATCAGGCTGCAATTAGAGGTGTAGGATCATGGTCTTTTAAAGATATTGTTTTATTTCGTTCGAAATTTTTATTTAAAATATTCTTGGAAAATTTACTATTAGTTAACTCATCCTTAAGGTTAGGCAATTTTTAATCTCAATGGGTCATGTGATCTTTGAATGCATGAATTTTAAAATAAGAGTTTGGTTTCTTCCTAAACCACTTTGACATTTTCTTTAATATTATTTGTGCACCTTTAATGTGCATATCTTCTGGAGTGATGTTACTTACGAGTAATTATATAGGTTTTGTTGGAGTTCACATAGAAATGGATAACACAGCTACCACCTTCACTGAGGAATTATGGCAAAACTGATTCCAATGAGAGCACGTTGAGGTTATTTACTCAGTTGTCATTTATGAAAATTTCAGATTTTCTTGTGAATGTTAATATTTTCAGAGATAGTTTTTGCAGTGTACATGTACAAATAAATAATATATTTGTAATTTTTCATACATAATGGAAATAGCAGCATAAAAAAGGAAAATATCCTTGGATTTTGCACAGTTAAATTGATAATGTCTGCATTGCATTGTATATTAGAGCTGGTATCCTCTTTATTCCACCAGATATTTTTCTCCAATAATATCATGGATTTTTGTATTTTTAGATTAGTAGACTTCTTAGTTGAAGAATAATATTCTCTAATTTTTGTATGCTTCATTACGTTTCGTTTTTCTTACTATGTTATTTTTTTGATTAAAAAATTTAAAATTTTGTATTTCTTCCTTCAATTCATTTTGTTAAGGTTATTTTATTGCTATACTATATTAAACATTAGATGAATTAGTTAATCAAACCATTAAAGCAGTAATCAATTAAATTGGCAAGCTGAACATTAATGCTTATTGCTGCTTGCTTTTAAGTCAAGCTAATATTATTTTGAGATGTTTTAGATGGTCCAGTTCAGTTGACAGTGTATGTGAATGATTCACATTGAATAACTAGGATTAACGAAGCTTTGATAACCGAATATTTGTTGATTTTCTTTGAGTACTGTTGTTCGTATCACATACAGTGTCAGAATTTCAGTAACTAGCATTTGCTCATTTGCCAGAATATTTTGCTTCATTATTTGAAAGGAGAATAATGTTTCTAGGTTTTGCGTAGCTTCTATATGGCGTTGTGTTTATCGTTCCTAAACGGTTCAAATAAGGTGGCGCTATCGAATATCTTTATCGCATTTATTTTTGTTCTAAATTTTTCTTTATCTTTAAACGAAAATACGATAGAAAGCATACTCTGCAAAGCAATTTTCTCTCGAGGATTTAGCGGCTTACTCAATAAAGATTAAGAGATTAAACTACTACTCTAAGCAGTTTAGGTTTTCGTCTGCATTCTACGTATTTGTAAGCTTCGTGTTAATCTTTCATTCGTGTGGTACAATATGCATTCGGAATTTCCGGTTCCAATCTTGCCGTGTTCCGACTCTAGGGATTTGTTTCAAGTTTTTTAAGGGAGAGTTTTCTCGCGAATTGCTCTTGCTACGATACTTAATTTTTTTGCAGATAGAGGGTACTCTCAGTCAGAGAGTACTGTCAGTTTACGTCGTTCAGCATGTGGTTGAACGTACTTAAAGGAGCTACGTGATTTATTTCTTTTGAAATGAAAGCTTTGCGGCAACTGGTATATCCCTCTAGTCGAGTTCAGAAGTTCCATTCTGTATTATCATGAACTGTGTTGTTCAGCGGTACGGACAGAAGCTGTAGTAATTTCGTAACATATTTAAGGGAGATTTTTCTATTTTTAACAAAAGATAGAGTCACATGAAAATCGATCGATTTTTTCGTCTCGTGCGCTTAAAATATTTTTTTTCGTTATCTCCTCGTCTAATTCTAGTCGTTCGTTTTTTAAAACATTTTATGGAAAACGTATCCCCTGGTGCCTGTTGCTTCCCTTTTCCGTTTCATTTTCTATACGATGACTCGTGTGATCACAATTTCCTTGGGAACGGTCGCGTCCGTTTCCAGTTTTCACGTGTCACGAACCGGTTCATCTCGTACATCGTATTTCCTTTCGATGCGATTGTCCCAGATTGGGAACGAGTTCATGTTGCCCGCGAAATGAGTTTCGTTACAACTCTGTTTTCGAAAGATTTAGGGTTGCTATAGTTTTCGTTTCGTTTCTCGTTCGTCGCGGAAAATTCACGCAATCAGCGAGGCAATAGAGACCCGGAAAAAACCGCAGTATTTTTATCACGCCGATACGGCTAATGTATCCGCCGTACTTGAAGATACCGCCGCGATACCGTTTCCTGTAATGATCCAATACTGGGTAATTGCTTAGGTGTTCGCTTTATCAGGCCGAAATTTGGAGCAAGGTTATTTATACGTATATATATTTTTTTTCGGATGATTTCCACCTACATTCGCTGTTCGCGCAAAAATCGATAGTTTTGATGTCGGGGCGGGATATCCAGGTGATACAGGCGTAAAGTCGGGTTTAATCGCCTTCGCGCATGCAAAGCATTTCGGTCGTTATCGTTCTTTTCTCAAAATATTTTCGCGCGTTTTTAACGCATAAGGTTTCCAAAAAAATGTTTTGCAGAGAATCTGAGACATTTTTTTTATTATTTTCGATGTCCTAAATCTCACAAGTCGAAAATCACCCAAGAATCAAGGCTCCGAAAGTGTTATTATGCTTCTATCGTATGGCGGCGCATTTAAAAATGATTTGCTTAAAAACAAAAGTCTTTTTAAAGTGCGTGCGTAATGTCCGTCGGGTATTTTTTCAAAAGGGTTGTTTTTTTGATCGCGTTCATGATCATTCCGGGTAGTCGGCGGAATAATGGATTTTTTTCACGTGTAGCAAAACTCGACTGGTAATGCGATTTAAGCGATGTGTGCGATTTCGTTTTCGACGGAAAAATCGTTTCCGCTCGTCACCCTCCTTCGGCGAATTTTCCGATTCCATCGACGTTCGATGTTTGCGAAATCAAAGGGCGGGTCACCGACCGCGTGTGATTCATTCCAGGTCGTCGTCTCATATCGGCGGACTCCGAAAAATTACGGCCGATAATTAGTTTAACGCGCGAGCGCCGGTGTGGTTAATTTCGCGCGCGAGGGCAACGATATGACGTATTCGTGCGGGTGAGGAATGGCGGGAGCCGTGCCGGAGCGGAATCAGTTCCATTCTCTCGATCATGTATGGTAGAAAAAAATTACGAGGTTGGTTCCCATTTAATGCTGTACGGTCGAGCGAACCATGCGTTTTGTTTCACTTAGGGCAGCGGTTCCCAACCCGAGGGTCGCGTAGGATTTTGCAAACACCGAAAACGGAACGATGTATATGAAATAGATTGTTTTATTTTTTTTAAAAGATGTCTTGGTACTTTACTAAAACGATCAAATTCTTGTAAAATGTACTGTGCGAATCGTACGGGATTACATTATAACCAGCGTGAAGCTCTACTTTCCAATTTATGAGTAGGGATTTGCATTTGGCCTAAATTTCATTCGAATTAATTAAGTCAATGTGTATGTGCATATTTAGAACAAACATTGATCTTCGTGAAAACATAATAAATGTTGGTAATGTTTTGAAATTAATGTTATATTTAATTTATTAATCGTTAGTGAGGGGATAAAAAGAGGTCAAGATAAGGTCTGATGGCTTAATAGAGGGGTCGCGGATACATAAAGGTTGGGAATCGCTGTGACGGACGGTAACTCGAGGATTTTTTTAGCCTAGCCTGTAATTCGATTAGGATTGCGTGTTGCCGAATTTGCGGTTGTACGACTGGGGGTCAACATCCTGAATTACACCTGTGATGTCACCGTATTCATAGTTCTTGACTATCTCCTTTATTTTATCAATTACGTACGGTTCGTTTTCCCAAAAACAGTTGCCGTTGAATTTTTCAACACCACATTTGTTAATGTGGACTTAATACTACGTCGCTAAGTGATACCATTGTATCCGTTGCTATGATAGCATTTTCTAATTGTTGATAGTGGTACGTACGCTGCCAGGGATTATAAATTTTACTTTCGCCACGACATTTTGTTATCCATAGCACAACTAGCAACGTTAAAAGTGGTTAACTAATATGTGCCTTCATTTTTTTCAAAAAACCGTACCCTTTCCGTACGTAGCCGTTGAATTTTTTTACACCACATTTCTTAATGCGAACTTAATACTGCATCTCGGCGAATGGATAGGATCTTTACGGACAACGGGACTCACTCTGTAAGACCTCGGGACCCACCAGTTGGTCGACAGTCGTAAATCATTTTCCTCCCATCACCCCTCGTGTGACTTCCGTTCGGTCCTCGGTCATGCAAAAAGCGAAAAGAAACTTGTTTGTTGGATAAAAACGAAACTGGTGAAAGTAACGTTATCAAGACTCCATTTTTAACAGGTTTAATTAAAGGACCGCAGTTAATTTTTTTTTCGATTTCCAACGAAAAAAATCGCATTATTTCGTCCGAGAATGACGTCACGTCCGAGGGCGAGTCACACGATAAAAAAGAGCCTTAAGATGAGCGCGCGCGTGTTTTTTGCGGCGCCTGTATGATCTCATTAACGGTCGCTAAGTGGCTTTAGAGCGTAAAGCTTTAAATATCAAAGTGAACTGAGAATGTACTCTTACTGTTCACTCTGGCGTCGCGCCCACTTTTGTGTGATGTTTCTTTGTTTTGTTTATTATCTTTTTGGTTGGGGAGAGGAAAATAACGCTTCGCGCAGATTAGTTTGGAATTATGATCGTCCGGTTGGGACAAACACGCGCGGGTGTTATCGGTTAATTGGCGACGGTTTTAATTGTACATCGTCGTTTCGCTTCGGGGACTCAGTAGTAGGTATTAGGTTTACTCTGCGTGAAAACTATTGAGTTTCGATTTTTAAATCCTCTATAGCTATGCGTATTTTGTTTCGTAGCGTGACGAGATGTAATTTTTACGTTCGACGTCGCGTTGTTTAGGATTCCAAAGGAGAAAAAGTCCGTTTGAAGTCGTTGGAGAACTCGTTAATGAAGCTATTCGTAGAGCGTATTAATAGTAATTTCCGTAATGGGGAACTCATCGCTATCGTTTCACTCGCTTAGGTCAGGGGTGGGCAAACTACGTCCCGCGGGCCACATCTGGCCCGCGAGAGAACCTTATGTGGCCCGCAATGCCTTTATAAAACAGAACCGTGAAATGTGAAACAGTAAATTTCACATTCGGTGGTTTAAATCATGGCCGGAAAACCTTATATAACGAAGCTGTTGTATTAAAAATGTATTAATAATTGATTTTCACTAATAGGACCCTTCGAATTCACTCAAATAACTTCCTATGTGAGACCTAATGTGGCCCACCTAACCACTCACAACTACTAATGTGGCCCGCCTCGTAAAAAAGTTTGCCCACCCCTGGCTTAGGTCATTAATGTTTCTCTGCTGATGAGTTCGTCGTTGGCAGAATAGAATTTTCACGGGTGGAAATTTCGCTGTTGCTATTCCTGGCCGTAGTTTATTTCGACATTTCGAGTTAAATTATAATTGTTATTATCGTTGGAGCGTAAATTTGGATACCTGAACAGAGTCGAACGCAACACGCAAAACTCGCGATATTTCCTCTTTTTGTTGTTGTTGTTTATCATTTTGGTCATTGGTAGTATATTTTTGGTATTCGAGTCACGATTTTACGTCCGCGTCCTGTTTTTCCCAGGGGAGTTATGTATACATTTGATCGTCATATTCCGCTCGTGAAATAGAGTACGCTTTTTTCCTCGAATATCTCGCCACGAGAAGATGTTTCCCTCCCCTTTTCTTATGCCAATCTTCATGGTTAGTCTATTTCTCAGAATTTATCTTTTTCTCCTCTTTTCCTCATATTTTCTCTCTCACTCTCTCTCTCACTCTCTCTCTCTTCCTGGCGCGTTTCCCTTGTAATCATTTCCAATCATCAGATGACATTCGTTTCTTCCTCGTTGATGGGATGTTTATTCATGGCGAAAGTTTTAGGAAAAACGACCTGTTTTTTTGCACTGCTGGACGTAAGTCACGTTCTTGTTATACGTTCATAGAGGAGGAAAGGAAAAGTAACTTGGGTTTTGACTTATTTTTTGGACTGTTTTATAGGTATATATATATTTATCTAACATCATCTTGATAATTTTAAGCATTGGTTTCGCGAAAAAAATCGAATTCGAGATTTCAACGGAAATACGTTTTAAGGTCCCAAAAGTACGTTTTCACCAATTTACCGATGATGACTGTTTGTGTGTGTGAGGTAGGAATTCTGTACACGCTCTAACTCATAAACTTCTTATCATATAAATATAAAACTTTATATTTGAGTCTTTTATTTTTTAAAATCAAGTTCTTAATAGATTTTGACTAAAATGTTTGACCTGAAGTGGAGGTGTACTCTGTCGTTTTTTCCGTTTTTCCGAATATCTCTTTCAGAACTTAATTTATGTAAATATTTGTTATTATCAAAGTTGTAGACAGTGTAATTTTCTACAAGTTTTGTTTGAAATAGTTTTTCGTAAAATATATTTTTTAATATTTCGATCAACCGTATGAATTTGTTAAATACGTCGCCAGTTCATCGAAAATTTTTGTAACACCTTCGGTTGATTCTGAAACACAACTATCGCGCTCCAGTCGAACATAAAAAGCAATCAGTTTTTAAAATATCCTACAATATCATGCAAAACTACTTTTAATGTTCTTTATCAGAAGAGAGCTTTCATATCCATAAATACGGCGATATAGGACTCGATCGTTCTTTGAATTCCGCGAAGGTAGGTTTAGGCGTTAACATACGTTACGGCATCTTACAGCAGTGATGAACATTTTTCCAAATCTCCGGCTAGACAGAATGTACTAGAGGCCTTCACCGCACGGTAGCGAGTGAAATAAGGACAGAGATAATATAAATTCGATGGTGAAATGAGGACCTTAATCTCAAAAGTCGACATCTTCCGCCTGATATTTGGCTAAAGGTAGTCGGACTCGATTCTTTCCACAAGCGCGGGGAAATTCTTCGAAGCGGATTTTTCCTCAAATCTCTCGGGGATACGAATTTGAACGGGATCGCAATCCGAGAGTTTTTCATCGCAGTACGTCGGGGGGGAAAAAGAAGACAAGAAGCGCGACTGATTGGCCCGGAATTCCATTTATTCCGGAATTTTTTTCGCCCACGCACAATATGTCTCTAACGCAGCAGGAATTTTTACATTTTCGCCGTATTTTCTAGCGTTTGAGGAGATCAAGGAGGAAGTAAAACGAATTTCGCGTTATTTTCATCTCGATCCCGAATCTAATCCGAAAGAGAAATTTCGAACGTTTTTTTTTTTTTAGACATCCCGTAATAAAGCATTGCCATTGAAAAACATCATATTACTGTATTTTTTATATTTATATATATATATATATGTGTGTGTGTGTGTGTGTGTGTATATATATATATATGTATGTATGTGTATATATATATGTATGCATGTGTGTATATATATATGTATGTATGTATGTGTATATATATATATAAAAGGACGAAATGCTTGATAATTATTTTTATTTTAGCGGCATACAAAACAGAATCTTCGTCTCCCGGCATCACTCCCCCTCTCTCCATTAATGTGCTGACAGAGATGACTGGCTCGACGTCGAGCGAAAGGGAGGATTTTTTTCTTCTCCTTCGTTGTTTGCTTCTTTTTTCTTATAGTCTGATGGAGGGAAAGATTTTTACTTCATTGGGCACGAGTCTGAGGAATCACATTTAGGTATCATTATTCTTCGTTTATCGCATTATCGATTCGCCCCTTCTCCGACGTGGCCTCCCTATCGCGACGCTGGCTGTCTACTTTGCATCTCCCTCTTCATCCCCTCCTCCTCTTCTCTCTCCCCACCTCTCTACTCTTCGTTGATTTTCTCCTTTTTTATTATCCTCCCTCTTTTTCTCTTTCTCTGCCACTCCCACTTCGTCCCTTCCTTCGCTCCTCTTTCTCCTTTCGAACTCACCGCGCTCTCATCACTCCCATCCGTTTCCCCTTTTCCCTTCCCATATCACTCCCTCGCCTCTCGGCGCCATTTACTTATCGGAAGAGAGTTTGGGAGCTTTAAATTTGAAGTGGCGCGGACAGTGCGTTGAAAAGGTGTTTGGTAAATTTACGAGATAGGAGAAGGGGTGGTGCCGTGTCGTTTATGCGCGCGGGGGACCGTGTTATGGATTTGAATTACTTCAGGTGGGTTTTTAAAAAATTCCCTCTCTCTCGGGCGACGGATCGGAGCCAAGTGATGAAAGAATGTAATCGCCGTCAGGTGCGCGTGGAGGAGGAGTCGTCATTTTTTATTTTATTTTTCGTTTTCCGGTTTGCTTTCCGGAAGGGGTCGGTTGTTTAAGGGTGTTTCGAAGTCGTGTTCTTTTGAACGCCATCGGGAAAAGAATTCTCGTTTAGGTAAGGAGTGTGCGTGCTCTTTTGTTTTTGCCTGGTGTTGTTTTGAATCCATGTTCCGGAGCATTAATACTTAGGCTTTGGCTTCTTTTTGAACGTATTTTCACATAGGACTTTAATAAAAACGTAAGCAGTTATTTTTTATATGGAGTTTGTGTCGAATGCCGCTTCGATATTTGCTGCTTGTTTATTTTCGGTTAATCTAATACGTATTGAGCAGAGGAAGTTTTGTTTTTATTTGTGCGGATTATCTAGCGGTTTTCCGCTTATCTTTAGTCGAATAAACATGAGTAAAAGTACCATTCAACACCACTCTTGTTTCCATATTTATCTTTATAATCGAATAGATATATTTTCGGCTCGTAACAAAGACTTTACCGATTAAATTTTCTCCAGGTCATAACGCGTCGATTACTTTTATTTGTATCGAGTATTCATTCGAAAATGTAACTAGAGTGTAATCTATTATGTGTAGCCGTGAAACCTTTATCCTGGTAACTGAATTTCAATTCTGTTTCTCTTCACTTTGAAATAATAAGCTGCGGATGGAATTTTTCCTTCAAGTTCTATGAACGAACCAACTTTGACGTTGGTCAAATAACTGCGAGTTTCGGCTTTAATTTAATCTCACTCTGTTAAGAGTCACTGTTAGTGGTATTAATTCAGAAGCTCTGTGCATGTTCAGCTTAATTTATTTCTGGAGGATACCTCTATGCGTTTCCTTCCTCGTAATTCATTCGGTCAAACTCTTGATAATTTCCCATCGGTGAATATTAAATCCTCGGCTTTTTGATATTGGAGATAAGGAAAAGGGAAGTGGGATTTTATTTATTGCACATTTTTGCGCGCTTGCGCTTACATACACACACGTGCACCCAACTTGTAAGTCATCCCTTCCATATTTTTTTCTTGTGAGATTGATAGTCCTAAATTTTTGTCGCGGTTATGTAAATGTAACTCGGGATTTAGCAAAGTGCCGCTTTCGTTACTTTTTTACTCTACTTTGAGGGGAAAAAACCTCAAAATCGTCCCGACCCTCCTTCCCCTGAGGACTTATTCCTCCTCCCACTGCTATTCCCTTGGCAGTGTATGTCTCCGCATATAAAAAGAGGACCAACATGGGCCTACACCCAGTCCTTAAAAACCCCTCGGTCTTCTTCTTTCCCGCCCACGGTGGATCGCAGCAGCGTCGGAAAGAGGGATCTCCATCAAGGTCTCGAACACCACACAGCCTCCTAAGAGCCCAATCGATTTGCAATTTTCTTCTTAAACCTAAGCCGGATCGTCGGATAAAAATATAATAATTTTATTTATTTTTTTAACCGTACGTGTCGAGCAGGGAGATTATCTCGTAACCGCATTAAGGTTTGCGAGCGATTTTTTTTTTTTTAGAGTATTCAGTCAGGGGCCACTAGGCTGGACCGTGTAGAAGAGTGGAGAGAGGGGGAGGAGGAGGAGGAAGGAGAATAGAGGGAGGAGGAATTGTGGGTTTTTTGGGAGGGTGTGGGGGTTGAGGGAGGCCTTTAGAGCGCAAAGAAGCTGTCTCCGAGGAGGGATGGTCCATTTGAATACCAAAGCGTATCGGATCCGTTGCTCTGCTCTTGCGGATGAGGGAGGAAGGGACGCGAGAGATGTTCTCCTCCTCCTACTCTTACCTTTTATATATTTTTTTCCTCCCTTGGTTCGCAACAAATGCCCAGGGGTTTGGGGAGTGAGGGAGAGGGAGAGAGAGAGAGAGGATTGGGGACCCGGAAGCTGCGGCGTTCTGTGGAGTTACACACACACTGGGGTCCGCACCGGACCGGAGGCTGGAGAGTAGGAACCCTCCGAAGTATCCTTCCCTTTCTCCATCTCAGTCTTACTCCCTTTTCCGTTGCTATCTACCTTTGTATTTTCCTCGTACGCCCTCTGCCTTTCTTTTCTTCCTGTTTTCTCTCTCATCTACTATATATATTTAGTATATATACCTATATATACTAAATATATATAGTAGATGAGAGAGAGAAAACAGGTATATATATATATATATAAGTATATATATATAGATAGGTATATATATATATAGATAGGTACATATATATATATCCTACATATGTATATATATTTTTTATCCGACACACACACACACACACATGTGTGTATATACACATACAACACATATATGTTGGATAAAAGCGTTTTGTCGGTCACTACAAATTCCATCAGTGTCTGCGGTCGATGTTTGTCATGTTTTCCCGACGTCGTTCTGTGCGTGAAGGATTTTTCTCGGTCCTTGCGTCTCCTTCGCCTTTTTTCTTCCTTCCCCTCTTCTTCCGCATCTTTCTTCTCGTCTTGTCGCGAATATCTCCGTAGGTTATTCTTATTTTTTCGTTCAATTTTATTCCCCCAAACGGGTCCATTTGTATTCACGGAGGGAGCTTTTCACTTTCCGTCACGTTTCACTGTTTTTCTACGAGATAGCATGTTCCGTCGTTTGTTTCATTTTCTTACCTCCCCCTTCTTCGCCCTCCCCGCAAGAATGATATAATGCCCGATTTTTTTGTTTTATCGAGTTTTCTGTTTTATTTATTTTTTTTTACTCGTTGGACGATGGCGCGAACATCCTTGTCTGAAGAGATTTTTTTTCGAACATTCAGCCAGTCGCAATTACCTCAAAAATAGCACTCGTTCGTTGAGTGCGGGTGGTCTTCATTCGGCGGTCTGTGATCCAACATTCGAGAAAAAACAAGCGCTCCGCGTGAATCTTTAAGTTTAGACACACAATTTCGGTTGTTGGTGTTTTTATTTTGGTTTGTTTATCCGAAGACGCGGGAAGAGAAAACGGAGGGATTTTTTTTTGCGACTGGGGAGATTTGAACACTTCTTTCCCCTTACAAATGGAGATATTAGGGTAAAATTTTCAAACGGAGGGATTTATGAATCAACTGTTTTCACAACTCTTAAGGTCATTCCAATTTGTATTTATATTCGATAAACTGACATGCTATGGCTTGAAAGTCAGTCTCGAAAAATTGTTAACTTTCACCATAAAACATTTACTGTAATTGCATGCATTGTTTCATTTAAAATTTCTTGATAATTTTCCTGTATTTTGAATTTTGTCTTTGTCCCATTGTATAAAGACGTCGATTAAGTGAGTTCTGTGGCTCCTTTAAAAATTTGAAGTGTTGTGTGCGATATTTTTATTAATAATTTTATTCGTGAACATTTCTTTTTATTCTAAAGTGTCGCTAAAACCGCATGAGGCGGAGGAATCTAAACATCTGCTCAACCAAAAAGATCATTTTTCTTAGAATTGATTACACTTTATCCATATGCATATCATTGCCTTTGACGTTAAGAATGACGTTCGTGTGGTTAAGTATGAGTCATCAGTATAGCTAATTTCTCTCCTTCGTCTCTAATCATAGCCGGCGGCATTTATGACTCGCTTATTGAAGGAACTAATATCTCGAAACAGTATTTCATGTACAATCAGAGATGAATATTTTATCGTCGCCATTTCGCCATGGGTGAAAGGGGGTGGAGACAGAGAGAGATAACGTTTGGTATACGTTAGCATAATTCGCGCCAGGCGTATATTTTAAGTCATTTGCCCTTTTAAGGTTAAGGGCTAAGTCGGCAATTCATCACTGTTGGATTTAACGTGACATTCTCGTCTATCCTCTTTTTATTCCCGTTTTCGCGTATGCGAATTTCGATTTCGTAATGACGTATGACTCGGTGACGGAGGTTGCATAATCTCTTGCTTCACCGGATTCGCTTCGCTTTGAAACGTCTGACAAAGAAGTTAGCGTCATAGCCGCCGGCGTCCGTGGATGAAATGGGACGATTTCGCTCCCGTTCGAAATCCCTCTTATAAAAACAAAAATCCTACAAAGCCTGTTTAACGGATGGCCGTTGTCCGAGCGCGGTTTAGAAAAAAGTATTTATATATACGCTCCTCCGTTGCGGATTTAGGGTTGGCTTTGTGTATGTATGCGACTCTTCGCGGTCCATTTATCATTTCTCACCATCGACAGCTTATTCCCCAATCCCTACGGTTAGTGTTTTATCTTCCATAAATTAATCATCCGGTTTCGATTGAATCCTGTCGCGATGAAGGCGTTTTTCGAAAGTCCCGATGTATTTGCCGAAAAAAATTGACGGTGCGGCGTGTCGGTTGTATTTTAGCGTGGTGATTGGTGTAAGCATTATAATTCGTTCTGATATTATGGTAAATCGTCACCCAGATTTAGGTGTCGTTGATATCTCAAAGGAAGTAAATGTGAAGATAGAGAAGGAAAAAATTCTGAACTTGACCGGATATCGAACCCGGGTCTCCCGCTTGCCGGGCAAGTGCTTTAACCAACTAGGCTATCAAGCCGGTGTAGTTTTTTATTCTCGAATTAGGGTATTTACGGTTTCTTCTCCTCTATCTTCACATTTGTAATCAGTCTTATGCACTCACGCATATAAGTTAAATTTCCATACTTTCACTCTTCCAAGAAAGTAGTTGTTATTGAATTGGTATTGTTTATTATGTCATACACGGAATGATCTTTGAATGTGATTACGGATTCTTGCCAAATTACGACATTTTAGATAAATATTATAGAGTGGTTCGAAATGTTTTTTGAAATAATCTTAAGATTCCCGATAATAGATTATTATAGGATGTCATTTTTCATGACCGCATTTGGAAACCGCCACAGTCTAAAAGTTTGAAAGCCACTAGGATATCATTTTGTTATGCCTTAAGAGATAATACCTTCGTACAACTTATGCTGCCCAGTTGAATGAAATTACACGAGTTTCCGAAAAAACTTTGCATGGGATATGGTGAAAAAAGATCCGTAGTGTCGTTAAAGTTGAGATAGAAGATAATTCAGCTCATTATCCAACGGATTTCCGAAATTCGTTTGATTCTTTTGACCTTTCTGGATTGCCCGAAAATTTTGGTACGGAATTTGAAAGCATAACTCGACTTAGAATTGGGACGAAAGTGATTGTGTTCATCAACTTTTAATGAAAGCCGAATTCGTGAAAGGAACATGAAAAGGATATAAAATTTTTGCACCATCGAGTTCGCTGACTCCCTTGGATACAGGAAACGTTCCTTGCTCAATTAAGCGACTGCGAAAAAATGATATCGGCAATTACAATAAACACATCTTAAGGGACAATCTGAAAATTTGTATTCTTCATCCAAATTCCAGTTCTTTTCATACGGGCAATTGTGTTTGAAAGTTGGGAAAATGAGATAAAATATGCGTATTATATGGTCAGTAAATTTGAGCTTTATCTTTAGAGTATTTTTAATGCATGAACTCTCGTTGACTGTAATTGGCGAAATGAGACTTCGAGAGTTATTCTTTAAGTTTGAGGCATAATCACCCCTAATTCCCGATTAATTTACAGGAACAAAGAAGAGAAGTTGATGAAAAGCATTGTCTTGCTCTGGTTGAGTATCTTAAGACACTCCATTGACGCTGTTTAAATCTCCTATCCATTCGGTAAATTAACATAAATCGCCACCTTGCTATGAAAACTATAAAATACTAGCGTAATACCCGTCTATAATATTGACGATGAAAATTTCGACAAAAAAAGTGTTTCTAGCATCTAGCATTTTTTTATTTTTATCTCACAAAAATAATATCACAAAAATGGCTTTATCCCTGCAATAATTCTCTCGGTACGACATATCTGGTAAAGGTTCTCTCATCATTGAATAATACCAAATTTGAGTTTGATCCATTCCCTTTTCGTCGAGTTATTGCGAAAATGCTTCAAAAATCACTGTTCAGAACGAACTCTTAGTATGGCAGCTACCTGATCCTCTTCATCGATCAAGCGCATATTTGCAGGTACAGCTATATCTTGTGAAAAAAGCTTATGCCGAAACTTTCAGCTCAATCGGTACAAACCTCTGCCCAGGAGACATAAATTTCCATACAAAACATGTCCCCCCTTCAGCTCTTGTAGCAGCTCGAGATGGACTTATTGACCAACATTTTTTTGCGGATCTAAATTTTGAAAGTTTGACGAATCCAAAATGGTATAGAACTTAAAAATCCATCAAGTAGTTCCGAAGATATAAGCATGTCAAATGCGTTACGCACAGAGTGACAAACCTAGCTTTTTATATTGTAAGATAGCGGATAATTGGAGGTTGTTTCCTCTTTAAATCCGCCCCGTGGAGTTTGCCTGAAAAGTTTAATTTTGTGGAACTTCTGTTTTCCTTCTTGTTTCAAAACCATCTCCGTAAATAAGAGATCGAGAAAGGTCTTTATATTAGAAATTTTAATGGTCTTTTACTTCCCTAGATCGATGGAAATAATTGACGCTTGGAGACAAAATCGCGCTTTTTCTTCAGGGTAATTGATAAGTCATGCTCGCGAGTATGTCGGCGAGAGTGCTCCCTAGAGCGTTACATGCATATTAAGGAGCCTTCTTCGCCTCGGGCATCCTTTTTCGCGTTCTTCCGCATTATTCTCTCCCCTCCCCCCTCTCCTTTTCTCTTGCTCTTCCCTCCATTTAAGGGATTACCGCTTGTAATCCTCCGATTGCTTAAAACTTCACGTATAGAGCGAGGGCGCCCTCCGACCTTCTTGTATTTTTTCTATCTCACGTCTCCTTTTTCCCTTCCATTCCATTAGAGATCTCCTCGCAAGCCTTGTTTGCTTATTATTCTCCTCTTCCTTCGCTTCATCTCCTTTCATTTCGTCATCATAAGAGAATCATTCTTATTCCCTCGAGTCTTTTTATCCTTCTCCTGGCTTACTTGGCAGGTGAGCGGGTCGCAGTGTCCCGTTGCGTGACGTGAGATGAATTTTCATTTCTCTCTCTCTCTCTCTTCTCCATTTTTTCTCCCTCACTCCTCTCTCTTTTTTATCTCTTATATTTCGCTCAGTGAGATTTTTTTACGGGCGATGTCAGTGTTAAAATTGTTTCGCTTTTTTCCCTTTCTCTCCCTCTCTCTCTATACATGTCTGTGACCTCCCGCTTCCATCGTCTGTCTTCCACTTTTTACTCTCACTCCTATCCCAACCGTGGTACATATTAAAGAAAATTCCGCTCGTTGTTGCAGGAAATTTATCTCCCGGTTTGAAGGGTTTTAAGGAGTCCTCTCTCGGCTAAAAAAAAAAAAAAAACAGGCAATCCGTCGTGTCATATTTTACGTCGAATGGTGAAATTTTGGGGGAAATGATTTTATATTTATGTTTATGTGACTCTTTTAAGCGTTTAAGGACTTGAGGCTGTGGTGAGCTCCTCGTTATCGAAGAGAAAATTTAGGGTCGCGTCAAATTTTTGAAAGAAGACGGCAGAGGATTTCCCTCTTGCGTGTTGTGTTTTGTGGGGAATTATCCGGCTTGAACCATGTGTTATTCGCACGATGGATTGTAACAGTCACTTAGCTTTATCGCACCGTGTTAGCCATGTTTTCTGTACATTCGGAGTAAAAAAAAGAACGTTGACATTTCGTTTAGGATTTTTGCGAACAAACTCCGTATAATATTTCTCCGAATGATGTGTGTCATTGGTGCAATACTTTCCTAAAAGCCTAGTATCTTGGAGCATTATTTAGGTGTAGGTAATCTTACATTCCTGGGATGTGTGCACGTGATAAAGTATGTGGGGAAAGGGCTGACCTGTAGCCGTAGCACAAGTTATAGCTATTAATTGAGTGGAGAAATAATCTGATTCGGCAGTAAATCATTACGAGCCTGATGTTTATCAGATCGTATTAGGTATACAGCACGTTGGTACGAATTTACCCCGAGATATCTTTCTCTTCTCGTGGAAGAGTATAAGGTTCTCGTTCCATTATTCACGTCCGTTACGAAGCGTAAACGCACGCGACAGCTAACGTAGCCCTCAAATTATTCTCCCCCAAATTTCTGGCAAACCTCCGCGTTGCGGATCCGCCTTCTCCTCCTTTTCTCGCTCTTTCTCTCGGTTTCGTTCTCTTCCTCGGGCCTTTTCCTCCGTCGACCTTAATTAGATTTTTAATGAAACCCTTTCACAAGAAAGATGAAGCGATGAAAGTTCCCCGCATCTCTCTTCCCCCACTCATATCGACACCGTATCTTCACACCTAAAATCTCCCCTAAACCCCTCCTCCCCCTTTCTGCCGCTTGGCCGTCGAGAAATACACAGATTTTTATGACTATAATCCCGTGCGAAAAAAGTTGCCAGCGTCCACAGCCGTAGATGCCTTATAAAAAACAGAGAAAGATCTAGATGCCGGTGATGTTTCCTTACTTGGAAACTAGGAAGTGGAGAAGCTCGGCCAAGGAAACGAGGTGCTTGGTCATGTTTACTACTGGCGATCGTGACTTATTTATTTTTAATCCATCTTAACCTTGCGAAAGAGACAATGGGTTGGTTTTTGCCTAGATTAAAACACGTTTCATGCGGCTCAAGGTTAATTTCCGTTTTTCTCGCATCACATAATTTTTATACATCTCATTAAAAAAAATATCACCAGACAATAAAAAATATAATGTTTCCGATTATACGAATGCATTTTAAATAGTAAAAATTTTAAAATTTCCGGAAAAGTAGTTAAATGCCTCGTACGTAACGTGTTAAATCGTCTTCTGGTCTGAAGTTGGTGTTTCTACGCGTCTTCACGTAAATGTGATAAGCCGTTTTTATAATCCATCGTAGGTTTTTATAATCCTCCTCGAAAGAGAGATATAAAGAAGGATGCCCGCGGATTTTTATAACACCTCTCTTGTTTCCTCTTAAGAGGCATGAAGAACTTTTTAAAAAATATGTTTTCTTTCCCTTCATAATGGATCCCTAATCGGGCAGAATGCCCCCCCGTCGGACCTCCAACAGGAAAGGAACTTTCGTTAGCCGTTCAAGATGCTGCATTTTTCTTTCTCCGCCATTTCCCGCTCCAGTCATCCTCTTTGCTTTTCTCATTAACCTCGAAAGTATTCCTCCTTTTTCCGTCCAATCCCGTCACTCGCTCGTCTCCCGCACGTCATTGGTCCGTTTCATCCTTCGTCCGTTTGCGCATTTCTTCTTTATTTACTTTAGCGTGTTATCGCTGAGTGATTGCGTTCTGTCGGTGCTGCCCTCTTTTTTCCCTCGTAATTGCGAAATAGTTTTATTTAAAAAAAAAGAGGGAGGGGGAGGGGGGGAAGGAAGGATTGACAGTTTTATTTCCTTTATCCAAAGCTCTCTGGGGAGTAGAGTGGAAACGTCGCTCTCTTTATTTTTTGCCTCCCTCTCCCGGATTTCGCCTCATTTTTTCGTGCAATAAAGAGAGAGAGAGTGACGTGAAAGATAACTTCTCGGGTTGTTGTATAACGAAAAAAAAAGAAAGGTCCGCACGGTCGAGTGGATGGTTGGTGATTTTCTGCATGCCTGCTTGTGAGTGCGAATGATAAAATTATATTTGCTTTTCCCGTGTTGTGCGTCGTGACCAAGATGGCAAATAAACGAAGCCGGCTTATGTTCGAGCGTGGAAGTCGATCGGCGTATCATTATTTTTGGATACGGTGCGTAAATATTGCGCCGTCGAGTTTTTGTTACAAAAAAGAACAACTCGGCCGAGTTGTTTACGCACTCCGAGTTTGCTTTTATGAAAACGTGATGTTGAAAATGTGTGATTTGTTCGTTCGTTGTAAATATCTTTCGTAATGTTGTACTTTAGGGATGTATACCGGTTCATCGTGGTACCGCTAATAGAAAATTATGAATAAACTTGGATTCTTACGTATTTTAAGGCTACGTTTCTCACTTATCGTTTAGATTGAAATAATGAAATGTCGGGGTCATCTTATTGCTGGGTAATAAAGAAACATAACTCCTATAGCTGCAAGACAGTCGGAAAAACCTTTTCGGCTACGAAGAAGCCAACTTTACTGGTGTTTTGAATTAAATAAAGAACTGTAGACTATTAGAGTACTTTATTTGGTTTAAATTAAGGCTTCTGATTTTTTATTTATGACTTTTTATCGTACCATTTCGTCGTACTACGCCAAAAAATTCCACCTTTCTTTAACCGAAAAGAGTGGCCTTTTTACAAGTTCTTTTATTGCTTGAGCGAATTTATTACATAAAGAAGTTTCGTCACTCAGTAGCATCAGCCACGGTGCATTTAAAATTTCGTTTTCTCCTCCCAGTAGTTTCCCTTCTCTTGCCTTCCTAAACGGAGAATGCGAGTTTGGAAGCTCTCAATTTTGCGGTGAAGATGTTCGAAAACATTTGCCAACATCTTTTCGGCAAGCGAACGTCTCCCGCTCCCTCTCTCTCTTTCTCCCTATCTTCCAAACAACTGCGCGGTTCAAGCAGCAATTGGGTCCCGGCAGGAGAAAACAGATATGAGAAATCACCACATTATCCCCGCATCCTTTACCTGTCGCAACCTCTGGGCGCACCAAGGTGTATTTCCTCTCCTTCCCTGCGTATCTCCTCGCATTCTCCCTTTCCCGTGCTTCTCTCCTCGTCTCCCCCAGTTTACGTCCTTCACCTTTCTTTGACGTCATCGGGTGCTTAGGGAGACAGGGAAGTGAAAAGGGGAGAGACGAGGAGGGAAAGGGGGGAATTTTTTTTTGAGGTGGATGGTTTGAAGGGGTGGAAACTGCGTTGTCTGGGAGAGGTGCTGTGGTCTTGGATGGGGAGCGAAGGGTGGGGTGGGGGAGGTGGGTGGGGGGGGGACGTGGGTGTGGAACTAAGATGGAGTTTTGGGCGGCGGTGTGAGAGAGACTCTGCGGTGTTGTGTGCCCTGTTGGGGATGAGGCGATGGAGAGGAGAAGTCACGAGGTCAAGAGGGACTTAGAGAAGGTGGCACAGAGATGGAGGGAGAGAGAGAGAGAGTTGGATGGAGGCTAAAGGAGGCGAGAGAGGGCGAAAGAGAATAGAGTGAAAGGAAAAGAAGGTATGGTGTTGGGGGAATTAGGGAGATGGCCCGTGAGAGAGAGAGAGGGAGGGACGGGAGGAAGCGTAAGAAGGTGAAAGAGAGGGCATAGGAAGGTAGGAAAAAGGGGAGAGAAGGAAATTGAAGGGAAAGGGTAGCGAAAGTAGGGGATCAGAGAGAAGGAAGAAAGCGATAAGAAGCGTGTGATAGAGAGGTTTGAGGCTTATGGAGTATTAGAGGAGCGTGTACGGAGAGAGTGGAAAAGAGGCCTATGGAGTTAGGGTGGAGGCCTTTAGAAAATGTGAGTGAGAACAGTGAGGATAGAAATTACTATTTCGGTCTCAGATGTATGTTTAGATAAGTTGGGAGGTAGAAAAGGGGTCCGCCAGATTCCAACTTGTTTCCCGCAGCCGTGGAAAAAAGAAAGTAGCGAATGGTAGGAGATTGCGGTATTTTTCTTCATGCTTTTTGCTATGTAATCTTCCCTTTGAAAGGGAAGCTCTGCCCGAATTACATCGCTGGATTGAGGGTCCGGTTATTATGAAAAAGACGGAACTCGGGTTTTTCCTTGGCAATGTGTGTTTGGAACCTCAATTATTTTTTTCGCTTAGTTTCTGGACGTTAAGATTTAAAAAATCCTATCTGCTTGTTTGTTGCGCTTGTGAAAATGTTTCTTCCCGCTCTCGTTAAAAAAATTATTTCATTATATTGTGTAGTGTCTGGAAACATGTGCCTCCAGTTGTTTTTCGTTAAAATTTTACTTTAATGAAGCATGTTGTTGTTGATGGCGTTGAAACCTGGCGTAGTTTTTTTAATTAGATGTTTTTGTCTCTATTGTGTACGGAATAACCTCTGTTATGAAACTGGAAGAAATTTGCAAAATAACTGGGTGCGATGTAGTTCGTGTTTAATTATAAAATTCCTTTAACACAACTGGTTTTTTTTAAAGGTAATTTGCGATTCGTGCGGGTAGATATCAATTTATCAATTATTCGAGATATGGAATGTTACAACGGTGCGTTTCGTGAGATAAATTAAAGAAATCGGCTCATTCAATTAGCGCTTCAATGAACCTCACTTCAGTGAATGCGCGGAGTAACGTGAAAGAAGTGACGGTGCGCTCTTAACGCGGTAGTATATTTCTGGCGCTGTCGCGCATGCGCAGTAGCCGATACACGATGGTTTTATTTTCTTTTTTTCGTCGTGGGAGCACCTTGGCGTCACTCGCTTTAGCGGAGTGGAAGCGAGACAGGCAATAGAGAGAGAGAGAGAGAAAAAGAGGAGAGGGTGATATACAACTTCCTCCTCCTACTACCGCACCTATGTCTCCACTCTGTTAAGTGAGTGAGTTCTAAAAACTCTCGAGCATGGACCCGGGATGGTGAGATGGGCGTAGCGCGGGGGCTCTTTTTCGAAGCTATAGGAGGGCCTGAGCCGACCGAAACTCCTCTACCCCTTGTTACACTAGCGTCGCGTGGGTTGCCGGGTACGCCAGGCGCAGAGGGTGAATTTACTGCTCCCTTTTATTAGAGCCGATTATCAGTCTTTAGGGAGTGAGAGAGAGGTTCTCGTTTTTTATCCCCTTAATAATTTTCCTCTCCCTTTGAAATCTTCTTTTACAAAAAAAAAACCCACCCACGTTCTTTCTCCGGATAGGAGGAGGAGGGTGTTCGGCCGTGAAATAGTTTTCGTTTTTTTTTTCGTTCGTGTTTTATTGTTGCAGATTAGAAGGGCGAAATGAGAGCGATTATTGGGTTCCGGCACGTTGTGTTGCGTCTCCTTCAACTTTTATATTTTTTTCCCGAAACAGCTCGAGTATTTCGCTAGGGGTTTTTTCTTTTTTCCTTGCTATATTTGGCATCGTTAAATCGATGCATTTTTGAGAATACTATTCTGAATAGAAGTTTTGAGAGATTTTCCTACGGGTTTAATATATTTTTTCACTTTAACTTCTTCGGTACATAATGCGTAATCATACGTATCGCTCGTGAATCTATATACTACGAGGGATGTTCAGATTTGACCTGGACTTAATTTTTTATTAAAATCTTATATACATATGATACAGTGAGCTAATGAGGTGTGTACATTATCATTATAATGTTGGCAGTACAAAAGGAATATGTTTTGTTGCCATAGCAGTCCATGTCAGAGCTAACAAAGATGGCATCTGAACGTGTTTCTACTTCAGTGGAACAACGCATTATTGTTAAATTTCTCTGTAAGGAAGGTGTTAAAGGGACCGAAATTCATCGGCGACTTCGAGTACGGTATGGGGAATTCTGTCTGTCTCTGTTTTCTATGTTTGGGTGGTACAAATCATTCAGAGAGGATCGAAAATGCGTGGAGAACAAGAACACAAAGCAGGACCAGCAACTGCAGTCAATGATGTGACAATTATGCAGGTTGATGAGCTCATTCAGAGGGGCACGCGAATGTCAGTGCGTGAATTAGCGTTGCAAGTTAACATTAATATTGGTAGTGCTGAGACTATACTTAGATATAGCTAAGTCAGCGATCGATGGGTGCCCAAACAGTTGTAACCAGAACAAAAGGCGATGCGGGTTCAAGTTTCAGGGGTTTTGAGTAAACCCCTGAATGATTTTTTGAATCGTATCATAACCACGGACGAGACATGGGTCCATCACTTTACTTCAGAAAACAACTTCCAGTATGGAGAGGAGACACACCGAAAAAATTCAAAACGATGGCATCAGCAAGCAAGGTAATGACCACTGTTTTGGGATGCTCAAGGCATTATTCATGCGGAATTCCTGGAACAAGGCTATACAATTAATGCTGCTTATTACTCAGCGCTCCTAAAAACAGTCTGAAAGCGGCTCTAAGGAAGACACGACCAGGTCTGTCCAAAGGAATTTGTTTTCTCCAGGACAGCACCCAGCCACATAAGACTAACTTGGCTGTGAATATACTGGCTGAACTGGGGTGGGGCGTCCTTCCCCATACTTCTTATAGTCCTGATTTGTCACTGTGTGACTTTCATCTGTTTACTCCGCTGAAAGAGCACTTAGTAGGTAATAAATTCAGTTCGAATGGCGAGGTGAAAGATGCAGTCCTCAACTGGTGTCGACATCAACCGAAAGATTCCTTTGAAACTGGAATATAACACGTTAGGAAAGTGTACAACGTATCACAAATGGGCGCGTTTCGTGCAGTGGAGTATTAGCAAGAAATTATATACCTGTACGTAAGGGAAATTGCGTTTTAAAATTCTTCTCTTCATTATAAATAATCCATTTCTTCCTGTTTAATAATATTAAATGCACACTTAAGGAAATGAAACGTTTGTTTGTGAGGTTGTTTATGTTAGCAATTTTCTAACAAGTTCAACTCGAATCAAGACATTTTTGTTTGATTTTCTCGATAACGGCTACTCCAACGATAAAAATGTGTAGGGAAGGAAATGCTCATCTTTACTAGTTCTACAACTTTTATTTGAAAAATATTTTGACATGAGCAATACTTTACGAGATATGACGAAAATTTAATTTTTTGCCACCAGTAAAGTGGTACCTCTGATTGACGTACGTGATTCATTTATGCGATTTTCTTATTATATTTGATTGTATGTCCTTAATATCAAATTTCATGAAAATCCGTTCTGTAGAAGCCGAGAACGAACTTGCGGACGGACGGACGGACAGACCGACGATAATAGGCGCTCACGCTGAAAGCGAAACGCGCCTAAAAACTACTAGAACGCTGGATCAAGTGTATTCTGAAGGAGAGAGAGTACATAAAAAGTGACTGTTATTATTGTGCTGGGTTACTTTTACGATTTAATAATAAATAAAGTCAAGGTCACATTTGAACACTCCTTATATTTAAAAGGCTAAGGTATTTTCCGAGAAAGAGATATTAGGGACTTATAGATATGCTAGGAACTTGAGATATGAGATGATCAGTTATGGGTCATAACCAACAGGAAAAATCGAAAATCTGAACATTTTTCATTTTGAGGGGTCTTTCTGACCCCAAACTTCCATTTCATTACCCCATAAGAAAAGCATTGAAATCGGTGCAAGCCATTTTTTAATTGCATTTTAAAATTACTTAAAATTATTATATGAACTCCGGACTTGAAATATTAAACGAAAAAACATTGAAAATTATTATTTTTGAAAAGAGAATACGAATTCATGCCGAATTAGCTTAATTATTTGATTTTAACTGCATAAAAACGATAAATTTTAAAATTTATAAGAATGGGAAATTTTATCTACCATGGAAACGCTACAATGCCTTTATATGGGATTCTTGTCTTTTAACGGTATGAACATCTATATAGCTTACGAGCGTAAAATTAACATGTTTTATAAGCCGTTTAAATGAAGAGAGGGTAAGGGGAACTGGAGAGGAGGGGGAGAGGGAGGGGAAAATGAGAGAGAGGAGGGACGGAAAGGAAAAAAGAGGTGAAAGGGAGATAGGGGAAAGGGGTGAGAGGGGGATAGGGAGAGAGGGAGGGGGGAGAGAGAGGAGGGAAATAGGGGAGAAGAAGGGTTATGCAGGAATGTAGTAATAGAGAGGGTAATGGGAAAAGGAGACAGGGTGAGGGAGGGGAAAAGTAGAGAGGGAAAGGGAGAGAGGGGGAAAGAGAGAGGTGGAAGGGAGAGAGGAGAAAGGGGAGAGACAAAGAGGGGAACGGGAGAGAAGGGATAGGGGGGGAGAGAGAGGGAGATTTATCAATAATGAAAGAATATAGTAAAATACGTCTTTAATAGAATGGTTTTCTATGGGGTGTCATTTGCACCATTAATTGATCCACATTATTATTAATAAATTAACTGAAAGAAATCCGTGTAAACATTACGTGGGTACAGCTCCAGCCGGAATGCCTCCTCATGAACTGAAGCTTAAAGTAGGAGCCGTTGTCATGCTCCTTAGAAACCTAATACCATTGAGAGGACTATGTAATGGTACAAGACACTGTTGCTCGAATACAAACACACCTAATCAAAGTAAAAGTGATCGGTGCAGCAAACTCAGACCCGGTACTTATTCCAAGAATCTCACTCATTCCATCAGACACAAATTTACCATTCAGTTTCATACGAAAACAATTCCCCATACGATTGGCTTTTTCAATGACAATCAATAAGTCACAAGGCCAAACATTTGATAAAATGCCTTTACCTACCTAAGCCTGTTTTTAGTCATGGACAATTATATGTTGCTCTATAAAGAGTCAGATCGTTTGATTCACTTACTGTAGTGTCGGGAAAGAACCCAGAAATAGACAATTGTGTCTTTAAAGAAATATTTCATTAAAAAACATAAATTAAAAAAAAATAAATGCCTGAATGTTTAATTAAGAACCTTTAAGATCTGCTAGATCGGCGTATGTTACGCGGGGTACAGCTAATCATATTATATTGCGCTTTGCTTATCCTTTGGAGTGTTCCCTAAAGTAACTTGTTACGTTTAAAATGCTAATTTTCTAGAGATTTTCGTTTGCCTCCTGTTCAAAATGAGGAGGAAATTTAATTTGTAACGACGGCCTTTCGGACGTTAATAAATTGAGTTTAGGGGTGCCGAGTTGATAGTATAATCCAATTAAAATTATCTGAATATCTCCTATCTTTAATCTGAGCCACCAAATTACCAAAGTAGTTAGAATTCGGCTTTAAGAGTTAGTTACAAGAGAGAATGTTAATTTTTCTGACTTTTGCTATTCATTCGTCTTCACTCGCGAGCGTATAAAACTTTAAGAACTCCGCAAAGTAGCCAAACGTATTTCTCATCCGATAACGAAAACCTTCTTCTTTTTAAAGAGGACTCTCGAAAAAAAAGAAATCCATTCCGCGACATTTTTCATCCGGTTCTCTGCATGCTCTTATCTTCAAAGAAGCTACGTGCGGCGAGAGAGAAGTATTGACACAATTCTTCATCCTTCCTTTCCATTTATATTCCCCTCTCCTCTCCTACTTCGGAGAGTAATTCTGCTCACTTCTCTTTTTTCTCACTCTCTCCTTCGGACCAATAACTTATGCCTTTTGTCGAGGCAGAGACAGAAAGAAGAGAGATCTAGACCGGACGTGAAGTATGGAGCGCCTTCCTCTTTCTTTTTCTTTATTTCATTATACCAGGGCGTTTGATTTTTCGTCTTTTATTCCACTTCAGCTGGTGTCTGCCTCGCGAAGGAGGTATGGGACGTGTTCGCATCGAGTAGAATGTCTCGCGCGAGTTTTCATCGGAGGAAAAGGGGGCATTCTTTTTATTTTCCCCACCAACCCCCCCCTCCCCCTCCCCTCCCCCCCGGTTCGTTCTAGCTGCACCTAGAGTCTTGTCGGAGACTCGTACTCAACACGTCATCTCCTAGGGCTGAAAAGACGATTCTTTCTTCTCTTTCTTCGGTGGGGAGTAGGGATAAGAAGTAATAGGATAGAAGATATAAAACAAGCGAGTATTCGAGCGAGGAGGATGGGAAACAGCTGTGGAGATGGGCATGATTACGACTGTGTTGCTGAAATTGTTATTGCCTCTCTCTCTTATATATATATATACATATATATATATATATATATATATATATATATATATATGTATGTATATAATTGACTTCGTCGTCGTCGGTGGGAAATCGGAACTATGTAATGCTATTTTCAACAAAGTTTTCGAGATTGACATTTGGTAGGAATATTCGGTTCTTAAAGTAGAAGCCAATTACCATTCCTCGTAAGATAACATGGAAAAATCGATATTTCGACCTGCAACCTTATTTTATTTTGCTTATTAAAATTCACATATTTTACCTACGATTTTCGGACTTGGACTGTATTAAAGAAAAATAAATGCAGTTTCTTATTCTTATCGTCTTTTATCGCTTTCGAAACTAAATCTTTCGAATTTAACGTTTTAATATGAAATTCTGACAAAATTTAGCGTTTTTAACGTGAAGTTGCCTTGCCAACCGATTACATTGTTAAACTCGATATCCTATATAATGCCTTCATCCTTTGGTAAAAATGCGCAAAAGGTGAAATGATTGTATTACCATATAATACATAATTTTATTCGCCAAAGACGTCTGGCATAACCCGGGCATCGCCGGGTACTTTCAGCTAGTATATATATACTCGTGTATATATATATAGTATTTACTCAATCAAAGGTTGGTCGTCTTATATTCGTGAAAAAAGAAATAAAAATAGTGACAATGATTGTGAATAGTCTATCATAGTTTATATAACATATTTGCACCGCATTGCGACTACAATTTTTAGAGATAGCAATAAAAATAGCTCCAATTATCTTGTTTATTTTATATGCTTCAAACTTCTTGATAAAACATTTTTCCTAAAAATTAGCTTGTTTAAAACAGGTCGTCGTCTTATAGACGAGTAAATACGGTATATATACACTCACATTCGAACTTCGATAAGTCGACCGTCTATAACGTGATTTTTCCATAACTCGAAGTTAATACATTTTACAGGAGAAAATATTTTTCATGCTATTTTTCTTCCATAACGTTTTTTGTTTCGCTTGAGGTTCGACTTATAGAAGTTCCACTGTATATAGACACACGTATGCTCACACACACACACACAAACTCAACACGAACAGGTCGAGTTTTAATATAACTCCGAGATTAATTCATCTCGCTTTTTTCGATTGCTTTTCCCGGGGTACGATAAGACAGTATTCTTCTATTCTTTACAGAGTCGTTTAGATTATTTTGATTTAAATTGCTCGGAGCAGACCCTGTTTTTTATCTGTAACGTAAAATTGCCGCAGTACCTCTTTAGGTAAAAAAAAAAAAACGTTCCGGCGGCGGAATTTAGGTGCCGTGCCTCGGTAGCGAATCGCCGATCGTCACGAATTTCGGCGGAGGAGGCGCGTAGTCTACAAAAATATTCTCCTTTCGAACTCGGCGAATTCATTTATTTTACACGATACGGAACGACTTGAGAATCCCGTAAGCATCGCCGGATTGAGGGAAAATAAAAATACTTAAATTCGTATCACGCTCCTTGCCCGCTTTATTGGCTGCGGACGCTCACCAATCATCGGGCATTTTTTTCTTTCTTCTTCTTCCTCCTCCTCCGGCACCTTTCCCTTTTTCCTCGTAAAAACTTCGCGACTGAAAAAATAATTTCTTCCTTGGTGCCGAGCCTCGCTAATATCCGGTCCTCTTCCGAACAACCCACTCTTAGTTCGAAGTTTTTCATTTTCTTTGTCCGCTTTCGTATCGGTATGTGGGGTGGCGTGGCGTTGTAAAGCCCTTCAAAAATGCTGCCTCTGATGGGTGGTCTCAACACCTTTTCGAGCCGGGGAGGGGGAGGGGTGGGTGGGGGGATGGGAGTGGGGAGTCAGGGGGGGAGGGGGAGGAAAGAAAACTTTATTTTCATTTTTTTTTATATTTTCTCGACAAAGAAGTCGAAGAAAAGAATGGGAAGGGTTGGGTTGGGTTGGTGGTGGTGGTAGTGAATGGGGTGGGTGGGGGAGAGCATGTGCTCTTTCGAGATTGGGGTCAAGTGGCTCTTATCGAAAGCTCGGAACACTTTTTCTCGCACGGTCATTTAGCGTTCTGGCTGGTATGCACGAAAAAAAAAATGCTCGCGAGATGACTTTGGTTCTTCAGGTTTTTATTTTTTCTCGAATCGCGCTATTCGTTATTTTAGTCGCGGTGTCGAATTGTTGGTCTGGATCGTTGTTTTCGGCGAGAATAAATTTTCTGGCATTTGTTTCTGTTATTTGTGTTGCCGTCTTATTCATCGAAATAGATTTTTACCGGTTTTTTTTTCTTTAAAAATGCGTTTTAGGCATTCGGTATGTCCGTCTATCTGGCGCGATAACTTCTCCTAAACAAAAGTAGACTTAGTTTCTTCGTCAGTCGGTTTGTTATTATTTATGCGCGTTTTCTTGTGAAGGTCCGTCTGTCTGACGAAAGCAGCTATAGAGTTTGTTTTTTCACCAATCGATTCAATGTTCTGTGTCGTGCCTGTTCATCTATTTTTTTTTCAAATAACCGCCTTTTAATGCCTGCTTCAACAGCTCTTTCCTAGTTTGAAACTTGTATAACTCCAGTTTCATTGCTCATATAATTTATGTAGATATGGTTTCGTCACAAATATGTATTTCGTTTTCATTTTTCTGTCCCTTTCATCTCGCATTGTTGTATAAGTTGTTTATCCTCTTTTTATGATTAGTTTTACTGTTTACCTTGTGGGTCAGTGTTAGAAAAGAATAACATTACAGTTATACACCGACAATTCGAACATTAGCTTATTTACGCTTATGAGGTGCGTATGGGCGGCCCACCGGCGTAGGAGGCTCAGGAAGAACCTCTGAAATTATTCCACTTCAATTCTGTTTATTTCTCATCTACCAAATGAAATCGTAAATTCTCCCTTAAAAGCAAAGGTATAATTAGTAATACTGCGTGTTTCCATAAGATAATTGAACGTAAAGTTTGAATTATGCGTTTATTGTTCAAGAAGAGAGAGATATAATTTATCCTTGGTCGATAGCTCGGTAGAGTACAGAAAACTTCGATTTATAGGGCACGAGTTTATACTAATACGAACGGAAAAATATATCCACTTAGACTTAGCAGACGAACTACTCGAAGTATTAGATAGCCATTGCTGGAACAGTAAATAAATTTTACAAAATTGACACCTACTACTTCGTTCTGAATGCTTTTCTCTTTAATGTGAGGTAGCAATAGAAGTTTTAGACATTTCAGCCTAATGTTTAGTCATCCACAGGTATAGTGTAAGACTTTCAGTTCAACGAATTTTTGCTTTTAAATATACTTTTTCGGTAAATTTTAAAACGTAGAATTTCCAAGTAATTAAGCTATACTCGATAGAGTGTAAAATAATTTATGGATGGACTTGTAGCCGATTTTTGTTATTCTTATAAGATATGTAATGTACGATAATATGCTTACTTAGCTATTTTTATCTATCTTCTTGATCTGTGGATATGTTATTTCTGATAAAAAACTCATTTCGAATTCAACATTCTCTATCCTAATTTTTAACTTCTGTATACCTCATTTTCCATCTAGCGCGTATATATAAAATTCTTTCTTGTTTTTTAATAGACCGCTATAAGTCTCGAAAGTAAGCATCGAATGTTGATTTTTGAAATATTTGAATTTTTGTTTATTGCTTAAATAATTCTCTACCCTTTTCAGCCATTGAAAATACCCCAACTTAGGAAACGCGCAAGATGAAATTCTCAGATCACCTAAAGTTACTTTAAACACCTTTAGTAATCCTACTTGAGAGATGGATTGAATTGAATTTCAACAGAACAACATTTTTTTCGAGAAATGCTTTTGGTCTCGGTTTAATCTACTTTAATAGGTGAATCTTTTCGCGAAACGGGTTTTTTTCGAGTTCCTTGGAAAATCAGTTTGAGTAGGATCGCCATTTCGAGCCACTTCGTCCGAGCGTATCCCCATCCACTCTCTTATCTATTCGGAGAGCAAAAATACATAGGAGGTAGATGTCGCTTCGCGTCTGCAAAAAGGCTATATGCCTCCATCCCCCCCGGCCATCATCCTTTTTTCGAGAGCAGAGTTCTCACAATGGCGCGAAAAGCGGGCGGGGCGAAAGGCGGAGGAGGGAGACGATGGCAACGGGCATAGTTGGACCTCTTTTCGCTCCCCCCCCCCCTCCCCCTCTCTCTCTTTCTCTCGTGGTAGACACTCACTTGGGTAGCTCGGCAGCAGTACCTTACTCTCCGACCAACTATCCCCCTCCTTTTCATCCCTCTCGGTTCGCGAAACTCTTCCTCCTCCCGCCTATCCTCTCCCTCTCCCCCCACCCCCTCCTATCTTCTCTCCCCCTCCTGCCTCTTCCTTTGTACGAAGGCACAATCCTCCTCCCCACTGCACATTTCATCTCCCTTTTCATCCGCCTCCCACTCCTCTTCCTTTCCCGACGATGTGTTACCCTCCCCCTCTTTCCCTCTCCCCCTCCATCTCTCCCATCTCGCGCTCTTCTCTTCAACCTACCTCCTCCACCCTCCTTTTACGACCTCCCTCGCCATCCTCGATATCTCTCTCTCTCTCACACACAGTCTTCCTCCCTCTCCCCCTTCCCTCTCTCTCTCTCTCAGCCTCTTCTTAAAGCCGCCTCCCTCTCGTCTCTCGCCTCTTTCCCTCCTATGGGCTCACCTGCCAGCGTCACCACTCTCTCCCATCTTCCTTCACGGCGGCATTCCGCGGGCATCTCCTCTTCCCCCTATCCTCTTTCTAACCCCAGCTTACTCTCACTTTTTCTTTTTTCTCCTTTCTCTCCCTTTATCCCTCTACCTCGCTTTATACGCGCCCTCAACCCCTTTCCATTCCTCTCGAATTTATTTATTTACTGCCATTAAAAAAAACAGCTTCTAGAGTCTTCTGCGTGGATGGTGCGGCGGTTATTGAGCAACTTTTTACCCTTCACCAATGCTCTCTCTCTCTCGATTGCTTCGCTGATGCTATCCAATCTACTCGGTCTAGCTTATTCCGCGTGTTTTTTTTCCTTTTATCTTTTTCTTCGAGTTATTCTGTTTGCCTCATCTTCGTCAACGGTCTGAATTGGGTGGCGGTGTTAGAACATATAAACACGTTACGTTCGGTTCTCTACGCCCTCGAAAATTGCTACGGCGACCGTGTTTATTTGAACTCGCCAAGATTTAGTTTAGTTGGACGCGATGATTCGGCGCCCTTGATGTTTTCTTTTTTGTTTTCCTAGTGTCGCTACTGTTACGTGGCTGCTTTGCTTTTTTGTCGCCGGAGGAATTAATTACTATTCTTTGTATTTCCAACCGTGTGATTTACCGGTCGGTGTGATTGGCAATCTGGAGAAAGAAAACTTCCGCCCGAAGCTTTTCTAACGGAAAGTATTTTTACCAATAAATGCCTGTGTTTTGTGTATTTTTTATCTCTTTGTGTCTATATTAGCGGTGGCCATTGAACAGCAATGGCTCCTTTACTCACGGAATAAGGATCGATAAATACTTAAAGCAACGTAAAGTCTGGAAGTGACGAAATGGAATTCATATAAAACATTATTAATGCCTTGATAAAACGAAATGTCCAATTTTTTTCGGTCGTATTTCTTCTGTAACCATTCGCCTAACGGTGTCGTAAAAGTCGAATTAAAAGCGAGGCCAAGTTGTTTATTAAAAAATCTTTTAACTCGGTCTCGGTTCAATTCGGTAACGAAGTATTTCAGCGTCGGTAACAGCGCAACATTTAAACGGGTTTTGACCCCTATCACAGTAGGTTTTAAACGCCAATATAGATTTAGAGGTATGTTAAAATAAAAACTTATTATCTCGAAATCGGACATGAATCGTTTCTTTTGTTTTAACCGCTTGTCGGTCGAGGCGCGTACAAGTATGGCGCCCTCGAAATAAAAGCCAGAACAAAAGGAAGACTTGTAAGATAAAATAGTACATTTTTGGAGGGTATCTGAGACATCGAGGGTAATAAAGAAACAAACCGTTATCTATGAAGGTTGCGAGAGTAAATGGAAATTTTATTAGCCTTCCCCCTGAGTACAATACTTTTTCCAAGATTTTTCCGAAAGGGTTCCCTTGGAAATATTCCGCGACCCCGCCTCCTTTTTAAGTAGGGAAAAAAAGCGAAAGCGGCGCGTGCGTGATGGAGACATAAACGACGCGCGTTGAGTTGTAGCTGCCCCGTGGAAAGGATTACAATGAGGAAAACACTTTTTCCCTCATTGTCGACTATTACGAAAGTTTCGGTCGTAAGCGTTTATATCGTCCGCTATCAAAATGTCGCGTCTCGGAGGAGCGGGGAGAGGAAAAGATCCTCTTTAAGTGGCATAACTTATGGCTCAAGGGGCTGGATTTGATGTCTGCTCCTCGCTTTTACCCCTCCTCTCCTTTTCCCCAGCCTAAGAAGAGGTGAGAAAGTGGGGTGGAAGAAACTTAGGAAAAAATGCAATCGGTTACATCTATCTCAGCCCTCTTACGTCAACCCGCTCTCTTTCGTCTTCTCCTTCGGAGATCGTAAGAGTGGAAAAACTTCACGCAAAGGAGGAATTATTCTCTCCCGACGTAATCAGAAGAGCCAACAGGAATAATATCAACCCACGTTTTCAGCTTGCCATCCCTGCCAAGCCTTGGCGGATCGCAAGGTATAAATTGTAAATATTTCCAGCCGCGAGCTGTTACGACGTCGACTCGGTTCTCCCGCATTTTCTTGTGTGAAGGCTTCACGTTCCTAGTTCCTGACGGTATTTTTCGAGGGCTTGCGTTAAGCCGAGAGGGAAGTTTTGCAGGAATGGCTGGCGTTGGGATAATGTGTCTTATTCGCCTAGGAGGAGACGTTTCTCTCGCCTCGGCCATTACGCTTATCAACTCTTGCTTTCATCCTGTCGCGCTTTCTCTACAGGCGCATTGTTTCGGAACAAGTTTCTTCTCATGCGGTTTCACCTCGAAATGATTGCTCTTCCTCTGTGTTTGTGTATGTGTGAGAGAGAGAGAGAGGTATGGAGAGGGGGTAAAAAGGGGAGTCGCTCAGTATATATCGAAACCTTTTCTACCTTATTCTTTTTCCCGTCTCTATAGAAACGTTCTCTGTGTTTTGATTTCCTCGGACCGAGTCCGGTAGGAGCGGGAAGAGAGAAGGTTGGTTGGATTTATGGTCTTACGCTATCGTTCCAGGGTGCTGTAAGAGAAAGAGAGACGGGGAGACAGGTTGCTTTGGAAACCCTTCTAGAAGCCGGCCAAGATGTTTCCTTTTCTTCCTCATCACGTCCGTTTGTTTTTATTTTCCTCCCCTGCCCCTCTTTGTTTTTCGCTCCCTCTCTTTCCCTTTTCTCTCCTTTCAACTTGTCTTATTGTTTTTCGGAAACTCTCTCTCTCTCTCTTTCCCGAATTAATTTTCCGCGATTGTTTGTCTCGAGTACCTAGAGCCGATTTGCGTATGTTTCGAATGGTTTCTTTTTTCATCACTTCATATTTTCTCGTAATTAATTTGAACGGCTTTTCCCGTCTAGCCCGGTGATTATAAAGTTTTTGGGGAGGGATTTTTTTGTTTTGTAGCGTAGCGGTTCTTTGTCATCGGAAAGGGGGAAAAAAAAGAAACTTTGGAGAAGTGTCCTAATTACAACTTTTTTTGGGTCGTAGGATTTTTTAATTGAAGAGCGGTTTATTATTTTCTCGGATGAGTAAAAATTTTCTTTGCCGTTGATGTGGAAATGTTTCGAGGGTTAATTTGTTTATGAGACCCGGCGGAATTTCCCGGAGAAAATTCATAAGTGGCTTTATATTAATTGTACGATCCAATTTTCCTCTAGCTATTTACTCGTGCATAAATGAGCGAAAATCGTGATAATTATAGAATCTCATTTCACAAAACGGTAGCCATTTTATTTTCATGTCGAATGTTATGAATAATTGATTGTTCTCTAACGAGCTTCATTTTGCGCGCGCTTCGATAAAATTTGCCTACAGAGGAATTTATTAATGTGGCATGATCTGAATAACGGAGTCGACTCACGCACATTAAAAGCATCGCAAGATACATTTATAAACGTTCTTTCCTATAGGTAGGTTTTATATTTCCCTGATGAAAATAGTGGAATTAATAATTTGTGAAGTGATATTTCATAGAGTCGTAGCGGTGTGCTCTTGATCTTATCGAATAATTTGTCATTCTCCAATTATAAAAATATTCCCTAAGGATGTTAGGATAGAAATTGAATTTGTCTAGTACGTTCTTCTTTTTTTTAACTTTCACACTACTGCTCCATCACTTTTGTCTCCTCAGTTTTTTCTCACTGTCTCTCTCGCTTATGTTTTCCGCCCATAAAATTTGCGCAGGAGAGGTTGGGGTTGGCGGGAGGAAGGTTTCCAGTGGAATGGAAGGAAGTGTAAAATGGATTCAAAAGAATCAAATGTTTTCGCCAAACGTGCGGTTAGAACCCCAAGGCTTTGGTCTTGATACATCGGAATCCCTTTGTCAAATGTGCAGGGGAGTGGAAACTGTGTATAGATCGGGAAAAGGTCGACCAGAAACACGTATACTGACAAGCTGCTATTTTTATTTCAAGAATCAATTTTCGGCCTGATATATTTTTTTCTGGAAATACGGCCTCTTCCGACCGTGTTTCTTTGGTAAGGTAAAGATGATGAAAAGATATTGGAACTCGGAAGTGCGTCGCCTAGCTCTGTTCAAAATAGATGTGAGATCACAAAGTTGCTTTGTTCCACGACGAATCAATTTTTCGGCTTGTGTCCTCATCATACTTGAAAGTTTTTTGTTGGAGCGTTGTGGCGCTACTGTGCGTAAAATCGAAGTTTTTATAGCTTTGCCAGACTATCTTTCGGTGTTAGAAAGGAAAAACAATAAAGAATCAATAAATTTGGCTCTGAAATGTGAGCAGTTGTCCGTTTGAAGTATTTTTACGTTCTACTTGCATTCATTACAGAATCATCGAGCTCATATCTTGACAAAAATCAAGTTTATCAGCCATGTCTCTCACTTTGCAATAAAAATGTTGAGAAAACCAGGTATACGTATCGGTTACTATATAGACAGCCGTAACCAGCGGAGATTCATCTACTGTGGGTTGTATAAATTTAGAATTTTACTTCTTTAAAGAAATGAAATAGTTTTTTCGGTAATTTTAGAAGATACAGAGTTGTCTTTAATGTTATTTTTATTTTTGTTTAAACACGGTCTTAATGAAATAAGAGTGCTGTATTTTAAACTTGTATATGTTCTTTATTTTCAGGTGAGTGATAATTTACTCCATCGAACGCTTCTTTAGGGGGGAAGGAACACAACTTTGTGATGTGGTTGTTGCGATTTTGTTGCCTCGCGCGCGGTGAGTACAGTAACATTATATTTGCATTTCTTTCCTTCGTGTTGAATTTTTGCATGTAAATATCCTAACGAATTTTATTCTACCCAACCGTGGGGTCACTGTTATTGATTTACCTTAGTCTCTCGGTCAATGGGACCGTTTTTCGGGCTGCTTTAATGTTCCGGATATTTCTTCTTCGGTATGCGAGTACCCGCATTCCTGAAGATCGAGTTTCCATCGGAGATAAGTCGGCGTGGGATCATTTTTCACCCGAAAAAAAAACATCTACGTCGCTCCCGAATTGCACTGGCGTATATTGCATTATTTGCCTCGTAACTTTTAAAGAGTTTATTCCGAAACGAAACACGGGTAGGTTAACTCGAATTTTCGGTTGCTTGCAAAACGAGGCATTTCCGCGCATTCCATTCTCCCGACGTTTCATCCGCTCTCCTTTCGTGGTGCCGTCTTTAGACCACGCGATGTTTCACGTCTGCATTTTTTCGTTGCCGTTAAATATTTCTTGTACCACTCCCTATCTCTCCCTCAATCTACGAATTTTAGAGGAATTTTGCGTGTTTTTCTGTAGCTTCTGAAGGCGGGTGTTTTTGCCGCGGGGGAAGCTACGGAAGGGAAAAGGGGAAGGGAAAAAAAAAGGGATAAATAGCAATCGGGATTTTTTCTCATGCTTCCCGCGTTCCTTTTCGGTCCTGTGTTTTTGCGATATCGTCTTGAGGAAAAGGAGGAGGAAGAGGCGGTTCCTTGCGAGGAGAATTTTTTTTTATTTCACAAGAAACGCTACCCATCCTGCGTTTTGGACCGTCAGCGCCGCACAAACGCCCCCCCCCCTTTCCTCGCTCCTTTTCACCGCCGCCCACCAATTCTCCTTACGTGCTTCGCTCGCCTCAAACCGCCCGAAAGCCCTCGCCGCCACCCTGCTCTTCCTCTCTCTCTCTCCCTCCAAGTTTTCAGCGTCACTTCTCAGTTCACCGTATACCTCTCTTCTTGCTCCCCTTCGCTAGAACTCCCCTTCTTCTTCCGTTCTTTTTTTTCTAAAAAAAAACCCCACCTTCTTCCTTCCTCCATCTTGCAGCGCGTGACTTATCGATCGCGACCCCCCTTAAGCCGTCCACTCTCTTTTAGGCTCCCCAACTTCACGTCCCACGTGGTCTCCCCCACACCTCGCCGTACTCCCTCGCCTCCTCCTGCTACCACGCCCCCGCCTTCCTTCCCTCCCCCCTCCTCCCTCGTTCTCTCTGGCCGCATCGTGGATTATCGCGCGTGCTAAGTGGCTCCCGGGCGTGCAGTATATCGAGATCGTCGATACGACGGGATTAACTCTCTCTCTCCCTCTCTATCGCCACGTGGCGTGATATTTTTTTCGTCATTTTTTTTGTTTGCCGTCATCAATATGGCCGACTGGAGCTTCGGCGGCCATCTTCCGAAATCACGTACTTGCGGTTCAAAAATGAATTACGTGCGACACGTAGTAGGTTAATGATTTAGGAGGATTAAACGGGGTAACTCAAAGTTGGTCGTTTCAGATTCGTCTATCGATAAATATGTATACATATTTTGACAGTCGCTGATTTTCGGTTGGAATAGTTGTATAGTTTACTGAACTCGACTAAAAATATCGAGATACAATATTAGTGTAAGATTATAAGGTATTATGGATAAATACGTCACATCTAACTTTATCGCAGCCGCTTTCACATCCGACTTTTTTACCTTTTACCCGATTATCTTTATTCTGGAAATTCATTCCATTAGCTACTGTAGTTTTGCTTCCGACTAGCGAAGTCTTTGTCTTGTTTATAAGAATATTTTTCAAATAACTCTTTACTACCGTTCTACGTTGTCATACGTTTTCAAAAAGTTACGTATAGTTTAGTTTGTTAAGATGTTCATTTTCTAGGGATGTGGCTTACGCCTCCTCAAAGTTGTTTCTTCCCATCTTGGAGGTAAAAGTCTCAAAGGGACACCGCACTCCTGGGAACAGGTTGTGATGAGAACTTGAAAGAGGCCATTGAAACCTTCTTCAAACAAGCGAAATACGTTTGACCTTGAAGTATATCGGTTATTATGATAGAAACTTTCCTTGGCATAGTGACGAGTAACGACCTTCGAGGAATTTGTTACTATAGTGATACATATTTTATTTTTCTTGTTCTTTTTTTCTCGGCCGAATTGATAAGACTTGCCCGTAACATCGAATACCAGGTTTTATTTCACAACTTTGATTTGTTCATAACAGAACGGCCTTTAATTGGAGTGTTCATTTTTCGAGCTTGGTGACATTAAAAAAAGAACGGTTCGTTAATGGCCCTTAAATTGTCTTGATAATAATATCTTTATGCCTTTGATTACCTCATCGAAGTGATTTCAATATAAGTGAGGTAGTAATATAGATTTGAATGAACTGTATGCTTTTTTAAATGCAAAAACTTTCTCTCCTTTATACAAACCTTTAAAATAAATATAATTTTATCCGCAGAGTAAATATTTTTAAGGCGAGCGAATTCTTCGTCGGGCTTAAGGCATCCGCGGCAGATAAAACCGGTCAATAAAACGGATACGCGTGTCGAACTCGGTTCCGCTATCTCGGCGACATTCGAACCAGCGAATGAGCTTCGGCACTCCAGAACATCCGACTCGCATTCCGAGGCCGGCGACAGCCGCAATTCGAGCACCTATCTCTCACGTGTGCGTCCCGATATGATCTTGTTTGCTCCGCGAAGTGAGATTTATCACAATTCCGACGAACGCAGGCTTGTCGCCAAAGGGAGCAGGAGGGGGGGGGGGGGGGGGGAAGGGAAGGAAAGAGGAGACGAAAGATGGGCCTATATATCTCTCGTTTGTTTGACGCAGCTGGTAGTATGGATCCGTGGTATATCGCTCGCGTCCGCCATATTTATTTATCGGCGACGATTTTCTTTCCCGAAGAAATGTGCTCGTCAAACTCTCAAGGCTTAAACGGGCGTTTTGAAACGGCGCGGGAGATAAGACCGGAGCCGGTGGGAAATGTTTCGTTACTACGCCGGAGTGAGCGAAAACCAATTTTCAGACAATTTTTAATTACCTGCTTTATTTACGGCGTCGTAAATTTCAGCAGCATATGGGGCAGCGCTGTGTGCGGCGTGGAGCGGGATTAATACGTGTCTGGTTGCCGGTATCGGCGTATTGGTATCCCAACGCACGCCGTTGCTTCTGTGGTGTTATTGCCATAACAAACGGTGTTCGAAGCTTCAGTTTTCGCTCGTTCTGTACTTGGAGCGGCGAAGAGTTTATACACGGACCCAATTAAAACTCGAGATCTCTTCGAAAGAACGCAGTTCATTTTCATTGGTATAGTTCGAATAGGTGTTGAGTTGGGCAAATGTGTGTGTTTAGAATCTGAAAAAGGCGATTTTTCAAGTCTATAGCACTGCGAAAATTGTGATTGGCGTGGCAGATATCCGCATTTTTACGCGTTTATACTTCGGTGGATCTCAGCTGGAATTTTTTAACGCTTTGAGATGAGTAATATAGATTGCTTTTAAGTGTATTTGTCAGGTTGTTTTTATTCCCAGAATATTGAAAGTAATTTAATAGGCGATGTATTTTAATCATAATTTAAGGACGATTGAATGAAATAATCTCGATGAAATTGGTTATTTTTATTGGCGCTTTTATGCGCAGAAATGTATGCTATTTTATTAGATTAATATTTTTTTGATTTCTTGCTTTCAAAAAATTCTGTTTAAATGGCAGAGCAATCTTTTCGTTTTTGTTTCTCCGGAGATTATATGATGTAGCCATTCCCATAATAGCAATATTCATGAATTTTGTTCATACATATTGGATGGTATTAATTTATTTTACTGGATAACGTCGAGTGACCTGGTCTCGACATCGAAATAATTTTCCTTGATTCTTGAGTGCTGCAATTTGTTACCATCCTTGACGCTTGGAACACTGATATAAGTGCCTTCTTTCGCTAGACTAATGAAGCGGTGATAATAAAGGGAGTTTACTACTTGGCGGAATTTTATACTTGTAAAAGAAATTATACAGCATGCTTTCTCAAGGTATTTACGATATACTTTATACACCCCTTTTGTAACAACTAGAATATTGTGAACATATTCTAAACAGAATTTTTGATCAAATAGACATGACATTAGCAGTATATCTGGACTTGATATAAAAGTTGATAGATGTTGCTGAACATTTTAACATTATAAACTAATGACGATATCGCATTCTTTCGATGTAAGTTTTCATGCAAATAAATGTACTCTATGTTGGAATATAGAATTTATCTCTAGAATTCAGGGAAACAAATCGCTTTATTAAATTAGTTGGCGAAACTTAAGTTGTACTAAGTGTTGCCCTATCATTATCATTATAGCTTTTAATATAAATATCAGGTTCAAAGACTTGAAATCTTTTTAGTAACGAGAGGAGAAATGAGAAAACGATTTTCGCGTTCCAGCGAGAAAATGACACGTTCATAAACGTAATTTCAACATTTCCATGTAATTCTGCTACGTCGTGGCGTTTTCAGCACGCTTTGCCACGTAACCAAAAGCCCTCAAAGTTTAGGTCGATAGCCAGTAACTTAATGAACACCTCACAACCACTCTCCTACATAACTGGGTCCACATTCGCAGAACAATTTTCGACTTCCGTGCACGTAACTTCCACCCTTTTGCCCTTCCATCACTCCCACGAGGTAGCTTTTTTACCTTCTCCAGGGTATCTCGGGGAGTTTCTTTGTCGGTTGCCCCGTCGTAAGCGTGGGACAACAATCCCCGCGGAGTCGTGTAGCCTAGCAGTAGGATTTGCATGCGAGTATAATATTCTCCGACGTCGTTTTTCCCCGCATATTGTATTACGACGCCGCTTTAAACTCTACTAGCAGAGGAAGAGGGGAAGATAACTCGCCTCCGCCGCGACCGCCGACCAACACCACGAGTTTTGAACGTCTGGTTGCTCGGTCCGGTGCGGCTTTGCAATGCATGCGTCCTTCGACCTTTTTTTTGCGGTCACACCGAGCCCTGCACTTCTGCGGCTCATGTCAGGTTTTTCCGCTCCCTAAGCCATAGCTCCCCATCCTTTATACTCTCCCTCCTCGTCCACCCTCTTTCCTCTCTCTCTCTCTCACACCCCTTAAGCCACCCAGCCCAGCGCCGTTTTTCATGGCTCGGTGTCAGGACTCCTCCGCAGGACATTCCTTTCTCCTTGCTTCTCCTCTTTCCTTTTTCACCCTTATCCCTCTCCGTCATCCAACATGACCCCTCTCTCTCTCTCCATTCCCTTTACTCCTGTTTTCCTCCCTACTCTCCCGCGAGACGGCGCTCTCGACTGTATGTGGGACTACTCCACATCCTCTTCCCTCTTTTCCTCTCTTTTACTGTGCTCCTCTCCCCCACCTTCTCAAACCTCCTCCTATCCCTCCTCCTCTCTCCCCTTTTCTTTCATACATCTCTCCTTTACTCCCTTTTTACGCATTCCTTTTGCTCTTTTTTTCCTTTTCTTTTCTCGCCGTAGTCCTTCCAAACCACTTGAGGCCTTTTTTCTCTCACTCTCTCTCCTCTTCTTCAACTTCCGCTCCGGTTCGCCCAAGAGGGCGATTCTTTCTTTCTTTCTCACTCCCGGTTCCTCTCCGCTAGCACATTTACACAGACGGGCGTGCTTGTGTGTGTGTGTGTGGACGGGGAGAGGGTGGGGTACGTAGGAAGTGGTATGAGATGGGAAGGGTAAAGGGAGAGGGAAAAAAAAAGATGAAAGATTTGTCTAGAGCATTGCTGTAAATAAACATGCTCACACGCGCGCATTAGCTTCCCCTAAAAGATAATTGTATCTTTTTTTGTTCTAGTCAGTGTTGCGATAAGGGGCGAAGGGAAAAGATAATAGAAATTCAGAAGACAATGCGTCGCTAAACTTCTCGCCGGATGGATGGAATTAATTTTCGGACAGGAAGACGCATTAGATGTAAATAAAAAAAAAGAGCGGGTAAGCTTTAAAAAAAAGTCTCGCTGAACGGAGAGGGAAAGAAATTCGAGAACGCGTGGTTCGAAGATGACGCATAGCTTTTGTAAATGAGCGTTTTGTTCACTTCGGAGGTCGGCGCACCGTAAAATGTATCTCCAAAGCTCTTTTTCGGCATTTTTAGAGAACGATGCGGATATTATTATTTTTTTGACAGACGGTGTAATCTGTTACGAATTTTAAGTGCGGTACATAAAGTTCTTTGTTGATCTCAGGAACTGATCAGTTGGTGCGTGAAATTCTCGCTATAAGACGCATGTAGCCTCTCGCGCAATTTTCTTGATTGAACGAATGCCAGTCATCATGTCGTTGTTTCTTATCTCTTTGCCCTGGGTATCTTTTCCGGGGCGTATTCTGTTTTATTTTTATTTTGAAAACCCTTTGAGCCTTTTGTTTTTGTTGCGAAGCTAAGTGCTCGAATACTGCTCGGTTCCGAGGTCGGTTTTTTTCTTTCGGGAATGATGCCATGATGTGTCAGAGTGCGTTTTAGATTATAGGTTAAAGGTCGTTGTATGGAGTGGAGCGAATTGGGCTCTCGACGCAGGTTTTCGATATGTAGAATATTTCGCGAGAAGCTTCTGAGTTAAAGATTATCTCCCGTAGTAAATGGTGCTGCTTAAAACTTTTTTTTCATTCGTGCCTTATTTGGTTGTATTTGGAAATGTTTCTAAACTTTTCTGCCTAAAGTATTCTTATTAGTGTGCATTTACTACTTAATGTTTCATTTGAGCTTTCTTGTTTCAGGATTTTAACTTCTTGGTAGTTATGGTTAGTTTTTATTTCGTTCTGGGTTGAAGTTTTAGTGCCTAGACATGCTTGCAGAATTAAGAAAAGAAATGTTTACAAATTTACACTTGATGATAAATTTTATGAATGCATTTTATTGTGTTAGGGAATGTGTCTTCGGTGTGAATTGTTTTTATTTTTATTTTAATCATAGCGGAGGTTTTTATTGCCAATTTGGAGTAGAATTAGTATTCATAAAAGTGCTTTGAGATATCTGCAGCGTCATTAATGGGGTCTTCAGTGTTTCATAAGACGGTCAAAAGGTATTACTAAAAATACTCATGACTAAAAGTTTGTGCCTTAGAAAATGGTTTTTGCTACGATTCGCGTTAAAAAGATTGGCCAACAAATTTGAGTTAAATCGTTAAAGTCGAAACAATTTATTAGTACTACTACCGATTCCTCGGTGAAGCGGAACATAAGGAATAAATAATCACTTGAGTACCTATATTTGCAAAAATCAGGGGTGCGCAACCTACAGCCCGCGAGAGCATTTTATACGGACCTGGGGACTTTTATAAATATGATATATTTAAAACATACATTTTTAGCCGCGTTTCGCTTCCAGCGTCAGCGTCTATTGTCGTCGGTCTGTCCGTCCGTCCGTCCGTCCGCATGTTCGTTCTCGGCTTCTACCGAACAGATTTTCGTGAAATTTGATATTAAGAACTTACAATCAAAGATAATAAGAAAATCGCAAAAATTAATCACGTAAGCCAGTCAGAAGTACCATTTTTACTGGTGATAAAAAATGAATTTTTCGTTATATCTCGTCAAGTATTACTCATATCAAAATATTTTTCAAATAAAACTTTTAGAATTAATAAATTAGAGTATTTATTTTCCTATACATTTTTATCGCAGGAGTAGCCGTTATCCATAAATCGAACAAGAAAGTCTTAAATCGAGTTGAAATTTCTTGTATGGTTACTTCATTGTTACTAACATAATCTCACAAACAAACGTTTAATTTCCTTAAGTGTGCATGCGGTATTATTAAATAGGAAGAAAATAGATTATTTATGACGAAGAAAAAACTTTAAAACGCTATTTCCCTTACGTGCAGGTATATAATTTCTTTCTAATACTCCATTGCACGAAACACGCCCATTTGTGATACGCCGTACACTTTCCTAACTTGTTATGTTTTACTCGTAATTGTTGGCATAAACCGGGGATTGTGAAGTTCTAACGCCAAAAAAAACGGTGTAGACTTGATTTTAATTTTTACACTTATATATGATACTTTGAACAGATTCCGATATAAACTCATCTTGTTCGCCGAGGTGACTTCTAATACGACCCACCATAACCCTCGCATATATGATTGCGGCTCGCCTAGCAAAATATAACACGCCCATTACATAAATCTGTATTTTGTTACTTCTGAATTTAAGCTTACAATTAGTACAGATTTATTTATTGCACCACCATATTGATAGCAATTTTAATCGCTACACGGTCAAATCGATTTTTTATGAGTTAATTTCATTTAATGGATGCATGGTTGACTGGAAACCGAAATAATTTCAAGCCGCATTATTCGAGGAATTGAGAAACGTCCGTTTGAATTATTCGCCACGAGTTTTTCGTGGAAGAGTTCTACGAAAAGAGAGAAATATTGAAACAAAAAGATCAAAATCGCCGAAATAAAAACACGCCTAAAACGAACTCTGTGGAATCCGAATCAAGGATTCGAAATCCGAGACGGCATTCGCGGTTTTTTGGGCTTCATCTTCCAGTTCGCCATCTCGTTATTCTGCGGACGTGATGTTATTACAAGAGACAATTAAAGCGGTTCTCGCAGACGTGCTCACCCTTTTAGGAAGCGTCCAATTCTCATTCAGGAAGAGAACGCTTTCAAACGGCTATAAAAACGTCCCGGTCTAGAGGGGAGTGGGAGGGAGAGAGAAGGATGGAATACATTCCACGTCGAAACGAGAGCAATGTTTCCTCGAAAGCGGTGTAAAAAACTCCCATTCCTGCCATCTCTCTCTCTCTTGCTCTCTCTCTCTCTCTCTCTCTCTCTCTCTCTCTCTCTCTCTCTCTCTCTCTCTCTCTCTTCCCCTCTCTCTCCGTCCCGACAAAAAAATTATGCTTAGAATATTTGACCTTCTGCCATTTTCCCGCGCCCTTCTTGAACCCTCTAGGAACATAATAGAAAAAAAGCGGAAGGTTGAGAACAACAAGGGAGGGTGGAGAGGGAAGAAAGGGGGAGAGGGAAATGGGGGGGGGGGAATAGGATGGGGAAGGACGGAGGTCTGGTTTTAGGGATGAGGATTGGGAGTGATAGTCTCGACCCCCAATTTTTTTCTTCCCTCCTGCGCGCCCATTATTCTTTCGCCACTTTTGCGGCCTGCCGGGATATAATAATAAAAAATCAATATCTTTCGCTTCGCAAAATACGGCGATTCCCATCTTTGGTTCGCGAGATTAACGTGGGGAGGAAGTTTCATTTTACGTATCGATTAAATGTTCGTTCATTTCGTTCGGGTGAAGATGGTCGTTGTTTTTTTTTTCTTTGCGCTCTTCGTCTCTCTCGCTCTCCGTTCCTCTCTCTCTCTCTCTCACAATCTGTTCTTCTCTCTCTCTCCATCGCTCTTTCCAGGTCCGCGCAGAAAATATTCCCGAGTGTTTTTGAGCGGCGGTGATGAACAACTAACCGGTTTGGTACGAGGCATTATTCCTACGAGAGGGCAATAAAGGGTAGTTTTTTTTCGCCGCGCGCATTCATAAAAAAAATTAATCGTTTTCATTTTCCCCCGCTCGCCGTGGACTTGACGCGGGCATAAGGTGCTTATTTATAGCCTATTAAACTCGGTTTAAACGTCGATAATCTCGTATTGCGGTCGGGAAAAGTATCGCCGGTCGTTTCCGTAGTCGATTATGAGAGTATTTTTGTTGCAGGCTCATGATAATTCGTTCAAGTGCGGTGATTTTTATACATGTTAAGCTGGATTTCAATGTTCACTGGCGAAAATCATACATCCTGCGGCCTGATATAAAAAACAAAACTCATTTTCGACGTGATTGTTTATTTTCAAAATATCTTTTCCACTTTAGTGTGATGTCGCTCTCTTCCCCGTTTGTCGTAAATTCCTCTCGGTTTCAACCGCTTGCGAAACTCGGGGGATCGCGATTCGTTTATCCGAGCAGAATGTGTGATGTTCATGACGCTTTCCGAATTATGAATTCCGAGCACGATTTTTTCGATTAGTATTTTCTTTATATCGTGGACGTTATTTTTCTCTCAGTTCTGGGAAAAATACCACTAAGAAAAAATCAGCTTGTCCCTTAAATCCCAAGCGCCGACAGTTTGCGGATGTTTTATTCGATTTTTCCTATCTTGAAAGTTGAGTTACTCTTAATATCACATAGGTACAGTTGAAAACCCTGATAAAGACCGAAGGAAACGAGAGTGAAGGCATAATTTCAGTGGATTAAACCATGTTAGCCTCAAGTTTTTTTGTACTGTTTGTTTGCCATTTTTGCGCCTCACGATTTATGACTGATAGGCCAGTTTTGGGAAAGTGAAAGGTTTTTAACAGTGTATAGTACATGGAGGGAGACGTATCAAATTGCGTGTGTAAATGGAGTTGAGGTAGAAAAACGCAGACTAGAACCTTAAATATAAGACTTGTAGCCGTTGTATGCGTGCATAATACACATCATTCACCGGCTTTCTTTTTTGGAAAGTTAATTTCGGAATGCTCTGGAAGATAAAAAAACATTATGATTATCTTAGAAATACGCAAGGACGCCGAAAAATATTTTCCCAAGCCGTATTCTTAATTTCGGGCGTACGGTTGGAAATTTCTCGGGTAGTTACCGCTTGGTTTTTATTATTTTATGCAGTCGATTTTGTGTCCACTTTCAATTGTTGGCCATAGCAGACTTGTTTTTGGCGTATGCTAAAATTAAAACCATTTCCCACTTTGTTTACGTTGTTACATATCACTGTTCAAAAAACCACTAAAATGTTGTGTATGTGCTGACACGTAGTGAAGGCAATGCAGTTTAATCAAAGCTTAAATGTACGTATTTCTTATAAATTGCCGTCTTGGATTCCTATTTATTTTTCGTGACGTCGAGATCATAAAATTTTCTCGTCGTTCGTACAATCTACCTTTATTGAGTAAATTTTTCATCGGGGATATACAATTCCTAGAGGCAATGCCTGGCGGCTTATGGCATTCAGGAATTTGAGGTCCTCTCAATTTTCACCGTGTTTTTAAATGAGGACTTTTTATGCGCGAGTCCGAAACCGCGAAAGTAAATTTTAAAATGCCATTTTCGCGTCATGTTTAGCGAGTTACTTTAGCGAAAGACTATTTGCGATAGCGCGTAGTCCAGTGATGGCGAACCTATGGCTCGCAAGACGATTTTGGTTGGCGCGACAACGAAAGGCGAAAACCAATCAAAGCATATATCATACTGATTTAGTCCCGCAAAAACATTTGTGCTATTTAGTTAGCTATTGTAAACATTAGTTTTATCGTTACAAACTTCAATCTATTTTGCCTTGATCACGAATTTAATTAAGTTGGCACGCAAAAAGAAATCAATAACTTTTTCGTGGCACGCGAGGCGGAAAAGATTGGACAATTTCAGGAATATTGGCACGCGGACAACAGATGGTTCGCCATCACTGGCGTAATCCATATTACCTTTGTTTGAATTTGATTTTGAGTGAAATTCTTTCTCGTGCTTTGTTTAGCTCACTTTCTTTCATGCTGATACACATTCCCTTCTAAATGAACATTGTCGCCATTGATTGCGTAGGAAAACGTTGGTTTTTTGTCGGAGGGTTTTCGGTAAATATTTTTAACGATGTTTTGAGAAGGAAAAAAAAAATGACGTCGCGAAGACGAGAACACTGTCGCCCATTGTTGAAGATTGTGGTTCGTTCGATGTAGAAGTGATAGGAGGAAGTGGGGGAGATAATGGTTTTGTGGCGGATGCGCCGATGAGCTGTCTTCTTTGAAGCGACGAGGAAGTGTTGTAAAAGGATAGTTAAAAGGGGAACGAAAAGATTGTAAAAGAATTGATGAGATGACGAATTGTCACGCGAAATTTTTTTGTGACAAGGATGTGGTGTGTGACGTGCTTTCCTTTACTTTGGGTGACAGTTTTGCGGATGGACATCAAAACACTCGAATTTTCACGCTCTTAATGGTTTGTTGACCGTCTTCAGGGTGACGTACACACGTTAAAAATAGGCATTCCATTTATTTGGAATGAATGATTTATACGGAATGGACTTTTAATCCCTTGGATGTACGTAAGGTAGGATTCATAATTACCGAGTATATTATTTTTGATACCCTCGTTAATTGCTTAAATTGTGCATTTGTTATAAAATGGTTTAGCATTATATATTTATTTCACGTGATTAGATTTTGCACGCAAATGATATCTTGCTCTATTCTTATTAAAAGTTTCCATTACTAATGTTGTTCAGCCTGGCTTATCGTTTGTAAATTTGCGTTATGGCGGCGAATAATTGGCTACGCAATTTTTGAGCTATTTAGATTCGATCACCGCTTAGGACGGAGTAGCCACTTTCACCGAAAAAATCCGTTTTTGGTCAATATTGATGTAACATTAAGTGGAGAAATGACACGATCATTTGACGCGCTATTTGTCACTGACCTTTAAACTGCAAAATTATCGGCGAATGATTTATGGTGGTGCTATTTTGGGAATTCATATCGGTGGAGAGTGTTGTGTAAAATTATCGTTGTAATGAGGGAAAAACCAATTAAACTTAATTCGTCGAAAGAGTTTTCACTAAAGAAGCTGCAGATAGAACGAATTTCTCATTTCTTGCAGTTAATTATTTTCTCCATACACAGGAAAGAGAAAGTATTGTTTTCGTGAAAAAATTCGACATCGAGATTTAAACGGAGATACATACACGTTTTTAGGTCCCCTGAGTACGTTTTGACTTTTTTTTTATCGATGATGACTGTGTGATAGGAATTTTGTGCGCGCTCTAACTCAAATACTACTCATCAAATCAGGACAAAACTTTATATTTTAGGCTTTTATTTTTTAAAATCTGATTAGATTTAGGCTAAAATTGGTCATTCGGAAGTGGAAGTTTACTCGTCCTTTTTTGCCAGATATCTCCTTTGGGCCTTCATTAATATAAATATTTTGTCATTGATAAAGTGATAAACCGTAAATATTCTACAACTTTTATGTGAAATATTTTTCGTAGAACGGTTGTTTACGAGATATCTGTCTGAATTTATCTGAAACACTTCGCTATGACAGCTTCATTTCCGTTGCTATTATAATCTTTTCTAACTGTTGATAGCTGCCAAGGGTACTTTTAGCCGCGGTCAAAATTATCCCGTTACCATCTAGCGCCATATTTTGTAAACTTATTTTCCTGCAAATATTGACAGCGATATCAGCGCCGTCAACGGAAATTTTAATCGCCCTCCAGCTACTTGTTATCCGCAGCACCAAATAACAATTTTGTGTAATTAAGGTTTTTTTCATTGTGAAAAGTGATTCAAAGTATTTTTCATTTTGAAAATTATCCAGTGTTTAAAAATCATTCTCGATTGTAATTGCCGATAGTTATTCTTGTGGACGCTGTTGCGGAGAGGAACTCGTTGGTAATATATTGCATTCATCATATTCATTACCCTGTATGGAGAAATTCATGTGCTGGGCACATAAGACTTTTTTCATTTCTAGATAATTTTTAACGCGATTGATTGGGTCATTTGCGTCGTTATGACGTTCGTCCGTCTCATACTGTTCTTACTGTTGATAGAGGCTTGCGTAACCATTTCTCCCTAAATGGTAACATCGCATTTCCCGACCCAAACAATGCCGTCATCTTTCGGTTTAAGCAGCCGTCTTTTTTTTCTTATGGGCGGAAGCAAATGAAAGAAATGGGTCAGACTTTTTTATAAGAACGCGGGGGCAAACTCGAGGGAGGCGATAGAGCTTTTGTCTTCTTTCCCAGTCTCGTTGCTTACAATTAGTCCTTTTGTTGCAATAAATCGGGACATTTAATTAAGTCATAGTAATGGAGGAGAGAAATAAATTCTTGTAATATTTTCCACCGCTTTGGAGCGTAGAAGGAGACTACACCATTCGCGCCTTCCTCCACCAAATCTTACTAAGGAGGTCGGATTAAAAAAAAAAAGTTCCCATGCACGTGCGTGACTTCGAACCTACGGTGAGAATTTGGGGCCGTTCCCTTCCTTTCCTTTCGGCTTCTAAAACCACTTTTTTGAGAGTATATATTTCCCCGCGTGAGACATATCATGTAAATGAACCCCAGTAATTGAGGGAGTAGGCCGCAGGGATTTTGGGCCTTTCGCGTCGAGACGGTCGTAAGGAGGGGTCTAAAGGTTTCGGGAAGGGATAGGATTCCCAAATTTCGCCTCATCCTCCTACGAATCCTCGGCCTTAAGGGAGCCTCTTGATAAACTAACCGCACATCTGAGGATCCGCATAATCGGAAGTTGGGCTGGGAGGGAGTTCGGTCGGAGGAGTTTGCCCAGAAGGGTGGCGGCGGCGGCGGGTCTTTCTTGGGAGATAGTCCTTAACTCTACTATGTGTGCGGGGCATTAATTTCTCCATCGAAATACTGGCCTTCCGTCTCTCTGCCTTCGATCCTCTGAACCTCTCTATCGTGGCTCGTTGCCATCGCACTGGCATCCCATCCGCAATTCCCACGACAAATGGGATTTAATTGATACCCCTTCGCCGTAGTGAACGTCTATTCGGAGGGGGTTTTGGAGTCCGGTCATGCATCATCTCGGAGTACTTCCGGTTATTGGCTCGTTCATTTGTCATTCCCAGGGATGCAAATCCCAGCTGCAAAAATCTTTGCTTGTGATAAATAACCGCCCACCTATCAGAGCCAGAGTTTGGGATTTTTGATTTCCTTTTGGTTTTGATTGTTTGAGCTCGTCTCTTAACTACCAGGATGGAGAATATATTTTTTATTATCTTTTATGTTTCGTATCTGTCATCATGGCGAATTTGTGTGCCAAAAAATGTTCTATTAGGAAAATGAAACTTTCTTTTCCGTGGGAGCATGTTTGGATTTTTAGTGTTTGTTTTATAAGTTTGTTTATAAATCAAGGTATTTTTGTGATAGTTGGCGAAATGTGATCCATTAAATGCTTGTTGGCTAACCGATAATATTACGAAGACATTTATCCAGAAGGAATCGTAAGAATTGATTAATCCTGCCTATTTTGTATTTTTATAACGATACCCAAAAACCTTATTTCCTGTATCACACAAGGAAAGTCTATTACGCTATTGTTCGTCAGAGAAAGTGTCGACAAATTCAGGTTCATCAGGATGCATCGAAAAATTGAGCTGAAGAGAAAAATCGATCTTTCGCCGCGTATTTAGGTTATGCTAACATCGGTATTGTCATTTCCTCGGAGAAAGTAACAGGGCTACCGAACTTTGTGGGAAACGAGTAAATCGAATGTACGAAAAAAATAGCAATCCAAGTAAGAATCCTTTAATGATATTTTGCAGTCAAATCGAAAATGATAGCTCGATCGTGTTTCGCACGATCGCATCAGCCTTAATGTTCCATTACGCGAATTCCTCTCTTCGCACCATGATTACATCAAGGAGTTAATGCAAATTTTGGGTCGACGAAATTTCATATTGCGCAAAGTCATTTCTAGTTTCGTTTTTCGTCCGTTTTGTCCTTTAAATCCACTCTTGTCTCTGTATCTCTGATACTTCGCCTTCTTCTTCCTTCTCTCTCTCTCGCCTCCTTTTCGCTCCTCTTCTTTCTCTTTCCTTTCCACTCGATTCATCTCCTTTTTCTTTTTTCTACGACAGCGGTTCATTTCTCGACTCTATGGACACGGGAATGGACCCTTCATCCATTCGCTTCTTGGATACTCCAATTTTTCACGCCATCACCTTACAGTTCTAACCTTCCCATTCCCTCCCGATCTATTCTCTATACCCTCTCCCCCATCTGCTACTCATCTCTTCCATTCCTTTTCCATTGTGTGTGTGTGTGTGTGACGCCTGATTTCTTCGTGAAAATCGCCATTTCTTTTTAGGCCTCTTCTCAAACACTATATTTCAAGTCTCAGGCGTCTCCGGAGCTTACCGGGCGACTGGAGTCTTTATTTTTCTCCAACGCCTTCTAAGGCCAGAATAAAAAAAAGACAGTAAGGCGAATAACGGTTTCCATCACCAGTTTCTACGTAATTTCGCATACGTATGGGTGTGACGCGCTTCCAGATATTGTTTGTACCTCTTCGCGTTTCGTTTCGGTCGCTTTTTTTTCGATAAATTTGCGTGAAATCGTGGGCGAACGGTTGCTTAATTTATCTAGATATACCTTCTCGAAAGTCTTTGTTTTTTTTTTAACTCCAAACATTCGGCTGTTGTCCGTGGTTTTATCGAAAACATTTAATACCGTGGGTTGGAATCGGGTCGCATATCGATTCGGTTTTCAATTAGGGTACCTTTGCTCCCGATAATTTTTATGGCTGCTGCGGCAATTTTAGTTTCTAGTCGTTGAAACACTGCCGCCATTCGTGATTGGAGTAGAAAAAAGCTGGGGTCGTGTGTTTATAATTGGGATATTTGTTTATCAATGGCTGGTTGGCTTTGTGTGTAACCCAACGATCGGCCGCCGCAAAATAATTTTTGTTATTCGTATTTAGTATTTCCTTGTACTGACATTTTTGAAGTTTATTATATTATATTTTCTCTCCGATTCGCGTTCTTCTTTCATTACCCTAGTTGCGGAAGTTAGATTAGAAGCCATTTGTGATTTTCCGATGATTAACCCTTTCAGTTATAGGTACATTTTATTGGCGGAATAACCTTTTCTTGCTATTGCATTTGCATTCTGAGTACATCAGTGGTACCTTTACCAGATCTTTAGCTCACACGCTAACCATTTCCAATATCTTTTCTCTCCACTAATGTGTCTATTATTTGCATCAGAATGTTATTAAAATAATGTAATCGAATTTCCATGGAAATAGACAGGGAGATCTAAAGGGTCAATTCCTTCTCGCTTATTATCTATTCCGTAAATTGGATTAGGTTTTCAGAGGTTAATGTTTTTACGTAAATTGAGGTCGATGAATTATGTCGTTAATTCTCTTCAAGTCAGTTAGATTACGTACGGAGGAACGTTCGTGTTCAAAGCTGCCTCTTTTTCTCAGGCGTTCCGCCCAAAAATTCCTCATTCCGATCTATTACTTCGCATCGAAGCAAAATTATTCCCGTGAAGAAAGGAAATTACAACATCGGATCGAGAAAATTATGATTCCACCCGTCGCGGGTTGCTTCTCGAAAAGTCATTACCCAATCTAGCAGACAGGGCTGAGCGAATTCTCCCGCCGAGAGATACGGCGTTCAATTACGCCGCGGTTGATTATACCGAACACACCAGTAGTCGCGGGAGAGACGTCTCCTCCTTCCAAGGATTAGACTTTGAAATCATATTCGGGAGACGAAACTTTCCCACAATTTCTTTTTTTCCCCGAAACAATTTCCTTCAACGCGGTTCGATTCACGTAACATTTCCCCCAATGCGCTTCGTCAACCGTCTTTTGGTATGTAGCAGGCTTCGAGTCAACCTTTTGGAAACGCTTTCGATTCTCCCTTCCCATCACGTTTCGTTATATAGATTCCGCCGTCTTGCGCTTCGTGCGATCGAGCGGTTTCGTTCAACTTCATGGCTAATTCCTTTGCGGGGCCTACTTGATGGATGGAGTTCTCCCTAAACTGACGTGTGATTTCCCCTTATCTAATCATCGGACGAATTTCCACCAGCTAGGAATTTCTGTCAAACGTTTCGTAGGAAGTTCCTCCCGTTTGACCGATAGGCGGTCGTCTAGGTCGTGAAAGTTTGTTCTCCGTTTATGGCGAGTTGTGCCGAGAAACGTATTCGGGAAATTCATCACGATCAAGGACGAAGCTTTAGAAGAAGAGAGAGGGATATTTCGTCGCGCGGTCTGAAAAGAGCGGGATTAATTACGTTCCACGTCCTTTTTCGCGTGAATGAGTCACGTCCAAGTTTTGACGTTCAATTTTGTCCCCTTTCTGGCGTTTCGCTCCGTCGATAATTTGATGTCGGAGCTAATGAGATTTTGGGTCGCATTAGAATTCTCGAGTAACATGTTAGCGGCGTTAACGAACCTCTGGTGCAGTCGAACAAAGACGTCAGAGGACTTGGCATGTATTACGACGACAATGATGATTCTTCAAACTTTTGCTTGTTTCTCAAGGACGATATCGGTGTCATTAAAAGCCGATTTGATAAATATTCGGTGTAATTAGGATGAAGGTCTTCCTAGCGGCTTACAGCAACCAAATTCTTTGGAATAGTTGACCAACAAATATAGGGTTGGTTTTTAAAACTCGTCCAATGCGAAATAATTCTGATTATTTATTGAAGGCAGTTAATTACTTTGAACGTATCTGTTTGCGAATGTGGTCAAGGGTCTCGGATTTGGTGTTCTATTAATATTCGTTTTGCTTACATTTCGCATTGTTTAAAGTCTGAAATTAAACTTATTTTTCGGCACACGTGACTCATTTCTTGGTTGATTAAAAAAGTTGAATTTATCGAAATTATTCGATAATTGTCTTGTTAGATACACAGATTTCATTTCCTGCGTGCTAAAAGTTTTGCGTCAGAAACGACCTTTTTTTAGTTTGACTTAAGTCATCGTTATCTTGGCATCGAAGTTGTTTATAGAAATTTTGTTTGACATTTTAATATTCCTTTATTGACCTCTGAAATCGGGTATTGCTGAATAAAATTCGAATTTTTTTAGATCGCTTTTCTGTACGCAAAAGTTTTTATTTTTCGCTGTCACGCCAAATATTTCTGTCCCTTTTTTATCAGCCCAAAGTCTCTCCAAAAAAAGGATATTAAGATTTAAAATCCCTCCTTGCATTATTGATGCCGCCCTACAGAACTGACGCGTAAAGCTATTCACTCCAGAAATAAAATATTGCTCTCTCTCTTGGGGGAGAAAAAAATGCGAATTCTGCGGTTGCGCAATACACACGCGAGCTAGACTTCAAAAGGAGTGAAACGTCCAGCGAAAATTACTCATTCTTTTTCTTTTGGCGTCCCGACACTTTTCGTCCAGGGTCGATTTTTTTTCTCTCTCTTTTTGGCCGCAAAATGACGAATTTTTGTCGGAAAACTACTTTTTTTCCTCCCTCTCGACCGAAAAGGTGAAAAAGAAGGATGTATTTTTTCGACGTAGTAATCTGTGTGTGGGCATGCCTTTTATGTATATATAAAGGCAAGGTGCGACCGTCGAAGGAACATTTCCCTTTCGACTGGACAAGTGACAGTCGCTTAATAACCGTCCCATCGCGCCAATACAATAAAAAAAGGACGCCAGAATTGAGCGCCGGAGAAAAAGAGAGCAAGAAGGAATGGGGGGAAAAAAGAGGGATTTTGGAGTTTTCGGATGAAAGAAGAGGATGAGCGAAAGGGAGGTGTGGATTGGAATGGAGTCTCGGAGCAAGGAGATGGGAGGAAGAGTAGGGGATGGGGGAGAAAAGAGAGAGAGGGGGGAAGGGGAGTGGGGTAGGGAGCGCGAGGAAGAAAGATGGCCGAATCCCGGGACGGGGGAGTTGGCCACATTAATCACCGCACTTGTCGGACTATCCATTCAGCCTGTGTAGAAGAAGAAGAAAGAGTCGAAAGAGGAAGAAAAAGAAGGGTGGCAGAGTGTCGATCGCAGAGGATCGCCCACGCTATCTGTTCGGATGATTTTTTTTCCTTCTGCGCCGTTCCTAGGGAGGGAAGTGAATAGGATTCTTATACGATCTCACGCAGCGCACGCCCTGACGAGCGGAAGCGGCAAACCCACGCGCTCTCCTCGCACCACTCGAAGGCGCGCGACACGCATTAACGCGGGGTAAAAACGTTAACCGCAAAACGCATCGCGTCGCGCATGTTGTCACCGCAACGTTCGCGAGCGACGCGCAAGTAAATTTAATGCGTTCGGTTTAACCTCTGCAGAACGGCTTTTTTATTGATTTTCAGAGGTTGATTTATTTTGCTTTTAAGCGTAAGAAACTATTTTTAGTCTTACTCGAATCGAATTTCCGGTAGGTCAAATGTGTCAAGTCAAAAGGTTACTATTTTTCATTATTTTTTATACGGATGGCCTTAATGCAATAAAACGGCTTTTGAATTCATAGTTTTTGTTGTTACATGAAAATCTCAGCAAGGTTATTGCATGCATTATTTCGGTTTTTACACTTTTTCATCCTGATCACATTATACTAGGGAGAATTTCTTTAGGCGGCTCAAGGTCACTCGGTATGTTCCATACTACTCGATCGCTCACTCTCCTTTCGCTCATACACTCGCACGCAGTCATTTAAAAATTACAGTATATGAAACCATTAAATATTACATTCACAGAAAAAATCACAATCACTATTATTTATAAATATTTATTATTTAAATTAAAGTGAAATATCACAACCACATATTACATTCACAAAAATTCAAAATCACCATAATTTAGAAATGAAATTTTAATTTTTAAAATCACAACCTCATATTATATTAACAAAAAAAGCATAATAATAAATAAATTCCAAATATTCCAAATTATAATTCATCGTCACTCGAAGAGAAGTCACTGCTACTGTCAGAGTTACATAAATTTACAATAATTCGTTCCATTGCCTCGTCACGTATTCCCTCTTTTATGAAGTCATCTTCCAGAATTTTTTCAGCATGACGAACACATTTTTTTCCAGTCGTCAATGGTGTCTTTTTGCAGGGCTTCCTCTAATAAATTTCTCACATCCCTTATTTTGAAGGTATTATTCTTCTCTGCAACTTCTCCCTTCACTTGAGCCCAGATCATTTCGATAGGGTTGTACTGACAGTGGTACGGTGGAAGTCTTACAACCTCATGCCCCATTTCCGCCGCAATTTCGTGCAGTTCATACTTCTTATATTTATCCTGGTGAAGCCGAACTAAGGTGAGTAACTCAGGGATGGTGTATGTTGGGTCATGTGCAATATTTTTGCTGCTAAGCCATGCTACAATCTCTGCCTTTCTAGAATGAGTGGTTGGGATTTTTTCTTTCATTGTAGAATGATAACTTGCGTTATCCATTACAATAACGCAGCCTTCTTCTAAACTCTTCAAAAGTTCAATAAACCATTCTTTAAAAACAGTGCTATTCATTTCACAATGGTAATCACCAACACTCTTTGACTGAAAAATCAGCTTCGCTCCGTCAATGAACCCATGCTTCGCTGAGCCTGCATGGCAATGGCAACGGGCACTTTCAGGCCACCATTGGCCGTAGAATCCTGCCATATATATTTTCTGGAATGATTCTGATTGATCCAAGTTTCATCTAAATAAATTATAGTAGTAATTCATAGTACAGAAAAAATAACAAAATACTTACTTGACCGTATATTCCAAAGATAATGATTTTTAATAATTCTGACAAAATTCAAGCGCGCAGGGTACCTCTCTCTTCCGTAGAATAGTCCGTAATGACAGCACAGCCTATCCAGCATTCCCTTACAAGCGAGAAAAATAAATAACGGGACAAGGGTCTCCAAAACCCCGAGCACGAGGCTATTTGAGAAAGAAGTGCAAAGCCCGGAGAGGCGAGGTGAGAGCTAGAAGTTGTGGGGACGTAAGGGGTGCGAAGCTAGAAAGTGAGCTTAAGCCGCCTATTGAAATTCTCCCTAGTATATAGCAAGTTATCATTTTCGATGAATAGAAAGAAATTTTTCAAAAAACATCACTCATCCGTAAAGCTATTTTAAATCTAATATCAAAGTTCTTTTTACTGCATAATTCTCGTAGGCGCTGTTATAGTGGATTTATATAACATTTGTTTGTTTCTTATTTTGGATTATAAATTTAATCTCCATTTACAGTGAGACACGCTATGATATCAAGTTGTATCATTTCCAATTTTTACTTACGTGAAAACTTATTTATTCCCAGAGTAATCCGAGAAGAAGTTAAAAGCGTAGTAATTTTTGCATATTTTTTATCTTGTCACTAGACTTCAATATAGTAAAATATACTTTGTAGTTATCCACAAGATACCTTGTAGAATAGTAATAAGGGTATTTCATTATGAATAATGTCATAAACTTCCACCAAGTCACGACTGAGAAAGTTTTATTGTGTTTTGATGGTGGAAGGTTCAGAGTTTTAGCAATTTTTGTTCCACGCCGTCTTCTTTCAAAGTGATTCAAAACTTCGAGTTTCATTTCAAGGGAAATAGTTCGTTTTCTCTTACGTGAAACTTTGACCTCCTTTTCCGACATGAGGGTTATTATTTAATATATAAAAATAGTGATCACAAATAATATAATGTAAAACCCATGGATGCGAACAGTGCAGGAGAAAAGTTCTGAGTTGGATTGAGCAGTCTAAAGCTTCTCCAGCGTGCGAGATATGCCGTTTGTGTCCACGATTTAATTATGAGCTCTAACCTTTCGTGCTTTGATTTATTAGCCCTCTTGCAGTTGGTTTATTAATTCGTTTCTTCTGCCTATGTTGTTTGGTTCCTTGTTGTCTGTCTCTTCCTCTAAGCTATTATTTCATTCTCGTCTGCCTCTTAATACAGGCCTCTTATCAGTTCATATTGCTTCTAGCTCTCCTGAGTTGCATCAAGACTACATACTAAGTGACTCTGTATATGTCCTCGGAAATCGGCATAGCCGATAAAATACACTTTTAAGGGACTAATATTTGTTGCTGAGAACATTAATGGAAGTCATATCATCGAGAGAAACAAGTAATATTTAAAACGTCCCATTAGCGAGAGAAGATTGTGCATCTCAATTTTTGTGTCCTTAATTTTGTCACGACATGTTAGCGAAAAAGAGTATCTTGAGGGATACCCGTACTCCATAAATGGAGCGCACAGATTTCAAAGGCGTTCTTTATAGGATTTACGTACAAAACCTTATCGAAAAATTGGGCAGTCTTCGAATTTTTTATCTCCGAAAATATGTCGTAATTATGTTATCTCGCGGGCTCTTTTATGACAGGTGTTCTACTCGATCAAATTTTTCAAAAATCTACATCTCACCGATCGTATATGACCTTGGGAGAATAAAATATTTTAAAATTATTATTCGCCGATAGAATCGTCGTAGCAACCGATGCAAATAAAATATGAGATGTTATGCTTGTTATTTTCTCAAAATTTTATCTCCCAAACTATAAGTCGTAATACTGTGGTATCGCAGATTTATATGTGTTAAATGATGCTCTCTGTCTTAATATAATTGTAACGCTACCTTACAGTCCATATAAGAGCTAGGAAGAGGAAAAATATGCCATTTAATTGTTGCTTGATGGATGGGATTTAATGGGTATAAGTTCATTGAATTCTCTATGTAAAGTGAAAGTTTTAATTGACGGATACAGTTCAGAATCATAATACGGCAATATATTTTAATAAAGATGACTCATGCATAATTAAAACCTGCCAAACGGTTCAAGAGATGAAAGTCGCGACATACGGACGGACAGACGAGACGTGCCCATAATGCCTTTCGCAGGTAAAATGAACGCCTAACAAGTAAGAATAAAAAAAATTCAAAAATAAAATCTTTTTGCTTTGTAAAATAGGCGACCTTAAAAGAATAAAACAAGAAAATTTTCAGATTATCTGTTCGTTATAAAAGATTTTGGTGTCATATTCTTTTCATTATTGTTGCCTAACATATCATTTACGTAATAATTTCGCTTTGATAGTATGTTTTCAAGGCTGAGCTTCATTAAAAAAATATGTTTTGCTATTAATTTTATATTAAAAATTAATTTACTCCAGCTTATGGAATGAGATTATTATGTAAATGATATGTAAAGTTATAAAGTTGTATATAATGAAAGGTACATGAAACCAAAATCTTTTATAACGAACAAATAATCTGAAAGTTTTCTTATTTTACCCTTATAAGGCCGCCCTTTTTTTGCACAGCAAAGAGATTTTATTTTGTAATTTTTTTAAAATTCTTACTTGTTTTCATCTTTTAAGAGCAAAAATGAGTAACATTCAATGAAAAATAACGAACGTAAATAATTTAATTCAATCGCTTTCTTACAATGATTGATGTCAAAGTTCGTGATTTGTGGAACTTTGTGACTTCATACGAGTCTAGCGCTAGTAGGCTAGCCAGTTTAAATCACAAAGAAGAGAGACCTGGTACCGGCATTAACCTACTCTTTTCGAAAAGCACCAAGGAGGACCAACAGCTTTATGTCCCTTCCGAAGGATAAAGCGTTGATTCGCGTGCTCTCCTCTAAACACGCAGAAAAGGGACCGTAAGATCTATTGAAAAAATGCAACTTTCGCAGGTTTTCAATATCTCAGCGTACCAGGCCAACGCGCTCGCCATTACGCCATGGCACCCCATTTTGCAAGTTTTGAAATTTGGAAGATACTTTCTACCCCGAAGCCATCTACCGCAGCGTGAGGAATAAAAATACATTCCCAAATGAAACATCTACTGATTACGAGTTGTTAATTGTTTTATGAAAAAGTTCAAAATTGTTAAACCGAATGTTGAGCATAATAGAGGTATAAAATGACAATAGAAATAAGCTAAAATTTTCGAACAATTAAGCGTTATAACTTCTCCCTCCATATATTGATCAAAATGACAACTCGTGTTGAAATCCGCATCTCCCACTATCATTTCTAATTTTGGGGCAAAGAATGCTGTGCCTATGTAGTAGTTCAAATTCTTGTTACTAAAACGCCCCCAATCACGCGTGCACTGCCACCGCAACGAGATAGACTTTTGGAAAGTTTGAACATTCACAGTTTAACATCTAGATGAGATACAAAATTGTTTATGAGCTAAAAACCATATGCAAGCTATAAGCTTTCAAACAATGTAATATTCTTTACGATCTGATCATTCGTTCAAGAGATATGAGGGAACAAAATGGTCTACCCTTATATATATATATTCATTTCATTCGTGGTTTTCAATCCTAACATTGGTTTGACATGACTAGGGAATAAACACATATGATATGGTGGTTTTCCGTTGCCTTCCACATCAGACACACACACATGAGTGATGAAATATGAATTATGAGTACGAACACAAACATCCATGCCCTTGGCGGGATTCGAACCCGCGACCTCAGTGATGGTAGGCCAACGCGCTAGCCCTTCCGCCACCGGGTAGACCATTTTGTTATATATATATATATATATATATATATATATATATATATCGGACGAACGCATATAAAAGATTTTTTAAAAATCAAACTGCCCAAACGTACCGCATCGTGAAAGTCTTGCCCGGAGAGGTAAAACTGATTTATCTCTCGCCATTCGATTAATTCGGTGCGTTTCATATCCTCTCTGTTTATGGAGTTGGATGGTTTCGATCGGCTGGTTTCGGACCGAAACCTCCCGGCAGGGCAGGTGCTTCGGTCGGATCGGAAGGTCATGTCACGTTTGGGTGTGGTATGAGAACGGCACCGGAAAAGAGTAAGTGTACTCATGACACATCGATCGTCGTATCTCTGTGTGCCGCCCCTTTCGCTGACTGCGATGATTCGAAGCGAGAGTGCGGTTCGAATGTGATTCGGTCTGTCCTATGCAAGTCTGCATGTTTTTGAGTCGATCGTTCTGTGATCATTCTCTAATAATACGGTTTATGGGCATCGATTTATATATATATATATACATACACATACACACACGTTGCGAAGGGGACCCTTGAGGACAGGGGATTCAAGTAATTAGAGACCAATATTTTCCGACTCGGAGGGAACAATTTTCGTGCTATTGGCTGCTACGTCACCTTACCAGTATAAGCTAATAATTTAGATGCCAATTGCTCCAGTTTGCAAACATACATAAAAATTAATACACTCAAACGTACATGTTTGTAATTCCAGTTTGGCTATTCCCGAGCAAAGCTCATTCGGATCCCTGACCTTGGAAATGGTGGATGCAAAGGTCGCCGGTTCGAATACCGCCCAGAACATTATCGGGTTTTCTTCTTCTTTCTTGTTGTTTATGCGCCTTCAAGTCATTTAGTCAGCCAGTTAAAAATAAATCTCGAATTTTTGTATTTTCATTATAGCATACTTCTGTCTGAAAGTTTGTGAATTTTCGCAATGGAATCGAATGAAATGAAGCGGCGTATTTAGCACCATTCCAGAGAAAGCTTCTCTTGGGCCTGACCTCCCAACGTGCCGAACATATTGAAGTATTATTTCAAGCAGGCTAAGGCCACGAAGTGGAATGTATTAATCGGATTATTTCGTGCTTAAGGGATGCAAACTCGACAAGTGTGTTCGAGGGCGCGGAGAGGTCGTGCCGGGTTTATCGGGGTTCGAGCGGGTCCGTGGACTCCTTCCCGCATACCTCCATTCCCCTTTCTTTTATTTGAATGCCGTTTTACGCAACCGGTTTTAAGATGAACAAACTGGTGAACCGGCTTCGGAGAAGAGAGAGAGAGTGGGAGGGGGTGATGGCTCGCTTCAACCTGCCTTCGCTGCATTGCTTTCTTGAAACTCCCACTAAGCGCAAGGTGCTGCCTCTTCGCTAATTTCCCGACAGTTTTTCTGTTCAATTGCGTCATATTTTGTTTATAAATAAATAAACGTATATATGTAGATTCGCATTTATTTCGTGGAATCCTACCCAAAAAGGTGAAAAAGGATCTAATAGGAAGTTATTAGATGTCGTGCAAAATGGAAAAGTTAATGTAGCCAAGTAAGAAATTGCACGATATTTAACTTATGATGAGAGGAATTTTAAATTCAGATGATTAAAAGTGGCGTGAAATATTTAGAACGAGTGTTTTATGTGAAGTTGACGTCGAAAGATTGATTATAAGTAAGGATATCAGCGGAAGGGATTTCAAGAGATTGCGGGCGTTTGGAAGAGTTGTTATTAGAACGAACTTTTAAGTCGGATAATTGGACCGTGGATTCGCCAAAGATTGGATACTCGTCGGAGATGATTCTGTTTGCTCATTTTTCGCGGATGATTAAACGCCATTTCGAAGAGCCCGTCGAATCGCCGCAAGGACAGGAAAATTGCAAAACTTATTAGCCCTTCGAGTTTTAACGATTATCTTCGATTGACGTCAGAGTACGAGAACAAAACGAAAATGCTATTCGCCTTTGAGTGTAATCGCGTGATGGATTTCTCGCACAGCTACTTTGGGTGTAATTTTCCGATCTGTGACTGTGGCTTATACCCTTAGATTTAGTGTTGCAGAGAGTTATCAGTTTGCATCGAATTGCATGAATTTGCGTGTTATTGATCCTTCGAAATTTTTGTTTCAGAACGATTCGCTATTTACTTCGCACCTTATTGAGAGGTTAAGATAATCGAATTCATTTTGCCAATGAATCTTTTATTATTCCTTCTTTCAGTAATAGATTATTGGAAACAAAAGTTCAAAATAGACACAAAAATGTTTATACTTACCGTAATATAGACCTTGGAGTGAAATTCGGACAGTCCATTATCAATCTTGCCTGCGTACGTTTGTTACTGTTATCAAACGTCGGCATAGTTTTTCTGTTGGATAATGCTTGTCTTGGACTGCTTAATCTTCTTTCGAGGTGAGAGATAAATCAAATGAACACACCAATTTTCGTACCATCTTTATTTTAACGATCACGGAGTTAAAACTCGGGTAATCCGAATATAATCCTTCTCGCCTCGTTCAGGGCCGGCCCGAGGTACGGGCGAGCCGGGCGGCTGCCCGGGGCGCCTAATTGTTGGGGGCGCTATCCCGATCATCTATCTGTGTATTACTTGCAAGTGATTAAATATTAGACACCAATTTATATCATGAATCATGATGAAATTTCTTTTATTTATTCATTACCAATAAGTTTTACAGAGCGATGAATAAATGAACCATTATTCTATAAATATCTGAACAAACATTTACGGGGGGGGGGGGGGGCGCTGGAATGCTATCTCGCCCGGGGCGCCAACATTCCTTTGGCCGCCCCTGGCCTCGTTCCATAGTACTGCGTGTTAATCCATTTTTACTATACGTCATCTATTCGTATCTATTTCACAAATATCGTCTTATGAAAGAAATTGCGGGAATGTGGGACGAGATGGATCCTTATCTCCTTACGTGTGAGCGAACGGGACAACCCCATCGTCTGGATGTTGACAGTCGTATCCCTTTGGGATACTAATGGCACGACCGGAAAGCAAACGTTTGCTCTTCGTCTCTGTATGCCTACGAGGCTGCTGCTAAAAGCCTTTTGTATCTTTGGAGGAATAATCGATATTATATTATGGGTAGCAGATGAGCGCGTCGGATCTGCTCGAAGGTTGTTTGAGGGGTAAATTGACTTTTCAAGGGCGTTGGATTCCCAAGTAAAAATATATGCTCCAGACGATGGGGTATTATGATTTCTATACGTGGAATGAAGCAGTTATGTTGAATTTCATCATGTGGACGACGCATGGACCCATTTGTATATATTTTTTTATTTATGTTTTTAAAGTCATGTAAAATAAACAACGTTTAGAGTTCGATTTTTTACAGTCGCATTCTGCAGAGCATTTGCATTGGATTAATATTTCACAAGCTCTGAAATGTTGCTTTAAATTGATTTTTTAATTCTTGAAATTCTGCTATGAATTAAGGGAACAATATTTACGGTTTTTTAAAATTATAGTTCTTATTGCTCATGTTATTCTTTCAGTCCTCGGTTATGTCTTAAGTTATCTGACCGTAATGAATATCTCGAGTGTCATTGGAAGTTAATGTTTATCAGAATTCTGTTATAATATCTCCTCTTTATGTAAAAGAAGAAAATTCATGTATATTTTACACTCTTCTTCATTGTTTTTTATTCGATTTAAAAATTTTACAGTAAAACCATTAATGCGCGTTGTATTTATGCCGGTTTATTTCACAGTTCTTTAGAATAATAATGAAACGAAAACATCTTAGCAATTACATAGATGTTATTTATTTTTACCTATTATATTTTATAGGCTTTTAATGAGAAATATGGTTTTAGGACTTTTTTCCTCCTCTGAAGATGATGGTGACGAGAATGACTGGATCTCTCTCCTGATCATTCGCCTTCTTAAGAACGTTGCTCTAAGTTTGGTCCTTGTGTTTTGATTTGGCGATTATTATTCCTCTTTTTTTTAAATGATGCCTTCCCCGAAAAGCCAATTTAGGCTTGTCTGCAGGTAGGGGAAAAACCCCAAGATGAAATCACAACATCCATGCCCGAAGCGTGATTCGAACCCGCGACCTTTGGATTAGAAGGCAGGCACACTACCTACCAGTCTAACCCGGCCGGCAACTTGCTCCTCACATTTGCTGTATTATCAGAAGGCGTGAGAACCATTGATCTCTGCTTGTTTTTCTTTTCCTGAGATGGAAACAACTTTTGAAAAGATAAGGTTCTTAATGACGACGGCATTGTTTCTTCCAGCATGTTAGATGAGTTATCGGAAAGTATTCTGGGTGCTGGATTTTTTATATAGATGGTTTATTGGCAGATAGACGAGTTAGGTGTATGAAATTTGAAATTTCAAGAAAATCATAACTGTAAGTCATATAAACAAACCAATAACCTGCTAATTGAAATTTTCTTTACTCTCCACAGTGTGTCATAATTGTCATTGTCATAACTTTAAATGGCTAGTTATTTAGTAGGGTTTTGCGTACGGTTTTATTATATAATGAAGTTTATTAATAACTGCCTTTAATTGTTATACTAATGACTTCTATATCAGTAATTAATTTGGCGATATAATGTGGAAATTTTATCAATTGTAAAAGTCATGTTATCTGTTTTCAATCGCACTTACTTTAACAATAAAACTTGCATCTTGACGCTGCTGCCGTTACTAGTTTTTAACCACACAGAATTCTTCATTAGGTACGAAGTAACTCTCGCAGACGAATGGTTTCCCGTCAATATTTTCATTTGTCAATAATATTCATTTTAGAATTATCGATGCCATTCATTTCGCTGTTCCTAGTCATCCCTTCGGAGAATGAATAAACGGTCGCACAATCAGCCATCGAGTTTTTGCAGACGGATTCGGGATTTGCTGAATATAAAAATCGCAATTATACTTTGGAGAGAGGATGCGAGGAAAACCGAGAGGACATCGTCGTATAACGCGGGCTTCACTCCCGACTCTCCCCGTCCTTGACTGTTAACCTCTAAATCGAATGGGTGGCTTTGGGTGGAAAGGGGGCCGTGTATCGGATCGAAGATTTCTCAGAAGTCGTAAAGTCATCTCCTCTTTAGCCAGCACCGGCTAGCATATTCATTGCTCTCGCAAAGATTGATAGTGAAGTCGCTATCGATGAGGTTTCGGCGAAGAGGGAATGAGATGGCTGAGAGAAGGAGGGAGGGGGGGGAGGGAGTAAAAAATCAATTTTTCTCCCCACTTCGTGCCAGCCGTGGTTGATACGCGCGCCTTTTACGAGAGAGCGAGAAAGAGAAGGGGGGGGGGTGGTGGTGGTGTGATAGAGATCGGATAGGGAGAGAGAGAGAGCTATGTCTAGAGCGGGAGAAGGAAGACGGGTCCGCCGCCTCGCGCATTTTTCCCCGAGGCGTTTCCCTCGATGCGTTTTTACGCGTCTCTTTTGTCGCTTTATCTTCTCCCAGCTCCCTTATAGCGAGTTCCCCGCGGGCGTTTTTTATGGGCTCTGAAATTTTTTTCGGGTTCGCAATTTCGGCGTAAAATGTAGTTTATGCTCGAAATTCGCTAAAAAAAAAACGTGATGAATTTCATTTCCGAGGCACTAGTTCGTTCGGAAAGAACGTTATTTTTTTTTTTTTTTTTACGGAGTCGGAAGTTTTGCCTAGTTTTAAACGAGAAGTCTTGCTCTCCCGTCGTATTTCTCGCTCCGGGTTTTTCGGCCGGCCTTGAAAGATTTGCATTCGTGGCCGCATAATAAACGTCCCATGGTTATGGATGTTATTCGGCTGTTTCCGAGCGTTTATAGCTCGAAAAAAAAAAAACGAAATATATAAATAAAAATGCTCGGAATTCTCAAATATTAGGTCAGGGAAGCCGTGGACTTTTTTGTTTTATTTAGCCGCCGTGGTCGTAAATATCACCCGTCGGTTTTGATTGGGCGCACCTATTTATTTGCTTTAGAATGACACAGCGACCCCGTCTCGACATATTGGGGGAAAAATTCCAGGTGCTGAGATTGGCTCCGTTTTTAGCTTTATCAATAGTAATAGGCCGTTAGCGAGATTGAACCGGATGCTGCATCTCGCGATGGATGGCCGAAATTCTCTCTTGTATGCATTTAGCGGAAACAAAAACCTTTCCCCGGAAATTGTTTTTAATGACGCTTTTGTCGTACCGAACTCGTCGAGGAAACCTACTTGCTAATGCCATTCATTTTCTTCCTAAGTGCTATTGTAGAGACGTTGAATGGAGACGGGGAGTTCTCCATTAAGCCTACGTATTGTTGCAGCTTTAGTGGGACATGATTTGCACAAGGTTACCGTAATGTATTTTCTGGTATTGTCTGTTGCGCACTATAACAAAAAAATCCGTTTTAGATGTTGGGAAATTTACGGCCGTATTTCCCTACGAATGGAGAAATTGGAGTTTCCAAGGCTGTTGTGTACGTTTTAAATTCTCCGCCATGTTTTCTTTTCCATGCTATATTTCATAGTTGACGATATTGATTGATAAAGGGAGGAGGATTGCTAAACCCTGAACCATGTTCTCTCACCAATTCCATTCAACGGTAATATTAAAAACCTTCATATACTCACAGTATAAGAATGCTTTCTTAATAATATTAAAATTTTCGTATACGATTGCCCATTACAAGCGTTATATCTAATGGTTTTACGATAGGTACTTACTTCAAATTTTCGTGATACTAATTATGTTAATATGATGCAATTGCATTTACGTCGTCGTCGTTGATTTTTTTCTCCCGACTTACTACATTTTACGATTTTAAAACGAGTTTTGCTGATTTATTCTTTGAAGAAGCTTTACCATTTCAACGTTGCAACATCCTCCTGTGTCGTATTTATTACGTTTTTATAGATTTTCCGCGGCGTACTGACCTATTGCGCTCTTCCAATGAATGATAATGCGTTTAGACCCCATTTGCAATCGCATTTCGTAAGCACTCTTTACGACGTGCGCAACAATGGGGAGAGTTTTACAAGAAGAACGTTCCGATAAGTTTAGAACGCAGCCCTCTTTGCTGTTTTTGCGCACTTAATTTCCGTGGCAGGAATGGAAGTGCTAAGAGCATTTGCATTTCGAAACGCATCGCTCTAAGTAATCGATTTTTTCACCGGTTTAATGATTCAAATAACGTTAAGAGGACGTTCCTTTTACTTGATGTAGTTTCTGAAAGCGAATGAATTATTTTAAAAATCTTTTCTTATGCATATACATATATTATTTGTTTTCATCATTCACGTTATTTAATTCTTCGTAAAATACGTAAATTAGTTTTACCAGAGAATGAAGTAATAATGTCGGTCGCTGTTTTAATTAATTACTAAGGAAAAAGCGTATCCGTCAGTAACAGGCGGCGAATGATTGCGATATATAAGTATATCAATTGCAAGGCGTGATGGTGCGTCCATTTTATGCATCGGTGATATGTGTTACTGAGTTTTATTCATTTAAGGGAGAAGAAGATATAAGTTAACTCGAGTTAGCGGGAGTTTATTTCATCTTTTGAAACAATTAAGACTGCTTGAGCCATCCAAGCTTCCATCGTAATCTTGTCAAAACTCTTATTGAAAAAAATGCGTGCATGGCTGATTGCATACGATTTTTTGCGGCGTTCCTTTGATGGAGAGCATTATTGATTCGTAACTATTACATTCATTTAATGCGATCTCCATAAATAAGAGAAATTCGAGGCTATACGGCGAAGGGCGGTTGTAAATCACATCATAATATCGTATTCCGACACGAATTGGAACCGAGATTGAAGAGGAATCAATGTCACAGGAATTTATGACCCGACATGAATCTTTTAACCTGCGAAAAACTGGCATAAATTAAAGTTCAAGGCCCTTCATATTTGATTTGCATCTCCTTCCAAGAAAAACGGCGCTCTTATGATGTTTTCGGTTGACGCATTCAGTACTCTTCGATGACCTTTCACATCCATCTTTGATAGTGCGCGTACGATAACGCGGCGTTAAACCCCTTTTTAATGAGAGAAAAGATATTGTAAGTAGAAGAAAAATAAGTCGCTTTGTTTTTTATTTTTTTTTCGACTTTGTTCCGATTTCCTTGGACGGTACAAAGTAAACGTTTTGAAAGCAGTAAAATTATTTCCTTGGTCAGTTGCAGATGCGCTTGCGTGTTAAACTTGAGGCAAACGATATGTATATTCTATGAAAAAATAGCAACCGTTCTTTTTCTTGAAGAGCATTTTTCAGGCAGCTCGTGTGTATCAAATCTTATTTTCCAATGAACGCCATGTAAAGGTTTGTCGACAATTGAAATTCCGTTTTAGTGCGACAAAAATAAACCTTTTTTTTACCATTTAAAATATTCCCAATGTATAACCAGAGATTGGTTGATTAAATTTTCCCGTCGATTGTCGAATCGCTGGATGTCGAAAGGAAAAACTAAATTTGTTTTTACATTTTTTTGGGGATGTTTCTATAAATTCAGACACACGTGCACACCAACATTATACGTGCTTTATGCAAAAACACAAATGTACTTTTACAATGAAAAACAAACGTTGGCTACCATTTAGGTATATAGTATAGGTCCGTGGGAGCAGAGAGGAAGAGAGAAATAGTCCTAATTTACTCCCTAGCATTCAGATGACTCCCACTATTCACCGCTGCTATGCGAAGCCAATTAACCGGTGCGACTGACTCATGCCTTCCAAAGCTGCTGCTACATTTTCTTGCCACCTTTTTTTCTACCTTGTCCCTAAGTCCGTCTCTCTCCCTCTTTCTCCCTCACTTTGACCTCCTCCTCCTCCTCTGCACCACTCGTCATATTCACCTCCGTTGCTTCTACAAATTATCTTGAGGGACGTGCAGTGAATGCTACTAGATTCGCAACACGATTTGTAATTACTTTCTCTACTCCCTCATTTTGATAAGGCATGTATATGCCGGCGGTCGAGATTTTCCGATGCGCGTTCGTTCGTGCTTGTTTTTTTTTGTCGATCCCGTGTTTTTGTTTCGAGCCTTTAATAATTTTCTTGTAGCTTAGATAGATGTTATTTTTTGTGCCGATTTTTCCTTTTTTAACTATTTTTTTCATTACTATCCCGTGAAATGTGCAACATACACAATAAATTTAGAGCAGAGATTATTTCAGTCACTGCCTTATAAAAACATTCAGTTTTATCACAATAAAAGCAGCGCTACTGTGATATTTTCGTTTTGCTGTAATATCATTTTAAATTATGCGTCTTGGAGATTGGAATTTGTCAGTCAAATTATGCCTACTAGTACGCGAATCGGGAAAACATTTGCATTTCAATCAGAAATATTGCAACTGTAGATTTATTCCTTCGTGTTACACGTTTCAACACAGCATCACTTCAATTAGTAACTGTTTGTCCAATAAGAGCGAGTGTTAACTTTGTTAGCGTTGCTAAGGCATGGGTAGGAAGGGGTGGGAGGAAGGTTTGTCTGAGCGGGTGAATGAGAAAAGGCTCATGATGGAAACGATGTCGGAGATTTTAATCTGAACGCAATGGAAATAGGAGCTGGTCAAAATAAACCAATTTCTCCTCATGCAGTCGGGCTCTCCGGTACATCTAATGACTATGATACAATAGCACAACATGTGAACCGTCTATCCGATTAATTTCCTGAAATTGAATGTTATTCAAGACGGCAAATTCCAATTATGCGTAATCAGTTCCCTTGAAATTGAAAGCGAGGAAATTTTGAGTTAGAACGAGATTTTCGGTACTCTGCCAAATTTGTCTGTCTGTGTAGTTTGTGTTTCGTTTCCATTGAGAGATCGGATGTTTCCTTTTGGCATTTAATGAAGGAGTCGCTGCCAAGCACCTAGGACGCGCTATGCAAGAAACTATAATTATCCTCCTCCGAATTACGATGTTAAGGCAAACCTTTTTTTAATCAAAAATAATGCTGTTAAACGTTAACCTCATTAGAAAACAGAAGAAGTTTTAGATTTCTTACGAAACGTCCATGACTGCGACAGAAATGACGTAATAGAAAATTGTTCATTCAATCAATCAAACTATATAATCTCAAATAAGGCAAAAGCGTATTTGCATTTACTCATAATTTTAACTAGTACATAATAAGATGGAAAGTAATGATCGTCGATCACTGTGCAATAGACATTCTGGAATGTAGAAGTAATTAAAAAGTAAAGAGAAAAAATCTGCCAAGACCGAGAATCGACCTCGGATATTCTACTTGCCTGGCGGGTATTCTTTCTGCCACTGAACTATTTCTAGTATATGCCCGTTACATACCGATCGTTTATCTTTACTTTCATCATTGAGAGGTTTCCTTTGGTGTAACTCATGGTGAGCGTCTGTTGGTGAAAGTTGATATTAGCACGACTAACCCGGTCCCAACCAGCAAATAACATTCTGAAAGAGATAGCTGAGTGGTAGAATACCAGCCCGGCAAATGGAAAACCGAATTTCTTTTCTCTACTACTTCTAGCACCCAAGTTGTCTTGAATCGTTTTTTTGCCTTTTTATAATAAGGATTATGTATTTACTTAGATGGAGAATGTTTGTGAAGAATGTACTTCCTCCTGAAATGTTTACGTCTGGTGGTACTCTTAAGTTCGAAAATAGCATGTGGTCATGATTCTTTAGGCCCCCATCTGGTGTAGAATATCAAACTAAGTGCACAGCGTGACTTCGTAGCGCTTTAATATATATTTTGCATCAAAATATTATGGTGTGTGGTTCGTGTTATTTTATAACGTTGTAGTAAAAGTGGAAACAAGACATATTAAAATTTTTGGTAAATAGTTATGCATTTTTAAATAGCTAAAAAGTGAAGTTAATTTAAGTCGAGTAATAATTGGCATTTTACTTCTAAAATCTTAGAATGCAGATTTGGATTTTAACGAATTTCACCAACTTTCTTCATCGACTTGGAAACTCTGCTTCGTATCGTTGATGAGGAAACGTGCCTGACAGTCATTCAACATATATACATACATACATACATACATACATACATATATATATATATATATATATATATATATATATATATGGCGCTACGACGGCGTCTCACGGAAGCGGAATTTTATCTCGTATTAATAAAAAGCTTGCAAGTAATTGTTATTGAAAAATATCATTGCTTTCAATGTCGTTCTCTCGTTTCACGTTTCCCCCAGCCAACTCAAAAACGAAAGACAGCAGGTCTTTACTCTTAAGCGCAGCGTAATATTGCGCCTATGTCGAAGGACGAATTTTTTCCCCTATTCCTCCGCGAACGCGACGAAACAGACGTGAAAACACGACCACCGAGAGAGCGTCCATTAAGCGCAGTTTGCGAGGCGGCGACGCGTGACATTTCTCACCCTCAACCATTTACTGCTGCACTCTCTTCTAAATCGCTGTTGGCGGAAGGGGGAAATAACGAATGGGAATTTTAAAAAAATGGCGATGCCGCTTGTGAAAACGAAAGAAAAACGATCGTCTGCTGCGTGAGTAGGTACGTGATTTCATGCACTTATTCGTCTTGCGGGGAGATGGTTCAGATGTTTCGAGAGCGTTATGCTTGGAAGCAACGGTACGCGGTGGAATAATGTAGACGGTATTGAAAAGTGGAAGGAGGAAAAGTAGTGAGGAGGCGGAAAGGAGACGGGGAGGGTAAAGGAGGAGGCGGAGAGGTTGGGAGAGAGAGAAAGAGATACGGGGAAGAGGCGTAGATCGAAGAAGAGAGGGTATCAGGAGGGAAGAGTTAAGAGGGTTAGTTATTTGATGTTATTTGATAGAAAAGGATTAGAAGAGAGGGAGAAAAGGAAGTTTCTCTGTAAATTGGGTTCGGTGGCGATGATTGATGAACTCGAGGTTGAAACCAGCAATAATCTCGAAGGGGTATAATAAGCCTTTTTCTTTCATGTTCCAATGTAACGGAGTGAATTGGACGTGAGGGCGTTCTGCAGGAGGGGAGGGGGTGGGAAAAATACGTTTCGAGGAATAGCGGCCGGATCGTGATCGATTGTTTCGGATTAGAACCACGTTTCGATTTATTTTCCCAGCGATATAACGCCGCAAGTAAGCGTTGGGCAACTGTTTTTGATTATCCGCAATCGAATCGTCTGAACTGTAAATTTCGCGTTGAGGACTCTTATATTTCCCTCAGTCATTGAAGATGACGTAAGACAAAATAATCTGAAGATAAATTACTCGAATGAAAATATTATGCAAATGTAGGTAGTAGCAAAGAAACTTAAGAGAAATGTGTATGGGGAAACTAGTTTAAATATTGTTTTTTATTTCTTCAAATGTTCGTGAATTTATAGGTCCTCGAGAAAAATAAAAAATTATTAATGCGCGTGCACGTGTATACATATACGTGCCAGTTACGAGGAAATTTGCCGCCTGATGCAATAATGCAACATGCCACCCCAGTTCACGGCACATATGCGGAGGCTCTGCTAGAATGCTGCTCATAGTAAAGTGGCTCCTGACGTGGTCGCCTCTCACTCGCCTCAGGCAACGTCCCCTGTGTGTGTATATGTGTACATATGTGTGTATATGTGTATATATGTGTATATATATGTACATGTGCGTATATGTGTACATATGTGTGTATATGTGTACATATGTGTATATATGTGTACATATGTGTATATATATATATGTACATATGCGTATGTGTGTACATGTGTGTGTATATGTGTACATGTGTGTGTTTGTGTATGTATACACACATTTAGAGAGAGAAAGAGATAATGTGTATCTTTTTAAAAAGAGAAGTCATACGAGTATAAAAGTGATCCCTCCGAAATGACAGATATTGATAAGTCCGTAGGATTCGAGAGTTTGGTGTTGAATCAGTTTTGAGTATCGAGTAGTATTCGTTGAAGCGAGAGGGGGGTTATCTGTCGTGTGACGTTTGGCAAGAGAAACGAGGACCGAATTGGATGGTGCCGGGTGCGTGGCGTCGAGGTTCGGAACGATAGGATAAGGGCTGCTGGATAACAATGGGGACGCTCTGCGTTACTGCGAAAGGCCATTCGGTTCGATCGCTGTTCGGAAATGATTGTTAGGGTAAGTGTGTGCGATACTTCCCTTGTGTCGGATTCGGGTGTATTGTGTAGGCCTTTACGTAATTCCACAGTGGTGGATATTTCTATTTCGGAATTGTTGACTAATCTATTGTTCGAAGTTAAAATGCTGACATCGCTTCGTTATGTGATTTCTGTTTAAAATCTGTGGATACTCTTCGAACTGTGATTGCGTGTTTTTATCTCAAACTTGATTATTATTAATATTTTTTCTTCGGTTATATGGCGTTGTAGGGCTAATGAGCCATCGAAATATTTTGCATCGGCAAATATGTACTAACAAGGCTAAACATTGGTAAAAAAATCTTGAAAGTTTTCGGTATTTGCGATTAAATTAAATTCTGTCAAGTGTTTGACGAATGGTGTTTTCGTAATCACATAATCCCAAACCTTGGAAATAAATTCACTTGTCAACTGCGTTTGTATGTTTTCAAAATGATGTTAATCTTTCTTTCTCTGATTGATAAATGCTGTCAGATTGAATTTGAAGCCTACAGTTGATCCTATTTTTCTAGTAAAATGTAATTTCCATAAGCAGTTTTGTTTAAAATGACAATAAAATAATTCTGATGGGAACGTGACGTTTTAATCTATTCCCAAAAGTTGGTATCGGAAGAAAACCTTACATTGAAGGTTTTATTATTAATTTATTTATTTCGATTGATTCCATTGTTTTTTTTTGATATTAGAAAAACGTCTTCATCTTTTGATGGAAATTTCCGATTTAAAAATTATTCATTTATCAACTTTTCATAGTTTTCTCAAAAGTTTACACTTTGTAAAAGTTAAGACAATCTTTTATTTTTTTATATACAAGGAGGTCAATGTACATTTAGTATTAATTTTCAATCTGCATTCTCTTCCTCATTTTTGATCATCTTCGATTGCTTACCGAATTTAATCACATTGTATTTTCACTTGTAATATGTAGCTCAATATCCAGAGATGGATATTTAAATAATGATTAATGTAATGTTTTTGACAATTTTCGTGACAGTGATTAATTTTATGCGCGTTACGTCACGTATATCATTTCTTTCTAATACTCCATTGCACGAAACGCGCCCATATGTGATGCGCTGTACACTTTCCTAACTTGTTCAAATTTGTTTGTGAACATTTAAAGGTCATGGTAAAGGGTTCATTGGTGATATGCGAGCTTATGTTGGCAGCACTTCATCGTTTCGATTAATCGTTACATTTATCGACGCAGCGCTTCCTTTACCACAGAGTATTTTTTTATTTTATACACAAATGCAACATTAAAAAAAGACAAAAATATTTTTTTTAAATTTTCTGATCGCTGAGAGGAATCAGGTTTTGAATTATTCATTCGAGAATGTCAAATTACATTTGCGGATTAACTTCATTTGGTGTTAATCATTCTTTGCAAACTATCAGGTTGTGATGTCGCTGTCGGAGAATTCGGGCTTTAATTTTTAATTATTAGGCTTGACGTTCCAGGTGAAAATGAAATGATATGAAGTTGACGTGCATCGCATAATTTCGTATTCCATTCCCGTTACATCTACATTTTATAGCTAAATTTTGGTTAGTTGTCTTTAGAAGGAACTCACATCAATCCATTCTCCACGAAAACAAATTATGGATTATTTTAAATTTCGGTTATTTTGATTCATCCTGTTTTGCCATTATTCAGTTAAAGATTAAAGCATTATTGTAAGTACTCCCGTAATTTTATCATAGAGCGAGATATTGCAGTTAAAATATTTAATATCCCTTGTTTTTTTTAGCTTGCTATTTTCTGTTAAGTGTTAAAATACTTTCTGAAAGCCATCTCGATTGGAGAGCACATTTTATCTTATAATATTTGTCATGAAAAATTTCCGTAGACGAAACGGTCTTCATCCAGGTCTAAAACTATTTATTGAAAAAAATTGAATGAAAACGACGTTAGTAAAAAGCTTTCATCACAACCTATTAGGCGATTTCAACCGTTCCGGAGTAAAAAAAAAAACTCATACGGACCGACGAGTACGTTGCCGTGACCCTCCCGCCGTGCGTCCACGTACGGACGTAATTGTTTTCCCAAACACAATACCCCCAGCGGTGGTGGTTCCTATTCCCCCGCTTTTCCCCCTGCGAGCGAATTCTTCCTCGTCGAAAACGATGATGAGATTGTTTTTTGGAGTGGGAGCGGTAGGAGAGGACCGTTGTGAAGGACGGAATGGCATATTTCGCTTTAGGAGGTAATTGGCTAAAGGGAGAGAACGGGTAGTGCAACAGACAGGGGTCCATTGTGCGATCTCTCTTTTAACCCCCTTATCTCTCTGCTCGGACATTAGCCTTCTCCTAGCCACACTGTCTGCCAGGTTTGAAGTAGCGGTCAGCCTCCGGTGAGTTGGGAAGGGTGAGGCACAAGAAGAGCGTGCGGGGAAGGGTTTTAGGTACTCATCTCTTCGATTTGGGAGAGTTGAGGAGGAAGGGAGGGGGGAGAGAGAGGGAGGGAGGAGAGTGAAAGGGAGAGAATTCGGCGGGTTGCGATAGAAGGATGGAGTTGGAAGGCTTAAAAAAAAAGGGGGAATGGGAGAGAGCAGATGAGCTGAGCGTGATTTAATTGACGCTCAGGGAGACACCACCGAACGGACGCCGTGTGCTGAAGAGGTTTTGTGGGTGCGCTTAAAAACAAAGCACGGCTGGCTTTGAAGGTCCGAGCGGATTATTCTCGGCTCCTCGGTGTCTCTCTGTATCCTACGAGTGGGACGGACAGAGTCCTTCCTCACTTTAGTCGGTTTTTTAAAAAGTGACTGGTGCGTCGTTTTCGACGTAGGGGTAGATTTAAATCATTGTTCCGGCGAATCGCACGGTTTACGGCTGCAGGTGGAGTTGGGATCGATTGGCGACGAAACGGCTCCAGAGGCGTTTGGAAGATTGTTTGTCGCTGGTCGATGTTTATCGACTTTAGTTCTCTGATGCGTTCGTGAAGTACTTTGCAGGGCCACGGTTGCGTTTGGCGTATTAGAGAGTTAGTTAGTTCTCGGATATATAAACCTTAGATTTTTTTGTTTTGAATCGATAATAAAAAAATCGAAAATTTCATCTTTTAAAAATAACGATGTGTTTTCGCTAATTTTTACATATTTGAAAACTTAGGTGCAATTATCTTTTTTATTTTATTTTTAGACGCATAGTTTGAAACCTCTTAGGTCTCTCTCTAGCCTCGATATAACATTGGATTCATCAGCTTCTTTGATTTACTTTATATTGATTAATTTTTGTTATAACTGCTGTGAACTTTAATGAATAGTGCGGAAACCAAAATTAATTTTTTTATTAAACATTACATTTAAAATTATTAAATAGGTTTTAGTGTAGAACTCGCTTTCTGTCGAAAAACAGCATGGCTCATAGAGGGTTAGTTTAATGATGGTAGTTGGTACACGACCCGTCATAGCTATTTAACATGGTCATTCCGCGTGCCTGTTTTTAACTGTTACTTAAAACGTCGTTTGCATGTAATTTTGAATAGTGCCTCCCGAACAAATGAGCGGAGAATTGTAAAAAAAAGAATCTTGAGAGAGAGAGAGCTTGATTCATTGGTATGAGGATGTACGCTGTTATAGCTTTCAGAGATAAATGCTTCATTGCCTTGTTGTAGGAAGTAATCGACTCATTAACGACCAATTTCGCTCATTCTAATATGGTTAATTGCCTCTATGCTTCAGTTTAATAAGCCAATTTCGTGCTTCTGGAGGAATGAGAGGATTATTCGGCATTCGAAAAAAATCTTTTTTTGGCACATGCTTAATGGCTCGCCGATATTTACGTCCATTGGTAATTTATGGCCTGTTATCTTTAAAGTCATTAGTTTATTTTGGAACGTAATGTGTAACGACGCTTCCTCGATAATTCGGAATTTCTTTTCAGTCTTGTTTGTTGCCTTCGTATTCATGTTTCGTGCGTTGTTACATGTTTTAAGCATCGATGGACGGTTCATCGAATAAAATAATTACTCATCCTCGTCAAATTCATGTAAAGGAACATTATCGGATGATCATCAAAATGTGAGGTTCATAATACTGAACTCACTCGTTAAAATGGAGTTTTATCGCTCTTGTGCTTAGAGAACAGCGAGCGATATATTTCATTCCCCATTCCGAGTTGGAAAGTATTTTCACAGAAAATGATCGTCGTGTCATTTTAACGACTTATGGTTGCATAAAATTTAATTATCACATTGTAGAAGCGACACTTTAGGAAAAGTAAAATGGAAAATAATTTCTTTATGAGAAAATTGCATTTCCTTAAGTTCTGCAACACGCGACGTATTTTGACTAAAAAACGGAAACCTTCCTTTCGTATAATTTTTGCGATGCCCTCGCGTAATTGAAAGATTAAGCCGCAATCCGCTGCTGGAAGAAGAAAAAGGAGTGAAACGCTTCCGCCGCCTCCGTCAAACCAGCCAGTTCGGTCATGCATCTTTAATGATTCGCGAAAGAAAAAGAACCCGTGCCCCGTACAACACCGTCATAGAATGGCCAATAATTCACGCAAATATACCCCACGTCATCTGCGTGTGACGCGTTCGAGAGGAGCGAAATGGGGGGGGGGGGAAGGGGTTGGACGGGATGGATTATGTGGGCGATGGGACGTAGTGATACAAACGAAGTTTTAATTGCAATGTTTACATGACTTATCGAATCTCGATTGATAAATCGCGTGACTGCGGTGTTTATTTTTTATGCCGAGAGTAGGAACGAGTCGAGAGAGAGAGAGAAAGGAGACTGAATTGCTCGATTCGCGAACGTTTTTATTCTTTCCCCTCCCTAATTCTCACTTCTTTAAATCCTAACCCTTTTGCAAAACCCTTTTCCCTCCTCTGTCGTGCCCTCCCTCCTCCCCCATCCACACTCCTCCGCGTTAGCCGTGTCCACCTCCGTAATTGGGGAAATATTTATCGCACGAAATGGCAAAAATGAATCCTTCGCGGGTTAATCTCCGAAATCTGGGTAATTGGGGATTTCGATTCAGAAGATAGTAACGAGCCCATTCGTCGACGTTTCGTCATTGTTTCCAATGGAGAAATTTTGTGTCGCAGAAGGATAAGCGTGCGAAAAGTCCAGCCCTATGTAGGTGTATATATATATATATATACTATATAGGGCTATCTCTCTCTGTGTTTTGATGCTACGATGCGTTCGTCGATCAGACAACCATCATGCAATTTTTGCCTTCGGTTCATAGTCTTTGGTATTTTACTGTGAACAGAGATAGCTTATTAATTGCGTTAGAAAGTGTTAAAATTCTTCGTTACTGTTTAAAATTTCGAATTATTTTAGTCGTAAATTTTAGTGACATGAATTATTTTAGAAAATAATTCTTAAACTTCGCGAAACGTGGTTGCCCTTCACAGTCAGCTTTCATACTTCTCAACTTGGAGATGGTTAATGTTTTTCCGCTTTTTAGAATCTGATAGCATAATAGAAAACGCTTTGATGTTTTTTGGGCACTCTTCAGTAAAACATTATAGAGTAGGTACTGGGTGTTTCACGCGGTTGTTTAGATAATTGGATTGCACCACTCCTGGCAGCAGGAATTAAAATGATGATTTCGAGCTATACTTTTCCCCTGGATTATCCCCATCCGAGGTATTTGCGAAGTGACTTCCGCGTTATTTATCGCCGCTTTCGTTAAATATTTAACCGTCCCTTCGCCGGGAAATACGTTAAACGGGGGAAACGGCACGGGATAAATAATGAAAAAAGGTAGGAGCATTTGCCCAAGGTATTTGGCAACAATACGCTCCGCCCTCCTTCCGCCCATGCCCCCTTAGATCCCTCCTTAACGTAATTGAGCCGTTTCGTGAATCTCGTGGGAGTAAAAGAAAAAAAGAAGACACTGGTAGAAATCGTCCCCTTTTTCTTCCTCTCTTTCTTCTTCGGAGTAGAACTCAAGCGAAACCGGGGAGGGAGAGGGGATGGGTGGGGGGAGAGAGAAATTGACACTTTTGGTCGCGCGAAGAAAAGACTCGTTTTATTTATTTCGGCTGTTTTCCTCTCGAGAAATTTTTTATCATCTAGAAAAGAAGCGGCGTAGTAGAAAAAAGGACGAAGGAGGGGAAAATTCAACTCGAAAAACTGTTTAGTCCTGGGAAGAATGAAAGGAGGAATTTCTCCCTCGTGGTATCTCGGCGTGCTTTTTGCTCGAGGATTTTTTAGAAAATGCCTGTCATCGGCGAAGCCGAGCTTGATTTTCATTCAAGCCCGATTTTAAAATTTTTTCTCTTTGTACTCCCGTCTGAGTTTTTTCGGATTTCAGAATTAACTCGAGCTATTACGTAATATAGGTGATTGCCTCTGAACATATATCAAGAAGACAATAAGGGGTTCGGTTATAAATCGAAATAGTAAGTCGAGATTTAGGGAGATGAAAAAGAACGTGAAAGTGGAGAGGTTCGAAGACGAAATGAATGGAAAAGCGTTTAATTTTCCCATCTTCCCTTAGCCCGTTGGCTTTAAATTCGACGTGACCTATGTCTGAAAGCGTGGAAGGATAGGGAAGAGTCAAGATGAATCGGTGGGTGGTGTCTGAGGGTATGGAAATGGGTTTGTTGGAGAGGATAGCCTTAGGGAAAGGAGAGAGAGAGAGGCGGGGTAAGGGACGCACGGATCATTTGAACGGGAAAGGGAGAGAGAAAGATGATATGGGGTCCTCGCGTAAACGAGGAAGGGAAGGATTTTTGGGAAGTTTGGAAATTAGTTAGGAAAAGAGATTTTTTGGGAGGAAAGAAAGAAAAGGCAGAGGAAAGTGTGTGCGTGCGTATATGTGCGCGCGCGCGGAATCATGGGTTGTGTATAAGGATCGGACCGCGGGGTTTTGAGGATGGAAGGGCCTCAGAAGGACGCTGGGAAGGGAGAGTAGGGGGAGGGGGGAGGAGGGAAGGATGGGATGGAGGCTTAGAGACGTGGTGCAGCTGGCATGCTCTAATTGGGGTTTCCGTGGCGTATGCGTGGGTATCCAGGTTCAAATAGTGGCCATTAGCGAGGAACAAAAGGACCGGGAGGAGCAGCGGTACGCCATTACGTATATGGCGGAGTCGTGGAATATCCATCTGGACGGGAGAGAGATTCCGGGCGAAAGGGGAGGAAAAAGGGGTCTCTTATTTTTAGCGTTTTTTTTATTCATCGCCGGGGAAGAAAGGAGAGAGTGAATTGGGGGATGAGCGGAACGGGGGTGGGATGAGAGTCGAGGGGCAATTCAGGAGAAGCAAGAAAGGGTGGCGAGATTGAGAGAGAGAGAGAGGGTAAGAAATATCGGGGGAAAAGAATGGTTTTTTGGGGGGGCGGAGTAAGGCAGTGAAACAAAGGGAAGAATGGTGATAAAAAAAGGTAACTCGATTCATTTTCCTGGAGAGGAGTATCCTTTTATGTCGAGGATCTCGTAGCTTTCCGTAGCGTCGCGCGTTCGTCTTCTCTTCCTGCTCCTCCCTCTTTTGTTCGCGTGGCGTGTTGCGTGCCACCCCGTGGTGTGATTTGGAACGTTAACCCTGATGTCGTTTTTCGTGGGTTTCGAATAACCTTCATTCTCTCTTTCACCGTGTCCCGTGGGTGGAAGATGGAGCGATTGTTTCTGCTAGGAATGCGAGTAGTCCTCGCAAGGTGGTACTTTAAACTAATCTTTTAAAAACTCGGCTGGAAAACATTACGGAGATGTTGCCATTCCGATGTTTAAGGCTTATTTCAAGGATGGGCTGTCGAATTGTTTAATCTTGTCGAATTGTTTAATCTAGGGAGAAATGTATACCCATTGATGACGGCTGCATTGTAATCGAAACGTATCGTAAATATGATTTTACCATCTGTTATGGCTGTTGTAGGGACAGTAGTGGAACTATGAACTTCGGCTCCCCAGGGAAAATCATTTTTGGGCCCCTTTGCAATTCGTTGTTTAATGCAATATATAAATAATGTAGGTATTGAATTACATGGACTCCTAAATCTGTTGACCTATGCAGTTAGATTTGTAGAGATATAGTATAGTAGTTAGGAAAAATCCACGGAGATCATGTATCGTCTTTGCCTAGCATTATCGAACGTTCAGTGCTTCTCATCTCCTGCCTTCCGCGACGGCTTGCTATGCCGTAAATAACATCATCGGAAACTTAGCTTATGCAAGACCGTATAAATGTTAAATTTTCAACAAATATGTGAATAAAATGTTCTCGGATTAATTAAGAGAGGACCAAATGACTCGTCTTGTATAAGGAATGCTTTTACTTGCCCGAGGGAAAAAAGATATCCCAGAAAAGACTCCCTCCCTCTCTCTCTCTCTCTTCGAAGATTTATTTTTTCGAAATACCAATAACGACATGGGGATCGGTAAAAGGTTTCGATTTGATCCTCTAGGGAATTCCAGGAATGACGTAGCATTGACGAAAATCGACCACTAGCGACAGCATTCGACACAGGCATCGTGGACGGTAGCCCTCATAAAATTCTCCTCCTGCGTTCTCGTATAGCCTCGGGTCGGGAACGGAAAGGAGAGAGAGTTCGAGAGGGAGAGAGAGAGAGAGAGAGAAACAAGCGATGGAGCATGGGCACTGGCGGAGAATTGGTGGGAAGGAGAAGTGGGGGGGGGGGGGTGAGGGGGGGGGAGTTAGGAGGAGAAGAGGGAGGGATGGGAGTTGGACCGATCTTACGGGGGCGGGGGCGCCACACTACCTCTCTCCCCATCTTCTTCTCTTCGGCAGCGACGAATGGAATGTCCCATTCCCTCAAGCCTTATCTTACCTTCCGGAAATTAATCGCGGACCGAAAGAGTGAGTGAGAGGCGGTTACATTCCCCGAGGTTCATCACGTTCGACTCATCATCTTCTCTCGTGCCAACCTCCCTAACTCTCTTTTTTCGTCACATTATTGTTTTTTGTCATCGGAAAAAGATGAGGGGGAAAAACTGTGGGGGGAGGAGTAGTAGTCATCGGTAACAATATCTCCGTTTTTCCTCCCTAAATTTCCTCTTCCTCTTCCCCCCTCCCCCCTCCTCCCCTCACTTCCTTTTTCCGTGTCGTTCCTCGGGAATAACATTTTCAGGACTTCTCCCACCTATTCTCTTCCGAGGAATAAACCCGTGTCTTCTTTCTCTCCTTGTCTCCCTTCATGTATGGCCTCTCAGATCTGTTTTTTCTGTGTTTTTCGGTCGCCCTCCCACCCTCGGTTTCCTTCTCTTTTACCCCTCCCCTCCTCTCTCTTGTTTCACATTATAAACCAACTCTTTCTCTTTCCTTTTCGTTCTTTTCTTTCTCATGCCAATCCCATCTTCTCCCGCAAACTTATGCTCTTATATTCGAAGGAGGAGAAGTCGACAAGTGACCTCCATGCTTTTTTTTCCCTTCCCACGGCGCTCCAATCGATCGCTGCATGGTGTCTACTCCCCGCGTTCTCCTTTCGATAGGAGAAGGAAAAAATCCCATTCCCGTTGTAGGTCGTTGTCGCCTCTATCTCTCTTTTTCTCTCTCCAAGATGATGTTTTTTTTTCGTCCCTACCTCTCCCGATATATAGAGATCGACTCGTGAGGATGATGGAGAGATATCGCCACCTTTTTTTTGGCCTCCACCTACCTCGATTACGTATACGGAGCGCGGGGATGTAATGGCGGGACTTAGGAGTTTTTTTTTCGATTTTAACGCTTTCGCTTGTGTTTTGGACGCGGAAAGTGATTTTAGTGTCCCTGCGTTTTTTTCACGAAGCGTTTACCGGACTTTTTTTTTGTGGGAGGATATCGGATAAAGGGGATAAAAGGCGTTCGGGATGGGTTTTTTCCTCCCTCGATTCATTCTCGTAAAGTTTCGAGATTCCCGTTGTTACCGAGACAGTTTTTGCATTCGCGGTAGATAAAACGTCGAGATAATCAATGCATTTAATTTTAACTAGCTAATAAACAGCTGTTACCGGCATTTTACAACGAGCATAAAACTGATAACGAAGGTGATTGCATACAACCATATCCTGCGTAAGATTCGATCCCGCGTTCCTGGGAGCCACACACACCAACCACCTCTATACGAAGGTAAATTAAGTTATTATCGGAGTAACGATAGATTAGGTAATGTTTAGATCATTATTTCCAGCGAAAACTTAGCGATTTGTTTATAAATATATTATAAATGGGAGCAGTTTTTCGGCATTTGAAGTCTCCAGTATGAAATTATCCTCTGTATTTCTATTCTTTATGTAGTGAAGTTACTAAGCTCGAAATTTCTGTATATCGAGTTTTTCCGATTCGCCAGTGCCGTAACTAGGACGGGGCAAACGGAGCAGCTGCCCCGGGTGCAACTAAGCAAGGGGTGCGAAAAATCAAAATAGTAACTAAATAAACTAGAGAAAATAATTTCTTGAAAGGGGCATATTTAGTAGTTTGCCCTTCGCGCTAAAATATCTAGTTACGGGGCGGCGGTTCATGTTCAGGTTCGAATTGTTCGGCTTCGGCTCTATTTAGTTTTCTGTGCTCATTTCTAATTGTAAGTGTTGAGTCGTGTACCACATGGGTCTTTTGCGGAGTATTTTCTAGAATTTTTAGGAGTGATGCATTAGGTTCGTTTTGTCGAACGTTGTTGAAGCCATTGGAAATTTTAATTTGGCAGAATGGCAGTTTTATAGAAAGTAAAAGTTTGTCATCCGAAAATATATTTGCAGTCCGAAAAATCAACTATTAGGTTTGTAATATTCGACTCATGATTGATTAAAGTCTTGGAAATGATGGTATTATTTTTTGACGAAATTGTTGAAATAAAAAACTGTGGAAGCCAGAGGTTTGAAAAAGCAGGAATGATTGTCAGGTGTATGTACATTGCTGGAGAGAGAGAGAGAATGCACGTTTTATTATTTACGTATATATACTGGACAAGTTAATCATCTGTGCAAATGAGCTGTTTTTAATGTGTTCTTGAAAGGGTTCCTTTGTAATTTCGGGCGTGTTCTGTATGCGATTTCTTGGTCGGAAATTCCAGATATGGCTGTCATCTTAGCGTATGATTTTCCTAGATATTGCCTTTATCCGCTTTTGAGCTGTGCTCCACGAAAAATCTCTTCGTTACGTATAGTTTTCTTTCCATTTTATCGAGGCGTTTTACTGGTAGAATTTAAGGCATGAAGGTAATATATAAAGTGGCACGGTGAGGAATTAACCTTAAGGGGCAAATAATAAAAGAAATTTTTATTAGAGAAATACCCTCTTAATTTTCTTGGATACTTTTTAGTAATTACTAATAAACATTGCTATAAAATTAAGAAGTTACATAACTCGTTTACTAAAATGTTTATTTTCTAGTTAAAGTTGAGATTAATACGAAAGCAGTCGCAACTCAAATCATATGCGATATTTGTTGGGGAGGGGTAAATACGCGGCTGTCCTCCCCTTGGAAGCACCACTACAAACATATTATGGTTATAAAATTGCAAAGTAGTAAATTAATGAAAATTTTACATTTTCAATTTATGCAAAAATTACAATTCATGAATAGGTTTTTAAAAATATTTGTTGCAAAATATACTCGTCTCCAAGCGTGATTTTGCTTCTGTTCCCGGGACGGTCGACCCGCTCGCCCTTCCATGAGTTTATTGTGTCTGATGGGCTTGAATCCTTCCGAGGGCGTGGTTGTATTTGATCTTATTTTTAATGTTCACTGTTATCTTGAGGTTTATGAAAAATACTTGCATTTATGTAATTTATTATTACATACTTTAACATTATTTATGTAGCTAATTTAACAAGAATTGTTAGAATTGTATTCACTGTGTTGTGTTGGCAACTAGCCCTTGAATTAACGATGATCATAAACTTAAAGTCGGTTTCATCTTTAATTAATTATTAATTGTTGCGCTTAATTTTTCTCTGTAGCTGGAAGTTATTACGAACTGTGATCGCTAGATCCATATATAGCGCTAACATCTGGGCGTCATCGCAAGGGAGAGACATCTAATAAACACAGTTCTCAATCTATAAAATACGAAATAACATTTATTTAAAGTCTATGTGCAGTTAGTGTCTTCTGTATACTACTGACTGATGGTTATATTTTTGCCCTGGATTTAGAACAACTGATGTTATGCCCTCATTTCATGGAGTGCTTTAGTGTATTATGTTGTTTTTCGTTGTGGGGGATTTTCTTTTACGCGTTCCGAATGGTGGAGCCATTTCTTCCCTTAATCCCCCCTCGATTTTATCTCTATCTCTTCTTTTGAATGATATCTTCTCTTCACGCTCCTCCGAAGAAATTGTCAACTTTTCCTCCTCCTGCTGCAATCCCACCTTTTTTCTCTTGCTTCTTCGCTTTTATTTTTAACTTTTGCACTTCGTCGCTTATTCCTGTCCCCTTTCTCGTGGCATATCTTTCCCCTCCCTCTCTTTATTTCACTCTCTCACCCTCTTTCTCCCTTCTCTCTACCATTCCGTCTCCAAATCTTCTTTCTCTCTCTCTCTTTCCTCTTCTCCGGAATTAATAACGCCACGTCTCTCGTGTATGGAACGTCTCCAGCCGTGCTTACTTCGAAACTGGCTGCCCATTTTAGGTTCAATATTCTTCTTTTCCCCTCCATATTCCCGCGTATTTTTATCCACCACGCTCGCTGGCTCCGTCGCAGATTTTTTTTTGCACCTCCCGCTTTGAGATCACCTGAGGTCGTTAAAATGAAGGCGAAAAAGAGAGGGATCATGAGTCTTATTTATTTTTCCTCCAGGGGTCATAGACACTGCGAGCTGCTGATGCTTTCCGAGGGTCGTTAAAGCCGCCACGCGCGTCATTAATGCACGAGAAAAATCTTTGTATTCGGTTCAGTTGGATTCATTTTTTTTTCGTAGGAAAAAATAGGCGTGTTGTGTTTCGGTGTCATCCGGTATCGATTGTTTTTTATTTTCGCGATGTTGTTTTTCCTGTCGGAAAATATATAAGTAAATCTGCGATTAATTAATTTTCTAAATGTCTGTAATTAGTTTCATTAAACAAAATTACTTTTAGAAAAGTCAAATGCTAGCTGAAGTCTAGTTATTTATGCAGATGCTAAGTCGAGTGATGAAATTTTGCGCTTGAGCGAACTTTTGACTTAGAAAGTAAAAGTTCTTTGTCCCACGTTTTATTGGCAAATAATCAAATCTTCTTCTCTCTCTTTCACCAGCCCTAAAAGATTTCATTAAAGAGGTTTTAAAACGAAGAAACTTTTATTGCGCTAATGACTGGGCTAATGATAAAACTTTTACTGATCATTGTGACTATAACATTTTTGCTCTCTTTTTTCTCTGTATCTCTAGAGGTACTTCTCTTTTATTCCCTCTTCTCTTTATTTTGAGAATAGGCCTCACCATCCGAGCCGTAAAAAAAAAATACCTTTGTCCCATTGGAAAGAAAAAAAAACTTTTCATTCGAATCCCTATGTCTTCGTTTTTTTCCGCCGTCATTTATTTGTACTTCATTTCCTCTCTCTCTCGCTAAGGTCCACGTGGTTACGCGCTGAGGACACGTTAATAAGAAACACAGAGCACGCACGCACGCGTTAAAAGGGTTTTTCTTCGCTAATAAGAATGGATTTTTTTTTTTTTACTTATTCATTTTTCGCAATGCGTATGTTTGTGAGGGCGGGGTGTGTGCGGAAAAGGGGGGGGGGGGAGAGGTGTTACGGGGAAAGGCGAAAGAGAGCCGCGAGAGGGAGGTTATTTACCTTATACGCGAGGGACCGAAGAAAGGGGAAAACTTGTAAAATGTTATAGCCCCTCTAGTCATCACGCTTACGCATTGCACCTTTTCTCTTTCTCCATTTCCGTACGAATCTCTCCCTTCTCAACTCACGCCCTTTTAATTTATTTTTTTTTTATGTGCGAAAGTTTTTGGTTCGACGCTATTGATCGACTTGAGGTATAGTGCCTTCCGTGTAGTTTGTTATCAGTATTTTGGAAACTTTAGCAGATAATTTCATGCCTCGGCATCATGGATTTTGTTACGTGGCACACCGGAATTAGTGTTTCCTTCGGGTTTCGTAGTGTTTTTTCCAAATTGCTTCTCATCAGCTCGTAAGAGAGGCATCCATGCCGAATCTGATGAACGTATGAGCTCTTTGTCGCTTGGATTTGTAATTTTTATGCAAGAAATCCGTTTTTTCGCGATTTATTGTTGAAAGGCTTATAATAATCTTATGCAGCAGTTCCATAACAATGTTTCGCGGTTTATTGTTAAAAGGGTTACAACGCTAACGACCTAATTCAGCGGCTCCATAACCATGTTTCTCGATTTGTTATTAAAAGGTTTACGATGCTAATGATCTAACACAGCGGTTCCATAGCCATGTTTCTCGATTTCTTGTTAAAAGGTTTATAATGCTAATGATCTAATACAGCGGTTTCATGACCATGTTCCACGACTTATTTTTTAAAGTTTTATATTGTTAATGATCAAATTCCATAACCATATTCACAGGCACGGCATTAAAAAAATTCCTACGAATTTCTATACCACCTAACTCGAAAAAATATCGTAGAAATTGAAAGAACTACCTTTTAATTAAGGTGTAAAAGTCTTTGTTATAATAACAATGGACTAAATATATAAAAATAGAGCAAGACGCAAAAGAAATTTATTTGCACGAAACAAAAATCGATATATAACTTAGGTTTTATATCCCCACACTTCTTGCCTGTCACGTTTTTTTTTAAACTTACAATTTTTTCCGAACTTTTTCGTGTAACAATAAGGATTTAATTCTTCCGGATTCAGTTTTCCGAACTTTGACTCACTTTCTCTCTCTCTCTTCCCCTCTGCCTTGGTCCTCGTTTTTTAAATCCACTTCCTCTCGACCACCATCTTTTCCCATTCTCTCTCTGTCTTTCTCTAACTTTTTCCCGCTCCATTTAACGTCGAAACCGATTGCCTCTTTCTCAAGGGAAGAACATCCGGGGTAAGTAACCGCCCTTTGAAATTCGGACTCCTTTAATTTCGTGGCGTTGCCATACTCCCTTACCCCCATTTTTATCGTGTCGAGTAAGACTTTCCCTTATGCTACTTGCGCCCCTCTTTAACGTCGCGCCGCCTTTTAGTTACAACGCTCTCGAACGCCTCTTTCCATTACGCTTCATCGAGCGAGTTGAGAGTTGTATAAACAACTTCAATGTTTTTTCGATTCCCGATTGCCTTCTCCAACCCTTGCCTCATTTTCTCTTCCCTTTTTCTTCCTCCCCACCCACTCCTCTCGTCTCATCTCTGGCGCTGGGAATTGGTTGAAAATAAAAGTCGAAAAACGAAATGGTGGCTCTAGCAGTATAAAAATAAAGGATGAAGAGGAAGGCTTGTTTTTCGCGTTCTTTTTCTATCATCGAGAGAGAGAGATACGTATTGTCGCTTCTGTTTCCTCTTTGTCTTTTGAAGTCCTTTCTTTAGTCCCTCGCCTTTTTTAGTAGGCAGTTAAAAAAATCTTGGGGATGGGTGTCTCGAATCGAGGAAGCAACCTATGGCGGTAAAAAAAAAGACCACGAAAAGCGCCGCTCTCTTTTCGTTCGGCAAGTTCTTTTAAGAGTCTCAACTAACCCGTCGACCAAATGTTTTGATCTCGCCCACCAAGGTCGCATCTTTCGTCCTCTTTGACAATGGGTGGCAATGGGAAACAGTTTCTCATTTTTGAGACATGTTCATACCTCGATAAATGGGAACGTATCGGAATGGCAGTATCTTCCCTTAAATTTGACGGCGCGCTAATGACGGGAAAACTTTTCTTTTTATCAAGAAAAAAAGAAACAGGTTTGGGAAGAATTGCAGAATAAATTACAGAAGGCGCATTTTTTCACTGATTGTCATCTTTCCAGCGGAATAAAGAATAGCAGATGCGATGTATTTCCGGTTGCCTGCATTTGTAGCAACGTACTTTCTAACGATTTTCCTATTACTCTCAATCCTCCCTAATCCTAGACACACCAAATTTTTGCCATGACTAGACCTTATATAGACCAACTTATCCTAAAAGTTTGGGTTCTCCAAGTTACAGAATTCCAGAGACATTGCTCGTACAGACGGGCAAACCTAATATGTAAGCGTTTTTTTTAGAAAAGTTCTTATGGCTGAAATTACATCGTAAAACCATACTTCTTCAATAACCATAAAAAAGGCTGGGAAAACGAGATGCGAAAGCATTCTTAATGGCCCTTGGAGAAACAAAGATCTTCAATACAATTAGCGGTCCGTGTCAAATGCATACATTCTACATGAGTAATTTAGGAGGAATACAAGGTGCAAAGTACAATTGTCAGTTGTCAAATGGACTGCCTTTTAAAATTGCTGAGCCTCTCACACCCTGCTGTATTTTAGTAAATTTCGGTTGACTACCGTAACATTGGATATGAATCCTCCAAAGAATCTGGCAGAGAAGATAGCAGTTTGTCCGTTATTGTCCTTTGTCACTTTTAGAGTCTTTCATGCATATGATTCGAGCGGTATATTCTGTGATTTATTCTACTTTTAATGTTATTTTTTATGGATCCTCTATGTCGGTGATATTTTTGCAAATTTTTTGTACATTATAATTTTATTGACTTGCTTAATTAGAGAGTCCCTTGCAATCGTCGTAAGAATCCGCTTACTATAATAAATTACCAATGCGAACTTTATAATTATTGACAATGTGCGACAATTGATTATTTTTCTTTTTATTTGCAGGTAAGCGTTAAAGATACAAGCGCCATTGGCACTCCCTCATGCGGTGATTGACGTGAGTACAGATTTGTAATGGTAGTTATGCCAACCAGAGTGTTTTGTGGGGAGAATATTCTTCTTATAGTTTATCAAATAGGTCAATGCTTCTGGAACCGTATAATACGTGAAGTATATTGAAACGCACCCAAAATTATATATACTTTCTACGTATTTATTTCCAGTGTTGACACTACAAGTTTAGATTAATTTTCGCCATCGTATTCACGTTCTTTCCTTGTAGTCTTCCTTTATTGTTTCTCAAGAAGTTTTATTTTATATTAGAGATCGCAGTTTGTAAAAATTAAGGCGAAAGAATTATTTTAAACGAATCCCATGTAGCAAATCTTGGTCCAAAACAAATTCGTGGAACAACGTCGTTAGAACGGAAACAGTCGTTAAGTCTTTTAAGAGTAAATTCTCGTTAATATCATTTCCTTCGAAACTACTTCTACGATGTATTTGAATGCCATTAATCCACCCACTAGCGGATTCAAACCGAGTCGTTATATTCGTTCGAGGGATGTTATATCCTGCCGGAATCATTTAACGCTGAGCCGTTGTTCTTTCTCCCGGGAATTAGCGCGTATCGATCTCAACTCAATAGCCTCGCTTGTCCGTTGCCTTTCAAATTTATCCGTCCCCGAATTAAAAGAGGCTTGTTACCCCTCCTCCCGCTCATCCCTTCAATCGGTTGGTTTATTCATCTCATTCTGCCAAGCATATATACAAAGCATATTAAGTCATCGCCGTGGAAACTCGGAACAGTGAATGCGTTGTTTGTCCGCTAAAACAAGATGCATGGCATTCATAAAACCGGGTTCTATAATGCCGAACGCGTTTTCCTCCGAAGTATCATTTATCGGTGGTTAGGTCTCAATGGGGGAATAAAAACGGTTTCCCCCTTCCCTCTCGCTGATGTATGCGTCGTCGGGAAGTTGGATTCGGGATTATAGAGGAATTTTGTTTGTGGTTCTTACCGTCTCGGAGGACGGTTTTCTCGCTACATTATTTTTTTTAAAATTCCTTACTCCAATGTTAAGTGGATGATGGGAGATTGTTAATGGCATCGCATTGAATGACCGGTTAATGGTCCCAAGAGACGGGATATATTTTTTTAAAATTTACGTCGTTCGGCCATTATAAGAACATTCCGGGGTCATGAATCAAATCCTATTCGGGTTTCTATTCCGTCTTTTCCTTGCGAGCGCTCCCATTTCACCCCTCCCCATCCAGCGTCGTGATTTGTGAGCAGTTTTGCTAGTCCGTGCGTCTATGTGTGCGAGGGAACGCGCGGCGTTCATGTTCTATAGACCCTCGAAAGCCTCGCGGAACGTAATTTATAACGCGGTCTAATATCGTTTACGTTGTTACTCATTTTGAGAGACCTCCCGGGCGAAATAGGCGACGCTACATTAATCAGTCTAAAAGCGCAATTTTTCTTTCGTCGTTCATTTGTTTTTCGTATTTCTTCGGATATTCCTCCGTTTCAGAAATTAGCGTTGATGCGTCGTCATTATGTGCAGACAGCTATTTTCGAATGGTCTTTGTGTATTTTTTTCGAATGAAAGAATGTGCTCGTCTTACCACTCGGTTTCATTTCGTTTCAACAGTTTTTATTATTTTTTCTCCAAAATATCCCACTATGCTCTTTTTTTTTCGTTCCGTTTTTTTTCTCTCGTCCGTGATTGATTCCGCAAGCCGTTTCTTCGGGAGATTTCGTTCCTCTCCCTCTTTTTATAAATTCTCGGTAAAGCCTTACCTCGGGGGATAATATTTTTCTCTCTAGGAACCGCTTATAAGTCCATATTCAGCTCGTAAGAAATGCATTTGGAGGCGATTTTTGCTCCTCTCTTGTTTTTATGTGGTTTTCATACACATTTCCTTTGGTCTCCTCCGTTATTTTCTTTTGCTTCTTTTGGATGGTACTGTTTTAACTGTTGCGCACAGAAGGGACACTTTTGTATTTCTTAACTGCCAGAATAATAATTCTTTTATTTTTGGGTTTTATTCCGAAATGCACCATGGTTTGCTCACGTGTATCACTATCTTTCACGTTAATTTTTTTCTTCCTTCATTCACAGCTCGCTTTATCCTCGCCCGACGCAGGGATAGTAAAAATATATATATTTCCTGCCTTTACGAGCTACGGAATTCTGTTTTCGCGTATAACTTCGAATTTTCGGAACGGAATTTTTTGCCGTTTGGTCGTAAAGTCCCAGAGTGATCATATTAAAAAAAATCGGTTGAACTTCGATTTCATACATTGCTTTACGATATAACATGGCGGCGTATCGGTTTATTCTTTACTGAATTGTAAACTTCTTCTGAGATTTGACAGCGTAATTTATGATCCTGTATTCTGTTTTACCTAAATGTCCAGGAATTCGGTTACGCCGCTCAGAAATGAAATTATATATATATATATATATATATATATATATATATATATATATATATATATATATATATTAGGGGGCAAGCCCCCAGCTCGCTGACGCTCGCCAACCCCATTCTCCCCTCTGCTCTCTGTTTCTTCGTTTTTACCAGGTGTCTATTGGATTTAGATTAGTTTAATGGAATATGTTTTGAATATGTATTTAATGAACATATGTTATAAGGGATGTATGTTTGGTTTTTAATGACAAATTAAGAAAATTAGTTGAATGACTCGATAAAAAAATAAACTTAAAGAGTGCTGAAATTACAGGAGATTATAAATGGCTGAGGTATAGGGCGTTAAAGAGAGAGAGGGGGGGGGAGGGGGAGAGAGAGAGGGGGGGAGGGGGAGAGAGAGAGAGAGAGAGAGAGAGAGAGAGAGAAAACCAGAAATAGGATTTTAGTAATATAGATTTAAAAAATATAAATAACATGAATACTGCGTTCGATTTATTTGCATTAAGTTCATATCTTCGGTCATTTCGAGCAAGTTTCAATCTTACTTTCGATCTTTAAGCCTTTATTTAAGTGCATATGCACGGATATTACCGAGGACTACAATACCGGTAACCATGGACTCTTATCATTGAAATGTTAAAAAATTGACCAAAACTCGAATATAAAGTCAAAATATGAGCGAATTCGAATGAGATTGAGTATTCGAGGGTAAGAATAAGATTTCTCATTCATTTAGACGTGTTTTAGCGCAAATTTCGTGTCGATAACTTAATTTTAAGATTTTTTAAAGAGTGAAAGAATGAAAACCGTCAAACCAAAAAGGTGATTTTTACGTGTGATCTTCTGGGAAACGACTTTCATCCTCTGGAGTCGAACCCGTGACCTTTTCTGAATTTTTTAAAAATCATAATGTAAAGATTCATCAACAATGAAATCCTGAGAAATTTCAGGCTTGTTAGTTTACTTTTAATGGAGTTATTCACAAAATTAGAGCGTTACGCACCATGATGACCATTACGATTTTAATATATATATATATATATAATTATATTAGTATTTAATATAATTTTTCCTTAGCGTCCATGTTTCTGCCCCATGCAGAGCCATACTCCATACATAGCATTTTATCAGCTTCATACGGATATCCTCCTTTATATTTCCCGTTAGTAGGAGTTTCTTTCTTCTGAAAGCGGTTTTTTCTTTCGTTATTCTAGTCCTGATATCGTCGGTACATTTTGCTACTCTCATTATGATGCTTCCAAGGTATTTATAACCTGAAACTTGTTCTAATGGCTTTCCTCCAATACTTATGTTCAAATTTTCTTCTTCTTTACTTGATATTCGCATGACCTTGAATTTTTCTGTATTTCCATACCGTATTTTCTCTCTGTTATCACTTGTGTATTTATCATTTTCTGGAGTTCCTTTTCCTTTCTTGCTAGAAGTACTCGATCATCCGCGTATTTTACTGTTCTTATAATCCTTCCTCCAATTTGAAATCTCCCATGCTTTCTAACGTTTCCTGCATTAGCCTCTCTCCATATATGTATATTGAATAGGATCGGGGATAGGCAACAACCCTGTCTTACTCCTCTACCGATATTTACTCCGCTGGTGTTCGCATTCTCCCACCTGACCTTTACAACTTGATTCACAAATAGATTCCTGATCAGTCTCCTGTATTTCCAGTCTACACCTATATCCTTCAATATCCTCATCAGCAGTACCCAATTTACTCTATCGAAGGCCTTCTGCCAGTCGACGAAACATACGCAGCAATCGTGGCTGTACTCTATTGCCATTTCTGATATGATTCTCACAACTGCGATAGCATCTCTGGTTCCTCTTCCTTTTCTGAAGCCGAATTGATCTACCCCTAGCACTTCTTCGGCCTTTTTATCTAGTCTTTTATTAAGAATCCTCGTAATGATCTTCGAAGTGTGTGACAGTAGGCTTATCGCTCTTTAGTCTTTACACTTTTGGCTTTACACTTTGGCTTCTTCTGTAGAGGGATCATTGTAGTATCTAAGAAATCCTGAGGCCACCGTCCTGAGTCCTAAATCTTGTTAATTAATTTCGTAATCACTTTAATCCCATGACTTTAAGTACCTCTGCCAGTATTCCATCGCTGCCTGTGACTTTTCCTTTCTTCAGTTCCAGTATCGCCTTTTCTACTTCGCTTTCCAAGTTGTCTTCTTCAATGTTATACTCTTCTTCCAGTTCTATTTGTGTTGATTCTGCCTGCTTGCTGTATAGTTCTTTAATGTATTCTTCCCATACCTGTGCTATATCCTTTGGTCCTGCTACTGTTTTTCCAGCTGTATTTATAATTCCTTAACCACGAATCCCATTTGGCTACTTATCTTCTAACTCCAGTCTCCAGTGCCCTAACGTACATCATATCCTACCGTCCTAACTTCTCCATCTGTTGTATTTCCTCACATTTTTCTTTTATCCAAGTTTCCCTAGCTTTATCTGTTACCCTTCTCAACTTATTGTTTATGCGTCTATAGTTGGCTCAACTTTCTTCACTGATAACGTTTTTCCATTTTCTTCTCTCATCCATTTTCTCCAGCATTTCCTTAGTGATTCATGGTTTTCGGATTTTCTTCTCCTGTTTTCCAATCTATTTATTCAAGGTATCTTTGATATTGGCTTTAATTTCCTCCCATTCTGTATCCACGGTCTTCGGTTTGTTTTCCAGTTCTTTAATGCGATCCTCCAACTTCATACTGAATGCATCTTTATTTTCTTTCAGTATTTCTAGGTCCCAGGTCTGTCTTTCTTTTGTATACTTGTATAATCACTATATTTACTGGTCTGCCTTGGCATTTACTAACTTTAAACGGTCGCTTAGCTGCATCGTGTTAATGACTTTTTCATTCATTCTTATCTAAAACTAACGTTTCCCTTTAACTTCGCCCAAACCTAAGACATCTTGCCTCTTTTCGGTTTCAGTTTTATATTTTCTAACTTGTCGTTTCCATTCTTGTCCTCACGTTCTAAGTTCCTATCTTGATTTCTGAAGTCTTCTTTATCTTCATCGTTCCGTTGAAATGAACGGTGTAACAATTTCGTGAGATGAAGACCGAGACACCAGCCCTAATGGGACTTGTCCCATACGCGTCGTGAAAAATATTTCTGTTTTTTAACTGTACCATGTTGCTTGGGATATTAGTTGAGATGATTGTATAATTACACTTTTAAATTTATTGATGTTCTTATTCAATTAATCGCAACTTCGCAGTTAGAACGTCTATGAAATGAAGAAATAATCCGTGTAGTACTGCTTCTTAGTCTACGCATTGGAATACTTGAGGAAACACAGCTTCTTTTGTTCATAGTGGTATAATCCTGGTTATTATTAGTGTTGTATCCTTAAACCTACTGTAGTGTTGATTTGAAAGCAATAGATTTCAGTTTCCACTCATATAACGCCAATCACGCGACGAAACACTTCCTATTCCCCGGCCAAACAGTATTTTATATCGAAAGTCTTCAATACGCAAAGTAAGCGGTATTTCATCGCAATTACGGGATTTATACCAGGTGGAAATTAAAACAGAAACTCATCCGATATCTCACCAGTAAACATCGTATTGTAGGATTTCCGATTTCCTCGCGGAATAGGATAAATAATGAGTTTTTAAGGAAAAAAGTTCCCCTGAAATTTCGCGTCTGGAAACTAAGCGGATCGCAACGTGGAAAAAAAAGAATAACTCGCAATCCAAACAATGAAAGCGGGACTGATGCGCTACGCGACTTCTTCCCTCAATCCTCGACGCAGAGCATTAAATATTTCAAAGGCCACACACGCACACAATCTCTCTCTTCGTACCGTATTTGCGAAAAAGATGAGTGGGTAACTGTTTCTTTTCCACATTTAACCGTCTTATTTTCTTATTACGTATTTTTTTTTTCGAAAAACCATTTTTTCCTCAGCTTCCCCAAACATCATACTCTGAATGGGTTTTCAGTCAGAATAAGCCAAACAGCATCGCTCTCGGGGAGGAATAAAATATAAATTCGCCCTCTCGCGGAAGGAAAGCGTGCGAGGGATCCCGTAATTGTTTTGAAAAAAGAGCGCTTCAAATATGCGTGGATTGACTTGTTTCAAAATTGGTTCTTCAATGGCGGTGGATTGTTCTAATCCGCCTTATTCTACGTGAAGTTTGAATAAGATTTTTATGTTTATGCCATCTTTATATCATTGTTCGTTGATTAACTTTTCCGGTGGTCCATCAAATGCCGTTTATTCCTAAATTTTCAACCTTCTGATGCCTTTTGCTACCCTATTTGTATTAGATGACAATGGTATATACCAACTAAGTCACCGAGTATGAATGCGTCTGTTTTATGTTTAGAATGTTCATGGCGGGTCGGCCTTAATTCAGAAACATTAATATAATTTTCATTATTATGCCCTTATAAAGTGATATTAAACAGTATTTTTGTGTTTGGAAATACTTTTTACATTTATAGTGTTGTAACTTTGGCGTCCTCATCTTATGATGTCAATATTTGCTTCCATTGGTAGCAATTTCTAAAATATTTTTTCCGTCCACGAGAGGATCAAGTTATATGTAACCGAGAACGTATATTTATTTCAGCCGAAAGTTTGGTTGGGAAAAGTTAATCAGATTTTTTATCAGTTTTAATCCTACGACATTCGAGGCCGTGAAGAGATAGGATTTGTTCACAGCCATTGGTTTCGTAGAAGAAATTTCTTCTTCTTTTATATTACTTATATACTAATCTAAACCGTTAACGACTCTAAAATTTTCGACGAAACGGCGATCGGTTCGTTTAAAAAAATTCGGAGATATTCTTTCATGATTTTAACTTTTTCTCCACTCGCTGTGCCTGGACTTATTATCAATTCTTTCCCACCCTCCACTTTCTTTCTCTTGTTATCAACTTCCCGTTGCCGTCGCAATGCCAACCTTTGTTTTTCCTGCGGAGCATAGCTCACCATTCCGCCCGGCTCAAGACGACTCTCTCCCACCTCTCACGCTGAAGTTTTAGCCGAAGGGAAGTCATTTTTCAACATTTTCATCTTTTTTCGCTTCTCTTATCCCCCGTCTCCGCTCTCTTCCCTTTCCCCTCCTTTTCCTTCTTTCCTTCTTTTAACCCCCCTTTCTTGAAGCCTCTCTCTCCGTCTTTCCTCCCTCCGGCTCCAGCCAACGAACAAATGGATTCTCATTCCCTCCGCCTTATTCCTATATCACACGCCTCCATAAGGAGGGTATATATGTGGTTCGCATTCTTATGGAATTTTTGTATTTTTTGTTTCCTCCTCTTCCTTTCCCTTCTTCCTCCTCCTAACCCCCCCCCTTCTCCCCCCCCCCCCCCCTTCTCCCCCACCCTCCATCCTCATCCCATCCATTCAAACGGTGCGAGAGCCAACGTAGGAAGACGTAACAATGGCACATCGCCTATTTGTAAGTCGACGTTCGAAATCGATAGTGTTTCTTTGTGTTTTTTTGGTTCGGTAAGATGGTTGAGGGAGGATTTCGGTGCCTACTTGTATATTATTATTTTTCTTTCGCACGTGAAGGATAGATATGTTTTCCCGAAAGTGTGTTTTTTCCTCATTTTCGGAGGCCTAGCCTTAGCCCGGGGGATGAGCGGGAATAAATGAGGGGATTTTTTCATACGTGAAAAGTTTCGGATTGATTGGATACACCATTTGTTGTGTGGCACGTACGGTAGATGCGATGCGGGCCCATTTTGTTGGAGGAACGGGGCTTTGTCCCGATTGTGAAAAGATACGCTTTTGGGATAAAGCAATCCGGTTTGGTAAGATTTGGAGTGGATATTCTCTCGGTGATCCATGCGTTTCCTCCGTTCATTACATTACCTCTAGGAAGGTAGTATTTTATTCTGCGGGAGAACTCGTGTAGTTTTGGAATATGCGGTTAATCAATACTTCGTACAGCTTTATTTTGATTTGCGCATCGTCAAGCATTGAGTAGAAAAGTTGAAATGCGTGTTTATCGCGGATAAAGTTTAAAAAGTTTAATTCGGATATATGTATGTATAAAACTTTAAAGTGCATGAGATTATTTATGATCCTTCGTTGAGCCTGTCATATGAGGTTAATATTAATGCTTGTAATTTGACTTGATCTTCTCATAAATGGATGGGAATGATTGAACATAAGATCCTTATGCTATGGGCATAAGCTGGAATTTTGGGAAATTTGGAAACTGGAGAAAGAGATCTGCTATGACAGAGAATCGAACCCGGGTGTTCCACTTGCCGTGCGGATATTATGTCCCAGCACCACAGTAGCAGACGACTACTTCCTGCCACTGTATTAGACTAATCCTCCTTGATACAGTAGTTTAGATTTTTCTCGCCTGTTACCAAATTACATCTTATAATACTGGAATTGAACTCAGATTCTATTTCTCGCAAATATAATTTTTAAGTTTCGTTTATCTGGAATCAGTAACTTATCGCTTTGTATCGTAATAGTTGTCACTTACAACGTAGTTTAATTGGTAATAACAGGATTTTACTACATCAAAAAGCACATTTGGCCTTGAGTGTAATAGTGGATTTTCAAATAACTATCAGAAAACTGCGAAAATCGTTTATCACACAAATCAATAATCATATACACAACGGCACTTAAGCATTTTTAAAAGTAAATAAAACGCGAACTGTAGTGGATTACATGCTATATAAAATTTTTATCTCCGGCATTCTTCCAGAAACTTATTCTCCCAGCATTTTTTTCTTGGTCTGAATCGTAATTTTTCACTCTCATCTTCAAAACTTGGCCGTGAGAACCTCCGGTAAAAGCGTCATTTTTATTAAAGAAGCACATTAACATAACCCTATCCCCACAAAACTTGGAACGACCCAATTTCTGCCCCCGATCACACACCATCTAGGAAAAGAAACTTCTGGGTGTTCTCTACGCTGGAAAAAATAATATCATGCACGTTGTAGTATATGGAAACCCATTACCCTCAGATAGCTGCTGGGGAGATAGTTCATTAAAAAAATCCCCAACTGTCGCGTGGAAGAGGGAAGGAGAGGGAGGGGGTGGGATGGAGTGGGAAAGGATGGAAGTTAGCGTTCTTCCATTTTCTCTCTCTTTCTCTCTCTCTCTCTCTCTCTCTCTCTCTCCCTTCCTCCTCTTACAGATCTACTGTACATTCTCTCCTTATTCTCCTACCTCTTTGAAAAGTGGCATAAGGGTGGGATTTATTATCTCAAGTAAAAAATGGGAGGCAGAGGTGGGCGAAAAAAAAAGGGAGTATCCCTCAAGACCCCTTTCCCACGGGCAGTGTGGAAGAGTAGAAAAAAAGCGGCGAGGGATTTTCCAGAGCGGTTATATATAAGAGACTCTCCGCCGACTTATAAGAGACAACTTTTCATGCCGGAGAGCATTAGGTGGAGGTGGAAAGGGAGTTGCAGTTTACCCCTCTGGGCTCAACGAGCAACTCGATCTTCTCGGCCAACTTTAGCCGATAAACACTCCGGCGTGGGTGGTTTATTGTTTTCCTTTTATTTCTTTCCTCCCTTACTTTGCGTGTATCGTATGATCCTTAACGTCCCCTTCCGTACTTAAAAACCTTTCGGTCTTCGTGCCTCTTTATCTTCTATTTATACGTATTTTTTAGAGGTTTCTGTCGCCCTTACGTGAACCTCAAGTGTTCTTTGGATTTCGGACTCTTTTTACAAGATGATCCATGCTCTATGGTCGACTTTTTCTTTCTTGTCCTTTAGGTTTTATATGGATTTTATTGATTTCAAGACGTTTCAATTGGATATTGTGTAATTTTCGTATTTTTGTGAAATCGGTTTGTTGCTCTGGTCTGTCTTTTTTGACCAATTTTGCGGGTTTAACATTTAGTATTCCAGCGTGCATGTAACGCATATGATGTGGTTAGAAGACATACAGAAATGTCAGCGCGTACATAAGACTGAATGCTTCCTAAATTTGATGGATTAAAAATTGTAAAATCTCGTGTAACTGGCTAAGCGTTTCCGTTTCAGTGGCTGGCGAAAAAAATACTTCGTATCATAGAAATAATTTTTAGATATGCATTAGTTGTCGATTTGGAAATTTATCGGGTATCGAGAACATTAATGGAATCAACTCCATTATGACGGAAAAATTGTTTACGTCTTTTATTTAATTAGGAAAACATTTAATAGCCAGTATTATTTATTGCATGGGTAGAATTCTTTAGGTGAGGACTATTTTCACAATTCTTATTTACCGGTAGAAAAGTCGTATTTATCATATTTTGCATTGCTCGTTTAATTATTTAACTCCTTTGTTAGCTCGAAGATGGTTGTGGTTAAATTAAACAAGTTTAAAATCCTATATATTTAGCATTACGAGGAATTCTTTAGACGTATTTTTCCGTCTCGAAATAAGAAGGAGGACTTTTACGGGATGTTTAGCTGCAAATCATCAATGAATGTCTTTTTAAAAAAATCCTCCTCCTCCGACCGATTCGCGTTCCCTTCAGTCTTTCCTTCTTTTTCATCAAAAGCCATCCGTATTCTCCACTTCCTCTCTCTCTCTCTCTCTGATCATCTCCTTCAAATTCCGTCTAAAGCTCTAATAATCCCCCTCGAGACTTTTTTCCTCTCTACCGGCTCATACCCTATGCCCTAATTTGGTATCCTTTCAACCCTTAATAACTTTTCAGCGCCTTCTCTATTTCCATCGCTCCTTGCATACTTCTTTTCCTTGAAATTTATCATTTTATTCCGCTTTCATCCTCTCACTTCCTTAATCCCGAGCCCATACCATTTGTATTTGTCAAGGAACGTTCCTTAATTTCCTGGAAACAAACTTTTTTTATCGAAGTTCAGAGAGAGAGAGAGTTTGCATCTTTTAAAAAATATCTCTCAAGCGTCTAATATTTGGTGCGGAATTTCCCGTTGAATCGTTGTATGATCATTTTATTTTAAACCAAAGAGATCCGTGTCAAATGTTTTTTGTTGTAATATCGTCTATTTTTTACGTGGGACGTTTAATTCTCAAGATATTTTGTGGTGATATCTTGATGCTTTTATGTTGTCAGTGATATAATTTTTTAATCGTTCATGTACCTACGATCTCTTTTTTTATATCTGCCATGTCGATGCTTTTTTAAATATACATTTCAATTAATTCACTCGCCATTGGATGTCATTAATTGATTTGAAAGTTGTATTCACGTAAATAGCAACATGTGACATACCACTATGTCTTCCCATTTCCTCTTCATTCTCCTTTTATTCAGTTGTTTGCCCCATGTAAATACCAGCGACAGCAAAAATTTTTCACATATGTTGTAAAAGCTATAAAAAAAACTCCTATATCCACCAAACATTTGAATTATACATATCGACTATCAAAGTCATTGATGATAATTAATCAGATGTTTATTTTAACAATAATATAACTACTAATAGTGGTGTTATCGTATAATCGAACCGAGGTAATATCTCCTGTTGATAATTAGCACATTCGTCACTACGTGCTTAGATTCGGAATATAGTTCGAAGAAGTTACCCATTCTTCCGTTATTTGTTAATTATAGTTAGGGGTCGCGTCTTTTGATTCGTTTCGATTTTGTTTAATTTTTAACTTCTCTCCTTAGATATTCTGTCGATCGTGTAGTCGTCGAACAAAAAATATATATCGTCTTTTGAATTCAGTAATCGTATTGTCCAACCCCTCCGTCATCTGCCCCACTTCCGTAGTTCAAAGAGAAGAATCCTTCCTCGCCAATTCTAAATATACAACTCCGTCTTTATTGCTTCCGGTTCTCGAAATTTCTCTCTCTCGCCCCTGCATCCTAAATAAGGGTTTATTTGCTTTGCCTTGAGACCGTCACTTTCCTTTTGTTTCTCGGAAGAACAGCATATGGAGTTAATCACTGAGGTGCATGCTCTTGTTCCGAATCCAATACGGAAACCCTTCTTCAACTCTTCCGCCCCTTAACAACCCAGTTACCAAACTCTCGTGCATATATATATGCACGACATGATCTCACCCTTTACGCCGAGTGACGCATAGAGTTTTTTTTTTCGAAAAGTGGTAGAGGGCTGCACTGGCGAATTTATATTCGGCTTTACCTCCTGGTGTGAAATCGTACACGTAAACGATTACTAGATTATTGGAGATCTAATCTTAATGATAGAGATATACTAACTACGTGTTGTTTGTCAGTATACGACAGGGGTCACAAAGTGAAGTTTTGCGGAATCAAATAAGTTCGAAGTACGTAAGAGACCCGCATGTGAGTCAGAGTATTTTGTTTTAAACTTAAAAGCGCACGAAAATTTTAATGTTGTTTTATCTCTCTGCTTTATAATCGCACACGCTATCTCTTCCGCCTGCTTACAGTATAATTAAAACAAAGAGAAGGCCGTATTTTTTTTAATTGGAGGACCACACGCGGGAGCACATATTTGGTAACCGTGGTATAAGATTTTTTAGGAGGCCTCTACTGCAAGTAGTAGTAGTAGTAATTAGGTTTTTAGGTGCGTCGACAGCTAAGGTCATTTTGCACCGTCAAATTCTGTTAGAGAAAATCAACATACATCACAACATCCATGCCCGAAGCGGGATTCGAACCCGCGACCTTTGGGTTAGAAGGCAGGCACACTGCCTACCAGTCTAACCCGGCCGGCTGTACTGCAAGTATATTGTCGTTTAATGGCTTAACTAGCGGTGCATCCGCCATCCAATCTCATTATCGGAATATGTCCGATCTTCGCTAATGTACATTTAAATGCTTTTTATCTTCTATAATTGCGGAGACTTGCGTCATAGAATCACCTTAAACGTCTGGAGTGTTTGAAAAGCTAGAGTGATTGAAGAGAAAAATTCTTGATCAGGTAAATCAAGAGGTTTTTTTAACGAGTGCGAATGTATTTATCAAATAAGTTTTAGCGGCAAACATATAGACTAGTTTCATTAGTTCAAGATGAAAAATTGATAGTACTGTTTTTGCGTCCGTTGCATTGAAGGCCCACGATGTGTGTAATGTGAGTCGATTTTAATAACCTTTACGTGGGTGATATCGATCGTGTCTCTCTGACATTTCGAGTTCGTTGTTCTCAGAGAAAAAGCAGTGGAAAAAGAAAATATTGTGTGCGGTGGATAATTGAGATGATCAATGCTCTTAGTTCTTTTAACAAGTCCTTTTGGTAATCTCTATAATGAATTACTACGAGGGTGGTTCAAATGAAAACAGCAAAAGTCAAATAAAAAATTGTTTTTTTTAAACTTAGGTTAAAGAACCTCTCTACTTTTCAATATTGCCTCTTTTTCTTTCGATACACTTCTTCCTTCACCAAACAAGTTCCTGGATTTATTTATTATTATTTAATAATTATTGTTGAATTATTCACTTTTGCTGTTTCCATTTGAACCACCCTCGTACATTCTAAGGCACACGCGGTACGTGTCTTCTTTTTATTTGTTTATGATTTGACGCAATGTGGAAAGGCAGTAGCCTGGGGCCATCGTCGTAACCGCGAATTATGCTCGTAATTACTACGAATAATTATAATACCATTATTTTTGAGCGAGGAAACCACGAAACGTTGTTAAGAGAATCGTCGTTGCCCAAAGGGATTTCTCTATTCATACATCGTTTGTTTTCGTAGCAAAACCGCGGAAGGAATGAATTGAAAGTGTTTTTAGGGGGATCAGGAAAAAAATCCACGGATTAGTGGAACGGTTTTCATCGTATTTTTATCTTATCGGAATATTTCTTTTATTTTCCTCCCTCTTCTCTCGGGTCATCCTTCCCTCTGCTCGGAGCCTTTCCTAGAATGACGTCACGATGGCCGCCCTTCCTCGCTACGTTCATCCCCTTCGCTATCTTTCTTATTCCATATTTTTTTGATTCGCTGTTCGCCTCCGTCAACACCCGTTTTTACGACGGCCCGCGTCTTCTCCGGAGATAGGCCCGTCACCTTGCCATCCAACACAGACGCTCTTCTTCCATATCTCTCGGACCTATTTCTTTCCTTCCTCACCGTCTCTCCTCTCTCTCTCTCCCTGTACCTTTCTCCCTGCTCACCGGACCCTCTCCGTCTCTGACCTCTTTTCATCCTCTCTTCCTTTATCCTCCCTTATGTTGTAACTTTCCTTCCCCTCTCCCTCCCTCCCTCCCTCCCTCCCTCGCGCCTCGCTCTTCATATACCACCTCTCCACGTCCGCCCTTCCTCCCGCGACCCTTGGCTCTTTCTCTCTCTCTCTCCTTCCCCAAAAACCTCCTTTCCTGCCCACACTCATTTCAAGATGCCTTCCGGGGGCTTCCTCTATTCCCTTTCTCCCACCACGCCCTCCCTCTTGTCCACTAAATCGATTCCTGGTTCCCCGGAAACGACCTCTCGATTTAAATAATCGATACTCCCTTTCCGTCGATTTCCGAAAGTTTTTTTTTTTAGATTTATATTCTCCATTCGCTCCTCCTCCTCCTCCTCTTCAGTGGGGTGTATTCCTCTCCCTCCCCCTCTATACTCAGCTCCCCAAAGCCATTACGGTCCCTTCGATCTGCCAAATAAAAAAAAATCTTTCATTTTCTTTCTTCCTTCTTCTTCTCTCCCGCCCTCCCCGTGGAATTCCTCCCCCCCTCCCCCTCCCCCCCTCCACACACACCGTCTTCTAAGCATATCACAGCGTGGAGGACTCCGTTCAGAAACTCCGCACATCCTCAATAAAGCGTTGCGCAAAGAACCATCTCGCGGTCACGGCTTTTCACGGAAAAAAGAAAATCTTCACGGTTGGTATCGGAAGAAAGTTCTCTCCGGGATCTCGTTACGCGCTTCTCTCTTTTCTATATTCCACTTCATCGGATGTATTTAAAGACTTCTCCTTTCCCTCTCTCCTATTTTCGCCCATTCGATTCCCTCTCTTACTATTTCCGTATATCCCGAGTCGCGCTCATTTTCCGGACCACCCGTGCGCTCCTTTTATTTACGTGAAAAACATTAAAAACGTCAGCGCGTGGTAACGACCTCCTTGGCCACACTCGACGTCTTATCCTCGATAAGAATTTCGGTTTAAAAAATGTTTTCTTTTAATCCGGAAAAGAGAAAAATTCTCGATGGAGAGATGTTAAGGGTTTAAAAAGGTTTCATATATTTTTACTAACGCTCTCCAAGGAGCTTTGTGAGGATTCCAAAACATAGAATTGGGAGGGGATTAATATGTGGAAAGGGGAAGAAAAAGACGTGCGTGAATCAGTAAAATTCAAGGCGTTTTTTTAAAAATTACTTCTCATGCGTTCTTGACGTCAAGCCTGATGTTGGTTCTTAAAAATGACATATTATTTGTGTTAAATTCTGTGTGATGAATCTTGTATTGGTCTTTAGTCGCAACTTCCAAATGTGATCTTTTTTCTTACGTCAGTTTGGCATGGTTTCGGAAAATAGAAGAGAAATAAAATTATACTTTCATAAATTATACCTTCCTAATTAATGGATAATTTAGATTTATTGTCGCTGGATGCATTGGTTATTTCTTTAAGAGTGTTAACGGTATCGAAATGACTAATTATTGCATCGGTTGGCTAGTTAACTAGGCGTTCCTTCAATACCGTTTACATTACACAACAGATGCGTCAGACAATGTTGCGCAATAATTGTCACATTTAATTCGGATTTTAGGTGCATGTTGAAATAGAAAAAGTAAATACATGAAAATGGTCAATGTAACTATCAAAAAGTTATAGCATAACACTTTGTTTAAATAACATTTCTGGTTACCACCTCGTTATCGCTAAAATTCAGTATAAAATAGTTTTTTCGGCGTATACAATGAAGTTGATCATTACCTGTCGCATTAAGTACATATCCAGATAGCTTTTTTTTACGAGAAAGTATTTCATATTGCTTTGGGTATGTGACCTTTACAATGCAGCATTTAATGGAATATTCGCATGTCAACAGTCACCAGGCTGTTTAATTGAAGAAATGCTCGGGACGATTTTTCTTCACTATTCCTCTCTAATTAATTGTTTGCTCCCATCTTGAAGAAGTTGCAGGAAAATTACTTTAGGAATGGTTGAAGGAATGCACTAGCGTTCTCGGACGCAATTAAAAAAATTCCGGCTTCGCTTACACCACGTAGGTACTTGATCGCGAAACGAGGTCCCGCGGTCTCATCTTCCGCTCCCTTCCGCTGGGAGTTTTTCGAAGCCAAAAAGCTTCCGGTAATTTTGCGAAATAACACGCGTGATTGGTATTTTGGGCCAGCGTTCCAAAAGGGGTCCTTATTTAGGATATTCCAGACCAAACATTCCACGCAAAACTCTCAAGGTCCGCACAAACTTTCTAATTTACACCATAAAAGTTTTCCTTCGCTCGGATGCTCATGGGAAACGATCCTTCATCCTCTCGGTCTAGCTTAGAGTTTTAGGTACAAGGATACTTGGTCCAGTCAGTGGATCTGACCCTCCCAGAAGCGGGCAGGGTTTGGTAAAAGGAGAGGATGCGGGTCAGTTTATTCTTTGTGTTGTTTTCTCAAATTGTTAGTTCTCGGAACTTTTGTATTGGAATAGTGATCTAGTTTGGTATTTCTCTCTTAAGAGCCCGCTCTGGATTGCGGTAATTATCCCGGGTTAAATATTTGACTCGAAGCGAAATTGAAGAATTGAGATGCTTACGAAAATATAATTCCAGACGTGAATTTTATCGAGATGATTCGTCTGAGGGTTGCTTGAATTCTACCGTTTGATGGAATTTTCGAGTCAAAACTTCATTTTCCAGCAGAAATCAGCGAATTTTATCGAATGGGATACTCAAAAAGCGCTCTTTTTTTTTTAAATCAAAGCCGAGCGGAGAATCGGATATCCGTATTAATTTTATTGCTGCGTTGAAATTTTTATAGTTTTGGAATCGGCGATATTATCGATTACCAATTTAATTTTCGGAAAGCCCGAAAGATTCCGAAAGTTTAATTTTCTTATGAGCCAACGGCGGATGATTGGTTCTGTGCCCGTCCTAGAAACAGACCTTCGTACTCGATTAGTGAAGAATTCATCAAAAATCAATAAGGATTGACATTAGTATGGTTTCGGAAAAGCTCCTGTTTCCAAGTACTTAGGTTTTGGTTTTTATATTTATACTGTTAATGTTGTCATTAGCAGTAAGTACATTTTAGCGCATGAACCGTGTATTTGTATAATCCTAGTATAAGTTTTCTGTCGGTTTAATATTTTTTCCCGAGTGTAAAAATTTGTTTATCTTGAATGACATTTAATATTGTGTTCTACTAGCTTCTGTTGCGGTAAACAGTCAAGTGAACTTACAAATAAACCATCCTCAATGGCATATTGTTTCAAATAAGAACATGGAATCAACTAGCTGTGAATTTTCATCGAGGACTACTGCAAATCATGCTCATTCAACTCATTTACAACTGCCGTAGTGACCTACATCGTTAATTGTATTCATACCATAAGGCGAGTCTTATAATTCATTTTTTAAACTATTCATACTAGTCAGATGGTCCAGCGTAGAGCGACTAGATTTTTAAATGAGAGTATAGGTGCGATACGAGCGTATCAGAGATTTTCAGAAACCTGAAATTGCGGACAGTTAAGAGTAGAAGAATGGAATACGAACGGAATCTCTCTCAAAATTTTAATAGCTACCCGAGAAATACTATATAAAGATAAATTTTCCCAGACGCGATAAGACAGGCCAATATAAAGGCTCGAGCTAGAGTTTGCGTTGATGCAGTGACATTCCTCGCTTCTAGTGGCTTGCAGGATATTAATGTAAATGCAATTATTTATACGTAAACACATATTGTCGTAGTTATCCCGAGGCTCGATGGAGACGAACGTAGTCTAAACGCTCTCGACCTTTTCCAAGTAGCGCACCATTCAAATTGCCCGCACGATCGACAATCAATAATCGCTAAATGAATTTCAGTTTAAGTTGATTGTGTAAGCAGGATGTTTTCCAATCGATTCCCAATATACTGACGTCCCGTATCCGTCTTTGAATTTGACGACCTCTTCGTTACGAGCCGTACTCCATTTCCCTCTATCTCCTTACCTCTTGTCCCTCTCTCTCTATCTTCGTCCCGCTACCCACCCTCTCCTTAATCCCACCCATCTGCGCAAGCCAACCAGTCTACCTTCTCTTCACCATATATATCTCCTCTCTCTATATATCTCTCTCTCTCTCACTCTCTCGCGTCCTTCTCATTAATAATGTATCGCTTTGAGCGTGGATTAAGTTATTCGAAAATAACGCTAACACATTCTCCTCCTCATACCCTCCAGCTCGAACCAACCGCCGAGGTCGTTTCCCTTTCGTCTCCCTACTTCATTTCTCCTCCACCCGTGAGCCACATCTCCCTCTCTCTCTCCCTCTTACTCCCCTTCCTCAGGAGTCTCCTTTTCCCTTTCGCTATCTCCAATTGGAAGGATGCGGCCACGGGCGGAATCATGAATCCTCAAACATCCGACGGACGAAATTCAAAACCACTCAATTAGCATGTTTCGCCTCCCCCGTCCGTAGCTAAGGGTTGCAGCAGACGTAGGATGAGGGTCTCAGTATAAAAGGGGGATGGCAGGTATAGTAGGTTAAGGGGATTGAGTGCTCGGGGTGTGTCTTACCCCCCCGTTATTCGACGGTTATTCAGCGTATGCGCACGTTATACTAGGAGAGAAGAGCTCGGTGCTTTTCAAAGGACGGGTGCTCCGCCTTTTGAGTTAATCGGTAAATTGACAGGTTTCACCCGAAGGAATGTTACTAGATTATCGTTTAATCTCGGCGTTATTTTCGTATTCTTTTTTTATGGACGATGTAAGCGATTAGCAGGTGTTATCTTGTAGCGAATATAGCGTAATAATCTGTTTTATTCGATCATTATCTTCGTTTACTTCAACGGCTATCTATGATTCGCATGAATTGATTTAATGTTGCGATATCACTAATCCAATTACTTCCGTCGCCGTTGTTGAACTTGTGACGATGGTGTAATGTCATTTATTTTCTGTACAATTTCAGAATGTATTGCCTCAACTTTAGGGGACACTTGTTAAAGTTTAAAAGTGTATCTCCAACTAATTTTTTAATTTCTTACCATCTAACATGCATTTTTTGTTCATTTGAGTTTTTCTATCTCCTTAATCGGCTATAAACGGAGTATTAATTGATACAAGCAATAGTTAAATCTGGCCATTTATCTGAGGTTCTTAAGTGGTGGTTGCTATTGACGTAAGAGGCTGCTCATCTTGGTAACAAACTGAGCGCGCGCACTATTTCAGCAACTCTTAAGCAACAACTTGAACTCTTGATTTTGTAGAGCCGTGTTTTTCCTTCATGTCATCACGCCACATGTTATGAGACATTCCATATTTTTGAGAGAGAAGCGGATTTTTTATTATGTTGCGTCGTTTCGATGTTTTATTCTTTAATTTGTTGGACATTGCTGTTATTCCATCAGTGAAGGTCGATATTTTAAAAATTTATTGTGTACGTAGATAATTCATTCGATCCTGTCGTGAGAAATAGTTGAAATAATACTATAAGCATTGTATAAAACGGTATGTGTAACATATATAGTTGTCATCGAAAGCGATTTTTCAATATTAGATAAACAGATTTATATTACGATGAATTACCACTCTTTATAATATGAAATATGCAAAAATCTTGTGCATTCATGGTTGGTTTGACCATAGTATTTACTCGTATTTATTCTAAATTTCGTGTCTTGATCCTTTCTACGATTTTTAATGTTCTACATATTTATATAAGGGAGAGTTTTGTCATTGGTCACTTGTAACGTTGCAATTAGATAATTTTGTAGAATTGAATTTTCTATAGCCTTATGAGAGAATTATTTATCTTTTCTGCCTAGTGCATATTGCCCAAAAATTGCTTTCATGAGTGATCGCGTAGGTTCTGTTTAGAGAACCAAATCGGATTATTATTGTCCAGAAGTCTCTTCCAGCAAATCGTCTCTTAAAAGGGCGACTCTGTCAAAGCTGATGGAAATTTTTTTATCCTCGACAAAAATAAAAGATACATACTATATTTCCTTTGATTCTGACTCTTGTAATCCGCTACACGCCGATTTGGAATCATTTTATATTTCCTTTTTCAGAATTATTTATTTAAAATGCTGTCACGATCATAGATTCTCCTTTATTTAGTTTTTTTTATCCCGTCCAACGTCTTTTGATCTAGACGAGATATCCCAACTATCTGCTATAATTTCATCGGACGCATGATATTCTATATCTCATCTTAATCGACTTAACGATAGCTACTCTATTACCCGGTCACAATACGTACATTTTTTTGTCTTAAAATCGTTGGATCGCTTTGAAATATGAGTTTGATTTTGTTATAAATTAGTGTTTGAATAATTTTGATAAATTGACATAATCGAATTTTGGAACTGTTTAAACTGCTTTCAATTATTCCTTTTACATCTTTAAGTCACTGGATGAGGTTTTTGATTGTATTCAGCCTTGGGTATAATCTGTTATTATCCTTGTTCCTGTTATAATCAACCAATCTTATAGCGTATTAAAAAATCGTTCAATTCCAATTATGAATTTCAACTTTGAAGACGTATCTCATCTGGGATAGAATAAAAAGTATTATTTTGGTCGATCCAAAATTTTAAGCACGAGACGAGTCAAGTTCTAAATCATTTCGGAATGCCGAAGTTTCTTCTCGTACAATTCCGGATATGAAATTCCTCCGGTTTATTTCCACGTCGCAGGAACTATTATTGGATTAATTTTGAATATCTTTTTCCCCAAGTAAAACTCGCCTCGAGTAACTTTCCCTGTACGTTAAGTTTCAACTTCTTGAATGGACTCGAGGATAGGGTATCGGCGGCCCATTAAAAAATAAATAAAGTAAGACGAAAAAGTGATTTTGTTGGTCTAGGAGTTCCATACTTTCTTCAGCGAATATCTCGCTAATAAGCTTGTTTCTTTGTGTTATATTCCGGCTCGGAATAATGTTTTTTAGTATAAAAAAATCGATGGTAACAGTAAAATATCTCGTGAAATAATACAGTTACTGTTTATTTTTTCAAAGTAATTCTTTCTTGCTCCGCTTCCCTTTTTTTTAAAAGAAAACTTCTCTTGTTTCATGACGCATCGAGGACGTAGTCGGAAACCTTTGTGAGACTGCGTTTTCAGTATCGGTGGAAGGTGTATATAGCGTGACTTCTGTTTGCCGTTGAGAGTTTTTGAGTTACAGAAACGGCCGAGATAAGGGGATTAGTATCCGCATTATTTCATTCATAATCATCTCTTCTCCCCCATTTACATCACGGAAAGATTGAATCCTAGTCGCACGACGTTATAGCTAAGGCCGAGCGCATGAATGGAAACGTTCTGACGTTATTAATAAAATTTCGTGAAATTGTTATTTTCGGTTACGTTTTTCAAGTGGGGTAAGGAGCGTATTTTTTTAAAGGCGCTTTTCTTAATCTAGTGTTTCCGAGGTAGTCTACTTTATCGTATCGAGTAAGGGGAATGTATGGAGCAGGCTGGTAGCGCTAAACTTTTCAGTGAGACTTATTGATCTGGCGCGTGGATGCCATTGATCGTACGAGAAGAAAAAAATCCTGATGCTAGTGCTACGGGAGAATACGATTAAATTTACAGAAGCGTCAATTTTTTAATCGTTTTTGCCGTTTCTGGATGCATTGCAATATATTTGGTATCCCCGTTCTCTTGGGAATGATTTATATTGCATTGATTCAGAGCCTTACTGGTCATTTTTAGCTACCAGACACGTGAGAGCAATTCAGTCTATTTCAGCCAACCAAATGCCCAAATGTTAATTTTCAACAAAAAAAAAAACAAGTTAGATTTCACGTTTTTCATTTAATCGCCGCTCCCGTTGATGATAATATTATATCGACGATTCATTTAAAATAGACGATCAAACTTAGAGATAAAGACAAATGATATATTTGTTAAAGTTTTGAATTTATCAATTGTAGGAAATATAATATCTAAATTATGTTTTCTGGCAGAAAATAATGTATTTTAAATTAAATTATAGTTCTTTACACAGTATTAAAATCTAATCTGCATGATTTAGTAGGTTTTTAAGATAAATTACTGCGTTTGCGCATCAAATATGCGGTATATTTTAATCTTCTCGAAGCATTAGTGTAGTTGAGTTGATTTTTAAACTAATTTTTAAAAAGCTAACGTAAATGTAAAAGCCTTTGCATGTTACGTAATCACTTTAATATATAGAGTCGGTCACACATCGTGAGTTGAGCATGTCGTATACATGATAGAGTGCATTTTTAATGAGTCTTTTATACAGACAGTCAAACGTTGATAAGACCAATCTTACGTGAAAATAAAAATAATTTGAGTAAAAAAATTACAGGTGCTAATGGAAACAAAATCCTTGCAACTAACGTAATAAGAAATCGAGACGTTCGGCTGAGTGTGAATCGATTATCCTGATACACATGCGAAGAAAATGTGTTTATCCTGAGCCCTGTAAAATTAACTGATATAAGATAATTTTATTTTTCGTTTTTTTATTCGCAGGAATTTTTATTATTGTGGTTTCTTTAACTGGTCTTCATTTTTGGCTTTTAATCGTTGTAATCATGTAACTCCATACATCTACAGAAACTACACGAAAATATAATAGCCTCTAAAATACTAATTATTCGTTTTAATGTATGGTATCTTATTCCATCCTAAACGCGGTTGCAATTTAAAGTGAACGAACGAAAAAAATAAATACCAACATTTTCCGTCCGTCAGGAAAAGGTCAGGGAATTTAAGATGGCAGGAAGTACCGCCGGCAATTTGTCTGTCGTATCGGATTACGTTATTTCTTTCAATTTCGGAAAGCTACGCAGTTTCTCGGCGAGCCCTTCGGATAACCGTAATAAATTGCTTCACGGGTAAAAATCGAACGTCTCCCGGTCACGAAAATTCCTACCGACTTGCGGAAACAATACTGCCCCCGGTGCATTGGCCTCCGAGAAGCGAAGTAGCAGAAGTTGCGAGGGTTTATTTCTTCCAGAAACATTGGGATTCCTTACTTTTTGCTCGTACGTATCATTCGTTTCTTTTTTAGCGACCTTTCACCTTACAAAAAAACTTTAAATCACGATTTAAGCGAACGGACAAAAAAAGGAGGGCGAGTCTCTGTCTTCTTTCTCTGATGCGTTATAAAACGGCGTGGTCCGGCAAAAGTCTTAACAGAACATGTCCAAAAACACCCGCGTAGAAGAGCGCGTACATGGGTTGCAGAGAGAGAATAACAGGAGCAAGGTAGGAGGAGAGAGGAGGGTTGTTATAATGCTACCCTTGCGGATTCCCAACCCCTCTTTGTAAGTAGGGTAGCCTTATCCCCATTGGCCAACCCGGATTTTGATGATCCCATCGTGGAATCGAATGAGGAAGAGGAAGGCTGCGCGGGGGAGGGAAGGAGGGAGTTATATGACCAGGTGTAAAGCGGATAGGGACTTACCCAGTCACGAATTCGAGTGGGAGAGAGTGGTGGGTGGGCTAAGGGAGGAGGGGTTTGGGTTGGAAGAAAAAGGTTAATTCCTCCGAGTCCTACTTCCTCACACTACCCTTAAACCTCCCGAAAAACACACGTTACACACATACACACATACAAAACGCCCTCAAGGATAGAAACTTCCCGTTTCAACCGCATGGCGAATGAAAAAAGAAGAATAACGTTTAAAAATTTCCCTCCCGTTTCTCAAGACGAATGAGGGAAGGTAACAATGCGGCGTTCTGCTATCCCTCCCTCCCTCCGTTGCCTAACCACAGGAAAGGGTTTTTCCCCCCCTGATCGATTCTTTATACCTCGACAAAGCCTCATACAGGATTAAAATGCTCCTCCCCTCTCCCCCCCCCCCCCCCCTTACCTCATTCCTTTATCTTCCATACAGTTCTCCTATTTACGTTATTCTGCCCTCTCCACCCATCTCCCATTTTCATCCGCAAAAATTCCTCCTGCCCGGGGGTTTGAATTATTGTTTTTTTCGTCTATTTATGTACGCTTTCCGTTTTTTGTATTTTTTTAAAAACATTTATTCCTCGCCATTCTGGGTCGTTTATTCCAGCGACCCAGTTTTTTCGTCGTGGCAAGTCGGTGTGTGTGGAAGAAGGTAAGGGAGAAGGGCACAGGATGGTAGGGGGTGAGGAGGGATGGGAAGGGAAAAAAACATCGGGAGGCGGAGGAGAAAGGGTGGGTGGCTCGGTGGAGTGGAATAGTTGAATGGTTCGAGAAAGAATTGCTGGAAGCACTTGAGGTTATAAAGTGAGGGTTCTCCCATACATCCGTTTCCTCTCTTCATTTCCGTCTCTCCCCCTTCTCTTTCTCTCCCACTCTTAACTCCTCTCCCTCTCCCTCTACGACCTCTTACCTCTCCACATTATTATCTCTTTACCTTTCTCTTATACTTTTTGCATTTAAGCCCCACGTCTCACTCTAAAACAGTCTATAAGGAGACTTTTACCGTGCTTCGGGATCGGTGTAATTCTCGTTCCATCCTGTTTCTATCGCCGATCTGCGCCGAACCTTTAAAAATTGGATTTAAATCGCCTTGACCCCTCTCTTTTCTCTCGCGTGGCTTTTTTTTCCTGCCCCCCTCCCCCGCAACCCCTATACGCTTCCCTCCTCTTCTTCCCGCGGCTTAAAGGGTTTTGTTTTTATTATTTTTGATTCGTTTATAACGACACACTTATTTCCCTTTCTCTCTACCTTCGTCTTGTCTCTCTCGCTTCCTCTGCATCGTAATGCGCCATTCGAGAAACTGCAGGATTAAAAGGTTCGATTTGTTTTTTCTGCCACCTCGCGTTATCCTATCTCCCACATTTTTCTATCAAGGGATAGCGGATATATTTTTTTTTGCTTTCTTGTATCGAAAAAAGTAGGTTGTGGCTAATTTTTGCCATGTCCGATCTCGCGATTGTTTCGTTGCGAAGATCGAGAAGAATGACCGCGGCGGGTTTTAGTATTTTGATGGAAAGGAAAGAAAATAAAAAAAAGCCGGGAGTTTATTTGTTACAAATTTTTGCAAATTGCTTTTTTCTCGAATTTTGGAACTCTATGGCGTAAAAATATCTTGGAGTGACATTCTGTTGCGTATTTTTATAGTTATAGTTTCATTTTCTGTTTTTTGTTAAACTTTCAATAATATTATTACAACACCACAAAATCAATCTAGCAATTTTATTTTTATATTATTTAAAGATGAAGTGATTTCTTTCGGGATGTAAACTTCATGCCTCATTTGAATTTAACACTCGCTTAATTTTATAACAACGAATTTTCTACAAATGAAGTTATGTAATAGTTATCAATTTATCGTAGCATCGTAAACGTTCGTGGCGTGCGTGGATCCATTAAATTTCACTAAGCGATAAAACGATTATTAAAATTTATCCTACAAATAGAAATATATTGAGATACGCGCTCGCTAATCGTATAAGCGATAAAATATTTAACTAACAAGCATTATATTAAAGGTTAATTATATAGATCAGAAAGGGATTAAAGCGTACTAATATGCTAGATGCCAGCATTAATGCTAAATAGTTAATAAATTAGGGATCAGGCGGGACGGTGCTCGTAGAGCTTCCCTGACTACCATGTGTGTGTGTAAAGCACGTTTTAGAATCACAAGTGCGCGATTTATCGTATTATTTACTATCCGCCTATGCTCCGCCGTGGTGTATTTGAAAAATAGTTCCCTTTCTGCAGTTGAACAGAGTTTGCATTCTGTATACTCGTTTGCTTATTTTTTTGTGAATCTGTTTAACCATAAGCTACATACTGAATCGATTCCTTCATTGGAGTTATCCGGGAGAAGGTTAGCCCGCCGCGTGGCATGAGCTAGATAGCTTTTTCGGTAGCCATTTTCTCTAAATACAACTAACTCTATGAAAAGAAATACATAGGCCATAAAATATTAATCTCTCTTAGCCCGGCCTCATTCACGCGAAAACCCTTTTCTCTAGCGAATGATTTATTTATTATTTATCTCGCTTAGTTCTACCTCATTCACGTGAAAAACGTTTTCTCTGGTGAATGATTTACGGACTATAGCATGAATTTTTATTTTTCTTGTACGTAAACCCCGATAACTAGAATATTTAAAGTTTTAACCTTGGAATTTTATTTATGCGACGGTCCCGTGCACAACCATGCGTGAATGTTCGTTCCGTCAGTGTTGATACAAAGTGAAGGTCAAACTTAGGGTTTAATGTGAAGTGGTTGTCCAAACTGTCCATTGTGGCACGAAATTGAATTTGATCAAAAAACCTTCGGGAGAAATTTTATGGAAATCCCTTCAGGCATAGCGGCACTGATAAATTAACAATGGCAGAGTGGCATTTCGAAGTAGAATAGTCACTGTCACGGTGTCTAAAAATGGGATGATGCACCTCGGAACGATAAAGCATTATGTTTCTGCTACTGGATAGCTGCTCATTACTGCCGTTATATACCAACTTATAATGACTTATATGAATTTCCAAATCTAGTTTACCACAGTCCGATAAAATGCTCACTTCAGCTCATTTGCTATTATTATGGAACCACGGGGAAATTTAAGGAGAAAATATGGCATATGACGAGTGAACGTGTACGCTTGTGAAGTTAACGTTTCATTTTTTATCTGAAACCATTAAAAAGTTTTTAAATTGCATAAATTTAAGTTCCGGAAAATATTTTATGAATTTGTAGGGCCCGACTCGGTACTATAGGTGTCTCTAAAGCTTTTTGTCTAATTTCCTCTCCTAAAAGAATATTCATGTGATAATGTTACGAGGATTTGAAATTTATAAATTTTCTTAAAATTAATGATTTAGTACGGGGTGTTCATTTGTGAACTACTAGTTAAAATTAGTTGAGGGAATAACGAACGTGAAATTGTTCAAATTTGCTGAATAGACAAAAAATTATTTTATTTGGTAGATGACATTTTATTTTCCTATTTACTTTTTACCTTTCCAATCCACTTTTTACCTTTCCAATCCAGGTAAAGCTGCTGGGATCCTGTTAAAAATTGATTTTTAGATCCGATTGTATTGTATTTTTCCTAAAAACAGCGAAATTCATCGTTACTCCGCCGTTGAAAGCACTCGCATTTCTTTTATTATCCGGCGCTTTCGATGAAATCGTCATCATCGTCGACATTTTGCACAGCGCCACTCCTTTCGATGTTTTTTCCTCTAGCTAATTCGATACGAGCAATTGGCAGCTAATGTGAGGGTGGTACGTGTCACACGGCGAGTAATCGGGAGAGAAAAGCTGGCTTAAAACTCGCGCATGAAGTAATGCGTGGGAATTACACGTCAAAGCTGTCACATTCGTTTTTGACGCATCACTTCGTGCTGGGGGAAACTATCGGAGGAGGAGTGTTTCGGAAAAACTCCGCGTCGGTTTTTTTTAACGGACGACCGTTGCGCCCCCATTTGCAGCCCGGTCCATGCCGGTACTAACTTTCCCGCGTTGCGTGACCGTTAGGTGAGAACGAGAAGGCGAATTATATTTCTCTGCCACAGGATTGCTTTAATTTCTGTTCTCTCCTTGCTCACCGGGCCCGAAGTTGTTTTAGCCGCAGTAACGTATAGGGTGAGAGAGAGAGCTTGAACCGTGGCATAATTAGGTCAGTCGGAGGAGATTGATTTACGAGTATAATTGGAGAGAATTGTTTGAATGTTAAATTGAAACGGTGGAATTCGTGATATAACTCGAGGTGATCTAATTTTTACGTGATAAACGGTTACGCGGATCAGCGTTCGTCTGGCTTATGGTCGGTGGATCCGATTGCTCGGGCGACTTAATCATTATCCATGTCTTCTTTATTTAAAATAACCTTTTCCCAGATATGCCGGAGGGATTTAAAAAAAATAGTTTTCGTCGTATCGCCTCGTTCTCGTAAAATTTACCGTTGTATTCGAATGTGAATAAGCTCTATTTTTTCTCGTTCCCATAGGATGTGAAAATTTGAATATATCTCGAAACATTTTTCGTGAGCAGCACGAGGGTCATGAGATGACTCGAAAATTTCATTCTGAATGCTTCTATGAGGTGGTCATGAGGTAATGCAATAAATAAAATAACAATTTTTAATCCTTGCTCCATTTTCAAGAGAATTCATGCCTTTGAAACTATTAATATTTGGCGTTATTTTCGTTAATTGTTCCTGCTGATATTTGATTGCCGAAACATTCGCGAGCCACTTGTCTTTTCGAAGCTTTTATAAAATTTTAGTGATTATTTGTTATTATTGTTTTAATTATGATTTTTAATTTAACATGAACTGCTTAGAAATTTGGCGAATTTCTGTAGTGGAATTCTTCGAAACACGTTTTTCTTCTTTTACTTTAGAATTCCTGTTTTTAATTTTAAGTAGAATTTCAAACTACTTACGGCCATATATATTTCACCGTTTTCTTTCTCGACGGCTTTCCATTGGTTACGAGTAAATCGGCTCCATTTCTGCCCTAAATAAGGTTTGCGACTGTGCGGCATAGCATCGGCCATAAACTACGGCTTCAAGATAAAATTCCACTCGGCGTCGACTCGATTGTAATGGATTATCTAATGACAATCGGCCGATTTATCTTTCATACGTTGATTGAACTGTTAGATTATGTGAGCACGTATATACCTCTTATCGATTGGGCCGCAGTTCGTGAACGAACGGCCTCACTCAATATAGGGTATCTGAAAAATGCATCAAGACTTTTCTAGCGTGCTGCGATTCCCCCTATTTATATATTTTTACTGTATTTTAGGAATGTCTCGAAGTTTATGTGCCGTTAAATTTTCGTTATTTTCTGCCGTAAATTCTCGAACTATAAAATTGAAATCATTCATTCCCATGAGATTTTCGGTTATTTACTCGTGATATGCTTCCATTCCGGCCTCGCGAGAAACAGTCCAGTATTCCGAATATATTTCTCCTTTTATGAACTCGAGATTACTTTAATTGTTGTTGATTATTCACCTTAAATAAAGAATAAATATTAAATGTCACAAAATCGAATCAATTTTCTTATTTTGTGAAAAGAATAATAATGCGAACATGCACACTTCTGCTCGCACACGCAGAGGTTTTTCTAAAATAAAATTAAAATCCGTTTTTGCGTAAAATATACTAACACTAACAATTTTAGGATAACACTATTCATTAGCAAGTAAAAAATCTATTACTAGCTACGTGTTCTGGAAAATGACGTTAACAGCCATTTTTTGTGCTATTTTGTTTTCAGTTGCCACGAGACACGAAAATTAAAAATTTTATTTATATTCTGCCCGAGTTTTCTGTTGGTCGGTAATGCACCTGCGATTTGATAAGTTGATAATATTATTAATTAGGCGTTGTTTTGTATTTGTTCGTTTAGAAATTATTTTTAGAACACGATTTTCAAATTAATATTTTTTGCCCTAAACTATACTGCTCAATTTTATGCATAGCATTTATGTAGTCTTAGTGACCCATGTTGTGGTTGAATTTTTCTTATAAACCTTATCATGAAGATTTATAAGAATTAGTGAAAATCTATGATAAATTCTACCATAAATATCCAATACAAGTAGAAGGTGCTTGCATCATGCACGAATTTCAGCCTACTTTCAATAATGGGGTAAAAACAACCCCTAACAATTAGAATGTTAACGATGTCGGATTTTTTTGATCGGTTGTGACCGAAAAATTTCAAATCTTTAGCTTATCTAGAAGTGCCTTGTAATTTTTATCCTCGTATGGGGCAAAACAGCCCAAAAAAATTGAATTTTTTTACAGTATCGGATTTCTTTCATTGGTAGTAGTTTAATATTAATGGCATTATAATATAGCCCTCTGATTCCCATTACAAGCTTACCCATATAAAAGCGTTGTGCTTGTTGCCATGATAGTCTATTGTTTGGACCCAGTGAAATTCCCACTTTTTCCGGTAAAAACTGGAAATTAACGCGAAATCTGCGGGGATTTGAATTCCGTTTTCAAAAATAAGGAACTGCAATTTATAAACCTTCCGATAGTTCAAGTCCCGAGTTTGAATTTTGACGGAAAATAATTTTAAAAAGCAAATATAAAAATCTCTATACCGATTTACGTGGTTTTCTTATGGGGCAATAATGGGGCAAAATAGCTCCTGAAAATTGGAATGTCAACAATTTTGGGCTTTCCTTCGGCTGTGATCAAAATCCTATAATCGTGCAAAATTTTTAGTCTCAAGCTTATCTGGAAGTGCTTCGTAATTTGTATGCTCCTCATTCTCCTACTCCTATATCCTATGTCAGGAGCGTCAATATTTGTAATGCGGCATGTTTAATCAATCCCATTGTTTTTTGGCCTAAATCTTCTCGTGTTATTGCTCCCAAAACGACTCGGTTTTATCTAATCATCCTCGTACGTTTTTCGGCGTATCTCTCCATAACATGATAGTATATCTTTCTCTAGAATCTCATTCTTTCAAGTTATTTCCATGATTATTTTTCGGTGACATAATATACCCTATATTATTGGCAATTTTTATAGTAAACTCGACTGTTTCAGTTAAATTCCATGTATCAAAAATGTCATTATTGAGATGTGAGATTCGACATCAAATATGACGTCATTGGATTATAATTTTGTGGGGCTCTCAGTTGATCTTGTGCTGTTTTCATTGATTCCCCTCATCACTTACGAATCATTTAGTGAAAAGACGTCGTAGCGTTTTGGTCGTTCAGTTGTCTGGCTAAAGCAGCCAATGTATCCTCCTTCGGCATTGGGGCAGTGCATTGCGGCAGAAGGGGTTCTGTATGGATTTCGTGATCGCGTGTGGAGTCATGAAGGCCGTCCGTGACAAATGGCTAATCAATCACTTCCTCGTCGCATTTCTCGCTCTCCTTTCTCTCTCTTTTTCCTCTCATCTCCTTCATTAGGACTCCGTGCAGTGAATAGAGAGAAGGTGCGATCGTTAGGGGTTTTTAAAAAATGTTTGTGATTCCATCTATCTTCGATAGAATTAATGTGGTGTCTGTCATTAAGGCATGCTCTCCGATAAATTCTCTTCGCTACCGGTGAATTTAACTGAATATTGTCTTTTGTCATTTCTTATCGCTACGTTTCTTGTTGCTATCTGAAGTGAAAAATGCACAAAATCTGACGAATCAGTGATAATCCTCTGTCATTCGGCTAAATCGATGTAATTTTTAGGCGCGTTTCGTTTTGCCAAGAAGCGTTTATAGTCCATACACTTTTCTCGGATGTCCCATTTCTATCACATTCTATAATTTGATTCCATCACGAACCTCATATTTATCGCAGTAATTCATTGTTGTTCTCCATAGGTCGTAAACACGTAGGGCCTATTATTCTGTTAAGCAAATCAGGCGGCTGCTTGGGGCCTCCGCAATTTTAGGGCCTGAAGTTTTGATCATACTACTAAAAATGCGCAAGAGCATACCAAAAGTTTTACATATTTACATGTAATTTACACATTGTTTATTATTTTCAAAGTCTTATTTCCAATTTTGTGACCATTCTCCGCCGCACTATTTTTTGTTGGTTACTAGTCTCTAGTCTCTTGGAGGAGCTCGAGGACATCTAAAGGAGTCCACAATGATGCATCACATTTTAAAATATACAGGATGTTTCTGAAAGGTCTCGTCAAACTTTGGGAGCGTGTTCTACTGACCATAAGGATGAAAAAGGTTCATATGGACACAGGTCCGGAAACGTTACCCTTCCGAGTTAACAGCCCTTTCTTCTTTTCGATAGGGTGAAGGTAAGAACGCTTGTCAAGTTCATATGGACATAGGTCCGGAAATCCCGGCATACAATTTTTAAATGACTGATGATGAATTTTGGAGAAATGTTTTTAATGCAAATTTTAAGTGAATATTAACATGTGAAATTACAAGTGAACGTTAAGGACTTTCCTTTACGTCTATATCAGAGCAAGTGTTCCAAATGGCCTCCTTGAGCAGCAATACACGCCTCAGAACGTCTTCTCATGGATTGTCGAACACGTTCGAAAATTCCGGGAACGTTCCGAATTGTTTGAAAACCATTCACAATACGGTCTTGGAGAACTTGTGCATGGAACTGGGGTGGCATAAACAAGAGGCTTGAGGTGTCCCCATAAGAAGAAATCCATGGGATTTAAATCAGGAGAGCGTTCAGGCTATACAGTTGGTCCCTTCTCTACCAATCCAACGGTCAGGGTACGTATTGTCGAGAAATTCTCGATCAGTGAGGCTGAAATGAGCTGGGGCTTTATCATGCATGAGCCACATTTGACGGCCTTTCAAATGGAACCTCGTCTAGCAATTCATGTAGCTCCAAGAAATGCCTGTAATTTTGGCCATTGAGCCGGCCCACACGTTCCAAGAAAACTGTTGCTGATGCCAAGACCGGGTGATAGTATGAGGATTTTACTCTGTCCATTGGTGATCGTTGTGAAAATTCATAATGACATCTCCTGTAAATTTTGCCTCGTCCGCGAAAAGTAGACAAAGAAGAAAATCAGGTTCAGTACACTGCTGCAGAGACCATTGACAAAGCACGACTCGTGGAGGGGAATCAGCTTGAGAGAGGGCCTGCACTCGCTGCACGTGATATGGGTATAGTTGCTGCTCACGAAGAATTCTCCATACAGTTGTACGTGAAACACCTCTTGTGCTAGTTCCAGGATCCTCCTCGATCATGCCAATCACCTGTTCATCTACGTCAGTTGTTCGGGCATTTCAGGCTTGCCCCCAATCAGCGGTAACAGGCGAAAGGGACCCCGTCTCTCGAAGACGACGGTGGATGGCTGCAAAAGTATCCTTGGCTGGACATCGTCGTTGCGGAAAAGTTACCCGGTAGAGACGATGAGCTTCACTGGTGTTCCCATTCGCTCGTGTAATGAATGTCTGCCATTTCAGCATTAGAGTAACGATTCATGGCACGGTGAAAAGTGAACACGTGGAATAAAAAGAAATTACTGAATCACTGACAGACAACTGATAACTGATGACCGACGTGCCTGCGTGCGGCGTGCACTGACTACGAGTTCAAACCGAAAAGTCAGCTCAGTTCCTGTTGTCGTTAGTCGAAGGTGTGGTGTGGTCTGTGGTCTAACGGGGATGTAATGCGGATTCCATACTTGGAACTTGACAGGCGTTCTTACCTTCACTCTATCGAAAAGAAACAGGTTAGGAAAGTGTACAACGTATCACAAATGGGCGCGTTTCGTGCAGTGGAGTATTAGAAAGAAATGATGTACCTGCACGTAAGGGAAATAGCGTTTTAAAGTTTTTTCTTAGTCATAAATAATCTATTTTCTTCCTATTTAAAAACATAGCATGCACACGTAAGGGAATTAAACGTTTGTTTGTGAGATTGTTTATGTTAGCAACAATGATGAATTAACCATGCAAGAAAATTTCTCAGTTCACTCGAATTAAGACATTCTTGTTTGATTTTTTCGATAACGGCTGCTCCTACGATAAAAATGTATAGGAAAGGAAATACTCTTCTTGACTAGTTCTACAACTTTTACTTGAAAGATATTTTGATATGACTAATACTTTACGAGATATGACGGAAAGTTCATTTTTTGTCACCGGTAAAGTTGTACCCCGGATTGGCGCACGTGTTTCATTTTTGCGATTTTCTTATTATCTTTGATTGTAATTCCTTAATATCAAATTTCATAAAAATCCGTTCTGTAGAAGCCGAGAACGAACATGCGGACGGACGGACGGACAGACCGACGATAATAGGCGCTCACGCTGGAAGCGAAACGCGCCTAAAAAGGGCTGTAACTTGGAAGGGAAGCGTTTCCGGACCTGTGTCCATATGAACTTTTTTCATCCTTATGGTCAGTAGAACACACTCCCAATGTTTGACTAGACCTTTGCGAAACACCCTAAAGTTCCGCTGAAGTTAGTTTAAATGGCGTAATGAGACCAGCATATGCTTATTTCTTTTGTATTCATTACGTTAGCCGTGAAGGCCTGTCATGAACCCGCAAAAATTCACCACTGGAAAGTGTGTTTATATATGTATGTATATAGGTATTTGTATGTATGTATGTATATTTATGCTTTTCTTTTAATCTCTAAAAATTCAGTGTATTATTCAATTAGGTGTGAGGAATATTTATGTTACTTTATATTGAGTTATACTGTTTCCACCTGGCCCTATGGCCAACTTGTAACAATGTGCTTAATAATAATAATAATTACTATTATTATTATAAATTAGAATCAGAATTTGAAGAATGTAACTACATTTAAAATTATATACTAAAGTTTCCCTCAAGTAAGTTTATATGGCGTAATGAGGCTAGAATACACTTATTTCTTTTGTACTCATTATAAATTAGAATTAGAATTTTGAAGAATGTAACTACGTAGATTTCAAATGGTGGCGTTCAGCAAAGGTCTGCGACAGTCTCGGGAAGCGTGAAGGCGGTAAGCGAGACAGAAAAGATTGAAATGTTATTTCACGTGTGGACCCCTTTAAATATTATCGCCTAGGCGTCTGCTTAAAGCTAGAGCCCGCCCTCCCAGCAAGCCAACGCTTCACGTCCCATGTGGCAAAGTCACCGGAAAGGATCACTTTTGGAGCATTTATTCCTTCACTCGGCGCGTAACCTCTCGAGATGGAAATCCGTCTCAGTTGGCGCATTGTATTTCCTCCCTCCTTTCACTTTTCTCTTCCACTCCCTCCTCCTTTCCCTCCGCAAAACTCTGCCTCTTCAATTACTTCCCTTTCACGTTCGAGAACCTCCTCCATTCCTTAGTGCCACTGGAGGAGGCGTGAATGCGCTCTAGGCAATCTTTTCGAGCCAGGATCGCTTGCGGTTTACGAATGCAGGAAACTCTCTCTCTCTCTCTTTTGAAAATCCCGTTTTCGAAGTAGGTTCGGTGGAAATTGGTTCTACCGGGATGGTTGAGGGATTTTCGCGGACGCAAGGCCGAGATAAATGGATAAGCATTTCAGCAGGTGTAGGTGTTTATTAAAAGTGTGCGCCGGACCGGTTGAAATTGGAGGAGTTATTAATCCGTCGCTTTGGTTACTGGAATGTAGCCAGGGATCTTGAAAATTAAGGGCATTTTCGGTTTTTGTGAGGGTATCTAAAAATGGAAGAGAATTATTAATTCAGCGAACGTTTATTATTCGTGCGTCACACCCTTCTTTTCGATGAAGTTCAGTTAACAATTCGGTCAATATTTTTATCGGAGGATTTTGTTTAAAACGTGTTTATTATGTTCGGAATTTGTTAAATAACATTTAAATATATTTTTTATTAGAATAATTGGTTTTATCCCGCTATGAGCCATTTTCACTTTATTTTCTCCGTAAAGGTAGATTTTTTAGTCTTCCTTTTATGGGGGCTCTATATCATCGAGATCGATCCCTCGCAAATCACCCTCAGGCGGTCGAATTTGATGATTTCGGGAATTCAACGGGCGATCAGTCACGCGTCATTTAATTTTTAGGATTTTTAAGAACTTTTTTTCTGGTCCCGCGAACTCCGAATATGTCCTGAGTCGTAAAACATTTAGATAAATCCTTTTATTTTCGACGTTTTTCTCCATTTTTTCCCGGTATTTTTGTTTTTCTTTTAACCCGTGGAAATGATGGCGATCCGTAACGGTTTTGATTTTTACGCGTCACCTGCGGATGACGTGTGTTACCTATGGACCTATGGCGCGAATTTCGGGATCGGATTACATTCTGGTAAATGGAGGGGCTTTTGTTATTTTTTTTTGGACCCGTAGGGTTCGGGGCCACGTTGATTAGGGTGCATTGAAGTGCGATGTTTTTCATCTTCATTTTTATCGGAGATGGTGAGGTTTCGTTCGGAGATTATCCCATTTATTAAGCGTTCCTGTGGATCTGTGTGTGTGTGTAAGTGGAGTTTAGATTTATGCACTTCGATCATTCTACATTTTTTTATGCCAGACTTACCTTTCTGATCGATATATGCGGTGAATATTCGGGGGTAGTTCCAGTGTGGAGGGGGCGAATCTCCCGGGAAATTATTTCGTATTCGACTCGGATTTTTTTCCTCGCGTTTTTCGATTGCTGTCCCGGATTAAGTAGCTGGCTTCGTTCATGTATGTAAGTGATGTTTCAATTATAAGGAAAGCGAGACGTAAACGGATTATCGGGCATGCGGCTCTTCTGATTAATTTATTTTGTAAGAGCTTTAAAAGTTAGCTGATAATCGTATATATGTAATTCCTTTAAATTTAGTTTTCTTTCTGTTTTGCATATATTTTGTCGCTTAGTATTACGTAACTTTTTTTTTTCGTTACAGTTTTTGCAGAATTTCTCGGGAAAACTTCAGCGTTAATCTCGGGAGAAAGTGAATCAAAAACGTTAGTTTCCAAAAATTCCGAATCGATTCTCGAAAAGGATTGCTTCGCTTATATTCCGTCACGATGAAAACAGCGCGAATTTCTCCGCCCTCGGATTAAAAAAAACCCTAATTACTTCTCCCCGTAAGTTTTCTTCTCAATTTCTCGGGACATAAAAGTTCCAGTGCCATAGAAAACGAATTAATTCGCGTTAGTTCTGCTTTTTACGCTCTCGTGAAGAGGAAAGCAGGACTCGAGTAACAGGGCTCGCATGCCTAGCGACTCTTGAATTTACATTTTACATACTTAACCCGGTTAAACACGGGAGCGGCATGGATTGTTGCTTTGCCATGCGTTGCCCCACTTCGTCCTTATTCCGTTGAAAGCGTCGTTATCTATCACACGCCGCTCGCTCTACAACATCCTACTATATAGCCGTCCTCTCCTCTCTCACGGAATTTGTCACATTTACATAATTGCAACGTGGGACGAGAGATGCTCGCTACGCTTCGTGAAGTCAGCGTTTTAATCAATATAATCCTGAATGGATATGTTCGCGAAGCAATGTGTCGTAACTAATGGCCGACAAGTAGACGGGAAACGTGACTCGGGATGATATTTGTGCTGTGTGATGAGTCCGGATTTAATCGTTTCCGCCGGGCTAAATGGTTATACGTTTAAATCTCGTTCGTGACCCTACCAAAACGGTCATGATCTGTTTGTGTCCGAAATATAATATTTTGAAACTTGCATCACATTGTCTGGATTAAAACACGGGATAAACTTTGTCACTTAGTAGATGTTGTAGTTTTTCAAGTGTTTTGATGATCAGACGCTAGAATTTACAAGAATTTGCCATTATTAAAAATTTCTGTCTTTAAAAAATTATGCGTTTTTACCCTAAAAATTTTTAAATCGAGTTTTCCAATTTGTTTCGACTCATAAATCTCAATTAGATGCAGACACATATTTTTTTAATTTCTTAATAAGTACGTACCTAATGCATATCGTTTTGTTAAAAATATTCCTTTGTGTACCCGCTTTCCTTTTTAATGCTACATTTAATTAGTTGGCCGCGTATTTTTTTCGGTGCGTTTGCATATGGCCCACACTAAATTGCAATTCAGTCACCCTTAAATTGTGTATATTATATAATTTATATTCAGACTCCGCATTTGGGCGAAAGCCGTCATTGACACGTAATTATTTTCTACGATGAAGATTTTTTAAATAGGTTTCAAAACAGGTTGAAATATGAAAGATCGAGAATATTTTGTTTCATTACAACATCGAGCGCGTTAATGGCTTTTTACATCATTACTTTTTCGCATCATTCCGTACATTTATAACTAAATATTTGATTGAAGTAACGAGTAAGCTGTGGGACTATTTATATGATAGGTATCTTTTGAGTCGAGCATCATTTTAGTTTATAGTACAGCTTCTATTATCCGAACTAATTGGGGAAGCTTCTGTCGCGAATAATAGATTTCTTCGGCCAATCCAAAAACAATTAAATCGAATTATAAGTGAACTAGATACGCATCAATAAAATGTGTTGTATTTTATGAACCGTACACGCAAAACTGATTTGTGAATTGTGAAAATGTTTTTCACATTTCATCCGTTATAATGCATTGCGCTAGACTTGGAGTTTTTTTTGCTAAATATCGATGTAAAATGTATTTAAGACGGAAATATGTTAACGATTCGAGTTAATGACGCTGTTTGGTCTATAGATAAATTTTAGCATAATAATTTAAGGAGCGATTTCGGACATTACAGTGGGAACTTGTATAGTAGTATTTTCTTAAGACAGGGCGTGGCCTCTTCTTGTGTTGCTTTCTGTTTGTCCTTCCTCATCCAGTCTGTGGGTCTCATTTAATCCCTTTTCATTCTTGTTTTTTCCTCTTCACATGCGCTATTTTATACGAGTCGTGGTGCTTCGCGTTTGCCTTAGCATTTTATCTTTATTCCATAGTTATTTGTTTTATTTTTTAAAAATAGCTGGTATTTGCCCCTAACGGGTTTTACAATAAGCGGTAACAGAATAGCAAACATTACCACGGATGATTCAAACCCGCGACCTATAGCATTCGAAGGCATGCCCCTCTACTTAGGCAGTTGGTTTTTTACTTTCTCCATACGTAGTAATGGGAAAGTATTGTATTCACGAAAAAAATCGACTTCGAGATTTCAACGGAAATACATGTTTTGAGGTCCCTAGAACACGTTTAGACTATTTTCGGAATGATGTCTGTGTGTGTGTGTGTGTGTGTGTTATTGTGGGCGCTCTAACTCAAAAAGTACGTGCCATATCGTTACCAAACTTCATATATAACACTTTAGCATGAGCACAAAGAACTGATTAGTTTTTGGACAATAACGGTTAAACGGAAGTCGAGGTTTATTCGAAACCCAATTCGGTTTTTGCGATATTTCTTCGTTAAAACATCATTATTGTATATACAATTCTATACAAAGTTTATAGAGAATGTAATTTCCTACAGTTTTCATTTGAAACAATTTTATATAGGAGTTATTGTTTAGGAGTTAATTATAAATAACCGGTTTTTCGGTTTCCGTTAAATATCTCCTTAAAAACGTCGTTATTGGTAATCTTCGCAAGGACCAAAGTTGTAGAGAATAATATTTCTTCCAAGTTTTGTTTGAAACTAATTTTCGTAGAACCATCCATTTCGGATATATTTCGCTTTATGTTAATACCAGTAAACAGCGCCAACACCATGTAGCGGAGGATTCTGTAAACATTCAAAATATACGTAATTTACGGAAACAAGGACGATGGTATTCTTTTACGATACGAAATAATAATTTTTCCTTATAATGCTATTCATAATAATTTAAATATATGGAGAATATGGAGAAAGTCATGTGTTGGCCACATCAGATTTTTTTTACCTTACACTCGTGGCCCTTTTCTCGTTTTTAGATTGTTATTCTCTCGATCCGTTTTCTCTTTCTCGACATTCCCATTCTCTTTTCACCACCCAATCTCGCCTCTCTTCTCCTTTACCTTTCTCCTAAACCATCATCCTTAAAATCTACCTCCTCTTACTCTCACTTTTCTCTCCTCTCTCTTCCGAACCTTCAAACACACACACACACACACACACACACAACTAACGAATCCATTTCAATGCCTTCAAACCCTCGTGTAGTTCCAACTTGCTGACTCCCGCGAAGTTCTACTCGGGGTCTCATCCTTCCATCTCCTTTTCTCTCTCTCTCTCCCCCTATCCTCTCTTTTTCTCTCTATCCCTATCTCTCTCTCGGCCAACTTCCATTCTCTTCCCTTTGTCTATGCTTTCCATTTCCTCTGCCTTTCCTCTTGCTCCTCGGTTCCTCTTCCTTAACATCGCCTTAATCTCGCGTCTGCAAAAATTTTCACCTTGGAAAAGATGGAGGAGAGAGGGAGGGTAGAGGGGGGGGGGGGGGGAGAGCGAGGGAGTTGCTTTTAGGGTCGCTACTTACGGTCTACGTGTTTGATTAACGGCTTGGCGCCCAAGGTTTAAGCTCTCGGTCCGTACGATATATTTCGTTGAGGGGGCTGGGAAAGTCCATCTCGTTAAACATCGGCATTTTCGATCCGTAACAACACGCGGGTAGGATTATCGTTTGATTATTGAAGAGACTCGATCGCACGTTTTTTTCTTACGTCTGTTTCGGGAAGTTTAATTGGTTAGTCGCGGCCTCGTCTCTTGAGTTCCTATTGCTTTTCCGTCGGCTACGTTCGCTGGTTTTGGTATTAATACTTTCAACCGATGGTTTGCGTGTCTCTGATGGCAAGCCTCAAGCGTATCAGGTACTAGATGGTAGCCGACGCCAGTTTATGGTTTTTTCATGCATCGATTTCGCGTTATTTCGACGTCAATAACCGTGCAGCGAACGATGCAGCTTTCTGACGGCGATAGTCAGAGTAATTTTTGTTTCCTAAGGTGAAAAGACCTGTTGCTTGCTCAATATTTTGCTGGGTATGATTTTCTCGGTGAATTTGGTCGCAATGAAAACGATTACTATAAGGAATAATCGCTTTAAAATGAAATTATATCTTAATTTAGATGCTTGTTTTGAGAATTAATTTATCGTTCAATGCTTGAAAAGTTTTCCTTCTTTTTATGATAAAAATCTTATATTTAGGCTAATTCGGAAAGGATTTTAGCTTTATTATTTGAAAAAGTAATAAGCTCTCTCATTTCAGTGCCTTAAGTGCCGGGCTATTGTAAAATGTACCATCGTTCGTTCCCACGTTAATTCAATGGAGAAAATTGAATCCGCTTCCGAGACGTTCGATTTTGATTCGAGCATTTATATGAGCATAAAAATTCATTCTAATAGCTGAAAGTGACCGAAAAGAGCGTGGCAGGCGGTCAATGTGAGTCATAATGTAGATTTTCTCGAAATTTTCAGAGAAAACCGTTTATCTGTAAAGGAGCGTGACATCCATCACATTTATTTTGATAATTCTGTTTAAATATGTAATGTTTAGAGCTATCGAAGCGTCTGCTGTTTTCATTTTTACCTAAATAATCCTCATGGCTAAAGTAGGTTGCACTTTGATATACCTATATAATTGGATCTTGCATAATAAATTTGTATATATATATATAAGGTCCATTAAAAAAGATAAATTAACGTATTAAAGAGAGAGAGAGAGGCTTTATACCATCTAATTAGGTTCAGTATCATATATCATACGCAGCTTATCTATATAAGTCCTAACGTTTCCCTGATTCTTTGTGCGCTATGCTTATTATCTCGAGAACGGTTTGTACGATTTCGATAATTGTTTTCGCACTGCACTGGGATATGCATCCTGCTTCTTTTAGACATGTCATCGTCTATCATGACACCACTGGTTCGATTCCATGACAAGTGGTGACAATTGAGTTTTCATAGTAGTTCATTTTTCTCATTGTTAAAGGACTGAAGAAAAATAACGTTTTTTCTGTTTCTGTACTTATTTTTACGCCAAATCGACTCGGATTATAATTCTTTCTTCGAAAAAAAAAACTTTCAAGAACCGTCTAAAACTTGCGTTCGTGCTTCTCAGTAATTTTAAAATACCTACCACTTAACACGCCTTTTTAGACGCGAAGTGTCTAACAGTTCGGCTGGTACAGTTTACACTATAAGACTGTTAGCTATAGATACAGCTTTGTAAAATTATAACTCATTATCGCGTGCGGAATATTTATTCGAACGAGTGCACCTCCATGAGCACAGTGACATCTGGTGGTCGTAGACAACGCTTGCACGAATGCATGCGAAGGAAGACGAACGCGTGAATAAAACGGGGAGCATCATGTTCGTGAAGGGGAAAAAGTACCATTTCCCTCTCGGGTCCTTTTCCCTCCTCCTCGCGAATTCTCATCTACGCATTTTATTCCGAGAGAAAGGTAGCTATGATATCTCACCCGGAGCTTTCGCGACAGTTGAGCTAAGGTTTCTATTTTCCTCACCTGGGAAAAGCCCCTTTTTACCTCTCCGCGTCTCTTCACTCGACGTTGCGATTATACGGGTCTTCCGTCCTCCTCCCCCCGCCACCTCTCACCCTCTTCTTCCCAACCCCTCCTCTTCATTCCGCACAAACCCTCCGAGATACCGCCCGACATTGTACCCAAAATGAAAGGAAACCTCTCTCTTGCCTATTTCCAGATAGTTCCTCAGAAAACGCGCCAACAGCCGCGTATACACAAACACACACACACACTCGCGAAATGGGAAAGGCTCGTGCATGTATCTCTGAACTTTACCGTTTCCTCGCGTTCTTATTTTTTGTATTTTTTTTTTCGGTTCCATTTATGCTTTAAGACCGCAAAAGGGAAATAATTTCACCCTCGCTAGAGGTCTCTCGTTTGCTTTTTATTTTATTCCGGCTCCGCCGAATTTATGTATTTTTTTATACTTCCCCGCTTCTAGGGTGTTGGTCGCATTTGTGTGTGTTCTTTATATTATGTTATTTTTTCCCAGCCAGCATTCCGGTGCGGTGTAGTATTTCTTCGGAACGCTTATATTAAACGGATAATTTAATAGAAAGGTAGGCTGCGACTTCATATAAAAAATGACATCAAAAAAGGGCATTTTATTAATAACGCGTTCTAATTTCGCGTTATTTCTCTATGTTTTCGTATTCATCGGGAGAGTCTTAATTATGGTTGCCATAACGCTCCGTCTTCACACACCGGGAGCCTTATTCGAGAAAATTTGGGTCAATTGTCTCGAAGAGGCTCACCGAATGCAGACGATACGTTGGTGTCAGACATCTTCAAAGACCCGGACTCATTTGAGAAGCAATACTTAATTGCCTTGTCGCATACAGTTCTTGTTTGGCGTTCGAATTTGGATATGCATCGCCGGATGTTGTGAAGTTCTTTTTCAGCTCTTGTGTCAAAGTCACACTCGTGTTAACTATATTTATCGATAACATCTCGTTAATTTATAACAATTTCTGAGTATATGTTTAAATGTGCGATTTAGAAATCAAGAATTTTTGTGTATGCTTTTTTACTAAAACGCGGCCCTTTTGTTCGTGAAAGTTTTACCGTAGTGGTTTGTAACTAGGAGGAAGAAATTGTTTATGTATAAGAAAGGATATTTCTTGAACGTGGGCCGTGAAATGTCGTCGAGAAATAGGAATTTTAATTTTTTTACTTTCAGCTTGTAATTTTGAAGAAAAATCCTGCGTCTCCAAAATTTTAAGAATGAAAACATTAATTGCTTTCTCGTAATACACAAGGGCTTGCCTTAATTGCCTCCGTTGAATTCGAGCATGAAAATTGTCTTAGTGTTGAATGTATCTCGAACTTATATGCACGAATGCATATACTTTGTGTATTATGGAGTAGGAATAAACACAGTAAATACTTTATATCCCGCGGGGACAGAAAATGTAAGTACGAGCTTCCTTCACGAGGAGCGTAGACAGATTGTTTTATTCTAGACAAAGAGTTCCATTCTCTATGTGCCCAATCTTCCCATCAAGTTACGAAAATAGGTTTTCGTCCTGGTTATGTTATGTTTTCATACTTGGATTAATTAGCCCTTTCACTGTTTTGTCATATTTTCTATGTGATGTATTGATGGTGTACTTTGATTTACTTGCCGTGTGAGTACAATTTATTTACTGAATTCCGAGTGTTTTCAGAAAATTGAACAGGAAGGAGCCGGTCTGCGATGAAGTTCAAATCGGCGTCGGTAAAAGTAGTCGGCAGGTGCAACATAAAATCTACCACCGTGTCAGTTCTCAGTAGTTCTATATGATTTAAATTTAAAGGCTTCTATAGAAAATTAATATGCTAAACTAGGAGAAATCTTTTAGAAATATAATATGTAAATAGAAACCTCCCTATGGCGAGCTTCTGTGCCAACCTTCTGCGGACTTAAGAATCCACTTAGCGTTTATCTCATCCGTCAGAAGCGACGAACTTGAGCGGATTTTTAAGTTCCCCAAAAATCCCTTCTTCCCGAAGAGAGTAAATTGTCCGAAATAAGAAGAGTGCTGCATAATTTATTCAGTGGTTGTCTGTGAGGGAAGAAAAAAATCCAAACTCATTCAGACCTCGATCGTCCCCTCAAACCAGTATATACCCCACTCCTTTCCGCCTCCCACCATCCTGTGTGTCTCTCGCATCTGGGAGAGAATGGCTGGAAGCAAGGGGTAAGAGAGAGGGAGAGGTAAAGGGAGGTGTGGCAGGGGGAGAGCGGAAAGAGGTTAAGAGAGGAGGAGGGAAGAGAAAGAGAAGCGTGGCTCGAAAATCAATGCAGTGCATTTAAGTGCTATTTCTGGTTTCTCTCCCTCCTACCTCAGACTCTTCCCGCTGAAGGCGATAAATCAATCCTCCAAAGGCCAATCGATCAACGGTTGCTTGACCTACCTCCTCCTCTGTCTCCCTCCCTATATCCCCTATCTCTCTCCACCGCTCTAATATAGAATTGGCATTGCGAAAACAGCCTACCCCTTTCCCCATTTTCCCTTACCCTTCGTTGCCTTGACCCTCACGTGCTTGGTCACCAGTAGCCCCCGCTGTAGGTGACGTCTGTATGTGTTTTGGCGTGGTGTGTGTGTGTTCGCTAGTGGATACGAAAAAAATTATGTGGTGCAGTTTCCTGTGCCGTCAAAAAAAAAAAAAATACGCAAGTTGACCTGGGTATTACGTACCGGGAACTCGCAATGCAGGTGACCGCGAATCATCGCAGGAGAGGGACGGTTATTTTCCATCTTTTTATCTCTCCCATTCTTTTTAACTAGAATGCAGACGGTGTTATTTTTTTAAATTTAGTCGAAACCCTCATTTATTGGATTGTGTAGGAGGATGAGTAAATCCAATTCGCGATAAAATGAGAATTGAATTTGATTTTTCATACATTTTTTTTTTGCTTTTGGTTAGGAAGTTCTTTTTCAGAAAATTTGACAAGGATGAACAAAATTCCAAAGGATGAATATATTTCGCTTAATGCCGCGGAACGAATTCGGTTTATCGTAACAGACTGAATAAATATTAAAATATTTAATTTGAGCAATTCGCATTTTTTGTTCCTTAAACATTAATTTTACTGTTTTATGTTCTTAAAACAGTTGTTGACGCTTGACTGTCGTCGATTTGAAAATAGTATAGCTGTCGTTAACGAAGGTTGCGTTTTTCGAATCTGTGGCGAGAACGAACACGTTTATGTCGCCAATCGGGTTAACAGCCAGAAACGATCTGTTGTTTCCGTAGCATCGCCGTTGTTTTCTTAGCTCTAATAAATCTCTATTGTGAATAGATTTTCCGGAGCGTAGTCGGAAAAGCAAATAATCAACGCAGCATCCATAATCTTGAATGATAACACCGTGTTTTCTGATTTCCCGTTCGCGTTGTGTAGGAGGACGAAATTATATTAAACCTTAATTCTTTACCAGTTTCCACTCTTTTTCCCTACTTTTCTCCTACTCATGTTTATGTTTTCGTAAATTTAGATGAGTTTCCTCTTGAAAAGTTTTCGTGAAAGCTTTTTCATTTAAATGTTGAAATATTTTTGTGACAAACATGGTTGTTTTCTTTATAAAATACTATCTAGTTGTTGTATATCTTTTATATTTTTATATTAATAGTATTTTAAATGAAAACAGTCTTCATGAATAAGTTACCGCCCATTCTTCTTTTTTATCTACTTCTAGAAAACAATCTTAGCTCCCCAGTTAATTCTGAGTTAATACTTCTTGAGGCTGCGTTGAGGAAGTGCTATTACGTATCATTGAATAAAAAATACATTTGTTAATATTAATGTTTAAATGTTCGCTTTAAAATATGCGAATGACTCGTCTCACAGCCTATTTTGTAAGTATTAGGTTAAATGATATTCCATGAATTTTAATTTTTTGTGAATTTTTTAACTTTGAAGTTAATAATCTTCATATCATATCGAGTCTCACAACTCCTAAGCAACAACAGCACCTCTTTCTCCACAAAAACATCCCACTTATCAATAATTTATTTTATTTTTATTAACTGACTCGATTATTTCTTTATATTTTCCTCGCAATTTGCGTACAAATAATTTTATTCGAAAATGAATTATTTCGCCATAAATATCTCGTTAGCACAAGATTTTAATTTTTTCTCACTTAATTCGAGCTTCCATCCATTGTACCCTCTCTTTCCACTTCTCTCTCTACGCTCGTTTAAACTTCTTGCCTCTTCCCATTCGCGCCCTTCCTTTGTCCGCACTTCATTCTGCATCGCTTAAAACCTTAATTCGACTGCTTTCACTCTCCACGCCTTTTAATTCATCGCCAACCCACTTGGCAAGGATCTTTCGCACTCGCTCTACAAAGCACTTTAAAACGCCCGCCTATACTCCAAGGAAAAAAGCTCTTATTTTTTTAATTACGAAAAAATAACTCTCGTGGCATCCATTTTACCTTCCGTGAGATTTTTTTTCAATTTGTCATTCTCTTACAGCGTTTTCGTTTTATGTCACTCGGGCAGCAAACGACCATTCTCTCTCTCTCTCTCGCATCTCAGTAAGACAGTTGGTGTGTTCCGCGAGGGAAATGAAAAAGACGCGGGGAGTTGGTTGAAAGTGTTTCCTCGACTTGGCGACCTTTCGCCGCTGAAATGTGTTTATTACGCCCCTTAACCCCGTCGCACGTCATCCATTCTTAACGAAATGCATTGTTCAGGAAGGGTGCAAAAGGTGAAACTGGTAAATCTATTACGTTTACAATCGACCCACTTGTCTTCCTTCGTTTGATGGTTCAAGGTGAGGTTGATGACGGCAGTAGGCTGACGAAACGTTTTCATCTACCGGTCAAGAGTTATTTATAAAACGTAGCGTTTCTGACCCATATCTTGTTCGCGATGCATCACGGTCTTGTTTTATTGAAGGATTTATGGCTCGGAGTGCCTGTTGTTATTGTCGAAATCGCGGTCGCTGATGTGTGCTTCTTCGTTTACGCGTTCGTTTCTCACGCGAAAGACAGTGGCATCCAGTGGTTACGCTTTTGAAAAAGGAAGTCATTTTCCACTTCCCAAAGCGCGAAATTTTTTAGAGCTTTTATCGCGAACAACACCTGCCGCTTTGCGTAAGAAATCGTTACTTTTCCCTAAAAGCTTTGTATGGAATGAGCTTCGCAGCCGCAGAGAATTCCATGGATGATTCTCTACGAAGACTTTGATGGGACAGTTACCGTATCGAAGCAGGTACATTTTGTGTTAATCGTTATTGATGCTCGTTCTATGCATTAAAGCTAACATTTCTGGGCGTTTTCTTCCCTACTTTACAAAAAGCGGAACGATATGGTTGCTTCCTCATCATTTGGCTCAAAAATTTCTGTGGGTATGTGATATGAGTTATTTCATTTTTTAATAAACTGTCTCGTGCACGGTAGTTTATTTTCCTTCGAATTTGTTAACTTTATGCTTCTGGAAAATAAACGTAGAAAATTTTGTCGAGGTTTAATTCCTTTGTGGAAATTACTCGAGTCACCGTCACCGGTTCCCTGCATTGGACAATGTACATCTCAGGTGGGATTCAATCATATAATCAGTTTCTTGCTTTCGTATTCCCCTTCGCGATTGATTGCTCCACTTTCTGTGGCCTTGTCAAACCGGGACAAGGAGTTTATGGTGCAAACGCTCCAAACAGGTTTCGGATGCGCGGATATTAACTGTCTACAACATCCGTGCGTTTAAACACATATTCAGAGGCTTTATCTCAAGTGACGCTTGTTCGGTATTGAGTAATAGTGGAGTTTTATTCATTTAAAAATAGATAACAAATCATTTAACAGCCACTTTTGCTGGTATTCAAGTGCTTACGGAGAAAAATCCCAGGGCTGCATAACATTAAGGATACGGGATGTTATTGCTAATTTGACAAATAGTAACTAACATGCTAACCGATTTATAGTTCTCTATTACCTATTTCTGCGATTTTCGTTTCTCATCATAATTTGTTTCGCGAAATTAGTCGTTATTCTTACCAGGTTGATTAATCAACCAATTCAAACTCCGTTATAGCGGGCGTAGATATTAACACCGTTTCATCCACTTCATTCATTGTTCCATCGCCGTTTTCTTTCCTCCCGCCTTCCAGGTGTTTCCTTTCCAGGAGAGGGCGTGGTCCGCTGTTTTGTGCTCACTCTCGCCTCCATCCCTCCTGCAGTTTGTCTTTTAAGTGGCGCACCCAATATAGAGACGCCTCATCTTTCTTCCCTCCTCCTATATAGCTTCCCCGGTATTCTCAGCTCGCGCGTGTCCTGTGAGAGTATAACGAAAAGCCATCACGTTCTGCCCGATATCTCGCCCTTTCGTTCCCCCCATCTCCTCTCCCCTCCTTTCGCCCTCAGACTTACCTCAGCCTCTGTCCGTTGCGTGCCAAGTATACCCCTATTCCCCTTCTCTCAACTCCATCCTCTCTCTCTCTCTTCGCACCCCATAGTCTGAGGTGTGGGTGTTGTGGATACAGCTGTAAAACCCACCTCCCGTACTCTCCCACCTACTCCTTCCGTTACCCTCCCTCCCCCACTGAGCCCTTATACCCTGCTTCTCCTCCCTCCATTGGGGACCGATAGACCGCGTTGAGGTAGTCGATTGAGACGTAATTGCCGGGCGAAAGTAAAGCGGGGGATCAAGAGAGAGAGGTCGATGGAGAGAGAGGAGGGGAGGGGTGGGGAGGGGGGGAAGAGGATAGGCGGTAAGTGGAATATGTGGGCTCGACTAGGCAGCTCCGGTAATTTTGCGGCATTCGATTTTCGTTTATGCTTCATCGAGGACGTTGTCTGCTCCGCTTCTACCTGCTATCCGTGACGCATTCTCACCGCGTTGGATTTGGCGGTTTTTTTTTTTAGCGATTGTTATGAATGCGGGCTTATGAAGCGGAGGTATTTATGACCTCGCGGGAGCGAACATGGCTTCTCTCCCGTTTTGCGTCTGGGGGTGCCAACCCGGGTCACCCGAGGTGCATGGGTAGAGAAATGGAGAGAGATCGTTCCACAAAGCTCTCGGGCCTCTTGGCTGCGGTTTTAAGCTACGGTCGGGCTTGTGGTGAAAGGTAGGGTTATTGTCCCCCTTATATCGGAGATATTTTATTTTGTTCGATTTTTCTATTCGAATGGAAGTCGGATTAAATTTTTTTGCGGTGTCACCGGAGAAACCGAAATTATGTCCGTAAAAAATAATCGAGTCGCCTCGCGTGACGTTAATTATGGAGCTAAAATCGGAGGTGGTGGTGGAGTGGTCAGTGTGCCGACTTTAACGCGGAGCTTTTTTCGTATCCGGATGGTGGTGTGTGTGTTTTTGTTTGTTTGGGTCACTTCTGTCTCCCACTCGGTTGCCGCAAGGGGATTGCGCAAGTACTCGTTTCTTCGGTAAAGGGCGTTAATTCCATAATGAGGGTGATCGAAAGAAATGGAAATGGTTTTTTTAGAGTTATCCCTCGAGTGAGTGAATTGCAGAGGTAAACTAGTTCTACTCTGCTTAAAACGTTTCATGCCAATTGAGTACGTAATGCCCCATTTCGTGGTGACGAAATTAAAACTTGACAAAAATTTATCCTGGGTTTATTCACATGATAAATGTAGGTTGTTTTTTATCGCCGGGAAATGTTCGAATACATTGCTAATAATCGAGGAGAATGTATTCATTGAAATCATTAAAGGCGTATGAATGTAGGACCAAAGTAATGTGAGAAATTTAGGCAAGTTCTGAGTATTTGTGAACATTTTAATTCGTCTCTACCTCGAATATATACGTCAGTTAGCTGAAAATGTTTGTATTTATTTTATTTATGATACAAATGTAAAATTTGTTGAATATAGTTCTGATCAATATCAAAACAATATGTCAGGATTTCAACGCGGTCCCGTTTTAACCTTTAAATTCGCAACACGTGTATGTCGTGTTGCCAAAGGTATGTCAACGAGTCTGATATACATGCCAGCTTTTAGAGGGTCTTAACAAGCGGGAAAATCGAAGTGCATAATTCGAAATCGTGGCCCAAATAAATCTCAGTGACATTTTAAATATAACATCTTTGTTAAAGCCTGACGGGCGAACCTATTTACTTAATTCTTTTCGTTTCAAACAATTTTCTAGCTAAAGTTTTTTACGAAAAAACCTTTGCGCGACCTTATTTCCTTTCAAGCTGTTTCAGTGGCAATCAAATTGTTTCGTATACCCGCACAGAAAATATTAATCCGTTTAAAAATCTGTGACGGTAACGTGTTCGACATTTATTTCACCTTATGCATTTCCAACGAAAAACAAAATGTGAAATTTCGAAACAGCTGAATATTGCTGAAAAGGTGTTTTATATTGAGCTAGGTATCACTTTTAGCGGCTGGAATATTTTATTTTCCGCTTCTAACTAGCTTTCCGTTAGCCTGGATAGGCCCGTATAATTTCTAGTTTGCTCTTAATGTAGAAATTCTGCTGCAGGCTATAACGCAATGGTTCCCAATCAGTGCTACAGATAATTCTTAAGAGGTGCTGCGAAAAATGTCGTTAGGTAAATTAATCAACGGTGTGGAAATCTGGATAACTCTTCTAGTCGTTATTTTTGCTTTAATAAATTGATGATGATGTAATTCCAAAAAATGGATGCGTTTAAATATTTTAATACGAAAATGTAAAAATATAAAATTTTCTTTCAAGGTGGGTGTACCGCGTAATTTTGTTTATCTTTCAAGGGTTACCGTACCAAAAATAATATTGGGAAACACTGATCTAACGATTGGAGTTTCTAAACAAATATTGGAAATAAATTGAAGCTCATTATTTAATAAAATGCTGTATTATAGTCGTTTCACCAGCTAAAGTCTCTTGGCCAGTTAGCAGCAGCCAATAGGAGACAGTTTGTTTGGGAAGGTAGTGGGGAGGAACCCAGTCTCACTCCTGCTCTCGAAGAGATCACATCGGGATGCGTTGCCATTAGAAATTGCGTAGTATATCAGCTGAAGGCGAAAATCCGCAAGAGCTGGCAACGCGCACCGGTATCTGCTGTCCCGCACGAAAGTTGAGAGGGGCGATGGAAGGGGAAACGTTCGTGTTTGGCTACTTGCTCTAAGTAGGCCAAGAGACTTTAGCTGGTGAACCGACTATAACCGATGTATCCATAAAATGGATGAATAAAATACGTCAAACATTCTGTAAATTTTCAGCTATCTATAGGGAGAATAATATATTCGTTTTATCAAAACTATACCGTAGCTGCGACTGCGTAGCACAACATTCATACCCATGCTCGAGCAAGCTAGAATCGCGTCTGAATCGTAAAAATTTCTCACGTGTATGTGTAGTTTACATTAATTAAAAGAACAAACCGTTCCATTTGTCACCCTTTCCTGGAAATTCACCTGTTAGCTTTTAAATTAGGAAAAATTTGTCTTCCTGCAAAACATCCCCTTTCGTCGCCTCGGTCATATCCTTCCTCTTCCTAAGACATAACATTCCGTAACGGAAATCTTCGAAACTAAAGGGAAAACAGATGAAGGCGAAGGGAGGAGGGACTGTTTATAAGCGAACCCTCCAGCCTCCGCGTCTCACTTAGCGCAGATGGCGTCGGAGAGCAACAGCTTTTGTACCCTTTGGTCTCCTTTTTCTCCCATTCCCCCTCTTTCACACCCTCCCGTCCCCTTTCTTCTTCCTCCCTCTTTTACCCTCGTTTGTCCTACCCTAAGGTCATTCGTTCCTCTTACAGCGTGTTCTTTTGAGACGCCGCCCTTTGGGACGAAGGGTGAGTCTCTTCCGTTCCTCACGGGTCGGAAGCTGGATTAAGGAGAGAGCGGTACCTTTGTGTCTTTCTCCCCCTTCTCTTCTCCCTATAACCTTCCCGTCTGGTTCGGCCATGGAAAAAATATATTGCCTCTGTGATTAGCAGTCTCGAGATCGCTCCGGCCGCATTTTAATGAGACGTTGCGGGAGATATTTTGTTTTTTCCTTCCCTCCCTTGTTTTTTTAAACCCGCGAGGCGCGGCGTGAAAGCCGCCGTCGAGATTTCACCTCCGGCTTGTGTGTGTGTGTGTGTGTGAGAAAGAGAGTCGCGTAAGTTGATACTTGTCGTCTCCCCTGCGGTGTGATTATCGCGCGTAAAAAGGTTTTTACTTGCTGAGCTTCATAGGGTGGTTTTTTTAAAATATTTTTTTGTAACTCGGGATAACGGGTGTTACCAGCGCGAGCTTTCTATTAACAGGAGACGGCTTGATTGGTTTGGGTTGAACTGACTGCGGTCGTCGGTCGTCTCTTAGTTGTTGCGGGTTGAAAGGAGTGTTCGCGGTGCTTTCATCCGGAGGAGGTTGTGTTTCGCGTGTACAGCTGAGATGAATTTTCTTCTTCCCTTTCTTTCCTTTCCGTTTTTATCTTTTCACGATTTTTTCTCCTTTAAAATTACGAAAAAATCTATGGAACTGACAGTACGGCAATCGGACGCTTAGTATTTTAAGCAGATTTTTGACACGATATAGTCTTGATATCTCTGGGATATAATAGGTTAATGGAGCTCCAGTTAATCAGATGGCGTACGAGATTCAAAGGAAAATTTTCTAGTCCCTCTTTGGATTAAATGAAATCGACAAATTATGTTCCACCGTTATCCGTAAAAGGGTTTATCTTAGAATCTATCCTATCGGTGAATCACTACTGAATCGTGAATGTTTTTCTTCTAGAGAGACACCGTTTGTCAATCTTGCATACCAAATGTTATGTATGCAATATAAATAAAATGGTAATTTGACGAGAGGCGTTTTTATATGAATTATGACAGAAGGAGTTGAGATTTCTGGGATAAACCTAAGAATCACTTATCCCAAATTTCGTTTATCGGAGATTATCCAAATTTTAAAATTTTTAAAATATGTTAAAGGGGATGTATATTGCTTTGTTTGTTCTGCGAACATTAACAAAAACCCGAATCAATCGACGAGCGGCAGTTGTTTTATAAGTAGCGTTTAATCTAGTTTTAGTTAAGATATCATGACAGAGTTTTTTGTGTATTAATTAAAGGCAGCGCTGTAATTTTAGTAGCTTCCCCGTTTGATATTTGGAAAAATCGAGGAAGTTAGTAATGTTGTACTGACGGTCATATATGCTTTCCTACTCTGTGTTACTTTGTTTTTTTTTAAACAACGAGAAAATATATGTTGCTTTTTTAAGCCACGGATTCATAAAAGTTATTCATAAAAGTTAGTGGAATCTGTTCCGAATATTGCCTTTTGAAAAGGATGATTATAATACGCTAAAATCGACAAAAGCGGTCAAAATCAGACGGGAGAATTCGGGTCTAAATATTAAATTTACGTTAAATATATTTTAATTAATTATTGAGATCATCCCTTGGCCGAAAACAAATTAAATGATATCCATTTGAAAAATATATACTTATCTTAGGTATAGCGATAACAAGGTTTAGTTTTTTATAAACTTGTTAGTACGATGGGAGATGTCTAAGATAAGTACTTATTTTTTTTCGAGTGCTTTTACTTGAATATTTTATGATAAATACGCTGACCGTGGGGATTCTCCTTTTAAAAATAACGTATGAAAGCGAAAAGTTCATTGCGTAATTTGAGTCACAGTTTTTACATTTCAATATCTAGACATGCGGATATTACCGGATCGTACAGCTTATCCTGAATAGCGAATATTTATGCGAATAAGTAATATTTATTCTTATCGTAAATGTGCCTCTGGCGAACCGTAGACCTCGTTAGGATATTCTCAACGTAAATGCATTCATAAAAGAGAGAGTCGGTCGTAATGGCTTTTGCATACCCATGTCATTCTCTCGGCTTTATTTCCCACTTTTCACTATAGGGGTCTCATTTTTAGCAATTTTTCCCGGAGATGTCAACCCATGCGGTTGCCAATACTTTGCGACGGCGCTACTTTTTTTTGCAGTCTCTTCTTTTCCATTAACCGTCCCCGTCCGACAAAAGGGGATAAGTCGTTCATCTATCAATGTCATCGATTCCGTTTCGGAACAGGCTTTCGAATATGTGTGCTGTTTAGCATGGCAGAAGCAGCACCGCAGTCGCTTTGAAAGGCGGCTTCGGAAGTTGGTTCCGTCTCCAGTTGTATCAGCTGTCCGTTTCCCTCCCGGCGTTATTTTCGCCATATAATATTCACGTATTTTTTACGACGGCATTGTTAGTCGAAGGAAAATCATTGGAACGATTTTCTTTAAGTTCCTTTATACAGAAATAAACTTTTCTGTGTGAATGTAACGAGTTTCTGAAGGTACAAGATACGACGGTTAACCTTCGTGTCCTTAAAATAATCCTGTTAAAAAATTAAAAGGTCGTGCTCAATTTATAGCTTGAATCGAGTTGAAGATGTTCTCTCCTGTTGTCGCAAAAGTGCATAAAACTTCATATGCGAATTTAGTCTGTCAAGCAGATCTATCGGTCGTTTTTTGATACAGTGCAAAGTTAAAAAAACTGGACGTTTTTGGAAGATGATTAGGTCATTATGTCTGTTGATAAAGTTCAATGAAAACTAATTTAAGAAAATTTCAACTACGTGAAACTACTGATATGTGGTGAAATTATCGAAAGGTCATGAAATGAGCGAAAAAAATCTTCCTTTATCGAAAATCTAATCACTAGCAGTTCAACCTCTGACGACGATTAATAAATTATAATCACACATATTTTGCCTATGTTACTTTGTAAGAGGGGTAGAATGACAAGTTTTGGCAAGGAAACTAAACAAAAATATATTTTGTTTTCCTTAGTATGAAATTTATTTGATTATCCATGGCTAGACTATGTACATAAATATATTGTTCAGAAACCGGAAAAGTCAAAAAATGGCTACCTTAAGTCCCAAGGTTGCCGGTTTTTGAACTTTGTACTGTATCATAGTTGCGATCATCATCGACTATTTTATTACTAAATCAGATGGAACCAGGAACGATGAAATATCCAAACATTTCCAATTAATGAGCTTCATTAAGTTCATAATTCTTGGGCCATTTTTCATCGTTATACATGTAGTTGGCCTTTAGTTTTTCTTCCATTGAGATTCTCTCTCCATAAATTCCGGTGAAGTATTCCGTTCGAAATCGCGGTTGGAAGGGTAATGCCTGCATGATACTCGCAAAGGTGAGAATACAAATTCTGAATGTTGATTTATGTGGTTACTGACGAAATTAAAAGTGGAATTAAGAAAACTTATTAACACGCGTTGCGTTAAAAAAAACCATTATTTGCTTAAAACCAGCTCCATCTCGCGCGCATATGGATATTAATGATTAGCACGTTTGCATAGATTTTTCACTGCCCACCTGCGCGCATTAATATGCGAATAAACTTCCTTTTTGGATTTTCGTAGTCATAGTGATTTAGCTATTTCGCTACATGTAATAAAACCACACGTGCAGTCTCGTCTTCTCTGTCGTGCCATAACCGCAAACAAGAGCCGAGCCATGAATTGAAATGGAAAATACCGGAAATTTCAGCTCATTAGGGTACGCCGCTTTGAAGTCGACATTTTAATGCGCCTCTCCTCGGCGTTATTTGCTTGACCTCGATTTTCCAAGAGTGAGGCAGCGGAATCGTTAAAGGTTCGAGCCCAAGTGCGCTCAAATTGAAAGGAATTAGTGTTAGCCTGCGAAGGCGTAAGATTTTCTCGCGTCAGAACTCATCTTGCAGAAGTACTGATTTTTTACGATTGCCATTATGACACCGTTCTACTCTCATAAAAACGTGTTTTTTTCACAGTTTTTTTAATTCACCCGCTAAATCTTCGTGGCGCCTTAAAAAGATTTCGTGACGGGGACGATAAATGATCAATCTGTTTGGTCTCAATTCCATATTTCGTCGGTATCTCTCGAGGTTATTTTTGACTTCTTTGTTTAATGATAACCGAATCGCGAAACAGTCTCGTCGTTGCAAAATTCAGTTCGAGTTTAATGTCAGTCAACGGTTTGCATGGTAGTGTTTGAAGTTGGGTGAACGTCGATTTCCTTTGTTTTTCAGATGAAGCATTCAACATTCCTGGTAGATTATCTATAATGTTCATTTATTTTAGCATAGGTATAGCGTATCTCTTGTTCCACGATTGCTGCCACTTTCATGTATATCCCATGAAAAGCTTCCTGGCCGTTTAATTCGTCTTTTGTTTCGCTATAGTATCTCCCAGTTACGAACTCTAGCATGCCCACATGTGATGAAGTAAATTCACAATCGCGAGCCATTCTCAGACATCGTCTCGGCGCCAAACTCTCAAACAGAAGAAATCCACCAATCCTCCTTATCTCCAGACATAAGTGCAAAAGGTCAGGCTTCGTAGCAGGACGCCTTTCGATCCGAAGATGATTGAAGTAATTTAGCCATCTAAAAATTCGTTTTCCACAGAATATTATGTTTTCTTTATGAATGCATGGGTTATGTAGGAGTGGAGGACGGGTTATTAGAATTTTGCATTTTCGGTTATTTTTTTGTCTCTACGTTAGGGGGATGGGATGGTCACAGTTATTTCTTCCGACATATTTCTATGCAGTCATCACCAGACTAATGGTTCAGATTCGGGATTGAGCATTCGTTTTTGCCGTCGCGTTCGATCGGCGATTTTGCTGATGCAGATTGATTTTTTTTCATCGTTCGGTTTTGGGATTTTTGGATTAATTTGGATCGTTGCAATATTTGCGTGGCGGTGGGCGTAAACGGAATGTATAAATGGCGTGCCATTGGATATTGAAATAGGTCATGTGTGCCGTTCTTTCATGCCACGGAACGCCGAAAACGAAAGGCACCGGTTGTGTTTTTATGGACTCAGTTTTTTTTCGCCAACTCATCATGCATGCCGTTCGTTTTACAGTTACTTGAACTAACTGATGAGGATACTAATCCCCACCCACGCAAGAGGTTTTGTCACTGTTTAATTCGTCTTTTTTTTTACTCGTGCTAGTAATAAATCGTTTTTTCATTTCTAATTTACGATTTTTTAAGGGTTGAATTTCGCAAAAAGTCCATGTTAATTTATCGATCGCGTTTGGTTCCACGATATAAAAGTCAGCAGTATATTACCTTTGAAAAAAACCGGTTAGTTATAAATGCCCGCCCGAGAATCGTGTAAATCCTGCAATACATATAAGAGAGAAGGAAGTATTATTCACGTTTCGCCCCCGGGAAAGTTCCGTAACCATAGAAATTATTGTCTGGTGGTCCATTGTCTACATTTTACGGTCGTCCATAGACAATTTGATGATTTATCTCCGTACCAACCAGGAGACAATTGAAATGCGCTCTACAGGTCTCTCTTGACTGAGGGTAACCCATTTAAAGTTCAATTTTGGCGCTTGTGTGCGAACTCTAGGCCATTCATCATCTCGGATACTGTCATTTGCGGGTGGGATATTCCGCAAAAGTAGCTAAGGGAGTTAGGACCGATATATTGGTGAAGGAGTGTTAAAAAATATACATATAATGGCGTTGACAAAAGTCGATTTTACGACGGGAATATTTCGTTCCATTCGGAAAGGGTGTGTGGCATAGATAACTCAATATAATAAAAATATCGAGAATATAGTGAGTTTTTATTAGTATAGGTGTTTATTTATGCCAAATATCTCATTTCCGTTAGGAAAGTATTAATGATTATACAGTAAGTCCTCGACTTCATAAACGGGTTGCGTTCCAAAAGTTCGTTCCTTAGTCTAGACAGTATTTTATAAATGGTGGTCAGGTTCCATAGTCAGTCCACAAAAGCATATTTAACCCTAAATTAAACTGAAATATTGTACATTTGCAATGAATAATAATAGAAAAAATGATATTTAAAATGTTAGCTGTTTTTCATTATCCTTCCGATCGCCGAACGAGCAAGTAACTTAGAAGTTAGTGTGTAACGGATTACTGTGTCGAAGAACCTCCCACTGAGGGTTGACGCCGCGCTCCGCCGTCGCAAGTAATTCCCCAAGAGAAAAGGCTGAGTCGTACGTGCGAGTTGGCGCTTTTATTCCCGATTTATTAAAATATTAATGCTTTATGGAGCTTCGTTTCTTAAATACGGGTGTTCGTAAGACGGACGTTCGTAAATGGAGGACCTACTGTATATACCTCCATGAAGCGGAATAATATTCGATCAACAAAAGTCATATTATTCGTTAAACTGGCAATTTCTGTTTTTTCTCCGAATTTTGTTTCAAACAAAACGTGTACGAATGAAAAATGGCTGCATTAGTACCGAGACGTATTTATTTTTCATTTTTGGTGTTTAAATTTCAAATGTAAAATTTTTGCTCGCGTGTATCTTCGGTCGATTGTGGCCGTGCGTGATTTTTATCGTCCATTTTCCATTTCGCACCTTGCATATTGGAGCGTTTGCTATCGATCCGTAGAGGGACATTAAGCTGAGATGAGTAGACCGTAACAGCCCCGTTCGAAATCCCTATAGCGGTAAAAAAAAATAGCGGGGAAAATTGAAAAGTGAAGAGCTGGGAGGTTGTACATCTTGAAGTGCCACTTGTAAGAGATGGCGGCCGTGGTGTGGAGTTCATTTCGCATCCTCTGGTTTTTATTTCAGAGGTATTGGTTGCTCATATTTTTTACTTCGTCAGTATTCTCTTTCGCTTAGTGAAGCTTAATGGCCTTCCCCGCGGACAATCACGCATCAGAGCGCATTTTTGGAGTGTTTTTTTATTTTTGACCTAACAATGACCTCGCATATGACCCTTTTGTATTTTTCCTCGCGCCGCTTTTTTTTTAGGTTCGATCAGCTCCAGCGATTCTCACGCGAACCGTTAGTTCCGTCATTATTTTTTTCACTCGAATCGCGGCGAGCTTCATTTGTTTCGTTCATTTATCCCGGCGGTTTCCGTAATGACACCGATTCCGCTCGCGCTAGCACGTTTAATTAATTTGAGAAGTTATGGTTTTTGGAAGGGAAATCCATTTCGCCTGCAAAGTTTTCGAGGATGACCCGAAAGGTATTTACACGGTATCGACTCGAAAAACCCGAAAAGGTTTATGAATTCGAATTAATTTATTCGTTCTAGGTTAAACTTAAAAGTTCAGTTTATTTTAAGGTTTTTATTTGCAAGTTTATGTTCTCAGGTTTGTTATCGTTTAATCTTTAGGGTCGCAATGCCCTCCGCCTACTGAATGTTATTTATTGGAAAGTATAGATGTGAATACCACCAACGTAGAAACCGTACTTATTGATCTGCGAATTTTATTGCTTGTAGTATCAGTATTTCACGTCGTATCAAGAAGTTGTTCCGCAGTGACATCAGTATCGAATTCAATTAAATTCTCCTTGTTTAAGTACCCCTTAATTGAAATCTCCTATCCATTCATCTTTTTCCCAAACTCGTTATTATCTCCAACGGTATATTTCCATTTTAGTAGTTAATTCACGATCATTAAGGAGGAGTTTTACCGGTGCGATTAAGTAAATCCTTGATTGCCAGCTCCTCCATCTTTGAGCGCCTTATTTGTCATCGACCCATAAAAAGGAACAAAACGGAAAAAGTAGCAGCTGATAAAATATTCCAGCAGTGGGAGGAAGTGTCCATATAGATAAGCGCGCGTTCTACTTCTCCGTGCGTCGCCGTCGTCGTCATCTCGCGCCACTCGCCGCATCGTCCGCGTGAATCACTTAAGCCTCCAATCTCCAAGCGTCGGTCGTGCGCGAACGAACTCATTATAGTCCCTTTCATAGGCGAGTCCTTTGTGGGTGCCCAATGATCTTTCGAGAGAGATCAAAGAACGGAATGGGATAAGGAGAAGGGGAGGAGATGAGCTGCTTTGGTATTCGTTGCTATTATCGTTGCATTTTCCTACCTCCCTCTCCCTCTCTCTCTCTCTCTCTCTATTTATCTCTCTTTCTTCCTCTCTCCCATCCCTCTTTTCTTTCCCTTTTCTCTCTCTCTTCTCTCCTGCTCCTGCGCTCATCTTTTGTTTGATCAAGCCTTTGATTCCGTGTCGCCTTTGCGACAATAAGGTCGCGAACCTAGCAGAACAGACTGCATTAAAGTATTCAGTTCTCTCTCTCTCTACCTCTTTCTCTCGTTCCAGTCAGGAGTGGTACGTAAGGCGAAAAGAAGGTACGTTCTTCTCTCGGGTGTATTGTCGTTTTGATGTTTCGAGAGCCGTTAGTTATAGCGTCTTTAGTTCGAGATAACTATTCGGGAGGAGATAATGCGACTCGAGATTGCCTCTTCAGACGGGATTCGAACTCGTGACTTCCTCGGCGGGAGGGTATTCGACCTCTTCCTTTATAAAGTATTCGAACGAAGGTCGGTTTTTGTCTGGCGATGCGATCTGTAATGAGTTTCGACCCGACTACGAACGTCCTTTTGTTATTGCAGTGCGTGCTATTTTCTAATGCGATCTAAAGGTTTTGGATTCAAGGATATCGCCGTGGTTCACACTATCGTTCAAAGTAGGAATGTTTTATGGTTCTATTGTCCTTAATCACCGTGTTAAATAAATGCGGGTTCCAGCAGTTTAATGCATGTCTACGTTGAAACTTTTAAATTTTTAAATTCATTAGAAAATTATATGGCTAAAACGAAATGACACAGTAATTATCTCCAATAACCATAAAACGATTGTGAATACCATATGGGAATTTTGGCTACAAAGCGGACGCCATCAGTGACCGATTGCATATTATTCCCCTTTTTTTTATTATAATGCACTATTGGTGAATCACCAATTGTGACGGCTGCGTTTGTATCCGTAATGGTTATGCAGTTTTCACAATCTTTTTATTTGTATTGGAGGTACATATTGTGTAATTTCATAAATGTAATATGTATTTATTATTATATACTCGTAGGCTAAGTATTGCGATCTAGTGCATTTATGTTGTCGAATGTATTGATTTTATTTTTTTATTAGGCTCGATGTAGTATTCCACTATTAATTTTCCGTTGTTTCTGTAAACGTCTGGAAGATTCGCGATCCTCCATCTCTTTAAGTTTAATTAAACTTGTATCCTAATTATAATTTTTCCTGTATACATTTTTTCAAATAAGACACGTTTACAAGAATTTGAAGGTAGTTCGGAAATTGCGAAAGGCACTCGACTAAACATCAACTAGACGTTAATTTCACTCCCACAAATATAAGGTTCGCAAGGAAACACTTCAAGGTCCTCTTGGTCGTGATAAAAAAAGGAGAGAGAGAGAGCGGTTAAATACGGCAGATTGATTTAAGCTAAGATAGACCTTTTGATTCGCTGTCGGCGCTACGTAGGCCTTGGAAAAAGATAAAGCTTAAAAATGTACGAGATTGGTATCGGTTGATTAAGGAGGAAGAATGAATTTAAGGAACGTCGGTATGTGTTGTATTTCACGCCCATTATTTACTGATTGCGAGTTAACGTACGAATTTGTATGTTTTTAAATCCGTCAATAATACAGAGATCGATAGAAATGGCAGTACTATTAATTGACTGACAAACTTTGCATTTGAAAATTTAGTAGTATTACTTAATGTAAACAATTTTTAAGACTAATTTTTAAAAATTTAAATAACTTTTATGCTGACGCATTAAAAAAAATTGTAGGATTTGCTTAGAATTTGGAGTTCTACAAATTACGTATTTGATCTCAGGATTTTCGATTTTGGGGTTCACAAGTGATCAAAAGTTAATATAAAAGTTTTATGGCAATTTTTCGCCTCACTTCAATGATTTGTTTCAAGTGTGCCGTGAAACTTTCATATTAACTTTTGATCAGTAATGAACCTCAACATTGAAACCCCTGTTATGAAATTCGTAGAACTCCGATATCGAAGTACCTCCTATTGGAAAGTTGTATTATTCTCTTTTTTGTGCGTTCACATAAAAGTTATTTTTTAATTTGAATGCAATTAGTGTTTCAATACTTTTCTCTGCAACTCTTCAAACTAATGAAATCAATTTTTCTATCTTTTCAGGTAAGGTCTTACCACCATTTATCGATTCCCGGAACATGGCGCATGTGCCTGTGAGTTAACGTTACTCTTTCGCTACTTTTATAATAATAATAATAATAATGTCCCTCTTCTAGTTTAAATGATCATTAACGCACACGAAGTGGATTCTATGTCATTCTATTATATTTGTCCGACCCGTGAAAATTGGTATGGATTGTTCTTGTTCTCTCTCGTGCGAGTTTCTATAACTTTGATCCGTGACCTTATTGTTTCAAACTTCCGAATTACGTGTGGAAAAACGTTCCTTAATCGAAAAATTCACGAAATCTTTAAAAAATAATCCTGCGGCACTTGTTCACATTTTTGTACTGAGACGAGAACGATAATCTTCCACGACTAATAGGAAACTCTCTTCGATGTATATGGCGGCGCATTAAATTTGAGGAATACCTAGAAATTTATGTTTATCGTGAAACATTGATGTTCGAAGAAGTCATAAATCTGAGTAGGAATTTGAATTAGGTTGGATGTAATGTTGTTATCCGTGCTAAGAACCTCGGGAAAATTATGCCGGAAAGTTAAAACGGTAATATTTTTCTAGACCTCAAATAGTATTACATATAATACTTTTTGAGATCTAGAAATATATATACACACACACACACATATCTGATTCGCTGATAAACCCATTATATGTATATGATTGACGTTTTATCATGAGACAATGCTCGATTATTAACAGTTTTAGAACGCTGACAACATCGGAAATCTTCTGAAAGTAACTCTTTTTATCACTGAATAGCTGGATCTATATACACGATATTTTAGATAGTGTGTAAAAGTGGGCAACATAATCGAGCGTTCAATGGCACGGTGATGATAATCCTAATTCTTTTAATTATGTAAAACCTGAGAACCGTACTCAACCCACGCAGCTGAATGGGTAGTGAAATGAGAAGCGAAGCTATTGATTTAGTAATGACACTAGGGAGTCAACGTGTGAAGATGCAAATTAGTTTTTTCCAGGAAAAAAAAACTATTTATGAAATGTTTGCGGTAGGTTTAGAATGTTTTATAAGGAAAACCCTAGAGTTGAGCTCACACGCATAAAAGGATACATGTGGAAAACATATGAACTGAGAGCTATTCGTCATTCAAGCACTCTTCCGCGTCACGATCCGATAGCCGTTGCACATGTGTCGCATGGGAAAAGTTAAAAAGAACCGCCAGGTCATAAAGGAAAGCGATAACAAGACATTATCTGGTGTTTATGCGTCTATAGTAACGGTTCATATGTTGCCCTCATTAATATCAATATTTGTCGGATGGGTTTAAAAAAACAGTCGTATTGCAAAAATCACTTTTCCTACTGATGAATTTTTCCTATTGCCTCGGCTTCGCTCGCTTCGTAGAATTCACTCGATAAGAATATCCGGCTATGTAAATGTATAGGGAATAGTTAAAGGAAATGCCGAATTAATTTATCCTTGGCTGCTCTCTTTTCTTAGTTGCCGGGATTGATATTAGCGGTGCTAACAACGCGTTGCCTCGCACCTTCCTCAATTATTTAAGCCCTATCTTCAACACTACGCGGTACGGAATTTTAGATCGCTTGCGCAAAAGTTTTGTTTTCCTAGGCTTAGCGTAGTTTTACGACGGAATTTCAGTCTTTTTAAGCCGACACGCGACAAACTGCCAGAAAATTTTTTTAACGGCGTAACAAGAAAATGCAAATTGTGACGTCGATGAACCTCCTATCTGCCGCGGCCAGAGGACAGAATATGCGCTGATTATGACGAAAATGTTTGTCGACCTTAGGTTTAAGAGAGCGTCACGGTAAATTCAGTTGATAACAGGTTCACTTAGCTCGTGACACGACTGATAAAACGACGCAAAAGTCGCTTCATAAATAAATATAAATACACACACACACATGTGTATGGTGTAACGAAGTCCTTTCTCACAGGGGAAACAAGGTATGACAAAACAAAAAACTGTCTTTAATTATACGTATATTAAAAATCAATAGTCAGCAGAACGTGCTGAAATTACACCATGCAGCCATTGACGTATCTCTACTCACCGTTGTATGCTGAAGGTTACGTTTTGTTATATTTCCACAGTTTTTTGCACCGATCTATAATTTCTGCTAGATCGTTTGATATATTCGCGCATAAATAACGGATTTTGTGCAATACATGAAAAGTTATTATGGTAAGAAAATTGAAAAAAATGTTAATTCTCGTTTAAATCTGATATATCGTATTTCCTTATGAGAACAGACTGTATTTGTGAATTTATATAGTGTTTGTGTGCATATAAGTTTATGGGAAGTTGTGCCCTAACAAAGTCATGTGATAAGTTTAAATATACATTATATTATTATGGTTAAAAATTTTAATAATTTACTCTGGCTGTCTCCTACGCAGGGAGGATTCCTACGATTCGTACCTAGAAACGAACAGACGAGGTGTAGGCCAACTTTTACGAACACACACACACACATAATCTATAAGAAAATTTCCAGAACCTAAACAATCGTTGAATGAATTCAAACGACAAAGGGATCACATTTTCGCTTTAGTATGTTTGTCGAAAAATTTTGTCTGAATCCGCATTCGCTTGTATGGGGAAGTTCAAGCGGGAATATTTTTTTACTAAAGGGTACGTATTTTAATTTTGAAAATTTTACGTCGAGGGTATTAAAGCCGCAGGAGGGCAGGATGCGTCCCCTTCGCTAGGCCGAATCCAGGACGTCGCAAGGACGCCGTGAGATTCCCATCGCGATGGCTCGTGGCGTCCTCGTGTGAGGCGGCAGACACCCCGCGGAAATAGGTTAAGCCGAAATTGTCGGCAGTATTTCAGGCGCGAGTTGTCGGGCTAATTTATGTTTTTTTTCTTTATGCTCTCTCTCGTTTAAACTTCAACCTCCCTATCTTCAGTCGCCGACCTTCCTCTGGCGTATTACTCGCAGAGCGGGTCTCCAGTTTATCAGCGACTTTATTCTCTCTCACTCCCTTTTGCTCTCCGCGCTACTCGGATTCACTTGGTAAGACGATATGAAGGCGAAGAGGATATCTCTCGCCGGCTTTCGCGGACTCCTTCAGAGGGTAAGCGAGCTCGTTTGTGCTTGCATATATTTTTTTCCCGCTGCGTGAGACGTTCCCATGTCGCGGAATTAGAGCAGTTCTTGCCAGTAAAACAATCTTCATTCAATTGAATTGACGTTAAAGCGTGCATGTTAGTGTCAAGTATGAAGAATTCCCGAATATGTGCGTTTTGTATATACTGTTGACTTGGTGTAATTTTAAGGGAGAATTGGAACCGTAGCATGTCTGACCATCCGAATTAATTGAGTGCTTACGTTGTTGAATGAAAATTAAGAGTGCACGAGAAAATCTCAGATATTGATTTTCTACCATAAACATTTGTCTCATCCAATTCTGTATTTATTCTAATATTTAAATGTGAGATATTTTAAATGTATATAATTATTCCTAGATCCTCGTTCCAGGGGGCTTACTTAGACTTGGGATAACAAGTAGATAGTGTCATTTCGAGATGTTTAAGAAACCTGCACTTTGTGATGAAAAATAGTATGAGAGCCAGAGAGTTAGCTTAAAAGACATTATGTAGAATATCATCAGGGATTTGGAACCCATACCAGAAAGAAATCGGCAGTAAATTAGAAGAATGTTTGAGAATTAATAATAATTTATTAATATTTTAAGAGAGGCTTTCCTGTTTAGATCTTTGTCACAAGTCCGTGGTTGGTGTGAATTGTTGACGTATTCGGAGAAAACAGAAACCTCCGCATTTGTAATAGGAGAAAACAAAATTGTTCATTATCATAATACTCTTGGTTATTTTCAGTCAAATAAACTTCAAGGAAAAAATATATTTTACAAACAACACGATCGACTTAGGTTTCGAGGCTTGACGTCATTATCAGGTCCACCTGTCCGTCTCCGGTATGCAAAAGTTATTTTTTTGCCTTTTGGTTTGTTAAATTATGGAATGCCGCGGTGTTATGACCAAATCCGTCGAATTTATAAATATTTCGTAGATAACTATTTTATCCGGTTTTTATGGGATCACTTAACATAAAAACCCACGAGGCTTGCGGAGGCCTTTCACTAGCACATGTTGATTTAAATGTCATTTATAAAATTTTGAATTTTCATGTCAAGTAATTTTGCGTTTGCAATAAAAATATATAAATTAACGTGTGTGTATTGTTACTGAGAAGTTACTCGAGAAGTTATTCAATCTTTCATTTCAGATTTAGGCATTCTGTGGGAAGTATGGCCAGGATGGCTAACATAAGTGCCGCAGGAATGGAGAGTGATATTTAATCTCTCGACGTTGAAAAAGTTTTTAGCATTTTTGTAATCACGTTCAGCTGAAACGGATTTCTCTTTAAAAAATAATGCGCTCACGTATGTAATTTATTTTTCGGCGTTTCCGTAGGTATTTTTTAAAACTCGGAGCGTCGAAAACATAGTTTTAAGCTTCCGAGTAGCATTATTTCGAGGAAACCATATTTGTCTTTTGTGATTGTAAGCGAATGTTACCGACTTAAAAGAAATTGATCGAACTCAGTTTTACCATTTCGACATCTTTTATACTTGTTTTTTGTGACACCAAAGAAGATTTTCTCAATTTGTTTTCTCGGAAAATTTATTTTATCCGATTTTGAAGTGAACTGAACCTTTATGCTATACAGAAAGAAGATTTTAGAATTGAATTAAGCGAATTAGTACTATAATTGTCTTAAAATATTTTAAATGGTTATGAAAACCCAGCAATTTATTAAATTTTGGTTATCTTTCTTGCCTTCAACAGAAGTAAAATGTAAACCTGATAGTGAGATATTTTTCAAGTATTGTGTCTTATTTGGATTTAATTAATTGATAAAAGGATCCATACACTTCAAATATTGAGGGAAGTAAACTTTTTCCGTTTTTTGATATTTTTGCGATACCCCAGTCTTGACAAAATTTTGCTCCCACATGAAAGAATTTTCTGAATAATTCTTTCAACACCATCTCTTGCGTCAGCACGGGCCGTTCCGGATTTTTTCAATATAGCGTAGCCCTGTTCTGAAAACGTTTTACTGCTAATATGGACCTTTACGTTGGCAAATTGGAAGTTCGATATGATTTTTTTGAAAAATTACAAAGAACTCCGCCTTATCCAGGCCTACCGCTGCAGATGCTGGCGAGAATAACATTTTACGACAGGGCGAACTCGCAAGGAGGAAAACCGCACCGAAAATACCGTTGCAATTTCGCAGAGGTTGCGAGCACTACCCGGAATCGTAGAGAGAGATCGCCCTACCATCCGTCCTGTTGAGTTTCTTTTCGAAGCATATTCATTTTTTTAAACGGGAGTGTTATTTTTAAATCGCATCCAGGATCTTGACACGTGGCCTTTAGGGGGCGGGAACGGAATCATGCACGCATCATCTATAAATTTCGCCTCGTTTTATTAAGTTTGACCCGCGTCGCCGGCTTTTGCGAGAGGCGGCGTGTGGCGCATTTGGCCTGTCATCGGATGCTTCGAGTGCGTGTCATTCCGATTCGTTTTAATGTCTTCACTTCGGACCGCGAAAGGGATCTCTCCCCGGTCGGTTCGTTCGGCTAACCTTTTTTTTTAATGCCTAAAGGTCAGGCAATGCTCTTGAGGAATACTTATCGTCTCTCTCTGGGTGAGGTATCGTAAATCGCGAGATTTTTTACGACCGTGAAAGTCGAAGACTCTCTCGATCCACCCCTTTTTCTTAATCCGGAGGGGAAAATGTGATATGAATCGGACATTTTGACGATCGCCTTAGGACTGGGGGACTCGACGGGTATGCTGATCGCATATAGATTCGGTGCACCTGATCGGAATGGTTTCATGGTAGCAGAATCCCTGATTTTGCTCAAGCGTGCTGACTAAATGTTAATTTTCATCGCTTTTGACGCAAAACTTTTGAGATTTGGTAATCTCTAAACAAAATAAGTGAAATTAGATTCTGTAAACGATGTGTTATGGTTGTTTTATTAGCAATATGAATCTAAATGATGAAGAAATTAATATAATGCACCGTAACTCCCAAATTTACACTTGAGTAGAAAATGATATTTTAAGATTGTTTTATCACCTAATTGTAAACATTTTGCCTTAGGAATTTGTGTTAACAAGAGTAATCTCGGGTTTTGGATGTAGTCTGTAATTTTTATTATAAAATATCATAGATCTAGCGATTTTTCTATAACATTTATTTCCTTTGATAGATTAATTAATATTGATATAGTTTTCTTAATTGCGAGTAAATTCTTTATTCTATTTCCTACTTATAAATATCTGTAGTTTTATAATAGATAATTATTGCTTTTATTGTTTCATGGACTTTTTGTTGGTTGCATTCGTCATGCAAGGTTTATTGAGCTTTATACATCTGTTTCTTAATGGTTAGTTGTGCTATGAAAAATCCCCAGTTTTTCATCCATTTGACAAATCGAACCGAAAGCTTCACTTCAAGCTTTTTAAAAACATTTGTTGGATAGTGTTCAATATCTAATACCTCGTTCAGATAGAGGATTGCGATTAAAGCTTAATTTCGCACGGCGAAAGCAAATCGCGATTAAAATCCCGCTGCCGTGCCCAGAGGTTTGCTGCAGTGAAATTTATTTACGAGTTTGATTAATGTTAAAGACCTTATAATGAGGTTTCTGCGGTGACCCTGTGAAGTCTATTTTTAAAAGATATATTCGAGGTTTTCAATTTTCTTTCAGTATATCGGTTTACGTTTTGTATGAACAATGATAATAAAGGAAAATTGTTATAGAACTTTTCCTATCACCTATTTGGGGATCTATCTAATTTGAAAAAGTACATAATTTTGCAAAATTCGTATTAAAATGGAAGTTTCAGATTATTTTCAGATTATACCTATTTATTTTATTTATATGTTTTTACATATTTATATATTTTTATATTTTTTTTTCACAAGCTCATAAACGCACTTTACGGCCTTTGTGATGAGCGTAATAACAATAACAAGGACGAACACATACGACCATGCCCTCGGCAGGACTCGAACCCGCGACCCTAGCATTGGGAGCTAGACACGCTAACCACTCCTCTACCACAGCTATTTAACCCAAAACATTGGGCCCAACACTCAATAACAGCGCCCTTTCTATCTATGCAATTTATTGAACGGAACACATTCGCATTTGGATTTTACACCGTTGCGATAAATTATTTTAAGTGTATACCTTGAGTAGTAGCTATTGGTATTGTCAAAGGTATCACGCAAATATAAATGCAAAATCAACCTACTGAGATCAATTTTGTGGTAAATCATCGATACAGTTTTATGCGCGTTAACTGGCGCTGCTATTAAACTCGCATGCGCACTCCCCCCCTCCCCCGGTAGTAGTAAACGCTTCTAACACTTCCTTTTATTTCGAGGTCGATGGACATGTCCGGATTGTTTTGTTTGTACCTCTTCGCGTACTATCAATTCTCGTTGATTTCCACCCCCTTGGTGTTTATGGTTGGACACCACTTTTGCAGACTGTGATAGTGTCAACAGGGGTGAACATCTGGGCTGAACGAACGCAGATGGAATAATCGAACAGCCGCTGTTTGTGCTTGTAAAGGGTTATATTTAAATCCTTTATTCCTACCAGTCAGTCAGTAGGCTTAGACCGCATGAGTAAAACCCTCCGAAAGAGAAATAATAGATGAGCCTTCAAAATGACTGGCCAGTGGTAAGTCGGAATAAATGAAAACGTTTGATTAAATTTTATGCATGCTTTCATGTGAAGGTTGTGGTGTATCAGATGAAAAATGGATAGGTACGACAAATGCAAATCTCCGAGAGATTTCTATTGTAATGCTTTATTATTTGAAATAGTTCTGAAAACATTTAAATTTAGTTTCTTTAATTTTAGGTTTAAAGTAATTTTGATTTTTAAAATAGTACAACATTTATAAAGAATGGCCTTTCGTCCGGCATAAACTAATTAATGTATCTTCAGATCTGGTATTAGTATATAAATTTATTGTATTTATAGCGGGAAGTTAGTAACTTGTTATACAGCTACCTTCTGGGTTATGACCCTTTGGTTAGAACGAATAAGCAAATAGCATAACATTTCAATGTGTCGTAATTTAACAGAATAACTGCTTTTGTTCTTCAAAGGTTTTATTAAAACCATAGATATTGGTATCTAAGGCAAAAATAATATACAGGATAAACATTACTCAGTACTTCAAAGAATTTTTGCTAGAAGTAGATTTAAATTGAAAGTGAATATTTGAAGAAACTCAACAGTGATCAGCAGTCGTTTCAATTGACTTTTCAATTCTTTCTATCCAAATTTTCTTCGCAGTAACATGCGTTTAAGCCACAACAAAATGCAGAGATAATCTAATTCGGCGTGGATTGTTACCAATCGATAAAGCTTTTAGATTTTTTTCAACTCTTTTTTTAGATTACTGAAATTTGTTTTCGTTTCGCGTGACGTATGCAGTGAGTTCGATAACGAAAATTAGGCTCTCATTCTGAGCTTAACCTTTTCAAAATCCACTCGACAAATGCCTTCTGACATACACGCCAATTCTTGATACCGGGTTATCTCGTTCAAAAGTAGCGCTAATGTCGTTCGGCATTATTTTACTTTCGTTTTTTTTTTTTGCGATTGGGATCCGTATGGCGGCGATTAGCATTGGCGGCGGATATCTCTTTTCTGTAGGCTGAATGGCTAAGAGAAAATTTGCGATTAAAATTCCCCAACCCTAACACGTATCCACCCATCTCCCACTGCGTCAATAAGGAAGACGTCAGTCAAAAGGAACGGTATAACAAGGTCTCTCAAGACTTCGAAACGAGACAGTATTGTTCTGCCAAGGTGGGCGAAATGTGAGATAATTTGTTGCTGTAACATTATAGAGAGAGAGAGAGAGAGAGAGAGAGTGAGACGGGCAATATATTTATGCTCCAAAAAGGCATATGCCATCTGTCGACCCAAGTTTCGAGAGTTATTGCAGCAAAGTTAAATATCTTATAATAATTTATCGATTTTTTTGCGTGAGAAATGGATAAATCAAGAATGGTTGGTTCGATTCAGACAAATCTTTTACCAGATTCATAGTGTGACCCCTAGAAGGTTATAGACTGGTTATCCTCCATGTTAAGAACATGGATTTGATGCAAGAAACGTTCAAATTCTCCATTTTGTTAACGTGCAGGGTGTAAATAGACAAAGGCCTCTGCGATCTCAATTTTTTAGAACTTGTGTTATATTCGGAACCGTTTTGCACAGGTCAATTTGTTTATTAGCAGCATATGTTCGACTACAGAGACATGTTTTGGTTTATTTGATATGAGATAAAACAAATTTCTAATTTTATTTTTAAAGCGTATTATATTTGAACGTGCGTGGGACCTAATCTGCTAAATCGCAGATATAATTTTGCTTAAATTAGAACAAGCCCAATGATTATATTCGAGTCTGATTAAGACGTCGAATTCTTATTTATTTACCTTTGAGAGCTTAAATATAGAAACGATAGAAAAAACAAAAAGGAGTTTCTTTTAAAATTAAATTAAAATCAATAGGCAATCATAAGAAACAATTGTATTTCTCCTCGTTAGATGAGAAAATGACGGAGCGTGTCAGATGAGGAAATGACGGAGCGGAATCAGTCTTAAGGAATTAAACGGATTCTTGGTAATTTATTTTTTAGATCTAGCTTCTAAAATGGTAGGATAATTCCGGATATAGGTATACCTATAGTTAATATTTTACGCCATGGTTAAGGTTTGATTGCAAACTCCTTTTAGCGTATATACGGTCTTACCTTTAGAGGAAGTCTTGATTTCGTAACATCCCTTAAGGCCTTGCATTCCGATGGGATGAAATCATTGGTTGGCGAGTGTAAAAGGGGCGAGTGGGCGGAGGAAAAAGAGGGGGTGAGCACTTTTGAAGGGGTGGAGACGTTGGTGGGAGATGAGTGTGCGGCAGAAGGGTTTTAAGGGTGAGGAGGAGGAGGAGGAAGGAAGGAAGGAAGGAAGGAAGGTGTGTCCCGAGAGAGAGAGAGAGATTTCTTGTCGAGATAGGAGCTACCAATCACCGTCCTCCCGACCGAAGGGTCTGCACGGTCGATTCGATGTGCATTCTAAGCGAGACCGTTAAAAAGCGCTGTTCGTCTCTTCGTCTCTAGCCGGCATCACATTATCCTTATTTAGAATGATTGGTTTCTCCTCCGTGCCGTTCTTTTTACGCTTTCCTCATCTCGTTTCGATGATTTCTCGTTGATCGTTCCGGAGGGGCGGGGGATGTTTGTATAAGTTGGAGAGATTTGTTGCGTTTGTATTAGTTGCAGTTTGTTTAATGCGTTTATTTAGAGTCGGTTCAACCTTCTGCGAAGTAGCTGCGCGAAACCGGATCTCGTATGTGTCGAGAAGAATTTATGAATTTTATCTTTCGGTTTAGCTGCAACTTTTTCTTTTATGCGCGTGATGCTTTTAACGCTCCGAGTCAATTGATTAGTTCAAGTTTTTCGTTATGGAACTTCCATTGGAATTTGTGTAAGATAAAATCATTCGTATGGCAATTATTTCTTTTTTGAGTTGAGTTTTCACAGTATAATATTTTGCAGATGTTAGATAGGTTAGTCTCCATAAGTTAACGAAATAACCATTTCGCAAGTTTTTGTCTTTATCTTAAAGCGCCAGCATATATTTGAACACGCGTTGTTTTCAAAGTTTCGTTTTAGTTTCAGAATAGAAAATAAATATTAAGAAGTTGAGAGGTATCCGTGAACCCGAATAAAATTAGCACGTGTTTTCTTCTATTATTAATTCAATAATATTTTGTGTTTAATTTTCCAATTAACGCTTAGCCCATTAATCTAATTAATGATCTGAACAGAATCTGGAATTCGATCACCTGTTATATGCGTAAATTTGCATTATCTTATTTTCTAAGTGGTAATACGCCACATATTGAATAGCACCACTTGTAAGTTGCATCAATGGAAAAATATATACTTTCAAAATTACAGCTTTCCATCTTTTAAAATTTCGAAGATATTTTTAATGGATCCCTATCCGACCCTGTATATTTTTCAAAACTCGAATTGAAAGAAAAAGAAATGGTAGCAGCACAGAAATCTCCGCTCCAAACTTTTCTTCATCTTCGCGTATTCATCCCCTTCTTTTAATGAATATAATATTACTTTCCTTCTCTTTTCTAGAATCCTTCTATGACTTATTTCGGCAGACTTTTCAAAATGTGACCCACTCATTTCATCTGTCTTACCCTCATTACTCTAATTCAACTCCTCTCTTCCGGTATTGTGTTTAAACTTCATTATTTTTCTTTCACTCCAACTAATTTTATCTCGCCTTATCTCAAGCGCCTATAATTTGCTCACATCGTTTCTCATTCTTTCTTGATGCATTTTCGTATATTTTTTCTCTCTTTTGTCAAGGAACTCGGCGCCGGTGCTTATTAATCGCGCGATATTCGACCGTGCACGTAAATCAATGATAATACTCTTAGAGATTACGGAGAATTCGAGCGGTACATCGCGGGCGGAATTTAAACGAATCATTAGTGATTTGAAGGTTGGATGCCATGCGTCGAGAAATAAATGAGAATCTTCTTATCCGCGAAGGATCTTTCTCCCGCAGCTGTCTTAATTACGCCGGCGTGGTCCAGAAACTCTTGATAGTTCAAGGTATCTTCCTTCACGGGTCGCTTGGCATCAGTCGACGGACATTTCGTGCGCTCCTCCTCTTTTTCAACTCGCGGTATTTTCGTTTGATCCTTTTCTGTACTTCCTCCACGATCTTTCCTTTAACACCTCTTTTTTAATTCGAACGTTTTTTTCTTTCGTTTTATCTAATTTTGTTTTCGTCTGCCACGACGAACTGCCGCAATCACCCTTTCTGGAAGTTACGGAGCATCTTTCGAAAAATTTTCATCTCCTTTATCTCACTCACACACACACACAAACACATGACCTCACACAGACACACACGCACGCTCACATGCGCGTCGTCAATCTCAACCGGTTAGGTATTCGAGCATGTTTTAGGGGTTGAAGCAGACGTCTCTCCCTCCTTCCCTTCCTTCCTACCTCTCTCCTTCCCATCCGGGAGAATCGCATAGTCCCAGTTTATTACTTCCTTACTTTTTACGCTTTTTTCAGGTTTTTTTTTCTTTTTACGCTTCCCGCTTTATTTTTCTCTCTTTCGATCCCTCTTGCGTCTCTGCGAGCTCCTTGATGAAAGCGATGCAGGTGCAGTCTACCATTAAATGTGAAATGAAACTCCCGTCCGAGTTTATTTTAAAGGGTTTATTTTTTTAGACCTTGATGGATAAAGATCCTGGAATATAGTGTTTTAGGTGATCTGAGGGTGGAGGTATGTATTTTATTTTTCGGTGATGAGAACAGTCCGTCTCTCTCTCTCTCTGATGGAGACTCATTAATAGGTGGAATTGAAATGGTCGCGTTTGATACGGATGTTCTATCATAGAAGAAAAGAAGATATGTAGGTAATTGATTTTAAAATTTACTATGCGTCGAGTTTTGCTCAAATTCTGCATTCGTAATCTTTTGCCTACATTTCTGGAAATAAGTCTTCGATAACCGTTTCTGCCGTGTTTGCTTATTGTTGTGTGGTCAATTTTATTTTTTTAATAGGTTTTCATTTCGTATTTTTTTAATTCGTAAGTGAATTCTCATTGGACACTTTTTTTCTTGGAGGCAGTTTTGGTCGAGGAAATTTATCGTCTTATTATTAGAAAGGAAATAGAACCCTATGTTCTTTCCGTTAATACATTTCTTACATTTTTCTCTTTAACTTCATCATTATGAGACAACATTTCTCGATCGTGATAACCATCTCAACGTCGTCGATCCGAGCATAAGGACGTCTTAACGCGTGAACGTCAGTCTTTAAAATAATTATTTCATTAAAAACTTCCGCGACGTTTTCGTTTTAAATTTCATGGCTTTTCTCCTCGACGTTATTGGTAGAAATCTCATCATTTGGGCAATCGTTCGGACGTTAATTTTCTTTTTTAATGCGTTTAAAAACGTTTTCCGAAAAAACATCCGGCGTGGAGCGTCCGGAGTAATTTCTTGCGCCCGCCGGAGTTTTATAACTTTATCAGGGATTTTTTTGCCCGGAAGGGATAGTAAAGAAGTAATGCGCCCCCTTCTTTTCTCCTAGCATTAGCCTAGTTCTTGCCGCGGGCTGATATTAAGGACTGCCTGCGTTCTGAAGCGCCCTTTCGTAGCAGCACGAGGTGCTACCGCCGGTGCTAGTTTTTCTCCCTCCGCCGCGCCAGTTCGGATATACCGTTCGGAAAACTTTTTCCACAGGTCGTAAAACCTGTATTAAGCTGAAGATTCAGACTGTGGGGCTCGGAGTTATTTTTTTTAAATTTAAGGGGCCGGGTTATTTTTTCAAGGGAAGAAAATTTCCCAAATTTTTTCTTTCACCAAGAAGCTTTTATCGTTTTCAATTGTCATGTCGCGCGGAAGCGCGAGTTATATAAATGTATATTGTTTTGAAGTTATGGAAGAAATGAAGATGTCGCTGGTAATATTATTTAACAGTAATCTCGTTCAAAACTGACGTTATGATTCTAGCATAGCATTGTCGGTGTATGACGCATTATTTCAAGAAAATTACTATAACAGAAAAAGTAATGAGGTCTGGAGTTTGGGAGGCGGTTTTATCAATAATATAGGCCGATGTTTTTTCTGACAAATGAAACGCAGGTTTGATCCAAATATTTAAGAAATTCATCAAACTATATAGAAAAAGAATTATAGAAATGTAAAATGGTTGAAACAGTCAAGCCTCGGCCTATAGAGTCGTCATATATATGTTTCAGGAAAAGTGTATAATCCAGGCATTCTATACAATGCCTAGGCAATGTATAGAATGCCTACACATTCTATAGAATGCCTGGCAGTTTTTAGGCAAAGTATGAAATATACGAGTTGCCTGACTGTGAACTTACGCATGCCAACATTTCTAAACCGATTCCGACCAAATTTGGCACGATTGTAGGGGACAGTAAGGTAAGGTCAAAGCTAGGCTTTAGTGTCTGTCTGCCCGTTTGATTCAAAATAGCGGCCGATTTAAATATTAAATTACGCGTATTTTCCCGAGTCCTGCTATTGATTTGAATAAAATTTAGTACATCTACATAATATCTTGCAAATCACCAGATTTGTGGGTGGCAGGGGGTGCAGCGCACCAAAGCCTGCCGAATAACTTCTCTCGCTGATACCACTCTCCCGTTATGATCTTGTATGGTCTTTTGGAAAACGAATCTTGATATCGCTGGGTTCTAAAGTCGATCTCTCATATTTTATCCTTGTGGTAAGTAGGTGCCTCTATTCCTTAGCCCTCCTTTAATAGAACTTCCAACCTAAATTCCTCCTAAAGTCTTAACCTAGTGCTTAGTCTGCGATCCTCTAGCGATATTCAACTCCTTCAAAAGTAATGTCACGCTTATCTTTTGCTCATTATTTTTGTTTTACGAATCTGGCTGCTCTGCGTTGGATGCTTTCTAACTCAAATATGTCTCTTTGCATACGGATCCAAAGACCTTAGAAATATAACTAGACTCACGTACCCCTATCGGCGTCCACTTATCTTATGTACTCAAATTAAACAGCCGTAGATCCGTCATTTTGGTGGCAAAGTCGAATTCGTAGCTATTGCTTTCTTATGAAACGTATATGTAAAATTGTTACTTTTATTCTAATTACATGATCTAAAAGCTCAAAATGTAATTCTTGGAACAAAATATTTAATTATTATTCAAGGGAATAGTTGTTATTTGGTGTTACACGATCTTAAAATTATAATATTAATTCTCAACCCAAAAGTACTTACGTTTTGTTCAAGGAAATAGGTTTTGTTGGATGTCACATTATCTAAAATCAAAAAAATAATTCTTAGCCAGTAATATTTTTTACTTAAGAAAAGTTTTCGTTTAACGTTACATACCAAAAAATAATTTTTAACCAAAACACTTTTTCAAGTTTGGGGGATATTAAGATCTAAAATATAAAAAATAATTCTAATCCAAATAATATTACTAAAATAAATCTTCGAGATTTCAACGGAAATACACGTTTTGAGGTCCCTAGAACACGTTTAGACTATTTTCGGAATGATGTCTGTCTGTGTGTGTGTGTGTATGTTATTGTGGGCGCTCTAACTCAAAAAGTACGTGCCATATCGTTACCAAACTTCATATATAACACTTTAACATGAGCACAAAGAACTGATTAGTTTTTGGAGAATAACGGTTAATCGGAAGTCGAGGTTTATTCGAAACCCGATTCGGTTTTTGCGATATTTCTCCGTTAAAACACCATTATTGTATATACAATTCTATACAATTGTTATAGAGAATGTAATTTCCGACACCTTTATTTGAAACAATTTTCCATAGCAGTTATTGTTTAGGAATTATTTATAAATAATCGGTGTTTTCGGTTTCCGTCAAATATCTCCTTAAAAACGTCGTTATTGGTAATCTTCGTGAGGACCAAAGTTGTAGAGAATAATATTTCTTCCAAGTTTTGTTTGAAACAAATTTTTGTAGGACCATCCATTTCGGAGATATTTTGCTTATTCGTAAATTTCCAGTATACACCATGTAGCGGTGAATTCTGTAAACATATTCAAAATATAATTTACGACAATAAGGACGACTGTATTCTTTTACGATACGAAATAATAATTTTGCCTTATAATGCTATTCATAATAATTTAAATATCTATACCCCAAATATGGAGAAGGTCATGTGTTGGCCACATCAGATTTTTTAATGGTAAATCTCATAAGGAGGATCGTATGAGACTCAGGATACTCATTATCTAAATCATGATAATTTAAACTTTGAAATATGCTTTTTGACTGCAATAACTTCAATACCTCCATTCCAACCTTCAAAGATATTTGTTCTGTAGATGGCTTATCATTTATGATTGCATATTCAGACAGACACTAAAGCCCCGCGTTGACCTTTCCCTTAGTGCGTCCTACAATCTTGCCAAATTTGGTGGGAATCGGTTGAGAAATGTGGGCACATATAAAGGAAGACAGACAATTGGCTGCCATTTTGAATCAGACAGACAGACGGACACTTAAGCCCTGCGTTGAACTTCCCCTTTGTGTCTCCTACAATCCTGCCAAATTTGGTCGAAATCGGATGAGAGATGTGAGAATGTATAAAGGAAGAGACAGACAATTGGCCGCCATTTTGAATCAGGCGGACAGACGGACACTAAAACACCGCATTGACCTTCTTCCCCTTAGTACCCCCTACAGTCACGCCAAATTTTTGTCGCAATCGGTGTAGAAATGTTGGCGTGCGTAAGTTCAGTCAGGCAACTCGTATATTTCATACTTTCCTAAAAACTGCCAGGCATTCTATGAATGTGTGGGCATTCTATAGAATGTGTGGGCATTCTATACATTGCCTAGGCATTGTATAGAATGCCTGGATTATACACTTTGCCTGTAACATATATATATAAATGAACCTAGTTAACTGTAGTTAGTGTAAATAATTTTGGAAAACATTTTGTGTATAAAAACATTTCAATTTCAAGGTTGTTATTTTCTGTATTTATTATGATTTGGGATTCGTTATAGAACAGTTTTGAAGTTGACTTCTGTTTTCAAACAAGCTTTTGATTCAAAAACCCATCATATGTAAAAGTGAGTGAATAGTTTTGTCGCCTATCTTCCAATATTGGCACTCGCTGGCATTTACTTTCAGCCTGACAAAATCCTCTCTGGCGGAATTCTTTGGCACCATTAGCGGCATATCCACGTTTGTGCAAAGCTTGTCCTTCGCGTACGGGTATTAAAATACTTGGAATGGAAGTACTGAAGACGCTCTATTTTATATAAATATTTTCTCTAGAAATATAGCAGTCTATTAAAACGGTGACTGTGAGATCTTTTGGCGTGCTTTATCACCATATTGATAATTAAAGGGATGGGTCGGTCTTCTCTTGAAATTCCGTTTAATATGTGAAGTATTGGAGGAAAACCATTAGAACAAGTTTCAGATTATAAATACCTTGGAAGCATCATAACAAGAGAAGCAAAATGTACAGATGAAATCAGGACTAGAATAACAAAAGCAAAAGCCGCTTTCAGAAGAAAGAAACTCCTGCTAACGGGAAATATAAAGCAGGAAATCCGCAAGAGGTTGATAAAATGCTATGTATGGAGTATAGCTTTGTACGGAGCATAAACATGGACGCTAAGGAAAAATGATATTAAATACTTGGAAAGCTTCGAAATGTGGACATGGAGAAGAATGCTGAAGATAAAATGGACAGATAGGGTGAAAAATGAGGAAGTACTACGAAGAATAGGAGAGAAGCGAACGATTATACAGACTATCAGAAAGAGGAAGGCGAACTGGATTGGGCATTACCTGAGGAGAGAGTGCATGATTAAAGAAGTGCTAGAAGGAAAACTGGATGGAAAAAGAGAAAGAGGTAGGAAAAGGTTTCAGCTAGTAGACGACTTGAAAGGGAAAGAGAGCTATCTAGTCATGAAGAAAACTGCGGAAAATAGGAGTATATGGAGAACCAAGTTTAACCATGAATAATCACGGACCTGTCAACGGACAGACTACCTATGATGATGATGTGAAGAGGCAGTTCGTTAGAAGGCTACTTGTATTTTAGGACTTGCAAAAATTCCTAATTTTCTCATGTAAAACTTGTAGTATAATTCTCGAGCTGAATCTATTACATTTTTCATTACCTTTTTCTCGTTCAGAAGTTTACTTGAAGGAGATAGTCCGGCGATGACTGCAGAAATCTCTCTTTTTGAAAAACCTAATGTTCATCTATGCCTAAATTGCATCTCGAAGATTACTTATGAAAACTGTCATAATATGCTGGAAATTTATTGCAACGCTGGACTTATCGTGTGACCTCTTTCTGCAGCGAAAACACATAAACGCGTCGTAGTAGCTCCCTGAACGAAAATGTATCTCTAAGTTAAGTCAGTATAAAAATTTCCCGACTGTAAGCGTTGAAATAAAAGCCTTAGCCGAAGAAGTGGTGTCCAGTAATTCATGGCTATCCTGGAATTTAGGTAGTTAATTAACGAATATATTCCTTATTCCACATTACGCATCATCTTCGTAGATAAATCATTCAATCCCCTATAATATGCCGGAAAACATTGGAAAACAAAAACGAGACGAGTTCATATTTTCAACATCAGCCATATATCCCTTGCCCAATATGTCAGACGGGCGTTGTGATGAATTTTCCACGTATCTCTTTCATAGGTAGTATATTGCGTTTTGCGATTGTTCGTTGTCGTGGTTTCCTCTTTCCTTCCCTGGAGCCAATTAATTATTACCTCTCCTGGACTCTCATTACCGCCGGTATATGAAACTAGAGAGTTGTACGCGGTTCTCTCTGCGAGAGGACTTTACGTTTGAGCGAGCTCTACACCAAATTGGCGCCGCCTGGCAACTGGCCACCCCAGCTCTGAGTTGTGTTCCGTGGGATGATAGAGCGAGCGTAGACACTGTCGTCGAGGCGAAAACGGGGTCAAGAGTTAAGGGAGGGAGGGGCGTGCTCGTAAGTGCAACACAGGAGTACTTATTGTGCGTTCCTTAACCCAGATGGATTTTTATTTCTCAAGATTGTTTAAGAGAGGAAGGATTTCTCGCGGCCAGACTATTTAATAAAGGAGAGAAAAGTGCGAAATTCGTCACGGGACTGGAACGAGAGTCATGGCTAGGGTGCTTGTATGTGGCTCTTGTTTAGCTTAAGGAAAGTTGCTTCGTGAAGGGGATTTTTTCGATATTTTTCTTCCTCCTTCGTGGGTTTTTGCTTCGAGTTAGGTTTATAAAAATAAATTATATCATAATTTACTGAATTTCTCAGTATACAATGTTGAACGCTGAAGTTCTAAGTAGTTTGTATGTGGTATACGGTGAATTCCGTTGCGTCGTTTTGAATATACCAGTTATTTCTAGATACTACATCTGAATAGGTTCTTTTCCCAATGTGACAGCATTGTATTAAAATCCAATACTTTGCTGCTTATAGTATTAAAATTTTAACATTTGTTTATTTTAAAAGTTTTACGCTATTCAGTGAACAAGTATAGTTTTTTTATTAATTATTAAGCTATTTTATGAAAATATGATGAATAACATTGCTCACGAATTATTTAGCAATTTAGCAATTATCCAAAAAGCTCATTGTCCCAATTATATTAATGTACAGCAGCAAAATAATGAGTAAATACACCACGAGTAGTAACAACAGCTATAATTGTACCAAAGACAAAGCGGTAAATCTTAAAATTTCAACCAATAAAAACGTTATTTTCCTCCTACCGCAAAATTTTGTACATTCCGATTCCATACATTTGGTTCCCTCTTCTGTCACCTTCCTTTTGTTTTTACGGTGTTTTTATCATACACAAGCAAATAACCAATGGATCGAACTCCCTTAAGCAAACTCTCCATTCGATGCCGCTCGTCGTAAGAGAACCAACCGACCTCCCTCCCGTTCTTCGGTTATCGACTTCGAATACATTTTCTGCACACTCACCGAGTCTCCGTACGCCGATGCACGGAGGACGGAATAAGGTCGAGTACATAGTTTGAGAGGAAAGGAGTGGTCCGATCCGCCAATCCTCTTCTTCCCCTCCTCTTTCCATTCTGTCCTCTCTCTCTCTCTCTCTCTCTCCACTCCCCTTTCAGTCTCCCTCCCTCAAGACGAGAGGAATTCCTTTCTCTCCTCGCGACAATCTCTATCTCGGTCGTCTCAATAGAAGATGCAAAGCCCATGGATTCTTATTCTCCCGAGCCGTCGTCTAATCCTACCGGTCATTGTATTCGGGTTTGTGATGATTGTGTGGGCATTCCTTTGTGTCCACATCCGTAAGAGCTGTTATGGAGTTGTTTCAATACCGGTTATTGTGTTTTGAAGAGTGTTGCGTTGGTTAATATTTTGACGTTAAAACTCTTGTTTTTTTTTTTACATTTTCTTAAGTTTCTTTTTTAGTGTGGTAGGATGATTTCGGATGTTCTAAATTTTCTTTACAGCTTGTTGTTGCTTGTCGCATGAGCAAAAAGTGCTTGATGTAATGAATTATTTAGTGCAGCACCGTAAGTAGCTATTTTAGCGCCCGGGGAAAACTGCTAAATATGCGCCCCCTTTCAAATAATTATTTATTTCTTGTTTATTTAGTTACTATTTGGATTTTCTGCGCCAGAGGCAGATGCCCCGCCCTAATTACTGTACTGATTCTCTACTGTTCTAGACCAGGGTTGCCCAACTTTCGGCTCGCGAGTCCCATGCGGTCCACTAAGCAATTTTATACGGCCCAACCCCAATGTTCCACATTTCTCAAACAATGTATTTTAATTTTTAATTGATGTACCAAATTTTATTTTTTTATCTAGCAAAATCTGTTAAAATATTTAGGGTTAAATTAGGATCACTTAGTAAATATTTTTCAATCCGTGTCCTTTTTTTTTTAATTTTTAAAAATATTTTCTCAAAGACATTTCTAAGACTGAATTCCATCATGATTTTTAATTCCAATGCGTCCTTCGGAAGCATTGGTAACTTCCAATCTGGCTCACCAAAGGATTTGCTACCACCAATGCGGCCCACCTCTGTTGTAGTCGATTCATAAAAATGCCATGAAATTTTTTAATGGCGGATTGAGTGAGCGAGGTTTCCAGATTTTTCTCTACGTTTGTTTATACATTGTACAATAATTCAGCAGTTTTACCTCAGTACGTTGTTTCCATCACATCATAAGTAAATAGCGCGATTGGTTTCGGTTTAACTTTATATTGTTACCCGTTTGAATAATCCATCTTCCGAGTAATTAATTAAATTGGCGTGAAACTCTTCGTCAATTAATTTTATAAACGATGCAATGCTTAATTAGGCTTGTTTTAATCCATTAATAACTGTAATTTGTTTCCGGTAATGGCGAAGTTGGATCTTTCATAGAAAAGTTTCCAATTCAGGCGATTCCACAAAAAAGATCTTTTGACCTCTTTTACTTTGGGTTTTAAAGCTATTGTATAAAACAATTTGTGTTGCCCGTACATGACGCGAAAAATTGAGACCACTGCTCTTCTTAAAATTCCTCCTTCCTTTCATCTCTCTCTTCTCCTTCAACAGAGAATTATCGAGCTCGTATTGTGGCTGAGAAAAATTCAAAACATTCTATTTGAATTCTTTCGGTGAATTACCGCTGCAGACGGCTGCTTTGTATCCGAAGTACGCATCCGCTTTTTTTATAACCTTGTTGTGGCTCTTGTCAATACCTGAGGTTTGCATTTTCTTTCCCTTGTCATTCCCACCTATCTCTTTATCCTTCCCACGCTACCAATATAATTTCTCATTCTATTATGGTTTACTCCAGTGGAATAAAGGAGGTACAGCGGGAACGTCTGCTTGTCAGCCAGACCGCGTGGGACACGCCCTGCGATCCCACGCGGTATCGTCTTCGTCCTAATCCCCTTCCCAGCTCGCCCAGGGCACCCAGAATGTGGACTGCCGGACATAACTCGTCTCCTAAGCGCGTGTGACGACGCCCGAAATAAAGTTAAAAAAAACTAAAACCGTCCATTATTCAACTCTTCTCTCATCGGTGGGCTTTTAACTTTCGCTTGTTTTTTAATTCATCTTCGGTTAAGCTTTTGATGAATGTTGCATCGCGAATAACGGAGTGTTTTATAGAACTTAATTATTGATTTGTTAAAGGGCTAGAGGAGGAGGTTTATGTCGCCCGGGAAGGGAAGGAGGTAGGGGGAGAGAGAGAGAGAGAGAGGAAGAGGGTGGGGTCTAAAGTCCGGGGACGCACGGCGAGGAATGTAACCTTTCCATTGTTGCAGTGACTTTCTTTTTAGGCGCGTTTCGCTTCCAGCGTGAGCGCCTATTATCGTCGGTCCGTCCGTCCGCATGTTCGTTCTCGGCTTCTACCGAACGGATTTTCATGAAATTTGATGTTAAGGACTTACAATCAAATATAATAAGAAAATCGCAAAAATGAATCACGTAAGCCAATCAGGGGTACCACTTTACTGGTGATAAAAAATATCAACTTTTCCTAATATCTCGTAAAGTATTGCTCATATCAAAATATTTTTCAAATAAAACTTGTAGAACTAATAAATTAGAGTATTTCTTTTCCTATACATTTTTATCGTAGGAGTAGCCGTTATCCATAAATCGAACAAGAAAGTCTTAAATCGAGTTGAAATTTCTTGTATGGTTACTTCATTGTTGCTAACATAAACAATCTCACAAACAAACGTTTAATTTCCTTAAGTATGCATGCAGTATTATTAAATAGGAATAAAATGGATTATTTATGACGAAGAAAAAACTTGAAAACGCTATTTCCCTTATCTACAGGTATATAATTTCGTTCTAATACTCCATTGCACGATACGCGCCCATTTGTGATACGTTGTACACTTTCCTAACTTTTTCTATTTTTGGGTGGGGATTCAAATCGTGATATCACGTACTATTGCGTTTGACATCTCGTTTCCGGTTCCTGGTTGTGGTTCGAATTTTTAACGATGCCATCATTCCCTGAACAGGATTCACCCATTTATGTTATTTCGGGATAATAGCGTGGTTTACGTTTATTTATATAACCCGCCATGGGAAATGAAGATGTTATTACGTGGAAATTAGAATTATTTCGTAGATATTGTTCCTCTTTTAACTGTGCGCGCCGAAAAAACGTGTCTTAAATGCGTCGTTTTGAATAATTCAGTATGCCCTATGATTAATGTTATATTTCAAATTTTTTTCCTGTTTATTATTTTAGTAGTTCCATATTTGTCATTCATTCAATATAGTTTATTAAATCAATTCATACAAAATTTTTTCAAGTGTGCGTGGATGTATCTTCTTATCCACTTTTTAAATATTTACATTTAACCTACTTCAGTATTATCTTTAAGAATCTCCATGCTCTATTCATGAATCATTTTGTCGTTAATTTTTAACGACGATGAATGAATAATTCCTTTTAAAATTGCAGCACGCTGTATAGAACGTAATGAAAAGAACGAACGCTTTGCTGTGGAGCAATCACGCGACTTATTTCCCCGTCGATATCGGCAGCAACAAATATTTATGGTGTGTTTAAGTACCTGGATACAGTTGAAACCTAGCGATATCCTAACGAAAGAAATAAATATATCTGGAGCGGTGCTCATTTGTCGCTAGTTGGCGAAATGAGCTGAAAAATTCCGAGTGTAGTCCGAGCACGCGATGTATATTTTAATTATAAAGTGATATACGCTGCGGTTCAGGGAGTACGGTAGCATGCATTACTTATGCTACGAGCGCAGCCGCTATAGACGTGTGTAAGGAAAAGGCGCTGGAAGAGGAAGCACCTGGCGAATTGTGTTGAAAATTTTAAATAGTTTTGATATATTGCGAGGAAGGAAATGAATTATCCTTTTTTTTTATAAATAAAATGCTGTAAAATTTCACAACATTTTCTATTCCTCCCCTCCCCCCGTTTTTATTTCCTATTGGGGATTCGTGGTTCTAAGTGTAACCAGAAAATCTTTATCTACAAGTTAAAATTCCAGCGTAATATAAAATTCACGATTTTTTATTTTATTTTATTTTTCGATGAACACTAAGCTAAAGATGCATTTTTGATTTAATTTAATGTTTAATTAACAGTTACAAGCTTTTTCATTGCCGAGGTTGCTGATTGATAGCATAAATTACCTGCACGCCACACACGGTTTTTTAAAAATCTGCATGGAAAAATTCGCTTGAGAGATATCCTTAGATATATAATGTATGTTTGTAAATGTTTAATTCAGTTCTTTGGAAATTTAAAAAATCCTGTATGCTTGTTATTTTCATTTTATGATTATAGCTAAATGCTATTTGTAATGTAATTCTGTTGAATTGTCAGATAAAGTAAAATCCTTTGCATCCCCCCCACCAGTGACATATTGCAAGGTCAGCCTTTTGATTTAAAAAAATGCGTTCATAGTCCCCCTACACTCAAGAGCATCTTTAATCTATCTGCAATGCTACGCTTTAACTCAATAAAAGCTTTTTGTGATCAAATAACTATTAATCCTTTGTGTAAAGGAGTTTTATCACAGTAATAAAATGAATTTTTATTCATAGTTCTGTTTCTGCTATTTTATAGTCGTCGTTTTTGGCTCTCGTTCTTTCAGTTTAAATTAAATATTAGTCAAAAAATTCCTCCTCACTAAAATTCCGGCAGGATTTTTTTTTTTGGAATTATGCAATAAGCACTAAATATAGAACATATTCAGCAGAAGCATCGGAAAGGCCATTATGCCTGTGGGACAGTAAACGCAAGCTCCTTTAAAACGGTCTCCTCTTTAAGCCCACCGGCTGCTCTATTGCCTTCGCTAATCCCAGTGTCACACAACTCGCTCAGATTGGTTTAAAGAGATTCCGTTCCCGCGAAAAGCAAAAGCCATGATGGCGAGAGGACCGGTCACTGCTCGCGGGCTTCCGCGCGCGCGCGTGTTTGTGTCGTGTTATTATGTGCACTCCCGACCTATTGTTCACGGGAATCCCGCCTCGTTGTCCGCTTATGTCACCAAAAACCCGGCCGAGCGATCGAGCGCACCTCACCCCCAAAGATCGTGCAATCTCTTACGGGAGGTTAATCCCGTCGGATAGGCTCTCTTGCATAAGCATGCTGGGTTTTGCTTCCCATTTGAAACCGACTCGCTTTGGTTGCGGATTTCGCGGAATCATAACTCACCTCGTGTGTGTGTGTGTGTAGGGAAGGGAAATGTCGGGAACGCTTTTTTATTTATTTATCGTGCGGAACGGATGGCGAATGATGCCGGTCAAAAAACATTTAAAAAAAAAGGTTATGACTTCTTCTCCCGGTAGTCAAAACGCTCAAAGTGCGCGGTTTTTTTTTAAGGTACAGATTCATCCTTTCCGCCGTGCCGCCGCCAATTCAGACCAAAATCCGTGGGAATTTTAACCCTCCACACCCGTCTTTCTTTCTTTCCTCCAGAGAATAAAGCTTAAGAGGAATTATTCGATTTCGAATGGTTCTATGTTTTTTGTCTAATCCGTCCTCCGTTCGTTGTTTTTTTTGTCGTCGCACAATCGCGGAACGGTGCGCGGGAATTACTTTCCCGCCGAAATAAAAAGAAAACGTCAATTTTAAATGTGGCACGGGGATATAAACGTCGGCCCGTTCCGCGGAACTAAACAAAAACCTTATTTCACTTTGGTGCAGCGCCAGACAAATTGATATCCTGCGGTAAAGCGTCTGGGTGTTTAATTAACGGTTATTCGCTTCCCTTGCGTTTTTCCGTCCCTTGCAGAAGGAATTGATTCAAATCGGGTTGCTTGCGTTTGTAGCATGTTAAATTATATCATGCGACGTGGCGGACATTTTTTTGGCTGAATCGCAGAAACTGTATTAATTCACTCGTTTTAAACTATTATATTGTTTTTTTTTTTTTGAGTTGGAGAGGTTAATTTTATTTTCGAGAGCGTCTTCATAAGAAGTCAAAATACGTGTACGCATATCTATGTCTAATTCCTGAATTTTCTGTCTATTTTAATAGGTTTCCTCAACCATACAAGTTAAACTCATATTGCTCCACATTCTTTTGATCGTTATGCTAAAAATTGCATAAAATGTCAGTTTTTCAAATTTCCTATGAAATCTTTACAAGCATATCTCTTAGATCAATAATCAACATTACAATAACAATACGTATTGGGAAAATAACTCTTTATTTCAAAAACGTTTAAACATTGTTTGTTTTCGTGAGACTTGCCTTAGGATCAGAAATGCTTTATGATTTCTTATGCTATAATGTTAGAGTCACAAGCTCATAGATTTGGGAAGGCTGAATAATTGTTTCCGAATGCGTAATTATAGTAATCTGAAATTCTTTAAATTATTTTCTGACGGTTTAAGGTTTTTTGCCATCTCTGAGAACTTTTTTTGCTTGTGAATTTCAGGTTTGAATATAGTTTAACGCAATGGTAGATCGATGATTTGGTTTTGGTTCAAGATTAAGTCCCTCAAGTTTCAACGCGCTCCTGATTAGAAACCTTAAATCTATCGCCTATCTAATGCTTTGTTTGCTCATCAGCGACGGCTTTCTCGCGCAACCGACGTATCTTTAAATTCCTCTTCCAAACGTCTAAGGTGCGCGAAAATCGCAATTTTCTCAGGCCGTGCGGCACGAACCTCGTACGGAGAGGATCCTCGCCTAATTTGAATTTCCCCCTTATTTCTGACGCCGTTAAATAGAGTTTAGAGAGAGCCGAGCGCAATCCCTGAATCCCTTCCTCTCTTTCCATCTCTCGCATCTTCGGAGGTGACGGAGCGAGGTAATGAAGACGCGCAATTACCGAACCTCAGGAGATGCTCCTGCTCTCCTCCTCCTTGCAAGATTTAAAGCGTCGTGGGAGTGAAACGGAGAGAGAGAGGATTGGCATGTGTAGGGGCTCTTTTTGCGGGACAAGAGAAGAGAGGTTGCGAAGATATTTACAGCGCCGTGAAAATCTTTGTCGTTGACTGCGTCTAATGGTGACTTGTCAAGGAGATATAGTCGAGGACAAAGAATTTACATTCGCTCCGTGCTTTTTTTTATTTTAAGATAAAAGAGAGAGAGAACCTTCCTATAACCCGACCGACACGCTCACTCCCTTTTCCGCCTTCCATCAGACTCGATATTACCTCTCTACCTCCAGACCACAACAGCCTCACTCCCTTCCTCCCCCACCGCCTCCTGATCCTCCGTTTAGCTCCGGAGCACATTGTCATTGCATTCTGGATAGAGAGAGAGAGAGAGAGGGACAAGGAAGGGTGGAGATGTAGAGAGGGAGGGAGGAGGAGGGTTGTGTGCCACGTCTGTTTCGTCCTGGGAGTCGCGAAAACAATAGGTGGTGGTGCCCTCTGTTATTCAGAACATGGCAGCTCCGGCTGAATGCAACTCCTCGTGCTAAATGAACATACCCTGCTCGTTGAGTGAGGCCTCTCTCTCTCTCTCTCTCTCCTCCCTTTCCACTCACGTCCCGTTTCTCTCCCGCCAGAAAAGTCAATGCTTTTGCTCCTTCTCCCTGCTCCGTCTCTTGTACACCTAGGTACATCCCTGTCTGTCCTGCAACTAATAGGTTTCTTGTTGGAAAGAATATCGTTGTTCTAGAGCAGTGATTCTCAGCCGGGGTGACATGACACCCCAGGGTGACGCGATGGTTATCAATGGGTGACTCGAATATTTAATAAATTCACAATGTATCTTATTCTGGCGTGTGAACGTAAATAAAACCAGAAGAATAAACACTCGTACCTATTTAAATTCCAGAATTTTATCTTTATGTGCTAGGGAAAGCCCAATTTATCATTAAAGGTTATTTGTAGATAATGGAATGTACTGAACATGGGGTGACGCAGACAAAAAAAAGTTTGAGAACCACTGTTCTTGAGGGAGAGGATGCGGGTAAATGTTTTCCGCGGCTTAGAACAGTGCCGTAAATTACGAAGCAGGTTTTAATCAACCTTAGTGTTTCATTTTATAGGATTATGCAGTGATTATATATTGATAACTCCTAAATCCAGGTAACGGCTGGGTAAGGTATGTTCGAATATAATGTGCCGAGTAGTCACCAGTGGGAATTTACCGACTGTGGTTTCTAATAATTTATATTTGAGATATAATAACACTCAATGTATGTTTTTCGCTTCGAACTTATTTATGTGCTAGAATAGCGTTAGTAATCTTCTAGGGATGAGAGATATAAGGAATCCGATCATTGTGGCATTATCAGATGGCTGTCGTCACTTCGTCTGTTTTCTTCTTAAATATTTCAAAAGCTGTCCTGCTACACAAGAAAGATTAAGAATGTCTATGATTTAATCGTCAAAACTCTTTAAATATTCCTCTTATTACAATGTCAGATTTTTAGAATAAAATCCCTCCGCCGAGCACACTGATGTATCGTTAACACAAACGCAATCTTAAATTTAAAAAATCTGTTCTTCTTTCATTAGTGTCGTTGGGTACTTTCCAAAATAATGTGCGTTCATCTGCAATACGCGAATAAATTAGCGCGTCATCTTGAGGGGGTGGACGGATGGAGACAATCACAGCAATTTATTTGCGCAATCCCACGTCCGGCATCTATGCAAATGTTTGGATCGTCTTTTAGAATCCCGTACGGTTCTTTAGCGACCGGCTGCGGATCGAGCATGAAGCGATGACGTCAGTATTCTGAAGGGATGAGTTATCGAACCGAAAATTATCGCGTTTTTTTCTGCGAGTGACTCAATCAGTCTTCCATATATGACGGACATAACCTTTCGGATAAGAAAAAGCGAAACGCTCATCCTTTTCACTTTATTGTCCCGCAGCAATCTGTTGCATCCTCTCTATCTGCTTAGTATCACGCACGTGCACACACACTCAGCCGAATCACGAGTTGTACAATACAGAAATCGCGATTTTATACGTAATTTATTTTTTTTTTGTTTTAGAAGATAAAACGCCCATTGCGTCATTGCGATGTGTAACTGTTCTCTTGATAGTTCTTGATAGTAGTTTCCTTGACAACTGTACGAATAAGGAAAGGAGTCGGTTGTTAACGGTGATGAATATAATTTGTTCCTTCACTTTCTCTCTCCCTCTGTTGTTGCGAAGTCGTTAATCTTTTGTTCCGCAGTGATTCACTAGCATGAATGGTTCAGAAGGCCCACCTTTTTAGGACCGGAAAAATGCCTATTGGTGCAGCGTAACTTCTTCTTTTAAGAGCTGACTTTAAAAAAACTCATTACGTCACCAGTTTGTATAGTCTATTGGCCTTTTGTTTTTCCTCGTATATTTTTCCTCTATATTTGGATGTGTTTGTTACTGTTACTTGGAAGTTGAAAAGTTTCTTTAAGAAAATATTGATGCGCTCACTCACGGAAAATTTTTGTGTAATTAAGCTTATTTTCAGTTTTCATTAATCGAGTGTTATGACGAAAATTATTCGTTACCACCGCAACGGAAGGACACGTGTATCGGCGAACCCCGTTAATACTTATCAAAAACATATAATAACTTAAGTCAAGGAGGATCGTTCCATTTTCGCTTTAGTATTTCGTTATATGAGCTAATGAGTTTTAAAGAATTTTAATACGATTGAAAAAGTTGTGAGGAATGAAATCTTGATCCAGCTACAGTAGAAAAATGTTTAGCTCCACACACCTTATAATATAGGTGGCTAAGCTAAGGCCGTGTCAATGCCGTTTCTGTATCGGTTCCGGAGAGTCTTGTACAGCTGCAAAGTACGCGGTTTAACCTTACAAAGTTTTACTTGGGAAACATCTGGCCGCTTAAACCTCAAAGGTACCATCTTTTCCAACACGTAAGGAAGTTCAGTGGGATTATAAGCCAGAACCAATATATGTTCACGTCATTTTCATCGATTCTATTGGGAGAGCGTGTACTGGAGGAAATAAGTTCTTATACAGTCACGCATTTTCCCCAAACTTAGTGCTCTATTCCTAAAAAAATTCAGTGTTCGGGCTGTGGGAAAAGTAAGGGAATTATTATTTCATTTACGTGATATACACACCAATTGGAGGACCTTGTGACTTCAAACGACTCCAGATTCCGTCTCCTTCATCCAAACTCATTTTGGCGCGACCGTAATTTAGGATATTTTTATAAACCGAAACGATAGTTAATCACCCTAAAGTTCAGATATCTCGAAAATATCGGCAAATAAACAGGCGCCTTAAAATAAAAAAAGAACCGAAGATGTCATGTGAAAATGGCGTTAAGGTTCACGGTCGATGCGAACCATTTTATTCGACAGCGGTGTATGTTTTATAATTCGAAATTTCGTTCGAAATCCACGGGTCGATACGAAACTTATTTCCTTCGTTTATTGGCGCTGTTGCTTAAATAGTTGATCGCTATAATAGCTAAAATTTTAATGAATTGTGGCGGCTATTTTATGGAATTTATGCAGTTATTGTGCCTATTTTAATTTAATACTGTTATATTGCTATGAAAAATATGAGTTATTTAATGCATGCGACTACCTCAAAAACATTCAGCTGTTTTTTATTTTTGTCGTTATCAGTCATATTTACAGAATTGTTGAAGTGCAATTTAATGTGTAATTTGTTATGAATCACGAGTTAAACTTGATAATTTTTCGGATGAAATCGTTAAAATATTAGCGGGACGAATTAATTGTCGATTAGTACTTCGACCAAATTATCTTTTATCAATATCCTTTGTAATTTAATGACTATGCTGCACTTAAATTTTTTACTGCGTGCCGCCCATCCCGAAAAGAACTAGTAGCTTGATTTCTTTCTTTCTCTCAAAAGAATGTTCTTGTTGTCGCATTTTTCTTATTCATTAAATTAAAGGTGGAGGACTTCCTTTTTCCCTCTCCTTCAAAAAAAACCTTATCTTTTTCTTACGCTCTGACCTTTATATCCACTTCGAGAAATCTTTCTTAGAATCTGCCGTATCGTGATAGTTTTTTACCCCCTCTCTCCCTTTCCTGTCGCGCTGTGTAGGGGAGGGGGAACTAAATAAAAAAAAGAAATTGTCCCTCTTTGGTCGTCGGAGTGGAAAATGAGGTTTTTTTCCCCCCCTTCGATCCGAGTTCCACGGGTAGCTTACCTTTAGGGATCCGATCGCAAGACCATTTCGTGGTGCACGCAACTCGCCAGACACGGAAACGGGGTCCGGTCGCGGCGGCTGGAAAGGAATTCGATATACGGAGGCGAAAGAGGGTGACTGGTGGTGAAAGGGTAGGCGGCGAGAGACACACTCCTCTCGGCTCTTGCGCAGGTTAGGGAATTTAATTGTGAGGGGTATTTAAGATCTGTGAAGCGGGATTTTTAAGGATGTTAATGGCAGTTGATAACCCCGGGAGATTATTTTTAAAGTAATTGTTTGTTTAATAATGATGTTGGAAAATGATGTGCGAGCAGTTACTGCATTTACACCCGCGGTATGTAATTGAATTCTTTTTAAATTTTGTTTCGAAGTCGCATTGCGAGGGTGTAATTATAGGTGATAGGATCTTTTTGCCCCCTCGTTTACGGGCCTCTCGCAATTAAGTGTATAAGATTATTTTGTACGAATTGGTTTCTATTGCAGGTGAAAACTCCTTTAAATATACTTTGAATATACGTCATTTGAAGTACATCGTCTAACGTTATATAAATGTCTCGTTTATTTACGATGTTTACGTTATAACTCCTGTGGACCAATGAGAATTTAATTTAAAGTCATCCATAATTTTATTTACGATTACAGGCTATCATTAATAAAAATATTTACATCAAACTTCGTATGATTTAGAAATTCATGAATAGAAGTGTAGAGAAAATTTCGCGCAATACCGGTATTAGTAATAAGCAAAATGCTAGTAATATGTTATAACCAGTTAACCCGTTTGATATGATGTATTTTACCCTCACCTATCGCACTCTTCTTACAAAACTGCTGGAATCGGACAACAGTCCAAAAATTATGCACCTACGAATGAAAAAATAATAGCTTATATATAAATAGGATATAGCAAAAATTAATCCACCTGCCATTTTATGTTATCGCAACTCACTGGATGTATTCTGTTAAAATGAATTTTTTGTGATTTATTATAAATAGTTTTTTAAAATATGTCCTCTGCACATAATTATGTAATATTATGGGTATCTAATTGTTCGCCAGAAAACATTTAATTGCGTTTTTTTGTTGGTTCAATTTTTACAGTAATAATGGAAATTTATGTATCTCTGTGTTTTGCTTATAAATTGAGATCTTTAGTGAAATTCATTTAAACTTCGTGTTTGTTTTACTCCGCATATAAACCTGAAAATAATGTAGTCTACGGCATTGATAACGTGACAGTTGTTGATTTAGCCCAACGAAGTTGTCATATTCTTTCATTTGGACCTTTTTCTGGAAAATTGTATGAAAAAATGAAAAGCTCTTCACTAATCTATTGTAAAAAATTTAAAGTTAAATTTATCAACGCCTTCACTGCCATAATGTTACAGCTTTAAAAATGATAATAATCACATCTTTAATTATTAAAGATGTGATTCCGTTAATGCAACAAAGTAATTGTAAATTGTTTACTCGCGGGATCCGCGTGTCGTAATTACGCGTCGTTTGTTCTGTAATTTATAGATTTGTTAAAATTTCAAAATTCCTCATTTATAAAAGTGAAAGGATTTTTCAGATTGCAATATATTTTTCGGGGCAAGCTTCTATTAATTTTGAATCTCAAACGCCAAAAATTAAAATTTTGAATTTGGGTCCAAAAATTGAGTAATTAAAAGTTTAATAGCTTGTTATTGTCAAATTAAATTAAATGCAGATGAAATGCGTTAATGAAACGATTAGTCATTCAAATTTTAATTGGATAGTTGCTAGGGGCTCATTACGAAATTAAGGCATTTTATATTTTTAGATATTTGATCTCTAAAACGTATATTAATTTTAAATTTGAATAATTATTTTGGTTTTGAAATGAAACTGTTTGTGTCGCATTGGGATTGGGCTCGACCCACTCTCTCCGTAAAGTAATCAACCTGATCATCGGCGAAAGGTAAAAATCATTTTCCGATGATTTATTATCGTTCAGAATATCAGTTGCGAAAAGGCACCATCTGGCATCGTCGACGAGAATTTTGTCGTTACGGTGACGGATTTTGACGTTGACGCTGCGTCCAGTGTGGATCTGCCACTGGCCTATGAAAATGAAACTGTTATGGCGAGCATAACGGAATGAGTGTGTGAAATCTTGCTCGATTCTCGAAGACCATGTAGAGTGTGACCCAAGAGAATGAACACGACGGAAGTATTTTCAGATTACCCGTCACTTAGGGCTTTCTCTCTACTTTCGTACTTCTCAACTCAAGAGAGGGTTGCCAGGGAAAAGTGGTTTTAAATACAAATAAATTCGATTAAAAAGTCTTTTGATAAAACTGGCAGCCTTATACTTATATATTTTATTTTTATACGTTTCGGTTCTTAATTTTAAAGTTGTTTAGACTGCTAGTTAATCAAAGGACTTTTTAATCGACTTGGAATTGATTTGTATTCAAATCCCATTTTCCCTAGAAACCCGCTCTCGAGTTGAGAGGTGCGAAAGTAAGAGGTGAAGTGACGGATAATCTGAAAATACTTCTGTCCCGTTCCTTATGGTAGTTATTAGTTATGGTAAAAAAATATCCGTGGAGCTCAAAATAACCGCGATTATATTTTTTTAAATTTGTAATTAACTTCAAATGGAACTCGACCGAGTCCATTGTTGAGCCGTTTCGGCTAAAATAATTTTTCCTATTCCGAATAGTTTTTCAGCCACCTTCGCTGCGATTAGGTATTCTTTGAATGTTTTAAAATTCAACACGTTTTTAATTCCCTTAGCCTAGTAATCGAATTAAAACTCGGGGATGAGCGCTTCAAATACGCGCGTTAATAAAGGCTAGCGCCAACGCGCCGACCCGCTTAATGCGGCAGTTGATTTTTTTTAAAGCCGGCAATCCGACGTTAAAAAAAAACGAAGTAGAATTAACTCCGGTAGCGACAATTCGACGAGTGCCCCATCTCTCGGTCGTTATTATAACCCCGAAATCCTAGCGTCGGTGTTCCGCTCGGAACTAATTGGTCCGCGATGCACGCTCTTACGCCGGCGTCATTAAACAACCTCTCTCTCTCTCTCTCGCCAACGCGCTGTTTATCCACTCTCTTTTCTTCTTTCTGCTCTCCATACCACGCGCCTTCGAAACTGCGTATGTGTGTGTGTGTGACTCCTTATCACGAGGTCAAACGCCTCGCCACGAAACTCTTCCATCTTCCCCGTAGTCTTTTCTTGGTTGGCGTCACCTCAACCGCGAAATAAAAAAAAACCAATTCGCAGCAACGTCCTTTTTCCTCGGGCTCGTTCCAATGCGTCTCATCTCTCGTCGGGGATTTCCCGCTTTCGTAGAGAAGGCGGCGGAATTTCGTAGTCCGGCGACGAGGGAGTGAAGAGAGAGAAAAAAACGCTTTATTTAAAAAAAAAGAAAGCCTCGAATGAAAGAATCGAGCGGAGGAGAAAGTCTTGTTTTTTTCTTTAGCGTTGCAATTTGATGTCTGCAGCGTAGTTAAAGCGGGAAGTGTTTGGAGCGCGGGGTGAAGCGAGGTCGGAGGGATAAAAAAAAAGTGGCGGTAGATTTCGAGACGTTTTTCTTTCGTTTTCCCTAAAGGATGAGAGACGCGCCCCCTTTTTTTTTACTTCCCCTCCCTCCCCGTTTTATTATTTAAAAAAAAAACTTCTCGTCCGACTCCTCCCTCGTCTTAACTCCTCGTTCGCCTCGTCCTTCCATACATCTCGCTGACCTCCTCGACCTTACTTTCCTCGCGTTCTGTTCTCTCTCTCTCTCGCTCCTATCCAATCCTCCCTCCCTTCGTCTCTCTCTTCTCCTCGGCTTCCTGTCTAGTGACTAACACAGTTGGCCGTTTTCCAAAGAGGAGGTGGCGGAGTAGGAGTGGTCTCGCTCTCTGGTCTGTCTAGAAAAAGTGAGGGATGGGTGGGAGGGGAGAGGAATGGTAAGCGAGGTGCCCCCCCCCCTCTGTACGGTGATGGCGTCCTGTCTCCATCTCGTGCGGGGAAGAGCCGTGAGTGAGAATGAGGGTGGGGGGCGGGTTATCTGTGATGAGGAAAGGGTGAATGAATTATGTAGAATATACGAGGTAGAAAGAAGAATTGAAATATTGTCGCGTACGCTGTAGGTGGTTGGTGGGAGCTCACGTGAGGATAGATAAGAGATACTGTTTTTTTTTAATGGAAGAGTGCGTGTCTGTTTGTCTGTTATTTAGCTGTAAATACTGCCTCTGCTAGTTTTGCCTGATAGAATAACGTGGAAGGCTTTCGACGGTGCGCGACCGGCCATGCGTTGTTCGGTCCCCGTTATGACGATTCCTCCTCAACCGCTCGTTGATAAAATTTCGTTCTAATCGCTTTGCTTTCGTTTTTAGTTTTATTATGTCTCTATGCAGTCGGTTGTTGGTGACGTTTTGGTATGCATTATTATTACGGAGGTCGTCGCTTTATAAGTCGTCAGGAATCAACGGATTCGTTTTTGTTTCACATCGATTGATTCTTTTTTGTTGGTTAACGTTTTATAAAAAAAAGTCTGCGCTTCACTTGATCTTAGTGAGCGAATTGTTTTATGCTGTCATTATCTTAAAGTTCATCGTGTTACTTGGATTTTTTGTATCTTGCTGAGAATTAATATAATCGTGTACATAGTTAAATGAAAAATACAGGATGTTTTTTAATATTCATTTCCCTAAGTCATTTGTCGTTTTCAAATAGCTTATTCATTTAATTAATTTAAACTGTGCTCTTATAGAGATGAAGACTTTCCAGAAAACTTCTGAAAAATGACGAATGTACCAAGAGTGTACTTTAAAACATGCAAAATTTAATAAGTATGAGTACATAATTTTTATAATGGTGTAGCAATAAAAATTAAACTTTCACTTAAAATTGCCAACTAAAAGAGGTAGTTTTAAAAAGATATCTTTACTATGGATGAATATCGCCTTAAATTTTCAACATTATTCTATTTTATTTTTACTATTTGTATTTTGTTGTTCGTCTTTCCCAGGGACCTGGCTGATTAATTATTATAACTGTAATAATTACCTTGAATCTTTTTCAAAGGAAATTATGCATATCTACATTTTCAATTTATTATGCAAGGATTTATTATTATAGGATATAATTTGATAATGATCATCTTGACTTTTTATCGTAAATATTCTTAGACTTAATTTTCATAAGATGTCGCAACGAGAATGATTGCTTTATCATAGCACTTATTACCCGTAAACTTTCATTTCCCAAAGAAGTGCCACCGTATGCCATTAAATCTAAGTTTGTGTGAATTCAACGATATAAAATCATCCAATTTTATTTTCCTTTTTGTAAGAACTTTCCCCTGGATAAATATTTTAGCTCATATTTCTATGTTTTTCCCTCAATAAACTCGTATTCAGTACACTTTTTCGCTTCATCATTAAAATTGTATTTTACGACGACTTCCACTTCCTCCCTTGTGCTTCCGCGAGGGTATCTGCGTCCTTTCCCTTCCCCCTTTTCAATCTTCTTACCCTCCTTGCATCTCACTCTCTCATCCTTCTACTCTCTCTATATTTCTGTTTTGGCGCATCGCGTAAATTTTCCACCCTGAGTCGAAACATCTGCGGCCGCGCTCCCCTTGACCCCCCTCCGTCCTCGCTGTTATGGGTATCTTCTTTTTTAATCTTTCTAACTATTTTAAGAGCGCTCCTCTTTACCCTCCCTTCTTTCCCCTTTTCGCTCCTGCATCCCTTCCTCTCTCTCTGTGTGTCACTCGCTCACTAACTCGGTTTCTACCCTCGCCGACCGAAACCATTTCCTCTCTCCTCTTATAACTTCCTGTTCCTCGGCGACTTCCTCACCTCCCATCGTTCCAAAAAAGAAGTAAGGGTTAAAGACCAAAGGGTAGGGTGTGGTTTTATATTCTTCGACGTTTTAAAACCATCCACCTCATCGCCTTTACCGACTCGTGGAAAAAGAGGTTAATAAAAAGACAGAAAGAGATGGGATGTTTAATTCCCCGCGTGTTTTATTACCGTATCACTTTTAAAACCTTTTCGTTTCTCTCCCGGGTGAAAATCTCTCTCGAAAGGACATTAAAGGTTCTAATAAAAAGATTCTGGTCTTCCTCTCTTTTGCTTCGCTATTAATATCCCTTAAGGATGCGCGCACTGCGTCGTTTCTTCCTTATTATCTTCCTCTTCTGTCGTCTCCAGATCTCTTTACGCGACGACATTTGGTTCCCATCATCGCTTTGTTTTTAAAGGTTCTTGATTCTGGGTCCAAAGTGAAGTGGAGAGTATGGGGGGGAGGCTCGGATTTATCACCGCAACAAGTGAATGGATAGTTATATATATAGTGAGGAGGAGAAAATGGGAGTGTCTCGAGCAAATACTCGCGTGCGATGGCGAAAGGCTTCTTTTGTTATTTAAGTTTCTTTGTTGCTTACGTATTTTTAAAGGGGGCAGATTCGGCCAATTAGTCCTCGTACCATTATGGAGAGAGGTGTACATATGTTACGGCGCGGTAAGGGTCGTTGCGTATGTTTTTCGCGAGCCGTTGCGCTTTTGTTTTTTCTGGCGTGAGCGACGGTAGTATAAAATCTGCCTTTTCGTGGTTTTTGGCGGGGTTGAAATGTCCCTGGGCCTTTTTAAAGGTTTTTAAAGGTTTATAATTGTTTGTTATGATGATTCAAAGTTGTTTTTTCGAGCTCTTTTGATTCGATGTGGTCAATTAAGTGTTCCCACTTAGAGTTGTTTTGTTCTAGTCTGAAAACATTTACTTTTTAAGTGTCTTCGCTTTGTTTGAAATCCTTTGAGTATCTACTTTGTTTGTTTTGCTTCTAAATAAAAACTTTTTTCGAGAGCGTAATTAACCAGTGACATTAAAAATTTATTAGTGAGACTGGATATGAAAGAAAACATCCTCTTTATCAAACGGGTGAATTAGTCTGCTACGATTGTTCAGTAGTAGAAAATTCGCTCGGTATTTGAAAGACCAGGGTTCGATTCCATATTCTGGCAGGCTTGATCTCCTGATTTCAAATTATTCCAAAATTTCCAGCCTATGCCATTCGCATAGGGATCTTAATCCATTATTTCCATCAATTTGTCACCACCGTAATATTTTTATTACCATTGGAGATAAGTACTTATGTTTACAATATTTTATTGTCTAATTATTATCTGAGCCAGTAACGTGTATCCCTAATGGTCGTTTAAACCGTCTAATGTTCAGGTATTGGAAGGATGCATATTTTCACTTAGCCATTAAGGTACTCCTCAGAAAAGTCACTCCCATTCCAATTAAACGTCACACAATATTTTCTTCATTTATTCCCTGGTCTTCGAACTCTTCTCTCGCCAGAGACTTGGCGTTCCTTGCAGTCTGTACATCTCTCAGAATTACCGGTTCATTTAGGCCTCCGAGTTCTTCACACGTGCGTAAATAACCCGAGGAAGGACCGTCCATTGGTCATTGACTGGTTGAAGAAACACGAAGGGATGTTTGGACGCAATCATCCGCGGAATTCGCCGCAAAAGGGAAGATAATGTTTTCCTTGGTACCGCGTTATGATTCATCAGAATCTTTGAGCGCATACGGCTGGCTCGTTTAATCTCTATTCTGAGGAAGTAAATTCGCGCTCCGAGTAAAACCGTTAGGTAATATTGAATCACTTAATAACTCCCCGACTGAAATGTTCGCTGTCAGTGCCGAGCGTAAACGATGCAGCTTTTACTCTACAGATTGCTTTACTTTTTTGTGTCTGGTATATATTTGAAAGAAACATTTTAGTCCCTTTACAGGGAAATTGATAAATAATACGATATTTATAATGGGTTTCGTTGTACAGCACAAAAAATAAACTCTTGTCCGAATGCATCGTGAAAATAAAATTAAGTCCTTTGTATTTTTACTCATTCGGCCTTCTGACTTACTTTTTTAAAGTTATTTTTTTTTAACTTAACGCTATTTTTGTTTGGCGATGATGAGAGTTTTAACATAAAAGAATGTCGCAGCGAATTGCTTGTCACTCGAACGCAGTTTTGTAATTGCTCCGCGTAGAAGCAGTCCCGACATCCGAGAGGCCCTCTGTTTGATGCTTCCCGTGGAAACTACGGCGCATACACCGCGCTCCCTGGACCGCACCACTCGATGACTCGTTCGCATCCCTCTCTGCAACTACCGATTCCGTTAGTTTAATTTAGTTTCATCGTGACGTTTTAGTCGCCGGAAATAATGAGCCGTCAGCGACACAACGCTGTTCCGCGGCGGTCAGCAACCCTTTTTTTTATTCTTTCTCTATCTCTCTCTCGAATCCAATTTTCATTCCGATCTTCGTTTTTTTTTATCGTCCGCCTTCCTTTTCTCCCTCTACTCGTCGTCCTCCCGTTCCCTCTCCCCCGTTTCCTCCCCCCCCCACCCTCCCGCACTCGGTCGTTTCGCAAGTGATGAAGTGGGCAACAATAGGGGTGTCGTCAGGAATTATCGCAGTGTGTTTGTGCTCGACTCTGCGTTATTAAGCGTTTTTCGGCAGAAGGTACGTTTTTTTTTTGGGGGAGGGCTGAGTTGGAGGGGTGGATCTATTTTTGGCTTTGACGTTCTCGTTGTGAACTGCAAATGAAACGCGCACTCTCCCTCTCCTCTCTTTCTCTTCTTTTTCTTCCCTTTCTTCTCTCTCGCTCTTGACGTTTTCTTCGCTTTTTATATATGACTCATTCTCTTCTGCTTTTTCTCTCTTTCTCTTTTCTCCTTGTCCTTCACTTTGGATTCATATCTCACTTCTTACGTAGTCTCGGTACAAATGTAAGAATTATCTCCATTTCGCCTCATGAAAGACGTTTGTGTGTCTGTCTCTTTATTTCCCTGTTATCATGTATTTTTCCCTTTTTACTACTTTTCTTACCCTCTTAATATTCATATTCTACTGACAATCCACTTAGTCTCTCTCTGTTGTATTCTTATTATTCTTCATTTTATCTTTCCTGTTCATCCTTCCTTCCATTTTTGATTTCTCCCGCCTGTTATGTCTACCGCGTTCATTCTATCTCTCGTATTCTGCCTCCTAAGGTTTTCTCCCCTATTAATCTAATTTTTCGCCTATATCTTTGTCATTTCCCTTTTCATTCTTGCTTTTCTATATGATTTGAAGAGAAAAGGAATTATTTTCTCGCTCCTGTGAAAACGACAAACGAGAATTGAGAGATAGTGAATTTTTACTCTCCGAAGTAAAGTGAATTAGATTTTCGATATGCTGTAGGAGCGCTTGAAATTCAAGTTTGTTTTAAATTTGCCGCCGATGTTTACGTCAATGATATTACATTGTGTCACGCGCAGGGTGGTTATTAATGAAATTCAATGAGAGAGACCGCGGATAGTGAGCTCGTGATCCCGTAAATTAGCCAAACGCGGATGAATTAATCTCGGTTGCCTTTGGAAATTTTGTTCTCATCGGTCGTGGATTAAATGATCATTAATTATTTTTGTCACGGTTTTGTTTTCGTCCGAAAAGGTTATGTCCGATTATTCGATCGAGTTTTACATTTAAGAATGAGACTTTTTTGTGCCAACGATCATGAATTTGGCATCTCGAAAAGTTTATTAATATTGGAAATAATAAACCCTGCTAACTTGGAGTCCTACTGTAGTTAAAAATATTATATGACATTCCCCTAATTCCAGGTTTTTATCAGAGCCACCGATTCAGATTGCAGCTCTTTGAATTTATCGGTAGGCGAAATGGGATTTATGGTCGAGGAAGCCTCCTTCGGGAGTTCTTGGTACATCCAATAACGCTCATGGTTTTACATCCATTATATATGGAGCTGTCCTCCATCAACCTCATTTTACGTTGTCGCAACCGGCAGTTGCATTTTTAAGGACTTTGCTTTTATCATTACGCCATTTGTATGAGGTCTCACTACAAGCTATAGCGGTTTTATCGGCTTCTCCCACTAGAAACTATGCGTAAGGAATCTGAATTCCCCATTCCTCTCTCTCTCTCTCTCTCTCTAAGACCTTTTTTTGGCGTCCTAGAGTACGCTCGCTAACGTGTGCAGCGCAAAAAAAAAAAATCCGCCCGTAAAAATATTTCATCGTCGATCGATGATGACGATATGGGCGTGTTCCGTGCTTTGATCATCACCCGCTCGAAGCATTCCGCTTTATTGAAGCCGGAGACCATTAAATATTGCGTCCCATCCCGTGACTCTCTGAGGTCAGCGGCGCAGCGTCGCCTGCGGGGCTGAGCTCAGTGACCGCGGTCGCCACGTCGCCCGACTCAGGCTCTCTCTCTCCCTCATATCCTCCCGCCGGTTCCTTCCACCCTCCCGAACACTCTTCACTGCAGGCCATTCGGTTAACGATTTCCCGTTGTCCTTGCTTCGATGGCACAATTGGGGTGGACGCAACTCCGTAATTTATAACCGTCAGTAGCTCCGTCTCTCTCCACGTTTCTCTCCCTTTTGCTTTCTCTCCTACGCCTCGCTCATCCCTTTCCATATGAAAACAAGGGAGAGGCGGAAATGACCAGAAACTGGGTAGGGCAATGAATTTAGTAGGCGTTTAAGAGGGGGAGAACTCTTGGAGGATTTTTTTTTTAGGGTCGGCTGGATGGACGGGGTCTGTTGGGACAAGAAAAAATCTCTTTTAATTGAAATGGGGAGGAGGATGGGGGATGAAAGTCTTGTGTGTGCGTGTGGGTTTTTATTTGGGGGTGGGTGAGGGAGTGGTGGAGGAGGAGGAAGAGCGTGGTTTTGGACGGGTATTGTTCCTTGGGAGGATTCTGGAAGAAATATAAGCGACGTCGCTTTTGTTTCCGTGGCTTCGATTGTTTCTCTAATAGGTGGCGATTTATTTCCTGTTGTTAGAGCCGCCTGTCCTGTTCGTTTTTGGGGTCCTCATTGTTCGAGCCGGACCGAGCGAAATCTTACGGGGGATTTTTGCTATTTTTCGAATCGCTTGTTTTTCTGTTGTATTTTCTTCGTGCAGTTTATAATTGATCTTGTGTTCGCTACTCGTTTCCTTTGGAAAGATGTGTTATGTCTATCGGTTTATCCGTTGCAGTTTTATCTCCTTGTATTATTCACTGTAATTTTACCGCCGAAGTTATTGCGTTAACTCGATGTTGCATTTGAAATAATATGTAATCGAATAAGATGTGGTTCTCTTCTAACGATTACGATACGCGTGAATTGATATTTGTTTGCAGTATTCCGCTAACGTAATCAACTCAATGCTATCTGTAAATTAATAGAACATTCTCACCTAACATTTCGGAAGTGAAAATGTTGGGTGATTTCGGCACATTTTACGAAAATGCATGGCCGTTGCGCCAATACATACAAGATAAAAAAGTCGAGCGCATAAAAACGCGTCCCGTGATTCAGTGAATTGTTTGGAAGAATGCCTCGCCGAATCTTATCGACCAATTTACAAAAAATTAAATTGCTGCTTGGGGAAATCGGATTTTATGTCGCAGTAATATATATATATATATATGAGAGAGACCCACTGCTTTGATAGCCTGCCAAATTGACCGGTTGATTTCTTTCTCCCTAGAAAATTGGTTCGGTAAAATAGCTCGGACGCGATAACTCCGGAGTTAAGGACCACCTCGAAACTCTCATGTCCGTGACAGGCTCGAACCGGGGAAAAGCGACACGAAATTTGCGAGCATATGCACGACTTTACCCACTTCCGTCGAAGTAGTATATGGCGCGGACATTTCAAGTAAGCCACGAAGATTTGCCGCTATCGACTCGAGCTCGGTTCCAAAAATATTTAACGTTGTTTTTAATTGCCCTCAAAGTCTCCAGCGGCATACAAATCTGTAATCGCCGTGCAAAATTTGTATAATAGTTCATTGTGATGTTTTAAGTTTTCCGGTTTGATTTTAGGATTTTATTGGAACGCGTTTTTCGAATACGTACATCACATTTCCGTTAGGAAAAACCTTCTATATTCACTTAAGAATTATAGAAAGAATTTAAACGTTCTAGCGTGCTGCGACCGCTTTTTCTTCTTATCGGTTTGACAGTTGAGAAATATATTCAATTTTCTTGTAGTCAACCATGGAAGTTTTCGGTATTTTTATTTTGAATTTAGTGATTCACATCGAATCATCTTTGCCGAGTACATTTGTGTAAGAAATGTTGACAGTCTTAAGAATCACTTAAAAAATTATTAAATTATCCTCTCATTTATTTATGTAAAATGATATCTTGACAATAATGATATTTTTAACAGGAATGAAATGTTATTGCTTAGTTACTGAGATTTTTTACGCTCCGTATATATATTGTCAAATTCCATATAGTCACTTTTAATTAATCTGACTGGATCTTTTTTAAACTTGCGTATGTTTGTGAAATCGCATTTATCGCGAATTCTGTTGATTAAACTACAAACTGTATTTATTTTTAGCAAGGATTGTAAAGTAAGGAAATTGAACATTGAATATAAAATAATGTAACATCTAGTATTATTATTACACCATTTTTATGAATATAAAATAATGTAACTTCTAGTATTATTATTACACCATTTTAAAAATACATACTTTAGTCAAGCTTGGATGTTTAAACCGACTTTTCCATTTATCGGTAAATATATTTTCTAAAATGTCAAGTCCCTTTGTCGGCGTACCTGAAAATGTAGGGGCGTTTTGGCCGTTGACAGGCGCGTTTCCATTTTCTGCCTACAGCAAATGAAACTGGCGCTAAATCGTTTGCCACGCAACATCGGGCGTTTGATTTCAGATTAGCATTCATATGGGTGCCTCTTCTGCTTCCGATGACTCACTGCTTTCAAATCGGTTTTCCGCGATCATTGTTTCATGCGTATGTGACACTTATGCTCGGGATGTTTGGTTTATGGAATTACCTGCTCACGACAACCCGATATTGCGGAAAATGTGCTTGTTTCGGGAAGACCCATCACATGTGCGCGTTTCAGATGACGAGCGGGCCTACGGCGACTGAATGTAAATGTTTTACGCCTTTGTGGCCAAACTTTTTTTTTCAAAGGTTTTCTCTCTGGTCGTAAACGTTGAGGTCTTTCGATTATCATAGATAAATCTGGATGTTAACCGAAAGAGGATATTTTGAATAAGTGTGGTTTTATTTATTTAAGAGGAATTTACGATTACACTTTTAGTATTCATTAATTTTGGTTCTAGTCGTGGCTATTCGGATGTCCTTCAGTCAGTTTTCGCGAGAAACCGAAAATATTTGGCGTCGATGTTAAAAAAACAATGAACGTAATTCGGGAGATATTTTGGAGCCTTTTCATTAGTTTCCGACCATGTGACATTAAGCAGTTTTTAAGCGTTCTTTTTTTTTTTCGAGTCGAGCAGTTTAATTTTCTTTGGGAGAGTATGTTTATTGCTTTTCATGCCCTCGCCTTTTGCAGTATTGGAAAATATCTTTCCTCATTCATTCCTCGTCCCGCTTGATTAATGTGCTTTGACGTGACCTCGACTTGTTTTTTCGCGTTCGAACTTGGCCTTTTTGTATTGCTTCTTCCGACTTTTTTTTTCGCTCCACGGTCGAAAAGACGTGAGGCTCTTACAAATTATCCCATTCGGAGGAGAAAAAGCGATCGCGCAATCATTCCGCGAAAATTGCGCGTTCGGTCGTTCAATAATTTTTTATTTTTTTCGCTATTGACATCGGATCGAACATAAACCCGGCCGCTTTATTTAATTTTGACGATGTAGCCAACTCGTTAAATTTCAAACCGCCGGAACGAGGGGAGCGTTTCAAAAGATCTTCTCTTGCCAAAATGGGGTGCGGCCAAACTGGCGGGCGGCTGTCTTTTTTTTTTCCCTCTCCTTCCCCCTCTTTCTTTTCGGAAGCCACGATGCGTTGGTCAGGTTATTACAGGTGCCCTCTTCGCTATATTAACGTCCTGCGGTCCGCGTCAAAACGTTTTATTCGTGCGATTTAGGTTAATTACTTTTCTTTTTAATCGTTGCAGTCGAGAAGCAGTCTTTCCGGAAATATTTATTGTTGGTGTTGCGCGTTTTCTTTTTTAATTTTTAATTTTTCGTTTCAAGGAAGTTACACTCTTAAGATTATATCGTAAGTGATGCGTCTTTCATCGTCAATTTATGTGATTGTCGGCCGCTGAGTGTTTTTTTTTCTGATTCCGCGTCTTACCTCGCAAGTTGAATTGATTACGTGTGATGGTGATGAATGCTTCTTAGGGGTGAAAGTATGCGAGCGTATATCCTGAAGGAAGGTCTTTCTTTACGTCGTGCCAGCAAACTAATTGAAAGCCGTGTCAGCTTTATTACCGTGAGCCAACGTGGTAGGTGTTGTTGCCTGATGAGTGATTTCCGTAGTGTAATACTGTCCATCTGACAGATCTCCAGCAAGCTAGCGTCTAATTACGAGATTTTACTGCTTGGTACCGGTTTTGAACTTTTGTATTGTATCTTTCGATCCGAATTAAGCTTAGCCGAAAGCAGGGGTGCACAACTCAGAAGTTGACGCGGGCCAATTGATTGGACCTAAGCGGGCCACGCTGAAAATTTTGTCCATAATAAAAACTTAACTACACTATTGTCGATTTATTAATTACCATAACAAATTTTACATGCAATTTTTATGACAAAAAATGAAGTGACAAACAAATATAATTTACTTACAAATTTTAATTGTATTTTTGATGTACAAGGAATTAACCAGCTGAGTTACTCCCAGCTTCAATCAGGCCAAACAAAAGGTGTCGGCGGGCCAGATTTGGCCCGCGAGCCGTATGTTGTGCACCCCTGGCTGAAAGTCTTTACGCAGTACGATTTTGACGTTCAAAATACAATATATTATTTCAATGTTAGATTTGTAGTTCTTTCAAATTAAAACGTGTTTAAAGATTAGTTATTGAGCTTCTGTTTTATATTATTATTCTTATATATTAATATATCACCAATATTTACTTACTACGAACCTACTTTAATAAGACAGAAGCTATTGGCTTATTTCAGGCAACAATAAAATTACCTAGTAGATCTATTGAATACGTCGACAAGTAAATATGCCGTACATATTTTAGTGTGGATATTCCATATTACGGTTTAAAGTAAAAAAAGTGTATGCATATACCGGTTTCTTCGAAGCGACTTTAATTAAGTCTTCTACAGATTTGGAAAGGAGATGGTTTTTATTAATCATTTTCCCTGAAATTTGTTCGTAAACGAAAGCGAAAAAATGTTGAAATGTGGCCGAACGTCAGCTCGCAATCTGATTAGCCGCTGCGTAATTTCATCAAGAAGCATCGGTGTTCATAAATTCATTTATGCAATTGCGTCGACCATCTACATGGGTTAAAGAAATGCTGAATCGAGATTTATTTGACATTTTGAGATGCTAAGGTCTTTGGTTTATTTAAATTCTGCGCACCTTTTTTGTGGTTGGCTCTATTCGTTTTTATATCTATACTAGGGGGCAAGTCCCCTGCTCGCTGACGCTCTCCAACCCCCCCCCCCCCCACTTTTGCTCGCTGTCTCTTCGTTCCTACCATGTACCTATTGGATTTAGATTAGTTTAATGGGAATATGTTTTGAATATGAGTTTAATGATTATATTTTGTAAGGGATGTATGTTTGGTTTTTAATAACAAATTAAGAAAATTAGTTGAATAATTCGATAAAAAAGAAACGTAAGAGTGATGAAATTCCAGGAGATTAAAAATGGATGAGATATAGAGCATTAAAGAGAGAGAGAGAGAACCAGAAATAGGATTTTAGTGATATAGATTTAAAAAAATATAAATAACATGAATACTGGGTTCGATTTATTTGCATTAAATTCATATCTTCGGTCATTTCGAGCAAGTTTCAATCTTATTTTCGATCTTTTAGCCTTTATTTAAGTGCATATGCACGGAAATTACCGAGGACAACAATACCGGTAACCATGGAATCTTATAATTGAAATGTTAAACTCTAGTATAAATTCAAAATATTAGCGAATTCGAATGAGATTGAGTATTCGAGGGTAAGAATAAGAATTCTCATTCATTTAGGCGTGTTTTAGCGCAAATATCATGTCGATAACTTAATTTTAAGATATTTTAAAGAGTGAAAGAATGAAAACCGTCAAACCAAAAAGGTGATTTTTACGTGTGATCTTATGGGAGACGACATTCATCCTCTGGAGTCGAACCCGTGACCATTTTTGAATTTTTTTAAAAGTCATAACGTAAAGATTCATCAACAATGAAATCCTGAGAAATTTCAGACTTGCAAGTTTATTTCTAATCGAGTTATTCACAAAATTAGAGCGTTACGCACCATGATGACCATTACGATTTATAATATAGAGAGATATATATTTATCATATTTTTTAATGAGAGCAAATTACGCTTAATTAGCAATCACTGTCTCGATCTAAAGGATAATTGATTAATTTTTTTATGTTCGCGCGAATCAGGCCGCCGGATCCTTATAAAATATGGAGTTTTGAATCCTTCAATTTGTTAACCCGATTGCGAGGTTCGTGTCGCGATCGATTGAGGCAAGAGAGTAGATGTTAACTACGTTCTGCGGGCTTAAATGTAAATAGATTCCGATCCTCTCTTTTTCCGCCGAAAGTCTCTTGATGGATGGCGGTCCATCCCGATATAACTCTCTTTGACCTTCGAAAAAAAAAGAACTTTTTGCTCGTGGGAAAGAAGTTCGTCCGCCTTGTAAGTGTGTGTGAGAGAGGGGGGAAGAGGGAGAATGGAGCGAAACAAGAAAAGAGAGGGCAGAGGAAATATAACGTGAAAGGGGGAAGTGTGGGGAAAAGAGGCGGGGAGGAGCAAGAGGAAAAAAGATCCAAAAGGAGATCACATGTAAGGATCTCTCGAGAAAGTCTTCACGGGATCTGCTCACACAACCACTCCGCATCAAGCCCAATCCTATCAGCCAAGAAGTCCTTCGCTACTAAATCATCCGCCAGTCTATTCGTTGTTCTTTCAGCGTTTCTTCCTTCTTAACTTTCAACACTAATTCTACCTGTGCCATCGGTGGGGAAACGGTCTTAGAAGAAAAGCAAAATTTCTTAAACTAGCTTAAAGAGTTAAAACAACAATTTTTGTAAATACTCGCCTGTAAACTGTCTACGGTTAGGTGGAAGAAGGGCTACACAGTACCTTCTTCCGCATAATAAATTACATAAATTTAAATTTATTAAAATTAGAATTTAAATAGGGTATAAAATTAAATATTCAATACACCGGAGTAAATAGCAAAACAGACCACACAGCAGAATGTTAACAAACAAGCCGAATATTAAAGAAAAACTTTAATCCGTCGGAGTAAGACTACACCGTGAGATATAAGCACAAACTGATTTAACTTCAGCTTTTCTGAGATCTTACGTGACAAGAATGCGGAAGTGTTATTATCCCTAACGTGTGGTACAAAGTAAGCAAATTTCAGTCAACTCGATAATATTATTTGGTGCTATTTCCGCTTCGGACTGATTCCAGAAACCGAAGTTTTCTTGTCGTTCGAAAACGACAATTATTTATGAATACGTTGAAGTACAATTTGCATACAGGATTATGTCTCAATATTCGTCCTTGTCCCTTTTGTTATGAGTGGATTAAGATCATATTGTCTTCAAAGATATCAATTTACACATTCTTTCTTTGTCTAATATGAACTTATTGTTCTTATTGCTGACAAAGGCCAATACAGCTGCTACAGTTTCCGTTGTTACGACAGGCTCCTCTACACAGTTAAAAGAGAGCAATGATTTCTCTTCTAAAGCTGATAAAATAAGTTTATCTCCAAACTCATTCCTTTTATGTTTCAATCAAAGTCTTGATGTAAATATTGCTTAACTAATGGATTATTTTGCACTTTAAACAGATAGTAATATAGAATTTGTTAAAAAATTTAATGCCAACAAGGAGCAAAGTAAGTGATATACTTAAATTTATTTAAACGTTCGACCGAAAAATGATGGATTTTTTGCCGCGAACAGGGGGGTTCACAGTTTGGGAACCACTGGTGTAGCCTCGACCTCGCCGTTCAAAGTTTAAATAAGATAAAATTACTGTTACTACATTCACGCTTTTCATTCCCCCTTCCCTTTTATTGTTAACCCGTCAATCCGGTCACCGTGGGCGTGTATGGATTGGTTGGGGTAGTAAGGCCCCTGAACATGTACGGAGCAAGACTTCTCTTTTCATCAAATCGAAATTTTTTCCTCAACAGAAAGTTTTCAAGCGCTCGTAACGCCTGCACGATGCTGTTCTGTTTTTATTACCCGAAAATAATTACGGTTTCGAGGGATTTATTTTTCAATCACGCCTCTTTTTACATCCATGTATCTGCGATCTCCTCTCCCAATTTCTCAGGCTCTTCCTCGTATAAAGTCTCAGTTCCCATTACGGCTTGGAAATCTAAGATCCCTCTCGGATGCTATCACTCACGCCACCGGACATACCCCGAACTCCGTTTCCTGGGGGTACAGTCTTAAGAGAATGGCATAGGACGGACCGAGCGAGCCGTCTGCCGAGACGCGTCCGGCATCCAGAATGTTGTGGTCTCTAGTTCTCAAGGAGGGAGGAGAGGAGGTATAGGGAGTGGAAGGGAAAGTTATTTTTTCGGGCTTGACGAGGTTATGAATGAATCTGAATTCTAGGCTTTCTGCCATCTCTTCCCTCCTCTCACAGTATTTGTCTCTTCTCTCCTGTCCCCCTCCTCTCTCTCTCTCTCTCCCCTCTTTCTAGCTTCCTCTTTCTCTCCCCCTTTCTCTTTCCCTCTTTCTCTCTCCCACACCCGATCCCTCTCTCTTCATCTCTCCCGTTTCTTAGTGCTTATGTATTTTTTCCATTTCGCGTTATAGGCTACTTATTTTCCGCCCTCTTTTTTCTCTCCGCAGTCCGTATCCGCTTTATTTTTAGGCGCGTTTCGCTTCCAGCATGAGCGCCTATTATCGTCGCTCTGTCTGTCCGTCCGTCCGTCCGCATGCTCGTTCTCGGCTTCTACCAAACGGATTTTCATAAAATTTGATATTAAATACTTACAGTCAAAGACAATAAGAAAATCACACAAATGTATCACGTAAGCCAATCTGGGGTACCACTTTACTGGTGACAAAAAATAAACTTTCCGTCATATCTACGTAATGTATTGGTCATATCAAAACAGTTTTCACTTAAAACTTGTTGAACTAGTAGAGTATTTTTTCCCATACATTTTTATCGTAGGAGTAGACGTTATCAAGAAAATAAAACAAGAATGTCCTAACTCGAGTTGAAAATTTCTTACATGGTTACTTCATTGTTGCTAACATAAACAATATCACAAACAAACGTTTAATTTCCTTAAGTGTGCATACAATATTTTTAAATAGGAAGAAAATGGATTTTTTATGACAAAGAGAAAAGAACTTTTAAACGCTTATTTCCCTTACGTACACGTATGTGTCATCTCTTTCAAATACTCCATTGCACGAAACGCCCATTTGTGTTACACTGCACACTTTCCTAACTTGTTTTTAGTAGAGAGAGAGAGTGAAGGAAGGCAGAGGAGAAGGAAAAAATGAATAAATGATAAAGAAAAAAGAAATCCCGGGAATGTGGCGGCCAGGAAGATCGACTTTTGAAGCGGGGAATGGAGGCTTTACGCCGTTGCGAAAAATGAAAGGGTTTTTGATGTTTTCTGTGTTTTTCGCAGCTCCCTCTCCTCATTTTTTTCTCAGTGTGGGTGGAATTTTTGGTGAGACCTGTTATTCGTGAATGGGATTCCGCTTGGAAGGACGGACGGGTGGAAGCGCGTTTTGGAGACTGGCATTTTCTTTCTGGAAAAAGTCGCATTTTGCGGTTAGGTGTGCCTTTTTATGTGCGCCTCTTGTTTAGGTATTTAGCGAGGATTTTCGGACAGGGAATCGGATTTATTTCGATTCGTATTGAATGTGTTAAACGTTGTGTTGTATTGCTAGTCTCGAAATTATCTGCTCCTAATGTTTGATCATTTGGTTGAAATCCTGAGAGAATTGATTTTGTTGGGCGATTCGTATTTCCATGATACCCTGCATTTCAGTCACAAATTGGCTAACCTTATGGATAATTGTATTGTTTTGGATGAATAATAAATCGGCCAATTTCCGTTGGTGGTTGATTCTTTAGTGGTTGAAATTCTCTTATGGTTTACTTAAGCGTTATATGGATATTTGAGTCATTCGTATAATTGCGTATCTGTGGATGAATTTTAATTATGAACAGTTATCTTTATTTCATGTTTTATTAAGGATGAAAACAATTCTGATTCACACCTAACCTAAACTGTATTTTTTTGTCATAGAAGACTTCTGCAATAAATTTCTCACGATTGTGAAGCATACTGCTTAATAATATTCAGGTATATTTTCAAATTCTACTCATTTTAAAGAATGTATTGCTTCACTTTATAAATTAAGGTGATTCTCCAATTTTAGATGGTATAAATAAGCATTCAGTAGAAAAATTGCGAATATTGTCCGGTGTTTGCAATCACAAATCTGAGTGTCCCATAGCATCGAACGAGTATCGCATCGTTGTTAATGCAAGATTTTGTAAACAATTTCTCGTTACAGCCCGATACAATGATCCGTGTCTGTTGTAGTATATCTCATGTAGTATTAAGTAATTATCAGTATTCAGTATTATAACCACTGATTAGCTGATTTAATTCGTTTTTTTATCTACCATTATGGAACATTAATTACTCCTGAGGAGTATTTGAGGAAATCAACTGACAAGATTTTTATGGTGCTTAACAGTCACCTAATTTGCGTCAAATATCTGGAGACTGGTCAAAGAAAAGGGGTCTTTCGGAATTAATTTGTATTAAAATAAAGATATATTCGCTCATTAACGCAATGTGGCTTTTTAACGTAGTTGCTAGGAAATGTTTATTTATTTTTTTGCGTGGTTGCTCCTAAATTAAAAATCAACATTGAAAATACATCGAAAGTTGATAACTCTCCCACGTTCGGGATGCGAAAGTACGCTCGGCTGTTATAAATAGAACAAAACCACTAAAATATCTTTAAGGCGCTGGAAAAGAGCATAAAAACAATTATGTCCATCATTGTGTGATATAGGTTGGAAAGAGACAATCGCTGCTCTCCGCTTATCGCGCAAACTCATAATAAGAGTCCTAATATCTTCCTTCGACCTCTTTGGAAAAATAATCCTTGCCAACCACGTCATCGCAATAGGAAGGGGAAAAAATATCTTCTCATCTTCTCCCCCCACTGTCGTCGCTTGTTTTTGTGTATTTTTTTAACTGCGCCATCGCAAAGTTTTTATTTTTTCGCCATTGTTTCTGCCTAAGTGACTCACTGGATGGCTGTCACGGAAAAATCATTCAGCTCCCCGTCATTTTTTTCCTCGCCATTCCTCGATCTTCTTTATTTTTAATTTTCGCGAACGACTTCATTCCAAATGCCAAGTTGACCGTTAAAACTAAATTGAACGTTTGGACGCGGCGTACGGGTAAAGGGGAGGGGAAGGGGGAGCGACCAATAAGTCGAACCTACCGGAAGGCGCCTGCGATGAGCGATACACGAAGGTTAAAAATTTAACGTCCACTCACACTCCCTGCGACCCCGTTTCTCTATTTCACCTCTCGTTCCCTCTCCTCTATATTCCTCCGTCTCTTCTCCCATCCCTCTTTTCTCCCTCCCTCTATATTCCTCCGTCTCTTCTCCCATCCCTCTTTTCTCCCTCCCTCTCTTCTCTCCCCCAATCCCTATCCGCACTCTACCCACGCTATTTTCTTCAGTCTCCCCCATTACTCTCACGCATTTGCTTTCTTTTTTAATCGGCTTTTTCGAAATGGGTATTTACTCCAGAGCAATTTTAATGCCTTCGAAGGAAAAAATAAAAACTTCGAGCGTGGGCCGTCTGTTTGGGGAGTACCTGATTTTTTTTTCTTTATCCTTTATACGGCTTCGGAAAAATGCAACGCAGCCCTACGACAAATTTGGAATAGTTACGTCGTAAAAAGGCCGATGGAGCTTTCGTCGAAATTGACTCGCGATTAGTCTGTTTTATTTTTTCGTCGAGTCTAATCTATTTGATGAACGCCGGACGGAGGAACAATGACGGATGATTATCGTTTTAAGCGCGGCTGCACTGCAGCTAAATTTGCGTGGGATTCCGTTCTCGTAGGATGTTGGATGCTGTTCGGGCGCGGAAGTTCATCGGAATTATTTCGAAATTCTATTTTAACGACGTTAAAGATAAGTTAATCGATCAGCGATAACTATTTTTATCTGCTGATTTTCTCGACCTCTTTCCATGTGTGCGTGTGAGTGTATTTATATTTTATAAGTAAATAAAATTATGTATATACACATACACACAAATTAAACATACGCTCACAGACACCTACGTACACACATATTTAATGGTTTTCTCGCGTCAATATTTTTCCTAGATTTCCGTCATGTTTTTCCGCCTGTTTCTCGACCCAAATACGTCAGAGATTGTGTGAAACGAAGCAGACTCTAATTCATACTAAATCGATCCATCATTTTTCCTGCGTCGAGTCCTACAATGGCTGTCGGGGACAATTCGTCACTAGATTCCGACTCGCCATATACGAATCCAACTATATATATATATGTATATATAGTGTTTTGTTTGGACGCCGATCTTTGTATTTTTTGTTTATTGTTTGAAAAAAAAACAATCTCCCGTTGTTGTCAAGTCATCATCCTCGTTTCTTTTATATTCTCCGCCGACTGGACCGGAAACCTAAAAAAAACATAGATGGAGGCTATGTAGACCTTTCCATCAACGAAACGGGTCACTATGCCATTTTTTTGTAGGATAGATACAATAAATTTAATCTTTGTAATGCTTGGATTTCCCGTTTCAACTTGTTATAACGTTTGAAAAGTTTGGTATTAATTATTCAGTCATATTGCTTGTATTACGACTTAAAATTTTACCCATAAATAACCTCTCCCAAATAGATTATTACTAAGCCCATTTGTTTTCATGCTGAATAGAGTTTCCTTTTCAATTTTTTGTGTCAAAGATTGATAGATTACTAAACCGATTATTTCAAGCGTTATATGGCATGTATAATATATTTACAGCATACATGATAGTTTAAAAATATCTCACGCAGAACTATTCGTTGAAACTGGACTTTTTTACTTGTAATTCTAAATATATGACGGTATAGTAAGAATTAGTTAAACTAGTGTTATACAAAAATAAAATTTCAGCATCTGTGATATAGAAATGTATAACTACTAGCTGAGCTCGCGCAAAATTTGCGCGTTTAATTTTAAATTGATTCATAAAAAAATGAATAAGTTTGTAAAATAAGTTCATGTTAATAATTCATATTTTACTCTAGCAATGAATTTACACAGTACCTATAGGATACTTAGATATTTGAGTCCTAATGTAAGGTTTGCGTGTTAGAATCTCACTGAGGGAAAGGCAGTGTGCGCATATTTAAAAAAATGTTATCCGTAGGTAATCAGAAATCTGTATTTTATAAGTTATGGTAGAGAGTAAATTGATGCGCCACAGTAATTAAATTGATTGATTAGTGATCGGAAGATTCTTACGCGACAGGCATAAACTGTAGTGATGTGAAATGAGGAAACAGAAGAATAGAACTGCTAAGGCCGGGAGTCAAACTGGGTCTTAACACCCCAAAGAAAGCAAATATAGGGAAAAGAAAGATGTAAACTTTCTGTAATTTACAGGAAATGTCATCCACTTAATCAATCACAAAACATAACTCTTGTAAAAGCTACGCCACAAAAAATAATTATTTATCCACTTCAGCCAGGCGAAAGTATTAAAAAAGTAAGCGCTGAAACAATTGATTGTAGAATAATGCGGAATATAAACTTACCGGGGTTTAGGAAGATTCCTCCTCACCAAAGCCTTCGTAATGAAATGGCAGAGTCTTACGCGTATTTCCACTGACAGGGTGATTCTTGGTCGCTTCAGTCACGAAAACAAACACATTTGGTATTTCCAAAAGGTTGAATACTCAGATACAGTATTTTAAAAAATGGTACTACCCATGACAACAAAGCGAGCCGAAAGCTCGTCAATATATCCTTTCAATGTGGGAGAACGATGAAACTTAAAAAAACGCAACATGGACATACTTACGGGAATTAAAATTTTTTAACTCATCCATTATTCTATTTTACCTTTGTTTTTCTATGTATATACCGTGTGGGCGTATAACTGACCAGTACCAAAAAAATAAATATGCTTTTCTTCCACAATCTACGATAAACGACGCTAGTCACAGAAAATAATCTTACTGAATGTTCTCGGGTTAAATCATTATCTTAATGAATTCATCCATTGTTATATTTATAACAATAAAACTTTAATTAAAGCAAAAATGTAGAGTATAATGATCTTACTAACTTAAGCATTCCATTTTTACGTCAATATGAACGTTTAATCGATGGTAATTGAATCAGAGGCAACAATTAAGGTCGACTTGGCAACGTCCCGAAGAAGAACGAAACATTGCAAGAATAAGATAATTTAGAGTTTTAGCCGTCGAATAAATCAAAAACGGAGAAAATCGGTCCATATTTACATATTTTAACGAATGAAGGAAAAAAATCTTGCACTCTGAAAACTCGAAAATCCCGTGTAAACTTATGGGAACATATAATTATCTCCTGGAATCGAACCCGGGACTTTAGGAAATTGAGAATAGTTTTCTAGGGACCTCCTGGCCTGTAGAAACAAAACTCAGTTTACTGCAAATCTCTACGGCAAACGGTTTTCGAGATAGAGGGGGAGGGGGCGTACAGACGGACGGACGGACGGACACTTCAGAAATTATATATAGGATTTTTCTCTTAGAAAAACTAACAGGTTGATATAAAGCGTATTTATATGATTTGCCATTCTGATTTTCTCTCCAATATTCTTAGCGTCAAGATGTAATTGTTTTATAGACTGAACTTTTTATACTTATCTAGATTCTAGAACACTTCCTTCTACAAGCATATGTAATGACAGGATAAAGATAACAAATCGTAGGCTATAGACCTCATTCGGTTGTCTATGAAGCGGTTAATAAAAAGAGGTTGAGAGGGAGAAATGGAGAAAGTTTTGCTAGTACAACAACCACCATTGCCATGTCTTCAGAACGTAAGTAGGCATTGCTGCCGTGTGGCGAAATGAGGGTGGGGTTTTGACCCAAACAGTAGAAAGCAAAACCCGTAATGCTTTGCGGCAAAGGTCATTTTATTGTCCCCACTTTATGGGAACTTGGGCAAGATTTACGACGATTGCATTCGGTGGTGATAATAAAAGTATAGTTTAGGGAAACTCGAATGTATTTCATTTTCTTACCCTCTCCGCCAATAATACCCCTCGTCTCAAGATGTCGGGAAGTATAATTTCCAGCGTCACCGGGTCGGAATCAAACCTCTCCATTCTTTTGGGAGTGAAATGCGGGTATCACGCGGCACGGGAAAGGGCGCACATAAAGCGTTTCCTGTTTTTATTTAATATAGGATCTCGAAAAAGTTTATATTTTTTCGGGGGACTTCCATGCGGGATAAGTTTTGGGCCGTTTACGTGAAAAATCTTAAAGAAACTCACCGAAAGAAGTGTGATTTATGGAAGAAGTTTCGAGGGAGTTTACTAAAATTCCCTGTTTTTTTGTGGAGCTTTTTTTTTAGGAACTGCGGTTGAAAGGGCAAGTGCATTTGCTCTATCCGCTTCGAGACTTCGGCTCTCGAAGAAAATTCGAAATTTTTTCTACTTCGTTCGATGTTTTGTGAAACCTATGGGAGCGTTGCTTGTCTTTTTTTTTGCGAAATGTTGTTCCTGGAATTCCTGTTTGGCACGGTGTGGTCATTAAGGAATGATGGATTGATCATGCTTGCGAAAAAAATTGCGTTCTAAATACCTCTTCATCAAGTGGGAGTAATTAAAACAGCAAAAACGCTTTGAAGCTTTTTTTTTGTGTGTGGACTAACAGGCTGAAGTTCATCCTGTGAGTCTTTTTTCTCGAGTGAAGCCACTCTTGAAATATTCAAGGAACCTAGATATTATCATTTGCCAGTTACATGAAAGGAATGAGTAAACGTTGAAGTAGAGGCTTACATTTGTTGAATTAAGAACCTTTAAATCAATTTAATTACTATTTTTCTACTCTTGTTTGGTTTCCGGTAAATGATACTCTGGAATTGACTTATTGTGCTAGTTTTTACGTCTTCCGCTTAGGAATATCTTTTTCCTCAGTTATTCTTCGGGTTTACCTTAAAATAAGCATTCCGTCATGCCATCTGTTTGTATATCTGTGAGTGACTCTGGAGCCTAAACGATTCAACTAAATCGAAAGATATATCGTATTTAGGCATAATATTATCCAGAATAAAAGCTTTGAAATGATGAACCATATAGCGAAACAGTGAAGGGTAGTTTCTTTTTGATTTTCACAAAATATCGATATATTGAAAAATGGCTCTAACAGTTTTGACTGAAATTCACTCATTTATAGAGCTTGGAGGCATAAATAATACTGCATAAGCCGTATTTCTCAAAACATAACTGTATAGCGTCCATCGACATTAACATATATCGATTTTTACTTTATTTTTTACTTTCTCATATACGAAGTATATTGAAAAAGTATTGTTATCGCGAAAAAAATCGACCTCGAGATTTTTACGGAAATATACGTTTTAGGTGTCGCTGAATCCGAAAAAGTGGTTTTCGCAATGCCGTCTGTCTGTCTGTTACTGGCTCTGGAGCCTAGACTGTAGAGCGAAAATGAATTAAATCTCGTACTTAGGCATTTTATCATACTGAGCAGAGTATACATAGAAATGGTTGACATTGCTCAATAATTAAAGAGTAGTTTATTCTACGCTTTTTTAACAACAATCCGATTTTCTCAAAAACAGCTCTAACGATTTTGATCAAATTTCGTACAGTTACTTGAGTTTACGTCTTCAATAATACTATATAGTTCGTATTTCTCAAAAAATTAATATAAGGCTAGTTTATTCTAGGCAACTTTAGCAATAATTCGATTTTCGGCTCCAAAGATTTTGATAAAATTTCGTACAGTTACTTAAGTATACGTCTGAAATAATACTACGTATTTTATTTTTCTCAATGAATGAATATAAGACCAGTTTATTCTTGGGCAACTTTAAGAAAAATTGGATTTTCTAAAAACCGGCTGATACGATTTTCATTTTCTAAAGATAACTAAACGACACATTAATATATGAGAAAGTTTGTACAATGTATGTTGTACCGATTTTTTAATTTTGGATGAATTACAGTAGTCCGTCATGGACACGTTAGCTTTCGGTAAACAAAACTCCCCAGTATGCATAATTGAATAAATTCTCAAACTGTTTTACCTCATTCAATGAAAATCGATCGTGAATAAAATTCGATCATGTTGCTTGAAATCATATTTTGGGAAATTAACCTTCCTCCTTACAATCTTAAAACAATTACAGATATATTTGGAAGAAATCCATTTCGAGAATCCTCAAACGCTCATGTTGTCAACAGCTTAACGATTATTAATCGTATAAAAATTATAGGTTACTCTGAGTCATGTAACGTTAATTGTAACATTTGTGCTTTTTATTCTTAAAATCAGAACCAAGGATCGGAAAATTTACGCTGAAGACGGCTGCTTTGCAGTGTAAATACTCATGTAATCTACCGTAACATTTTATCGCTGCAGGAATTTGATACAAGACGTAGGCTGTGAACATCCTGATTTAGCTTTTATGTTGCCGATTATTTAATTTTATTGTGCACGTGGCATGATAACTTCGGAAATGGCGAATTTTCCGGGACGCCCTCCCCATTTCGCCCAACGGGCTTTTAGGTTTATAAAAAAAAAACAACTCACACTCTTACTCCAAACCCCGCTTACCTGGAAACGCGAAAAAAACCGAACATTCCCAAGCATCCGCGCGGAGGTCAAGGGTTTTAGCATTGGGTCATCTCCACGCTTTTTAAACTGTTTCGAACGCAAAACTTAGTCGTACTAGGGGGGGGAAGGGGGAGAGGTTGGATTTCGGAAAGAGAAGTAGTGCGGGAAGTTTTTGGTTGTTTAGTCCGAACGGTTCAAGTTGAAGGAGAAATATTACCCTCTACGGAGGGAATTACACGAAGGCAAAGAGGGTAGGAAGGAGACTTGAGGATGAGTAGGAGGCGGCGGGCGGAGGTAGATGCGAAAAGGGTAAGGAATACGGGAAAAAAGGGGGCACGGATACAAAAAGGCGGAGAGATGAAGAGAGACAGAGAGAGAGAGGAGGGAGGAGGAGAGGATGAGTTTGGGGGTGCGAGGTATAAAAAGCGGTCAGAGGAGGATTTTTCGGCCTTTCCTTTTTTTACCTCATCCTTTTTTCCTCCTCTCTCTCTTTCATCCTCCCCCGTCCCTACGCATATCCTCTTTAGGGAAAATCTTGTCCCTCAGGACACGGAATTCGTTGGCGGTGACCTCAGGAAAGAAAGAGGTTTTGGAGAGGAGGAAGAGAGTGAGAGAGGGAGGGTGTTAGGGAACGAGTGGACTGGGCAATGCGAAGGTTGGTAGGATTAAAGGAGGAAAGAAAAGGGGTGAGAAGGGTGGAGTATAGACGAGAGAGTTTTGGAGAATGGTAGAGAGAGAGAGGGATGGTGGGAGGAGATGGGATAAGGGGAAGGTTTCGGAGAAAGGGAGCAGCGGCAGCAGCAGTGAAAGGAAGAGGAAGGAAAAGGGGGCGCAAGGATATGCGAGGTCGAGCGGTGTCGGTGAAATGGGTTAGGTGACGAAGGGGGGGAGGGGGGGGAGGGAGTTGGAGCGTGAGAGGGAGGGGGGAGTAGGGGAAAGGTCGTAAGAGGTGCGGTCCAGCGGATTGAAGGGAGGCGAGAGTATCGGAAAGATGCTGTTGGAGGCAGAGGGGGAGAGAAAGAGGGCTTGATAGGGTGGGAAATAGGCTGTGTGTGGGGGGGGGGGGGGTAGAGGATCAGAATCAAGTTTGGAGCCTTAGGGAGGAAAGCGTGGGTGAGGAAAATGGAGGGATTCGGGTTGTAGAAAAGGTAACGCGTGTGTGTCCTTATCAGCTGACGGAATGGGAGGTGAAAGTGAAGGGTCTACGCGCTTGAAGCAAAATGGAAGAGCGTTGTCGATTTTTTTGTCTACTTACTACTCTTTAAGGGTTTAAAGGATTTGGAGATGCAGGGTCTTGAGAGAACGGTATGGTTCGAACTTTCTCGCGTTACGAATCTGCATAAGTTTGCGGAGTTTTGTTTTTTTTCTTTATTGAAATGATGCTGTCCTCTGTAGGTTTTGTTTTTTTTCTTTTCTCTCTCTCAGCGTTCCGAAAGTTTTTAATCTTCTGAGTGGACGGCTTCATTGGAAATGATGATGAAAACGGGAGTTCATTGAAAGTTCGGTGAGGGAAGTGGGTTTTGTCGGCGATATTACGTGTCGTCGTGAAGAATTAGAGGTCGTAATGGTTGTTGAAATGAAAAAAAAAAGACGAACGGCCTCTTTTTTTTCCGCATAATTTTACAGCAGACGTTTTTGAGGAATATGATTTGTAACTTTTCGGGAAGTGCATCTTTCCGGGAGTGAATTCTTCCTTCTTCTCCATTATTCTCTTGTATATTTTTTTCTGTTGGCATCTTTTGGAAATTGTGTGTGAAGTATTTGCTGTCGTGTCAAAACTTTTGTGAAAATATTTTTATAATAAAAAGAAAATTTTGAAAAATTCCGGTAAAACTTTTTAATGCATACTTAGGATATCTTTGTTTTAAAATGGTTGACTTTTTGAAATATTTTTGACAGTTATTTAAAAATTATAATTATAATTTAAATAGACAAATAATGTTTATATAATGTAATAGAACTATTTTTTTTTAGATTTTTGTAAGTAAAAAATAATTTCATTATCTTTGAAAAAATAGTATTTAAATTAGAAATTAACATTAAGAAAAATTATGTAGATAAATACTTAAAATTAGAGGAAAATTATTTTTGGATAAAACCTTAAAAGATTATTTTGTGAAATAATGAAAAAATATGTAATTTACGAGAAAATCAAAATATCTGAGAAATTATAATTATAAAAAAAATCGAAAAGTCATAAATGTTTCAACATTTAAATTAATTGCAAAAATTTGAAAAAGTATAAAAGTGGTAACAGAAAAAAATGGAGATTACAAAACTTTTGAACGTTTCGATAAATTAAATGAATTGAATATATAAATTAAAACTATATTATACTAATTATGTTTTTCTTTGCAGGTAAGCTTATGTCGCTATTCTATGGATACTGTGTCGAGGCACCTTATTCTGTAGAGAGCAGAAGTTTTCGGAAGAAGGATTCGCAGGTTTTCTTCTTATTCCGTCACGGTGGAAGAATTTCGTCGTTGGCTAGCCATGGCTGATATACGGTAACTCGTACTATTTAAATATAAAATTTACACATATTAATTAACTGTTGCGTTTAGGACGAAATTTGGTGTTCCATTGGGGTTTTCAACTTGTTGGTTATTGAAACCATTACATCTTATGTTAGAATGGAGTTATTTTGACCGGTGAATATATGCATAACGTATTAATATTGCGAATTAGGAAGACTCGAGGATAAGTTTAACTTACACATTTTTTCCCGAGTGGTTTCAACTTCTAACATAAACGCTTAAGTTATAATCTCTTTAGGCCCTTGGAAACTTTGTCTATTCACGAGCATAAATTGCTTCGTTATAGCCTCTGAAATCTTATCATCGTTGTACGGCGATGGCAAAATGTTATCGATATCACTCCCCTTGTTCTATCATTATGGACGAATTTTATATTATAGATTATGGTGATAAAAATTATGAGATTGGCTTCGTATTAAAATGTTTGAAAGATCAAAATTCGACGAGTTTTTCAACTATATATGCATATCTAATATATCCAACTGACGTGCACATAATAGAGAAATTACTACTTCTGCGTTTGACATTTAGCCTATTCAATTATTATCGATGAATACGACTTTGACGCACCTCAAAATTTTATGAACAATGAGTGCAGTCACGTTAAATTTTGTTTGAAGCGATTCGTAGAACTCGAGCGCTGGGAAAATATGCTTTCCATTTCCCGAACAATTTCGATAACAGCTCGCAGACGAGAATCCACTTCAAAAGCGTTCGGTGCGCTGGTAATAATGGATCGCACATTCTTCCCGGCTGGACGTAACGCTTCAACAAATCCTCAAGCGCGAACGATTTAGACGTTTTTCCGTGGTCGATTCGCTTTTCATTTTCTCCCGTACGGTTTTCGAGTTGGACCGAGAGGCAGAAATGCGGTGTGACTGCGAGTTTCATATCCTGTTCCTCGGTGTCCTTCCATAATACCACCCGGCCCGAAAAATCGCGTTACGAAAAAACTTCTTACCATCTTCTGTTCTTCCACCAGCCGAGAGACGATCGTTAAAAAAAAAAGAAACGGTCGGATCTCTCTCTCTTGTTCTCCTCTCAGTAACGACGATGAATTCATCTTTGGTTTTGGCTCTTTCTCTCGTAGCAGTACCCTAATCCTTATGTCTTCACTTCGTAATCACGAGTCCTGCTTTTCCTTTGGGGAACGGGAAGGAACATCGAACTTTTCGGAAGAATTTAATGCATGTTGCTGGGAGAGGAAATGTTGCGGAAGACGACAGGGTTCAGGGGAAACCGTCTCTCTCTCTCTCTCTCTTTCTACACCAAGATAGGTGTGGCGTTCGAGGAGGGCGGGGGCAGGTCGAGAGGGAGGTTTAAGGGAACGTAATGCGGCTGTTGGAGGAATGAGGAGGAACTTCAAGGGAGAACTCAGACGGATTGGGAAAATTGTAACGGCAGTCATAACAAGCCGAGGTTGGATTTTTTTATTTTATTTTTTCAGAGTGCTTTCTCTTGCGAGGCTGGGTTTGAAGAGATGAGGGAAAGTGTTTTATAGGGGTGCGTCGGCGGAGTTTTGTTGGGTTGAGCGGGTCTGTTTGGTCCAACGTTGCCTATCAGTTCTCTTTCGTATACGGTTTTGCTGTTTTATGTCGTCCTGCCTTTAGACGTAGAGGTACTTAAAGCAGATTTAAAGAAACTCGTTCCTTGAAAATAACATTATTAAATGTTCTATGCATCCGTATTTGTAATTTTATCTCTATGTTGATTGTAGTATTGAGTATAGTACTCCATGATATTTGTTTTTTTAAAAGAAGCCTAATATGTTTTTTTGTACATTTTATGTTTGAGAGATTTGTTGCTTCCCAATCAGACGTTTTTTGTTTTAAATTTGATAAATAAGCTTTTCGGATCATATAAACGTGGGCATGTTTTATCCGAAAACGTTTTATTTACACCTAAGGTATTAAATTATGTTCTTTTGCGTGTTTAAAATGTAAAGACCTTTCCGTTTTCTATCTTAAAGACATTCACAAACACATAGTTCGATAGTTTCTCTTAATATAAGTGCTATCTCGAATATACCGTATTTTTTCTTTATCATTTTCCCCATTTATTTAAATTTAGAATCTACCCTTTGCTATTAAGGAGTTTTATCTTTTATATTTCATATTACGTCTCCTTCAGGAGAACACCTTAACAATTTCTCGCATCTTAAGATGATCTAATTTTAAATCTTTGAACTAGTGCTTACTAGTCTAATTAAATATATTGGATTGCCTCGTGCCTCCAAAGATTAGGATAACCCTTGAGATATCAGAATTTTTTATAGCACGCGCAAATCTTTACAAAAAATACCGCTGCTCGAGATTCTCCGCTTGGCGGAGGAATTTAAAAAAATAAAAATCAGGAAAAAAACCTTTAATTGCCTTTTGCGACCACAGAAGGACTGGGCGAAGGAAAAACGACAACTGATTTTTCTTGATACTCCTGAAAGATACGGAAATAACGAGGTCAGATGTTTCTAAAAGAAAGGAAACTAATCCAAGAAGATATATATATATATATATATACATATACATACAAACACACAAAAGGAAAAAAAGAAGACAAGATGATGGCAAAGATATCACTGATGACTGCCTAGTAGGGTAGAAATCCAAGGGGCGTGTTTAAGGAGGAAAAAGAGGATGTATATAAATGCCTTTGGTGAAATGCTGCGAATGGGAAAGGAGAACTCGTCGGATTTGCGAGAGTCAAAGGAGTGAAGAGGAGGAAGAGAGAGAGAGAGAGACGGAGGGAGCCGTGGGCATGGCAGAGGTCGAGGATAGAAGAAGACGTTTTAATAAGGTCTTTGAAAAGGAAAAGGGGAGATTGTGCGAGATGGAGGTGATGGCGAGGATGTACCAAAAGAAAAGGGAAAAATGTATAAGGTGATGATGCCGCTTTATTTTGCGACACTAATTTTTGAAATACTGAAATACTAATGGTGGAGTTGGAAAAAACTCTGGTCGAATTACTGTTTCTTGTCTCCAATAGCAGGGCCGAGGGCTCTAGACCTGCCGAAGGCTGTTTAAGAGATAGTTAAAAATAAATAATTCAATCAATTCGTTAAATTTAAAATAATGTAGTTCGTCATGCGCTCATATCCTGCATCTTTTGAACAGTTACGATATTTGCAGAAGATCATATCGGCAAATCTTACAGCCATAAAATACTTTAGGCATGATTAGGTCTATCATCTCCATCGTTCGATTTATTTTTAATCATTGCATCGTCATTTAAACTTAATCAATAAATGTGATCACGCCATTTAATTTAATCGGTCGTTAACTTAGAGCTGTTATGATAAACACGATAGTTTATAGGGTACTTCTGCCAACCGTCGGGAAATCCCCAGGTTCCGAGAGAGACTCCGAAAAGCGCTGACCTGTGGTGAACGAGAACGTCCGAATTGACTTAGGAATTGTCATGGGCGTGAAAGAATTTTATCCGCCGTCTAAAATAGCACTTGGCTTTCTCCGATTCCTGATCTTAAACGCTGGGCTGTAAAGATGAAGTCGAGGAAGAACACCGCTTTAGCAGATGCCGTAATGCAGTCGGCGAAGAGAAAGGGAACTCGCGAAAAGGAGACGAGATGAAGGCGGGAAAGAGGTTGATAAAGCGAGGAAACTAGATGGATCTGGAAGGGAGGAGAGGAGGAAGGCGAAATTGGAAATCCAGCGAGGAGAAGAGATAAGGAGAGGGACGAGAAGAAGGAGGAGGAGGAAATGGGCGTAGGGCGTTTTGAGATTTAGTCTTCCACAGGGGGAGGCAGAGGAGAATGAGGGGCGGAGGGTAAGGGGTAAATATAGCCGCTGGTGGTGGAGATTGGTTTCGGGGTGGAATGGGCGGAAGGCGCCGAAGAGGGAAAGGGACGCCGGAGGGAGGCGTAGGAGATTTCACCGACCGCAGTAGCGGAATAATCGGTTTATGTCCGCGCTTTTGCCTCGAGCTGGGTCCGGCGAGGCGTGCTTCAGCGCGTAAAGCGTGGGAGGATGGGAGGGTGGCTGAGGTTGGATGGCTATATGTGCGTGTATGTGTGTTAGAGGGAGGTGTGTATGCGTGTGTAGTATGTGTGAACGAGTTTCTCCATTGAGGGAGAGAAGCCGACAGATGTTGGTGGTAGGAGGCTGAGAGAGAGAGAGTTCCTACGTGGAAGAATAGTTTGGGCGGTTGATGTTAGTGACGCACGCGGTCCCTGGGTGCGTTGCTCCTGTCTCTCTCTATTTACCTATCTACCTGCCTTCCTACCTATTCTAACCTAGCGAGCGCTCTTCTTCTTCCTCCTCCTCTTCGAAATGTTCTTCTCTCTCTCTGTCTCTCTTTTAGTCTCTATCGTACGCGCAATCTCCATCCCTTTGGTAATAGCGTTGGACCGCACAATCCCCGGATTATTTTAGTAGGGGAGGGATACTTCGGGGTAGCGAGGGAGAAAGGAAAAGAGGGTGCGAAAGGAATAGGTTGGTGCTCGTTTTCTCGGAAAAGAGAGCGTTCAGGGTTGGTCATGGGATTAATATTGCGGGAATGCCCGGTGACAGTGCGGTCTCCTTGTTTGCGATAGGGGCGATGTTTACAGCGGTGACGTCGACGCGATCGCTGGTTATTTTGCGAGTATCGTCCCTCCTCACTTGGGAAATTATTTCCTGGTGAGTCGATCGGTTTTTCTAAGGTAACAATTACAGATGAATCGTGAGAGATAGTTTGTGCTTACGTGCCCGGAGAAGTCGAATCTCTTTGATTTTTATTTGTTGATGTTAATAGATAATAAATTAAAGGTGGTGTTTTTGCCAAATTGTTTTCATTTTAACGAAGGTTCAGTTGTTCGTATTTAATTTTATAAATCAGAAGTTGGCATCGTAATTGATGATGAAAGTAACTTCGATTGTCAATAAACCTTTATTTGCTTTCGGAGTTACGTTTATCATCAATTGGATTCCTTCTCGAAGAGGAACTCGATATTTCGATTTTTCAGTAGATGTTATAATGTTACAAGTGTTTGTAAAAATTTCTTATAAAAGCAGATTGAGGAATTCGTGAGAATTTTTATAGCGAATTTTTAAATTCTTTTTTTGCGACATCAATGCTAAATTTCTAATTGTTCAAAGATCTGCAGAAAGTATGAGACGTACGTTCACTATGTCAACTTGACATACAGGCAGTTTTACAGCATGAGAATCCAACAAGACGTACTTCATTCTTTCGTGTTCCATTGTTTTTATTTTTATTTTATTTTTATTTTGATGCATTTATTTTTATTTTGATGCATTAGTTTTAAAGTTTTTAAATAAACAGGGTTATCTATCACTGTAGTTGAAACCTATCTGTTAAAATGTCATCGACGGATTCGAACTTGGCTATTTCTGTCAACTGCGAGATCGCGCGATGGCCATGAGCCGCTATCTATTTAACCCCCCATTAATAGCGTGCAATGTGGGCAACTTTAACGACCGTATTGTTAAGAGGAAGAGTGTGTCAGACGGATAGATATGGAGCGCACGGCACTTTACTTCGCGATGCAATTTAACACGCTGAACATGCACTTTGTTTAAAAATGCCTCCTTCGACCTCCTCCATCTCCACAACGAATCCTAGCGCAGTCATTCAAACGTAACGTCGCCGAGCCATCGCAGGTCCGAAACAGTTTAAATTTCGCCGGTCTCCGAAGGGTATTATTAATAGGACGAAAAAATGGAGAACGAACGTCCTCAGACCCAGCCATTTGGCCCATTATAGCGCGTACGTGAGGGAAGGGATTTTACTCGTTCCCTCCTGTGTGTGTGTGTTCCGTATGTGGATCTTTTGGTGTGGGAGACGTGTGTATGTGTTAGAAGCTCGGAGAATTGCACACATCCTCGCCGGCGCAACTAGCAACCGTCCTCCTCTCTCTCCCTCCCAACTCGGCGCTCTCTCTCTCTCTCTCCCACCCTCGCGATCTCCCTCTCTCCCTTTTCATTCTCTCGCACTCCTCTCTCTTTCACTCCTGACAAGTGAACCCCCCAGTCGACGGCCAAATGGTTTCAATTTCAGACCGCATAGGCCGCAGCGACCAGCCCGCAACATCACGTGCGTTTGTTAACGAGATTTGAGTGGCCTCCAGAGAGTGTGTGTGTGTGTGTGTGGGTGGACAAGGTTGGGGTGGCGAGGCGAAATAGGGAAGCTAGAGGGGGAGGGCAATTTGTGCGTGTTGTGTGAAGCGAGAGTGTGAGAGAAAGAGAGAAAAGCGTTTCGCTTGATTGGCCGAGTAAGGCAAAAAAAGGGAGGAAAAATTGAAGTCGGTTCGTTTTTGTCCCCCCTTGTTATTTTTATCCGCGCGCGTCTTGAATCCCTTTGTTTGGTGAGAGGTGCGTTTCGATTCCCTGAAATGGAAATGGGAAGGGTTTGTTTTATTTTTTCCTTTGCGAGGCGGAAAGAGAGAAAACTTTTGTGGTAATGTCTCCTCCGTCGCATGTGCGTACGAGTGTATTGCCTGAATTATACGGCAATGGTTTGTAACTACGGAGACGACGGTCGCTCACAAAATAGAGGTCGATTTCATTAACCTATCAAGAAATAGGTGAATAAATCGCACGGGTGAAAGAGCTGCAATTGGAAAATTCTCCGCGTCGTGTGTGGGAGTAATAATGGAATCTAATTAGGTCAAGTATCATGACGCGTCTCGAGTTCTTTTGTAGATCTTCCTTAATCGAGGGTAAATGCTAAGCAAGTTGTGGAAATTCGATTTTCTCATTTAAAAAGGTTACCTATTATTCATCGCAAGATCGAGGATAAACTGAGGAATCCTGTATTTTAATTATCATCCATTTACGGGATTCTCTCCGGTAAAACTCGTCGTTTTACGCAGTCGGTGCATCAAATCCGCGGACGGAAATTAATTTCTAGAAATGTTTGAAGGGGAAAAAAAATCTAAGTGCCTCGTTATTACTTTTGGTAGACGATCCGCACCGTCAGTTTTTTCTTCCGGCGAACAATTTCATTCGGGTACATAATTATATTACGTTTGACGCACGCGTCGACCGAAAACACCGTTGTTGTGTTGTCCGCGTTAATGGGAGCGAGCGTGCAGGCCTGGCATATAAATCTGACGCGAGTTTTTCGCCCGAGCGAACCCTCGACATGCTACCTGTCGCTAATGAGATTGGATTTCTTTCGCGTGATCGTGGGCCGCCAAAAGTCGGATGATCGTCCATTGATTAAATCGCCACTTAAAATTCCCCACCGATGGATTCCATTTTATTCGCGGGCTATTTTCGCTATGGAGGACGCAAATCCGTTCGCGGAATACGCAAAAGCTCCCTTTTCGACGTTTATTAATTCGAGACGGATGCTCTCGAATATTTTCGGGATATCGGGACTGCCTGGTGCCTTATTATTGAAAATCGTCTCGCGGCCATCCCATCCGTCATGGCGAGCGTGTCACGGATATATGGAGAGATAAAGAGGGAGAGAGAGAGAGCTATTGGAAAGTGATGCGGGCGTCACTCGACGGTCTAAATATCATGCGAAGTAACGTTTACGCACGTTTATCGCGCATCGACTGACGTAGTTGACTATTTCTCTTGGTGGCGCCGAGTTTTGGAGAGAGAGAGAGGGACACACACACACACACATATATATATATATGCAATCGCGGCTTCTGCGTTTCCAGCTGGGTCACATCATGCGACGGCGAGCAAAGTCAGTCGGAGTAATTGGTTAAGGAAATGTGGCGCAATTAATTTACCGCGTATGTCCGGAATACGAGGGATTTCAAAGTGTTCCCTATTTAGTACTCTCGGAAGGGGGTATTCACGCTAGTGCGTCGGAATTAGGTTTCTGGCTCGTGAGTGGCTGGCGTGTTTCCTCGTTAATTTTTGTTGCCGCTTTTTCGTTTACGAAGCATATGGTGTGATAGTTAAAAAAGTATGGTTTTTCGATGTTTTAATGAATGAACCTTTTTAAGATTCCACTGATTGTGATTGTTGAGATTCCTTATGCTTGCAGTCTTTCGTCAGCGCGTGATCATAGAGCTTTATTTCCTAAACACTAATACATAAGATGAATTTCTCGTAAAACAAGTACATAGCTTCAAGTGATATTGCAACATCTACTTTTACGCCAAGCTCTGCCCATGCACAGGTGCAGTATTGTTGCTACTACTGAAATCGTGCGTTAATTTTAATTAGTGGCGTAATCGTATGCACTGTAGGTTAACTGTTATGAAGAATATTGCGCATTGTAAGTTGTCAAAGGTATTTTTCTTTTATTGTCGGACGCATATTAAAATGAACGTGATCTGTTCGATGAATCGGTTTCGACGATGTTTCTCGGGCATTAAATAAATTGTGTCATTAAGTCGGTAAAAGTCATATGTTTGTCTCTGTGATTTATCTTCATTTTGGAAACGTACGGAACAGTGAAAACGACCTAATCGATAAATTGAAATTAACCGGGTCCCTTATTTTTCAACTCGCTGGTTGATTATTTTCAGGCATTGATGCATAACAGTTGGTTCCCGAGAAAAAAGTTGTTGGAACTATGTAATTCCCATTTGCCCGGAGAACAGCTATTTATCTTCAGTTTGATAATTTAAGCGTGTTTGTCTGTCCGATCTCCCGTTTTTGGACCAATCGAAACGTATTTGCGATATTTTTTACCATTCCCATTAAAAATATTGTTTTTCATGTAATTTTATGATGGATGGTGACGTCATCCATCTTAATCTATTTAATAGGATTGACGTCGGAAGAGATGGAATGGAAGTTCGAGGTTTTCCGTAAAAGCCGAGGTATTGTTCGAAGCATCCGAAATATAAAAGGGGAAAATGGAATCCGAGGAACGAAAAGAATGATTACATGCGAAGGAGTTTCCGAGCGATAGAGCTCGCTCACATGGTCTACATACGGACTCAAAATCTTCATACGTTTTGGGATAATCTGTTTCCTTTTTACTGGTTGATTTCTCACCGAAATTTAGGAGCGAATGCATAGAAATGATCCGTTTCATATTTTTTGAGTCATTTGAGTTTTCATCGATACTTAAAACTCTTTCAGATCTTGCAATAGCAGTCATCTTCTATGCTTTGACAAATAGTTAAACTTGCAAGCATTAAGTTGCCTCTAAAGTCACTTACATGTTTTAAATGACAGTACATTTTTTTAATCGAAAAATGGAAATGTTATCATGTGAATAATTACGTACACCAGATATGGAAGGGATAAAATGCTTCTCCATGCAGGGTTCGTCAATTTTATTTTCACGGTTATTACGAAATTTCGGAAACATCTAGCAATGTCACCCGTCTTTATTTTTTTTTATAAGGCCTCTATTTCCTCCGGAAATATTTCTCTTTCCCCTTTTATGTTTCGCGGGCACCGACGTGAGGCATGAATTCATTCATCGTAGGCCCCTTTCCCTTTTGTGCGTAAGGTGTTTCGAACAAAATCTATTCATAGGAGGGGTTTCGGTAGTTTCGAAAGGAGGGTAGAGAGCAATACTCGTCTACGGCGGATACGACGCCTCGAGGTTTACACACGCGAGGTTAAGGAAGGGTGAGAGAGAGAGAGGGAGATGAGGAGGATGGAGGAAGGCTTTTGAGGGACGCATAAGCCCGAGGTAAATCACTGTCGGGAGAGGAAAGGCGATGTCGTCGAGGAGATGCGGAATCGAGCAGAGATTGGCGTCGTAACGTGTCGGAAGGGATGAGCGGACGGTTGAAGGAGAGGAGAGAGAGAGATAGGGAAAGGCTACGTAGAGAAGGGAAGCAAAAAGAAGAGAGAGAGAGAGAGGGATATGTAGGACGAAGCGTGTGTGTCGGAGTGAGGGGAGGGGGGCGGAAGATTTTTTTTCCTCTTATGTCCGCCCTTCCGAGAGGATGAAATTTTCCGTTTTACGGTTGTTTTTTTTCGGGTCCACACGCGGTCGTTGTGGTCGCAAGGTAGTAGGAAAAAATTCATGGGAAGGGAGAAGAGAGAGAGAGAGGGTGCAGATGGTTCTCATTTCACCGCTAGCTTTTTTCCAGGAGCGAAATCGGTATTCTCCTCTCTCTCTCTCTCTCTCTATCTCTCTTGGAGCCAAAAAGAGAGGGGGAGAGAGAGAGAGAGAGAGAGAGAGAGAGAGAGAGAAGAAAAATGAGAGAGGTAGGAAAGTGTGTTGCGGTGTGTTTGTTTGGGGGAGAGTAAGGAAAGGGGAAGGAGATAAGGAAGTCGTGTTTTGGGATAGGGCGGTGGTAAAAAGAAAGGACGAGCGGCGGCGACTTCGGTTTTTTGGGGAGATAATTTTTCCCCGTGAGAGAGAAACCCGTTGGGAAGCGGTATGTGTTTGTTCTGGAGGGAGGAGGGACTTTAACGGCCTTATTAGGAGAATAAGAGGAATTTTCCTGGAAGGACGATTCACTCGAATTTTAAAACAATTTTTTTAAATTTCCTCACGGTTAAGGTATTGATGTGCCTAACGCTTCGTTCCGTCCGTTTGTGTGCAGGTGCGTACGTGTGTGTGTGTGTGTGATGGCGTTTCGCGCTTGTGAGACCAAGTCCAAATTTCAATGCATATCTTGATATTGTTGATTTTGAGATGGGGGATACCTAACCCCCGCAATACTTTTAGTAACAAGATGTGGCAAAATTTTTTGCCTCATTTTTTTCGCGTTGTAACAGAGCGAGCAATCGATAATTGATAAATGGTGGGCTTAAAGTACACCCCTTCCATACGGTATTGCGAGGATTAAGATACTATCATTAATTTGGGGACTGTCAGATGAATTATTTTTTCTCCCATATATCGTTTCAATAAAAATGAGACTCAAAAATAAGTTATAGAATCGTCTATATGGTTTCAATCCATTGGTGAATTTAAGTAATCCTTGTGATCTTTTATAGCCTGAACCATGTATTCATATCAATCAAAAAATTGTCCTATGTGATAACAAGCCATCATATCATAGATAGATTATTAAGGAATATAAGACGAATTCAGTGTACAATCTATAAAAGGTTTTTACACAAAATTTAGATATCATGATCGCAAGTTTCCGTCGTCTGTGATTTTAGTATATTTGTATACATTTCAGTGTAATAATTAGCGGTCCACGCAGGATATTACACTCAAAATAAATATATAATTCCTGTAGGTGTGAACTACTGTATTGGGTTTTTGTGATTCAGGACATATCAGAGACATAATTTCTCTAAAAAAACTATTTTTTAATAATACTTTCGAAGTACAGTTTAATCATCCTTTTTTGTCCCGTGTCGCTTGAGTAGTCGCCTTAGCAATAATAGCAAACTTTGTTTATTGCGTTTCACTTTCGATCTTTCACCTGAGACAACATTTTAAATTTCTTCTAAGGATGGATCAGAGTTAATAGATTATATCTACCTAACAACTTAGCCATTATTTTTTTTAAATACAAGTAAACATTTTTCTCATTCATACTCGCTTTTATTATTATATTGTCGTCACAGTTATGCCGTCGCAGTCTGGAAGCAAAAATACATCCAGACTTTTCCGTGCTTAACAATTTATTGTCGTAATCTGTGTCAGCGTTAACGACTAAGCCTTTAGTCACATAAAGTTCTTAGTGCCTACTGGCCATATAAACTTCTAACAAATCTGACGGGTGGCTTCCCATTTCGCAGAAATTTCCATCTCCGGAAAGTGCGTAATTACTTCTCAAAATGTCTCATGCGCGACGTTCGGCGTAGTATGACGATATGGAAGACGAATTGGGAGATGTTCCGAGGTGAAAATGGGTCTTTTCATGCCGATCCTCATCCCTTTCCCCTTCTATATATATTCTCTCGCTCTCTCTCTCTCGCTCGCCTTCATCCTCTTTGCTTTCAAAGAGTTGCCGCTCCGTCTCACACATCTCGAGAAAACCGTTCCCTCTCGATGACCCTTGAAGGGAGAGAGAGAAGGTGAAAGAAGACATTCTCTCCCTCTCTCGATGGTGGCGCCGCCACTCGTCAAGCCTCGAACCTAACGTTGCTCAGGATTCAGCTTCTTCATCTCCCGGGAACTGCGAGATCATTTGTGTCGAAGGAGAAAGTAGGACGGTGCGAGAGATGTGAGGGTAGGAACGGGGGAAGGATGGGAATAAAAGGTGGATGGGGGTGGGTAAAAGTGGGAGTCGGAAGTTCGTGAACTGTTCGAATTCCACGTTTTGTTTTCGTCCCTCCAGAAAAGCGAACTTTCCAGTCTCTGTGGTGCTGTTTTTGGTCGCCTCGCGTGTCTGGGTGGAGGATGCGAGGCAGTGGCAAAGTCTGGTTTATGCAGCTTTTAACGAGGTGGGGGTTAAGGACCGAGCTGTTTTTGTTTTTTTCCCCCCGCTAGTTTTCTTTTTTTGCTCCTCCCTCGCTGTTTAAGGCTTGCGGTTTGTCAGGGTTTGTTGAGGTCTGAGGAAAATGTTCAAAATGGTCTCTTTCGTTAGTCTCAAGTGATCCTTTTGAACTAGAGGTGTTGAATTATTCGGAAGAGTGGTATCTCTCCGCGTTAAGCGTTTTGAGATTAGGTAATTTTCCCTTATTTTAATTCGTTTGCTCGAAAACGGAAACGTGCTTGCGCTATCTCTTTGTTATTATTTATCGAACTGTCTTGCTTTTCGGCTTTAAAAAATTGTTTTCCGTGTGAATATTCCTTGGAAAATTCTTTTTGCTGATTAGTATTTTATGAATAGATCATATTTTTCTGATGGAGGTGATGTTTTCTGTAAGATTTAAGTTTAGTTATTTTTCCGAAGGATACAAAATTTCCAGGATAATAAAACTAATAGGAGGAGGAGGCTTACCTGTATTATGTCCAAGAATGCGTAATCTAGGTTACTTCTGTAGCGGTAAAACGGTTGAGTCCACTAGGAGCGTATTGCAGAAGCAAAATAGCTGCTCTTATTGGTAATTTAACGATCGCTGTATGTAGTGAGAGTTTTATTTATATAAAATATATATAAGAATGACTACTTCCCATCTGAAGTACTCGTTTGGCTAGTCGTTGTTTGCCAAGAAAAGTTCTCTTTAAAACGTTGTTGTTTCAGAATAAGCACTAAGTTTGAAAAATTGAAAAGTTAACTATGTACTTGTCTTACAATTAGATATCTCCAATAACCAATATCAAAGTTAAAATTTTATAATCTATTTCCATTTTTATACTTAGGGGCTTATTCTGGAAAATTTTCAGCCATAAAACGAGCTCGATAACTCCTTATTGGCTCTCCTGTAGTTGTTCACTCTGATTGTAAGATAAAATGTTGTGAATGTAATTAATTTATTTATCTGAAGAAACCCAAAAACAGCACTATGGCCTTTATATTGGTGCACAACAGCAATATATAACAACAACATACAATATACAAATATCCAAAAATACTATACAGAACACAAAGCAAAAGAAAAAATCACAGCTACAGACACATACTAATCAAGAAGACGGAAAACATTAAAGGAAAGACTGGTGTCTCTTGAAAGTTGTCAGGTTTGAGAAATTGTCGGTAGCGGGAATTCTATTGGAGAGACTGTTATATGTGTTGGGCATGCGGTAGAACAAGGACCGTTGGGAAACAGAAAGAGAAGAACGGCGAGTTGTACGAAAAGGAATTCGGAGAGAGAAGAAAGAAGTTAACGCGGGAGATCTGTGGCGGCCGTTTATAATGGAGTAGAGGAATTAATGTCGGTGTTACGTCTTCTATGAGATCACGATTTTATTTAACCGTGATTTAGCGGAATTTTTCCCCAGCAATGGAAATCTGCCAATGTTACTCCTATTTTGAAATCCGGTAACAGAGCACAGGTCGAAAGCTATCGCCCGATTTCCATCCTCCCAGTAATGTCATTACTATTTGAGAAAATTATTCACAGACACCTCCTTTAATTTACTCTACCCTACATTTCCTCTGAACAGCACGGTTTCCTACCGGGCAGCTCTTGCCTCACTGACTTGGCGGTTATTCACCATAACATTACATTGGCGTTAGATGCATCTTCTCAGGTAGATGTATGTTACATTGATTTAGCTAAGGCCTTCGATAGTTGATCATAAACTTTTAAGGTATAAACTCTCTCGTCGCTTCAATGTCCATGGCACCTTTCTTTCTCTTATGTCTGATTTTCTTCACGAACGTACTCAGCGTGTTGTTATTGACGGCGTCTCTTCTTCTCTTGCCTCTGTTTCCTTAGGTGCTCCGCAAGGTAGTGTTCTTGGTCCCCTTCTCTTTACCCTTTATATCGACGATATTGTTGATGCGATTACCAGTCATTCATGTGAGATTCTTCTATACACCGATGACTGTGAAATCTTTAAACGCATCGATAGTCCTTCTGATAGTCTCTGTCTTCAAAACGCTATTAAAGCCCTTTCCTCTTTGATCCAAACATGGAAACTTAAACCCAATCCATTAAAATGAAATTATATTGCCTTCACCTTAAGAAAATCTCCGCTTTATACTGTTTACCATCCTTTAAACTCACCCCTTCCTAAAAGTCACTCCCAAGACGATTTCAATTTTTATTAAATAATAATTATTCCTTTTCATGATAGATTAGAGACAGAATTGCGTTTTCTATCATTGGTCATTAACCTTAATGTTTTACGTCGAAAACTCGATAACCTGATTACCATGTCTGATTTCTAATCCAACGTCAGATTTTCGAGAAAAGGCGATTAATATTCGGATCGATATTCTAATATATTCGTGTTAATTAATTTTCCAAAAATTTCCAATGTCTTTGTTTCAGCTAGTCAACACTATTCTCATCAGCCTCAACGAATTTTCCCCAGCGTCGTAATCTTTTCGGTCTGTCCGCGGAAATAACTTTTCCAAGACTTTAGCTCGGTAAAGTTTTTCGGCAATAAGTACAGCAAAAGAAACCCAAGAAGCAATGATTTAACGTCAGTGGACGAGTTCGTGACTTTTCGGAGAAGAAAAGTTTAAATCCGTAATTATGACTTTTTTCTGTTCCTTTTTTTTTGGCGAGCCAAATAACTTTTCCTTCCTTGTTTTTTTTTGCGGGATGATAAATCAAAAGGTTTTTATCTGGCGGTGATGAAAAATAAATCGCCATCACGCTCCGTAGTCACACGGTCGGATGCAACTTCTTACGCCGTGTAGGGAAAAAACCGTGTTCACAACGGTCGATTATGTGCGCGCCTCCGTCGCTAATGAATTCTTATCTATTTCTGCCTTTCTCCTCCACCCTCTCGCTCGAAATTTTTTGTGCGCGCGATTAAAACGTCGCGATAGGTGCCAGGGAAAAAATGAACAGTCATCCGTCTCGACCTTTTTATCTTAAAAGATCTACTCGCCTCACCTTTCCTGTGCGGGTCGAGAGAAAGAGAGAGAAAGAAACCTACGTGTGCCACTTTTGCAGCAAGCTTTACCGCGAATTCTTCTCGTACGCGTGAAAAAAAAGACGTTCGCTCGTTAAAAATTATCAGGTTTGTTTGTAACGCTTTATTAAGAAAATCTACTCTTTCGTGTTGAAAGATATAGGGACAATCTTGACGTGCTCTATGGACGTCCCCTGTCGGGAATTTTTTTTGTTGTGTTATCACTCTGTTTACGTTAAGTGCGGTGCAATTATTAAAGGGAATGTATACTTCAAGGTGGCGTGCCATTGTTAAACCATAATGAGTTTAGATCTAAAGGGAACGTTGTATATTTATCCCATTTAAGAATGGATATATATATATATATATATATATATGTATATGCGAACGATTATACAGACTATCAGAAAGAGGAAGGCGAACTGGATTGGGCATTACCTGAGGAGAGAGTGCATGATTACAGAAGTGCTATAAGGAAAACTGGATGGAAAAAGAGATAGATAGATAGATAGATAAGTGGCTTTATTTTCAGGGCGAAATTGAGACCATAAGGTCCCCTCTTCCATTTAACCCTAAGAGAAAGAGGTAGGAAAAGGTTTCAGCTAGTAAACGACTTGAAAGGGAAAGGGAGCTATCAAGACATGAAGAAAACTGCGGAAAATAGGAGTATATGGAGAACCAAGTTTAACCTAGAATAATCACGGACCTGTCAACGGACAGACTACCTATGATGATGATATGTATATGCACACACACACACACACACACATATACAGAGTGATTACAAAAAAATGTACCCACATGCAAAATACGTAGTGGCATAAATTAAGGAAATAACGCAAAATTCAGACTGCTTTTATTTACAAAGTACAGAGTCGTTGGTCTTAATACACTTTTGTTTCACTGAACGTATTCAAATTGCCCTATATCGATCTGATAATGTGTAGGTAATGTATAACTTAAGAAGTAATGTAATGTGGGCACATTTTTTGTGGTCATCCGATTTATTTAATAATCAGGTCTAAAGAGATTTTTCTAGCTCAGATAATCACCCTGCCATTTCAACTCAGAGAAATCGTATGAGAAAACGATTGTTACGCATTCCCTCGTGATTTCACCGCAAATTTAACGACGCGATGTATTGCCTCCGTCCTACCTCTCTATAACCTCTCCTACGAGTGGAAATAAAACCCCTCCCCTGTATTCTCCTACGGAATCCTTAATGCGTGCTGTAAGGGTGTGGCGGCGCCGCTTTTTTCCGGCGGATTGCATTTTTCAAGACTTCATATCGGCATTTTTCCCCCTTGGGGCGCGGTCACGCGCTTCGAAGCGTCGTCACGGATGACATAAAAAAGGTAATTTTTCCCCCATTTTATTTTCAATACCGCTCCACGCTCGAGGAAAGAAAAAAAAAGAGGACGGAATGATGGGAATTGGATAGAGGCGATGCAGGGTGTGTGTGTGAGAGAGAGAGAGGGAAAGGGTATAAAAGTCCCTTCACTCGTACGGGAAGGGTTAGACATTAGCGCCTCGGGCACGGGAGGCGGGAGAGGTGGCGGCGGTGCGGGAGGTTGGAGACGAGGTGTGGATGTGGGAAGAGGGAGAAGGGTCTTTTGGAGAGGGGGAGCGTAGGGAGGGGGGAAGGAGGAGGGGAGGTGTGAGGCGATAGGGCGTAATGAGCGCGCACCATGGCCGTGATTTATCACGTCGTCCCCCTCTCACCCGTGCAACGCACCCTAACTCTCACACCATCTCGTTGCTCTCCCGTTTTGCATCCCCAGCCAATTCTCTCTCTCTCCCTCTCTCTACCGAACGTATCGCCCATCTATCCCCACCTCGTTTCTTTATCTTTCCCTCTCTCTCTCGCTACCCTTCTATTCTCTCCCTCTCTCTTTTATGTGCCTCTCTTCATTTCTATTCTCGACTAATCCCCTCTCTCATTCCGTCCCCTTTCTATTCCTCTTATGTTCTCTTCGTTTCTTCCTCACCCTATCTCTTCCTTTCCTTTTATTTCTCTCCTGATCTCTCCGTCTCTCTCCGTCTCTCTCCCTTCCTCAATCTCTGACCCTCTCTCGGTATCCTTTTCCCTTTATCTCTCCCTTCCTCTCTCATTTTCCCTCACTTTATACTTATCTCCCTTGCTCGTTGTTTCCATCCTACTCCTCCCTTTCCTCCATCTCTCTCTCCTCCCTCTATCTCTCCTCCCTCTATCTCTCCCCCCTCTCTATCTCCTCCATCTCTATCTCACTCTCTATCTCCCTCTCTATCTCCTCCCTCTATCTCTCCTCCCTCTCTATCTCCTCCCTCTATCTCTCCTCCCTCTCTATCTCCTCCCCCTCTATCTCCTCCCTCTCTATCTCCCTCTCTATCTCCTCCCTCTCTATCTCCCTCTCTATCTCCTCCCTCTTTCTCCTTCCTCTATCTCCTCCCTCTATCTCCTCCATCTCCTCCCTCTCCATCTCCTCCCTCTCCATCTCCTCCCTCTCCATCTCCTCCCTCTCTATCTCCTCCCTCTCTATCTCCTCCCCCTCTATCTCCTCCCTCTCTCTCTCCTCCCTCTCTATCTCCTCCCTCACTATCTCCTCCCTCTCTATCTCCTCCCTCTCTATCTCCTCCCTCTCTATCTCCTCCCTCTCTATCTCCTCCCTCTCTATCTCCTCCCTCTCTATCTCCTCCCTCACTATCTCCTCCCTCTCTGTCTCCTCTCTGTCTATCTCTCTGTCTATCTCTCTGTCTATCTCCTCCCTCTCTATCTCCTCCCTCTCTATCTCCTCCCCCTCTATCTCCTCCCTCTCTATCTCCTCCCTCTCTATCTCCTCCCTCTATCTCCTCCCTCTCCATCTTCTCCTTCTCCATCTCCTCCCTCTCCATCTCCTCCCTCTCCATCTCCTCCCCCTCTATCTCCTCCCTCACTATCTCCTCCCTCTCTCCCTCTCCCCCCTCTCCCTCTCCTCCCTCTCTATCTCTCCCACTCCCTCACCTCTTTCTCCTTATCCCTCCCTTGCTTTCTCTCTGAATTCCTCTCCCTTTCTTCCTTATCCCCCCTGTCCTTTCTCTTTGTGTCTCTCTCTCCCTTCACATTCTTACCTCACCCTTCCTGTCTCCCTCATCCTTTCCCTCTCCTTCTACCTCTCTCCCTCTTTCTCCATGACTTTCTCTCTCTCTCTCACACCGTCCCACTGCACCCCTTTCCCTCTACCTCCCATTTATGCTCTCCTATACCATCGCCCTTCATCCCTTTACCGGCATCCCAATATCCTCCGCTTTCCTCTCAATTCCCTCTCAATTCCTACCACAGTGCTTGGTCTCTCTTTACTCGGTGCCTCGCTCATTTATCTTCGCACCTTTTATCTCTCTCCCAATTTCTTCTTTGCCACCACCTCTTATTATCCTTTTTCATTTATTCTCTTCACTTTATCCGACGCGGCTGTTACTCCTTTGTTCTTTTCCCGCCCGCGCCTCTTTTTTCCTTTTCATTTTACTCCTTTTTGGCGTCGTATCGCGTTTCTTTCCTAATTATTCTTTCGCCTCTGCGTTCCTTTCTTTCCCTCTTGGTTGTCATTCTCCTTACCTCTGGGTGTTTTCCCGTGATTAATTATTTCCTGTTTTGTTTGCAGGTCAATTTTGCGGTCTGTGTCATCGCCAGGCCGTATCTCTTACGTTTGCACTGAAATACTACTCCAAAAACGTAGCTTCTTAGGTTTTATATTTCCGTTAATTTCTCGATGAAAATATATAAGAATTTTTCAAATAATCCTGTTTTAATTTATTTTTTGTTTTGTAAATGTTATAGTTTGTACGGTGATCTGCACTGTAGTTCTGTAGGCATCCAAAATAAAAAATATAGATATTTAAAAAGTGATTGATGATAGATTTTTTACATATCTAACGACAGAAAAATGCTATTTACATACATAGCTTAGTGCCGCAAAGGATATCTATATTTTACATTTATTATTATTTTTAGATTTTATTCTTTTTTCTTTGATATCCATTTAATATTTTTTCATTTGAGTACGTATTATTCTTCGTAAGATATGAGTCTATATAAAACGGTGAATAGGCGAATTAATAATTAAACTCGAACACGTTATTTACGCTAGATATTCAGGTACATTCCGTTACGTTAAATTTACTCGGTGTTTAACGCGTCGAGGTAAATTTCGTGCGTTAATTTCTCAACTTCAGAAATAACATCGAGCTTTCTATGCCTAAGGCTATAAAAAAATCGCCAACTCCCTCGCAGAAATATCTCCATTTCTTTTAATATTTCCCTTTATATTCCATCCTTTTATCCGCTATCCCGCTTCTCTCGGCTTCCCTTCGTATTCCGTCCTTCCCCCGAACTCTTCCTTTCCTTTCTCCTTTCTTAAGACAAACTTCACTCTGTCCCTTCCTCCAGCCGCCCCTCGTCTCTTCTCTCTCTCTCACCGCCGGCCGCCCCTTTCTCTTCACCCCTTGCCCTCCCTCTTTTCCCCTTTCCTCTCCCCTCTCCTCCTCCACTTCTCCCAAAGGGAGAGTAAATTTACCGGCAGAAATAGAGAAAAACGTGGTGGAACGGGGGGAAAATACAAAAATAAGTAAATAAAAAAGTAGCGCTCGCCGCGGTTGGCGTGGGAACTGCGGAGGGAAAGAATAAAACAGGGCGAGGATGCACGGCGGGGTGCGAAAAAAATGGAAGCGCTTAGCGAGGCCATGTAATTCCGGCATTGTTTGTGCCCACGCATTCTCCGCCGTTACGCCCTCCCCCATCCTTTTCTCTCTTTCCCTCTCTTCTTTCTCTCCTCATCCCAACTTTCTCCCCCCCCCCTCTCGCTATCGCACGCACACACTCATTTTCGAAAGAGAATGTTGTGTAGTCTCTCCTCCGTCGCCTACTTGGATTACAACTTCTTCCGCCGTGAGTCGCATATGCGGCGACAGTGGCCGTTCCTCCCACGTCTCCCAAGTTCTTTTAAATTCATTTTTGGTTAAATTTTTGGCAACTCGCTCGAATTGTGTTTTATGACTCGGAGTTCCTCCGGTCTCATTCCACCTGTCGAAGCTTTCCGATGGTTCGATTGATTTCTTTTTTAACGAATGAAAACCTTGATCGTAAACCGCGATAGATACGATATTTCGAGATAAGCGATGTTTCAGTATTCGCTTTAAAAAAAACCGTCTATGAAAGAATGGAAAGGTATTTGTGGATCGATTAATGTCTTAATAACATTGTTTCGATGTTTCACCGTTAATTGTTCACGTTTATCCGGTGAGTTTAAACGTGTTCGTTTGCACCAATTCAATCTTTAGTTCAAAATATGTATAATTGTAGAGCTCAATTAATGGGTAAAATCAAATGGACCATTAAAGAGTTAGAAAAATTATCTACTGCCTGTCTTCTGTCGGTGTATCACCACTGATGACGACTGATTTGCAGCGGAATTGAGCATGTTTTCCCAACTCTTTTTAAGGCTATTGGGGAAACATTTTTGTCAATTCGCTCAATCTGATTATCTTTCGTGACATGCCTGCGAGACGAAAGAGTTCTCTCTTTTATTCGAGAGAACGTAAAAAAATAATGTAGCATTATAGAAAAAAGAATTATTGCTCTGCGATTCATTGTTCCGTTCTTTGTCGAGATTATGTTTTCGAATTGTGAATAACGCGATTTCACGTGTGACAGAATGAATTCAATGCGATAAAATGTACGGTGATATATTCGTTCCCATTTCGGCCCGCGATATGTTTCCATCTGATTACTCATACGAAGACAGTTAATCAATGAGCGTGGATGTGAGGACTACCTATTTATTAGAGGGGTGTCCGGAAATCGCTTCCCGCGGAAATGAAAAATCATTTAACATTGATCACTTCCCTTCGTAATTTTTGTTTTAGGTACGCTGGTTCTCATTCGGCGGGCAATGGAAATGATAACCTTTGTTTCGGATTGCACTCAACTATGCAGTTTTAATAATTAATATACCATACACTGTTGGTCTCTCGAGCAGTCTTTAATAAAGTATCAGTAGCATGATGGCTGTGATTTTAATATTTAACTGTGGCATGTTTTAAATTTTCTATCAAATGATAATGCGGTTTATTATCCTCTCGGGAAATAAAATAGGGTGAACCGCGTTGAGTATCGTTTAAACATTTTCTTTGTCATTTTATCGTCATAGGCTGGACATCACGGTATCAGCGAAATTTCTAATTCCAATAATTCGGCGGATTAAAAACGGTAACTATTGATTATCATCACCTTTTGCATAGTTTTGGTTTGAAATCACTTGCGAGATTTTTTTACACGTACTTCTAGTTGCATTTTATCATGTATAAACCGGTTTATCAAAACGATACGTTTGCCTCAGTTTGGCATAGGAAATACTTCATTTTCTGTATTACGATATTTCCCGAAGTTCTGCTTTGAAGATACAACCGCGTCACAGGGTCATGCAGAATCTTCCGCCCTAAATTATCGAAAAATTCTCAAGCGTTTACATTTACACATTGCGTATTTCTTCCTTTACTAAAGTTAGGGTAACTTTTAATGGGGATTTTGTATGCATGCTTTTCTCGATGTGTAATTTGGGCGTGCGATTTTTACCTTTTTGGAAGTAGGCAATTCGACAATTTTTTTTCTCAGACTTCTGTTGGTGCTAGTCCCAATGTTTCCTACGCTTTTTCTTTCATCATTCATCCTTCACATAAAGAAAAACATTTTCTCTGTAGGAATCTAAATTTGCCGTAGCCGTTTAACATCATTTGAATTGTACTGTACATACTTTTTGTAGTTTTCACGCGTTCGCGTTATCGTGAATGTGCTCTTACCTCAGAAATCTCACGCTAGAGACGCAGTCATTAAATTTGTAATTCTTCTAACGAGAGAGAGAGATATTTTTTCGTCGGTCAAGATCGTAATTTACCGCCGAGGTTGTTCCGAACATTTCGCCCGCCGCTTCTCTCCTCGCGGCGTTTCGTTTTCCACGGCGAGGGTCGTTAAGTCAAACACCATCCGAACAGCTCCGATTTCCAAGATCGCGAGAGGGGAAGTTATGGACGCGTTGTAGCGCGAAGGGCTTGGTTCTAACCAAATAAAGCAAACAAGTCCTGCTTTTGGCGCGGGTAGTTATGCACGGGAGGTAGAGGGGGGGAAGAAAAAGAGGGAGGAGGGGACTTGATTAACGACGGATAACTACGCGCGAATAAAATGAAAAGGGTAAGGGAGAGAAAAAAAATTCTTTTCCTCCCGTAACATTTATGTCGAGTGATTTACCGCTGTTTCTCCCTTGTTGCGTATTCGACCGAGTTTCCGGTAGGGAAAGGGGGGATAGGTCGGTAGGGTTTTTTTTTTTTTTTTTTTTTTTAAGGGCTGGGGGATGAAAAGGAGAGGAGGTTGGGGAAAGGCTCGTGAAAGTTGGTGAGAGGTAGGAATGCCCGCGATGTGTAGAGAGGGAAGGGGTGAGAGTTGGGAGGGAAACAATTACGGGTGGGTAGGGAACGGGGGTGCGAAAATGATATCCTCCCCTCATGATTAAAATGGAAAGAGGGAAAGGGAGCAGGAGGGAGGCGGGAGAAAGGGAGGAAAGTGAAAGTAGGCGGAAATGGAAAAGAGTAGATGGCGAAATTCGCAGGGATGTTTAAAAAAAAAGAAAGGGAGGAGGAAAGGAGCTCGGTTATGCATAAGGAAGTGGAGGAAGGGATAGGACGAGTTAGTACGGGGCAGAGCGTGAAGGGTTTTAATTATTGAATGAGGGGGCGGTTGTCTAAGAGTGAGAGAGAGAAAGGGTTTTTAAGAGTTTTCGAAGGAAGAAAGTGTACTGGATGTTGAGTATAAATTTTGAGAAAAAGGGAGAGAGGTTTGTTGCTAGGCGTAGGAGTGTATGGATAAGAAAATGTTTTATCGCGTGATGAATGGGGATTAATTAGGCTCGCAAAGTGCCGAAAAGTCTCTCGTTAATTAGTGTAAAGGATCGTTAATTAACTTTGTCTACGGTGCGTAATTAATAGTTGCGTCACATCGTCTTCATTATCGTTTCTACGATTGAATCACTAGTTTTGTTTCTCCGAAAGATTTCTCACGTTGGCACAAGATAGGTACTTTTAAGAACGAGTATTTTTTTAATTTTTGCGTAGGATATAAATCTTATTCCCTAGAGCAGGGGGTCGGAAACTTACGTCCCGCTGGCCTACTGCGGCTCTAGAGAGCGCTTCATCTGGACCGCGATGTTAGGATGAAATAGTGTTCGGTAAAATTTAATATGGAGAATTTCATGTTTTTCAGTAAAATTATGATCTAAAAACTTTTCGGGCGATGTCTTAACCCTAATAAACTACTTAGACTTGATTTTCATTAATATGAGACAACAGAATCTCTTGTTAACGTCTGATTTAAACGCTCATCCGACCCGGCGAAGTTCTTGTGACTTTCAATGCGGCTCTCCGAACAGTGGCGGAATTAGAAACGTAAAGGGCCCGTGACAAAATATTATCGGTGGTCCCACTCCCTCCTCACCTAACAAATACATATGTTCAGTTAAAACTAAAGCCCATTGCAAAACCTACCAAGCTGTACTTATTTAATCAGTTAACACGAATAGGCTGAAAAGGTTAGGCTGTTTAAATTACTGTCCGAAAATAATGATTAACTGTGGAGCCGTTAAGAAATAAGGATAAAAAAGAAAAATCTTTATTTTTCTTTATTCGAAAAAATTCGAGGAGCCACTGGGCACGTGGCATTTGGCCACGCACGCCACATTATTGTTACACCACTGCCTCCGAAGTATTCACGAGTACGAATGTGGCCCGTTATGTAGAAAAGATTACCCTTGATATAAAGAGATTACAGCGATGCTTTTTTTCTAAAAACTAAGCTTCCGGAACGCATATTGTTTTGCCGACGAAAAGGTGGATATTATAAACGTCAGGTCATAAACGTAATTCCATACATGGTGACTTGCATTTCACATGTGAAATGCACGTCAATCTAGTAATAAATATTTTCAATTTCACGTTTTTTCAACATTTATAAATTATTATTCCTACAACTTTCTTGATTTTATATTTTGTATGAAAACAACTTACGGAACAGCGTTCCGGCAGAAAAAAGCACTGGATTACAGGGCTTACAATTAATAAATAAATCTTCTGAAGAGTCGAAATTATTGATATTGTTTGAGCATTCTCTTATAACATTTCGACCGTAAGACACTTTGAAGTGAATATTCTGTTGGCTTACTTTCCCGCCTTAAATGACTTTGATTGCTGAATTTTAAACATATATCGATTGAGCTGAAAAACACGATCTCTTACCTAATTCCTGTGAAAAAGGGTTGGAATTAATTCACATTGATTAAAGAAGTGTTAATTTAATGACTAAATAAAGAAGGGAGTTTATTTCCACAAAGGAATGGTTAATATTTATGAGTATTTTTCCGTTGTAAGGATTGTCGTTGAATTTTTACGAAGTTTGCTTTATAGTAGACATTTATGTTGCTTTTTATCGCAGGCGTGTCAGATTTGGGTGTATTCTGGAATACTAATTATTTTGGTTCGCATAAGCCCCGACGATTCTTCCGTGCTTTTGTTTAAGCCTGTAACGTTGTAGGATATGATTTTCCGAGATACTCGAATTTATTATGTTTTTATTTCAGATCTGCTTCAAATCGTTTTATTTACTTGCCTCTTTGCTATTAATTCGCGAAAATTAATCCAGCCCTGTAAACGGAGTAGAAAAACTCGGGAATCCGCTTCTATGCATGTGTGATAACAACTTTTTATCACTTGTGTGTATTGCATGCGTCGGATTTACTTGCTGATTTCCATTATGTTTTATTATTGTAAATCGCCTATTCTTTTTAACTCGTAGAGGAAAATTTTCAGGTTTTATTGGTCGATTTCATGCGAAAATCACCGCAAAGTTACTTTGTGAAATGCTTCCGTAATAATTGAATAATAGCGTTATATTCGCCATATTTATGCCTACCTACTACCATATTGATAACTTTCACAAATATTTGTGTAGATTGTAAAGTTATTTCCTTGTATTTTTTCATTCGTGCAAAAGTTTAAGTTGATATTTTAATTCGTCGCAGGTGACGTGGCGTGGAACTCTTTCCGACTCAATATTTGCAATCGGGTATCGCATCTCTACTTGTACAAACCATGGTGTGTTATAAACTCCATCCCGCCTTACGGATGCCGATAAAATGTGAAACAGAGGCGAGGTTGTAACAAAAATAACTGAACGATCGATGATTATCTGCCGCCATCATTTTTTTGTCACGTAAAATTTTTCGCAGAAATCTCGTTTCCCTTCTAAACATCCGTCCGAAGCGTAATAATCTCCGAGGCAAACATTTGATACGTGAATTTCGGACGGCGATCCTCTCCGAGGAATTCCTCTGGTGAATGTTCGACGTATCTCCTTTCTCACTCTCTCACTCTCTCTCTCTCCCTCTCCTTCCCTCTCTCCCTCTCCAAATGCCCACTCCCCTCGTAGTACTTCCTTCCGAAATTAAACGTCCATAAAGCAAATTGATTAAAAATTCGTCCTACCAACCGCCCGCTCAGGCGTGCGCCCAAATAATGAATAAAACGCGCGAGACTCTCTAACGAGCTGCTTTTTGTGTATTCAGCGGGTGTGTGGATCCACGGACGTTTAAAGAGCGGTCAGCGGGGAATTTTATGTGGACAAACGAAAAAGGAGGGTGACGTCGGTCTTTGGTTGGGATAGAGAAAGTTTGCGTGGGTGCGCAGAGAGAGAGAGAGAGGCCATTAAAGCGGAGGGATATGCAAAAGTATCGTTCCGTTTTCGAACCATTCCTCGAATTGAGGATTTCGTCGAGTACGACTTCTCCCTCTTAACTATTTCCTCGTACAAACTCTTTGGGAGGTCGTGTGTGGTGTCTCTTTTGGATGCGCCTAAATATCTCTCTCTAGTTTCCGTCCAAACGTTGGCGTGCCGTCCATTGCAAGCGTGTTCTCTAAAAGGAAAACTGGAGTTTTCCCTCGGTCGTAGTGGCCGTTTCCGGTCGCCGTTATCTTTCCTTCCCTCGGCAAACGTTGTCCGTGTGTGTTCGTGTCGCAGAGGTCCGTTTCGTTAGGAGCGTCGTTCAGGTTAATGAGAGACGTTTTATTTCGCTTCGGAAGTCGGAGGTGTTAGTTTGGATTTTTTAAATTTCTTATCAAATATCGTCGGTTATGTTCTTTTTCCTTAATAAATGGGAGTTATTCCATCGACATTTAAGAATAATCATTCAACAGAAAATTATGTTTTTGAAGAATGATCATGATTGCAAAAGAAAATTAATTTACCGAGATGAAAATGGTTGTGCACTTTCTTGAATAAAATCGATCGAGTTTTTTGTTTGTATCATGTTCGACGATGATAAAAATTCCGAGTGGATGATTCAGTTCCATATCCTTAATCTTATGCACCAGTGACAACACCTGAGGAATAAAAAATGCGGAGTTTGGCAGGAATGCGACATGAAGAACATCAAGGGCGTATATCACCATTAGGTTAGTTTAAAAAAAAAATATATATATAGCCCTATGCGTGTTTTTGAACTCATTGCAAGCTCCTGTTTCTGACGACTCGTTGCATGTATAAATGAAAAATTAATGTGGTTGCGGTAATCCCGTGGCAGTTCTTTAGAGACAGGATCTCAGTCTACAATAGTGGTTCTCAGTCAAGGTGACATGACACTACACGAGGGTTTTTGAGGGGCGTTCCGAATATTTGATAAATTCACAGTTTATCATATTTCGGCTAATATAATAATAAATAAAACCAGGAAAAGACGCGCGCATGCTTCTTTAAATACGTGAATTTTTATCTTTATGTGGTTTGGGATACACAATTTGTCTTTAAAGGTGACTCTAAGGAAATGGAACTGTAAACGGGTTGACGCAGTACTGAGAATGGGGTGACGCAGACAAAAAAAGATTTCAGATCTACTGGTCTACACTGTACTTTTTTTCTGTTAATCCTAGCCAATTGAGAGTGTTTTCTTACAATTCTTGGTGGAAATGTATACGTTGATCCTAATCTACCGCGCCATGAATAATTGTCGATTTAAAAAAGTTTCTTCAGCGCGCAATTTTTGATATTATTTTTTCTTGTGTAGATATTTAGCATAAAAATGTATATGCTTATCGCGGAATTATATCATGCCCACTCTCTAAGTCAAAGATTATACAATTTGCATACGCTTTCATCTCTCTATTATGCAAAGTACCCATATTTTTTCGCTTTATTTTTCTGGTATTATGATTTAAATATTTTCTCTCTTAAAGGGCGCCTTCGTTTAGCCCTAATCATTTCGCCCCCTCACCATTCGTGTGTTTAACTCCTCTCCCTCTCTCTGTCCCTGAATTTTTCCTGTTTCATTCTATAATCCTTCTTTGTCTACACAACCATTTCCTGCCTTTTAATCTTATGACCCTCTTAAAGCACACCCGTTTCGCTTACCGACTTTTTAATGCTGTCCATTTTCATCTCGGTTTATTACTCGCTTTTCCCTTTTTAACTGTCGCCTTTCTCTCTCTCTCCCTCCCTCTCTCTCTCTTTCTTTCTCTATCCCACTCTTTCTTTCTCCATCCCACTCTCTCTTTCTCTATTCCACTCTCTCGTCCTCGCTCACTTTCATTCCTCGTCTCTTTTATCTCGTTCTCGTTCTGTACTATCTTGTACCGAGTACCTTCCTCTCTAGTTATGTAATCTTTTGTTCATCGCATCATTACGATTTTTCCTCTTGCATTTTATTATCCCCGGCCAACTCTCTGTGTATCTTTACGGCATTCTGTTCCTTTTAATTCGGCGAGTTTTAAATTAATTAATTTTTTCCGTTTTAATGGCTTTGTTCTGTTGTTATTTTTGTCCTCATTGCTATTCATCTATTCGTCGAATCGTTTATTATTGCTTTGGTGATTTCTATACGGATGCGTACAAGAACGCGTTGGTTGTGTAGTTTTTATATTTTTTGATACTACCTCCCATTTGCTCATTTAAGTTCCTGTTTTTTCCACCGTTAGAGGTTGATTTTTTTCAGCATACCATTTGTAAAGCATTTATCCCATCTTATGGAGTAATTATTTATTTTGCTTCATTTTTCTCACCGAAATTGCTTACTTATTCGTATTTAAGACAATGTTGAATTGTGTACTTCGAACATTATGTTCCAAAAATGTTTTCCTTTGCTTTGCTTTGTTATTTATATTTCCATAAATATCTTCCGAATGAAATAGAATATAATTTCAAGCCGAATAAATTGATTACATTTCAAACGGTCAGTAAAGCTGAATAAAAAATAATGCATTTGATATACAAATCATTTTCAGTGTATTTTAAGATAGCATCCATGCGTAAATGGCGGAAGCATATCCCGAAAGTTTTATACGGAAATAATGTGTTTATGTTTCGTTATTTTTTATCGCATTAAGAACAACCAGGGTAAATGATTAGTTATAAATTTATTCCTTCCTTTATTCATTTATAGTTGTTACGCTGAATTTATAGAGACTGATTCTAATTTACTTCTCTTTTTATAAAATATTTTATATGCATTCGTCCCATATTTATTTATTTGTTTACACACACACACATTTTTGGGTAGACCGTTTTTTGTTCCCTCATATCTCTCGAACGAATGATCGGATCATAAAGAATGTTACATTTTTTGAAATCTTATGGCCTGCAGATGGATTTTAGCCATTTAACAATTTCATATCTCATCTAGATGTTAAACTGTGAATTTTCAAACTTTCCAAAAATCTATTTTTTTGCGGTGGCGCCGGCGGTGAATCTGGGTCGTTTTAGTAACAAGAAATTGAACTAGTACCTATTCACAGAATTCTGTCCTCAACGTTAAAAATGATAGAGGGAAATACGGATTTCAAGGTGAGTTGTCATTTAGACAAATATATGGCGTGAGAATTTATAACGCTTAATTGTGAGAAAATTTTAGCTTATATCTATGATGTCATTTTATACGTCAATAATGTTCACTATTGGTTTAAAACCATTAAACTATTTCATAAAACAATTAACAACTCGTAATCGGTAGATGATTCATTTGGGAATGTATTTTTTTTCCTCACGCTGCAGTAGATTGCTTCTGGGTAGGAAAGTATCTTCGAAATTTCAAAACTTGCGAAATGCGGTGCTGTGGCGTAGTGGCGAGCGCGTTGGCCTGCTACGCTGAGTTATTGAAAATCTGCGAAAGTTGCATTTTTTCAATAGATCTTGTGGTCCCTTTTTTGCAACTGGCTAGCCTACTGGCGCTAGAGTCGTATGAAGTCACAAAGTTCCACAAATCACGAACTTGACGTCATTCATTGTAAGAAAGCGATCGAGGTAATTTATTTATGCTCCTTATTTTTCATTGAATGTTATTCATTTTTGCTCTAAAAAATGAAAACAAGTAAGAATTTTAAAAAATTTCAAAAATAAAATCTTTTTGCATTATAAAATAGGCGGCCTTAAAAAGGATAAAACAAGAAAAATTTTCAGATTATTTGTTCGTTATAAAAGATTTTAGTGTCATGCACTTTTCATTAATATAACTTTACATATCATTTACGCAATAATCTCATTCCATAAGCTGGATAAAATTGATTTTGAATATGAAGTTAATAACAAACATTTTTTTAATGGAGCTCAATCATAAAAAAATCATACCAAATCGAAATTATTACGTAAATGATAAGTAAAGCAACTGTAATGATAAGAATATGACACCAATATCTTTTATAATGATCAAATAATCTGAAATTTTTCTTGCCCATTTTATAATGCAAAAAGATTTTATTTTTGAATTTTTTAAAAATTCTTACTTGCTGATCTTTTTTTCTCCGTTCTCAACTAGGTTGGATGGCTTTCTTTCTCCTTAGAGAGTTTCAAGTAGTAGCTTTTCGCCTGTTTCTAACTTACATCTCTTCATCCCTCCGACATCACTCTTAATCATTGCTCTATCGCCCTTAAAATTGCATCAAGACGCCGATTTATGTACCAAAACAATCGAATCACTTTCGCGTCTCTCCACCAACTCTTACCTCCGGAACGAAAGTTTTTCGTATGTTTGTTTGCGGGTCCGTGTCGAGTGGAGGAGAATGAAGCTAGGAAAAAAGAGAGGGAAGCCATTTGTCATCTAACCGTGGTACGTCCACGCTACTCTGGCAATCTCAAAACCCCACCGTTTCTCTTCCACCCTTCCATCCCTTATACGGCACAACCCCATCCTTTCTATCCGACACTCAATTCCCTTACGTCCTCCCCCCCCTCCCTCCCTCCCTCTCTCTCTCTCTGAATAGCACCAAACTCTTCATCTTTCTCTCTCTCTCTCTGCTTCTCCCTACAAACCCTTATGAAAAGGGAGTGGTAAAAAGAGAGAAAAAGGTGCGGAGAAATTGGCGGCGGGGGCGAGAGGCGTGGAAGGGGGAGGAAGCATAGAGAAGAAGAGTGTGTGCGCGAGAATTTGTTCGTGTGTGTGTGTGTGTGTGTTGGGATGGGGTGTGTTAGCGAGTGTATGAAGTGTTTCGGTGGCGAAAGAGTGGAAAGGGGTTATCCGAGGCTAAATTGGTTACAGGATGGGAGTTAGAGAGGGGGAGAGGGGAGGAAAAGGGCGAGTCGAGAGAGCAACGTGGTTGTTAGAGCAGGGCTAAAGGTTGTTCTCTTGAATCTTTTCGGGTAATCGTAGTGGTTCGGCGAGAGAGAGAGAGCGGGTGTGGAGAGTCCCGTGTGCGGAATGAAATGCCGAAGAGAGTAAGAGAGGGAGGTGAGATGAATTTTGGGTTTAGCGGAGGGAAAGGAGAGAGAGAGAGAGAGCGAATGAAGAGGGATGATGAGGGAGCGAATGAGTGTGTGGGAGTGAAAATGAAAGGGAAAGAAAGGTTGAGAGATAAAGTCGTGGAGGTTTCGAGAGGGTTGATTGTTGAATGCGCGTGCAATTAGGAAGAAAAGAACGTGCGAACTAAAACATGTTAGGGAAGGTTGAAGCTCACCTTCAATGTTTTTTTATTTAATATCTTGGTACGTATTATATTAAGGCCTAGGGAAGTAAGGGAAGGAAGTTAGAAAGGGTACCTATACTATAGTAAAACGTATTCGAAGGTTAATTATAAGTGGCCTGATGGATAATCTACACGATACCCTGCAAGCATCTTATTGGTGGATGGCGGGGGGTGCAGTGTACTAAAAATCCCTAGTCATCCTACGTTACCTCTTCCTAAAATGAAGAGGTGTGCTCAAAATCGTTTCGAGGATTTTGTTGTAATTATCGGGCGTATGTCCTTTGATCGATGCAATTTATGAAGATAGGCTACACTGATGTTTCCTGATCGATCGAGTAATCCTATAAGAGGAGATCCATGGGTTCGTTCTTAGTGATTCCTGTTTCAGTGAAGTTTAATTTTGCAGGAAGCAGAACTCGAACGTTTTTTGGTAGCATTTGAAATAACGGAATTAATTGCTCGCGAAAAGGTCGCCTGGTTATTATTAGTTATAATGTGTCGTTCTGATGGGATATGAATTCGAGCGAATACTTTTCGCACTCATTCGAAGGGAAGACGACATCTTGAATATTTAAAAAAAATATCACATTATGAAAACAAACGAACCTTAATATTTAAAACAAATGTTTGTTTAAGTAAAAGGTTATAGCAGAAAAACTCGGCGTGTTTGAAATTATATCCGCCTGTTTACAGTCGCAGGACAAGCATTTACCCTTACATGAATAATTCATAACGGCGCAGTTGCGTGTAAGTGGGAAATGTGAACATTTTTTGAGGATTATTAATGAGGACAACCACGCTATGATTACTTTATAAAGTACTCGTACTCGTCTCAAACTGAATATTAGATGAGTGTGCGCAGTTTAAAACTTTAACGCGAGGACATTTTTATCCCCCCCCCCCCCTAACTTTGCTATTTTTCCCGTAATCGCGTAATCATATTTACAGGTGTGGAATTCCCCGCCATTTATGCGGTCCGTCTTAATTAATAAGCGGGGCTGCATTTGCTCCCTTAATAACCCCGATACTTGTTTTAAAGTAACGAGTGTATTCAACAGCGAAAATGTTGCTCGCGTTTGCGCTTTTGCGAGTACCGATTGTCATCCCGCTCGTTTCAATCGCTAGAAGAGTTTTTCCACGTGTGCACGTACGGTCTTTACGCGAGTCTCGCTAAGTGAAAAGTTTTCCCTTGTCTGAGTGAACTTCTAAAACCAGCAACGAAAGCCCGCAAAAAAAAAAAGAAGTTACCGCCATGTTTTTGCGGAATAATTTCGCGGGATAGAATCTCTTTAAGTACTCGAGAAGGGTTTTCCCCTTCTTCACCCCGCCCGCCTTCGGGTCGTGTTTGTATTTTGCGGAAGTAACGCTTCCCGGTTTTATCCACGAGTGCTTACTCTCGTTCTCTTTCTCTTTCTGGCGCCTCGCCGCGAAATCCTTCGTACTCGAGAGAAGATTAAGCGCCGACTTAATCTTCGTAAATTATAATTTGAACTAAAAGATGTATACGTCTCTCAAGCACCCTTGTCGTGCCGCCATTGTTGTTTGGGTTTCGCGGTTCATCATTTTTTTTATTTTCTCCTGCTTGTATATACAGTGGAACTTCTATAAGTCGAACCTCAAGGGGACTAAAAAAATATTCGACTTAGGTATAGAAAATTCTAGTTATAGAAGAAAAATAACATTAACAAGATTTTGTCCTGTAAAATGAATTCACTTCGAGTTATGGAAAATTCGAGTTATAGACGATCGAATTATAGAAATTCGACTGTGTATCGACAAATTACTTCTCTTTTCATGGATATATGTATATATGTTACAACACCGTTGGCTTTTATGAAATTTGTAATATAAATAATATTCTTTTGTACCGTTGATTGATGCTTAAGTATTTCATAAGCAATAAAAGTTTTATCAATTAATAAAACAATTTACATTGGTAGCCTTAGTTGTTTTTCAACCTAGAGACAAATCTCCCGTAAGCAACTACTCGTAAGATGGCAACCTCAAATAAAACCCATTATTCTTTTCTTCGTGAATTGGGGACCAAAGTTTTTTTTTTAAATCTAAGCACGAGTTTGGAGTAACACGGAGTTATGCCACAGCGTTTACCGGTCCAGCCAAAAAGTCGGAAAAACTTGTCCAAAATATTTCAGCATACTACGCGTAGGAGAATGAGCGCATCCGATTTTTATCCTCATTCAACCGCTTTTAAAATTTAGCAGATAGCTGCTTTCCAGCATATGGTAGTAACCAAAAAAGATTCTCAGATTAGACTGGTAGGCAGTGTGCCTGCCTTCTAACCCAGAGGTCGCGAGTTCGAATCCCGCCTCGGGCATGGACGTTGTGATCCGTCTTGGGGTTATTCCCCTACCTGCGGACAAGCCTTTGGCTTTGCATCATTAAAAAAACGTGAAAATATTATGGCCAAAATTTTCCCTACCTGTTTAAGCATACACATTGTATGTACCTTATTCTCAGTTTTGATTCAGGACTGAAGTAAGAGAAAACCGATCATTCTTTTAATTCAGAAACGTATTTAATGGCGGACAAAGCTCTAAGATGCTTGATTTTTTTTGCATCGACGTTATTCTAACATATTATAAAAATTTGCGTTTTAAGTCAACCATCTATTGCTATGTGCAATAATCTATGACCTTAAATATTTCTTATTATTGTGAAGCCTTTTCTTTAATAGTCACTACCCTACTTTATGTTGTATAAATTTTAATGATAGATTTATTTTTTACAGTAGTTTCAGCTGTAAACGCTTTGTATTTTTTAAAAATATCATTATTATCGCGGCATAAAACAAAAAGTTTAAATCTAATCGATATTCTTTGAGGCAAAGTGCTGTATAATACACCATTTCTTATAGTATTCTTCTAAGTTGAATGTAGATATTTTCTTAATAAATCGGAAAAAATGAGAGAGATTTTGGAATGTTGGTAACATTTTCCAAAGTATCGCTTATCAGAAAAAAGAAAATCTTCTCTGTGAATGGATTGTATAATCTGTATATGATTGTCTCTGCTGGACTCACTCGTTTATATCTTCTACTTTTCGCATAATTTTAACTTAGAATTGGTTAAATTGCCTTCCTTTAATCGTTTTAACGGTGCAATTTCTTGAAACCACTGCGGGGGATTCTTGAGAATTAAGCGTAAAGAACGCTCGTTGCTACGTTCGATGACTCATATGACGAATTATCTGCAATTCAATTTAGCTGAGCAAGATTTTGAAACTTACTTGACTGCATGAAATCGATGCTTATTACAGGCTATTACTCAGAATCTTCGTTAATATCTTGTAAGCGAAGGGAAACGAGCAGATGTGTCCGTAGTTCCTTAACTCCCGATTGTCCCATTTCTTGTGAACGTTAATTATCACGGTATTTTATGCTTAATGTATGTTCCTAAGCTTAATAGGACTTATGAATGGCTTAGGAAGTATATTCGTTATTTAGTCTCCAGATTTATTTAGGTTGTTCAACGTAATATCTTCATTTTCTGGCTCGCCGCCATCCTTTATAGTCTTGTTTGCGCGGTTGTACATCTGCTACTGTATTCGTGCGCGTCATTCTTTCTTTTGGATCTTTCCCAACTTTCCTTCTTCCCAGTATTAAACTCTTCGGTAGAGTTATTTTAAACTGTGCACACTTTAATCTCAGTTATTATTTTTGCATCATCTAGTTTTGATGAAATAATTTTCATGTTTTCCTAATAATTTTTCATATTAAAGCCCCTTTTGTTTGAGATACTTAAGCTTTAAACTTCGCAGATTAATTTAAACTCCCAGTGCTAAAGATATGACGGAGTTTCGTATGTGAAAATTTAATTTTCTATCTTGTTATTTGGTTTCAGCTCCTTTTATCGACTTTTTCTCGGTTCTTATTCGTTATCAGTTTTTCAGACTTTCTTTCCATACTTCCTTAATCTTTATTTAACTGGACTGATTAACTACGAAATTTATGCTCACGATGTTTTCGTTTTATTCTTTTTTCCATTCTCATATTTTTTCGATTCTAGTTTTGCATGCTGTTTGTTTTTCGAGTTGTGACCTTTGAATTTTTCACAGTTTCCTCTCCTTGTTTGTAATGGTGAACTTAATACTGTCTACTCGCTCAAACTAATCCACTTAATCTGTTTTATTGACTGAGTTACGAGCGTATATCTCCCTCTTACAATGTACTTACCCCATTGTTAACGTGGCTACTCAAACAATCGGTGACGTTTCCCTCTTTTGATTATTCTGTAAAATATTACATAATCATTCTGTAGATCATCCATCTTTAGTTCGTTTCTTATCCTCGATTTCTGGAGTAAGAAATTTACCGGGTGTACCTACGAAATTGAGCTCTTAAAAGCCATCAGAAATGCCATTTCCTCCGAACCAAAAGAATTCATCTTCAGTAAACCGAAAAATTTTAATCGAAAGACGGTATCTCACTCGAAATATTTTTATGCCCCATTTTCTTTCCTCCCATAAAGTAAGGGAGACGTTGAAATAATCGACGTCGTCGGAGAGGAAGGTGAAGCGAGAGAGAGAGATTGTCAACCAAAGCGGATAAGTTTTCGCTGTTAACGACTTAGGTTGGAGGTGGGTAAAATGTTCGAAGGTTGGGAGAGTTTGCGTCGGATGGGACGTGATAATTAAGGATGGGAAAATCGAGTGGAGGTGGAAGGGGGAGAAATGGTGGGAGGAGGACTAGGAATGAAGAGTAACCCACGCTCCCTAGAGTGTGTCAGGTTCACCTCTCCGTTTAAGAGGAAGGGATATAGGAAGGGGGAGAGATGATGTTTGGGAGTTTGGATGAGCGAGCGTGTAAAAAGGAGAGTGGATGGGAAAGAGGGAGAGGAGAAAAAGTAAAGGAGTAGACTCTCTCTCTCTCTACTACTACTACCCGTTGGAAGGCGATGATTTTCAATAACCACCTGTTGGACGGGCGAATCACTCCACCCAACCCACCCACTCAAAACCACCTCATTCCTCCGAGGACTTCCATTCTCCCGCCCTCCATCGTGCCACACCCATCCATCCGTCCTCCGCTATTACCGACTCATCCCATACACGGACGCGCACTCCCCATATATTCTTCTCTTCTCGCTCCACATATAAAAAAAAAAGTCTCCCCGCTTTTCGTTCTGCCTCTCTCTCTCTCTTGAACCTTCCTCTCTCCCACTTTTTCATTACGAGCAGTCTCATTGGTCCCTCCTACCTCATCTCTCTCTCTCTACATCCATCTATTTTCCTCGGTCGCGCTGTTTCTTCCTTTCTAGTCTCGTCGTGTCGTTTTTATCTCGTATAATTTTCTCTCTCCCTTTCTCTCAACTCCGTCGCTTTTTTATGTCCGCTTCCATTTGCCTGTCCGTCTCATCCTCTCTCTCTCTCTCTTGTCTCGCCTCCTTTTTTATGGCCTCCCCCAGTATATCACACGTACAACTTTCTCCACGTTATCGATTTTTCCCGCACGTTTTCTGATCCTCCCAATTATAGCAGACCGATTTTTTTTGTTGCTGTTCCCATCCCATCCGTTGTTTGGTGGCTATGATATATATATATATATATATGTGTGTGTGTGTGTGTGTGTAGTTATACACATACATGTATGATATACATAAATTCGCGAGTATTAAATCTCACCTTATTTTGCCATGGGTTTGTTATGTTGAGAATTTCCTGTTGATTTGTTTGTGGAACATATATTTATGTTTATAAAAATTTTGAATTCTCACAGTTAAAGTTTCTCTGGTTAAAAATTGGCTGTAATTTACAACTGCTGTCGTCTTTCTGTTCCCGTATCATCTCCTTTTGTAATTAGTTTAGTTTACTTTTACTATTGGTCGCTTGTACGTGGGTTATATTCAGGGGAAATAATTACCGTATTTCCCGCCATATAAGACGCACCGGCATATAATACGTACCCATAATTTAGCAAAGATTATTTAGGAAAAAAATATGCTTAGAAGTTCTGTACCTGAAATGGCTGAAAAAAGCCAGCTGCTGCTCCTTGCGCAGTTCAAAGTTGGTGCGCATGAACAGTGACTACGTAACATTGATTACGGTACCTTAACAGATCCAGCAAGGTTTTTTTTCCCAATGGTCAAATTTACCGATAATTTATTGGGACGTTTTTAACATTTTAGCAAGAGTTCCATAAAATTACCGGTATATTGGTATTTTCGTCTTTTATTTATTTTTCTTCTATTTGGACATTTTTTTTGGTTTTTCTGTACTGTTTCCTTCTAATTCGTTCATTTAAGTTTTAACGGTTTTTAACTATATTTGTTTGTTATTTTTTAACCTTGGGATGCGTTGCTGTTTTGTTTGTTCGAAGATTAGAAATTTTAAATAAAGCTTTGGGCGATCTTTGTTCTCCTCTAAAAATAACGTTCGATCTTTGACCTTTATATACCTACATATACATACATATCGTTTCCGCAAGGAATCTTCGAGGAAAAATCGTGACCATCACCTTATAAGACGCAGGGTGATTTTTTGAGATAGATTTCTGGAAAAAAATGCGTCTTATATGGCGGGAAATACGGTATATGTTTTGGGAATATGAATAAAACGCTATACACACATACAGTTACATTTCGTTTTCTTTGACGTCCATGAATTTATCGAACTGCGCCTCTAGTTTTATATCTAGCTTTAAATCTTTTTGTGAGTACAGAAAAACCCCGCTATACGTTGCCCCGCTATACGTTGTTTGGCATATACGTCGCCAATGAATTAAGGAACGTTTCGTTATAAGTTGTGTCGCTTCGCATACACGTCGTTTGTGAAATACTAAAAGCAAAATTTCAGAAATTTCAATTGCGGTGGATAAATTATAACTATAACAACAAAAACCCTCTATTCGGCTTTTAATTTCATGTGTATTATTATTTATAAGAATTAATTTAATTTCATGTTTATCAATTTGTATAAAATCATACTCTGAATAAACATTTGCTGGCCATGTTTTTGAGAGATCACTATGGGTTAGGTGGTTCACAAGATACACAGGAGATAAAATGGACTGTCCCAATTTTAATGACGATGTGTAAATACCTATTTCTGAGCTTTGTGAACAGTTGTGTCTATAATTTTGTGTGTTTACGTTTGCATCTCATGAGATATTGGATATACTTTGGATTGCGAAATCTGCTTGAAAAGTACTCTAAAGTGCGTATCAGTGGACGTGTAAGTAAAGAAACAATTTTTTTACTCCATCACACTATAGACAATTATTTTCGGTGATTTTTGTATTTACTATTGCAGTTGGTTACTCGTTGTTACGACAAAATGTATATTAGATCCTAGTAGCAATGAGTGATAAACACATAGTGGTAACATAGTATGTCCAATGTACTGTATTAATATGTATTATTTGGAAAACAAATGTGTCACAAAATATCCTCCAGGAACGTAATCCCTAACTTTTATCATAGCTCTTATGGTAATCTTTGTTTCGCTATACGTTGTTTCGTTATAAGTCGTATTTTTCAGGAACGCATCTACCACGTATAGCGGGGTATTTGAACTGTAGTCTTTTCATTTTCATAATCTCTATTCTGACCTCTCACCTTCTCTCTGTCCCCCTCTTTTCACTCATTTTTCCTGTTAATTTTTTATTCCTTTTTTTTATTCCTTCGTATCTTCTCCCATTATCCCTATCTTTCTTTCCATTCTTCTCTCGTCTTTCAATCTTTGTTTCCCCCATTTTCTTCTTTATAGACATTCCCGTATCAATTTCTGTTTTTAATTTCTCCAAAAGCATTAATAGGAAAAGTATTGTTTTCGTAAAAAAATCTAATTAGATATTTCAACGAGAATGCACGTTTGAAGGGTTTTGTGGGTACTATATAATTACTTAACAAATAATCAGATCACCAAAAAGCTTTATATAAATATACATTATTTTTATCAGTAACTTAAGATCAGAAGGGGTTTTAGCTAGAACTGGCCAACGTGAAGGTGGAGGTTTACTCTTGTAATTTTTCTGTTTTTTCCAATTGTCTCCTTTAAAACTTAATTTATGTAAATATTTTTACTATCAAAGGCGTAGACAATATAATTTTCTACAAGTCTTGTTTGAAATATTTTGTCTGAAAACGGTTCGTTTAAGAGAGATTTCATTATCTGTCATGATTTAAGTTCGTTGCTTTGTTTCCGTTGCCATGATAGCATTTTTTGTTGATAGCGATACCTACGCTGCCAAGGGTAATTTTAATTGCGATCAAAATTGTCTCAATTTATCTAGCGTTATATTTTGTGAGCAAATTAGCCTGTAAATATTGATAGGGATCCCAACTCCCTCGACGGTAATTTTAATCGATCATATTTTGTTGCCCATAGCAACATAAATAAATGTTCTATACTTATTGTTTTTTCAAGGTCTAATGTAATTCGAAGTATTTTTCACCGTGAAAATCATTGAATGTTTCTAAACATTATTCACAAGTGTAATTGCAGATAATTATTCGTGAGGACGCTGATGTCGAGAGCAACTTGAAAGCACTATTGCAATCATATTAATGTATGGAGAAATTCATTCGCTGGACACATCAGATTTTTTAAAAATTTATATGCGAGAATACGACTCCTCGTTTTTCCCTCTCACCACTTTCCTCTGTTTTTGTTACATTAAATTCCATTCGGCTTCCATAAACATTTTTCCTCCGCGTTTCCGTCGACGCTTAATTACATTATTTTTTAGTTGATGGAAACCGTTGCTTGTTTTGGCTGTTTCCTTTTTTCGTACTTCATCTGCAGCTATTACCGTTATCGAAAATGAAGAGTTTCGAATGTGGATAAATTAATGCGTTCCCAGTATATCGTTCGCCATCCTTTTAAGACAGTGGTTCCCGAACGGGCAGCCGCAGAAAGTCATTCATAGAATCATGCTGACACTTTTATTAAAAAATAATTGCTTAATTTAGTGGCAGTTTAATAGTCTTATTATACAGTAAGAGGGGCACATTTACCTCTTGGCTAAGCAGAACCGCGCGAAATTTGCAATTAAGCTAGGTGATTTGAGTAAAAGGACTTCGTAGTTGATTTCACGTTGTGCATGATAGTCGCTCTCAGGTATAATTCAAGGGGATTTTGACAAAATCTAGCATAGATAGATATATATGCTAATTGGCATCCGGGCAACAAGAACTGATGGTTTGTTTAAAGTAAGCACATCAGTTCAGTGAAGTTCATACGGAATACGTTATTAACTCCCACCTCACTCAACAAATGGCAAACGTACGAAAACCATTCACTCCTACGTGTTGTTTGAGAAACATTTTGCATAAATAAATATTTACCCGACGCTTACGACCTGATAAAACTCTCGCTATCACCCATTGTTCGTCCTGAAATAATTTATTTTCGCTCCATCTGTTATTAATTGAGCCAATTACCGGCAGAAAATAATTATTTTCCTTTTTAAAATTCCTTCCCCCGTAACGTAACGATTCTTTCTCTCTCGCCCTCTCGCGCTCGCTCCCTCCCTCCCCCTCTCCCTCCCTCCCCCTCTCCCTCCCTCCCTCCCTCCCCCTCTCCCTCTCTCTCTCCCCCCCCCCCTCTTCCCCTCTCTTTCTCTCTCTTGCTGTTGAGTGGGCGAATAAGATAAATTGCCCCTTTAAGTAATATCATATCGTACGTTTTCACGTATTTTGAACTCAGGATTAGCCTTTAGGTTCGTGTTCATCCACTTCTACGCATGCGGCCTTGGGGACAAGGGAACGGAGGGAATGAAAAATAAAAATACCTAGAATCAGCGTGACATACATCCTCCTCTCTTGCCCATTGTCTTTCTGAAAGGGACTCATTTACATGGATCTTCGCTCTTTTCTCTCTCTCTCTGCCACTCTCTCATCCTACCGTTTATTCCTTCGCCTCCAAAAATAAGATAAATTACCCCTTTATGAGTCATTGAGGCATTCTTTTCTTGCTCATCTGTCCGATTCAAATTTCGTTTTGCTTGCCCTCGGCCCACCAAACGTGACGTAATAGCCAACGAATTTCCGTCCCCGGGGACTCGCTGAGTGCGAGTTAAAAAAACTCGAAATAGGCAATGATTTGTTGTTTAGATAATGGGATGTCTCGGATAAAATGCGGAATGTTTGTTCGAACATCGATCCCGCGCTTTTGTTGCTCGATTTTTATATAGATATTGGAGTTAATGGTTATTTTTTTATTTCTTTTCACATTTGCGTATGGAATTGAATGTATGCTAGGTATATGAAAACGCGTTTATTTTGCATTACGTTATTTGTGTTGGCATTGATATATAAATGTTTTTATATTATATATATATATATATATATATAAATTTTGCAGTAAAAACCTGTTTTTTTGTCACGAACTTAATAGTATTAGTTACGCTTCATACGAATGAGATTCTTTACCAATGATATTTATGCTTTGCATTAGGTTGAATAATTTAGTGGAAAAACGTTCCTATGCATACCGTATTTTTAATTTTTGATCAATGAGGATTCATATATCCAGCAGAAAAGCGAGTTTCGGCGTAGGAAGTGGTGAGTGACAGACTTAGCATACTCAACCATCGAAAAAACAATATTAACGCTAAATTAAAATCTTAGAAAATGCTTTAAAACTATAGAAATATGTTATTATTACTATTTGAATTTTTCGCGAGATCATTGTTCGGTTTGATAACATAGGTCAAGTGACGTGATCATTTGAGAAATTTTCTCACATTATTGCTTGTATTTGGAATTTTTATCTTTATTATCAAAATGATGTTATGATTTGTTCTAAAGATCAGGTGAAAACATTATGAAGACAAGGAAAACAACACAAAGATTGATATTAACAGCTACGCAAACATGCCGTTAGATTTAATATTCTTAAATGAATTTTTAGATATACTATTTAATGACCGAAATTACAAAAAACTAAATCAACAGAGCAAAGAGATGTTTATTGACATTGATTTTAACCTTTTATATTGCCATTATAGTCTAATGGCTTTTATGGCTTCCTGGAAGACCTTTACCACTGCCGAACGGTCAAGGGATCTATGACATCCCCGCCGTATATCACGTCATCCGGCTACCCCGTGCTTAATTATTCTCTTTGTGTTTCTTTTTACAACCCTTTCATTGAATATACCTGCATACCGAAGAACATTGGAACATCTATCTATAAATGTTGTGATGTTATAAATTAATTTTGTCTTTAAATTGCAACGGTCAGTTATGAATGCGACTCATTAGAAGGCATTCAAAGGTTTTGTAATTCACTGTGGGGATCTCGTTTCAACTGGTAAACCGTTGACGAAACAGTTTAACTATACTTTTCTATAGCGTTTTATATGCATGTATTAATGATTTATTGTATTTTTCTTTTCTATTATTCTTCCGGTATTTTAATTCTAACAGAATCGCAATAAGTAAGCAATACATACTGAAAAAAGAAAAATTTTAACATTAACTTTATTTTGGTTTAGATTTAGGCCGCGATTTTTTCCCGGCGTTATCGTCTTTATTGAAACCTGCTAGTTCATTTTCCTGAGTATAACCCCTTAATAATTAATGAAAGATGAGCTTAAAATTCACTTGAAACGTGTTATACTTTCTTAGTGTTGTTCTGTATTTCCGATTTAAAAAATATGGCGAATTTTTGTTGCATCTTTTTCGCGTTCTCTTTCTCGACTTTATGCCAACTTCTGCTCCAGAAAATTGAGCTCCCTTTACTCCTGCATAGTTCGCTAGCCTGGCTCCGGAATTCTTCTGGCGTACTCGCTTGCTCGCGTGCATCCTAATGAAGATTCCGCCCAAAAGTAAATAATTTTACTTTCCTCCCCAAGCTCCCAGTCCTTCCCTAAGTTCCTACCGGTTTGTTGGCGCCTACCTATGGTGGCATGATAGAGAAAAGGGTACGCCCCTCTGCACTAACAGGAAAAGCAAATGTTGCTCGCTAAGCATTCGATCGTAGCGTTTCGTTTTGAAGTTGGCATCCGTTCTGGACCAGAAACCGAGACTGCGTCTTGTCCGAGAAGGTTCCACCGCAGTGGCAAATGAAACACGGCTCACCGTGCGCTCATGATTCCAGGTAGTAGTTTTCTCTCCTAGTCTATTACTATCTATTTAACACGATAGTTCTATTTTATTATTAAGAAGGAATAAGCTGTCATAATGCCGTGTACATGGAGTTTAAGGTAAAAGTTGAGAAACAGGTAAGATAAGAAGGCGCCAATATACGATAAGTTCGGCAAAGACGATTTTTCGAGCTTTAGGTCTTTTTTACAGACGCAGTTCCCTAATTTCTGCGAGACAACAATTAACGCTAGTACAGAGGAATCCTGGTGCATGTTCAAGGATATGACGCGAGAGTGTACGAATAAATTCATTCCACACAAACTTAAACGTGATAATGCAGATCCAAGATGGTACAACCAGAAAGTGAGATGCGCTCTTAGACGGCAAACAAAACTTCACGCTCGCATAAATAGTAATTCTTCCAAAGCCACAGAGGAACAGAGGACAATGATACGACAACAGTATATGAGGACACGGTCAATGCGAGAAGCTTTTAATGATTTCAAACGAGTCCATTTAGCCAAATAATTATCCCGAGCCTGAGAGAATACCCGCGCGAGTGTCTTATTTGAAAATAATATTCGAAAAATCCGTTGCACATGGTATCGTTCCGAAAGACTGGATGCTAGCATCCACAAAGGCGACGATAAAGAGAACCCCGAAAATTATAGGCCGATTTCCTTAACGTCATTATCGTGTAAAATTCCAGAGAATATAATCGTTAGTTCTGTTATGTGCAATTTATATGGTCGTCCTTCGTTAAGCAAAAGCCAACACGGGTTTCGGAAAGGTAGGTCATGTGAAACGCAGCTCGCACTGTTCGTGAATGATTTATTGAAATGGGGAGAGAAAAACACTCAGGTTGACGCAGTTTTCATTGGCTTTAAAAAGTCGTTCGATAAAATACCCCATAGGAAATTAATAAGACAGCTAGGAAAGTACGGCATCATCCCAAATATCGTGAGTTGGATAAAAGATTTCTCTCTAATAGAAAACAGTTAGTAGTCATCGATGAGAAATCATCCTACCCAGTTAAAGTCGCATCAGGTGTTACACAAGGATGTGTCTTATTGTTAGCCATTCTACTATTCCTAATATATGTAAGCGATATCTGCTTGGTAGTTCGCTGCAAAATCAGATTTTTCGCAAATGACACCGTCTTATATAAGGAGATAAAGAACCAGGATGACAAAAATTGCTCTGGGAAGGTTTAAACGTCGTTTCTGCGTGGTATCAAGAATGGAAAATATAAATTAACCACGGTAAATGTTCCCTCTTAAGTTTCTGGAAGGGCAAGAACAATGAATTAGACTCGGAGTATAAAATCGATGGATTGAATATTCAATCTGCGGAATACGTTAAATATTTAGGAGTCACCATTTGTCGTGATCTATCGTGGAATATGCGAAGGGTCATAGGCGCATCCAACAAGAAATTGGGTTTAGGACAGTTCGGTACGTCCGATTCGGCACTACCGGTTCGGCGACGGACTATTCGGCGACGGACTATTCGGCACCGGACAGTTCGGCGCCAGCCGTGTTCCGCACGACCCAATTCCAATAAATTTTGGAGGGAATGTCGTCATGATAATATTAATATTGCAACTATTAAGTTACCGAATCTATTACGTAGAAATAAAAATGACTATATTTAAAGGAAAATAGATTTAAAATAACTTTCGTGAGAAAAAGTACACGATAAAAATTATACGACGAAAAATCACTGGATGATATGCATAATGATTTTGCACAGTATAATTAATTATATTAATGTTAAACTTATGTCATTTTACATGTAACAAATTTTTTATAAGAAAGCCATATTAAAAATCGAGCGATGTATTCTATATTTACGAGATAAGTCCCAGGACACCATGAGTAAATATAATTCGCTCAATACCCGCAAGATGGCAGTTTATTTTACCGTACTTGTAGTTCCGCTATTTCCCTAGAGTAGGCAGTTGGATTTTTCCTGGACGCAGTGCGGTTTGCATAAAAAAAAACAATTTTTCCCCTCCCTAAGCGCACACCTACCATTGATGATCAGGATACGCCACTGATCCACATCATTACAGCTTATGCCTGTCGCATAAGGATCTTCGGATCATTCATTCCATCATTTCAAGGGAAGAGTAAAAGTGTTCGACATATTCAAATTTCAAGATAAGACTTTATAATAATTAACCTTGGTTTGCTAAGTAAATAAAACTTTTTTCACTCTGATAAATGAATGTGCAAACGCATGTCAACAACGTCCGTTGTATTTTTATTAGGAAATTAAATTTTACGGTTGGATCATTAACACGCGAAAACGGTACGCGACGGGAAAATTTGATCGCGCGGAGATCATTCCAAAATTTTCATGCGTGCCAACACGGTGCCAATGCGTGTAAAAGTCAGAAGCGATTTAAAATAGGAAATTGGTTAGCGAGAGCAGAGCGTTTTGTTTACGACGCACTTCGAAAATCTGTAAATGTCCGTCACCCGCATGTTCATCCGATTTCTCACGTCATCAGCATCCGTAATGTGTCTACATTACGCTTTTGGTGTTTTTTTTCGCGAAATGCATTTTTTTTCAAAGCAGCCTTTAAATACGCAATCCTAGAATTAAGTCTTACAATTAGTTATTCTTTTCCTCCCTTGATAGCATGCTCAACTAATGGTAGGTTTTGAAGGATTCTATGGCAAAGTTTATAAAATATGAGCGTGCGGATCGATCGCTTACCATTCATTTTTTTTATTATTCATTCGACGCTGGACTACTCTGTGAAGTTTTTTTTAAATGCGGATCGACAATCTAGAAAAGCAAGACGATATATTTACCATGTGCGAAGTCCCTATCCATAATTAGTTTTTATCGTGTAGCGTATGTTTATTTTATCACGTACTTATCTAGTGTTGGTCATAAATTTTTTGGGAGTGTGCAGAGGAAAATTTGGCTGTCCCTACTTCTACCTTATCCAAATACAGATATCTTCATTCACGCGTGTTCGGTTTATGTGTTAGACCATATTGGCCTCATAACTTATTACTTCCTCCGTACGTATGCTTACCATACGCCCCGATTTGACGGAGACTATTCCTGTTTGGAAGCCTTGTCCTCCTTGGAGGACGGTTTGTTGTTCTGTCCCGGAAAATAAATATGAGTCAAAGTCATGGCAGGTCGTAGACGTGTGTCGTTGCACTCCGGATGACTCTTCTGAGGTGTGGCCTTCAGATCGCTACTATTATTTATATTTGATCGTGGTTTTGTCATTGTAAAGTTATAGGACACTGTTTTGAATACAGTAAAACCTTTACATAATCCGCGCAAATAGGCTTATTAGACAATAATAATATCGTATTTGGCAAATTGGTACAATCTATTTGGCAGCAATAAAAATACGTTTAAGCTATGCAGGGTTCCATTATATTACATAAAAATTTATGTAACAAACAAAAGTAGTAAATTACAAGTCCCGTTTGTTTACCGATTGTCCCGGTTTTTCATCTACAGAAATCTTTTCGTCACGGTTTTGTTCACACACACATAATATATCTATTCTAATAAATAAAAGAGGATGTCTGTCTGTCTGTGGCAGCCATAACTCATCAGAGAATAAAGTTAGGAGCTTGAAATTTTGACAGAAGCTTCAGGTTGATCATCGGAGTTGCAGTGCCGAATATAATTCAAATCGGTCCACGGGGTCGTGACCCCGGAGGTCACGGATCGGTCGGTCAAAATTTCAGTTTATTGAGGATAACTCAGCAACTATTGGACCGATTTTGATGAATCCTACACCAATATAATTGTTTTGATGATATACATTTTCTAGCTGAAGATGAACAAAATCAATCCACTGGGTCGAAATGTCTTAATGTAATGGCCGGTTCAAATTTTGGTTTTTTGAGTATATCTCAGCAACGAATTGAAATAGGTTTAAAAATATAAACTTTTCATCAGTTATTTCTGTAAAACATAATTTTCGCATTTATGGCATTATTGAAGTATAGAAATTTACTAACATTCCATATCTTACGTAAAAATTGTTGTTTATTTCATTGAAATATTTGTTGTTTTTAATTGAATTATGTTCTAATCTAACATATAAAGGAGAATGTTTGTAAGTTTGTTCGCTTTGAATGCTTTTAATTCGAGATAGGGAGGGAGAGAGATGGATGGTAACGGAGGGGGGAAATGGAGAGAGGGAATTAGAGGGAAGGGGTGGAGAGAGGGAGGGGGAGGGTGGGAGATGGAGGGGGAGGGAGGGAGAGATGGAAGGGAGAGAGGGGAGGGAGGGAGAGATGGAAGGGAGAGAGGGGAGGGAGGGGGAGAAGGGAAGGAAAGGGTGGAAGGGAGGGAGTTTATACGTTATTTTCGTAAGATTTTCTTCCTTCATTCATCGAAATAGGAAAATGCGGAGCGTTTTTCTTCATTTTTGCTTTATTCGACGGGTATAACTGTGTACTATCTTATTCTTGCGATGCTTACATGTTACACGGTCGAAGTTTTGATTCACTAAACCCGCTGAAATTCAGCAGGCACTCCTGCTAGTATGTATATAAAAACTTACGGAAGAGGAAAGGTAAATGAGGATATTTAGGGCAACTAGGTGTTGAAGGAAACCCAGTGAGCACTTACCGGAAGGAGAGACGCTGGGGTGTTGGAGAGACGCATTTGTAGAAGTTATTGGAGCTTTCGGGATTATCCCTTCGTCAGCACAAGACACACACACACATATATATATATATGGTAAACCCATCCATACGCAGTATAGGAGAAATTATTGTTTTCGTGAAACGATCAATTTCGAGATTTTAACAGAAATACCCGTTTTAAATACATTGAATACGATTTCACTATTTTGTAGATGATGTTTGTGTGTGATAGGAATTTTGTGGACACTCTTAACTTAAGAGCTATTAATAATCAGATCAGCACAAAACTTTATATTTAAGGTATTTATTAGTAATTTAGACTGACCCTGTCCTCATCGCTTTAAAATTTTAAAGATCTTGGCATTTTTGTTCATCTCTAATCTGTCAATGGAGAAGTTTCGTAGAAGTAACCACGCCCATTTTAGTTGGAAGCTGATATAAGCATTATAGTCTCCTCACTTAAACAAGCTGCCTCTTTACCTTAATGGACGCAAAACATCGAGAAATGAAACCTTAAATATGCAGATGTGTGCAGAAAAAAGGTAGAATTGATAGCACTGCAGTTTTAAACTGCCTCGTATTTTAGGACTTGAATCGTCCCAAGCGGGTTGAATTACTAATTGCAAGCTATATCTTCGGGGAGTGCTCTATTCGGCCTTGTATCTACAATGGCTTAATAAGTGTGTTTGCACTACCATGCCTCTCAATTTCAATATCAGGAATAATTTTAAAGTACCTTTCTTCGGGTCACCACAATTACTACTTGCGTGCTGTTTTATTCCGCAAAATAAATTATCGGTTTGTAAAACTATTCTCAGTTTTCGTTAAAATGTTTGGATTTCTTGAATTTCAATGGGTGGTGGCCTGGAACATTTTCCTGGAAACGCTCCTTTGAGAGTTTAATGTATTTTTCGAAATACTGGAAATATTTCGAATCTTAGAATAAAAATTATGTAAAAAATTGTAATCAGTTCCTTCTCGCTTGGTATGAACTCGCATTTTCGTTCATGGTGTTTATCAGTGAATCTTTACTGGTTTATCCGACTAAAGAAAACTTCATTCTCCACGCTTGATGATCTCCAACTCAATCAAAAAACCACAATTCATCGGTTAAGCCGCTCTCTTTTATGTACGATATAACGCCACCCGCAAAAAAAAAGAAAAAGTTCGGCAGGTATTTTTCACCGGTTTCCGACAAAATAAAACTCAACCTCGCCGCTTCCCCGTCATTAAATGTACTCCCCCGACGCGTTTCCTGGAAATGTTCTAATATCCCAGTCAAAAAGTACGAGGAAAAAAACCTCGGCGAGAGCGCGCACCCAACTAACCAACATCTTTCTTCTCTTCCCCTTGGAAAACGCCCGTGAGCGAAATAAATAGCGCGGGGGGGGATAATAAAAACAAGTAAAGGATACGCTGCGGGTGGTGTATAATAGGGCGCGGTCTGGGAGAGAGAGGAGGGTGAGAGGCGGAAAGGTGGTGGGTAGATTGGAAGTGCCTCACAGAGTTTGGAGTGGCGGGAGGAGGAGCAGAAGAGGGGCCGTATTAATGAGTCTCCCTCCTCCTTCCCTCTCACTCCAGCCAATCCGTAGTTTCGGTCTCGTCCCAAAACTCTCTCTCTCTCTCTCTCTACCCCATCAACACCGGGGAAACGTATCACAACTCCTCTGCACTCTCACCCTCCCTCCCTCTATCTCTCTCTCTCTCTCTCTCTCTCTCTCTCCTGGCGCTGTACACCACCCTTGCTTCCTCTTTGTGTCCAAAACAGAGGCAAAGCCGCCACCGACCTCTCTCTTTCTCTACCTATCTCCCTCTAACCTTCAACCCTCACTGTCACAGGCGTAGGTCGGTTTTAAACGACAAAAGGGGTTCGGAGAAACCAGAAGAGAGAAGAAAAGGGGTGAGGGGTTTACTGGGTTTGTTTGGGGGAGGGGGGGGGGGAATGTTGACGAGAGGGAGAGTATGCGGGAGAGGAAGGATTCGAAAGATAAAGGAGTGGGAAGAGGAAGGAAAGGTAAATGAGGGAGAAAGACGATGGCGGTATAAAAAAAAGAGGAGAGATTAGCTTTTGGGGTTGCGGAAGGCGGGAGCGGAATGTGTTAGGGGTTTTCGTTGTATGAAAGAATGCGTGTGTGCACGTGTGCGCGCGCGCGAGGGTGCGTCTGTGAGGGATTTTGAGGGAGGTAAATGAGGCGTAATAGGACGCTGCTGTGTAATAGGGAAAAGGCGGTAAGGAGAAGGAAAAAAATGAATCACGAGGTCCGCGTGCTACGGATGTGGAGAGAGAGAAAAGGGCGGAGGGTTAAATGGGGCGATAAAAGGGGCGGGAAGAAAGGGTTTAGGGCGGGAAAGGTTTTTTGAGGCAGCTGGAAGGTGAACCTCCGAAGAAGAATAGGGTGATTAGTTTTGTGGGAATAATAGAATATACTAGTGAAGCCGAAAAGGATTCTTTCCGTGCGATACGTTTGACTTCGCGCATTAATGAGGGAGTTCCATAAGTAATCGATGCCTCGATTGGTTCGGTGGAATGAAAAATTGGTGCATAGGTGGGTAATAAGCATTGTGCGATTTACCATTGACTGAGCGTGGCATGTGTAAATGCCAACATGCCGCTGTTGTGAATTATTTATTGTATATTTTTGGAAATTTCTAGGATTGGATTTGAAAGTTTGGGTCGGCGAATTCGTTAAGCACTGTGATTTCAAAACTTGAATATTGAAATCAGTTGCAAGAGTTAAACTTTTTTAATTACGCGTTGTTCACTTTTCTGGTAGAGCGGCATCCATCGTAATGGATGGATATATCCATTATAATGTTTAATAAGGATACTTTCGCGAATAAAAATAATTTTCTTTGAGTTCGGCTTTATTACGTTTGTAAAATTAAAATATACTCTGCTCTTAATTAACCTTTACATCTCAAGGCATTTAACATTAATTACTTTAAATGTACGCGTACATCACACTTTAATAAATTACTATCCATTTCAGCACATTCGTGATGAAGATATAGCCGCGGAACCTTTTGCGAAGTTATCTGATTTTGCCTTTCAAGCAGCTCATATGTTGCTATTTTTTTCCTTAATTTGTAGTTAAAACACGTTTTAACAGATGTACAACAGAGGTAATGTTGACCATGTCGTAAATTCTGCTGCAAATTTAGATCCTGTAATATTTATCGAGGGGAGATGATTTTGTTTGCGATTCGGCACCGGGGGTTTTAATTCTCCAGCTTGGCTATTCAATACGGCAATATGGTTTGGAAAATAATTTTAAACGGAGTTCGCGAAAATATTGATCTAGCATTTCATCTATCTAAGTTACGTACTTCAGATTCCAAATCTGATAAATTATTTTGCCCATAACAGCTCGGCATTAATTATTTGTGGATCCAAACCTAATGAAAGCCAGATTGAATTTTCCGCGCAGGAGGCAGTTCATCTTAAGCGCCGCGGTATTAAGAGTAATTAGCGGAGCTCGATGAATTAATTTACGATTTCAAAGATGGTTTTTTAATTCGCAACTTTTGCATCGCTTTCAATTGAGCTGTTTATGTAAGGAAATCATGCGGTCGATCAATGACGGGAACGATAGCAAATTTTAAAACGGCGCAGATTTAATTATCTGAAACGAATCCTTCGAGAACCTCTCTTTTTTTTTATCTTTTCTCTGCTGTCAAGAATCTTTCCGTTCTCGGTCCATTAAAAATATGATTTCATCGCCTTCGCTTATGAAGCGGTGGCGAAAAATCACATGCACTAACAAGCTGCGCGATAACATCGATTTGTGTGGGATTAATGGCCTGACGGCATGTTGAGAAATCGGCTCGCTATGAGCCGTGATGAGGGAAGTCGTCCTTGGCGGTCTATCTTTCTCGAGCATGCTTTCATCTCTTCCTCTCGACTGTTCTTTTCCAGTTTTCTAGCGATGACAATAAGTCTAGTCAAATGAGAGATTATGATCCTGTGGGAAAAAAAACTATCCTGCACCTTTGCTCTCGGTAACATGGGGATGGATCAAAACCGTCGAGGTCCATGTTAATCTCTGTTATTTTCAATGTTTTTCCGTCATAAAACTAATTAGATACCTGTCTGAGAGTTTTATGCGCGTATTTTTATTCCGTCATAATGTAGGGAGCAGGTAAAAATTAGGTCGCTCTAGAGTAGGAGTGTGTAAAGAAGCACTATAGGTGATGAAAGCGAACCGTGAATTGTAAGGCAGATATGTACTTTAATGTATTTCGATTAAAATTATCCTTGGAAAACCTTTTCTGGTGAGGTCATGACTCTATAATATTATTAGTTATTGAGTTTTTCTGATGGGACCCTTCACATTCTCTCAAGTAAGTTGTGATGTGTGAACTCTGATGAGGTCCGCCGAAGCCCTTGTATCTGTTAATGCAGCCCCTTAAAATTCCGCAATTGCTAATGCGGCCCCCCTCGAAAAAAATGTTTGCCCACTGTACGGCTACTATGCGCATGCACTGTCTCGGGAGATTATTGATGAATTTGCGTTTTTATCGTTCATTTTAATGTTTCATTTTAAAACAGCCTCGAAAATAAACATCGAATTTAATAGCCCATTAATTTTTATCGTGTATAATTTTATGCTCTTGTACGTAGTAATTAATGAAGTTATAAATTGAGGGGCTTGAAATTCATCGATTACGCGCACTTCTGCATTTTATATGATTGAATGAAATTTCTTTTTAATTCTCTTTTATATTTGTAGACACAGAAGGACGAAAATAAAAAGAATGGCACAATAAAAGAAGTATACATTGCTATTAGTATGATTAATGAAAGAGCTGATGAAAGAGCAGCTTGAAGGTAGAATTTCCACGTTTATTTTAAACATTTCATTTTAATACAGTTTTAATTACCGCAGTTGCTCAGTGAGACACTTTAATCGGGTCATCGTCCTCACCAACCCAATAGAGATTAATACCAAATAATTTTGCCGGCGCACTCGTAAGTTATAGTTTCATAGTGCACAACTCGAGGTTATCTACTTTCTTTGCAATGCGGATAGCTCCCGCGATTGCCGCAACTCCGTTAATAAAATATGTTTACTTACTCCTAGATTTGTCTCCGCAAAAGGCTATAGGAGTCACTTTGCGGCTTGTGAACTTCGTCCATGCTATGACCTAATGAGATGCATAAATCGAATTCACAACAATTTCAAAAATTTTGTTCTCGCTTAGATTGTCGCTTCTCTATGCGGTTCAAATTTATTCCTTCGCCGGAAAGTTTTTTAAAACTGTACTCGTTAAAGCTCGGTTTAAGAAAGCCTCTCGGCTTATCGCAGTCATTGGAACACCGTGGGCGAATCTTTCTTCGTGCTCGACCCAGTGTTTAGTACCGCTCCGGGTCATTTGGGTGACCAGTTCCCGTACGGCTTGCGAAGGACAGCTTATAGAAAGGGCAAGGAAAGTGAAAGCGGCCACGTCCTAAGAAAAATACAGGGTTCGAACTGAATAATGACGGACGGAAGCATGGCAAGTTTTTGCGGGCTTATTTCTATGAGTTTTATGTCCTCTGTAATTTTCGCCTATTCATTTTCCTCGGAATAATAGAATGACTGGAACGTATTATCTACGCGTTGCCATTGACATTTCATGGAACTGGAATTGGAGACAAAAAGTGGGACTTGTAAAGGTCAATGTAAAGAAGGAAGAGTTATTGAGGTACTGTATAAATAGTCGTCAATGTGCGTTCCTTATTTTTACTTTCTCCATACATAGTATGGGGAAAGTATTGTGATCACGAAAAAATCGAATTCGAGATTTCAACGGAAATACACGTTTTGAGGTCCCTTGAACACGTTTAGACTATTTTCTCGATGTTGTCTGTGTGTATGTGATAGGAATGTTTCAAAAAAACCGATAGTTTATTAGATATTTTGATCTCTAGAACACGTTTAGACTATTTTCGGAATGATGTGTGTGTGTGGATGTATGTGATTGTGGGCGCTCTAACTCAAAAAGTACTTGTCATATTAACACCAAATTTCATATACAACACTTTAGCGTGAGCACAAAGAACTGATTAGTTTTTGGACAGTACCGGTTAAACGGAAGTCGAGATTTATTCGAAACCCGATTCAGTTTTTGCGATATTTCTCCGTTAAAACATCATTATTGTATATACAATTCTATACAAAGGTTATAGAGAATGTAATTTTCTACAGCTTTGATTTGAAACAATTTTCCATAGCAGTTATTGTTTAGGAATTATTTATAAATAATCGGGGTTTTCGGTTTCCGTCAAATATCTCCCTAAAAACGTCGTTATTGGTAATCTTCGTGAGGACCAAAGTTGAGAATAATATTTCTTCCAAGTTTTGTTTGAAACAAATTTTCGTAGAACCATCCATTTCGGAGATATTTAACTTTTTCTTAATTTCCAGTATACAGCGCCACCACCATGTAGCGGTGAATTCTGTAAACATATTCAAAATATACCAAATATGCGGCAATAAGGACGACTGTATTCTTGTACGATAAGAAATAATAATTTTGCCTTATGCTATTCATAATAATTTAAATATCTATACCCCAAATATGGATGGAGAAAGTCGTGTGTTGGCCACATCAGATTTTTTTACAATGCTTCGTAGGAAAGCAGATTTTGTGAGGAAGAAATGTTTCTTAAAAATTTTGAGCAGTCTCATGCATAGGCGATTAAACGTTAGATTTCTGTATTATAGACCGATTTCATCGGTGTGAATATACGGTTAGCTCAATTTTACTTATTGTGCACCGTCCATGATAGGCTACAATAAATAATGGATTGACAGTAAATCATTCAATGTAGAGTTTGGTCTAATCATGTGAATGGTTGTGAATGATAATAGTCATGTAGTACTGGACATGTTTCAATAGCGACGAAAATTCAGTTGGAGACAGCTTTGCATTTAACTTTTTAATAGCTATCTTATATATAATTTTAGAAGCGTCCGTCAATCCCCCACTGTATCTGAAAAATCGTTATTCGTAGAGATATGCGGTCAACGGCGTTTTATTTCTACTAGCTACGAGGTCCCTATAAACTATTTTCATTTTCATAAAGACCCGGGTTCGATATCAGGGGATGATTTGTTTCCCATTAGATAACAGGTAAAGATTGATTTTTCGTCGCGCACGCCTTCATTCTTTCGGTGGCCTTGGTAGCGTGTCTATATCCCAATGCTAGGGTCTCGGGTCCGAATCCTGCCTAGGGCATGGTCGTGTGTTTCGTCCGTGTTATTGCTGTTACGATATTCAGTGTAATTGGCCTTTTGCTGTTTCTGAATTTTTGCCATTTAATAAATAAATTAAAATAAAAAAAATAGACCTACGGTCATCGAATTTTAACTGTTTTGAAGAAATTTAAGGTCTCTTATTCTAATAATAGATTTTCGCCTTCGGTTCGATATCGCTCGAAGTTTGACAGATAAGTTACGTATTTGTGAAAAATCATGGGTTCATTCCTGGAGGTTGCCATGGCGACCATGCCGTTGTTGAGCCACTATATCGCATTATTTTCTCAGTCCGCATTTGCGTAATATATATGCGCGCATTGAATGCCTTAATGCAAGGAAATGATAATAAATTGTCTATACGCGCGCACAGCCATTCCCTCAGCGAGATTCGAACCCACGAACCTTACATTGGGAGCCAAAGACACAAAAATCCTACACCGGGGAAATGCATTATAAGAGTTAAATGTGAATTACTGCGATCAACGACAGTTATTACAAGCAAAATTACTTATTTGGCACGCTTCTTAATTTTTTAATAAATTAATTGAAAAATATCAGCGCAATCATAGCGCGGGCACAGCTAGTTACTCTAATTTAGTGCAGTATTTCTCTTCGCTAATCATACCGCTGTTACGTGTTTATTAATGCAGATCCGGAAGCGCTCAAAACTGTTTCCAACTGACTGGTGAATAATAAGCAATAATTCTACGACAGAACTACAGTAGAACTTGTATAACTTACGATTTCCAAGGAACATATTTTTTACCTCTGTACTTAAACTTGAATTTCTAAGTCCCAATTTTTTCACCAATCGAAATACTTTTATCTGCTCTCATAATTTACATCGAAGTTCAACTGGACATATTACCTCTTTAAGTTCTCGTTCAAGAAATGTGCAGGCATTGCTTCCATTATTATTCGTGACGCATAGCTTAGGCTAAATACGGAGGAAACTGAATCTCAATTACGCAATTTTTTTGAGAGTTCAAATCACCAGAAGCAAAGAAGCAAAAGAAACGAGAGAGGCAGTACATCCAGTTTTCCAATTATATTTTTCCAAAAAGTTTCATTATTTAAAAAAATTTAATTTTCAAGGTTCAAAGCGCACGCGAATATTTTCCCTTCACATCATGCAGCATGTTCCTTCCACCCCAGTTTACCTCAACCCAGTTTGACCTTTTTCGTCCAAAAGGAGAGAATAAAGGAAGCGGGTGAGATATTTTGCGGGTTATCGTGCGCCTGTCCGATAACGACGGAACCCCGAGGCGCCACCGACGCTTTAACCCCGAACATTGTCGCATTCCCATCAATCCACCTTCTTCTTGTCTCTTCCCCTCGCCTCGAATGCGTTTATAGATACCGCAGAGAAAGGTAGCTCATGTTCTCATAAGTATACGTCACGCATACGCTAGGGATGGAAAAAAAATATGTAACGCTTCGCTGATAAAATGACGCGTGAAGGAATCAGCGCTTCCGTCATTTCTTAAAATAGGATTTTCTCGCGGGTGCTTCTTGACGCATTTTTTCCCCCACCTCGGCTCGAGGGTATTCGCAGTTCTGCTTTCTCCTTCGTCGTAGCTACGTAGTATCCCTAAGGGAATAAACCTTTAGGGGGATGGAGGCCTTCGCTGGGGTTTGCGTCTCTCTCTCTAAGCAAAGGAGGAAGGAAGGAGTAAAGGGGAGTTGCAAAGTTTGACTGACTGGAAGAGGAGGTGTGTGTGTGTGTGTGTATGCTATCGAAAAGCGCGCGACTTCCGTCATCTGCGGCTGAAATTTGAATGGCTTTATTCCTTCCTTATCCGTGCGAGGCGCTCGAGAAATTCCCGTAAAGCGACCCTCCCTAGGAATATTTTTTTGAAAGGTTTCCACGCGGTCCCGTTTTTGGAGAAAATGTCGCGCACTCTCCCTTCTTCCCTCCGTGTGGCGAATGACGCTTTTAATCGGGGCTGGGTGTGCGTGTGGCCTTTGATTCTTTTGTCTCCGCGGGGAAATTTTCGGAAAATTTGTTCGTTTGCCGAAAAATACCACGCGTGATGGAGTGTGCGTTGAAATAGGCAGCGTTATGTTTTTAGTTCGTCGTTTGCTATTTCTGTCTTTTCAAATTCTTGGAGTTAGTGAAAGGACTCGTGTAGCTGCTAGGCGTTCAAGTTCCTGCAGAATTCCAGCGATTGAATCAGTCCGGTTAAGATGCTTAATTTATTAGAGGCTTGTTGAACAATTAACGTTGAGGCACAACCAAAGAGTACATGATTAATATTTCGTAATGTATTCCGAATTCCTATTAAGGGTATGGAATCAGCATTTATACATTTTAAAATTACTAATCAAAATGATCAAACCTTAGTTACGTAATATTTCACTTACGTACTATCTTTCAAGTGTGAAATCCGTCGAATTTGCTGGACACCGCAGCTAGTTATTTTTCCCTAGCATTTAATTCCGAGCGTGAGTTATCGAAGTAATATTTCAGTTTTTTATTCCAGAAGCTTGCTCAAATGTAACCTTAAAAATTGATTCCCTGTTCACCCTTTCTCTATCTGTTTTCGTGAAATACTGCCGAGTCCGTCCGAAATTCCGGTTTTTGTTCTCTACCTCTCTCTCTAAATAGAAAAAAAACATTTCACTAGCGCGTCCGTAGTCCCAGCCAAAACCTAAAAGAAGAAAAAATATATAGCGAGCGACGCTCGGCTTTAACAATGGAAAATGCTAAATTGGAGCCGCCTCCTACATTTTTTTGTCGCCCCTGTAGCATTACAACCAGTGGCGCTCTCGTCGGCTAGATTGACTTTTCCCCCACCCTCAACGCCCATTTCGAAATAACGCGCATAACTTCCATGACACGCTCGGATTAGGGAATCCTTTGATCTAAAACTCTCGGTAATGAAACTCCTAAAGCGTTATAGCCCTCCGAGGTCCCATGCATTTAAGGGGGTGGGGGGAGTCTAAAAAACGTTCCTCTAACCGCGCCGTTGAAACGTAGGCCGGCACGCTTATAAACAGCGCCTCTCTCTCTCTCTCTCTCCGTCGTGCTTATGAGCGCATCAGCTCAACGTCAATTAAACCTGATTAAGTACCGTATAAAACACGGGCGTTAAAGTCGTTCACTCAATAACGCAGCGTAATTATTCGAGGGGGAGAAGGATTAAAGGTTAAAACGTATCATCCGAATCGTTTTTGTTGTTCGTCCTCGATGGCTCCTCGTCGGCAGAGATTCTGCTGGCTTGCAGACGCATCGGACCTACCCTACTCGTTTTGATGATGGAATTTTTACTTTATCGCGCACAGGCTGTACAGAGTGTGTATCGTGATCGTGAACAAAAATAGACCTCAGTATTTCGACAAATAATGCATATATATGCTCCATAGGCCGAAAAATATTTTTTTACAATAAATTCCGCATGTTGTCTGTACTCGGAGCTAGGCTCTAGGGACTAAACTCTGAAGAAATCTCGTATTTATATCTAGGGCAGTGGTTTACTACTTTCCAAATCTGGGTCCTCATTTAGGGTCGCGAAGGGTCATCAGAATAAGAAATAATTTTCAAAACGCGTCATATGTTATAATGAATAAGGTACTGTCAGGGGCGGATTGGGAGCAAAAATCGGCCCGGGCAAATACTCGGATATCGGTCCACCTAAAAACTAAACTTTGCTCGGTATCCCGGCGGCCCAATCCGCCCCTGGGTACTGACTTTTATCTGTGGTAACGTGGGCGTTTTTGACTAAATTTCGCCTTTTGGAAGTATATTTATATTTGTTTGCGTTTATATATATATACATTTTTTAAATTTGATCTGTTGGTGGCCAATTTATGGTCTTAGAAAAAAAAGGTTAGGGTACCCAGTTTCTAGTATATCACTCTGGATAGAAGCCTTGTCTAAATTGGCCATATCACACAACAACGGAGACTGGTTTGATCTTGTCGATTTTCGCAATATGTCGTTTTAATCAGCAATGACTGCATGGATTATGATCAAAATTCATCAAGTTTTAAGAGATCGATGTTATAAACAACGCTAACTATGTCTTGAAAAATAACTATATTGCTTCCAGTGACAATATATCGAGTTTAAAGCCCAGCTACCGTTAAGGACTCTCCTTAGCAGTAGCAACGACATTATTACTACGAGAAAGTATTTTTCGTTCGCAAATACATATCAAAGTAACTGCTGACATTACTGTATGGATTATTAGCGTAAGGATGAGAGGATGCCTGCGCTTTATGCGTTGCGCCGATTTTTTCGAGCGGAATGGTTACAGAAATGCCAAATAGGAGGTCTACGTCCGTCTCCAAATGAATTGCGTTAGTCGGTTTTCTCATTTAGTAAACCCAAAATGGAGTAATTCGAATTTGTAGGTTATACAAGCGTGATTCGGATACTAAAGAAAAAATACCCGGCGAATGGCTCGAGACAAAGCACACGAAGTCTCGCATGCGCATTATATTTACAAAGGAACTCGCGAAAGCGCGCAAAAACACTCACATGACGGAGAAAATGTACATCATTTACCTTTCTGCTTATGGGAAGCTAATTTCTACGATTAGCGTAATTGGTTGGTTTTAATCGAATCTGCGGGATGCGATGTTTAATCGAAGTATGTATTACCTATGATTATCGGTTTCGAAGCTTCATTTCGTTGCTGACGGTATCTGTTGTTGTCATAAAAGAAAAAGCTAAGCTCGTTTGTGCAGCTTGTATTTTAATGACCAAGTTATTCATTACGTTTTGGGCGTTTTTATTTATCTAATATATAAAGGAGAATGTTTGTATGTTTGTACCTTAATAACTCAAGAATACAAAGTCCAAAAAACTTTCAAACTTTGCTCATGCTTTTATGTCATCCCTGAGAAGGTTTTAGGCAAAATAAATCTCGCAAAAACACCCGGGTTCGACCCCAGAGGATAATTTTGTATTTCCCACAAGATAGCACGTAAAAATAAAAAAATTGATTTGCAGGGTTTTATTTTTTTGCCAAATTAAATCAGAAATAATTGACCTGTGAACTTCGTATTTGTACTATAGTAAAGAAAAATCTATAAGGTTTCTTATTCTGTTCATCTTTTTCCACTAGAAATTCGAAATTTCTCTTATTAATCATTAAAAACGCAAATTTATGTTAAATATTGCCATTTTTATTACGACTACCATGGCCACCGGTAATGTTGTCTCTTTCCTTTTTAACCAAACAAATTTTGTATATTTTGACAACCGAATGTTTTTTGTATTGGAGTAGTTTAGAATAACTCATGGTAAGGAATTATTTGATGAGGATAACGATTTAAGAGTCTCATAATTGCTTCATAATAAATTTTTCATTATGTACAGCAGGTTAGTAAAACATGAATAATAATTTTAATTTTAAAATATCGATTTCAATAGCTTTTTAAACAGTCTACTAAAATTGATGCGATAATCATATTTTGATCAAATGATATATTTGTTAGTTTATTACATCTATTTGTAAACTCATGAAATTTAATTCTTATTCCATTTTTATTTCTGTTCGGATTTTAGCTGAAATCTTACCTCATTACTTACCTCATTTATATACGAGGAATAAAAATTCTACGATCGCGGTAAGTCTGGATCTAGTTTGGATAATATAATTTATTTATTTCTACAATTCCTACAATATGTAATATCAGTCTATTTGACAGTTTAATTCTATTTTCCATTTGAATTTCTAAAATTATAGTTAATGGCTTTAATATAAACAGTATTAAACAAAATATGGAGAACTGTTTTTATATCGATAGCAGGGTTCCGAAACATTTTCCCGCGATTTCTACTTTAACCAAATACTAAGTCACTTTAATTATTGAACGAATTATAATCTTTTTCCTAAAAAAATTATTATTACACAAAAAAAATCCATTTTTCAGACAATTTTATAAAAATATTATGCCAGTAAAAAGAAAAAGTCAGCTAGGAAGAAAGACTGCAGGTGCAAAAAAATTGGCTTTATTAAGAGTAGCTGAAAGTGTAGAAGAGAGGCAGATTCGTGTAGACAACCAACGTGTAATACAAGCAGAATTAAGGGCATCCGAGAGTCAAGAACAGAGACAGACACGGCTCGAAAATCTGCGACTTACAAATGCAGAATCTAGAGCAGTGGTTCTTAAACTTTTTCGTGCCGCGGCCCCCCTGAGGACAACAGTTTTAACTCGCGGCCCCCTGTGTACAGTATATTGAACACAGCCTGTAATTTTCAGATTAAATATTTTGTGTGTGATAATATTATTACATTAAACCTGTTGCAATTTTATTTAATGAAAATGTCACGTTTGCTCACGGCCCCCCTGAGACCATCCCGCGGCCCCTCAGGGGGCCGCGCCCACCACTTTAAGAAGCTCTGCTCTAGAGCAGCCGAAAGTGTGGTACAGAGGCGGGTTCGGCTTGATAACCAACGTGTAATACAAGCAACTTCAAGAGTTGCACGCTGGTCAATACTAGAACGCGAGGCATTTCGTTATAATATGACTGATAATTATGAAAATTGGCCTCACAATTTAGTGCTTAAAATTGGGTCTCCGATTATTCTTCTAAAGAATCTGGATGCACCAAGATTATGCAATGGGACGAGATTGTGTGTAAAGAAATTAATGCCCCACGTAATAGAAGCAACAATTTTAACAGGTTGCGCGAAGGGTGAGGATATATTTATACCACGCATACCAATAATCCCTAAAGATATACCATTCGCATTTAAACGGCTTCAATTCCCAATACTACTCGCCTTTGCAATATCCATAAATAAGGCGCAAGGACAATCACTTAAAGTAGTTGGAAAAATTTGAAGACATCTTGCTTTTCACATGAACAACTCTATGTTGCGTGTTCAAGAGTTGGAAGTGGAAAAAATTTGTACATATTTGTTAAGAATAATGAAACCAGAAATATAGTTTATAATAAAGTTTTTAATGATAACATGTAAAATTGGTTGTTTTACAATTCTTTGTTATTTATTTTAATTCCTATAGAAATGAGTGCAACTTTTCTACCATTCAAAAAAATATAATGGACTGCTGTTTTTCTAAATTTTGTACCTCCGGTTTCCCGGGCAACGCTGGGTAACTCCAGCTAGTAATTAATAAATCATATAGTTTAACCCATGAATGTTCAATACGTTCGTCGCTAGCCTCATGTGACGAATTGAATCTCTTCGACAGTTATATTTTTTCTCCTAATTTCGAAACATTATTCAAAATTTGCGATTTTTTGGTGTTTGAAGAATGTTGTCCACAATGAAGAGTTTAAAGTGTCGATTTCAATCATATTTTGAATTCATCCCCAATGTTGATTGATTGGACTCTTTTAAGTCCCGTCGTGCATTTCTACCGCCTAAACTCCTCATCGATTGTTATAAAATTTATACCAAGTTACAAAAAGGCAGTGAGTAAAAAGGCAAATGAAGCCAAGAATACAAAATAAAAGACGTTACAAAAAGTCAATACTTGTGGAGGAATGAGGATTGAAAAATACTTCTTCTCTGTTTATACCTAGGTACTATTTTGAAACTCATAAGTAACTCTGATTAGTAGCATACGGTTTCAGTCTTGACTGATGTCGGTTCACAACCTCAAACATACTTTCAAGATATTGAATGACCTATTTTTTAACGAAGTATATATTTGGTATCATGTGGTATGTGTGATGGCTGTAACTTCTGCGGACATCGAAATCCCAATGAACGCACCTGGTTTAACAATTTAAAGGCATTCTAGCATTATTTATTTCCGGAGAGGATTGAATACTCGTTCATGTTTTTGTCAGATTAATTCCATATTCGATACCAAATTACAAAAGCTCTAATTATTTTTTACCTCGGAATTCGTTAAAATGGATAATTAAAAAATAGTAACCGAAATTGTAATTCAGTACTGTTTTCGCGATATTTTCAATTATGTTGCTAAATTTGGGTTTCACGTGTGAAATTACTATCAGCAAGGGTTAATAACAGTTAACTTGCTTATTTCCAGAAACTCATCAAACACTGGTCCGGTTAATTCCACGTATAGAGCTCAAATTGAATTCAAATCTCATTTTATCATCCATCCTTTATTGTACTGCGGAATACTTGGGCGCGTATGACGATGATTTTAGAGATACGATTATTTTGGATTCATCACAATTTAGACGTTACAACAATTGAAATTTATCATATTAATCTCTTACGTTATCCATTTCCAAAATTTATGTAGCCCCTATTAATTATGGGAAGTTTTTATGACACGTTCTCTAAAAATCGCCAAAAGAGAAAGCTATTGTTTTGTTTGGCACAATCATTTATGGTGATGACATAACATATCCGCTGAATTTGTACATTTTACTCGATAACACGTTAAAATCATTCACCGGAAGTTTATTTTCTGTATTCAATATTTATTGATGTTTTTAAAAAATAATTTAAACGATGCTACCTGTTTGGGAGAGGGATTTAATTATTTGCAAACTGCATCCAAAGTTGAATATATGTTGAGCGTTAGCCATCAAAATAAATTAATTTTGGAATTCAATTAACAGATTTCTTTACAACGCCATCATTGTTTGTTCAGTCTAGCGAATTAAAAGTCCTGCAGTTTTAGAGATGGAGCGAAAATTCAAATATCAGCTTTCCTCTCCTTTGTAGTTATAAAGCAAACTTCGAAATTATATTTAGAAAATTTTGCAAACGAACAATAACTCGCGTTTATGACAACTCTTGTTTGACATCGAGCGATATCTTTTCGCGTTTTCCTTGATCATCCCTCTCCTGATCTCGATGTCTAGTAAACCGTATTGCATGTTAGGTTTTATGATTGAGTTAATTGATTAGGCACGGATGAAAACGCGTGGGTACAGTTTTTAAAAAAATTTGATGTACGATAATATTCGTGTGCTATCTCTCGCGTATCTCCGTTGTTAGGTCCACTTACGGCTCAAGCAGGGAGAGAGAAACTCAGCGATCTCCAGCCACACCGCCGAGATTTGCATATTTATTGTAACGGTACGGTAGGAAACACTGGAAAAATATCATTCGAGAGAGAGAGAGAGAGATAGGTGGAGAGGAAAGCAAGGAAAAAAGGGAGTAAATATATTATGCGGCGAATCCTATGACGTAATCTGCATGCGCCTTTAGAGCCCCCTCTCCTTCCCCCCTATCTGTCTGAGGACATTCCTATCCTCTTCCCTTCCCATATACTAACCCTTCCTTTCCCCAGCCCTCCTCTCCAATCCGTGTTTGCGAATGACTATAACAGGGACACAAGCGGTGGCTTTTGTTCGGCCGTGCCATTCCAAAGCACCCGCTGGCTCCTTCTGCAAACACGGAAACCCTCGTTGTCGTGGATGGGCGGACGGGTATAGGCTTCCTGCGAGAGGGGAGTAACGGCATGATTTCAAGCGCTTATGGAGAGAGAGAGAGAGGGAAGAAGAGAGAATGTAGGAATAGAGAGAGAGAGAGAGAGAAAGGGATAAAGCGAGCGTGAATCCGTGCATGCGTGCGGAGCTGGTTATGCCTCTCTTCCCCCCTCTCGTTTCCCTCTCCCTGATTCCCTCCCCCTTATTTCCCATCTCTATCTCCTTCCCCCTCTCACGGCGTTTCTCTCTCCGCGCGGACGTTCCTCGTGCCGTAAATTCGACCGCGATTCCTCCTAGGGTTTAGGTCGTAGCGTTCAAGAGAGAGAGGGTTTGGGAGTTTGGCGAGGAATCGGTAGTGGATGCGTCGTGTGGGGTTCGAGGAAGAGGAAGCATTTAACGGAGAAGGGATGGGAGATTCTCGGATCGGAAGGAGGAAATGGAGAAAGGAGCTGACACGAGGGCCGGAGCGTGGAAGAGTAGAGAAAGGAATTGGTTTTGGGTTTCTTATGAAAGAATCAGTTCTTATCGGTACGGGGATGAGACGGGTTTTTGGACGAAGGCGACGAAACGACCTTGTCGGGAGGCAAAGATGTGCAAGTACGAGATTGGATGTCCGTCGGGGTATCTCGGGTTAGGGTGTAAGGATACGAGGGTATTTTGGAAAAAGTTGTCCTCCCAGGGTGACGTGGGACGATCGGCCGGAGGTGGAAATGCGCTCGTAAGGGAAGCACGAGGAGGAGATGAGATCCTAGAGTGAAATGGGAGGGAAGTGGGACCTTATAAGGTCGGGACGGGATAAGGGAAAAGGGATCATCATCCTTCATCGGTTGTTATTAGTCCGAGAAAAGCTCGATTTTTCTCACTACTCGGAGATTTTAGTGGGGATAATGGCCGTAATTTGCTAAGAAGCATCGGTGAAGTCCGAAATGTAGAAGTTATTTTCTTCCGGTCGATGATTGAACGAGTGGAGAGCGAAGGAAACCAGATTTTGCCAGGATGATATTAAACCCTCGTAGTTTCTCTCTCTCTCTCTCTCTTGAGATTGACAAGAGATAGGAATCGGTGTAATGGTTAGGACGGGTTGGGTGTTTGAGTGTGTGTCGGTTGTATTGGTTTGGAAGAGAGACCTGTTCGGGTGGATCTGATGGTAGTAGGGATCGCGTCTGGGGTTTAGGTTGGAGGAGTAGATCGGTGTGTGGCGATGGAGAGTATAGAGAGAGAGAGAGAGATGGGAAGCAGGTATATAAGAGGGGAGGTGGGGGATGTGTGCAAGGGGTTTTAGGGCCGCGTTAAGAGCTTCTCTTATCACCTCGTTGGGTCCACTCAATGGAGTGAGCAGAGCCTTTTCGGCTTAAAGGGGTAAAGCGACTTATCTCCCCCCTCCCCTCTCTGTCCTCTTTCCCTCCTTCCATTTCATTCCATTTATCCTTCCCTCTCTTTCCTTCTTTTTCTATTTGCTCTCTACTTATTACGCACGGTGTTTTGTTTTCCCTCCCATTTCCTCTTCCTCTCGTCCTCCATCTTCTCTCATTACCTTCTCCTTTTGTGTGTGTGCTCCTTCTTACTTAACTCTCAACGCGGTCCCAGCCCTTTTCTCCACAAACCCTTTTTCCTTTCATCTTTCTCTCCGTCCCAATTTTTTCTTTCTTTCTCTCTATCAATCATTTCCTTTCATTACGTCTCTCTCTCGCTCTCTCCCTCAACCGTTCTTCTTTCTTCCCGTCCTATCCATTTATGTCCCTATAACCTCCTTATTTCCTCATTCTTTGTTACCTTCCACCTCCTCCACCCTTTTTTTTTTTAGTATATCCCCCTAATCTCATTTCCTCTGTATTCTTTCCATCTTCTGCCATCGCTCTCTCTCTCACTCTTTCGCTCTCTTCTCTCCTTCCTCTTTCTCTCCACATCCAACGCACATTCTTTTCCTCTCTGGAACGCGTGGTTTGTCGGGAAGAATTCCGATTTTCCTCATCTCGCTTCTCCTCCCTTTTCAGCCCTCTCTCCCTCACTCCCTCTCTCTTCTCCTTCTCCCGTGCGTCTGACACACGCCCAAAAAAGCTTTTCGTTTTACCTCTTTTGTTCGTCTGGTTGCGCGAAGTCTGATAAATTTGGAGCATTATGTTCATAATACGCTTGTATGTTGGGTTCTATGGCTCACTGATGGTTTTTTTATTCTCGCCAAGAAAGGAACCGGCGGGGCTATTTTTTTTTATGAAGTTTTACTCGTTTATTTAAAGGTTACTGTGTACTTTGTCCTCGGGCTCCGAGGCTAGAATGAATTCTGCGTTTATTAAAATTCCGTGGATAATTTTCGGCACATTTAACATAGTAACGAAGTTATAAGACGCGGAAGAGTTACTTTTCTTGCGGGAATTTTGCTTTTGATTTGCAAGTTTTGCCATTTCTGTTTTCCTGACACTACTTCATTGGGTGAATGTATTGTATAGTGATTCTCTCCATGATGCAGTAAACTACTTTAAATATATTTTTTTCATTTTCAATGCATTTTTAAGTTTTAAAACTACGAGTATATTCTCTGTATGTGGTTTTTATTTAAGTTTCAATTCGTTTCGATGGAGTGAATTAATTTTAGGGCATAAAAATGCAACGCTCCCTGGCATTTGTGTCGCTTTCTTTGCTTTTTTTCGTTGCTTCTTTATTATTTCAATGAAACGATTCTTCCCAGTGAACGATCTCTATTAAGCTATTATTTATCTCAGTGTGAACTTCTAATTATTTCAGTATTTCCAAGAAAATTTGCTAGCCATTATAAATTCTACTTTTTAGTTTACAAGTTATTTCCAAGTATATTTTTTAGGTCATCATCCCAAAAACAATCTCTGAAACGGTTACATAGCTCGGTTTACTCGCGAAAGACGAAATATTTGTGAGTTTTCCACGAATATTTGAAACTGTATTATATAAATTCCTTCGTGCAATCGGAAGTACTTCCTCGAATAAAAAAAATTAAATCACTCTGCCTCATCGTCGTCTCTCTCCTCAACTCGAGTTCATCACGCAAATGTGATAAGTATTAAGCGCTTTCCTAACTCAAATATTTTGTGGATCCACTCCACTAAGAGAGAGAGAGAGGGACGGACTTGGGCGTGTGGCTGAAATGGAGTAGGGTAGTGGGCGAAAGAGCGGTGAGGTAGGTCCCGATTTGTTTCGTCGCGGACCTAATCCGTAAAGACCTTGTCGGCGGTGGGTTACGAATCGAGAAAAAAAATCCGTGAGATCACGGTATACCGCATTTTCACTCCTCCTGCTCCCTTTCCCCTCTCCTCTCTCACTCTCTCTCTCTCTCTCTCTCTCTCTCTCTCTCTCTCTCTCTCTCTCTCTCTCTCTCTCTCTCTCTCTCTCTTTTCATCCACCTCTCCAATTTCCATTCTCTCCTTTTCAGAAGAAAAAAATTCTCCGGATTCGCTCCCTCCCCTCTTTTACACCCCCCCTTTTTGCTCCCCCTCCCTCCCCCCGGCCGTTTCCTTACCACGCCACGCTTCCCTACATCAGATCCCTCCTCCTCTCTCTTTCTCTCTCTGCCAGTCTATCTCTCTTACGCCCTTAACCAATTCCCTTCCCTTTGATGAATTTATTATGGGCAAAGCGGGGCGGAGGAGTGGTTGGAAGGGCTACGAGGGCGGGGACACGGGTGAAGAGAGGCGAAGGGTAAATGATTCTAGGGTAAGTGCGTGCTACCCCCCTCCCTTTCCCCGCCTTCCCGCCCCCACCTTCCCGCCCCCTCGCCCATTTCTCCCTCGCCTCACTCTCCCCGAACTCCATTCACGTCGTTCTCGCTGAAAGAGAGATTCAGCGGTACTCCCCACTCTCTTTCCTCTCCCACCTACGCTCCCATAAACGCCATTTTCACTCCTCCTCCCCCTCCGACCTTGCCCTTTTCCGATCCGCTCCGTACCTTCTCTCTCTCTCTCTTCACCTCTTCCTCCCACCTCTATCCCACTCTTGCCTAAAACGGGGTAATTTTCCTCTCAAACCGTCGGAGTACATGTCCCACACGTCCAACACTTAGGGAGTGGATGTTCGTGTAAGCCCGCGCTGCATCTCTCTCTCTCTCCTGTCCAAACCCCCTCTATCTCTCCCTAAACCCACTTTTCCCCTCTCCGCTATCCCTTTGTTCCCTTCACCTTCATCTCCCCCTCCCTCCCTCCCTCCCTTAAAACCCCTTACGCCCCCTGGCATTGATGCTATTGCATTGTTAAGTGGGGAGCAGTCTGCATTTATGTGCCCAACGATACCGTATTGTTTAGAGTTAATAATTTCGTGAGGATTTGCTTAGAGAATTCATTGTTTTCGGCCAAGGACGAGCATGTAATATTCCATTACCTGTATAGCTCTGTAAAACATTTCGGCGATGTTTGCGAGTAAATTTGGCGTTTTGTTTTGTGTAGTAGAGCAGTTTTTTCCGGAACGAGGATGTCAATCGTGGACGGTATGTTCTCTTTAAAGCAAGAAATCATTTTCATTATTATGGTCATTGACAGTTTTAAGAATTTCTGTTCAAGGGTTTCTGAATATATCTAATGTATTTAGAATTTTGAATACATATTTTCGTTTCCTTATCTTTATTCTTAAACTATATCTATGCTAAAGCTTTGGTGAAAGTTTACATTGTTTGTCATTAAGCTTCCCTATCTTTTTTAAAATTTTTGCTACAAACTTTTTTTTTAAATTCCTTTTAACGCCTTCTTAGGTATTGACATTCTAGTTTTGTTTTTGGTTCTTTGAATTCCTTCACTTTACTTTTCCATGTAGCATACCCGTCTCTACAATTTTTAAAATCTTTTTAACAATAAAATTGCAATAGCAATATAGATGTTGTTAGTTCGTAATTATTCATCGTTGTTGGTTTCCATGCATGACCGCTGATTCGTTATTTTTTCTTACAGGTAAGTCTAACCGACCTTTCAATGACGAGAGTTGGATTTTTTCGCTTCTTTTTTCATATTGTAAGTATAAAATGTTTTTACCACCGTTTATTTGATTCGTTATCCGTGATTTTGGTAATTTTCTTATTGTTATCGTTATAGCGCTACTTTAAACGACTGTTTCAGAACGTTTATGTGATCTTTTTCTCAATCATTGACTTATTCTACATTGATAAAAGTTGTTGTTATTTTTATTTGATTTATTCGATTTAACATTTTTGACAGTTTATCAGGTTGTACATTTAACATTTAAAAACATTTAATTGAGAAAAGTGTTTAAGGGGCGCATGAAATTTTCTAAGATGTCTAAAATAATGGAAGTTTCCTTTAGTCGGAAAATTCAACATAATTGTTCTCTGAGAAGTTGGAGAATTAATTCAAATTTGAACGCACGTGATATTTAGTTCAACTATCGCTGGATCTTCCTCGCAAGAATTGCTTTAGCAAACTTTTGTAAATTGCTCCCACACTTCGCGATTCTCGATTATTGTAAAATGATCGTATATTCCATGTCAAACATTCTCTTAAATATTATGCGTTTTCTTTTACCTGTTCACTTCTCTCCAGTTTTGTAATAGTTTTGTCAAAGTAAGCGTAGATAAATATTTTGAAACGGTCCACCCCTACCTTGACATTTTAGTTGCGTTTCTTCAAGACGAAATATCTCCCGGCGTTATGTAAGTCGTTTACCTTGTTGGATACACAAGTACCGTATCCCTTAGGGACTCTTCCGACGCCAAGAGACGAGCCCACTGAAAACGTGTCCATCGGTGGACGAAGTGAGCTCCATCCCGTAAATTCATCTGTATTCCTGACGGTCGCTCACTTCCTTCTCCGGAGCCAAGACCTGTGTTTGGTCTCCCAGCGGAAACCGATTGAAACCCACTCGAGTGATACACCTAGAGAAAACGGCATCTATTGAAGCAGGATGAACTCGTTCTCACGAGCTATTTAACCCACCTTCGAGCAGTTCTCATCTTCAATGATTCCATTGTCTAAATATGCGCCTATTAATTTGTCAGTTTGGAAATTAATTTAATTTTTGGTATATTTCTTTTAAAAAGATTCCGCTACGACTTAACGTCCAGACGAATGATATTCACAACTGATTGTTAGGTTGTAAAACGAGTCGGCCACGAGTTTCTCGATCCTCAATTTACCCTGTATATATTATACGTTCCTGGAAAGGACCGTGTAAATCGAAACCACGCAAAGTAGAGTAGGTTTCCAAATTGGAATATATATGATAAGGATGTTCCCCAAGATCAGAATTATCTTAACGCTTATATACAGTTAGTACAGTTTTCATGACATAAATGCAAACTGTAATCCTGTTATGACAGAAAACGAATAATTTTTTTAAAATGATGCCTTCCCGGCAAAGGCTTGTCTGCCGGTAGGAGAAAAACCCCAAGACGGATCACAGTGCCCATGCCCGAAGCGAGATTCCGAACCCGCGACCTTTGGGTTAGAAGGCAGGCAAACATCTTAATGACGTGTGCCTCCCACGGATTTCTTAGTAAAGTATACCTTTAAGGTAACATTTGAGCACTATCTTATACTCGACATGAAAGTTAAATTAAACTTTCATTAGGAGTTGCTTCCTCCGTCCTCTTGAGTCTAAATGCGTTAAAAACCCTTTCTAAAGCGATATTGGCGGCCGTGCAGTTTGAGGAACTTCTCTAAAAGAAAACCGCGCTGAACCAAAAAGTTGTGAAGCGAATCCGTGCAATTCGAGGGACGGGTTCTCTGGAATTATAGCGCTAAAACTCTTTGATAATTATCTTCCATGGAGAAAGGAAGGTCATTTTCGTCCAAAAACTCTGGGAAATACTATCGGAGTTGACATGGAAAAAGGAAAAACGCTTAAAAACTGATGTGCACGTGAAAGTTCAGAGCGATTTGTGGACTGGGAATGAATTTGCGGCCCTTTGTGAGCACCTTTGCTCCAGACACAGATTTAGTGTCGCGTTGAAACAGTCGAGGGGGTAGGGCGTAAATAACACACAGGGAGAGGAAAAGTCGTCGTGATGTTTGCTAAGCTGATTCACTCCGTTAATTTTGTCAGATATTAATAAAAGTAGCGCCATGGTTTAATGTTTGATATGTCGCCTGCCTTAGCTTAATTAGCGGGTGCAAATTTGAAATTATTGAAGATGATCGTGAAAACGAAGATAATAGGCGCTTATTTGTGTGCGCCTTGTGTGTCTGGATTTGCTGGTCTTATTTATTCATGCACTCATGAAATTCTGGAATATTTATGTGATTTGCAATCAGTTATTTCTTACTGTAATTATTTTTCTAGTATTTTTCCTGAAATTTAACTTTAAATCCACCGATTACATATGCATACTGATGTAGAATCAAGTATTATTAAGCATATCTCATACTGTAATGGTAATTAGCTCTTTAGTGATGCCTGATATAATGTATATTATTATAATGTATACTATATCATGGCTCATGGCCTAAGGTTTTTTACTATGAGTAGAAAGGATCTATTGATGGCGTTTGAAGATACTTTGGACGTAGTTAATGGATTTTAATCCTCCACGGAAGGAAGCTTGCGAGAGAAGTCATCCACTTGACACGAAACAGGTTTTTTTAAACCTTCCGTAACAACTTTGGATTCAGTGATGGAAAAATAGTGTATTTCTTTTGTTGAGCCTGAAGTTATTTTATTTATTTTAAGGGAAATGTATGTCGATACATAGCCTTTTACAAAAACTCTTCTCGTAGTCTTTCATAAAATATCTATGTGACGGTAAAATACATTTTCCGTATTTTCATTCGGGTTTAATCTTCAAGCGTATGTTCTTACGTTAATATCATTAATTCGAAATAACTGCATTACGAACTTTCTGTTGCTTCATTTCACGCTTGCTTTTCTAACAGCAAGTGCGTTCAACTCCACAGTTTATCTCATACTTTTGAGCATATGTAAATTTCATTTGGATGACACGCGCTGGTGAAAGTTATTCCAGTGATGTAAATCTAAGGTTTTTAGACCACGGTCCCAACTAAGGTATAAAATCGATTATGATTAGTGCGAAAAGAATTCTCTGAGAACTAGTTTGTGATGAATTTAGTCGAGTTTGGTCCGTTTAAGTAAATCCAATCCTGGAAATTTATCTGTTGGAAATTCTTCTTTAGTTTCGTCAGGTACTATAAAAACGTATTATGCATATTTTTATTTTTCCTCACATAATCGGAATCTGCGACGATATATAGGCTTTTTACAGATTACTGTGTTAGGTGAAAGCTTGAGAAAAGATCGGGAACTTAAAGCCTAGAGAGCCAGGGAGAGGTGGAATTATATCCGTAGGCGGAGTGGGAAGGGAGGGAGGGAGAGAGTTAAAAGAGAGAGGGATAGAAGGAAGGGTCGGTAAAAAAAAAGCTAAACAAGAGACGGATGTGGAAGAAAGCCCACTCCTCTTCAAGTCTTTCTGAATTATTCAGTGTCGAGTCCTTTTACCACCCCTTTACTCTCGCGCTGTTCCTATCTCCCTCCCTCCTATCTCCACTTCGCCCTCGGACCGCCTCCATCCACCTCCATCTTTCCTCAACCTCTACCTCCATACGCCTCAATTTCACTCAACAGTACGCTACCTTGACTTCTGCATTCTCTCCACTTCGCTTTCCCCGACCCTTTTAACTTCTCTCCTTCCCCTTCTATCTCACTCTCTCTCTCTCTAATCTTTGTATTTCTAACTTTCTCTTCTCTCTCTCTCTACACTCTAACACACCCCTTACTCTCTCCCCATCTTGATTCGCCGTCCGCATGAATCTTTTCTCCTTTCATATCCCTTTCTGTACATTCACCTCTTCTCCTACTCATATATATATATATATATATATATATATATATATATATATATCTCCTTTTCTCTCTCTCCCTCCTAGACTCTCCATCCCATTCTCTCACCATCTCTCCAGTTCCATCTCTCTCTTCAGCTCCATCTCACTCTCCGACTCCTCTCTCCGACTCTATCTCTCTCTCTCGCCGCTTCATCATACCTTCAGTAAGCGGCATATCTCATATATATATATACATATACATATATACATACACACACACACATACTCTTATATCCTCCCTCTCGCCTTTAACTTCAATTTCCATCTCCGCTACCATCTATCCACAGCTTCTTCTTGCCCTATCGACCGAAGCTTCTACTTTTACCTAACCGTAACCTTTAACAACGTTATCTGGTTTTCCTGTTCATTCCCATTTTACGCTTCCTTCCGTTTCTCTACCACTTTTAAATCTTAATCACTCAAAGTATTTTTTCACCTGCAAATAAAAGAAAATAATCAACTCATTTACATATATTCCCCAGAAATGTTGAGACACTTATCCCACTGTGATACAAGTCGCTGTATTGTCTTATCATAAAATTCCCTTAGCTGCTGGTGGAACCAAGACCGAACTGCTTCCTGCACATCGTCGTCCGATCTTAAATATCGCCCTTTCAGCGAATTTTTTAGTCCATAAAAAAATGTGATAGTCACAGGGGGACATGTCCGGACTATACGCAGGATGTGCGAGTAGTTCCCATCCAAATCTTGTGAGTGTGTACTTGGTGCTGCTGTGTGGGGGCGGGCGTTATCATGGAGAAGGACCACCCCGTCGGAAAGCAAATCAGGGCATTTGGATTTGATTGATGCGCGCAATGATTTCAGGGTTTCACAGTAACGTGCTGCATTGATGGTGCGCCCTCGTCCTTGGAACTCAATCAGTAGGGGACCTCTGTGGTTGAAGAAAAACGTCAGCAAGATCTTGCCTGCGCTTTGTCACGTGAAATTTCTTTTACGGAGACGAAGTTGGATGCTTCCACTGCGGACTTAGGCGCCTGCTTTGTGGTTGGAAATCGTGACACCACATGTCATCACCGGTTACGATTCTGTTGAGTAATAAGTTTCATTCTTCATGGTATCGTGTCAAATGTTCCAAGCCAAACCCATTCGAGCCTCCTTTTGCTCACACAACATACTGCGAGACACCCACTGTGCGCAGATCGTTCTGTTGCTATAGGCAGTCCCATGGCTAACACCCATCAACTGTGCGATATCATCCTCTCGTACACGCCTGTTATCACGAATAGCATCATCAACCCGCTGAATGAGTGTATCTTTGATCACACGATGTTCTTGTCCAAGCCGATCGCCATCCTGTAGCGACGTGCGCCCATCACGAAACCGTTTGTGCCATTCCTTTATCCGCATCAAAGACGCAATAGTCACCATGAACTGCAGTCATTTTTCTATGAATGACTCTACCACCCACTCCTTCCGCTATCAAGAAGCGCACTACCCATCGCTGTTTTTCTTTGGACGCTTCCATAATGAAATCGCTAACACAGGTGCTTTGGACGGTAGCAGATACCACTCTGACACGGTCTGCGCGCTGCTGCTCTCTCGTGAGCTACACGAGAGCCTTGTTCTCGTACATCACAATGCACGATGCTTCCAGTAGCTTATGACAAAATTCACGATGCTCGCGCTCCACGTGTTTGCTGGTAAATTGGAAAAATGTGATAATTCACCGAGATAATTATTAAGTTTCGTGAATTTTCTTTCATGATAATGTTATTGTGTATTCATCTTATTGCTGGTCACCATCGTATAATTTTGCATATTTCATTGTTTGTCTTTTAATCGACAAGCCTTTAATTAGTAGTATTTTGGGGGAAGAATTCGAATAGAAATCTTTATTTGTGAAATTTATTTAAAGTTTTTAGGATCTTGGACGTAGGGTTTTCCTAGCCGTTCTTAACGTGTATTTTGGACTTGCTGCCTATGCTTTATCTAGTAAGGACAGAAGGATTCTATTGTATATTTAATAACGTATTCGTGTCGTACGATTAATACATAGTATTCAAGAAAAATTTATCAATGATGTTTTCACAGATTCTTTTTTGACTGTTACGATTTTTCGAGCAGCAAGCGTTTCGAAACGACTGAGGTACGTTTTTCTCCTATTTTGCCTTATATTCTCATTAATCAAAGGCAGAACTCGAGGCATGTAAATCTTTCATCGTAACCACCGAAATTATTCGTATAAATGATAAAACGTTATAGAAATGCACGTTGTCCATTATAATAATTTGAGACTAGTAAATTTAATTAATAAGCTACTCAAAGTTTGGAACTTTAAATTAAACATCGAAATTAGCTATTTCTGAACAATTTTACATGCACCAAGTTAAAAAGTAAAGTTAAAGGGTTTCATATTTATGCCTTAATTTAAATTCGTCTTTATAAGTAGCTTTTCAATATCTTAATTAACTCTGAAGTCCATCAAAAGAGAATTAGCAATCTCCAGTATCGCATTACCATCTTTAATGGAGTCTAAATAAGGCTTTGGGTTAATTATTCGTCATTACAGATCTAGCAGGGTCGAGAAATTTGATTTTAGGTTCCCATATCCTTTCTGAAATTGCCTTCCCTTCGGTTTTATTTTATTTCCTGTGTGATTATTAAAATGGCATTTATGATCTCATTTGTTCCACCTTGCAATATTGGAAATTCTCTAAAATCATTCTTAAGGAATTGAGAATTATTCATCAAAACGTTTTGTTTTTTATATTGTATAAGATATTCTGCTTTAGTAACTCGTGTTTCAGATCAAAGGGATTCAAACTAATTGATTTCATCCAATAATAATGGAAAATGCTTCTTCATTATAATTATTTTTTTTAACTCAAATTTTTATTATCGTCTTGCTTGAAAAACTATTGGTTTTGAATTTATTTTTACTGAAAAACGATCAGTTTATTCGCCTATTTACGATGTGGGCGAATGTTTCCTGGTTTCTGAAATAATGCATTTACCCGACCAGCTTATTAAATCGGCTATATAAGAGAAGTATGGTTAGGCTGTACGCCATCTTTAATTCTTTGTATTCAATCTATTTTATGCTGACAATGTTTTTCAAAATGAGATCATCGTACGTGTTTCCAACCTCATCCGATATAATATATTCCCAAAACGAAACAAGGATAGTTTCCGTTAATTCGTTTAGATGACATTCCGGCGTTATTTGCGGAATATTTATGCGTTAAATAAACACGAACGACGTTTTTTTTCTCTCACTCTCTTGCAGTTGGATAATATAAAAATAACATAAATTCAATAATCTTCGCCCGAAAATGAAAAATTAAATAAGTGGAGAAATACTAGAGTAAGAAAAATGAAAACTCTTCAATATTTCAAGCAGAAGTCGCTTCCTCCTACCGGATTAGTTCCCTTTCAAACTTCCGGTCGAAATATTTTGGCGGCAGTGGTTTTATAAAAAATTTCAACCGGAACCGCGAAAAAATAAAAGGAAACGTGCAATGAAAACTTTTTTCGAGGGAAGGTAGAATTAATCATCTCTTGCCGCGGACGTTGCATGCTGAACGAAAAAAAGTGAAACTTTCGGATTTCTGGAAACCGTAAGGAAAAGTGTTGAAGGTGTAGGTTAAGATGTATTCCGTTAACTTGCATTTCCTGTGTCCTGTTTGTGCAGCGGGGTACTCGCGTCTCAACGGTTTCAAGCCCGCGATCTAAATAAAACAAGTGAGAATCACAGCTTTCCATGTATCATACTCGTATGTCGCTTACCAATAACATTTCGCACGCATGGACCGAGTCGTGTAAAAAATGGCTTCATCGGTATTGAGTTATCACATCGTGTATTGTTTAGTTTCATCTTTAAAATGGGATAATAATTTTAAGGATGTTATTGTTTGAATGTTATTACTGAGGTTTTTTGACAGTCGAGATGATTAGAGAATTAACGATCGTTTTAAGGAAATTCATTTAGCCTTCAACGACTAAGGCGGAATATTTATCACAGTGTAACTAATGGGAGATCTCCCAGACCGATGTTGTTTTTTGTTATTATTTATTCGTTTACTAATCTATCATAAGGGTTAAGAGGAATGTAAACTAGAGAAAAGCAGCGAGGTAATTCGACATTACTACTTAGGTGGTGTCTCACAGACAGTAAAGAGTTTAATTTGAATTTATCTTTTAACAAACAAACAAAAAGATTAAAATATGGCAGGAATGCTTCAATCACGCATTGAGAGTGACGAAAAAATACCTGGGTTCGACTGCAGGGTGTAATTCATTTCCCGTAAGATTTTGAAAATTAAAGTGTAAAAAAATAACCATCGATTTAAATTCAGACATTTAAATTCACGTCGTGCCATTTTTGTTGGGCACTTTACTCTAGTTTGATAATATAAGCCACTTCATTATCCTTTATTTTAGGAACTCATTGAATTGGCGGTTAATGAAGCCTACCTCTTGTTTCTAGGTCTCTGAGTGCAACGCTGATCATACCCTCGTTAAACAGTTGTGGAAGGACAACCATAATTAAACACATACCTAAAATTATTTGAACTTTATATTGATTTCCGCATAAATTTCTGTGAAAATAAGTACAAAGTTTAAATAATTTCGCTTATGTTTTATTTACCGTCCGTGTCCTTCTCTCATATGGAGCTCCTCCTATTACCATCCTATACAATGAATCATATTCTTTTAACTGTTGATGAGATCCTCATCGAATTATAAGAAAAGCTTCCTGCAAGACAGGGTCCTAGGCATGGTCCAACTACTCGGGTAGAATTTAATTCCGCCGTGATATTTTCGGTCGAATTGCTTTTCAGTTGGGTCGTACGACTGACTGTACGCCCTTAGCATTTTTCGAATTAAACCGAAAAAAATAATATAAATTTTTAAAAAAGTTCCGTTTCTCGCTCCTCAATCCGCCTTCCTCGAGCTAGGAGTTTACATATCCACTCCCACGCCACTCCAACGCCCTCTCTCTTTTCTCTCTCTTCTCTCGCTCTCTCTCTTTTCTCCTCTCTTCTCTCTCTCCCTCTCTCTCCCTCCCTCTCTCTCTCTCCCTCTCTTCGGTCGACGCCAATTCCAGGCCTCGGAACTTTTTATTTTATTTTCCTATGGGGTCGCAACCTCTTCACGCCGGCCTCTCTTTCCATCCGACATCAAGCCCTTCTTTTCCCTTCTGTGGAGTCTTTCTTCGGCTCGCCTCACTCCTCGTATTTCCCTCCTCAGACTTGCGTGGCTGACCGAACACCCGAGGTCCCGTTCCCCTCCTTCCTTTCACCCTCCCCTACTCTCCCCTCCCCTCGCTGACCCTTTCGCAAGCCCTTCCCAGCGGACATCTTCATCGGCGACCTCGGCCAAACCTGCCCGCTACCTTACAGCTCCCCCTCGCCATCTTTTCCTCCTCTCTCTCTGCAAACCGTAGCCTCTACTCCTAGGAGCCCTGAGTTCTCTCCCTCTCTCCCTGTCTCCCTATATTCCCTCCCATCTTGCCCACTACGCCACCCCAAACGGTACCTTTCGGGACCCTGGAGACTGAGAGGGAGGAACGTGGGATGAGGGATGAGGTGGTGTTAGGAAGTAAGGGGGAAGGAGGGGGTTTAGAGGAGTTTTCTGGCGGAGGTGACGTGTTTGGGGCGTAAAATGTGTGTGTGTGTGAGGGTGGATTTTTCTGGAAGGTGGAGGGGTTTCTGGGGGGCGGCGTGTGTGTGTATGTGAGGTCGGTGAGTGAAGAGGAAATGACCTTTGGGCAGGAGCGGTATGGGGCGTGGAAGAGGGGAAGGAGAAATGGAACATTGAGAGAGAGAGGAAAAGGTGGGTGGAGAAATGGGATGTACGGGAGAAAAAGCAGAACTAAATTGAGAGGGGCAGTGGGTGTTTGACAAGAGGGGATCCAAGGAGATAGAGGTTGGAGGGAAGATGATGGAAAGGTTCCTGCGGTGATTTTATTTTATTTTTTTCTCCTCTCCCCGGTTTTAAATGGCAGTTTTATTCGGTTTGGATTCGTTTCGTGTCGCTCGTAATAACGGGAAGATAGTGATGTTTCTTGAATCAGTTTGCTATTACTGTTGATGTGGGTTTTGAGAAGGATGTTTTGTAAGAAAATCTTGAAATTATGCCTATTTTATTTTAATATTATTCTCAAATGTAGTTTTTCAAGTATTTGCCTTATCAAAGTATGAAATATGTCATAATTACAACTTTTTTTGGAGACATTCGAAAAATTATCGCGTATTTCGGATAAATTAATCAAGTTGTTAAGTTTTTCTTGACATAATTAGTGAGAATACTTTCGAAAGGAAAAGATTTGTATTAAATATTTTAAATCAGTGTTTCTCAAAGTGTGGGGCGCGACCCCCAAGCATAGGGCCCTCTAATTTTTTTTTCATCCGTGAGCGGAATGAATATCGCTATGCGCGCCTACATAACGATAATGCGCGGATGCGCACCCGGGTTTACTCGGCCTTGTTCGGATATATCCTAAGATAAACACAGCCGTGCGCAATTCAAAAATTCAGTGCGCGGCACTTCAAAAACTGCTGCGCGGCCGCGCAGCTTAGTGGGAACCATGCCCCCAAGGGGGGCGCGAAGGTATCTTGGGAGGGGGGGGACTTCTCGGCATACTTTTGTATACAATTCATTCTTTTTACAATGAATAAACTTGATGTAGTGAAAAGTGGTTGCAAAATTAAATTGAAGTCATTATTGAATCACTATATTTTATTGAAACTCGGTAAAAATAGCACGGGAAAGGATGCAGCTGCGAACGTAATACCACAATGCATCCGCATATCGTGGGCCATGTTTCCCCGGCTGGCCGCGTCATTGTACAAGCAGCACTATACAGACGCATTATGTCCTACTGCCACGTCAGTCATCAGTCTGTTGTCAAGCGGCTAAAGTGGTGCCACGTGTACTACAGTGTTAGTAGTTTGTGGAGTATAATATTGCACTTACCGACAGTGGAAATTTATTTTAAAAGTGTAAATTTCTATTCGAGTTACTGTGGATCGCTTTTTATCTGACGTGAAAAGAAAACATGAAGATGATCCTTCGACTAGCAAGGTAAAAACTAGAAAATATGATGATAGTTATCTATCATATGGGTTCATCAGCACTGTGATTAATGGGGAAGAACATCCTCAGTGTGTAGCTTGTCTTTCTGTTCTGGCTGCAGATAGTATAAAGCCAAACAAGTTAAAGCGACATCTTGTAACAAAATATTTTGAACTTTCCACCAAACCAAGAGATGTTTTTGTAAGGAAGCTAAATAATTACAGAGGGACTAAAGATAATTTCATTAAAGCGACAAATATGCCATCCAAAGCCCTTCTCGCTTCTTTTCAAGTGTCGCATAGGATCGCCAAGTGCAAAAAACCACACACAATCGTTGAGACCCTTGTATTGCCTGCAGCGATCGATATGGTTACAACTATGCTGGGTGACACCGGTGCCCAACAATTGAAAAACATTCCCCTTTCTAATGATACTGTTTCCCGCTGTATATCAGCTATTTCAGAGGATCTTAGTGAACAGTTGATTGAAAAGTTACAAAACAGTCCTTTTGCTCTTCAGGTTGATGAAGCAACGGACTTACATAGAGATGCTCATTTCATAGCCTATGTTCGTTTCATAGATGGTAACAAGTTGGGTGAGGAATTATTATTTTGCGAACCAATTGTTGCAAGTAGTGCATCTGAAGATATGTTTACTCTTATTGATTCATTCATGAAGGAGAACGGTTTGATGTGGTCTGCGTTGCGCAATGTCTGTATTGTATGGAGGTTTGCAAGCAAAAATCTAAGCCGTAGCACCTGATGCTTTATGGACTCATTGTATGATACACCGTGAAGTTCTAGCGTCAAAAGAGCTGAGTCCTCCTCTCAATGAAGTTTTGCATACTGTTATAAAAACTGTTAATCTGATCAAAACACGTCCGCTGAAATCAAGACTTTTTAAACAGTTGTGTGAAGAAATGGTGTCAGAATATACTGGTTTGTTGTTTTATAGTGATGCACGGTGGCTGTCAAAAGGAAAAGTTTTGAAGCGGATATACGAACTCGGGCATGAGCTATTGCTTTTTGGAAGAATAATAATTATAAGTATGCATACCTTTATGTTGGCATTGATTTCCTCATCATACTGGCCTATCTAACTGATGTTTTTGAAAAGTTGAACATTCTGAATACCTCAATGCAAGGAAGTGAAGCTAATATACTTCTCTGGACTGACAAAGTGAACGCGTTTTTTTAAAATTGACCTTTGGTTAGGAGGTATCGAAAGGAACACCATCGATATGTTTCCAGTGTTGAAGTCTCTCCTTCACGAGAATGATATCGCTGAGCTTTCTTTAGTGTTGAAATGCGGCTTTTGTGACCATTTGGTTTCGTTGAAAAAACATTTCCTTAAGTATTTTTGTGACGATTTAGACAAATTCAGTTGGATTAGTAAATCGGATTCTTTGGATATAAATGAACGGGAAAAAACTCATTGACCTCGCCAGTGATGCATTGTTAAAAATCAAGTTTAATAATGAGTCCTTGTCAGTGTTTTGGTTAGGCGTGCGTGACGAGTACCCTTCATTGAGTGAAATGGCCTTGATTCCATTTGCAACAACTTATTCATGTGAGACAGGGTTTCAGCTCTGGCCGTCGTGAAATCCAGATATCGTTCCAGATTGAACATTAAGAAAGAATTAAGAGTAGTCTTTTCTGAAATGCAACCACAATTTGAAAAACTCTGCTCAACAAAACAAGCCCACCCATCACACTGAACATATTGAAAAAGTAAACTTGTCACAAACATAATTTTTACTATGGCTATTTGTTTGTGTTTCTAACCACACCAACAGTTTCTTGTAATATTTTTGTAATTTTACTATATGTGTATGTGTGTGTGTGTGTGCGTGCGTGCAAACTTTTCCAATAACTTCTAATTATTTACCTTATTATTTTTCTCCTATTTTTAGTTTATTTATTTCGCTTTTGGTATGATATATTATACCATTTTATTTTGGGTTATTTAATTTTAATTTAGGCTTATTGTTCTTTTTATGTTGTACAAGAATGGGAGTATATACAGTTATAATTGCGGGTTGGGCATATATAAACCACTGTTCTAAATGATTTTTGTTGCTTTATGATGCTTTGTGATGTAGTATTAGATTCCCTGCATGGATTCATTCTCAGTTGAACAGGTCGCCGGCAGAGAAGTCCCGCCTTGTTAATCTTTGAATTTAACCACTATCATTTCGCGATAGGATTAATTTAACGCTAAAGAGAAGTATTACGGCATTAATGTTGCGTCGTCCAAAATGTAAACACATTTATTTTAGTGACATCACAAAATAAGTCACTGAATTCGTGGATTAAACTAACTAATGCAGCATGCGTCCATTTATGATTGCAAGTGTAATATTTATTCCCTACAAACATTGTTAGAAAGAAGGTAGTTGCATCCGATTATACGACAAAACACTGTCAGCAATACAAGTGTATATAAAATGTCGAAATAAAAAAATAGCTAATAAAACTTATATGCGGTGGTATTTATTGCCCACATAAAACATCGAGCGACTACATAGATATTACGTACATACTCATCGAATTATATTTTAGAGTTGCCACAAAAAAATTATATAAATTATTAATAATTTTTAATGACAAAATTGATCAGTATTATCCTTTCTAAATATAAACTAAATTCGTATCTAATTAGTTAAACTGTTGAACGCAAGGACGAAAAATTGTGTCGCTGTGAAAAATTCGATGAACTCCTCGAAACAGTATCATAGGAATTTAGACAACGCCTACTTATACCGGATTCTACATTTTAGGACGGGTGGATGAAAATTTTTATAGGCTGAGACAGAAGGGAAAGCGCGGCATTTGGATATTAGCCAAAAGGTTAAATCTCCCCCAATTTGAAACAGAGTGAGAACGGATCGATGCGAAGTGGTAGAGAATTTAAAAAAAATCGAACGAACCTAATAAAGTTAATTAATATCAATTACTTTTCCGAAAAAAAAAATAAGCGAGCAAGCCTGTCGAAACTTTCATTAAATCGCACAAATCGGCACCTTTAGCCATCGAAAGGAGACGTAAAAGTTTTCTATTGTAGGCGAAAGCAAGGGGACACTAGCGGGGTGTGTGTTTAAGTAAAAGTAATAATAAATCCTCTTAGTCCCGCGGGACGGTGACAGAGAAGCAGGAACGGGAGGGAGAAAGAAGGGGCTTGGAGGATGAAGACAAAGTGGATAGGAATTGAGTAATGGGGTGGAGGTGTGCGTGGGAGCAGTGGAAACGGCCACGGGGAGAGCTAAGAAGAAGAAGAAGGGGAAAAGGAGAGAGAGAGGGGGGGAGGGGGATAGGGATTTGAGGGAATAAAGGAAATCTTTTGTGCCCAGGATTTTAAGCGGCCTTAGGGAAAAGATATATAAGGGAAAGTAAGGAGTTGGTCGGTCTTTCCAACATATCCTTTTCTGGAATTTACTCCTGGGTTGCCTAGAGATTTTTCCGAATCCTCCCCTTCCGGAATCCTATCGCAAATGGAAATACGACTGAGAAAAGCGAAGAGGGTGTTGGAGAGGAGGAGGAGGAGGGAATGAAAGAAGATTGCTGGGAGGGGGGGGGGGGGGGTTAAAAAAGGAGTTTTGGAAGAGCGATGCGTATTGGAGGAAGGGAAAAGGGAGAAAGAGAGGAAGGTGGGTCGGTTTGTGAGGGGGAATAAATATAAATGTTTTTCTTTGTTTGTTTGTTTTTTTGAGCTTGTTGTAAATAAGTTGTAGTCTCGTCCGTTTTTTTTTTCTTCTTTCCGTCCGCGTTTGTCGTTAAAATATTTCGCCTTTGTGGGACCACATAGGGAAAAATCCCGCCGGTAGGTAAATACCTCTGTGGTAAACTTTGTTTTTGGAGCTTTGTTAAATAAGTCGCGATATTCATGGAAAAATCGCCGAGGTTGATTTCGTTTTTTTTTGTTTTCACGAATTTTCTCCATTTTATGTCTTTCATTTTCGTTGAGAGATCGAGAAAATGCATTAATTCTGAGAAAACGGTGACGCGTCCAATTCGATATGTTTGTCTATTGCGTAAATTTTACGAATAATAAATTTCCGTTTTCTAACGCGCCCTTACATTGTTGTATATTATCCCTCCTTTTCCGTACATTATTTTTATTTTCAAACCGTCGCGATAAATCTGAGTTTTAGGACATGCTTGCCTGCTCGCTTTGTGCCTCCCGAACGGTATATCTATTTGTAACGGTGTGCGCCCATAAAACTCCACTCTCCTTTTCTTGATATTCATAGCCCGAGGAATAATAAAAAACGCACCAAGAATTCCTCATCAAATATTTACTTACTATTCCATTACCATTGCAAAACGTTCAAGTTTTCCTTAGCCTCCGTTCTCGCTTCCGTACTTGATCGTATGCTCTCCTTCTCTTTAATTTTCCGCTTTTGAAAGCTGTGTAGCCTCGAGCCGCGCGAGTAAATCTGCGCCTAGTTCTCTAGTGAATACTTTTTCTTCACATTTTGCACTTTGTTCCAGTCAATGGAATTTAATTATTTCAGTTAAATGTGTATTTTAGGAGTTGTTTGATAAATTAAAAGAGCAGCTTACAATTAGAATAATTACGGGAACATTTCTCTTTTGTATATTCATTTAACTAAAAGGCACACTATTATCTTAGCTTCTTACAAAAGACTGGATTTCTGTAAAAACGTCGTTTTTATCAATCTTATTGACTAAGTCCCATATTATTAAAAATTGTTGAAAAACTGGATATAAAAGTTAATCCTAAATTAAGAACTAGAGATCAAAACACTTTGTTAATCGTTTTTCGAATGTTTTAATTGGGCGTTCGTGTTTTGATTCCATAAAGATTTTTTCGTTCACGCGAAATATCAACCCTTGCATTTTTTTCATTCGCCATCACGTCAAAAAAAAAATGCCTCTGCCGGAGCCATGCAAGTCGTAACCGGTGAATTCATTATCTGCATAATCCCGGTTACTGTCGAGTCTCTCAGGTTTTCACACGGCCGCACACGTGTTGCATTGTTATCGAAGCGCGAATTACGCCGGCTCACTCCTAAGCCGGAGACTTTCTCGAATGCACTTCTCCTAATGACATTAATTTGACCTAATTTCGATATCTTTTACAAACGCGCACCTCTTTGATTTACGGGATTGTTTACCTAGTTTGCACCCACTTCAGAGGCACGCGCGGGCTAGCTAACTGCTGTTCCTCGCTGCGTTAACGAGAGAGAACGAAAGCTGAATATATGGGCGAGGCACCACACCTCCTCTCTTTTTCTCTCTCCCTCTCTCTGAAAAACGTTTATGAAATAAAAGATAAGTAATTAATCTCGCTACATTTCTCTTAGTTTTGAACGTCTCTTTCTCTTAGAAAAAAATCCTTCCACGCCTTTAGGGAGATCGTTGTTACCCACTTATTTACGCTACAGGCACTTGCGCACGGCTAGTCGGAGAGAACACGGAATGGCGTTGTGTTATAGATGGAGTGCACGAGTTGGGAATATGGAGGAGAAGATGGGAGGTGGAGGAAAAGATTCCTGGATGCTTGAGAGGGAGAGAGAGAGAGAGAGGCAGATATAGTGAGGAGCAGAGGCTAGGTTAGGTTGAGATAACAGAAGGATAAGCCGACGTCGAGAGTAGTATCGCATAAAGAGGAGGAAGGAAGGGGGTGTTACACGGGTAGCATGAGGATGTGTGTCGTTGTCGCCTGCTCCAGACTGTTTCCAGGATTCAGGCAGATAAATGGTCGTCGCCAAGAGTGGTGGAGAAATCCCTTTGCCCACTGGCCGGGTTCTTTACGGCCGCCTTGTCCTCTCTGGGAGTTTTCCTCAGCCTTTTCCACCTCCTCCTTATCTAAAGGTCCCTCGCGAATGGGTGGCTGTAGATATAACCTACCGATTTACTCTACTCACATATACCTATGGAATCCCGGCCGCAAATATTCTCTCTCCCCCTAAATCCGTAAGGCTAATTTAGTAATTGATGCAGCAAACAAAACTACGGGGTTAGTTGGTGAAGAGGTTGGGAGATGTTGAATCTCTCTCTCTCTCTCTTTATTGGTGACCTGCTTCCTTCCCCTTCCTGCCTTAACTCGCTCATTTCTCCCTGCCAAGTTAGGAGCGTGCAAACTTCTTAACTCACTGTGAACTTCCCGCCCGGAGGCAGATTAAAGCGGAGGAGTATTAGCATTAGCGGTATACCTACTTATGTGTGGTTGTGTGTGTGGGTCTATTTGTCTGCTTTATCCTTTTGGGGAAAAACCGGTGATAATTGTGAAATAAATATGCTATGATTTTTTTTATTTCGACTCTTAGCGGGTTAAGCTTTTAAATGATAGCGGAATTAGATTTCCCTTTTCAGAGGAATTTTTATATTGCTTTTTGGAAATATTTAATGAAAAGCGCGTATTTTTTTAGAGTTGTTTGCCGTCATTTCGTTATAATGTTTTGGTTGTTTATATTTATTGGTTTTTCTTGTCTTCGCTTTATTCTTCGTGAATTATTTATTTTGCGTTGTCTAATATATACTCGATATATGTCATGCCTGTTAAAAGATATGTTCAGTTTGTAGATCATATAATAAAGTTCATGTTGTTCTATAACAGATAATCTTCGGTTCCGTTTTTATTTATAACTTACGCATTGATTTCTATTCATATATATAACATTTTAACTGCTTCAAAATAGCAAAGCCTTGTTTAATTCAAATGTCAGACGTTTTTTTTCTTACCATCGTGGAAGGGCAAACTAAGGCCCGGAAAGGTTTATGCTGGCCGTGAAGCCATAATGAAAGCGTAGCACTCGTTGTTGCTGATGCGGCCCGCCTCGTAAAAAGTTTGCCCACCCTTACTTTACATCAATGTGCGCGCAGGCGTGAGCAGGTGTGCATTCAATATTCATGTCATTCCTTGTCTTTCCGCTTTGTTTTCGTTGAAGGAATGAGCGAAGTAATTGTAGCAATTAACACATATACGGGCGTAGACTTTTGCCGAATTATTCTGGAAACGCACTATTATACCTCAGTACTCATATGATAATTTAAGTTTTTATAACTTCAGTGGTTATTGTGATTGTATTATTAAGTGGAGTGCTCCCCGGTCATTCCTTGAATTTTTAGGGAAGACCCACCTAATAAGGCTTCCCGCGGTATAACCGAGGACACGACCCCATTGAGTCAATACAGTATGTGCTAAATTTTTTTTAACGTTCATTCAAATTTCATATTTTATGATTGCAACAAAAATGTAAAATACAAAAATTTATACTAATATCCATTTATAATCAGTACATTGGAAACTTTTCAAGTGCAATGTAGGATGTAAGGAAGACCCGCGGTATATCCTAATCAGCGTTATAGGAAACGGTAAAGGAGCACTGCATTTAAATTTATAAATCACGACTGATATAGACGTCTTTCCCCTGTGCAACAACATAGCGAGTACATCCGTAGCTGTCTTGTCCGCGGAAGAGTTGGTTCATTTTCTAGATTGGAGTAAACAATACGTTGTCTATACTGTCGCACCTACATAACGATATAATCCGTATGGCGAAGCCTGTTTTTCTATATTAGTAAGATTTCCATTATTTTGTGTTGCTGAGTTACCAGATAAGCCTACCTCTTTAGTGGAATTATCGACACAATATAGAAGAGCACAGGCGTCTAATTTTGCATACACGTACGGAAGATTTCCTTCTATATTTAATTACTGTCTTTGTTCACCCTCCCTTCACTTTTTCCCTTCTCATCTACCGCGCCTCTGTTATTCTCGTTTAATTTTATTCTAAAAAAAGGTCGCCCTCTCCCTTCCTCATTCTCCCTATCACCTCTTCTCGTTCCTCTTTTGTTTTCTTTACCTGTGATCCTCTCGGAACTTCTTTTTTCTATCTTTACATTCTTTTGTTTTCTTCTCATGAAACGCGTCCTTTTCCACCGACCTCCACATGCCATCTCGTACCTCGATCAGAGACATTCCCTGCATGTGTATGTGTGTGTGTCTCTCTTTCTCTCTCACCGACGGCTGTGGGCAGAGGTTAAGGCGGGCGAACTAGATTCGTTTAAGATAGCGGACGGGTCCCGTCCTCACTCATCGAGGTCATCTGCGTGAGAAGAGTGGGTTGGTTATGTTATTTTTTTTCGCGAGGGAAAAGTAGAAAGAGGTGAAACGCGATTTTTTAAGGGCCTTTTCGCAAGGGCGACCATGGCCGCGGCCACCATGGTCGGGCCACCAAATAGTCAAAGCCACCACATTCGTCATTTCCAAAATGGACGTTGAAGAGGCAGCTTCTGTGTGTTTTAGAAAAAGCAGTGACCAGTCAAGAGCTCTAAGAGCCTAATATTTCTTCTGCGACGATCCGAGCTAACTCAAGCGCTGGCTCCCAAACTCTCTCTTGGTGGCTCCTACTGGCCGCTCGGCCAAGGTGGTGGCGACACCACCGTGTGAAAAGGTGCATTTAAAGCAATGTTCCTTGTGGCCGCGCAACCATGGTGGCCGCGGCCATTGTCGCCCGTGTGAAAAGGCCCTAAGTCACTCTTTCTCTTCGCTCCTCTTCGATGTTAATCTCAGGCATTTTCCTCGCCAGGTGGGGGGGTTGTGTTCAAAATTAGGAGGGGCGTCGGTGTTTTTTTTTACACGTGGGTTGTTAAATCGTAACTACTTTTTTTATCCGTTCCTTATTTTTTCCCCTTCCCTCTTTCTCTCTCTCCTCGTCTTTACGATCGCCTTCGTGCACGAATGCCCAAAAACGGTGCGGATCCAAAAATGAAGCGGTATGGGTTGGGTGGGGTGGAGAAAGAGCAGAGGATTATTTTCGTGCTGGGCGGAAAAAAGAATTTCGTAGGGAACGTTTTAGTATTTGGGTTGGCATTCTCAGCGTGTCGTCCGTCGCGGCTTATCTGATATCTATTTTTTCGGTCTATCTCGACTTAGGATGTGGCTGTGAGGTCATTTGTTCCGCTCATCGTTGACGCAGTAAATGTCAGGTTATTAACATAAGACCCTTTGACTTTTTCTGCCATTTTTTTAAAAAAAGAAAGTGCCCGTACGAAATTTTTGTTTCTGTAAAGAAGACGATGTGTTTCCGCTTTAATTTATACGATACGTTCTTCGCGTTTCCTTGGCGAAAATATCGAATTAAATTCAGCGAGACGGAATGAGAGCGGTTTTCCTCATGTTAATTTCCAAAGGGAGGACTTTCTTTTATTACGAGTATGTTCATCGGTTAATCGCGCTTAATTAAAATGTCCACGCGATAAAAGCGCTTGCCGTTTTATTCGGATGAAAGTTTCGTACGTGATTTATGCATGTTTATTTATTTTTATGTGGTAGAATTTCTTCCAAATAAAAAGGAAAGGTTCGAGCCGTTACGATATATCAACGCTATGCCATGAAAAATGGAGGATGCATTTAAATGATGGCTCAATATTAAAATTGAAATATTTTTATGGATCCCCTTTGCTTGTATACGTAACTCTAACTTTTAGCACCACTTAGCACTTTATTGGGTGGCATAAAAATATTACGACGCAATATCGCCAGAAAAATAATATTGAATTTTTCAATATGCAGGCAGAGATTTATGCTCCTTTATGGGTGCAACTATATTCGTTAATGAAAAAGAGAAGAGGCGACGTCAAAGGTTAACTTTGAAGCGAGGTTTAAAGTTTTTTTTTACAAATTTCTCCGAATTTATTAGATTTCACGGCGCGATTCCTTCTTCCGGGCTGTGGTAGGTATAGGAGACGTTCGATGTTTTGGGACGTGGGTTATATTCGAAAAAAAATTTTTGTTGCTTTCTCTGCTAAAACGCAAAATCTCACGAAGTCCTCTCTTGTTGATAGGATGATTCGAGTATATTTCCTCGCCATCTTAATATTCTATATAAGTAGAAAATTAACGCGATTTAGATCGAGCAAAGTGCACGAAAAATGAGAATATTTAAATAATCAGACCGTAGCAATTAATTAAGCCGTCCGTATAAAAAAGTGCCAAGGGTTGAGACCAACTTTCCCTTAAGCATCTTGTTAAAACAAATCTTTTAAAAATATTTTTGGAAAATAATCGACGTAAATTTTATTAATGTGTACTTCGAATATTATGGAAGTATTTACAGAATTTTACCTACGCTCCCGCGCTCCCGTATAGTCGAGCTTGATTTGTAAAATCTTGATAATTTTCAACATAAACGAAGAGAAAGTTTCCGAGGTAGAGTGTAATTCAAGCTTTTAAAATCTCTGCAAAACTCCTCTAGCAATCTTACCTTTTGGGAGGGATGTGTCCTAATGCGTAGGCTTTTAAAACCTGAAAACGTTTCTCGCTGACGAAAACGTAAAAATAATTTTAAGAATTCCTTTGTATAATGAAATGTATCTTTTCGGTATTATACCCTCTGTTGCCATGCCTCGAAATATTGTCAAAGTATAACGTAACCTGGGGCACCTTTTCTTTACCTGTTTTGGAAATGTAAGTAGTCTTCGTGGGCGGGGCGCTATCTCTAGAACTTACAGTTATCTTTCACGCATCTCGTCTTCCCATTACTCCCAACGTTCGCTTTCTTCCTTTTCCCATCATTCTCCATTCCTATTTATCCCTTTTTATTTCCCCCTTACTATCCTATTCCCTTCCTTTTCCATTCCTCTCCCGCATCTCTCCACGTCTCTCCCTTCCTCACTTTCTCCAGTTTCGCCTCTCATCTTCATTTCTCTCATCCTCGAGGCCCTTCATAACGTTCCTCGAAAATTTCACATTTTCTCCTTTAGAAAGAGATGGATTAATTAATTAGTCAATCTGTCAGCCAGCTAACCAATCATAGGACGATATTCGGATCTTTTTGTATCGATTTTTTTCTCTGTCGTCCCCGCAGGCTTTTCTTTTCCTTACTGTTCTTCTGCAGATCATTTTCTTCCATCGAAGGATTTTTATGTAGAAGGCGGTGTGTAATGTACCCTGTTTTATTTTAAATCGTTCCCTACAGAGCGTGGCATCTGTTCCGTGATGTTTTCATTTTATTTTCTTACGTGAATCGCTGTGTTGAGTTCCTTTTAACGTTTTAAATCGTCCTCATCATCATCATTAGTATTCTGTTCGTAGACAGGCTCATGATTATAGGGTGAAACGGGCTCTGCTTCAGTAACCTTTGTTTCTTCATAGCTGTATTTTCTCGCCAAAGTGTGTGATAGCTGAAAATTATCACATGAACACTAAATGTTAGTGTTATCCCATAGATTAGTCTTCATTGGAATAAAGTCCTCGTTTTTTATCGATTTCAGCTTATTCACCAAAAAGGCGTTTCATTAATTATTATATAATTCAATTATAAAATGTTAGACTACCTATGCCCTTCGGCTGTAGTACTTGTTAAATTTGTCGATAAACTCGCAAGAAGCTTCATTTAACGTGGATTAAAGCTAGTTTTGGCCGGTTATTTTAAATCATAATCTAAGCTAGTGTATCTCGTAACTTTTTCGAGACAATCGTTATGCAGAAGAAAATTGCTCGTCTTTGAGTAATGGAGCGCGAGGCGAAAAATATCGAGGATCGCGAAGTTCGATCGAGTCTGCCTCTCCTAAATGTTTAGACTCACTTTTCCCAATTGTCCTCGATAATAAAGGGCTTAAGTTAGTACGGTCGCTTGTTTTAATTATACGCATTTCATCATCTCTCCAGCTTTTCAGAGGGGAGGAGGGGGTACCGGAGGGGATTGCTGTTTTGATTTAATTAGTCGAAGAGTGAAATTCATCGTCGACCTCTTTATGGTGGTGCCTCTGAACTTGAGCATAATCCGCACCGTTTCTGATTCGAATACGTGAACTCCGCATATTCCTCCTTCGCGTTCGTTTTTTTTTTAAATTTAATTCATCCCTCGGCTTTTCTTTCGAGACGCTTGGGCGTATTGTGCCCGCGTCTCTCGAATCGCTCGAAATCCTTCAGTGTATACATTCATTAATCGTATCCATCCTTCCCGTCGTAATTGCATGAGCGAACCCGGATGCGAGAGAATAGCTTCCAAATTAATGAGTATTAATTAATTAAGGGGAAGAGACGCGGACTCGAGTGTACCAATGGGTGGCATTAGCGTGCTTTATCAATATGTACACATTATATGGTTATGTATCAATGCTGTTGAGGACGCCCGCGCCTTTTACTTTTATAGTCGCTTCGCAATTTTTCTCATTGTGATAATTTTTCTTTCGTAAAAGAGAATTTTTGTCTTTCCGTCAGTTTTATTATTTTCTTTTGAGAATTTTTCGAATATGTACATTCTGCGGGTAATAAGTCTTGGAAAATTTTTAGATGTTTTTTTTAGTTCCCCGTCTAGTTGATATTTTTACAGGAACAGGATTTCTGGAAATATTTACGCTATTAAATTAGCATTTCTAGGAAATATTTTATTCAAAAGTCTTGTTTTTTGTGGACATAAAAGCCTTATAATCTAGATCCTCATGCAGAATTTTTTGTCTTTTACATCTATTTGAATTTATTTTTTGTTGGTTTCCATGAATCGGATGTTATGGCAGACTTTACACTAAACTTGATGCCACTCGTTGCTTCAGAGGGATTCAATTTACTTGGCTTTATGCTTCTCTAAAATCTCTCCATCGCGTTTAAGTTAATATATCCTAACCTACGTAAAATTACAATACAAATATTATTCATAACATTTAAAACTTTCTGATATGTGCATTAACTTTATTCTCATAATTATTTATTCATTCTTATCTGAAATCTGTCACAGAAGATGCTCTCTAGTTGATGAAAGCCCAAGGCCATAAAACATACCAGATTTTGAAAAGTTTGTTGAGACAAAATGTCAACATATTGTAAATCTGTCTTGTACGTGTACTGAAGTTATCTCGACGCGTATCATGCGATCAATCATTCCAAACTGATATTGAAATACGAAGGAGGTGCTGAGAAGGTTCCTAGAAATGTCATACATATCTTTTATAACAAATAATAAATGTTACATGATACGTATTACCTCAAACCTCTTGGTTTGCTTTGAATGCTTTTGGTCCATATTTGACGCCTTTCGCTTTCAGCGTGAGTAGCCGTTATCAAGAAAATCAAACTAATGTCTTAATTCGAGTTGAATTTGTAAATTTCTTGCATGGTTGTTGCTGATATAAACAATCTCACAAAAATACGTTTTATTTCCTTGCGTGTGCATGAAATATTTATAAATAGGAAGAAAATGGGCTATTTATTATGAAGAAAAGAACTTTAAAACGCTATTTTCCTTACGTACACATATCATTTCTTACAAATACTCTGTTGCCCATTTGTAATACGATGTACACTTTCCTAACTTGTTATTATTCTATCCATCAAGTTTATGTAACTGTGTTAAGGAGAGGATAAGCTAAAGCAGTCTCTAGATCGATATATTCTATCTTCCTCAGTTCATCCCTTTTCCACCTATAACTTTCCTTTTTTACTGACTTTCTCTTTCCTCTCTTCTCGCTCGCTTCTTTTCTTCTCCCCCGTTTCTCTTTTGACTCTCTTTTCTCCTTTCCCTCCACTCTTCATCCCCCGCCTCAAGTGCACAAGCGCTCGACCTCCCCTTTTCTGTGTCCCCGGGCCCTAATTATCCTCCTCGGTCACCTGCTCGTGACCCAGACCTCTGCCCAATCTGTCGTGATTTGTCGGAGCAGACGCCTCTCTCGTTTCCAACCGCCCCTGGCTACTTCCTTCTGCTACTCCTTGTAGATTCCTACACAACTTTCTCGTTGTATTGAGTGATTTACTCTCCCGGGACGTAAGATTACCACGTTCCCCCTTCGAAGACCCGGGTTCGATAGTATCTTCATCTTTATCTTAAAATTCATAGGAAGTTTTGCTTGCAAGTTTGTTCATAAAGATCGCTGATCGTTTTAGGTAAAAAATGTGCGTTGACATCGATTTGCCCAATAATACAGGACGTCCACATTGAAACGTAACAAGCTTGAAGCGTAATTTTGTATGCATGAATGTGAAAACGTTGAATCTTGCTCCGTTCGCGTTCTTTATTAAAAATATATTGCACCTCAGAATTGTTGCATTTCAATGTGGACACCCTGTAGACAAGGGCGGATCAAGACTTCATCCATGGGAGGGGAGTAATCAAGAATGAAAAAATAAACTATTTGAAATATCGCAATTCACGTATGTTTGAATACAGAAAAAGGAAATATGTGTTTTGTACAGCAAAATGAATGTAGTAAAACGGTTATAGTTCTCGTCTGACATGATCAACACGTAGGACGAGTTTTAGGAGTTTATGTTTCTAGTGTTCAGCAATCTTGAGGAGGGTTAATTACCCTCTTTATCCCTCACCCCCGCCTGTATCCGCCCTTGCCTGTAGATCTCACAAATTTCATCGTCGCGATCGTGTGTAACAGTAAAGGCGTACTACGTTTCAATTATTCCCACGACCTCCTCAGCTTAACCTTCCGACTCCTCAAAAACCCTTGACGTATTCCGTTCGCGGCGTTTTTTCCCTTAGCCATCCCACGTGATCGCTATTATCCGTGGCGACGGCCAGTCTCTCGCCTCCCACGGAAACGGGGGAAGGTTGATTCCTTTGTAATCGCTTCGCACGGCTTGCTACTCCCCAGCTCGTTCCCCATCTACTCGAAAGACCGACCTTCGTTAAGTGATTATCCCTCAGCCTGGTATCGTTAGCGGGCTTCTTAACTAATAATGTCGAGCCGGAAACACGTCTCCGATACGTTTTCTGCTTTATTTATGGTTTCCGTCGGTGTTTTTTTTTTGTTTTACGGGAAAAGGTGCGCCTCGAACGCTACAGATGTTGGCAAGGATCGTCTTTCCTGTTTTACTCTTGTTTGATAGGGATTTTACGAATTTGTTTCGGAGTTTCGATTCGAAGACATCATTTAGTTGATCTACATTGCGTGAATTTGCTGTTTTGGCGGTGAGTAATTTTGGATGAGGTTTTTACATTATTGATACAAATTTTAATTTAGAATGACTCGCATTATATGTTTATATATATATGTTGGCAGGACTCGAATCATATTTTTTCCTAGTAACCCTCGCTATGGGGGATGGACGGAAGGTGGAAAAAAACAACGGAAGCCCTTGGCAGCCTCTAATCTGCATATACTACCTTTGCCCCACTCTACACTATCCTTCCAAGTCAAACAAGACATTCCACAAACACTTGGTTTAGCGCTATCCTTGGCTTTAAAACCTACTTTTAGTATAATACTCTTTCGATTTGGATGTTGTTTCACTGAAGGACCAAAACACGTATTCTTAGAATAGAATTCAAAGTAATATTCCAAAGAATTTAAGGATAACAACTTTTGATGTGGGCACCGACACGAAAATGTCGTAATTTCTGATGAGATCCCTTATACGAACAAAAGTTGAAAGGTTTCTTCTTTCATTGGCGCATTTCGTTAGCACTCGATTCATTGTAATTATGAGCCATTCAACTTTTAATTGGTTCATTGTAGGGATCCATCCATTTATTTTCAGTTTAGTGTTAAAATTATAAGCTTTTCTTAAAAATAATTACGCATTTTTCTGGTCTCGAGGTTTTAATGGCAAAATCAATCTTTCGCGTTAGCGGTTTCTTATGCCATTAAAAAAAAACTTTTTTACCAATTATTTTGATTAAATGGCTCATTTAACTAATGCTGGCTAGTAATAGTCACAGATCTTGACTAAGATTCTCTGGTGTATCTATATCTATCTATATCTATAGTTCACCCTGCAAGCCACCGCAATGGTGTGTGGCAGGGGGTGCAATAGCACCAAGGTAAAGCGCATAATAATGTATAGTATCATTCTACGTCGGCTGATTTCCTTTCGTAACTTCTGTTCTGCTCAGCTATCGTTCTAGGGAAAAACGAGCCTTTATACCTCTCAGTCCTACAGTCTATCTCTCTTATTTTACGAGGATGGTCCGTTCTACCAATATAAGTTGGCGCTCTTATTATTTCTTCGACATCGCTGGAGAATATATGCGTTCTATGAGAATATGAGAATACTCAAGTTTTTCTATTTATCTTATCGGATTCAATACTTAACATACTCTCGATATTCGCACAAGCAATCGTTCTTAACAGAAATGTCAAATTCAGTACGGATTATCTTTGGGCAGTTTATCGATCAGGTATTCTGCGGCGTAAACCAAAATTAAACTCTGGTAGAGCATTTTCGTGAATTGAGGTGCATGTCTATCTCTGAGTAGGATATATATATATATATATATATATGTTTCTCCGTCGCTGAAGAAGGGCATCAGCCCGAAAGCTCCATTTTTGTGTAGTTTTTGTTCTTTTGTGTTTTTCGTGTGTCCTCAGCACCCCCAGCGGCTCTTCATTCTAGGTAAGTGTCCACTGGGCTTCCTCCAACACCTTGTTGCTACCCTTATTATTACCTTTCCTTTTCCTTAAGTATTTATATATATATATGTATGTATGTATGTATGTATGTGTGTATGTATGTGTGTATGTATAAACCTGTTATTTAATTCTTCCTTTTTCCAATTTAACTCGGAAAACTTATCTCTCCGGGGATTTTCTCGCTCGCCCTTTCTTATTAAGACCTCATCTATGTTTCCTTTAGCTCCGCTGTCTTTCCCTCTCTTTCTTTTCGCTTGGAAAACTCCAAATTCGGCAACATTTATATCTCGCCTCGGTTATCTGTATCTCTCAGCTGTATATACGCCTAACCACTCTGCTTCCTTTCCTTTGTCACCCGACAGACGTGTCACCCAGGTACCTTTCCTCGAGGCCCCTCGACAGGCACCCTAGCCTTTCGCACCCTCTCTCTCTCCCACCAATCTTCCGTTAATTAAGGGAGTCCCAGGCAGAGGGCAGTTCGTTCGTTGGCACGCTAGGATACGGATTAACCTTCGATTTAAATTCGCTGCCTGTGCCATATTTTCCGACCCTTCGCGACATTTTCATCTTTTCCCCTTTTACGAAGGCAGCATTTTTTTCTTCGTGCTCATCTCCTGCTACTTCTTCATGTCTTTTTTGGCGTTAGGCGATTAGAGCCAACTATACACACGCACCCACACATCTGTAAACGCAGCTTCTTCTTTGTAATTTGACTCTTTCTCTTCCTTTTTTTTGTCGCGACGGTTGGAATCCTCCCGGGCCACTTTTACTAGTGCTGAAACAAATCATAATCACGCTTTAGTTGAATTTAAAGAAACTGGACTGTGGGACAGATTATTTCATGTCTTTCCCCGCTTTCTAAATACCTTCGTACGTGTACTTGTTTGTAGGGCGCCTTCGGTATCCTTTTATTCCGGTCTCTCTCGGAATTTTAATCTCGTCACTCTCCACGTTCCTCCCGGGAACGCAGAGGGAGAGAGAGAGAGAGTTAGCGGGGCATGGTGATCTCCGTTTAAAATGATTATTTTAGGAAATTCTCTATCCGCCATACCAGAGTTTTGGGCCTCGAGGCTTTTTAAGAAAGTTGAAAGTCGGAGTGCTTTTAAAATGAAAGTATTTCTTAGGAATTGTTTTTTTTTTTGATGCAGCAGTTTATGCGTTTTATGTTCTATTGCGAATGGATTAACGGCTGTAAATCCTTGGAAATGTCTTTTGGATTGTAAAAATAAGTTTCATAATCTTGAATCAGACACGTCTTCTGATGTTATGTTGAGGGTATTCACGGTTTGTGTATTTTCCGTTATTTTTACCTTTTTTCAGAAAAAGCCGGATACCTAAGATTTCACATCAGAGAAATAAACATTTCAGTAGCAGAATATCATTATGTAAATAAATTGCGTATTTGGCTGTGGTATTTGTGATTTGATTGTAAATTACAAGCATATTATGGCAGCATAGGTGTACGTTGAATATTATCAGAACTGCTCTAAGCGCGATAAATTGGGTATTAAAATTAAATAACCTTAGCCAGATTTAAGAAAGACATTTTGTTGTAATAAAATTCGTTAGAAAACATTCAATTTTGGGTATCGTTAGTTTGAAACCCGACTCTATGAGACTCAGACAATATAAGTAAATCACTCGGTTCTGAGAAGCTACTTCAGATTAATCTGGTATTTAGAAAATATTATTTTTCAATTGATGACAATTTCTAATTGAAATCAGCTGAAGTGTACTTTTCTTGTATCGTAAAATTGTTTATACAATTTAAAATGACTACATTTTGATTTTGTAACACGATACTTGACATTTGTATGTATATGTCAAACGATGTTTTATTTCTAGATTAAGCACTAATTTTTTATAACCTTATCTTGGATATAGGAGATTCCCAACACAAGTAATCAATTTTGCACTTTTTGATACTTGCTTGTTTTGAAATTATCAGAAGAGCCCAATAATTCTCCATTTAGATAGTTATTTTTGAATTGATAATTAGTTTTGATTTAAATAGGCTCAAATATGATTATCTTGCATCCTGCCTTTTTTCTGAGCTTAAAATCATAGAGACTTGTTTTTATTTTATGAGAAGCTACTCTGTCGATGAAAGCCACATTCGCGCGCTGTACGTACGTCCATTTCTCCTTTTACAGTCGAAATCAGGATATGCCAAATCAGCAACTCCAGTATCTCTTTACGACGTCGCCATCTTCACCCGCACGAGTCTCATCCCCATGCGAAATTTTCCGGAAAGAGTATCCGGGAATAGGGGGAAAAGCTTTCGGGGTACGTTGCCTCCGTATCCTACGGCCGAGTAGCAATAAAATCCGTTGGGTGATAATCGTATGCTAATCTGAACCTAACTCCTTTTAAAATTTCCATCCAAACCAATAGCTTTCTGGCGAATGCCCCATTATTACCTCTCCTTTGGGGTCCTTCGCTTCATCTCGCAGAGGGCGCGCTAATACGCCGCGCTTCTCCCGGGATCTGGAATCGGCGTTTAAAGGGGAATGTAGAGGCACCCCAGACTCTCCTTAACGATCACTTTCCCCCCGTTTGCCCATGACCGCCGACGGCGTTTCCTCTTGCGTAAGTAGCGCCTCCCTAAGCTACCATTTTAAAGCCTCTTTCGCGGCCATCCTGAACACTTGCATCTCTCTCTAAAAACCTACTTCTTCCCGCTCTCTTACGTGCCTGGAACGTTTCAGCCGGAGAGAGAGAGGGAGAGAAAGCATTTCTTTTCGACTTCCATCCCCAGAGTCCTCATTGGTGCCTTTAGTTTTCCGCCCTAACGCACGCACCCGCGATACAGTCCTCTCTCACTCTCTCTCCTCCGTTCTATGCGACGCAATCTGCTCTTCCCCGGCATCGCGAACGGGCATGTGCCTCTCCTGCACGAAGGGAAACTACACGAGCCAGTTACAACAAACGTTTAGCCCTTCTTATCTTGAACTTTCTCATTCAACCCAGCCGGGTAAATGGCGTTTTTAGGAAGTGCTTCTTTTTTGGCAAAATTTTCTCCGCTTTTCCTTCTTCTCTGTTTCGTACTTTTTAGTGTGCGCGCGTCATTGTGCATATGCACACACACACACACACAATCTTATACGCAGTGTCGGTCCTATATAATTATTTCCGGCGTTTCTAAAAAGTCTCATTTCTACCGTCCACTTGTTACATACTACATTCATGGTTGCTTTCAGCAAGTGATGAAAATTAAAACAATAACTAATATATTAATAAAAATATATGATAATGTAATAATAAAAAATACAGAAATGCCATCGAAATTCACCTGTACTCAGTGTTGAAGGATGTTTATGTACTAGCAAATTATTTATAGAGAAATAAATCTTAAAGAAAGCGCTTCGAAGATTTTGACGCCCTGGGCAGGAGCTCGGCTCCCCCTGAATGTGTGTGTACGTGTGGATATCTGTATTGATAGAGAGAGGGTGAGTAAAATGGGAGAATTTGCTTCCCTTTAGTTTCTCCCCTTAAAACTTGGAATCGAAGCGTTTTTTTTTTCGGGTCCTCTTTGCTCTAACGGGGGCTCGCGGAGGACTTTCGTTTTCGTCGATTGGATTGCATTCTGTTCCGTTAGATTTCGCGCATCGCCATCGTATTTTATTCCAGGATGAAGTTAATCTCCGAATTTTTTTTCAAGTGAGAGGTGTTTTTTTTACGTTCGGTTTCACTTTCCCGTCCCACCCGTCTATATTTTTTTTACTCCCGAACTTCGGGAGAGCAATTTTCGAGGCGGGATCTTCTTTTTCCTTTAGGATCACCTCTCGCGTCGATGGAGTCTGAGAAAGGATCTCTCTTCCCACTTCAGCAGACATTTTCCCAGCATCCGGAAAATCAATCGCCCCCGCTTCTCTCTCTTAACTTTTTTACTACGGTCCTCTCTACTCGCGACACGATGCAGTCCGTTAAGTACCCCCTCCTCCTACTACCACTTTATGTCGGCCATTTTGTGTTATTCTTGTTCGGTTGGAGTGTCTGCGAGAGTTCCGGAGAAGATGGAAGAAAGTTTGAAGTGTGTGTCGAGTAACGCACTCGTTCATTTAATTGTCAGTTGTTGTCTTGGTTATTCTCTATTCCCTCGCCAGTAAGCCCCATAACCTTCTGATACCACTTTACGAATGACATAATTATATTTTTCCCTTGAAATTATAAAAATAAACATTGGATGTGAGTAAAAGTTGTAGAGGAATGTTTGATCTGACTGTAATGCCCATTGGTTTAAGAACTTAATTCTAGTTGTCACTTAACTACTATTCGTGGGTCATAGCACCGCTATTAAAGCTCTCTAAAACCTTGAAAATCTCCAAATTTATCGGATCAAGTGGCTGTCCAGATTGGAATTTCTGGAAATAAAACAAGAAGCGCACCTTGATTGTTTTGTCTATCGTCGCACTAGAATAAAGCTATCCTTTGTCCTGTTATGCATTATTCTCGTTGTTGTTATCGCGTCTTCCCGTTTGATTAGGAGTCCGTAATATTATAATAATATAATATCATTTCATCCTTCTCGTGTGTGTCCACTCTTTAAAGCGTGATTCATTCGCGTGCGATACATTCTCATTCCCCTGCTTTCCGTTTTAATGGAAGTGGTGTTTTCCGGCTTACTCGGATTCGGGTAATTATTATGTCGCATCCCACGCCGAAAGTTTTTTCTCGTTAAATGGACGAAATAACGGATATAAACACACGAATTGTTCTCCTGATCGTTTGATCGATCATTAGCGAACTTCCACTTACGTAAGCGAGGGAAATTGTCAGTTCGTGGGCGCGGAAGGATCATCGACCTTCTTATCGCTAACAAGACTCCGATTAGATTCGAAAATTCGAGGAGGGTTTTTTTTAATAAAAAAAAGTCATTTTTTCCGTCTCCGACTGCTAATTTCCGCATCATTTTTGTCACCTGGTATTATCTCTTCGCCCCGGGTAAAGGTGAGTCGGAATCCTTCCGTCGTGAAGAGGGAGAAGGGGGAAGTGAGGCACAGTCACCCCGTTCTCTCTCTCTTATCTCCATCTCCCTGTCTCTCTCCCTCCTATTCTGCAAATCTCTCTCTCTCTCTCCTCTCATCCCTCATATTCGGGAGTTCTTTGTGAAATGGGAGGAAGGTGGAGGATAGGTCTCTCAGCTGACCTCTCAACCTTCAAGTCATTTCCACCCACCTACTCCACCCGTCTCCTCCTTCACAACCAACGGTTCTCCTCCGTGAAAAGCACTGTGGAAATTCTCTCCCTCCTTTAAAGCTCCTTTCCGCCAAGCAAGTCCTCTCTCCTCTTATCCTTCAGAGTAGAACTCTTTTCTCACCTCCTTCCGCCCGCTTTCCCCCATTCTCCCTTCTTCGCTTTCTCTCGCGTATCTCTTCATAGGTACTGATGTCGCTTGTCTTCTCCCATACGTCCGTTCTCTCCCCTTCGTTCTCGTTCCCTTCAGCTCCATTCTTTTCCTCTCTCTCTCCCTTTCGTCTCAGCTCGCGCACGGCTCTTTACTTCACGGCGCTGCCAACCTCGCGGCTGAGAAATAATTCATTGGTACTACGGAACTCGCTTCCTCTCCCTCTCTCTCTCTCTCGTTTCTCTCTCCCCTTCTCCGTTCCTACACTCGCTCCGTTTCTCTCTCTCTCCGTACGCCGTGTTCTCGTCTGGCGGCAAAGGAAACTGCTGCATGACCCCCCTCGGCTAGACACCATTAGCTTAGTCGGTGGTTTGTAGGGTTTTGGGAGGGAGTAGTATCGAGCTGGATAGTAGTGTCGCAGGAGGGAAAAAACTTTATGAAGTTTATTGCGTATTCAGGAGGTTCAAAGCGAGTCCCGTGCTTAGCAGATTAACGTGGAAAAGAATGCAGCATTCGTTCACGGAAATGGCGCCGTCTCCGAGTAATAAGAATGTACGATAAGGTTTTCGAGGACTTGGATTAAAGGTGAAGGATCAGCATATTTTTGGGGTTGGAAGCGACGCGTGATGATGTATAGGATTGAAACATGGTCGGTTACCATCTATTTAATGTTGCTTTTTTGCCGTTAAATATTAGCCCAGCTTTTATAATTGTTTTTTGTTTTTTTCCCCGTTTTCTGCCGCTTTTCTAGTTTAATTTAGCTATCCGAGACATTCCTTTCGAATATATCAAGGTAATTCTGAGGGCGTGGGTGTGTTAATGGATTTCAACCGTAATTTCAGTTTGAAGCATCCCTGTAATTTCAGAATTGCCAATTTGATTACACTTTGCATAACAAATGCGCTAATTTATGGTACTGCGTTGCTATGCTACATTAGTATTGGCCATGCCCAGTAAATGCCTGTGTCCATAGGCCGAGAGGACCCACTGAAATAATCAATTTTTAATTCTGTTTACATATCCATTAAGAAAATAGGATTTTCTATTTGTTCGTGAATGTAAGAGGAAGGGAAATTGAATTGTTTTTGTGATAACTTTACGTAATTTTGTGCATTAATTCTTTCTCTTTTGTTTAAAAAGAGCGAGGTCGGGATCATTAACACCGTGGGCCACCTACGTCAGTCCGCTTTAGCGTTAATGTATTGCACGTATCATTACGAGATACGGATATGAACTCTGAAAGCAACAAGTGGATTTCATTGCAATTTCACGATAAATTAAGTTACATTTTAAATTTTTAATGAACCTACTAAATCAACGTGTGTTGAAGTGGGTAATTGTTGGAAATATTAGTTTTCACGCTTCATTATCATATGCAACAAAAGTGGCGGCTATAAATTCCGCTATATTGCATACACAAGCTTTTTTGATTAATATAGCGAACTTTTCATTAATGTAATTGTTTACATTATTATTTGTATAATTATTGTTATAATTATTTATATAATTATTTTTATAATTATTTATTTAATTATTTTTATAATTATTTATATAATTATTTGTATTAGTTGACATACAGATTTTTACGTTATTTTAGGGCGCGTATAAGAAAAAAGACGAGCATATTAATCTTCGTCTTTAGCGGGAATAGACCGGGTTCACGCTGTTTTACCAAGGGCGGCATAACTATTACTGCCGCGAAACGCGACCTTTGAAATTCGCGATTAAATTCCCCCAACCCGTCGGAGAAGTTTTCGGATAAAAATATATCATTGTTAAATTTGACTAATTAGGTGTATCTTCTCTTCATGCAATACAATTCCCTTCGAAACCACCGGTTCTTGTATAATCACAATTCCTCCTCGAAGCATTGTCACCCGTGAAGTTCCCCATCGGAATTCAAATAACGAAATTTTAAATTCAAATAAATCCCGCTCGAAACTTTTCCGAACACTGCCCGTCTCTCTCTCTCCTCTTTCTCGCTCGCATTCCTTTGCATTTCATCGTTCGCGCTGGGGTTTCTGGCTTAATTATGTCGCGGGTAGAGAAAAAAATTACCTTTTTATCCGCGGGCTTCCCATCCCTCTTCCATCCGTTTCCATCTCGGCGTGTTGGAGAGGAAGGAAGGAAGGAAGTGGAGGGGGAATTTTAACGCTGCTGCTCTCTTGCTGCGAAATTAGCATCCTCTTTCTCTCTTCCCCCCCTCCCCTCCCCCCCTCCCCCCATTGCTCTCCTCCCCCTTCCCCTTAAACCGAAATTAAGTTTGGAAATTCCATACCGCGGGGTGTACGTCACACGAAGGTTTCTCTTTCTCTCCCGAGGCCTAGCCAACATTTCGCCCCTTAAACGAATTAATAGGGCAGAAACTACCAATGAAAAGTCTCCTTTATCCCCTCAGCCCCATCATCTTCTCTGTAAACCCTCTCCTCTCTCTCCATTACCCCCCCCCCCCCTCCCTATTCTTCCCTTTTCCTTTTCGCCAAGCTCCATCTCTACTCCCACCCACCCTCCCTCTTACTCTCTCCCTTCCTCATCTACTCTCTCTCTCATGTCTCCTCTTCCTCATTCTCTCCCTCCCTCCCTCTCACCAACCTCTCTCGCTACGTCAACCGACCCTACTCTTTCTCCCACTTCTCGCCCTCATCCTCCTTTACCTCATCCACCTTCTCGAAAAGCCATCCATCTTCTCATTCTACTAGTCTGCCATTCTCTTAGTTTAAGGCGGAAACTGGAAACAGTTTTCAGTCGCAACTTGAGCCGTTGGAACGGGCGCGGAAATTCGATCAATAAAGCGGAAAATGAGCCAATCCGTCTATCACCTTGTCAATTATTCCTGTACCCCTTTCATTCTCTCTATGTCTCGCACAAATTCCCCTCCTCTCTCCTCCTCCTCGGCGTCTTCAGTTTTTTTTGTTGCATTCCAATTTGCTTTCGTTCCAGAGCTCCTCACTATCACATTCGCGGTCGGATTTTTTTTATCAATTCGATTTATTCCCTATTTTTCGCCGCGGTTTTTGTTTTGTTCCTTTATTCCGCGAACGTTATGTTTATCGAGACGCCTCGTTGGATGTATTATATAACGCCATCATCCTATCCTTCGCGCTGGTCTTTTGTTGTTTTGCAGAGGGGAGAATGATCGATTCAGAGCGAACAGGGAGAGATAGGGGATGAGGATTCTGTTGTATATCCAGAGAGGTAGACTTTGATGAAACGGTTAAGTGGGGATTATTGAATTATCTCGGTCGTGACACATGTACGGAACGGTGATTGGAAATCCTTTTGTTTCATTTTCCCCTTCAGTTTTTTTTTGTCGCTTTCCCGAGGTCGGATAAATGAAATTGGTGTCTTTTTTTTCCATATGGCGCGATGCCTGTGACTAATGTACTCGATGTTAATGGCGAAATTCGTATAGTTTTAATAAACGGATTAATGGATTAATCCGGTTACATCCGTGAATTACCTTCGTCATTGTTTCCCCATAGGTATGTGATTTTCTTTCCAGACTATAGGAGGAGAAAGACGAACTGGATCGGTTTTTCCTTTAGGAAATACTCAGTGATTAAAAGCTGCGATTGAGGGAAAACTTGCTGGTAAAAGAGGAAGAGTGCGGAAAAGGATTCAGCGAGTGTACCGAATTGAAAGAGGAACAGAATGAGAAATAATTGAAGAAGGTTGCGGAGACTAGTGTAATTTAGTTAACTTGGTTTAACGTATAATGGAGTACATAACACTAAAGCTCATGTGTGATATAGTTACTTCGGTTTTTTGTATAAATTATACATCCGCTTCTTTCCGCATAGCCGAAGCAATTTCATTCCCTTGCTGATTAGGGCACAGGGCAAAACGAAAATTTCGCTTTTAATTTTAATATTTTTTTAAATTCCCAAAACGGCTTATACTACTAGTTTTCGTTGCCTGCTTCCTCATGCCGATCAACTGTTGCTCTGCATTTTTTTTGTGGACTCTGACGATTTCCATCTTGTATGCCTGCCTTTCGAATTTCTTACTTCAGCTTCATATTTCCCATTCAGAATAGTTGCAAATGTTTTGGTCGCATGTCAGAAACATCGATTTTGGGCCTTTCAATTTCCCAGAAATTTCTTCAACGCCCAAGCGAAGCAATCTCTCTTACCGAGAGACGGCCAGAACGTTACGAAATATTTTCCAGAAATGCTTCTGATTGATATTAGCTACGGCGAACGTTTTTTAAATAAATGTGCAGGAATCCCTAGTTTAACGCTTATAATTGGTTCCGGCAAAACAGCGCTAAGTGAATCAGCGCTAAACGAAAGCCGGTTTCCATAAGAATACGTGTTAATTAGGTTAGTTGCGGTCATTGCGATAGGCTGTTTCGATAGTTACGTTATTGGTAGGGTGTATACGAATATAATCAATTAATTAAAAAGTGAAAACACGCGTAAATGTCGTTCAAAAACATTTAATATTTAAAGATTATACAATATTCTACACACATCATTAAACGATGAATTTATTCATGTGATGGCCCTGGGCTGTGAAGTTTTCGTATCTTCGGACTGAAAATGAGTCGATTGAGCGTTGTACTTTATCCATCTTCCTCTCGTTGTACCAAATCATGTAACATTTCAAGTCTTTTTCTAAAGTTCTTGTCACCTTCGAACTTCATTCCATTTTTCAAAATGTTCAAAAGTCCTTTTTCCGTCAGCGACTTTATAGGTTCTATATCTGCAGCATCGTGATCATCATCTTCTTCCTCAACTGCACGCTCTTGTTCTTTCGCCACTTCCATGAGCTCTTCATTAGAAAGGCCATCCCTGTCCTTGTCTATCAGCTCTTGGACGTCATCATGGTCAATTTCGTCCAGTCTCGCTTCTTTTCCGGGCTCAACAATTTGCTCTCTAATTTTCTCAACGGGTTCTTCAGATTTTTGGAAATCCTCCCAAACTTTCCTACACACACCATTCATAGTTTTCTGAGTCACTTCTTCCCAGGTACTTGAAATGTTGTCGATGGAATTTTTAATGTTGTAGGATTTCCAAAACTCCCTTAGGCTCGGTGCATTTTCCCCACTGTTTGTAGCTCTTAACGGCTTAGGAGGTTTTCCTTATGTAGTAGGCTTTGAATGTGGTAGTAACCCCTTGATCCATTGGCTGGATGAGAGATGTGCTGTTTAGGAGCATGTAAACAATTTTTATGTGATTGTTTAGGTCTTCTAGGCTCTCTCTGCTTGGATGTCCTGGCGCATTGTCCATGATCAGGATTGATTTGTTAGCAAAATTATGTGCCACACAATATTTCTCCACTGCCGGGCAGAAGTATTCAACATACCAATCGACGAAAGAGACCTAGTTACCCAAGCTTTCTTATTAACCTTCCAAATTACGGGGATCGTAGATTTCGCAAAACCTTTATGAGCCCTTGGATTTTCGGAATGGTAAACTAAAAGAGGTTTTCATTTGAAATCCCCCGCAGCGTTACCACCCAGCAGTAAAGTCAAATGATCTTTTACCACCTTGAAGCCTGACAGTGTTTTTTCTTCTTTGAATATGAAAGATCTTCCAGAAAAGTCCCGTTTCATCTATGTTAAAAACTTGTTGAGCAGTATAACTCCCCTCTTCAATCATTTTAACAAGTTCTTTTTTGAAATTTTCGGTTCCTTCTTGATCTGCCCTTGCAGCTTCTCCCTGGATTGATGTTGTAGAGGTTAGAGCGCTTTTTAAATCTATCGAACCACCCCTTACTAGCGTTAAATGGCTCCATAGATTTTCATGCTGAGCTTTTTTTTTGATCTTCATATAGGCTAATTGCTTTTTCTTGAATAATAGTTTAACTTAACGGAATTTTACCTTGGGTATTATCCTCAATAAAAATATTTAGAAGTCTCTCCATTTCAGTCATAATAGCCGGCCCAGGCATAGTCAATTTTGTTGCCTGCAGTGGAACAGCTAACTTTCCCGCTGCTAAAATTGATTTTTTATTTTTTATAATTGTTCTTTCCGTTGAGCCTGCCAGTCCTAAATTATTGCACACATCGACTTGCCGTTCACCAGAATCAGTTCTTTTCAAAACGTCTAATTTAGTTTCTAAGCTCAAACTTTTCCTTTCCTTCATACCGACACTAGAAGTTGATGCCCTTGCGCTCTTATCACCCATTGTCACAACTTTCCTTGTATTTGATAATTGTATTTGTATTTGTATTTGTATTTGTAATGAGTGTTTATTTAAATTTGTTTTTATTTTTTTTAATGCTTGGCTAGGATGTTGTTTTCTTCATTCATCTAAAGTCGACGGAAATTTATAAAAACACCATAGCTGAACTATAATTCAATCACCCATTACACTAGTATTAACGTGCGTTCGTTTTATGGTAGGTATTTCAAAGTGATTTGTTTGCGAGAATTCGTTTAAAATGTGATTTTTTGGTGCTAGGTCTTGTTGGCGCGAAGTTTAGAATATCTCCATGAAAAATATGTTTAAAATACCCCTGATTTATAACCGATACATACGTATAAGCGCATCCGTTTTATGGAGTTTCAATAGCTTCGGTATGGATGGAGACGCTGATGAGTTATCCAAATAAATCTTACGTATGTCCGTTTGCCGAGTGTTTAGCGTTAACTTTCCGCCGCGAAGTGAAGCCTCTCGTTTGAAATACCATATTTTCGCTCCTGTCGCGCAGCAATCACTTCATTAACTCATGCGCGCCAATCGAAACCCTTCGCTCCTCGACGATATGTTAACCAAACACGTTACAGAGGAAAAGCACATTCATTACCTCACCTCTTCTTAGGACCATCAAAGGCACGCATATCTATCCTTCTCCTTCGCTTCCGTGTCGTTGACATGTGACCTTCGCGTGACCTCCTCCCTCCGATTGTAATGCAAGGAGGCCGTGCGGAGGTAGCTTCGCCTCGGTGGCTCTCTCTCTCTCCCGGTAATGGCCATCTGCCTCAAGGGAAAGCCTCTCCCTCTCTCCATTCATTCATCCATTCACGCCGCCGCATACTCACCGCTAAACCCCCTTTCCCAGCCCATCACCCAGCCACCCGTCAACGGCACCTGTTCCCGGAGACTGCGGTTCATTTCCCTTCACACCCACTCTCTCCCTCCCGTTTATTTTTTTTTTCGAATCCTCGTCCCACTCTTTCTCTCTGTCGTCCAAAGTGTCTCCGAAAACATTTCTCCTAGCTTCAACTTCTTTTCTCTACTCCTATCCATGCCAAAGCAAACCTTCCTCTCGCCCCGTATGTGTATTTTTTTTTCCAAAACCCTCTTTCGACGTCCTTTTTTGCCAAAGCTTCCTTCAGAAAAATCCTCCCGTCATATCTCTACCTCTCCTTCCGGCGTTCCCCTCCCTGCCTCCATGACAAGTCTTCGCTCGCATCCGTCCCACACCTTCCTACCACGCTCGTAGCTCTTTCGTCCTCGCTACCAACATCCTGGCAAACTCCCATAACCTCCCTCACTCCTCTCCCAAACCTATCTACGAACTCTTTGAACTCATTTCATCATATCCCCGGCGATATCGCATCCTCGCGTATCCTCGGCGCTCTCTTCCCCTCTCCTACCTTTCTCCCTCATTTCTATTATACGTTTTGCTCTCTATACCTCTACCTCTGTTTCGCTACACCTTATGAACCCCTGGAAAGCACTTCATAACCTCTTTGTCCCACCCCCTTCCCCCCTTTGGAGCAGCCATCTCCATTCCACCCCTCGTTTAGTCCCCTCTCAATATCCCACGGGTCCTCTCCGCCGCCCTCGCACCACTTACTGTCCTCTTTCACTCTCTCTCTCTCTCCTTCAACTCGCGTTCCGCCTCCTCTCGGTTGCTAAGCACCCTCTTCCTCCTCCTCCTCTCCTTCCCCAATAGGATCGGGGAGATGGGGTAAAGGCGGAGCGGCAGCACCTCCTTTTCATCCTCGCCGCCTCCGCTCATCCGAGACAGACACGCCCACCCTGCTCTATTCTCTTCCCGTTAAGAGTGGACTGGAGAGGTCTCCTCCTCGCTACATATGCGCATTAGCATTCCGCCTCACGGGAGAGAGCGTTGTGAAGGAGGTTTGAGAAGTTCTGCCGCAGTCGTGGGCGATATTTTTTTCGAGCGTCGGACTCTTTGAATGCAGGCTCCCGTTCCCGATATTCAATGGTTAAGGGGTTCGTACCCCGTCGGTTGGGAGGTTGGTTTTTTATTTTCTTACCGGGTAGGCTTTTTTCGTCCGTAGGCGGTTTTTCTTATGTTTTGGTGGGATGTGTCACCGAGGAGGTTTTTCCCACCTATCATTCAACGTTAGTCTCTCTGGGAGAGTTTTGTTTTCTAAGAAAGAGATAGAGCTTCTTTCATCATATGGGCGGCGTTGGTGGTTATTTTTGCACGTATACATTTTTCCTGGTTCTTATAATCATATGTCGTTCAAGTAATTTGAAAATTTTCTAGGAGTTGCAGAGTTCATGCTGATTTTGTTAATGATAAGTCAACAATGAAGTTTTAGAAGCACACTTTAGATTCATTTAAATAAAAACTTTTGTGCTGATTAAATGTATATTTAAAAACCTTATGTCTTAAATAAGTTTTGCTCAGATGTGTCTTATACGTTCTCCACTAGCCATACATGGCGTTTCGGCGGTACGCGTGCGAAAGTTTATGCTGTTCATCAGTTATATTTTTCTCTAATTTTGAAACAGTATTCTAAATATAAGCTTGTTTGTTTATGTGGAAAAATGTTTCCCATAATAATCGATCTAGTGTTTCGCGTTAATGGCATTTTGGGTTAATCCATTATGTTACAGCTATAAGGGGTGGAGAATATTTCGGTCGGTATTTCAAAACTAATTTGTTTCTCTGGTTTACTGTGTACAGTATTAGCCTTGATTGATATCGGTTTATAATCTCAAACCAACTTCTACAATATTTCTATTATTATTTATTAGGAAAGCATATATTTCTTAGCACGTGATCATCGAAATCATGTTGGACACTCATGCAGGACATAATTTTACAGATCGCTTCATCCGTCTTCATCATGGTTTAGTCACTTGTTTGATTTTTGCCCGATCGTGGTTGAGGAGCCATTGAAATTTTTGGACACTTTCACGTACTTTAAGTACAACTGTCTCAGTATTAGCTTAGCATTCTGTGACTTGAAATGTTTTGCCTGATATTTTGTCTTTTTTAGTCACTTATGCTCCTCAGAACACTCGTGGAAAAAATTTTGCCATCCTGTCTTACGACTAACTGTCGCAGTATGTTCTTTTAGACGTGCGGGAAGGGAATATATAGCTCAGGAAATATAAACGTTGAGAGAAGTTTAATCAAGATATTAAAAAATTGTTGTCTAACGATAATATTTTCCCCCGCCTGCTGAGTAAAGATTCTACTAGTAAGTCTCAGTTTTTTCTGTTTGTTTAAATATCTAATAGTTTCTTTGTAATATTATTTAAAATATTATTGCGTGGATTTTGTTGAAAATTTATAAAACGTAAAAAACCAATATTTGTTTTTAAAATTAAAAACATAAGGAAGTTTTAGTAAATTCGTTATTTTATGCAGATATTTGAGGCCATAGTTTGCTATTTTAAACCTGTAAATATCTATCATTTTGCCTATGTAGGGACGCGCTATTGCTGGAATCGTTTTGTTAAGGTTGCTTTTACAGGGTACCAGATTTATTTTTTCCTCTTAGGAGATTTTCCGAGTCGCTGGATTCGTGGAAAAAACTTATATTGCGTGGAAGCTCTGTCTGAAGGAGCTTCGCTTAGTCCAAAAATACTCTCGAACGTTGGAAGAGATTATGTCTCTGGATACTTCAGCTCGCGACGAAAAATTGAAACTTTTATCGGAGGTGCGCTCAAAGGATAACATTTCTCTTCCTTATGCACCGTCGCTATATTTCTTTGAATATCGAGAGGAATTATCGGATGAAGTAAAATGTGGAGGAATGGACTGGCCCTATTAGATATTACTGTAATGGAATATGGGACAGTACACTTGAAACCTAGTTAATACATCCTTCGATTTATTAAGAAATGGCGGTCGCAATATTTTTTTAATTTCTGAAAATTTTTATTCAATCACCTGTTCACTGAAGAATTATCAATATAAACGAGTAAATGAATGTTGTTTTAGAGAGTACTAATTACCAAGAATCATCACATTTGGCGAAATATTTTTTCGAGTAAATAAACTTTATTTTTGCCGATCATATTAAGAAAAACTTTATTGGCTTGGTGATGTTATCCATCGATTAACAAGTGAGGTTAATAAGTACTTCAGTCTTCACGTTATAGATCGTTATTGAAAACTTCCTATTTAGACTGCTTATGGCCGAGCAAATTAAGATTTTTCGAAGTGAACCCCAAGATATCCAACTTAAGCTGAAAAGCTGTCTATAATTTGATAAAATTGATGACTATAAGTTTAGTCATATAATTCCTATACTCACGCCTTGAAATTTGCGCAATTAATTTTAGGTAGCTTTCCAAAATATAAACTTTTCTTTCACCTCGTCTTTCTTAAACTTTTTCAACCTAACGTCTTTTTAATATTACTCGTATATATTATGTCTATTTTTTCATGGGTCTTATCTTCTCAAGATGTTTTACTCAGCGAAATTACTTTCGAGGTACTTCTATTCGCTCGCGGGATACCAAATGCGCGATATGTATTATCTACTACGAGAGATACCTATACCATATATTATACTTTATGCAAACAGTGAGTTGAGCTCGGTAATTTGTTTGTTTAGCTTTCTCCAAATATTACTTTCGCGCTAGAATGCGGACAGCCTCAGTTTTGCAGGAACAACCGCGGTTTGCCTCGGTATAGTTACGAATAAACAATAAAAAACTTAATTTTCTGCAGGATGGAAAATTAATTGCCTTCCTCTCTTTTGTTAGGAAAAATAGCTCTCGTTCGGGGTGCTTTTTTTTTTACGAAACAAAGGACTAGTCCTCCTTCCCTGCTTTGATTACACCTGTCTTTTTTTTCGCCCATCCCGTCCCGTATTATCCCACGCATGATCTCTCTTCCCCCTTCCTATATTTCCTCTCTCAATTTTCCTCTGTCTCTTCTCATCTCTCTCCCCCCCCCTTCTATATCTCCTATCTCACTCCCCCCCTCTCCCCTCTTATCTTTATGTTTCTCCTCTCTGTTCCTTTCTATCCTCCCTCCCCACCCCTTCCTATATCTCCTCACTCCACCTACCTATCTCTCTTCTTTCCTGTATATTCCTCTCTTTCATCTCCTGTCTCTCTTTCCTTTCCCATATCTCCTCCATCTCCTCTCTCTCTCCTTTCCTGTCTCTCCCTTCTCTTTTCCTATTTATCCTCTCCCGCTTCTTATATCTCCTCTTTCATTTATTATCTCTCTCTCCTTTCCTATCTCTCTCTCCTTTCCTATCTCTCCTTTCTCCTTTTATCTCTCTTCTCCTTTCCTATCTCTACTCTCTCTCCCATCCTATCTATATGTATTCTCTCTCTCTCTCTCTCTGGTCGACTGCTGGGACGGTAAAGGATCCTATCTCACGGCCTGTGAGGATTTATAGCGGCGCAGAGTGAGGTGGGATGGGCAGGTCGTGCCGGGGGTACCTAAAACGTCGCCTCGTCACATATTAATCCTTCTCTCTTTCCCGTACTTCGCTCCTCCGTCGGACAAACAACGAAAAGTCCCGCGATTTCGAAAAAAAAAAAGAAGAGAGCTCCGCGTCTATTTCCCCTAGGGGGATGCATTTTTTTCGTTAACGGACGTTCCTCTCTCTCTTTCTCTCACTCACTCTCACATACACACTACTCTCTGAGAATAATCCCTCTTTCCCTCTCGCATCTCTTTCCCTCGCTCTCTTTCACTCACTCCACTTCGACTTTTTTTATTCTCCTCGACTCTCTCTCTCTCTCTCTGAGCACACCTCTTATTTTTTATTCCATTCGCCCAAAAACAGTTTCTCCTTCATACATCTACAACTTCTCTCTCTCTTTCTCTCTCTCAAATGTCCACTAAAAAAAAATAAGCCTTTATCCTAGTCGCTATCGCTTATTTTTTTCACCTTTACTGCCACATACCTAACCCTTTAGGGTGCTTTGCACTTTCACTCATCTTTTCCTTTTTTTGGAAAAATAAAGAAGAGGCGCGTCCCTCTCTCTTTCTCTTTTTGCATCCCTCTCATGTCGTTAGTCCTTTCACTGTTCGTCTCATCAGCGAACTTTTTTCGGTTGATGGCGTCTCGAAGTTTTTTTTTTTTTTATCCTTCCGGAGGGTTTGAAATGAGGGTGGAGAATTTTCCCTATTGTGGGGCGGAAATTTTTTCAGGGAAGTTTGCTGTTTTTTTTTTTTTTTATAGGGAAGATAAGAAGGGGTAATTTGGTTTTCGAGTCTTACCAGTTTTCCGGATCGAAATATTCTAATTCCTTAACTGTGGAATTCGTAACTTTGGATGTTTTTTATAGTTCAGAAATTGGGTGCATTACATGTCTTACACCATTCAAAAAATAAAAATATCGATCTCAAATCGATAGGTCGTTCTCCGTCTTTTACTTTTTTATTTCTATTTTCTTGCGTTATGTACTGGGAACCAAACCCAGCGTGTTTATTTATGCCGCAGTTGTATTCGTTGTGTCAATATATCCTTGTACGCTGTGATTGATGCAGTTACTTAATAAATATCAAGATATTTATCAGCATCCATTTCATTTTTTTACATAGCCCTTGCGCGTTGTATTCATGTTTATTTAAAATATTTGAACCTTCCATACATTACCTCCTGGCACATTCAAACAAATTACCTCAACATTCGATGTGAGAAGCTTTACTTAATAAATTATCCGATCACAGCTCATACCCGTCGATTACAAATGTTTCTGGTTTTTAGAACGTCCGGCTTCCTGTTTTAAATTATACCTGCGTGCCACTGGCTATCGTAAAAAGAAATGAGTTTCGGTATCGATTCGACTTGCTTTTCATCTTAGGCGTTTATTGATTGGCCGTTGTATTGACATCCAGCTCCCTCGAGCGCTTCACCGCTTTAAGAGCCTACGGAAAGTGGGAGATTTTTTTAAAAATGCCCACTCGGCGGCACTCATAAGCATTCAGCATGTCCCTATTAAGGGACGTCAAACTACCTCATCTCGCCTTGGCCATATACCTCTCGCATCTCTTGCCTCGTCCATTTATAGCCCTCTTCTAACCGTCTCTTCTCCCAACCGTCTTCGCTTTTTCATTCGCCTTAGTGACCTCTCTCTCTCTCTCTCTCTCTCTCTCTCTATCCCTTTATTCTTTTCTTTTCGTGACTCCTTCACATTCCATCTTACCTTTCCGTTGAGTATTGCGTAAAGCATACGGAAATTTTAAATGAAATATGCAGGAATCTCTATGTCTACGGCAAAAGTTCAAGTCTCTTTCATGCATTCTCGTTTTACTCAAGTAAATGATAAAAATATGAATTTAGCATATGAAATACTATATTCGAGATCCGTCATGCTAGACATTTTGGCAACTTAAATTCCGATTCTGGTGTCGCTGAAAATGCCTCTGTGCAGTTTATTCAGAGTTTGTCGATATTATGCATTTTCGAATATGTTAATTAGAAACTCATGATTACCGCCAATATGTTGGATTATTGGGCATCTTATGAGAATAACTATCGCAAAAACCTCTGCTAAATTATTTGATAACTTCTGAGAAAAATCAGTAATCGGAAACAACTCATTCGCTGAATCGTTTCTATAAATCTCTATGCAAACAATCACCTTAAAGCTAAACTTACGAGGTAAAACTCGCAGAAAAATTCCCTGTTATATAGTTAGTTATTGGTTTCAGATTCACAGGTTCTCAATACAATCTGTGGGATTAAAAAGGTAATTGAGGAAGACAAAAATCGGCGTATTATTTTTCGCTTCTGTAAATTTTTACCTTCATTAATAATTCTTCTTTTGCATCATTAATTTACATAGAAGCGTATTCCTCCTAATGGGAACAACAGCGGTGCGTTCGCTTAGAAAATAAACGAAAAAGACGCGTAAAAGAGGAAATAAAGATCCACCTCCACCCAAGAAAAAATATTGAAATGCTGCCGCGTAAGTGGCTTATTCGTTTCCTCTCATCTCTGTACTCGTGCAGCTTTTCAAACATTTATTCTCTTCCCAAACAGTCTAATAGACTCCTTGTTCTCTGTATATCATCCCAATTTTCCTATCATATTTCGTTTGATATGATCCGACAACACTTTTCAAACCTGTCCGAAACATTTACTCCGTAATTTAAATAGTGTTGATTAAACTTCACTCGCAACCAACTGTATTCAATATTTCGTTTTCTTTTTCGCCAAGCTTCTCTATTCTACTCCCTGTTCAAAAGCTTCAGATTTACCTCCATCAATTCTTAATCCCTTGCTATGTCCCGCATCAAAGGTCTTAATGTAAAGCTCTCCTCTCTCTCTCTCTCTTTCTTCCCCCTTTTTTACTCCCTCTTTTCACCTTTCTCCCTTTACATTTCAATTCCCGCCTACCTCTCTCTTCTCCATTTATATGCATCTATGTATTCTACCTCTCCGTTGGTTTTCGGCGCACCCCACCCAAGGCCCTTTCCTACGCCACTCTTTCTTCATCCCATTCTTTTGATGCATCTATAAAATCCGCATTCTCTTCCAAAACCCACTTGTTTCATCGCTAACCCTTTTACCTTCTATGAATCCTTTCAACGATCCATTCCATCCTAAAAAAAAAAATCCCACTCGTTTCTTCCGTCTAAGCCATATATTGCTGTTATTAAGCGTCTCTCTTCTCTCGGTCGATTCAGTAGTTTCTCATTTTGTTTCCCTTTTGTTCCAAATTAATCTTCTCCAGCCGATGCCATTGTTACGTTTCTTGTATTAACTAGTCTGTAGTAGTATTCTGCTTTCATCGTTCAGATTTCTCTTAAAGCATCTCGTGGAGTGGAATTTTTATCCTTTCTAGTTCCCTTTCTCTCTCTCTCTCTCTTTCTCCTTCCGAGAACGTATTACGGCGTTTATGAGAATTTATCAATGGAATCAAGATCATCTTAAAACGATCGGAAATGACAAATCTACAGAACCCATGCGGATTCTCCTCCTTTTGCGCGGGGGCGGAAGTGGTAACGCGCTTCGAAAAGTACGCGTCATATCCTGCCATTCCCTTTTCTCTTCATTCCTCGAATCCCTCCTCTTCCCTCTCTCTCTCTTTCCGAGGTCGAAAGTTTTAAGATGGCGTGATTTTCTTCGTCCATCGGAGTTATCGAAGTTATTTTCGAGGCATTTACCTAATATCCTAACGTAAGAGGTAATTGTAAAATATTTTCTGACATTTAAGTAGGAAGTAAAACAACTTTTCAACGTAGCATCCGCGGGGTCCTATCGTATTGTTTTATTTTTTACGCGCGTGTTAATTATGGACAACTAAAAATTTATGGCGCATTCTGTTAATTTCACATTCTGGCATCGTCAGACATTTGCGTTTTTCACTCTTGAAAGATAGAGGAACGAAAAAATGGTTATTAAATTGCGTCGTAAGGAATGCAGTTATAGTGAAAAGTTGGCATGCATTTTATAGTAGCAATTTAAATTGTGAAACAAGAGAGAGATAAAATGGTGCAAGAGAAGTCGGTGGAAACTAATGAGGAAGTACACAGCAACAAATGAAAGTATACTTTGCATACTACATATTTGGCTCTCCTGCTGAAGAAGGGCGAATGGTCCACATCCAAACCCATAGCAATCGGTCTCCGATTATTTTTTCCTTCCATTATTGCTTCAAAAATATGAATACACAAATCCAGACACGTAAATGTGTGACGGATGGTTCTTCGCTTTTATTCTGTTAGAGTTATCAGTAATTTTTGGATCGGCGAGAAAGAATAGGAATACGTACTTTGCCCCTGATCATTGACAAGAATAAACTTGCGTACATCCATAACCTGTCGGTCATCTGTTTATTCTGATTAGATATACTGGACGTGTTATTGCGTTCCACGAAATAAAAACAGGTGTTTATCATGCCATATGATTGAAAGTGATCCTTAATGAGCGGCTTGTCGGCTCTTAAGAGTCTTAAGCTCCAAATGGATGGCGTGCTGGCTTCGTATAGCCTTTCCTTCCGAATGGTATCTGCCACCTGGCAGGTGTTTAGCAGAATGAAGAATTGACATATTTCGCAATATCCCAATTATCTGTGTTGCGTGTATCAATAATCTACGCTAGTATTATTCCAAGTGTTGTACCCATACCCAAATTGATCTGAAATTGGTACCAGCAAAATCTTTGTAAAATTTAAGTTACCTCATATACAGCTTCCCTCATCTACTTCGTCTTTCACCTTCATTAAATTGATAGAATAAGCCAGGGGTCTCAAACTCAAATCGTACGCGGGCCAAAAACGAAAAAATTACGCTTCAAAAGGACTAAAAACATTTTGAAATCTTTAAATTAAAAAAAAATTCTTCGACACTGAGCCGGACCGATTTATATAAATAGAATAAGATCAGTGAGAGGGCCGCATAATATTAACAAGCGGGCCGCGAGTTTGAGGGCCCTGGAATAGGCTATTTGGTCATCGTACAGTGTGTGCATTTTTCTTCTTCGACGCGATGATTTTATGCCATTTTTCCAGGGCCATTTCATTTTTACGTAAACTTGGGGTTACCAGATAGTTGAAGAAACTGTCGAAAATGTAAACGTAAAAAAGTTGGAACAGTACTGTTCTTAGCGATTGTAACGTGATGCCGAAAGTTATTTGTTCCTTATGATAATAATGAAAGTAATCTAATCAATAAGAAAGGTGTCTTGCCCGGATCCATTTTTTTGTATCACAATATGTTTCAACATGAAATTTATTCTTTATTTTTTTTATTCCTACTAAAGGTTTCCTCTTAGTATTAGATAAACGGATTTCATGTGGTTTCCGAAATGAAAGGCTCCATTTACGTATATTCATTTGTGTTCTCTTTGTTGCTGATGGACTCTATCTGATCTTTGCCCTTTCACCATTAACTCCTCTGTTTGACAGTAAGTTCCCATTGGATTTCCTCCCTTTCCTACTCAAAATTTTATAACCTTTCATTTTCATTATATGTACATATACAACCCTTCAAATTATGCGATTGATATGTTCGTGTGTATCATCACATAAGGCGAAATTGCTCACCTCGGAAATAATTTTCCCATAGAAAATAATGTAATAAGGATGGATAAGCGTTTTGGACCAGACTGTTAGAATTATTCACATAGTATATACTTCCTTATATTAATGTTTTGTAGGCATTCATTAGAGTGCGGTTATAATAACATAAAATAAATCATAAAATATATACAGATGCGCGGTCGATCACGGTCTGACCTCATCAAGAGACCATACGGATGGTCGCGCACGGTCTCTTGTTAAATTAAAACGCGTAGCATATTTTAAAAATATTCCTAAGAATAAAATGCGGTTCGCGCATATATACGAAAACGCGTATCTCGGACTCTCCTAACTTCAATTCGTTTTGAATTATTATGAGATAAGATAGAAATAAATCGAGGAAGATGTTTTATATTCGACCTTCGGTGTAAACCTCCGAAGGGGAGCTGCAAAAAAAAGACGTTCGCATCAAATCTCCAATGACCCACGTTGTCGCCGGCTAGTTCTTTAATCCATTCCATAAAAACTTTCCTTCCCTCGACTTCCACCCTAGACACGGTCCCTCCATCTCCGAAACGGGGCGTCTTTGTGTTTATTTGTACGACGCCAAGTCTTCGTCCGCCCTTCAGGCTTCCGCTCATCAATCGTCGTCCGGAGAAACGTACACACCCAGAGCTTCTCTCTCTCCTATCACCCAGGGGCGCCGCAACACCTGATCTCTGTGTTCAGTCACTCTCACACCCACACGCCCCCAAGCCGCTTCATCAGTCTTTCTGTCTTTCTCTCTCGCTCTTTCTCTCTCTTTATCTCTTTCTCTCTCGCACCCTTTCCTCTTCATTAAGGCCGAAGGCGCATCGCTAGTTATGTCCTCTATCTCGCTAGATGGCAGATCCGTCGTCGGGGCCTACTAGCGGGGGTAAAAGAAGGGAGAGAGGAGGAAACTTCAACCGTACCGCCGTATACCTGAAGGTGACGGGGTTTTCGTTGGAATGATTGATTGTTTTAATGAGGCTATCCCCCCCCCCCCATCCCATCCGCTATGCCGTCGGACCAATCGGGTTTGCCGATGGTAATTTGGAATGAGTGATTGTAAAGAGTTCAAACATATGAGTCGCCGACAGGTGAGGGATGCGGTGTAATGTAATGGTTTTCAACGACTAATTGGCCCGCTTTATAGTAAAACTTCAGGTAAAAAAGAAGGTCGGTTTTTTTATTCGGGACCCGACGGCTTGATAAAATGCGCCTCTTTCTTTGAAGACTTGTATCTGCATCTTGCCTTTCGTTTCCGGGATAACAAATACGTAAGAGCTTTTAGCAGTGTTCTTAACAGGTCGTTCAACTTCGTTTGTTCCTTTGTCTCGTGATCTGCTTTACAAAAAAACCGAGGAAGAAGGGGGAAAAGGGAGGGTTATTTTAGCGGAGTAACGTTTAAATTAATTTTTCTCGCTCTATTTAATTTTGAAATTATGTCATCCGTGGTTCTTTTAAGTGTTAATGTTGCAATTAAAATAAATTAGTTCAATATTTAATTTTAAAGCAAATTTATAACATTAAGTCGTGTTGTCCTCGTTAATTCTGCATCGCATAGTGTGTTGTTTGCCGTACGTTGATATAAATCACGCTCTTTTACCGCGTTCTTTTAACAGAAAAGAGAGAAAAAACAAGAATTTAATAAAAGAACTGCACCAGTTGCCTGTCACTTGAGATGCAAGCCCATGCCTCTCTTCCTCTATCCGACTTTCCTGCTCGTATCTTCCCTAAGAAATCGAAGGCGAAACCCTTCTTAACATCTCACCGAAATACAAAACTACGAAATTAACCGTGACACTTTACTTAAAACTTCCGACTTCTCCCGATACCGTTCCTTAAGCTAACCACCGTAAGATGTTCCCTAAACCGCCACCCCATTCCTCCTTTCGTCTTTTACCCTGCCACCTTATCCCCTCCCCCCCCTCTTTCCCCCCTCTGTCCCATTCCTCCCCCTCCCGCCACACCGCCTCCTTATCACTCGTCGGCACGGGGAGGAACCCTTCTCTCCCAACTTATCCCAATCTCCTCGCCACTCATTTCCATTCGTACTCAATCCGGGTAATAGCTTCTTCGGTTGGAAACTTCGTTTTGATATCTTCCCTCCGACCTTCTCCCCCTCCCACTATCCACCTCAGTCCCCGTCCTTATTCGAGGTAAGGGTCGATTCCCTTCCCCAAAACCGATTTCTGATCCCGACCCCCATCCCCCCCTTGCTCCTATCCTTTTTCCCTCTCCCTCTCTAACCAGCCTGGTAATCTCTCCTTCCCTCTGCCTTTTCCCTGCTTGTCCATGAGTCTTCCTACGGTCCCTTTTCCTTTCTCTCTCTCTCATTCCACTCTCACTCACTCTCTCAAAGCTCTAACGTCTCTCGAACCTTCTCTCTCTCTCACCCTCATCCACTTCGGTCCCGTGGCACGCTCAGCTACCGTCAAAGAGTCATCGTTCCTCTCATATAACTCCTTCCTTTTCCCTCCTCCTCCTCTTCTTCCTACCCCCCCCCTCCCCCTTCCAAATCCCTTACTCCCACTCTTATGCCCGTATTCATCCCATAACTCCGACCGTTGCTCTTATCTCCGCTCCCTTTTCCCGCCACCTTCTCACTCCTTTTTCTCCGCACCATTTCCCCTCTTCTCGAACTCCCTACGAAGCATTCTACACCTCTAATGGCCTTGCCCGGATTTAAAATCTTTATTTCCATCCGTCCGTTCCTTCATCATCCGGGATCATTTTCCCCCCTTAACCTTCTCACGCTTCAGAGCGTAATACGTACCTATTCGTCTTATTAAAAATTTTCTTTTTCCCCCGACTGGAATTCCATCTTCATGTTCGATTCTCTTTGTGTCGACGCTCCATGCTTTCCGCCCTTCTCTTTTCTCCCTAACTCTTCGCGTATCCGCTATTCTTTCTTTCTTTCTCTCTCGCTCGCAGATCGCCCCCTCTATTGTCATCCCTCCATTTTGTCGCTATAGTGCCGTGCTCTTTTTAGTTGCTCTGCCTGTGATTTTTCTCTCCTTTGATATATTTCCTTAACAAATGCTCTCTCTCTGGGATGACTGTACACGATTTGCTTGCCCTTTATCTGACCTTGGATGTATAAAAGGTTAAGTCCGTCTGTCACCGCGCCATATGGCACTCGGGTTCGTATTCCATCTTTGGTTTCTGGTCGTTTTCAACGCCCCTCCGAGCCATACGTCTTACCGAATCGGTCGCGAAGCCCGGATAAGGATGTCACGGTCGGAGATCGATCCTCCCATCGGTAACAAGGCATGGAAGACGCGAAGAACAGAGTACGGTTGTAGCGTGTGCCTATGGATGGGAGTAAAGGCAACGTCTCACTGGAAGAGATGGCTTAAAAACTCAGTTATGGGCATAACAACGTCTTCGTACCGTTCTATTATTTTGAATGAACTCTTCCGCTGCATGCGGCGTAAATTCGACATGTCCTATAGATGTTTATTATGCGCACAAGGGTATGTGTGTGCGTATAATGTATACAGGGCCGTGCCCAGACATTTTGCCGCCTTAGACGAGATATAATATGGCGCCCCCTGGCCTCCGGCCTTATGAATTTATTTTGATAGGTTTTCATTTTTGTCAAATTTTGGCGCCCCTTTCGAGAGGCGCCTGAGGCGGTTGCCTCGCCGCCTCACCCATCGGCCCTGAATGTATATATCTATACACACACGCATTAGCAGAGGCGGATACAGGGTCTCGCATCTAGAGGCGCAAGAGTTAGTATCTTATTAAATCTAGGCCTCTGAAGTCCACTAATTATATATATATCTTATACGTAAATAAATCGTTAAGTATTTCATAGGCTGTTTTCCTTCTTAAAACTTATTGTTCAGAATTAGTGAGACGGGGTGAGGGGGGGGGGGGCTTGCACACCCTAAAGCCCTGCCCGTATATATGTATGTATTTGAACATATGTATATACATATACGTATGTGTACATCCTTGAATCTCATATTCATCGCTTCACTTCCTTCTCCTCGCGCTGTCATTTCCCCTCACTATTACTACAACCCCTTTTGTGCCTAAGGCTATTCTCTCTGTCCAACTTTCAGTTTCCTTTCCCCATTAATTTCTCTCCACTCCCATGCGCCACCTCCGCAGTTTTCTGGCCCTTCCGCCCACCGACACCCTCACGGCCAATCCCCCCATCTCCCATTTACTCTCCCTCCGCCATGTACGGCGAACCTTCTCTCTCTCTCAGACTGTCTTCCCATTTATACCCCGTAGGCAGGAAAATGCCTCCACCTACTCTCTCTTGGAGGAAGAGATGTCCCGCGCGCCCGTTTTAGGAGAGAAGGCGGAGGCGCGTGATTTTCTCGGCGTTTCGGAATTAAGGAGGCAGCGTGGGAGAAGGGGGGCAGGTCTTTCCTCCGGATTCGCGGAAAATATTTTCCGATAAGTTCCATCGGATGATGATGATGATTTTTTTTTTGCATTTTCGAGGAGAATTTTTCGTCGAAGAATGTTTTCTTTCGCTTCCTGCTTCGTTCCGTCGACCCGAAATTAAGGGTAGGTAAAAAAAATCGCGGCTGTTTATTGGGGATGGAGTTACCCTCCTGAGGAGGGTGGCTTATTCTTTTCTCTGGGCTTCCAGTCTATCTGAATTGTCTGGGGATACTTTCAGAGGCTTTTTACGTGGAAAGTTACGAGGAGTACTTTCCTCCAAGAAGAATGGGAAGAAGTGAAAGTCCTTACCTGTCATCCGCCTTTATCGGCGTGCGTTTTTTTCTGAAAAGCATCGAACTTGAAATTCGCAGTGAAAGGATTTTATTTGATTTTCTTCACGAAAAATATGACTTTTTTGTTGATTTTTACCTAGGAGTTCCTCATGCATATCTATAAAGGAGTTTTCTTCATATACGCATTGATCTTCATCTATGTTAATGTTGGTAAACGCATCATTGCTTTAGAAACAAATTTAATTTTCGAAATTTATTTTCAGTGATGATCCCAAACAATTGAACTGTTTATATTTTTTTAACTTCTTCATGGAGGTTATTGTATCTGCTAAACGTGCCTATTCGCCTAAGCGGGGCTGCAAATTTGTATATAGTATTGTATGGAATAACCTGATTTCTGTTAATATTTTAGACAATTCGTTTATTCCTGTATGCTTTTTATTTTTAAATTTCCCTTCTAATCAGAGAGTGAGAAATTTCGTCGGTTAATTCAAATCGTGAGTTTTCTCATTTAGCGATTCAGGTGATTCAATGACTACCCAGAAATGCTCACTTTTGACTAGGTTTAATAGATGCTTGCTTTTAGATAGATTATTTATCTATTTGGAACGTTATAATTAATTTTAGTTAAACCTTTTTGCAATGAATTTTATAGGAGAAATAAATGCTTTTTTTGCTATCGTAACTTTTATTCTGAAAACTTCAGCAATTCTTTTACTAAATTTTTAGGCCAAATACATTTTCCAACACCTTTTCTATCCAATGTTTTATTTATAATATGCATCAGAAGTTCTTAAATTAAAACAATTGAATGTTCATAAAAATGGGTAGGACGACTGAAGTCAAAAATGGATAAGTTTCTTGCAAAGAAATGTAATTAGTGCCGCTGTCACGTAGTAAACCGACGCGGCTGGATGCAACGTAGGCGCTATATACAAAAAGGGAGATTAAAGCGCCAAAAAATTCATCAACCGAAAGATTCCAAAAACTAGAATCAGAAACACAATAATTGAAACCATTTTATTATCCCTGCTAGCACGTTCCTGTCGTATCTAACCGGTCATTTTTCAGCCAGATAACAGTTGCGAATGGGTTTGATAAACAGAAATTTAGTTTTGAAAATATTCGGCAGAACGTGCACGAATAGCCCATGGCTGTTACTTTAATGAGCTCGCATGTCCAGTAGCGATAGAAAATATCCCGTCTGAAATGAGCCGTTTCCAGAACATTCCCTTGCCAAGTTCATTTAATTTACCTCCTGTTAATTGTTAGATGCGTAAAATTAGTCTACAGAGAAAGGCCGAGAGGGGGAGAGAGAGAGAGGAAGTGTGAGGGGGGAGACAGAGAGTGAGAGAAAGAGACCGGTCTGTACATTGAATGAATTCGCTGTTTTGTTTCTGAATACACCATGTAGCGTTTGTTTTCGGAGTCGACCGTTGGCGGCGCTGTTTAGGGCGGGGAAAATGCGAAAAGTCGGGCTTTTTGTTTTGTCCTAACCGAGGGATTAAATGTCACTCTTTCGCTTTTCTTGGAGGGCTTTTCTGTCGTTTCTCTTTCGCGCCGCCATTATTCTTCCTGGAATGCTCGTAATGCCAGCATCCCGGAATACTTACGGACTGGATTGGTAGGAATTCTGTCTTGGTCACTTCGAAAGGGATAAGCCCTCGACTACCACTCGGCATCTGAATGTAATTCCCGTCCCCAAAAATCTCACCCAAGTGTTTGGATCAGACGTAAAATTGGGTATTCGAATTTTTTCGACAGAAAAGACCTATTAGGCGGTGCTTTAGGAAAAGATTTATTTAAATTTTACGTTGCATTATTTGCGTTTGAAATAGTATAATGCGAATTTTCAGTGTAATAAAAAAATTCATTGTTAAAAAGGTGAAAAGTTTCCGTTCTTTTCGGATTCAAAGCTAAGCTGGGAACGAATTCGAATTCCCCAAACAGTAAAATAAAATTCCTTATATTGTCCGCACGTACGTTTAAGCGTCGACTTTGTGCTTTCATCCTTACCTATTTTAAATTACTAATGTAAAATATCCTTCAAGTGATAATCAAATGGAGGAAAAAAAAGGTTCCAAGAATCAAACCCCTGGACGTATTTATGAAATTTTAGGTTTTTGTGCTAGCCGTAACTTACGATCACCGACGCGTGCACAAAATTTCAGCTATTAATTCTTGCTGAAAGCGCTGAAAAGCGTCACGGATGGACGGTTTATTATGTGGAAATATTACTGATCTCAGGTTTAGCACGCATCTTCCTCCATACGTAGTAGGTATAGGGAAAGTATGGTTTTCATGAAAAAACTTTTTTCAGATCTCAACGGAAATACACGTTTTTAGGTCCCCAAAACACGTTTTAACTATTTTCTCCATGATGTCTGTATGCGATAGGAATTTTGTGAGCGATCTTACTCAAAAACTAATAATCAGATCTGCACAGAACTTTATACTTGAGATTTTTATTAGCAAATGAAGACTTGAAAAGGTTTTGGCAGAAACTGGTCCACCGGAAGTGGATGTTTATTCTAGTCGTTTTTCCGTGTTTTCCAAATATCTCCTTAATTTTCTACAAGTTTGTTTGAAACACTTTTTCGTAAACCGTATAGTTTAAGAGCTTTATATTGTGCTTCTAAATTTATGTTAAATACGTCTAACATAAGTGATACCAGTTCCCGTTGCTATGATAAAATATTTTAATTGTTGATAGCGTTGCGTACGCGGCCAAGTGTGATTTTAATTGCGCATCGACATTTTCTTATACATAGAAAAAGCTAACAATTTCCTTTACTTATTGTTTTTTTAATAAAGACTTCTGAAAATGTTTTAAAATTATTCACGAGTATAATCACTGATAATTATTTCTGAGAACGCTGATGTCGAGAGTAATAATATTCATTCCTCTGCATAGATCAAGTCGTGTTAATCAAATCAGATTTTTTCCTTTATTGGCAATACTATAATAATATTTATTATCGTTCGATTTTTGTTGAAAAGCTCTATTCCTTTTCTTTCAGTTTGCCAATTCAGATACTTAAAATTATCATTTTTCACAAAATGCAACTTTCGTACGAATTTTCGATAACAGTAATATCAGTTGATGTATGCCATTTGATAATAAATCGCATTAAACAATCACGCTAATAACAATGCCTTTTATTTCTATGATGTAATAATCGCACTGGTAACATTTATTCAATGAACGCGACGATATTAAAACGAGGGATTTCATATCTAAACCACTTGGATTTTTTTCACAAATATTCTTTTATGGAGACCAATATACAAGATCATTCTCGACAAAGGATGCGACTACATCTCGCTCTGCCGAATCGATAGCGAACGGGACAAAGGATTTTCGTTTAATTGATTTAATTCTTTGGAAATTCAGGCCATTGGTTATGAATTCGCAGAGATGATTTGTAACGCTTTGTGGAGAGCTTTTCATTTTCACCTTTTGGCATCCATCAATCGGAATGTTTGCTGCCATTGCTAACAGGCTGAGTTCTTTGTCATTGTGCTCTCCTTTTTGGATATCCTACCTACGCGTAAAAAATCATTTTTATCTTTGACGACTGTAACTCGGGATTTCCTCCTACTGATTTTTAAGCTAGTTTTCCGAATAGCAACTACTTTTTATCGTATATTGCGATGTTTTTAAGAGTAAACAAATAGTGTTATACATGGGCATGGATATAATTAGAGCGGTTTTTTTTCCATGCGGTCATGCCATCGTATATTCGTTCACTAGAGCCTCTTTTATTTTATTTGTGTGTACCACGTGAAGGTGAGGTTAATGTTTAAATGAGAGAGGCTTAATAACTTCGTTAGTTTTGTATCGCGCATTATCGTTCTACATAAACATATATTTTACATAAAATGTACTTTTTTGGATAATTTATAATTCCAATACGACATTTAAATTTAGAATGCAATCAATTTTGTGTTAAAATTTTGAACGTTTCCCTATTCCCTCAATAAAGTTTTCAAAACTCGAAACTTTCAAGAATGACTGACGTCAATGTGGAAATTTACACTCAAAGTAGCAGCTTTCCATCTTTTACACCTTCAGAGGTATTTAAAAAAACTAAATTTTAAATGGATCCCAATCCGACCTTGTCTATAATATATTTTGAAGTGTGTGTTTGTTTATGGAACTCCTCCTAAGCGATCAAAGCTAGAGTAACCAAATTTGGTACGATTCTTCCTTACATCCTAACTTAGTGAATGGTCAAGGTTTGGTCAACCAGGATTAATCAGTGCTGCCAATATAGGGGATTAACATTTTCCATAAGATAACACGTATGAATCCATTTCTTGACTTTCAAGGTATTCTTCCTTCAAGCATAAAAATATGTTTTGCTTTATTCGACGAATAAAACTCTATACTATCTTATTCCTGCGATGTTTAAATGTTACACGGTCGAAGTTTTCAAAAATACGCTATTTGATTCGAAATTTTGTGGATTTTTCGTACTCTTTCCGGGCGTTGCCAAGGCGGCAGTCATTGATACTTCTGTTTCAGTTAGCTTCAATGAAGCTTACAAATAGACGAAAGTTTAGCGTTATTCGCTTCGCACTGTTGTTTAAGCAACGAAACGATCGATGTTTATGGATTGCAACGTAAATAGATACTGACTATTATTCAGGAAGCGTTTATAACGATTGATGAAAGTAATTGAACCTTCTTTCGTCTATTGAATATTGGAATCTTACATTTTTTGTAAGTAAAATAATTATATTCTACATTATAATGTTTATTAATTTAAATAGGCTCACGTATCTGGTGTATATTAACCAGTCAGTGTTCAATCATGGACAACTGTACGTTGCTTTTTCACGGGTTTATTGCTTACAAGACATATGTAAACATTTCATAGGCATAATTACACAAGAAATGAAGCTGGATTTGGCGAAAGTGATATATGTGATAGGAAGTACAGTTATCATTATATTTTAATGCAATACGTTCGGAAACGGATTGTTACAAGCAAATATGATTAATTGTTAAGAAAAGCTAATTGTAATTTTAAAAGTATCTACTATATAGGTATTTTAAAGAGTTTGTATGTTGTGCTGTAGAAGCTTCACTAAATCCGTTGAAATTCAACGGGAAATTCTGCTAGTATTATATATGTTTTAAAACTCATCTAAATCAAAAATGGTAAAATTATAGAAATATATCCTTCAACTGTCAGCTCTCTGTCGTTTACGTAATTTCAATTTAAGCAAGTTCACAGATAGACGTCAAATTAAATTATAGTCGCATTAAAAAGACGATAAAAATCTGCGTACTTGATATTTTTTTCGATAATCTGAGGCAGTTGCTCCAAAAATATTTGTAAGTGCGGTATCCTTTCCAAGATGAGCGTAGTTTTACAATTTTTCAAACGGGTATCACATCGTTTGGACGCATTCATTTGTTGGTGCTACCGTTATCAGATTATTATGGAAAAGACTGATCAATCAACATTTCAAATCCTTAATTTATTTACTCAAAATATTTATTCGCGACTCTCTTAAAAATCAGCTGCGGCGTCCGAATGTGGGAAACGCTAACTAAGAGATTCATTGACCAAAGCAGCGGTTCCCAAACAGGGGTAGCGAAGACGGAACGTGCAATGTTAGTTAGTATAGATAAATATTGGAATTATTTAGCTTTAATTAATGGTGTAACTTTATTTTATTATTATTAATAATGAAACTGATTATCTCGAAATATTCCATTCACATTTTATATTAATCGGTAGATGAGGTCGCGACAAGGTCGCCTGTTTAAAAAGGGTGTCGCAATTTCAAAGTTTGGGAACCTCTGGGCATGAGTCTTTAAGGCAGACATTTCAAACATGCTGAGCTATTTCCCAACTGTCCTAACGGATTCAAGGCGATAGACATTTTTAAAAAGCCGCATTAGTATTATGGGCCATATTTGGACAAAAATTCAATTAATTTTCATGACGGGGTGTTTATTTTGTCATTAAAATATTTTTTTGTTTTTACTTAATCAACAAGAAAAAATATTTTCTCCCTATCAACATAGTTAAGAATTTTTGGAACATCCCCATCGGTTATCTTTTTATAAAATTAACATTCCGTTCGAGAAAATGCGTAGAAAGCCTCAATTTCTCCACCGGTCTCCGAAAAAAACTAATTTTATTCGCCAGAACTTGAAGAGACCCGAAAAGGAATGAAGTGCACTAATCCAATTGAAGCTTTAGCTTTTTTCCCTTCAGCTTTCCCCTCGCTCCGCGGTAAGCCAACTAATGAAAAATTTAATCCCGCCGTCTAAGATGTCTTAAAAAAAAAAAAAGAACGCTCGCCGTAATATATTAGTCGCCCTCCACTTTTTAAGAACTTCTGCCTGACCTTCCGTCGCCTTCCCAGCTTTCGCTTTTTTTATATTCGCCCGTTAAAATCTCCGAATATTTCCTCCCGATGTCGTTCTGCTGTCTCTTTTAAACTTACAGCAGTCTTTTAACGCACATCTCCGTCCTTCCAAATATCGTTCCCCTCCGCCACTTCTTTACCTCCCTCCCACTCCATTTCTCCCTATTCCTCCTTCTCTCTCCCGCCACCCTCGTTTCTCTCTCTCCCAAATCCCTCTACTACCCTATCCAGCCGCCTTTCATCCACCCTTGGAACTTTTTATTAATTTTCCTCTCGGTCCGAGCTTTTTTCTTTCGCCCGTCCTGTTTTTTTATGTTCTTTCTCTTACTCGAGAGGTGTTCCTAGGGAAGAGAAAGGGGGGGGAGGGGGGGGGGGCTGGAGAAAAGAGTGAAACTTTTTTCATCCGAGATCGGCCAGTGGTAGCGTTGTGAGGGGGGGGGGGAGAAAATGGGGAGGAGAAAATTTCTTAATTCTAAGAGAGTACCCGTCGTGTTCGCGTGTCTCGGACGAATTTATCGCTCGAAGATTATATATTTCAAATTCCAGGCGCGATTCGTCTGGTTTCATTTTATCCCGGAGAAATTGAATTAAGCCTGCAACGGCGTTGGTTGTGTGATTGTTGATTTTTATATAACATCACACGATGTAGGATTTTTTATGTTGTTATTTTTTCTTTGCTATTCTCTGACACTCGGAGACAACTTCCATTTGGTTTGTGGTCAAATTGTAAGTACTTGTCTTAGCACGAGGAGAAGCTATTTAGAGATGTCTGACACTTTTTGCATAGAAGAAGTGCGTTTGGATTTATTAAATTCCTTTATATTTTTAATAAAAAGTTCAGAGGTATAGTCGATATATTGTCACCTATTGTTCGATTTAGAAAGTTCACAACATTACAGTCTAAAGAATCCCCCGTCCTAGCCTGGAGTTTTTTAGCCTATAATTTTGATCCACTGAATCGGTTTTATTTCAGTAATTTGAAATTCCGATATTTCTTTTTGTTCTTCCGGCTTGAAATTAGTTTTGTTTATCAGAGATTTTTATTCTCGTTGACGAAACTTTTTCTCTCTTGTCATTCCAAAATTCCTAACATTTTCAAAAATCTTCGCTGTTATATTCGCTCTGCTTTTACTGCCTATCTTCTCTCCGCTCCTTCCGTTGGGGGTTTCTTTATTAAATCTTCACGATTTCTTTCATTCCATTTATCCTCAATGGTAGTTTTCTTCAAAAGAAGGCAGGATACAAATTTCAAATGACGTCAGATTCGAAAGTTGATAGAAATTACATAGTTCCAAGGCATATCAATCCTATTATTTGACCTTTTCCTGATATTATTTGTATAACATAACAGTTTTTAAATTTCAGAATTACTTGGTAATAATTTAATGTATTAGCATAACTACATTTTGCGGAGACTTTGTTTGTGTGGAGGTCGGGGATCCAGATCCCATTGGGGCTAGGATAAAAGGCTTCATGATGTGCTCGGAAGATCCTAGTTGAATAACTGATTTACCCTGTTTTTTTATTTCTTCAGAAATTAATTACTGAGGTTTGGTACGAATTTATAGCTGTTTTGATAATAATTCTCCGAATTTAATTCTCGTATCCTGTTGCCATTTTTTTTGCCGTCGCTTTATATGTGAAATTAACTTTCTGGCATAAATTCAGTGACACAATCAAAGGAGTAACTCATACTTCTGGTAACCAGAGAAATTCCTTTTTTAAGATTAGAGTAAGAAATCTATTATTATTATTTATATGGTTCGAACATTTTATGAATATTTTAATTTTTAGCAGTATCTTTTCAGGTAATTATTTAAACTGAAACCTGTGCATTCATGGTTAAAAACCGCTTTTTCAAAGTTTTATTTCTGTAGATTAAGGTATTACGAACACGTTTCTTTCGTACTCAGTTGTTGAGAGAAGATAATTGTTAATACTCTCTCTGTATTGTAAATTTCTAATTTTAAAAGTGTAATTTCTCATTGGGGTTACGCCTAATTCTCCTTATCATACAAATCGTTGCCCTGTACCAGAAATCATTATATTAATATCGTAATCATTGTTTAATTTTTACCAAAATTACTCTATATTTTTGTGTTGTCGTTATATTTGGAGTAAAATGTACCGCGTCTTCAAAAAGATATCTGCGAAACTTGGAAGTATAATTCTCCTTCATATCGATTTGAATTTTTTTGCCTCGCATTTAAATTAAAATTTCATTCCAGCCGCAGAATTATTTGGGTAAAGGTAATGATTATGGAATAATGATTTTTATTCGTTCCTTTTTTTTAAACTTCGGTCTCTATCCTCAAGAGATTTCATCCGCCTGACTGAACTTTAAACGGAGGCATAGGTTAATGGCCATTTTCAACTGAAAGACCAATTAAGAAGAATTGCAAGCGATTTAGCCGAAATGCCATTTCTTGCGGTTAATATCATCTCCGCCATTCGAAGCACTAAGACTTTTTTCTCGCCGAGCCACGTCCTTCGGATATTTTCACCCGGAGGATTTCTTTCTCTCGGAGATCTTCGTAATCCTTATTTGGCGTATTTCAACGAAACCATACAGTGGAGCGTACTTTTTCGGTTCCGTAACCGAATCGAATCTTAACGCGAATCTGAAAGTCTTTCTTTAAGAAAAAAGTACTTATCTTGAATGAATGCATCGTAGCAGTTTTTTGTAAGGGTATACGCCCGTTTTAATATTCACGTTTCTTTCCGAAGAGGGCGTTAAGATAGCAGAGGTGGCGTTATAAATGAGCATGGGGAGGATTGTTATTATTCCACGGGTCGTTAAACAGCCTGTCTCGTGAGGATATATATTAGCCACTTTTCCGATCATTGGAGGAAACGACCATGTGGCGAGGTGTTGAACGAGTTCCGATCCCGTCCCGAGGCCGAATAAAACATAGAGAAGGATCGCCCGATGCCATAATATAAAGGTGGCAGTAGGGGTGTTTATGTTTCTCGAGTCGGCTATATTTACCCTACTCGACGCGATTACCGTAACCCATTTCGTCCGTGACGGACGGACTAGTTAGGGTGAGAAGCTGTAACCCGATAGGAAGAATGCCTGACGCTGCTTTTTTTATCTGGAATTTTTCGACGGCGTCCGCTTAACGGTTTTTAAGCGAGAGATATCGCCTTTTACATCGGTTCAGTCCACTGGGTGGTCCGTCTAGGATGGAAATGAAGGGTTGGCGTGTTAATGATTTGGAAGATGTGTTCGTGGAAAGCCGTAAACAAAGTGGTGATGTATGCCACGACATCAGGCGGATGGGTTTATTAAATGTCAATCTCCGAATACCGGAAATGAGTCACGGTGGGTGAAACTCGAATTTTCTCTGCGCTCGACGTGCAATTATCGGTTATACATGTTTTGTCCTGGAAATGATAGGAGATTATCTGTATGAAAATGATTGTCGTAACCGTTGGTTTTATTTTTTTCTGTGTTAAATTTTCTGTACGAATTGAGAGTTTGTTCCATTGAAATATAATGATACGCTAAGATATAATGTTTTTTGAAGAAATCTCTAATCGTGTAAATCCGGGGTGGGCAACCTTTTCTACGTTTTGGGCCGCATTGTAAATTGCCAGTGCTTCGGGGGACTGGATTAAAGTTAAATTGGAAGTTACCTAGTGATTCTTAGGCACCATGTGAGTGAAATTCATGTTAAATTATTTTTTTGTGGTTAACATTTCAAAATTAAAAATCAAGATAGAGTTCAGTCTTATAAATATGTACTTTGAGAATAGATTAAAAAGCAACATTAATATGAACTTATATTAATTGTGGTATATTTTGGAAGGGGTCCCAATTTAAAGCTAGACATTTTAACAGATTTTGATAGATAAAATTAATATGGTAAATCAAAATAAAATTTTAAAAGTTTTATATTATTTTCTAATATATTTTTCTTTCTTACAGGTAAGGCATATTGCGGACATTACATCCTTGCTGTTTTACCTCCTGCTTTGATAATATCTATAATGTAAGTAATTTGAGTTAATTCTTGAAGTGCTAAAAGCGTTACGTATGTACAAAATTTTTAGCAATAACTTTAATAGTCAAAATGTTATCATCAGTTTTCATTAGTTTTCATGATTAACTGATTCTATTTTATTCGGTGTTTCAAATTTGTTTTTATTTATCAGATTCATAATATATATTTTTCACGCTTAAATTCCCACTTATTCTCACTAAAACAGTTAAATCATGCGAAAATCAATCGAGAACTATTTTCATATTTGCTCGCAATAGGAAATAAGCGCTTGGTTCCTCATTTAATTTTTTATTATTTATATATTTATGTTAACAACGGTCGGATTGTTTCATATTTGTTGAAATCGATAACCATATCAATTCTAGGTGAATTAGTGAAAAAAAGTAGTTTTTCATCCGGATTTGCTAAAATACTAAAATGCTGCTAAGTACGTTCGATTCTAATTAAAAGAATGAAAACCTTTGTATCTTCCAAAGGTTGTCATTCTTTTAATTATGAGCAAATTTCATTAATCTGTTCAATTCTTTTCTGATCGTATTGCATCTTATAAGTGGACTTATTACATTAAAATTGAAGGAATTTCGTAATTATTTTTCCATTTATTGCTTTTTTTCTTTCTCTTTATTTCAATGACTGCCTAGAAAATGCCACTCGTTCAACTTAGCAGCTTTAGCATCCACTTTAATATCATTCATGGGCAATTATGATCCTCAATAGACAAAGGAAGATTACATTGCTCTTTTGAAACTATTAACAATAGTGATAATTAATTGATGATAAAATAAATTCCTCGTGAAAAGACTTTCCATGTTCCGTTCAATTAATTTCACGTAAAATGAAAGATCACTTTGCGATTATTGGCTTATTTGGGGGCAAGTCCTGGAATATGACGAAAATCTTAATAACCACGTTTATTTCATAGAAACTTATAAAACTAAATTGAATAATGATAACTAACAAAGTTAAGCGGCATAGGTTTTCCATTCCAATTAAGGAATCTGCAGCAATTAAAACTCGGAGCGTAGCACAGGGACTCGGGAACATGGGAGAAAAATTTTACCCTCCCCTGTGCATGCACAGTAAAAAAAGTGAAAATGCTGGCCAAAAGGCTCGACCTAAAAAAGCTTTGCACTTTTCGCGTATTATAAATTGCGTAGTAATTAGCCAAAAATTTATCAAAGGTAAAAATCTTAGCTTCTCGAAACAATTTCGTTGAATTAATTTAAGTCTCTCATGAGGAATATACTCTAAAATAATATTCTCGGCGTAATATTAAAAATCTTTGCTGCAATTTTCTTAAGAGTTTTAAAAATAAGTTCGGTTGGTTCACTTAAGAAAATCCACATGAAGCTCTTTTTCTTGGTAAAAATTTCTCTACGTTTCACCTTTAGTTTATTTATCTCTGGAATTTCTAAAATGCAGCTTAGTTTTAGTCTTTAAGTACACATTTAATTTATATTTTCATCATGGTCTTTTGTAGAAACCTATCATAGTATCATCAGCTTTTCTATTGAATCCAAATGATGGCACTGTTCAGGAAACGAAATGTTGATTCAATCTATAATCTGAGTGATTTCTGTACAGTTATCAAATACGGCAAGCGTTGAATTCCCATCAAGGAATTCCAATTTGTTGGTGAATGTATATGCGATGTTTAGTGACAGCAGGAGTTACAAGGGTCGTATTAATTGCCAACGAAGGCTATTAATCGTTGAGACTTGTAGGTGCGGTAAATTCTTAGCTAAGTAAATGTTATAATTTTTAAAGTCCCGAATATTTCCTCCTAAATTATTGATACAATTAGTTTAAAACATACAACACATTCCGAAATTCTTAGAATAATGTTATAAATTAATTTTTTCGCTGTTTTAATTTTGCGAAAACCGTTTTAGCAGCTATTTGTAAACGGCGAAATGTAGCTGCGCCAACCGTTGCTCTGAATTGAGTTGTATTCAGGTCGCAGTACAACACCCATTATTCCTCCGCGGCGTCCTGTCCGTCTGCTTCAGACTTAGGCCCGTCATTTCCATCCTTCAGTCCTTCCCACAATCCCCTCCGCGTACGTCTTCATCATCCCTCTTTCTCTCTCTCTCGCTCCGCTCCTCTGCGCAACTCCCCCGTCTATTCATCCCCTTATCCCCTCGGGGACACTTCAGCCTCTCCCCCCCCCCCCACTCCAAAACACCTGCTTGACGGAGACACATCTCCTACATCCCGAATTTCGGTATAATCCCTGCCAGCACCTCCTCGTGCCCCTTCCCTCTTACCCTCATCCCTTCGTCACCAACCTCCATCCACGTGTCCTCTTACGCCTTCTCCCTGTCCTTTTAAAACTTAAAAAATATCGTCTCCCTCGCCGCCTCTCTCATTTTTCATCTCGCGCCCTCTCCCTGTCATAATAAACGAATTTCTCGGTCGAACGAGAGTTCGCCGCTCTAGAAACTTCCAACAAGCGATGCAAACTGGTGTCTTATGGAATGATTATATCTACTTTCTTTCTTTGGTACCGTTGTTTGTTCAGAGGTTAGAGAATACCTATTTATGATGTACTATTTCCTTTCCCTGGACCATGTTAAAATCGTTTCAGGTAAATTATGGCCATTGGTGACCCTACGTCTTTAGTTCTAATATTTCGCGAAAGCGGAGCCAGATACAAATATAATGGATATTTTCCCCTTAAGAACTTCTATAGAGACAGAAGGAATAATTTTTTGTTGCATTCAGAAGTTTTCGAGATATAAGCCCGAATTAATAAAAAGATGCATGGCTTGTTTGCCACCGCCGTAATAGAGAAGCTTCGAAAGCGAATGAATCGATTCTTCCTATCCCCAGAATGTTGCTTCAGAGATTAATGCCTTTTTCCTCGTTCCATTTATCCAGTTAACTCGGCGTGCACGAGTGTCATATCCTCCCACGCGCACGTCCGTTACGAGTGCACGTGCCTCTGAAATCCTCCATCCATGCATTTTGCTCCGTCCTATCCTCTCTCTCTCCATCTTTCTCTTCCTCTCTTCCCCCTCTATTTCTCCCTCCCTCTCTCTCTCTCTCTCTCTCTCTATATATATATATATATATATATATATATATATATATATATATATATCTCCCTCTCTCTTGCTAACCCGCACTACTCTTCCGGCGCCATCAGATGCATCCTTTTCTCCCGACGACGCTTCTCCTTCCTCCTCTCTCTCTCAGCATCCAATTCATCTCCTGAAATTCCTCTGTATTCAACGTCAACCTTTAAAGCCCTCTCTCTCTCTCTCTCTCTTCCCTACATCACTCCCTCTACATCCATACCCGTACCCACGTGACCCACTCCTTGTCCAGTCCATTCTTCTTCTACCCCGCTATCCCTCGCCTTTCCTTCTCTGGCTGTATCCTTTGTTTTCATTTATTTTCCTCCTCTTTGGAAATCCCTGTCCTATATAACAATCCGGCGGCGTCCCAACTGCCCCATCTTGTAGTAACTCTTGCTCCCCTACTCCTCCCGTTATTGTTGCTCTCCATCTTCTTTGTCCACCTTTCATTTTTCCTCTTCTCATTCTCTCCCTCTTTTTTCCTCTTGCCTCCTATTTTTCCATTTCTGTCATTCTCCTTTCTGTTATCTCTATATTTTACTTTACCTTCCTCTGCGTGTCACAATCTGTAACAGTCCCTTTAAGGTCGCCATTACCTACATCTCCAAGAGTATTCTCTTCCCGTACTTATTGCTTATTCCGAGCAAAGGACTGTAAAGAGGGTGCGTCGGAAGGCAGAAAAAGAGTCATACATGCGTGGTTTATGCTCGCCTAAAGGTGGTTTTTCCTTTCCAGCCGTTTGGATGGGAGAAAAAGCCGTTATCTCTTTGTGTCGAGATTTACGTGTTTATGTAATGTTATGGTGCCTCTTATGGTTCTGCTATCGATCTTTCCATGTAAATCTTCCATTGTGACTTAACTGGCTCGATATGGAGTATCTCAGTTCGAGTCCCGTCCAGGTTTGAATAGGCTGTCATTAATATACTACGCTTTCCTTCATTTCTTAATCTCAAGCAATAATGCAGTGCACTATGGGGAATTATGTGGTTTTATTTAAAAAAAATAGGGTGATCGTTAGCGAGGTTTTTATTGGTTTTTGAATTGGTTGAAAGTCAATTTTTTGCGAGATTTATAATAAATTAACTCTATAGCAATATTTATGTCGCCTGATGATGTTGAATATGCATTTAAAATTGTTTTACTCGGTCATGTGATAGGAGACTATAACCGGTGTCAGTTCTCGGAATATGCTAAGCAATTCAGTGTTTTAAATGTGTTGAACTGATTCTGCATTCAAGATGCAGTTTAAACTTGCTCTTTATTATTTATTACAAGGAGCTTCTTTTTTAGGCGCGATTTCAGAAAAGTTACAAAAGTTATCATAATTTAGCTTCTAATTCTTACTAACGCACCATCGTAAATTTTGCAGAATAACATCGTAGACAGGGTACTATTTGCTTTATTCGTGATATATATTAAAGAAGTAGCTTTTTGTAGATATATAGATAGTCATTACCATGTATCGGGCCCGTAGCGTACCGTGGTTGATGTATTCCGAGCGATTACTATTGGCTGTTAGTCATACATTTCGATTCGGAATAATTAACTAGGAAAGGAAATGTGTTGCGAGAAAGGGCATTTCGTCCGTCTACCGGATAATCCCGGACGTCCAATTTCTTCCAGACTCGAGGACCTCAAAAGTAGTTTAATCCTTCATTTCCCCTCCAACTCAAATAGCCCACTTTATCCTTTTTAACATAATGGGAAAATAACTTTTAAAAGCCCTTCCGCGTCCATTTATGACGCAACACGTGTCCCTGAGTTTCTTCATTCCCGCCTTCCGCGTTTCCGTATCTTTCGTCGGGTTCAGAAAACCATTTGTTCCACGTACTTGACCCCCGCCCCTCACCCTGCCACCCACCCTCCCTCAATTCCCATCCTTAAAAGAAAGAAATTCCTCTTAAACCTCCCATCCGATTCTCCGGTGACCTCTCCCGGAGGCGTTGAGGCAATTACTGTAGAGTTCAAAATACCGGCAACATCTGTTCTCGTAGATGGGGTTGAGGGGGTTTAGAGCGGGACAGTTATGGATCATGATGGTAATGCGGGAAGAATGAGATATATGACCAAACTCTCGGTTGCTCAGGAAACCAGCATGGTAAACATTTGGGCAAGAGTGGCATTCTTCTCGGGTACATTTCGGTCTCATTTTTAAGGAGACCTGTGGAAGATTTTAATTAGGTATTTGACGGCACTTAAACTATACGTCCACATTATTTTGTGTGTCTGAGCGACGACATTCTCGCTTGCTAAGTATAAGTTGTTTACGAGTATTTCCAAAATCTCACATTTTATTGTTGCAGCTTTGTATTCGTTTTTATTCCACCCTTCAATTAAACCTTCCTATAGATTTTTAGAGATATTATCAAATAATTGTAATTAAAATTTGCGCAATTTTTGAATAAAAAAGAGGGGTTGTCAGGGACAATGAGAAGAGGGGTTGACTTTCCGGGGGAGCAGACGAAGCAGTTATATTGTACGAAGTTTCGACTCAAGGCATTCCAATGCGGAAATAAATGATACAAAAGATAGGCAACCTTTGTGCGAATCTTTAAGTAATAGCTTCTTCCTTTGCGCAAGTTCTCTCCCCGATAAGAAGGCTACGCCATATTTTATCCCATCTTTGCTTTTCCTTCTCTCTTCGCGCGCACATCGAACGCTCTTAGGCGGAAAGCAGTCTTCCTCATTAAGATTTACGACTTTAACCTTTACTTAAATTGCGACAGTAGCATCTCGGTTCTCGGACACCGCTTCGAAGCTTTATTTTTTTCCCCGAACGGCGAAACACGCCCTCAGGTTTGACTATATAAGAGGCATCCACGGCGTTTATTTGCTTTTTCCCCCTTCCTCTCATATTCTCTTTTTTATCATCTTCGGAGGGTGTGTCGTTTTGTTTTCTCCGGGGGAATGGGGGTAATTGAATGAGCGTATGTGGGAGCCTAATGCCCCCAAGAAAGGAAGAATGAAGTGTCTTTTGATGGACTCGTTTCCTCGGCACTATTTCACCACAGTTGCGAGCCAGCTACTTGTGACCATAAGTTACGTAACATTTCCGAACGATACCGTCGCAAAATATTTTTTCTTTTCAGAGAAAATATTTTCTTAATAGTAAGGAGTTAAGGGGTTTGTTTGCCTTATGGATTTTCGATAAATCGAGGTTGACGGAGATATTTTATAGTTGTGTAGTGTTATATTGATTACGTGCCCATGTTCCTATGAAGTCCACGTAAGAAAGATTTATTTTCTCCGTTTCCCGACAAACAATTCATATTGTCGTTAACCTCGTGTATAAAATATTTCAATTTTTATAGTTTAGACGTCAAACCACGAAATTAATGTTATTAAATTTTTTAACCCTTGCGTTATCCGCGAATGTACGGCGGAAGCGTTTGATAACATTTGTTGCCCCAAAAACCGTCTTAATTTTGGGAAAATCACAAGTGCGTTTCGGCTACAAAGCAGTCGTTATTGATAGTTATTTAATGATAATAGGTTGTGAAGTTCTTTTATAAAATCTACTATCAGCGTATGACCACCGATGATGGCTGATTCGTTTAATGAACTGCACGTCTGCTTTCGTCAGTCTTTATTGTCATTTGTGCCAGAATGGAGAGTTTATCAACTTGAATAGTCTTGAGACGAGCTAGATAATTCACTTCAGAAGTAGAAGCACGAAAATTTTTAAATTTACTGTTAAATTATTTCAGACTCCAAGAAGATATTTCTCTATATGGTTATTCATATTCGTTAAAGAGAAGCTTCATCATTTTTCTTCCATTAAGATCCCTGTCGATTTTGTGTGATTTCAATTGGTAAAAGGGAAATAACACAAAATAATTTTATAAATTGTAAAAAAGGGTAATTATGTTGCTTGGTGAAGGTTGGCACAAGCATGAAAATTAATCCATTCGTCTTTAAATTAAATGGCAAGATTTCATTTACCGTGGTAATTGCATATGTGTCTTCATTGAGATTACTTCCATTTCATCCATAATTACAGTAACACCAAGGTATGTCACAAAAAGTAAAAATTTAACCGAGCCTGTTAATAAATTTTAAAACGATTTCATATTACCAAATACAGATTCAACCAAGGAATTATAGCTCATTGGAAAGTAACATTATTGATCTTTACTTAAGTAGAATATCAAAGAAGCCAGTCAGTAGGGTTAAATATTTATTCAAGTTTAATTCAGAAAGCTTTAGCTGAGGAAAGGAGAAATTGTCACATCAAATTATTCTATACTATTAACGAACATAGTTTAGTAGAATTTCTGAGGTTACATATTCATGTGTATAAATTCAAGTGAAAAAATGCCATTTTTAGCTACTCTTATTTCACTAGTCATTCTTTTTAAAAGAATTTTTAATTGCATTTTATCAATGATTAGACGCAAGATTCGATAAAAACCTTTTTAAATGTCTAGTGAGTGGTTTATGATATTAATATTAATGGCCTGAGTAAATGTTGTTTTTATGCATACGCGCAGTCATCTGCAATATAGTAGGTTTTCATTATTATTTTCTATTTCGTTTTTTTTATTAAATAACATTTTAAAATCTATAAATATTCACGGTGGCTGAATGACTTATGATAGTCGATATTGTATTCCTCTTTTTCATATATATAACTGAAAATATAATAAACTATGTCATGGGTTTTCAAACTTTTTTCTCCGTGGTCCAATCATAATAATAAATATGTTATTTGGCCCTTCAAAATTATAACTTATAAAATATCGTCAAGTAAGAATTTCTGAGGATGTATTTAAAATCAAAACGGTAAAATTAACTAACTTTTAAATCCCATTAGTTGATTTTGATTATCTTGGCAACGTTTTAGTTTAAATTTTGGGTTAAAATATCTTGGCTTGGCCCTTCTTTGAGGCCCTTACTGGCCTTTCGGCCGCGACCCCTACTTTGAAAAACCCTGAACTATTTAGTCCGTTAGGTTAGATCAACTTTCCGTTGTCCTTATGATGTTCACAATTCTCAAGATAATACCGTCATAGGGTTTTACTATTCTTTTGTTATGTGTAATGAGTTCTATGCTATTCGGTTATAGTTTGGCCACTTTGAAGTGCTTAATTTGAATTTACGTAGCCATGTGGAAACTGCCTTAAAAATTCAATTCTAAATCTCGTACTAGTGAATGTTTTTTTTTTTAATTTACAAAAGATTTTAAGGCACTTCAGCTAAGTAATTGCTTCTACTTCGCGGGGTCTCACATCAAAGGGCCACCTTAAAAATAGTGCTTTCTAAAAAATGCTGTACCGGTTGTTCTGCCAATAAAATTTCTTGTTTATTTTATTCTCCGTTCTCGAAATAATGTTTTTTTTTAATGGCGGCCCAATGTGGAATTTGGGACCCGTTTTATAGTCTTCCGACCGTCGAGCGTGCATTTTTTCATCTTTATCGCGCCTTTGAATTTCTGGGACGAATAAATGCTGGAAGTGTATTTACTTTTTTCAATTTTCGTTTTTTATGACGTCGTCGAAAAAATGAGATTCAAGTACATCGAGTTTTGAAAAAAAAAATAAACTGACTAAAGCGAGTAAATTGACACTTGTAACGTTTATTTTAAAATCGTTACTTAGTACTAGCGCTTGGTAACATGTATTTCGATGATAATAACGCGATTACTCCTTTTAAAAAAATCATTCAAGGGCATTTCTTTGAGAAAAAGATACGTTACATATTGAAGTTGACAGAACCTACTAGATAAGATATCATCGTATTTTTTCCCCGTTCTTTGCCTGCGTGATAATGTTTTACGGTTGAACTACCATAAAAGAAGCAACAGTTGCATTTTATAGTTGACATCTGACGTGTTGAGCAGAGCTTGACAAGGAATGCAGAGAAACCTCACGTGTCCTGGTTTTTAAAATTTGCCATTTCGTCGCATATCGCAGGGTAGGAAAAATTAGAGATGAAAAAGGAATATAATTGTAAATATCTAGTATTGGAAAGTTTTCACGGGAGGTTGTGCTCTTCCCTTAACTAAAGACGACAAGGTGTGTACTAGGTGTTATTTCTAGAGATAGGTATTGCAAAAGAGCGTTGATATTTATCACAAGGTTGAATCATTGAACTAGAAGTCCAAGTCGAATGCCGTCGCAGTATAGAACACAATTCTTATCGTGTATATTTTATTTATCGGACGATAGTTTATCGATAAATGAAACTTAACCTCACTGAAATAACGTACTATTATATGAATAAGCGCAAGTTCACTTCAGATCCAATATAAAAAATTGATATATCTGCTATTATATAATAAATATTTATTTTAATTCAATTTCTTCGTTTCTGTACACAATTTTATTTTACGTTTAGTTTACACGGCGATTAATAAGTTGTTGATTTTATTTTGAACCGTAGTTTTGCGCAAAGTTAAGTTGTCCAAAGCAAATGACCTGGCAAATTATGTAAGTAAATTTAACTGTCTGAAATCCTCGATATAATAATAACATTTAGATATAATAACATAGGTATTATAACAACTAACGCTTATTTAAGTGTTTACAGCGAGCCACGGATTTGTTTATTTAGGTTACTGTTTCCATTTATTGCTTAACTGAAATCTACATCGAACTATTTTTATTTAATTCTTCCTTCATACATATCCGTCAAATTTTTCAAATAATTACACTGTTAACTGTATGTGGGTGTCGGCATTGCATCATGATTTATACTTATATAAAGAAACAGGTGATGAATACAGTTTAACGCTCATCTTCATTTCAAATCTTCTTAGATTGTGCTAACCAGTTTATTCGTGAAATTTTGTATCAAATACTTGAAGTTATTTCCTAGTTTTAGGGGCGTTTTTTCATTCCGAAAGTTCTATAAGACGCAGAAACGGATTATACGTCTTTAACCGAGTGCTTCTCGCGAAGTAAATGGGTGAAAACGACATTTTGGTGCATTTTTATCACATTTCATGAAGAGTAAGTCCTCTGGAAGAACAATTGCAGTTTGCAATTTTCCGCTTCGGATAGAGCCTTGCAGGCTTCTAGCGACTCTTTTATAAACTTCGCGAATTAATCTCATCATTTCTCACTGCATAAAAAATTTAAGGGAATTCGTGGAAATAGGAGACATCTCAGCGTGTTAAGTAAGTGAATGCATTTTTAAATTATTTAGCGCGCTCCTCAGGACGTGTAAATGGAAACTAGTTTTTTATAGAGAGGAGTTGTGCATAATATATATACTTCATTGAATTTTCCTTTCTAAAATTTTATTTTCTAAAATTCATTTATCTCAAAGCTATATCAAATACTACCTGCATCGTTTCCTCGTTTTGAAATTATATATGCTCGAAAAATCCAATAATTGGAAACAGAAATTGCGGGAATGTAGTCGTTCTATATTCACAATTATTTTTAAATGGTTCTTCATTTCTTTCTCTATTTTATTGTCTATCCTTGAAAATTAACATATCCTTCGACGTGATTTAATTGTGGGATTCAGTATTCGTGAATACAAACTAGCAAACATATTCTACTCAGCATCAGAACTAGGTTATCCGAGTGAAGCGGAATAGGTACTTGTTTTACTTAGTTCAATTTACACAATTTCAGTACGGTAATAAAAAAATCCTTTTATCTGCTTAGATGTGTAACCATATGAATATTTCAAGTTACAGAGATACCATTTTTGTATCGTCATAAAAAATTTAAAATGCTTCCCTTCTCATTTTCTTTTATCCATTCGGGTAACAGCGTTATTGGCTCATTTCTTCCATATAATTGCTCTCATTAAACGTTTTACTGATGATGCCGCTAAAGATTTTTAATACTGTCCAAGCCTGTATTCCTTCGAACCGATCTTTCCTTACATTTGCGCGTGACGCGCTTCATGCACCTCAAAAAATTACGCGACGAAAAGAATACCACGGCCGCCAAGAGATATCGCGCGATATAAAAAACAGTAAAGAGGGAGAGATTACGAAACACAAAACAGCATCCCGTGGCACCATATATCTCCCCCAGGAGGTGGAGAAAGAGGGTGTGTGTGTGTGAGACAGAAGAGATATAAATAAATAAACTAAGAGGCGATGCGTCCCCCGTGACCGCGCTCTTACAATGGCGCTAGCCAAAGGGAATAGAGGACGGGCTGAAACGAAGATGGGTGCGGTGAAGCGTTTCGTAATAATGGTTTTTATTAAAGCGTGGACGATTCCGGAGGACGTGATCTCACGATTGGAGCGGCGGAGGTTGTGGAAGAGTAGGGGGGGAAAGAGGCCGAGAACGGGGTGAATAAGTAGGGATGGATGAAGCGAAGGGTTAAAGAAACGAATGAAGGGGAAAAGGTTCTCCGTAGGGGAGATTTGCGAAGGAAACTTGAATAATGTATTTCGTCAAGGAAGATCAAAAAGTTTTATTTTCTCTTCCTTTTGTCGAGAGCGATTTCAAAACGTCCTTTCCCTCGCGACACCTTCTTCGCTTCTCTCTCTCTCTCTCGTTTCCTTTCCCCCATTCCTCTCTCTATCTTTCCAACTCCTCATCAGCCATCTCCCTCTTTCGCACTATGTATATATATATATATATATATCTCTGCAGCTCTTGTTATTTTTTTTATCTCAGCTCCGTGGGCGTGAAATGAAAAAAAAGAAGAATATGAGGACGTAAGAAAACGGGAACAACGAAGCGAATCCTTTTTGTCAGGAATTTAATATTCTGGGTCAAAGGAGGAAAGGAGAGATAGAGAGAGAGAGAGAGATAGAGAGAGAGGGGGGGGAAGGGAGTGAAAAGAGAGAGTGGAGTGGGTAGCTCGAGAGAGAGAGAGAGAGGTGTCGCCGATGGAAGGAAGATTATAAGCGAGTCTTGGACGTCAAGTCTCATCCTTCCCCTTTTTATTTCCACCCCCCCTTCTCTTCTTTTGTAACGAGCTCTTTTCTCTCCTCTCTTGACTCCTTGAACGGCGTTATCTGTTTTTTTTTGTTCCTCTTCGCTCGTAGGCGTTCTCGCCGTCATCACCTTCCTTTCTCTGTCCTCGCGGTATTTATTACTTCTTCTCGAATCGGTTAAAATGATGTGAATGCAGTGATAAAACGGTCGAATAAACAAAACTCGGGTTTTAGTTGTGGATTCGCTGTCTCTCTCTCTCTCTGGCAGCGAGGCGAATCCTTCCATATTCGCGATTTCTTGGAGACTGGCTCGAAAAATAGAAACCGCGGATAATTTTCGATTTCTAAAAATCTTAGAGGCAAAATGGATTCAAGCGCTTTTCTCGGTACTTTTTTTTTCTCTTCCGTTGCGTTTTGAGACCGTAGTTTAATCGCACTATTGTACGTGATGCGAAAAGATTGTGGAAAATACAGGTAAAGTGGGTGTGAATGGAGATGGAGACTGCACATAGAGTATAGCAGTGGTTCTCAACCGGTGTGCGGCGGCACATAAGTGTGCCGCACACTCCGAAGATATTTAGTTTTTAAATTATGTATGTATTTAATGTACAATAAAATTATACAATTGTTGCTTTACCAATAGTAACAATCTAATACTTATAACTGCGACTTTTACTTGTTACGCTAGTTTTTATCTTTAAAAATGAGTATTTACGCAGTGAAATTAATTAGGGGTGGTTTGGGGTGCCGCGATGCTCTTAAGCATGCATGAAGGTGTGCCGTGGAGCAAAAAAGGTTGAGAAGCACTGGAGTATAGCATCATTTGAGCATCTCGCTTACCCCTATCTCCAATCGCTCTCCGTAGTGTTCCATGACCTTTAGCTAACGAACATTGTGTACTGCGATAGGGGGAGGGGGTAGGATGAGTGAAATTTACCTTTCCAAAAAATTGTAAATCTCTAAAATAATTTCTCGCGAAAATCGATTGTTGGTTTTATTATGGACTGTTATGTTAGCTGAATCGAACGGTGAGTTACCACAAATCACAGCCGCCATCTAGTTGAGATACGCATGTTTACTCAATCATATCATAGCTTCAGGGGTTAGGCCGTTTAATCTATCATAGCCGATAATATTTTCGACATGGCCAGAGTCTAATCTTGTTACGCAATTTCTAATCCCCGTTGTGATGGATATAAATTATTAGACACAAATTCACTTATTTCATCTTTAAGCGCGTTTCGCTTCCAGCGTTAGCGCCTATTATCATCGGTCCGTCCGTCCGCATGTTCGTTCTCGGCTCTACTGAACGGATTTTCATGAAATTTGATATTAAGGACTTACAATCAAATATAATAAGAAAATCGCAAAAATGAATCACATACGCCATTCAGGTATACCACTTTACTGGGGACAAAAAATTAAATTTTCGTTATATCTCGTAAAGTATTGCTCATACCAAAATATTTTTCAAATAAATGTTGTAGAACTAATAAATTAGAGTATTTCTTTTTCTATACATTTTTATCGTAGGAGTAGCCGTTATCGAGAAAATCAAACAAAAACGTCTTAAATCGAGTTGGACAAATAATTTCTTGCATAGTTACTTCTTCATTGCTGCTAACATAAACAATCTCACAAAGAAACGTTTAATTTACTTACGTGTGCATGTACTATTTTTAAATAGGAGGAAAATGGATTATTTATGATGAAGAAAAGAACTTTAAAACGCTATTTCCCTTGCGTACAGGTATATGATTTCTTTCTAACGCTCCATTACACGAATACATTTGTGATACGTTGTACACTTTTCTAACTTCTTTAAATGTCCTCGGTCGCTCGCTCTTACATTTCCTATTATAATGCTTTTTTACTGACTTTACCGCTCCGTTGAGTCCTTATAGCCCTTGAACTTGGCATACGTATGGAAAGAACGTTTACTCTGTACCATGCCATCGACCATAACCGAATCGTATGTACCTTTATCAAACGGGTAAGAATTCTGATTTCCCAGAATAGCGATGTCGTTGATTGGTGGCGCTGGATTTTCATCGGAGAGATTTTATTCTGGGGTAGAAAAGGCACATCGTAAGTTTTCATCTTGTTCGTACCATGCGTATCCGGCTCACAAAAAAAAAGCAGAGCGGCGTTAAAGGAACCATTGACGAGGTCAAAAAGGTAGTAACGATCTAAAAGTGCGGTATTTCAGAAGTTTTCGTCCAAATTCCTACGGCTGTAATTCCTCCTTCCTCGTAAATATTGGCGAATAATCTTCGAATTCGCTCGCTGGAAAAGTCAACAGGGTTTATGAATAATGTAGCAAAGAAGAGGGTCGGAATTATGCAGATTTTTTTGGATCGATAAATGTTTTCAGAAATTTTGGACGTTTGGGTGAGGAAAACATTCGTTTGTGTTTTTGTTTTACATTTTGAGTTTTTGTATAAAATATCAATTTCAAATACGCGTGTTTTTCGTTTTGTCTCCCTTTGGCGGATAATTCGGAGCTAATCTTAAGTTTACGGTTAAGAAAATTTTCCATTTCATTTCTCCATAAAATCGACAGAATGTTGAGTGAAACAATTGCTTATTTAGTTTCTCCATGGATGCTCCTTCTCCTCATTGTAATTCACAAGTGTATACAGGATTTTTTCGGAATTTTGCATCTTCTTGATATTCTATTCTTGTCGCTACAAATATAGTGTTTGAAATTTTAGTATACATTTTGGCAGAATATCTCTCGCTCGGTTAAACCTAAGTTAAATTTAAACACGAAATAGCGAAAATATATAAAAATTACATTATCAACTTAAGTGTACATCCATAATTTTTGTAAATTTTCTCTCGACGTTTATTTACTGCCAAACCATCGATATGCAGATCGAATTAATTTCCGGATAAATTTAAATATTATAAAGAATAATCATCCCGTGTTTTCTTTAGTTTGGCAATTATTGCACCATTAAACCACATCCTCTCGTTCTCTCCCTCTCTCTCTCCCTCTCCCCATCCACTCACAAAGTTTTATCTCAGTCTCCGACGTTTTGTTCTCGTACCCTTCGGCTGAACCAGTTAATTTTTCCCGAGATTTCTCCAGCCGTTCCGTAATTCATGCTTTCGTTGATAACATTTATCAGAAAACTCTAAATTCCTTCACGGCTCTCTACCTATTTTAAGGGTCTCATTTACCCATTACCATTACTTGCTCAATCATGCCTTTACAAAATCCTAAAGGAAGAATTTTCTAACATACCTAATGCCTGAAATCGAATCGACAAATTATTAAGCGCCTACATTCGTAAAAAAATTGGAAAATGACATACGCATTTCGGCTACGGAACAGGTTCTTATTTTTAGAACCTTCTATCGATGATCTTTTTTTAATGGATATTGGAGATAATTTCTCAATAAAAGTTGTAGATAAATTTCTAAATAAGAGAAAACTATTTTTTTCGTGGCAGTCTGTCTGTTCGTACGTCAAAGACAGCGATCCGAGCTAGAGAAATGAAATCCGATTTATAAAGATTCCCAATTCCAGTCACCTGAGTAGCGAAGTTTCGAAAATAACATCTTGGAATAAAAAAAACTATTATTTCGCAAAATCACAAATTGCGCGCCCCGCGAGCTATTTAATATCTCCCAGGGAACGGGAAAAAAAAATAACTTCGTTCCGTGATAATTTGCTTTTTCTATATATGCTTGTGCGATGAATTATCCGCGTGTTATCTTCGCGCGTTTATTTATCCCTCACCTATCTTGTTACTACACCTTATTCCCTCGACGTTCCCATTCTTCATCCACCGATGTAATTTCCCCGCCATTTTTATCTCTCACTCCTCACCGTCCCTTCTCACTCCATATTCAGAATTCCCACGTTTTCTTTTCCACCTCACTCTCATATCTCCTTCCCATATTCTCCGCACTCTTTCCCTCTCTCTCTTACAACCCCTCCATTAAATTGAAGAGAAGACTGCCTAGTTTTAATATCGCACTAATAAAGTCGTTTCTTACATACATACATACATACATACATACATACATACATATACATACCAATCACGCTGTTCCCTTACGGGGTAAGCAAGCTAAGTGCCTCTACCATTCACAATATTTCTCCACACCTTCCTATCCTTACATACTTCTTTCGCTTCAAACACATCCATGCGTCGTTTCATACATCGTCTTCCATTCCTTAAACTTCTGATCTCTCTTTTCTTGAGAGTCTCCTCCACCACATTCAGCCAGCTTTTTCTTGGTCTTCCTCTCCCTTTTGATCCGCATACTCTACCATCATGTATCAATTTAGTCACCCGGTTCTCATCCATTCTCTCCACATGCCCAAACCATCGCAGCACACCCCTTTCATACTGACCTCTTAAAGTTTCTTTCATTCCACATTCATTCGTCACCCAAGTATTCCTCACTCTCTCTCCTGGTTTTCCCACACATGCTCCTCATATAACCCATTCCAACTGCATTCACCTTACTCATGTGTTTCTCCTGGCACACCCACGTTTCGCTACCATACAACAAGGTGGGTACAATCACACTTCTATACACAGCCATTTTTGCTTCCTTAGATTTATTTTGAGTCGTTTCACTATACTATATATATAAATACTACGGAAGTGGAAAGGTAAATGAGGATATTTAGGGCAACTAGGTGTTGAAGGAAACCCAGTGAGCACTTACCGGAAGGAGAGCCGCTGGAGTGTTGGAGAGACACATTTGTAGAAGAGAGGGAGAGAGATTACGAAACTGATTAATAAGATTTAAGATTCGGAAAAGTGGCCTCAGGCTTTCCTAGAAGTAACAGTGATCCCTGTAAAGAAGAAGCCAAAGGCAATGTAGTGTAAAGACTACGGAACTATAAGCCTACTGTCACACCCTTCGAAGATCATCACGAGGGTTCTTAATGAAAAGCTAGAGAAAAAGGCCCACGAAATGGTAGGGAAAGATCAATTCGGCTTCAGAAAAGGACGAGGAACCAGAGATGCTATCGGTGTAGTGAGAATCATATCTGAAAGGGCAATAGAGTACTGCCAAGATTGCTGCGAATGTTTCATCGACTGGCAGAAGGTCTTTGATAGAGTAAATTGGGATATAGGTGTAGACTGGAAAGACAGGAGACTGATCAGGAATCTGTATGTGAATCAAGTTGTAAAGGTTAGGTGGGAGAGTACTGACGCCAGCGGGGTAAATATCGGGCTGTTGTCTATCGCCGATCCTATTCAGTATATACGATATATGGAGAAAGGCTAATGCAAGAAGCTATAGAAGGCAAAAGAGATTTCAGGATAGGATATTTTCAATTTTTTCTGTAGTCAATACGCTGACCGACCGTTACGATCAGAGTGATCATACACATTTATATACATTCATATAGGGAATAATTCATCTCGTTGACTAAATTATTTTCGGTGAGCCCTGTGGAAGAGAGCGAGGACAGGGTGTTTGCCTACAGATGACACTTTACATAGGTATTTTTCTCGGTCTTGTGCCCGTATCGTTCCGTAAGTAGAATGGATTACGAATTTCAAAAAAATATCTTGAAATTTATATTTCCTTGGAGATTTTATATCTACGAATGTTTTCGATTTGTTATCGAGGTCGCAAATCAGTCGTGTTAGGACTTGGGGATTTGATGATTTTTTATTTATTTTGTACTTTTCATCTCTCTGCATATTGGATGAACCTGAGTAGCGATTCTCGTTCCTATTAATTTGGAGTGTGTAGAACAGTTAAAAAATATATTTTGCGGTTAGCATTCTGAGTGCAATCTCTATTCGAACCGGAGTCGTATGTTTCATTATACAGCGTTATTTTATTGGTAACTTTTATACTATATTATTTGTTTGAATAATTCGGCAATTAACGATCCTTTAAGATATGATGAAAATGCGATCCATGAAATTTTAAATAGTAAAAAATTGGTAAGTCCTTTTAGAAACCAGTAACCTGTTTCTATAATCGTTGTTGGACCGCACTGATACTTTATTTTTAAGTATGTATATATATAAAATTATAGTGTTGTGGCTAAAATGTTTTCAGTTAGGATTTGGAGGTGTAGCACGGTAATATAAATATTTCGAGCGAGTTTCAGTTTCACTGTATCGACCAAACACTTTTTCGATAGTTGTATAATGTATTTTTTCCGAAAATTTCCTACCAAGGGAAGCTTTTCAAAGTTTTTCAGAGAAGTTGGATTATTGATTTGATATGTGGGTTAGGCAAAAACATCGACTCTGTATTTAATTCTCTATAGCTAGTTATTTCATTCGTTATGTGGTATCCTTGGGATACAAAATGGCTTTTCCAATAGGTCGTTAGATATAAATCGATCGCCTTCAATTCTGCATGCGTCTATATCGTGACAGGATGCTCTTTAATGTACATTTATGCACGTGTTGTTTGAATAGCATTGGCTCTATTTATTCATTTCTTCTTCTTTTTAGAATAGTATTTCTTCATTTTTTACTGAAATTTTATTTATTTGAATCGATTCAAATCAAACTATAGTCATTAAAATTTATTGATTCTGCTTTAATGAGATGAAATTTTTCGTATTTTCTTCGTGAAGGTGAGGCTTTCATGCCCACTTCTCAAAATTTTGTAAAATAATGAAAGCCACCGAATATGTATCACATGTAAATTTAATGCTTGTTTATCTCTAGTAATTGTAGCCGTTATCTAATATTTAACCTCATTGATGCATCAATAACTCGGTCCCAAAGCAGAAAACCCTCCAGTAATAGCTACAATAATGTTTCTAATGGTCTTAATAATATTTTTTCTTTCAGAGGTGGTAGCAATCAATACCGAACGGCATCATCAATCACTCAAATAATTACCATATAATAACTTCATGCAGATTAGTTCTTGACATATCTCCACGTACAACATCTCGTTGCTAAGTCAGAAAAAATTATCCGTTTCATAGTCCTCCACTTCCTCATTCTACGTTTTTTTCTAACCTTTCGAAAGCACTGGCGTAGCTGAATTTGAAAAATACGCATGATTTTTCACCGCTAAATATGTAGTTCCCGGGGTTCTTTCCTCGTCCACTGCATATTCGTCGAAAATTCGCATCGCCTCTTCCTTCTCTCATTCTTCAAATCTACGTATGTAAAAATGGCGTCCTTTTTCCTAGAAGAGCTCAAACACGCTATAAATGGTGGAACCATCAGTCGCTCTTTGAGGAGGACTTTCCGCCTGCGAATGAATATAAATGCACTGGTAAAATTCCAGCTCTCCTTTGCCGAAGAAGCGGAGCGTTGAAATCGTGAAAGCGTAGCCGACACATATCAATATTTGTATACAAAGAAAGGAATAATTTCACCCTTCATTGATTTGATGGCAAAAAGCGTCGCGGTTCACGTTTTTCTATCGCCGTGCCCGCGAAAATAAAAACAGACGAAATAATAACAATTCCGGCATTTTGCATTTTATTCCTAGAACAGTCTTTCGTTTGATTCGCTGATTTAAGCAGGAAAACATGCTTTTTTGAAGCTCCGGTTTTTTGTAGTAGTTCTGGCACTGACTAATTTCGCGCTAGCTCTGAATCTCTAATGCTTGGTTATTCATTGAGTTTGATCCCTCTAACCAGATTTTCGTTTGGAGCAAGGATTGATCATTTATGTTGCACAGACATTAAAAAAAGCAAAGTGAAATTCGAATCAGCTAAGGGGTATTAATTAACCTTTCCCTTCGAATTCTGCTATACGGGAAGAATATAATTCGCGATTTACGGAACAAAAACTTTTAAATTAATTTTTTTCAGTAAACTATTTTTAACACGTGTCGGAAGAGCTAAGCTCTTTCTCGTAAGCTTAGAGGAATGACTGTTATTAACCCTTACACTTTATAATACTAGATGGAGGCACCCCTGAAAATATTGATGGGTGGAAATAAAAGTCGTTCAAAATAATACGTTACACGCACGCACCCACGCTCACGCGCGCACAGGCATGCACAGACACACGCAGTCTTACGTAGATACACAAACACACATACAGTTCGCTTGCTTAGTGCTTTCATTTTGCGTTAATGTGCCTTGAAGACATTGTCATTCTGATTTTCAATGGAAACAAAGGCACCGATAAAAATAGAATTTTTATCTACACATGCAAAAATGAGTCAGTTAATGATTTATTTACGCGGAATATGTTATTGTTAATTGTAATAAAATCTTATCCTCGTTTCTGTTTGTTATATGAGAATTGAATTGATTAAATTTGGTATCACTGTAGCCTACAGTCATGTTTGGCTTTGACTCTTTTATATTAATTAAAATCCATTTATGATGTCAACTTATATTTGAACTCTATTCAAAAAGTTTCTGCAGTTAAAATGTTCTGTTAATTACGTGTCGTACAATAAGAACTATCGCAATTGTGATATTACCAGGATAAATTGGCGTGGAAGTGGTAAAAAAACGTTCTCAAGACTGGAATAGTTCATTTGTGCGAAAATAAATGACTAGGATCGTATATAATAATAATAACTTTCATTAAACGTTTATTTTTTCCTAGTAGCCCAAGAAACCTTGTAGTTAATGGGAAGCATCAGAAAAAAGAACATTAAATGATAATTCTCATAAAACTCCGCACGACCCAATCCATCCTCGCGTCGAATTCTTTTTTCATTTCTTATGACTTTCTAGAAGTCACGCAAACTTTATTACGCGGCAATTATGACTTAGGGGAATACTAGCAGACTGGGATAAATTATTCTTGTAATTTAAACGAAGGAAAGTGCTGTTTTGCTGTATTCGGATTGGGTCGAGTCTCTGACAGCTAATTATAGGATAGTAGCTCTAATGTCTCAATAGTAAAGGTGCAGATTTTACGTTATCAATATCGATAGTATTTTCATATAAATTTCAACTTCTTACTTTCTATTTTTGTATAATCTAAGTGATTTCTTGACAATATTCTACAACCCTAGGATCTTTTGAGCTGCTTTACCTATGAAACCTGTGTAATTTTTTTTATAGGGTACTTAGATAGCTAATGCCACGTTGTCTTTTAAGCCAAACAATGATCTCGGCTGGGCAGCATTTCTCGGGGAACATCGTTTTTATTTTTATCTTATGTTGCTGAATTCACTAATTCCAATACGAAGAAGTGGCTCAGAAAGGGGTTGATACTCAGTCTGATTTATTCTGATATCTGGCCTGTAATTTATTTTCTCCAAGCGTTAACAGGTATAAAGACTGGTACATTTCTGTCCCTTAGTCCACGAATAAGCCGAACCATGTTTTAAGGTGTAGTCTTTATAGTTATCTGGACTGGATCTCTGTTCTACTGTGTGCAGTTTGGTGCGGTCATAAGCTGGAAGGATCTTTGGATGTATGGTTTATGCATTTCAAAATTACTTTTACTGTCGATACAGTGATCTTGGTACATGCTCTCCAGGTCAATGACGTTGCTTCTGTCTTCAAGGCTCTTTACCGGCGTAATGTCGATCCATTCGACAACTCGCTCTTAGAAATCTTCACCTTCCACACTCCTTGCCGTTGGCGTGCTGAACTAATTTGCACTTGCAAACTTTTGATTCTTAACCCGCGAATTTACTGATGGACGTTACAAAATACACTCTCCTTTTATACTATTGTTTGACTAATTGTCATCCTGCAATGTATCATTAATCGTCAAAAAGAAATTGTTAAGCATGCATGACAGATGAAAAATACCCCACCAACAAAAATTTGTGTTGTGTTTGTGGTTTTTTCCTAAATTATCAAAACCAAATAATGAGTAACACTTCGAAATACCTTTTTTTAAGGAAGCACATGAGGCATATCTACAGCCTCAAATATTTTTTTTACAACTCCGAAGATAACAGTATTTCATTCGACTGGGTCAAAAATACTCTACGTATGCACCCTAAGGTTAACAGAACTAGAGTTCTTCAGATAGTTTAACCATATATTTCGCTAATCTGTCAATACAGAGTCGTTCAAAGTGATCGAAGCAGACATAGTTATTTGCAAAAGTTTAAGAGTGGATCATCTAGCTCTTCTTATGACTGAAATCAAATTATTAAATTGTCTCACCAATTTCCATAAAAAGATTGGGGAAAACCAAATGTGAATTTTGGCTACAGATCAGTCGTAATCAATAGGGATTCATCGTTAGTAGAGTAAGATATCAATCTGGCTGTTCTTATGGCTACAGGAGGAAATTTTCATATCGTTGCTGTAGACCTAAGGTAACATTTTCATAAGGTAATGGTTCCATCGTACCGGTTAACAAAAACGTAGTTTGTTGACGTTTTTATTTCGATGTTAATTCAATTTTTAATCGTTTGCTCGATATTACCAACACTTACGAGGCAAAACATACATATAGCCGCTACCGAATTCTGCGAAGCTTTTAACAATATTGTATCTTCTTCATACCGGACGTGAGTAGTTCCGGAAATTGGGTCAGTTCCTCTCGCATTCACCGAAGCGCTCCTTTCACCGCTGCAATAAGGAAAGAGACAAAATACCATAGCAATCAACTTTCCGTCGTAAATACAACATTTTGGCCATCATTGGCTGAGAATTGTTTTTAAATATCTTAGTCACGTTAACTCTTCCGTGGCGTTTCTTGGAGTAAAAGTCTTCACATTTTTTCTGTGATAGAGAAAAGTGGATCAGATTGAATGAGGGATGAGATGTTGGAAAAATTCCTCGACCTAAACGAGAAAACAATTTTTCGGTTTTACGAAAGTTTTCTTTCTATGAACTGACATGAGAAACATGGTGGGCGGTTGATATATACACGGTGGGCCAAAGAAATCTATCCGATTTCAAAATGAAATTAAAGGATAACCATACAAGATGGGATGGAATAATAAAGTGCATTAATGACGAAAAGTCAACATTTTGTTTGCTAAATAACCCTTTTTTGTCGTAGGTTCAAAATATCTCGGATAATTGTATAATAGCTATAACCAATATTAGGTATCAAATTCTGTTGGCTGTAATCAGAAACTGTACTTCACCCATTCGCATGTGTGCTCAGAATGATGGAAGACATTTAAAATCTTCATCGATGGAAATAAATTTGAAATTACTTGTTTATTTTTCTTTCACGCTCATATCACAGTTCGTTTGCATTTCTTTAGTATTTGAAATCGGGTACTTTTTTTGGACCGCCCTCTATATAGAATCATGTTTCTCTTTCTCTATAAATTCCTTTGCAGACTAAAGGGAAGAAAAGAGAACGGTTTTTGAGGTGCCATTAAATTCAGGACCTGTGACAAAATGAAAAAATGTCAGTTGTTTGTACGCACGTAATTGAACTTCCGCCAGTTTTTCCTGTAGCGGTCCAATTATGCGAGTGGTGGTTCCCGAACTTTTTTGTAAGAGCGTCACCCTTTCAAAGATGAACATAATTTCGCGGAATCTCAGCCTTGAAACATGGTTTTATATCTTTTTACATTCGGGAATTTCAATCAAATACTACATTGCAATCAATTTATTGGTGGAAAAATTAAGTCTAATGGCATGTCAATACTTCCAAATGGTTGATTTACTAAACGTATATTTTCGCGGCACCGCTAAAAATCGACTGAGGCAACCTAGTGCGCCGCGGCATCCAGTTTTATAACCACTGCTCTCTAGGCACAGAGGGGGCGCGGGAGCATATTAGGCGTCTTCTCGCGAGATGAAACGGTCCAGGAAAAAATTTACAAGGAGAGCATGCGAAAAAATTACCTGAAAAAAGTTTTCTTGTAAGGAGCGTAGCCATTTCCGAGAATGACATTTTGGAAGATTCAATTTAGAACCGGGCCTCAGAATAAAATGTTTTTTATATTTACCTCAACTAAGAACCATGGGCGTTTATTGGTTTTTAGCTCAAATAATTCTGTGAATGGAGCTTGCTTTTTGTCGTAGCCTTTTTTATTTTTCTCTATTATAGGAAAAGCCTTGGGAGTAGATCAGGAGATGCACATGCATACGGAAAGTGATATAGACTGGATTATAGTTGCATTTGTAATCACAGCTTATGTTTTGTGTGTAATATTTGACGTAAATATGAAGCGGTTTAGCAAATCATAATCATTTGTCACATCAGATGGCTTCTTTTTTTGTTGAAATGGGCATAAAGTTTAGTCATTTTTTCTGGTATAGCATTATTACCCATATAATTTGTAGGCCACTCTCAGTAAGATTCGCCTATGGCACAGACTTAAACGCAATCTCCCTTTTAAGGTCTCCTTCATAGCAAAGTTTTTATCGCATCTTTACGAGTTTGACTCCTAAACCACGTGACTCGACTCCCAAATTTTAGGGTAGTTTTTTTTTATAGTTCTGAAAATATTTTTCGTCGAAAATGCATCGAGAATTTTTCATCCAGGAACGTAATTTTCTGAAAGGCCAACTTTTGAACCGGAATCAGCTAAATTTTGTGTTCTACTACCACTACCACCACTTTCGACCATTTTATCCTCGATCGCGTATACGCTGACGTTTTCCGAGTTGATATTAGTTTTCTTTCTTTTTTTTAAATCGCGCGGGAGCGATTGGATTGTAGCACACGCCTTAGTTTGCGGTTGTCCCGTGTCACGAGCGTAAAAAGTACAAAGCTTACCCCCTTGGGTTTACCGCACGCAGTTTGTCTCCCTAGGTGTGTTTGCGGAATCGAAGTCTCTCTATAAACGAAGAATTCGGTCGTTTTTTATGTCGCTGCATGAATGCATACACTCTGCGGCGTGCCGGAATTTTAGAGGCATTTTCGTGAAGGCGGAGGGATGTAAAAGCGGTTTCGGGTAGGTCTTTATTTATTTTTTATACAGTCGAACCCTCTCCGAAATTACCCCTTTTTCAATTGGAAATGTTTGGACGAATGGGAAAGTCGATAAGCTGCCTGGCGGTTAACCCTTATGTTTTATTTTTTATATATAAATGAATGATTCAAGGTTTGTGAATGGCCGTTAGGTGGTGTTTGAAAATCAAATGGCTGATTTAGTTCCTACATTTTCAAGGACTAAGTTCAGGGAGATGTCATTACGCTCTCTATCTATCCACCTCACGAGGTCATGGCAGTGAAATTATTACTCAACGAGTTGAAAACGCATCTGTGTATCGCGCTTGGTGAACTTGCGATGAACAGTGCGATTACGCCAGGGGCTTCATGGATTTCCTTTCGTGCATTTCAATTCTTTTGTCAGGTAATTAGATTTTTTAAACGTTCACGTTATCTTAATCTGTGTTATCTGGTTGCAAAAAAGGAAACTTCTTTAAACGACCTTATGGAAGAACTTGTTTACTCATTCCGTGCATTTTTAAAATGAATAAATTAATAAATTTAAGTGGTAAATGCGGAATTCCTCTTAAACCGATAGCTACTCTTGATTTCGAGCGAAAAAATATTGGCATTGGTTACAGAGAGCCCGTGCGAAATTCCGTGCAAAGCGTTAGCGTTCATTTTATATTAATTTAAGCAAAATTATTTACGGTTTATACGATAAAATGCACGGTTGAAGTCTTCGGCTAATGTAATGGGGGAATAGCGAGAGCGGGTTTGGATATGTCCTGACGTAAAAGTCGGGCGTTCGTAAGCTTAAACACACGAAGAGCACCCTTAAATACGGAGTCTTATCAATTGCTCCATCGCGCAAATAAGTTGACGTTTGCCCGAAGGCCTGCCTAGCTACTCGCACGCACGTAGTAGAGCTTCGGAGAAAAGACGAGATTTCATTCCCGAAGCGAGGAAGCAGAGATGTGGCGAGATGGTAAAAGGAAACGTGCTTTTCGCACCCTTTAACGCCCTACGTGTCTGTATTAAATCCGTGACCGGACGAGGAATTTCGCCAGGCGCATCTTATTGGCGGGTCTGAACAATATAGACGTTGATCTGTCCACCGCAGAAAAGTAGTTGACGTAGGAAGGAAGATACAACACTTTTATTTGACCATTGGTCATTGTGATTACGCTAATAGAATGAAGAGGTTATGGCGTATTGGATGCGGTTTCCTTATGGGACTTTTACAAAACGATCTCTTATTCTTCACTCCTTTCCAAGTCGATTGTGTGTTGATTTCTGTATTTTTACCGTTTGTTTTTCTTTGGATTTGAGTTCCGAAAAATGTACAGGGTCGGATAGGAGTCCTTTTAAAATGTTTTTATGTTTTTATCTATCTCCGAAGGTATTAGAGATGGAATGCTGAAATTTTGGGTGCACAATGCCGCACTGTTCCTACTTGAAAGAGATGCTCTGGTTATCGCATATATGTTGGTGTAACCACATAAAGAATGCTCTAATTTTATGCATGTTCATGGATAAAACTACTTGTTTATATTTTTGCGCCATCGTTCGGCATTTAATTTAGCATGATTTTGCTAGAGCAGCGGTTCTCAACCGGGGTGACATGACACCCCAGGGTGACGCTATTGAGGAGTGACGCGAATATTTGATAAATTCCCAGTGTATCATATTCTGGCTTACAAACATAAATAAAACCAGGAGAATAAACACTCCTGCTTATATAAATGCCAGAATGTTATCTTTATGTGGTAAGGAAAGCCCAATTTATCTTTAAAGGTGACTTGAAGGTAATGTAGCTGCAAACGGGGTGACACAGACAAAAACAGGTTGAGAATCACCGGGTTAGAGGATGGGGAATATAAGAATTTTTTTTATTTTGTGGATAATACACCGTTAATATTTGTGTCCGTGCATACACCTAGTCTAGGGGCGCACAAACTTTTCATACCCGCGGGCCGCATTTGATGCTTTATACTTATCCGAGGGCCACACTTAATTAAAAACTGAATAATGTAAATTAAACAAGAATAAAATTTTAGATAACAAGTTAAAGCATTTTTACTTATTAATAATCAAATGCAAAATTATCACAGATATACAGTGCAGTGCGAATTTTAAAACGTGTACAACTTTTTTGAAAGAAGCAATAGAGTAAAATTTTTCAGGAGTAGGTACATGTTTGCTAAAAGTAGTGCGTTTGGTTAACCCCTCTTATAATTTTCACTTTATGATTTTCCATATTAACCTAACCTAAACATTGTTCAATATTAACCTTATGATGCAAAATCTCCCGCGGGCCGCACAAACATCAACGGTTGGCCGCATGTGGCCCGCGGGCCGCACTTTGTGCACCTCTGATCTAGACCAATATTCTGCTCCTGTGTATATGAATAAATAATATAATAAATATAATTATATGTAATATACAGGCTATCAAAAAGTGTCTGTGTACTTGACTCGCATGCAATAATAAAAAATTAATGATGTAATGCACAATGACTTTTTGAGCGCCATATATTTGCATACATATGTATGTATATGGATGGCAACTAGATGTTGAAAGAAGCACAGCGGGCACTTACCGATAGGAAAGCCGCTGGGGTGTCGGAGAGACACAGGCAATGTGTGTGTATATATATTTTTTCTTGTGAGAATATCATTTTGAACCCCTTTTCAGCCGGTTTTGTTTATGACATGAATTTCATAAACGGCGAGAGGGAGAGTTCTTCAAACAATCTCCAGGCTAAGGTCCTCGGCAAACGTTCACTGGTCCATCCACTGTTTCTTACCGTCTCTGGACCTCCTGTCTCCGAGCATTCGTTCGTGCGTGAAGGACTGCGCGCTTTTCATGCGTGTATACGCACGCTCCTTCTCCGTGTTTGCTCTGCACTTTTTCATATTTACCTCTCACCCTTGTTCTCTCCCTCTCTTTATTTGTCTCTCTCTCTCTCTCGCCCTTCTTCAACTTCTTTCAGTTCCTTCGCACTCTCGTACCTCCCTATCGCCCGTGGACTCTCTTTACAGGAACAGGTTTTATGACTAGTTCTTAAAGGTTCTTAAATCTAAGTTTTCTTACATGCCTTCTCCTCATTTTTTTTCATGTCCTGGTATAGGGACGTTCAATTGACGGACGGCAAGAGCATTTTTATATGTACCTAGCGAAGCTTTGATGAAACAGCGATCAGTAATGTTAAATGAAGGGAAGTTTATAGATTTTAAATAGAATTTTGGCCATAATACATTTCTGGTGAAGTTCTTAGACGTAAAAATCGGTTTCTGGTTTTATAGTTGGAAAATATCTTGCGTAATTTCCGATGTAAACTCTCATAAGGCCCACTGGAGCACTCGCTACTTCAAATACGTTAGAATTTGCAACTAAGAATATAGGTTTCTCCATAAAAAGATTGCACATCCCTGTATTAGAGGACCCGCCGCTAACCTCTTAAATGCCGAACTCTACCTTGCCAAAAGAACTAGTGATGGTACATTATGCCAGGTGTACATTCTATTTAAAATTTCCATTATAAAGAATTATTTTTTCGAATTCAAATGAAATTCGCAATTCTGCGAGTTGGCGTCTATATTCAGAAGGTTTTCTGGTAAAATATTGCTCCGTCTGTTATTTTTTTATTCTCTTACATTTGGAATTTAATCACGATAATCCCAGTGGTTTCAATGCGCGATCTGTGAATAACTGCAGAGGATAGCTTGTATTTTCCCGTGTTACACACGTCGTTTCAGTTTACTTACTGAAGGTCGATTTCGCTTAATTGATTTTTGGAATCCTATAGGAATATGCTTAATTCTCAGGATGAATATTTACACTAGTCTGACGTTAGTTAAAATCACACATTAAATAAATTCTGGAAATTTCCTAATGAATCATAGCGTCCCTTTTAGACATGCATACGAATCGCGTCCTTGGACGTTTTCGCAATATTTTTCGAAGAGTCTAGCCATCAGAGAGAAGCCCGCACATATCCTTCCGCCATTCAGACAATCATCTCCGATGTTTGCGCAAAGTTTTCTACCCTTTTTCCGACGAGGGCACGTATAACAACGCTGCGGCTTGCAAATACGGCTCGTCAAATATTTCGCGAATAGTGTGCGTAGCGCTGGTATTTTTTTATTATATCACGGAGCGATTGTTGTATTTGAGTTTCTCACGGGCCATCGCACTGGCAGCGAGCCTCGAGGTCAAAAGAAGTAGTAATTGGGAAAAGATCGCACTTTTTAACTCCTTTTTCGCGTGTTAAATTGGTGTAAGAGAAAAATACGTTTTCGTGTCGCTTCTGATTTCCTTTAGAGATGGGACACGGAACTTGTGGTATGTGGAGTATACACGTATTTCATGTTGGTGTGTGTCTGTATGTTTCTCTATGTGTTTGTGTGTGATGTGTGTTTGTGTGCGTTTGAATGTTTGTGTGTGTGTTTGTGCGCGACGTATTGCATGTGGTCGTACGTACAGTGTCGTAGCGATGGTGGTTTTGAGATTCATAAATCCCAGGTCATTCTAATTTTAATGCCCTTAAATTTTTAATATTATTATCGACCTAATTTAAGAATGGACACACTTTAGGTTTGTTTCGAAATTTAAAAAATCGTATATGTCCATGCGCATTTTAAAAAAACACCTGCGGGGTACCCGTCCAGCTGAGGCAAAACCGCCCACTGCGTACACGTACATGCCTAAAATGGAATGAGAAAGAAATTAATGTTGATGAGCGTCAATCATTAGTGCTATTCTTTCAAGCAAACTGATTACTTTTCCAGTCAATGTAGAATCGTCTCTCCGTATATTTTCCCCTAGCATCTTTGTTGAAATATGATCCGTAAATCCATTATATATCACACGTTATAATTCTTCTGGAATCGGAATGGTCGCATCGTTGTCGATGTTAGAAACTGTCGGCGCAATAAAAAAACTGTCAGAAAGCTCGCAGATGTCTTGAAAATAACCGTGCCACATCGTTTCGATAATTAATTAGAGTCCCTTTTAAGCGTGGCTTGATACGAACCCCTGTTTCAGAGGGGTTGAAGGCACGCCATCCACCCCTTCCTCTTATTATTACAGTGATGGATAATGATTGATTGTGCGTACGATCCGCTTTGGACCACGCCCTAAGCGTGATCCATGGCACGTGAATTCTTGGCGAAGGAAATGAATTGCTTATCTGATGTGGCGGCGTTTGGTGTGGAGAACGTAGGATTCTGTATTTTCTGTATCGCTCTTGAGTGATTAGAGGTGTTGTACATAAGTTTCACGAGTTGAACTCTGCCTGTGACGCGCTATTTCGACCAGTATTAATTTCTGCCATTGGATATCCTGACAGTACATATTTCCTGAATGCGCTGTTTATACTATTTTTAAATGTCGCATGAGGTGGCTATTATATTCGGAATTACTTTTCTGGTTTTAGTTTGAAATACCGCCGCTAATTTTTATATCTTAAATATAGTTTTCGTAATGATGGTCTTTCCTGCAAATACAGCTTGCTCAACTCTCAAGAAGTACACTTGTAAACACTTTGTCTTTTTTCGGCCTCTCTCACTTATAACCCGCTTCCTTCGCCACCTTTGGTTGGTCTATTACATTGTCTTTAACGGTAACCACCCCCACCCCCATTAACCACCATGGTTGTTTTTTTACCTCCCACCTCCTTTGCTTTCTTCTCCTCCGTCAATCTAGTATTACACGGGTCGGAAACCTTTTTGACAAGAAGAGCCATTTTTTCCAAATTTGTGTAGAATCCTACATAAGATTATCCGCAGAGCATGTATAAGGAAAAAATACGTATTAAATACGGTCAAGACGTTTCATGGCATCTATTTATTTAAAAGCTGCACACACATACTCATACAGTGATGCTTTGGAGATAATTCGTGAAAATAACTTGAGAAACAACAACATTTTACATGTTTTTATTCAATGAAAATATAAATAAACATTCAAATGAAGCAAATAAAAAGATTCTTTCAGAAAATTAATCTAGGACTATAGATGAAAGTGAGGAAGTTGAAAATGAAATTTTTACCCAACAGTCCCTACTGGATGCCTCTATTGAAAGCGATTATATTATTACTAGGGGCAAGCCCCCTGCTCGATGACGCTCGCCGACCCCCCCCTTTTGCTCGCTGTTTCTTCGTTCCTACCATGTAGTACCTATTGGATTTAGATTAGTTTAACGTGAATATGTTTTGAATATGAGTTTAGTGATTATATTTTATAAGGGACTTATGTTTGGTTTTTAATAACAAATTAAGAAAATTAGTTGAATAACTCGATAAAAATAAACTTACCATTAGAGGGCTGAAATTCCCGGAGATTAAAAATGGCTGAGGTACATATAGAGCGTTAAAGAGAGAGAGAGACAACCAGAAATAGGATTTTAGTAATATAAATAAAAAATATAAATAACTTCATGAATACTACGGCACGTTTTCGACGGTAATAATAAGAATCCTCATTCATTTTGGCGTTTTAGCGCAAATTTTGTGTCGATAACTTAATTTTAAGATATTTTAAAGAGTTAAAGAATGAAAGCCTTCAAACCAAGAAGGTGATTTTTACGTGTTATCTTATGGGAAACGACATTCATCCCCTGGAGTCGAACCCGTGACCTTTTTCGAATTTTTTTAGTCATAACGTAAAAATTCATCAACACTGAAATCCTGAGAAATTTCAGGCTTCTAAGTTTATTTCTAATTGAGTTATTCACAAAATTAGAGCGTTACGCATCAGGATGACCATTACTATTTTGTAATGTAGAGAAATATCAATTGAGACCGTCATCGCCGTCTGGTGCGCTTTTAAGCGTTGGGAGCCGCAGGTCATTCCACAAAGAGCCGCGGGTTGCCGACCCCTTACCTAGTATAGCACAAAGGATATTTTGAGCACTACAGGGCACATCCTCGGCACTTCACAACTTGACTTTCTCACCTGACGATGCTATTTATTTAGCGAAACCGGTCGTGAAATAAAAAATTGTGGAATTTAACTAAGTTATTTTTCTTCGTTAATATGAGTATTATCACAAAGTTCAGCGTCGAAGGTGTGACTGTGGCTCAGGTTTTCACTCCTTTCTAATTCTTTTAATTTCCTCTCGAGCTGAATAAACTGATCGGCAACTCCGTTTTATCAAGAAATTCAATACACTAACTTCTTTATATTAAAAAGTCAGTCTTCCGGATTGAAATTAAAATATTTAAGCTGATATGTCTAGAGCTTATATTAGATTATAAAATAGAAGCGAGAGGAGAAACATTTTGAATTTTACTGTCAAATTTATTGTACAGAAGCCTTTTAACTAAGGTTTTTCTGATGAGAGGTATCAATAAATTATCTTTATATTAGAAGGAAAAAAATCAATGGCACCGAGCATATCTTCCTGTGCGTTAAATGAAATATATCTATGAAGATAACAATCCGCCAAGTAACGATAATGTACCTATTGACTTTGACTTCATCATTTTCGTACCTAATATAGTTATAATGTTAACTAATGGTTCCTGCATGTTCGGTAATTTCTATTAAGTGTAGTATTTCCAAGAGAACAGTATCTAAATTATCAATTACCTATCTCGATCTCTAATGTTTATTTATGATCTATGAGGCTAGCCAAATGATCGAAGTCATTACAAACTAATAATACTCTAGCGCAGATGATAAATTGTCTTTTTAAAGTAATGTATTTCCTCCATTCCCATGTGGGGAATTTAATGCTCCGTCGTTTAACGGCTCGCTTCTTATTGCACATTCACTCTTGCATTATAGATTCAAATTGTTCTTGGATAATTCAAATATTAAATGTATTAGAATTGTTCCATAAGAATATATTTTACTCTATAATGGTAATTTGTCACATAAAGAGGCATTATTTATGGCGGCGTTTTTCATTTCTTTTGGCTTTGAGAAAACTGTCATTTTCCGTAATGGTCCCGTACCGTTTTCCAAGATAAAGTATTTTAATGTTTAGCAAAATTGGCGGCTTTGGGTGCGGCTGCTGGCGCCGTATTATTCCGCACGGTTTGGTTGAATTTGAAAGGAGGAGTGAGAGGAGAGGAGAACGTCTAGCTTATCGAAAGCCTAGCATGTTCGTCATGGGAACTTTTTCGGCAATTAATGACTCGACAACATGTTTCTTTTTGTGCTGCGAGAATGGTCACTCGTCACGCAATGGATCGCTAGAGGGCGCCTCTTTTTTCCCAAGGAGGAAGAACACGACGACAATACTTGGCAAAACTACATATCTTACACCTCCCATGGCTTTATTACTGCCGGCCACGTTTGGTTGAAATATCTTTTGTCGGCACGTCTGCTTTCAGCGAATTTTTTCCATTATTCAATCTGGTTTTATAATGTTAGGGGTTCAGCCCTCACCTCCTTATGGGACCAACCACGCCTTACTGTTATTTTCAAACTCATTTAATATGAATTTCATAAATATTTGAAATAGTGCCTTCTTATTTATAGCATGATTAAAACCGGTAAATAAATGAAATAATGTATTTTCTAAATAAATAGAATATATCGCGTTTTGGGATGATGTCGTCGTAGATTGAAATAAAAGGTCCTATAATACTGCCTATTATTCCCTTTGTTGATGCTATTGTTATAATATAAATTATTCCTATTGAAAAGAATGGACACGCTGTTAATTTTTTCATTGTTAAAAGACGGAAAATTTTCCTTTATTCTGGTTAAAAACGAATTTTTACGCTAATTAGGCAAGGATTTGAATTTTGTGTTGAAAAATAAACTTCGTTCTTCCATCTATGTAACTGTTTACGTTCCGAGTTCGCATCTCAGTTTTCAATAATTTTAAAATGTTATTTTACAAAGCCCTACACGTTTTACATGGTTTTATTATGGGTTAGGAATAAAAAGATGCGTTCGGAAATAAACTTGTCTAAAAATTGAATTTTTGGAACTTTCCCATCGGCTGTAGCCAATGACCAAGCACAGGAGTGGGCAACATTTTGGCGTAGACGAGAGTGCCTCTGCGGGCCGGATGGGAGTTTATTCTGAGTCTAAATTTTATGGAATGTTGTGGTATTCATGACCAAAAGACAGTGAAGCATTAATACCTATCCATAATAATTAATTAATGTATAGGTATACTAAGTTTTTATTCTCATTTAGTCATTAGTGTGGTTTTAGCATGATGGATTACACCATTTCCCATTTTTATTGAAATTTTATCGCTTTGGTGTGGTTTGTAAGAACATAATCCTTAGTTTTTTCCTACGCGCTCAAGTTACTTTTCATTTGGTAATTCATTAACTTTTGCAATTGTTATGTTGGATTGGAAAAGGCTTTTGAAAGGTTAATTCAATTTATTACACCACAACAAATCAAATTAAGAACACAAGATTAGACACCAAACCTTTTGGAAAACAATTTTGGTCGCGGTAATTTTTTCTTCGCGGCGGATGATAAAAACATTTTTTTAAACTCTTCTGTGTATTTTCAATTTAAAACGCTATGAATTATTCAGGGAGTGTGTGCTTCATGCGTGATGCATGGAGTAACGGATACCCTCGCTTCGTCATTATATTTTGATTAATTTTAAAATCGTCGAGAGTCGATAAAAAATCTGATTTGTATTTTTTCCCCTCTTTCAGGTGAGCGTTTAGAGTTAAAAGAGGTGAAAACGCGGGTGATGGACCGGGTCGTTATTAACCGTAAGTGGAATTTCATTAATTTGTCGAAAATTAATAAGATCAATCCGCGAGAAATATTTTAGCGAAAAAACAATTTTTTTTCCTAAAGTGCTCTTCACGCCGCGTTTTGACGAATTCCGTCAAAACTAAATCTCCATTTTTTAAATACATTTTCCTCGAAAAGCGCATTCGTGCGTAATAATTTATCAGATTCAAAAGGGTCCGCTCGTTTTTTTTTATTTCACTCTTCATAAATCCGTTTTATGTAAAACATATAGCTTCCGACGGTCCTTATCTCATCCTCCATGTTTCATTTTCGCGGATGTCATGCTACGTTATACATTTCAACTGTCATAAAACGAGCGGGTTGATTCTCTCGGAACTTTTTCGGTTGCCGCGAAAAATATTTTCTCTTGTTGCAAGTATTATCTATTTATTTGAGTTTGGAAACTTTTATATTTTTTTAGGGAATAAAAAAACACTCAATTTTTCTTTATTGTGTATTTTTTTTAATTCTAACTTTCTATCTGTTAAAGCGTCATAATCATTTTAAACGCTAGTAATCGCTTTTAACCGTCCTATATACAAAGTGAACATTAAAAATAATCTGCTTTTTTTTTTTAGCTGATATTGATAATATGGATTTATGAACGTATAGTGCCGTTTTTCACTGTTAAAAATCAAGAGAAAATTAAAATATTTTTTCGTGTTGAGCTTAGTAATGGAAATTCCAGGGATTTCAACTATGGGAAAATAATTGCGAGATATTTGTCTTTTCCATTTGATAGGAATGGAACCTTTGTTGGTGTGATATTGCTTCGATTTATGGTCACCATATATTCAAGAGCGCTTCGAACGCCTGTGTCTTAAAAAGCAGTACATCACAGTTTGCCACTTCCCATCCATTTTCTTCTTCCCATAAGAGGCGAACTGGCATTAAGTGGACTCAACGGTCCAAAATGTCGCGATTTCGGTCCCCTTTATCGTTACACGTCCGTAGGCCAGGCATTCCGACCGGCGTATTTCTAATTGAATGGCTTTCGTCACTCGATATATCTTCGGTCGGCCATTTTAGCCGGCCCACTCCCTACTTTTGACGTAGATATTTGTGTCTTATGAATTCAGCCATAAATCGGCTCGCTCGTTCCGATTCATTTGGCATCAATGACCCGTCGCAGCGGCGATTGAGTACCAATTTGGAAATCATTGGAACGGGGTTGCAGTTGAATGTCGATTTTCATTTTTAGTATAAATTGCGTTAAATATATATGCAAAGACACTGTGCGATATTAAAGTAAATAAAATCGAAAAGTCAACGCTTTATTACCTTATGATTCGGTACCCTGTCTTACGAACTTAATGTAAAGGATGAGAAATATAAATTTTCACTGGCGGTAAAATGCGTCCCAGCTCCTTAGTCCTCGGAATACAGCAGGAAACAAAATATCATTATTTTATATTCAGAGAAATATTACGATGAAAAGAAACTACGCGTTATGCATTAATAATGATCCAGTACATTTTTATTTGCTTCCACGCATATAGAAAACGTCTATACTATTAATCTTTTCTTCCTGGTTCGGGAATAGATTCATGGCTCGGTAAATCATTGCGTTGAAATACGTGTAATGCCGTATTCCTCAAATAATTCGACCCCGTTAAAATTCTGGATCCAAAGAACACGCTAATCATTGCAATAGAATCCATCTAATCCGAAATATTTTGATCCGGAAACATCCCTGACTCGGAATGGTTTCGAAAAAAAATCCTTGTTCGGGAAATATGTCGTTTAGATTTTTTCTGTATAATCACAGCTTAAGAATGAGTTTTTAAGCGTCAAAAACGGGTAAAACGTAAAAACTGTCCTATGATCCCATCCAAATCTTGTGAACCAAACTGTTTGTTAAAAAAAACTCATATAAAGAGACATCAATTTTTGTGTTATTTAATCTCTTCGCTTGCTTTACTTCCTCATTATTAATTACTAAGAGAAATTAAATTATGTCTTAGGTGGTGTGTACAGTAATAATACAGTCATCATATAGTGACTACTCGTGGTTCGGAAAATTCTCTAGTCCGGAACACCTCCGGTCCCTAGCTTTCCGCTTTAGATGGGTTCAACTATTTCCTTAATGTACCACAACCGAGTAATCAATTGACTTATTCTAAGGTAACAAGCGAAATAACTGACAGGCGCGATAAAACTCGAGTTATTTTTTGAAAATTCCTAAATATTTTAGTGCGATAAATAAGTCATATCGGTACTGACGAAGAAAGACCGTCACTTCGGACATAAATCCTCGCTGGCTTTGCTGAGCAACCAACCCGTATTCGGTCTCCTAAGAGAGAGAGAGACAGAAATACGCAATTCGGCGTCTCTTGTGCCGGAGAGGAGGGTGAAGGAAAAGGGGGGGAAAAAAGAAAATAAAAGAAAAAAAATCCGACGCATCTTGATGAAATTTTCGGGACCTGGAATTAAGTCGAAAAGCCGCCCGGGAAAGAACTTTTTTTTTCCATTACGAGAAAGAGAGAGAGAGAGGGAGAGAGAGAGAGAGAGAGAGAGAGAGAGAGAGAGAGAGAGAGAGAGAGAGAGAGAGAGAGAGAGAGAGAGAAATCGCATCAGTTCCATCGCAGGATCTTCTTAGCTGTTTGTTGCGCAGTTTCTATTTCCTCCATCCCCCCTCTCCTCCCATCACCCTCCCCCCACTCACTCCTCAAAGAACCTCTCCTTTCCTTCTCTTCCCCGTCTCTCTCCCTCTCTCTCTCTTTCACCCACAGCATCTCTCCACCTCTTCTCGCACCCTCCTCTCTCACGGATCGCATTTCTAGGAAAGGTTTCTTTTTGGGGTAATCAGACATCAAGGTTCCTCCTCATAGTTCTACCGAAGAAAGAAAGAAGGGGAGAGAAAGAAAGAAGGCGAGGAGGAATTTTTTATCCGAGAGATGAGGGATGGAGAGTAGTTTCAGGAGAGAAAGAGAGAGAGAGAAAGATTCGGAGTAAAAAGGGTAAACAAAGGGTGGAGACAGATGAAAGGGGATTAGGTAAGAAAGAGCCGAAAAGGAATGCGGAGAGAACGGAGGAGCGGAGTGGAATGACAAAGAGTGGGATGGGAGCGGGACACCGAGTGGAAAGCGAAATAACTTTTTAAAAAGAAGATAATGCCTGTGAAAGAAATTTTTAACGAGGAGGCGAAACACTAAACACAAGGAAGGAAAATGGAAAACGGTCTCGAAGAAAGCGAAAACGGAAAGAGGGGATGAAAAGGCTGCACGGAAAAAGACGGAGGAGGAGGGGGTTTAAAATGGAGTAATTATACGCGCGTTGATCGGAAAAGGGAAGGGTTATTGAGTCCTTAATTGAAGAGAAAAGAGTTTGGGCGGAAACAGAGGCGGAACAGGGGGGATGTTTTTAAATCGAATTAAATGGAGGAGGGAATGAGCGTGTATAAATTGGTGATTCAGCGAGACTTAAAGGTCTTTTATTTACTGAAAGTAGGATGAGGTCCTTGGGTCAATACGGGGACAGCACTTGTTTCTTTCCAGGAACGGAAATAATCGGGGATTTTGAGAAGAGAAAGAGATCTCGGGAAAAACACAGAAGCGGTGATGTAAGTGGCTAGAGGGAAGCACGGGAAGAATTAAGAGTGAGAAAGTTCGGAGAAAAAGCGGAAATTCGCGTACGAGTTATGGAGCCAACAAGATGTCTGAAATCAACTTTTAAAAAAAAACTGTTGCCATAAAAATGTTGGGAAAAAAAAATATGAGATTGTAGGTTACAAAGCGGCCTCCGTCAGTGGTTATTCACCGATTATAAATTCTCTCCGTATCGGGGAGGTTGGCGTGCCTGGCTTTCAATTATAGGGTCGCGAGTTCGAAACGGCATGGTTTTCTTTGTTAATTTTATTAAGCTCCTTGTATAAGGACTGTTCTTTATGAACTAGTTAAAAATAAATAAAATTCTTGGTGAAGCACCACTGATGATGGCTGACGATGTACCCTGAATATTCTATCTGTTTTCCCCAACATTGCTTATGGCCACCGAAGAAACATAACTGTATCACTAAAAAGTTCAAAAGAGGATACGTAATAAACCGACGCAACCGAGTAAATAGGCGACGCAGAGAAGTGAAAATTCTTAGAGTGGTATGCGAAAAGAAACGGAAAAGAGGAAAGAAGGGACTGACTTTTAAAAGGGTGAGAGTTAGTTAGAAAACTCTGGAAATTAGAGGGAGCGGGGCGATGTGTGGAAGAAGTAAAGAGAAGAGATAGACCAAGAGAGTGAATAAAGGTTAGGGAGATATTAGGGACAGGAGGAGGAGGGCTTTTACTACTATAGAGAAGGAAAAAAGAGAGAGAGGAGAGCAGAGAGATCCCCGGAGAAGAGCCAGGTGGGTGGAAAAGGGAAAGGAGAAGGGATGCGTGTATGTGTGTGTTGAGGGATCGCGGGGGGTTGGAGGAGGTCGTCGGAAGAAGAAAATGGGAAGTATGAAGGGAGAACGAAGTTAAGGAGGAGGTTGAAGGGGGGAAGGGTGAGAGAGAGAGAGGTCTGGACCGGACTAGGGAAAGGCGAGGATGGAGGAGAAAGTGCGTGTCTGCAGAGTAAAGGCCCAGAAGGAGCAGACTGTGACGGCAGGGGGGAAAGAAGGGTTTTTCGGTGCCTCTACCGGGAGGAGTAGGAGGTCTGGTGGGAGAAGTCTTAAGGGGTACATCCTTTTCCGGAATGAGATGGTCGGATTCATTTAAGCAGGACGTGGAGGGACTTGTGTGGGAGGGACGGGAAGGAGGCAGGCTCCGGAGTGTGTGTCTCGACGATCCACCTTTCTACGTTTTGTTACGTTTTATTTTTATTATTTTTCCTTTTCTCACGTGGGTGTAGGTGTGTGTGTGTGGGGAAGGAAGGGGGTGGGAAAAATGGAGACGGTAAGAGGTGTGCGTCGCATAGGGATTTTTCACTCAAGGCTTGTCTCGTTGTGCCGTAAATCCTCGTAAATTTTTGCGGACGGGGGGGGGGGGATTCCCATACCATTTCGCGTACGTGGATGCCGGTTTTGAATCTGTTGCTCGCGTTGCGTAATGGGTAAGGGGGGAAGGACATATAAACGGGGGAGTTGTGAAATAATCCTCAAGGGGAGAGAGGGATGTTTCTCTTTTTTCGCGTCGTGGGAATTTCGAAAGTGTTTTCCCGCGTTAAACGCCGTGTTATGTCTCGGTGTTTGTGTTCGGAATTGGATTTTTTTTTCTCGCTGACGACTTTGACGCTCGATTCAAGGGACGGCGCGGGAAATTTTATTTGATGTAGCAATGGAAAGGACGGTGATGTAAAAGAGGGAAATGAGGATTTTCAAAAGTCGCAGTTAATTTTAGAGCTGGCGTGTTAACAGTGATACATTCGTGGTCTGTAAAAAGTGAATTAACGGATTGCAAGTGAATGGTATGCATTTCAAATATTTTTTCGATTGCTGCCGTTTCTGTTTAATGTGTTTGTGGCTGATGTTTTTAATTTTGGATGTGTGTTTTGCAAACTGTTTCCCCTGGGTTGAAAAATACCATTGTTTACCCATTCGTAACCTTGATTCGAGAACTATTAAAATTTGAAAAATTTTAAATTTCGATTCGCTGCTGCCAAAAATAAGCGCTTAAAAATAAAAATAGATTATTTTAAATGCATATCTGATCTGTCGATTGTAAAATATTTAATACTAAGCTCCTTTCTAAATTTACTGTAAAATATTGTTTATTGTAATGGAATTTTTTTTCGTTGATTGCTAATGAAATTTTTGGCGATCCCTAGAACACTTAATAAACGTTTTAAAACATCAGACTGATATTTAGTATTACCTAAATTTTAATGATAATTTCGTTAAGGTAAATTTTAGAATTAGAAGCAATGAGTCTGCCATTCGCTAATTTTCTCAGCTTGACTACTTTAGCCATGGTTTTTTCACTGGGCATTCCGCTTTTCTTTTATATCCTCCTCCCAATCGGTTAGATGCAGAATTTTTTTATTCGCACTATTTTCTGGGACGGTATTTGTTTGCGGGCGGATGTCCGTCGCATCCACGGGCACATAGGTTGGACACGTACTTACTGCCATTCTCACACAAAAGAGGAGACGGATGGAATTCCGGCGCTGCCCCCGTACAGCTGTTACAAAATGCACCGAGGGATTGCGCCATAGCCTCCTTTCCGAAGGACGGATTGCCCTAATAATGTATTCTAATCACAATACGGATGCTGGGACCGGGCGATCCACGGCTCGAAAATCCGGTGCGGTCAGGACCTAAACCTTGGCCTGGTGCGTTGTGATCGACCCAAAGAATCCCTCCGTTTTATTTTACTTTGTTTATTTCGAAATAAATCCGTGAAAAAATCGAGTTATGGAGATTCGGAAAAAAGGAAACGTAATTTTTCGGCTTTGGATCGATTTTTATAACTATGTAGCAGTAACGTTTTATTTTTCCTTGCGCAAGTTGGGAGTTGCGTTCTCGGAAAAGGCCGCGTAGTGAAAATTTAATATAGTATGGAGGATACCACTTGCTGTAATACTTTAGGATATGAGCTTCCTCACGTTACACGCATGTGTAAAACGCGTGCAAAATTCGGTACCGCGTATGATTAAATTTTTAACATATAAGAGGCGTTTAGTTAACCGTGTGTAATGAAATTCACATTGGGATACCCGCATCGAGGAAGGTTTTATCCTATATTGAATCTTTTAACGTAAGTATTAGTTTTAAATTTCTTCAAATAATTTTCTAAAGTATCTTTTTTTTTTAACTCGCAAATTCAATTGTCCGGCTTTATCCGTTTACTTGTTATCAAGCTCTTTTACTTTTATACGGCAAAGTATAAAACTTAGTTGGTACGAAAGGGGATGAAAGAGCGTTTGCATATACTAGTCGTACTTGGATTTTTATTTAATGTAAATTACCTTTCCATTTTACATTTAAACGTTCTGACGAAAGTAATCATAGTGCGGCAATAACCTTCCGCTATCAATTGTTTGTGGTTACCGTGGGAATACCTTTAAGGAATCTAACGTGTTTCAGATATGCGACGATTTTCTCAGGCGTGTGTTCAATGCAATCTTGAAACGAATTTGTCTTGAGAGCGTGACAATTTGTCGAGGGGATATTTTATACCGTAGTCCTTTCACGGCAGAGGGAAAAGTAAAAGTACTTAGTGACGACAGAGAAGAATGTGTCTGAAGAGAAAAGGCTTTTTTCAGGAGGGATACTTCGAAGCAGACGTGTGCGAAAGTGTGTGTCTGAACGGTGCCTTCCCATCTTGCCCAGGTCACGTGTACGGAACAAAGGAAGGTCGCACGGCGCCAAACGCGTTATCCCCTCCCTCCCTCTCCCTCCTTTCTATCTCTCTCTCTCTTCTTTTTCTCTTATTTCCTTCACCTCTCCCCCTCTCCTTTCTTTTTTCCCTCCTCCTCCTCCTTCCGAAATCCCCATCACTTCCCGTGTCTCCCAGACGTCGAATCACTCGGAATTTAATTTCCCCTAGGTGGACATTTTGGACAATGGTGCACGAAGGAAGCCAGAGCTCTCTCTCTCTCTCGCACTCTTTCCTCTTGGAAAAAAGGAACGTTCCAACATGGGATGGGGGATTATCGTTTATAAAAGAGAACTCTCTCTCTTCCATTTCTATCCTTTCCCTTTCTATCTCTCTCTCTCTCTCCCTTCGTTCTCTTTTTCTCCCCCCCTCCCTCTCTCCTTTTGTGTCTCACCTTCTCTTCAATATTTCATTCTTCCATCTAGATATACTTCTCTTTTCTATCCTAACCTTCTTCTTTTTTTTCTGAGAAAATCCCCACACTATCATCTTATTGCTATTACTTATTTGATCATACAAGTATAATATATATTTCACAATATAGTCTGTTAGAGTTTGTAAGTTACTAACGTATTCAAGTTTCACTGAATCTCGATGGTAGGTATGGTAAAGTAAAATTTTTATCTAGAAATGATGTATGAAATGAACTTCCGGAAGGTTTTTCATACACAATAACGAGTTTTTCGTCTGGCTGAAATTTAATGAAATCCCGTTTCAAAGAAATTTTTGGGTATTCGTAAATCATTCCGTTGCGTACCAAAGAATTTCTCGAATAAATTGCGCAAAATTTTATGTAAGAATATTATTTAAGTAAAGCTACATGTATAATTTTTTTATAACATCTTTGTGAAATTAATTGAAAATAATTATGACGATGTAAAGAATTCAAGCATAAATGTCGATATTAAAAAAAAATAAAATAACGATAGTTTTCCTTTGTCTATCGTTCCAAATGTACAGAATCACATCAAGTAGGTACTTCGTCGCGACTCACCTGCTGCCATCGCAGTTTCTATCTCTTCCTCGCAGTAAACCTCTGCACTGAGCCGAAAATTTTATTAACACTCGTGTCTACCTCTTCTTTATCCGCCATATCCCTCCGTCCCAGTTTCACTGTCATGATTGCCCTCGCTCTTCTCTTATCCATTTCTATAAAAGAAGAAGGTCCTTCCTTTATTTTCGCAGGAGTTAAGGCCAACGTTGAGCGTCTGTCTCGTTTCCTTTTCTTTCATTGTCCGCCCCTTTAAAGGGCAATTTTCTCCGCATCCCGTGTGATGTCTCTTTTATAACGTTCGGATGTGTGCGTTATCGTCTCGTGAGGCAAGAAGGGAGACTCGGAGATGGAATGTTGGCAAGAATGGCATATCCGCGCAATATCCCGAGGGTGGAAAAGGCCCAAAATTGTGCGACAACAGATTCATTAACTGGAGGAGCGAATAGAAGGATTTTGTCCCGTAGGTGTGGAAGAGATGGAGAAAGGAGAGGGGGGGGGGGGGGGGAGAGGGAGTCGGGTTTTGGTGTTTCCTTTGAATCGCGAGACGCGAAAGTCGCTCCCTTCGTGTCACAGGCTGCTTGGGATAATTTTCGGAACTCAAAGGAGTAATTAATTAGATCCCGTGAAGAAAGTCGTGACTTGGGAATTATGCGCTTACAGATACAGGAAGTATAATTGCAAAATTTCGCTCGAATCAAAGATCGCAGTTATCCATTCTCGTCGCAAAATGTCTTTCATTTTTTTTGTTGCCGTAGCCAGGTTTTTGAAAACTCGTTTTAGTATTGCGAGATTTTGTTAAAGACGGGATATGTGGACGATATTAAAATTTAAGAATTTAAAATTTATTGTAACTTGTGGCCTTGGATACTATTTACTTAGTAATTTTACGAGAGGTTTCTGCCTTTTATCGACATAAAGCTTCGTCAAGTGATTCATTAGTCAAGCCAGACAAATACTGAGCCAAATGAGGACGAGATTCTTAAAAATAGAATTCAAGGCGTGAACATAAATAGCTTAAACGGACTTTTTATGAGGAGCTGCCTAAAATCTACGGATGATATTTCTGCCGTAATTTACATATTATTCGAAGAATATTTTTCAGGAGCACGGAGTCTGCTCGCCTAACCGTGGTCCTTTGGTAATTGTAGCACTCCATTTTCACGATAGAAAACTTCATCGCTTAATATTTTCATAAATTTGAGGTTAGGCATCTGGCTGCGTGGTTCCGCGGAGGTAATTATGAAAACTTGCTGCCTTGGAGAATAACATCGATTAAACTGTAAAGTGTGAGAATGTCCTAGTCATTAATTGACGCCAAATTGCAACAGATATAAACATTTTCCGTTTATATTATCGTATATTGTCATGGTCGAAAGTTGGCGTCACGATTACGCATATCATGTATTTTTTATCAGTTAAACTCCTGGGATCTTCTTTTTTTATTCTCAAAAGAGAAGTAAATTTTCGATTTCCATCAAAGCATCAACTCAGCAGTCTTTTTTTTTGTGTTGACAAAATGAATTCGGACTTCGACCCCTTCGCGGAACCGATAAAAAAACCTTCCCCAACCGGTTTTGTTTTGTGGGAATATCTGTTCGCGGTATCGACCCCTTTCGACGCGGCGAAGAGTAAGAGATACCTTGAGAGACTTGAAAGACCTCAAACCTCGTGTGCTCCACCGACCGACAACTTCTCACTCACTCTCTCTACACGTTTACAGTTTCGCTCGGTGCGGACGGACGTTGCGAAAAGGGAATTGCTTCCTTCTTCCCACGACTCCCGAGAACTCTTTCCGCACGTGCGGTCATCTTAGGTCCTCTTCGTCTCTCCATCGGGTGTTTCGCGGCGTCGTTGTCCTCTATAGTGGAAACGTACGTGTGTGTATGTGGTGCGGTGGAGTCGTTTCCAGACTCTGCAACAACTCTCGACGCCCACCTTTGAACGTCGTTTGACCTCTAGTCGTTTTTCCTCGGTGCTTAAAATCACATTGCAGAATCGGGATATTGTTTCAGTTACGGAAAAGGGTGAATGTTTCCGCTCGTGCAATTTTTCTTACTTTTTTTTCATGGTTGCCGACGGTTTTCTATGAGTTTTCTCCCTTTTCTTGTCTCCGCCTGGATCGACCTCCCGTCGTGTCGGTTTTTGCGCGGTGATTTTTCGCAATTTTTGGCGAGACGCAAAAATAACACGATTACGAGTTTGCCATGTGTGGGGGTTCCTTTATCTCGTTTAATGAATTTGTGTTCATCGTTGTTTCTGCGTTTAATTTTATGTCCTCCACGGTAGTCGCGTTGACGTTATTTATTTCTGCGAATGCCTTCTGAAACGTGTTTGCGGCATTTATACGCGTCTGAATAAATTTAATAGACACAAATTATCAACATTTATGTGCAGTAATGTTCTAGTATTTTTCTTAGGTCAGTGTTGTGTTTTTTAATAATATCGGACATACATTGCTACAACATGTTTAATTTTCTAACTTGTTTTTGCTTCAAAACATTTTGCCTCGTGAAAGGATTATATAACTCGCCCATTCTGCGTGTTCAACCTTGTCTAAGTCATAGTTTTAAAGCGTTGTAATAATCAATATCCGAAAAATTATCAAGACTGATTCATTAATTTTACGCAAGCATAATATTACGTAAATTTTAACACCAGTGGTCTATAATACAAATATATTTCTAACCATTTTCTTGAATTGATCTTTAGGCTTAACTGTCATGTATATGGTGGACATAATATACGTTCATTTAATATTATCTGTGCATTGCAAGTAATGATATATGTATATAGCTTATTGTAAGTAATAATTTAAACTGGAACGCCCATACTCTTGGTCAGTGCCGTAACTATGGTAGGGCGAAGGTGGCATTTGCGATAGGCGCCGCTTGCACATTCCCGAAAAAAGTGCCAAAAGTTCATTTTTCCATAAATATTATTTTATTACTCAAACGTTAATTTATATGCAATAAAAATCTGTTATTCTTTATTAAAACGCAAAAAAAATATATTCGACATAACCTAGGTGTTCCGTAAAATTTTGCCATTAGAGGCATATCGCCTAGGTACGTCTCTGCTCTTGGTATATCTTTTTCCCCCATGTTTTCTATATTTTCAAGTTAGGGAAATAACGATATATAATGCCTGTTAGGCGAAATAGTTCCATAGCACGGAGTTTCTAGTGGAAAGATACTCCGCAGCAGCTTAATGCAACGCCGTCGAACAGTCATACCAACTTCGCGTCGAAAAATTTGCTCGAAACTCGAACTCCCCATTCCGACGAATTTCCTGCCCAGACATTCGAGACCAACGAAGCTTTGCATATTTTGCACAAATGAGTTTAAACCCGCTTATATACACTCGGCGATGTAGGGAGGGGGAGGGACGTCTTGTACCTCTGGTCTTGTTGTTCCTTTAAAAGTGTCCACGGAGAGGATGAGGCAGAGAGAAAGAGGGAGAGAGAGAAAGCTTGGAGCTCACAAACTTTGCGTGCAACGGTTAAGCCGCCATATGGCGCGCGTCATGCACCACTGCCGTACGTACGCTTAGCTAAGGAGGTCGGCGGTGCATGGCCGTGAAGGTCTGTACACGAAGTATTTCTGGAGAAAATGTATCCCGCGCTCGCCTCTCACCCGCAAAACTGACGTCGGAGGAGCTTTTGGCGGAGGGCTGTCCGCTTAGTTGGATCCTTACAGCATCTCTTGGCTCATCCATTTTGAAGCTTCCGTTTAAAAGCTCCTCTGGACCTTCTCTCCATCTATCTCGCTCTCTCTCTCTCTCTCTCTATCTGTCTGCGAACTACATACCTCTCGCTTTTCCCAGGCTTCCTTCGTATCCCTCTGGCTTTTGATGATGAGCCCCGGCGCATTAAAAAGGATCTTCTTTACGTCGAGGCTTTTGTGATCTTTTCAGCGCCGCCTCTGAAGTCTCGACTTGTTTATTAATATCAATTTAATTTTAAATGTCTTTTTTCCCCCTTTCTTCTGCTCTTCTCAGAGTAGTTAATGCGTTCGAACGTGCGCGCACTCTCGTAGGTTAGTTAAGTTGAAATTGATAGGATGTCAAATTACTTTGTTCTGTTTATATTGTTAAAAATTTATTTTTATTCTCTGTCGTCATAATTGTAACGTGGAATGATTTTTCCATTTTTATCGAGAAAAGCTATTGCGATTGTGTGCTTGAGATTTTTCTGTTGCTGTTGATGAGCCAGGCGAAAATTTAAGATTGATAGAATATTATTTCACGAATACCTGCAAACAAAATAAAAGGCAGCTCACCATGTGAATTTATACGGAGTTGGCATACTATTTCTCTCCAAAGGTGATATTCGGATGGGAAAACATTGTGTATTTTGGCGACAAAGCAGACGTCATCAGTGGTGATTTGTTAATAAGAATAAAATGGAACTTTATCCCATGCATAGTTTCTCGAAAATTATTTGATAAACGCTACATTTACATCGAAAAAAAAAGGCTATCCGAAATTCCGCCTTTTGTTGATTTTCTCGTAAGAGTTTGGAAGCAAATGTGTTGTCTATGCATCATCTCCTCCTCCACTTGTTTGCGCCGCGACCTTAATTACTGTCGGCGAGGTGAAAGGCATAGTTCCAAGAAATCCCGATAGAAGAAAGAGCGATCTCGCGCAGGACTTTTTTTTCTCTATACCTTCCGTTCCTAGTCTACGTATCCTTAATAGAATTATCGCCGTATCATAGAGAGAGCATCTTCAGATACCTGTGAGAGTTAAGAGAGCGAGAGAGCGGAAGGAAGGGGCGGGCGGGTGGATTCTGCGCGGCGTCAGGCAATTTTTTTTTCTTTCACGTCTCGCGAAAATAATATCTCGAGTCACGGAGATTGGGGAAAAGCCGGTTGAATTATAGAGAGATTGCCTCGATGTTATACCTTCCTTAAACTCTAGAAAGATACGGGAAATAAACTCCTTGTATGCTTTTGACGCTTTGAAAAGTTCACGTCTTATTTCTTCCCACGAATCTTCTCAAGAGATAAAAAGTGCATGTATTTTTGTTGAAAGTATTTCTTCATAGTTTTCTCGGTTGCGGTCGGAGATGGATGGCCTGAGAAGAAGTGACGAGTTTTTTTTTTTTTTTTTAGAGGAGAGTGACTTTTTTCCGAAAGGATCCCTTTAAGGTTTTTTATATATATTTTTTCCGAGAGGAGAATTCCCGTTGCAGAAAATTCTCGCTCTAAAAAAAAAAGATTCATTCATCTTATTTTTCGACATCTTTGGCTTTAAGTAGAAACGGTCGTTTTACATGCGTATTTTTATTTTCTTAATGGCCGCTAAATCGTTGGGGTTTTAAATTTCTCAAAAGGTTTATTTTTTCGCCGGACCGTATAATACGGATAAAAAAATCCGCGTAATTGCGCGTTTGGTATCGCCCAGGACTTTCACTTTTCCTTCATTAATTTGGTTTGACGAATCGGATGTATCCGCTTCAAAACTTTTTTATTTCAGTTCACATCTCGACACCAAGTTCCCATTTAGAGAGCTAACATGGCAACTAGTTTCCTGGGTTTAGTTTTTCCCTGCCAACAGTACTATGGTATCGCGGTTTTCACCGTACAACTAATGACGTGAGAGGATAGGGAAAGAAGTGCTCGCATTTCACTTTGTTAAAAAGTAATTTAATTCATGGGCCCCGAAAATGCGGCCCGCGGGCCATATGCAAGCCTCTTCATTGTGTTTAAGCTGTAAATTTCGTATATTTTCCAGCTACAAGTACTATCATTAGATATCATTTATGACGTCTAACCAAATTCGGTTGGAATTGGTTGGTGTGGTAGTGCATAAAGGAGCAGACAGAAAATGGGCCGCCATTTTGAAACGGCCGAACATACTGTCTCTAAAACCACGCATTAACCTTCGCCTTGGTACCCCCTACAATCGTACCAAATTTGGTCGGAATCTGTTGAGAAATTTGGGCGTGCATAAAGGAACAGACAGACAAATAGACAGACTTACTAAAATATAGTGATGGAGATAAGGTAGATGTGATGATTTTCTTGAAACGTTCCTGTTCCTTCGTATGCAACACGGTGTTCATTTTACACGCCTGCACTAACTTTATATATCCGAAGGGGAGGCATGAAGTATTTTCACGGATATCGAGGGACATCAGCCGAAAATTGCCAAACTTCTCGAGCATAACGCAAACAGTCAGTCTTTTTCGTTCGACGGGGGGATTGTTTTTCTGGCATCCCTCAAGGTTCGTTGATCCAGTATGTGTGCTCATATATACATATACAGTAATCCCTCGACAACCGCGGTTTTGAGTATACGCATTTTGTGAAATGTATACAGTTTTACCAAACGCGGTATGAGGTCTCGAGTATACGCGGTTTGAGGTGCATATTTTTATTTTTTCCGAAATTGTTTTTCTTAAGTCCGACTTAGGTAATCTTGACGTATTTTAACTAACAATAAGAACACAAGTAATTTAGTAGTTTTGCAATCTTACTACATGTACATAGTTTTTCACGTCATCAGACATGGCAGAGCCAGAGAAGTATTGGTGCTTAGTTTTCATTTTCGGTTCGTCTCTGCATACTGACCTCACATTTGATCCCTACTCTGAATTTCTGGTTGATTATCCTTATTCAGAGACTTTTTATATACAAACGCTATCTATAATAATGGCATCTTCCATTTCAGTATGCCATTATGTATAAAGGTGCTTGGTCGAGGTGATGCTCAAGCTAACCAAGATATCGTCGTACTAAATGAAGACGCGAACTAGAATGATAGTCTACTTTTTTGGGGATAAGTAAATCTTGTTCTATCACCCTGTTCTTAAATTTTTTTCATATTGTTTTGTCAACCTTACAATCGGTTTTAGTAATTTTATCGCGGATTAAAACAGAAAATATAGTTTACTTTGTTTTTATACACGTATTTAATGCCATTTTTATTGTCATTCCCCTAACCCCGATTTTCTATGGAACTTTGGTCTTGCCAACCGCGGCACTTTTCAGGAACGTAACCCCCGCGGTTGGCGATGGATTACTGTATACGAATATCAGGAAAGACGAGTATGAGTATAAGGAAAGACTAGGAACCGTGGATGTCTTGTTCTTATGGTTTTGGGATTTTCTTTCCGTCTCCCTCATCCAAAGTCACACCGACCCACTCAGCCAACCTGTTTCCTTCCCTCCACGTTTTGGTCCTCTCCGCCCACGCAACCTCGGTCCACACACCGTTGGATATCCAGGCGCCACTCTTCGGGGGTCGACCCCGAAGAAATCTCTCGACCGCCGGGAGATCCGAATTCTTTGGGTATCTTGAGGGGAGGGAGAAGGAGAGAGAGAGGGAGGGAGGGAGAGGGGTGGAGGAAGATGGTCTGGAAAGGCTTTAGTTCCCGCTGCTGGTACACTTCTCTCCCAGATCCCTCCTCCTTTCTCTTCCATATTGTCCCCCTTAACCTTCACTCCATCTTCCCATTACAGGGGCCAAACACTACTTGACCCTCCACTCCAACGAAAGGGACCAGAGGAATAGAGAGAGAGAGAGGGTGGCATCTCAAATACGGACTTGATTGAACTCAATCCTTTCCTTTTACTTGTTCGTGGTTTGGAATTCTTTTGGATGAGAGTTTGTGAAGGACACTCCCCCTCTCTTTTTCTCTCCTCACTCCCTCTTTTCTTTTTTTTTCTTCTCTCTCTCTCTCTCTCGGTGTGTTTGAGGAGCGCGAAGGGTTTTTTCACCGTTCTTTTGTGACCGCCCTCTACATTTCGTGATTTTTCAATTTTCGTTCGTGTTTTATTTTTCTCTTTTCTTAGTTCCGCGTCGGGCAGTTTTAGGAAGGAGGATGGTCGTTGAAGAGAGTAAAGAGACCGGTTAAGGGGTCGTTCGGTATTGCTGTTTAGTTGGTCGTGATTTCCTCTTGTCTCGTGAATCTCGGGAAATGTTTTTTTTTCCTGTTTTTTTTTTCCCTCCGCCCTATTCCATTAAGTCGCGTGACAGGCTGGGACCTAAGTCCATTGATCGAGGGAAAAAGAAGGAAAATAAGAAATATATTTTTCTGTAATTTTGTTTTGTACTAGCTTACGTCCTAGTTCTTCGCTTTTTTTATGGAAGAAAATATCCTATAACCTTTTCGTACTGAACGATTACTTAAAGCTTTTTTTTCCCTTTTACGGTAAATGTATTATATTGATTTTCGATTAACTGAAATTTTTATAATTTATGATTTAGAAGCTTTTTTTATTTCATTTAGTACGTACTGTTTTACGATATCTGCTTGTCCTATTCCTGAAGAAGATGTTAATGCCTAGTACACTAATACTTGAGTTATTTAACCGTTAACTTAGTTTTCTTGCAGTTTTTCTTTATTATCATAATATGTGCTCATTTTTAAAGTCATACTATTATATGATTAAATAGGCAGATCGATCAAGCGGAGCACTCGATTAACTAAAATATCCTCTGTCCCGAAGCATCCACTAAATCCGGGTTTTGCTCAAATTTACAATGTGAGTTAAAATTTTGATTTTACTCTCTTTGCATTCTTTTAATTAATCTTGTTTTATCGACGAAACCTACTCTTATCAAATTGCCTTTGTGAAGGAGTACGTGGAAATTCAGTAATAGATCAAATATTCTAAGAATCTGGTCACCATAACGATTAGAAACTATATATCTATTATTTTTGTGGGCAATAAGAAATAATTCATTTTAAAAATTTGTGTAGCATAAAATAACGTTCCATTAGGTAGCTGCATCGGACATTTTCCGGAAAAACACGGAGTTATTGATACACTAGATAATTATCGAGCTCGTCTCACGACCAAACAAATTTTACAAATAAGCACTGAAGCAGTGGTTCCCAAACTATGATACGCGTACCAATAGTGTGGTACGCGAAGCTTCTTCCAGTGGTACGCAAGGCTTCTGCCAATGGTCACTAATACATTCATAATTACCTAGTACTATGTGGTACGCGAAAAAAAGTTTGGGAACCACTGTACTAAAGTATCAAAATCGGAAAAAATGAATAAATATTTATCTTGTCAAAGTCATGGACAGTCAGTTGCGCATTTTGGCTACATTGAAGGCGTCTTCAGTGGGCATTCACCGAAAGTACATTCTATTGTATTCGAAATACAAATCTGCTTTTTCATAACCTTGTTATATCTGTCGAAGATTCCTAAGATAAGTAGTTATTATTTTAAATGTCGATACTTAAGAGCTTATTTTTGAACGACATTGTTGGTTAGCTAGTCGTATCGATTAACGATTGCTTGTCGTAGCCCCGTCACTTGAAATGTAATTGAGGTTTAATGGATTTTTCATAAATTTTTCGTCCAATGGTGGGAGGGAGGGAGGGATCGGTTTATCTGTGCTTAAGATCAAATTTAGTGATGCTCGCGAGTGATATTATCCCGGGTTTATACGATCTAGGCGTTAAATTTAAAGAGGACAGGCCTGCGAAATCCCCTAAACCTAACCCCAACTACCGATTTCGTCCTCTTTCCCCCTTACTCGCCACCTACGGCACAGCAGAAATTTTAATCTGCATAATAATCCAATAACCTGCCACCTCCGTCCTTTTCATCTTTCCGTCGCTTAGCGCCCCACTCTCTCCCATTATATCAGAAATTACCTATTTTAACCCGTGCCCATTCACCTCCCTCCGTCCTCCTTCGCTCCTTCCTCTTCTTCCTGACCCCCTGACCTCTCTCCCCTACTCCCCTCCCCTCCGAGTCCCATTCTCAACCCAACCCTCTGGTCACGAGCGCTTTGTAACGCGGCATTAATTTTTTATCGATGCGAATTACCGATAAAGAGAAGGTTAGGAGTAAGGCGAATTTATCGAGCATAAGGCGACTGCAGACGTTCAACACACGGTGAGACTGAGGTGGAGGAGAAGAATGTTATGTTTTTTATACGGCGGACGTTATTCTCGGACGTGAGTGGCGCTTTACAGATGTTATTTTTTTCCACCCCCCTCCTCCTCGTGTGGGGATCGTGATTCGACGACGGATGAATTATGTAATCTCCCGCGACGGAGGTCTTTCTTCGCGATACGACGATGATGTTGTTATTTCAGTCGTTGTCATTTGGGAACGGTCATCTTTTATGAAATATTTAGTCGCGCTGATTTTTATATTTTATAAAATAGTAGTACGCTTAAACAAGAAGTTAGACTCTTTACATCCAAATTACATAAACATTTTAATGTGTTTCTGGATTTAGTTATTAAAAAAAACTTGATAAGCTCAGTAGAAACCACTTTCCCCAGACCCGAGGGCGGCAAACTACGGTCCTGGGTGCGTTTTATGCGACCCGCGAAATTATGATAAACGATGAGTGACATTTAAAACCAACGATTTCATGTTTGATAAAGAGAAATACTATCATGTAACCGTTTCTCTTGAGTTATTAAAGTTTTAAAAAATATATATTTAGATTTGATTTAACCAAACGATACCATATAATCTCGGAGTAACATGTCATGTAATCTCTTATCGGACCTGTGAAATTACACCAGAATGCGAATGCGGCACGCTAAATATACGCAAATACAAAAGCGCAGCCGGGCATTAATAGTGATTGGGGCCCTTGGAGCTAGATTAAATGTAGGCTTCCCATTTCATATTAATGAAAGAAGACAAAATAAAGACAAATATATTTTATTTTTCACTTACGAAAATACAGCAGAAAAGAATTTAAAAAATCGGTACAACATACTTTATAGAAACTTTAGTTTAGTTATCTTTAGAAAATGAAAATCGTATGAGCCGGTTTTTAGAAAATCAAATTTTTGTTCAAGTTGCCCAACAATAAACTAGTCATATATTCAATCATTGAGAAAAATGAAATATGTAGTATTATTGCAGAAGTATACTCAAGAAACTACGAAATTTAATCAAAATCGTTCCAGCCGTTTTTGAGAAAATCAAATTATTGTTCAAGTTGCCTAGAATAAACTAGCCTTGTATTCATTTTTTGAGAAGTATGAACTATTTGGTATTATTGAAGACGTAAACTCAAGTAACTATACAAAATTTTATGAAAATCGTTATAGCCGTTTTTGAGAAAATCAAGTTGTTGTTAAAAATGCGTAAAATAAACTTCCCTAAATTATTGAGCAATGTCAACCATTTATTCATAGCCTCTTCTCTGTATGATAAAATAACTAAGTACGAGATTTCATTCATTTTCGCTCTACCGTTTAGGCTCTAGATCCAGTAACAGACAGACAGACGGCATTGCGAAAACCACTTTTCCGGATTCACCTACACCTAAAACGTATATTTCTGTAAAAATCTCGAGGTCGAATTTTTTCGGTTTTTTCCTGAAAATTTCGGATCGTTTGTACTTGTGTGTGCTCGAACGCTAAGTACGTCGAACTGTTTCCATGGCATCCGATGCCGTGACTCACATGCGGAGGGAGGCGACCAACCGCTCTCGTGTCTCCTCTTATGGTCTTGCGGTTGATTGTGGTCTAGCTATATTAACGCCATCTGACTACGTCCGCCTTAACTGAGGCGATGACGTCGTCCCGGTCAATTGATAGCGAGGCTAAACAGGGCCGAAAAAAATAGGACTATCGCGTTCGTGCGATCGCTAATCTCGTCTTAACTAATCGTTCTTTGTTATTTTAAATTTTAATATATGTGAAAATAATTTGCGAATTAACGTTTCGAAATTTTTTAAGATCTTTGAAGTGATTTGTAACCAGAATCGTGATTCAGTTGGAAAATTAAAAATTTTATGAACTGTATATTTAATATCGCGGAACTAATTTTTGTCTCCTTTTTGATTCAGATGTTTATGCACTATGAAGTTTCATTTTTATAAATTAGCTCGAAATGAGAACAGAGACTTTGGTTTGCGCATTCTTACACCTGTGAGTTAGGTATTTAGTTTTTGCGAAGTTCGTTAAACATTTACCCGAATGAGTCCAAAGTTGTTTAATGACACGATAATTGGCATTTTTATCTTTGACAAAGAGTTATTCAAACGTCGTGTATTGTACGCAGTCAGTATCATTTTAAATGGATCAAGGAATCATAGCGCTATCGATCTTATTTATAAATTTTATTGGTTTAATTGGATGCTTTCATATCTAATTGATCAATTGACGTAAATATTGGAAATAAGTGTTGTTTTATATGAAAAATCGATTTTTAACGGTATTAGTGGTAGGAGAAAGAGAACTTGCCGTTCTTCATCAATTCGATCTCTCTGTGACCTTGCGTTTCCCTAGAGGCGGGCTATCAATTATGGAATTTCGATCTCGTTTACTCTTGGCCTTTATTTTAGCCCTAACCGCAGCGAACCTGTTACGTCATCCGTATCGATGATCTAAACGACTGATTTCTCTCCATGCGAGAATAGGAAATGACACAATTTTCCTATGGAAATCGAAATTTGTATTATCTTTTTATCTCCGCTCCTAAGATAGTTGCCGAGGCGATTTTCGAGGATACTTTCAGGTAAAAAAAAACTCATAGACGTTCTCTGGATAGGGATCAACGCTGATTGTGAGATAAAATTAAGAAATAGGTGAATTTCCTTTGGAATCGAAAAGCTTTGAATTTTACTCATCGTCGGAATTAATAACTGGGTTATCTTTGTATGATGATTTTATATCGCAGAAAAGATATATGTTACTTAGTTTATTCCTATAAAGCGTGTAAAATATCTAACAATTGTGAATACTAAAGACGTATGAGTAGATGAAGTCGTTGCGTTTCTTTATTGTGATTGAGGCGTTAAAGTCATACTCTTCTGTTTTTTTAAAAGAGATCTTATGATAATGAAAAATGATAATAAAAAGGAACCATTTCTTAGTATACTGAAAGGGCGTTAACCTATTGATTTGCGTAACAGCTGATTATTTCTAGCAAGCGTACTAATGGTCACGTTTCCGCATATCTGTCGTGAGTCATTTGAACGTACGTCATGAAAATCGCATCCTAAGATATCTGGCTATTTTTCTCTCGAATCTCGCGACCTCGCCTTAGAGGGGCGATAACGAAACCAAACAGGAACTTTCCAGTGCGATAATTAATTCAGCGGAACCACGGGAAAAGCTTCGACCTCCATTCCTTTGAAAACGGAGGGAAAGTCGTCGTCATCGACGGCTAAGGAGCACGGGGAGGGTATATCCGTCCAGCGTGGCAGTGGATCCGCCCCTCTTCACACAATTGTACCGACGGCAGCTTTGCCTAGCATCATATTCCGCAATTTTAGTGCACGTTTTTAAAAAATATTTTAACTTTTGAGTGAGCCCCATAAAAAGTGCTCTTAAAAAAAGTCCATTTCATCCCTGGGGTAATGCTACTTTGCATGTCAAAACGGACGTTTTACCAATGCGGTATAAAAGGCGTCTCGAATTTCTCATCCAGTTTGATTCGGGCGACATTTTCTTTACAACATTTATCTTGTGAAATAATTCCGAAAGCCTTGAAGAATTTCGCGCACGATTAATTCAGTCTAAGTCTTACCCTGTCCTTGGTCAAAGTCTAAAGTGCGCCTCCAGGCAGGTTTTTGCATTTTGAACATACGGCGGAACCAAATGGATTTTTTTCGTTTACGTATCCTTGTGTTTTTAGAATTCTCTTTCTGCGGTTTTTTCAGTTCACCGCGTACCGTAGCATTTTTCTAATTAAGAATGGCGAATATAATAATCTTCGCTCAATTGTCAAACCTAACTATTAGTTTGGACTTATATTTCGATATATGTTACGAAAGGCTTAGCTTCATTGCCTACACCGTCTGTTGTTTTTCGTACCGTTTCATACTCGTCCTCTGGCATCAATAACTGCGTCCTAGTTACATCACTGTTACACGTTATAAAAAGTAAATGTTCCTTTATCCATAGAATTTTCAACCGGACGTATCTCAGTATGAAGTTTCTTCGGTTCATTAATTTCCACTGCGGAACTGACGTCATCTGAGGGGATTTTTTTATTCCTCCTTTCGTTTTGAAATAAATCAAACATTGTGTGTTTTGAGAGCTTCTGTGAAAATATGTTTGCTTCCATTCCATTTTGTAACGTTCGTTTCAATTCGTGGACGAAATTATTGTTCGAGTGGGAAAAATGCTACCCTTCGAGTAGGTTATTTTTCTGATTTTTTTAATCTCTTTGGGAGAGATTCTTTTTTCTCGTTTCGATTTTTTCTTCCTTAACTCTGTCCTTTTAAAATCTAAGATGTCTATAGATTGGGAAAAAATCATCTCTGTCTCTCTCGGAATGGCTCCCCTTGATCACATTCCTGAATCTAGGACGTTCTTTTCTTTGTCGGCTTAGCGTTCACGAGTTACATTATTATCTGAATCACATATATTCACTTTTTAATTCTCTTAGTGATATACCTTTTGATTGAAAAACAAAACATCCTACTAGGTACCAGATTTATTTTGATGTATAGCGTATTAAAATGAAAGTTTTATATAAAACTATGCCAGACTAATCTTAAATTATTATCTCCTGGAACTGATCCTTTGACAGGCATGGAAAAAATGTGCTTTCCAAAATGCAGCGGTTCTCCGCCATGCGTCGGAGGTGCTCACTGCAACGCATAACGAACCCCATTTTCCTACAGAAAAAATCTGATGTGGCCAACACATGGCTTTCTCCATATTTGGGGTATAGATATGTAAATTATTATGAATAGCATTATAAGGCAAAATTATTATTTCGTATCGTAAAAGAATACAGTTGTCCTTACTGCCGTAAATTATATTTTGAATATGTTTACAGAATTCACCGCTCCATGGTGGTGGCGCTGTATACTGGAAATTAATAAAAAGTTGAATATCTACGAAATGAATGGTTCTACGAAAATTTGTTTCAAACAAAACTTGGAAGAAATATTATTCTCTACAACTTTGGTTCTCACGAAGATTAACAATAACGACGTTTTTAAGGAGATATTTGACGGAAACCGAAAAAACCTGTTATTTATAAATAATTCCTAAACAATAACTGCTTTGGAAAATTGTTTCAAATGAAAGTTGTAGGAAATTACATTCTCTATAACCTTTGTAAAGAATTGTATATACAATAATGATGTTTTAACGGAGAAATATTGCAAAAATCGAATCGGGTTTCGAATAAACCTCGACTTCCGTTTAACCGTTATTGTCCAAAAACTAATCAGTTCCTTGTGCCCATACCAAAGTGTTATATATGAAATTTGGTAACGGTATGGCAAGTACTTTTTGAGTTAGAGCGTTCACAATCACATACACACACGCATGCATGCACACACAGACATTCCGAAAATAGTCTGAACGTGTTCTAGGGACCTCAAAACGTGTATTTCCGTTGAAATCTCGAAGTCGATTTTTTTCGTGATCACAATACTTTCCCTACGTATGGAGAAAGTAAAAATGTTAAAAGTATCCGTAGAGGACATTTTGCGACTATGTATTTGTACCATCTGCAGTCCAAACAAAACTTTAAAACACTTGTTGGATGTTTGCCTTTCATTGTTAACACGGATTTGGTATCGATTTTATCCTGAAAACGCGAAACGGGTCAAATATAAATTCAGATAGTGCCTAGAATGATCGTGCCTGCTACATCGCGAAACACGATGAAACCGATGCGGATACAACTGTTCCACGTTATGTAGAGTATATATAATCGTTCTTCTGTATGTATTTTGTTTCTAAAAGTGTTACTTTTGTTATTTTTAATACTAAATCATCGCATATTAGGTAGCATTATTGCATCTCTCAAGTTAATGTATTATACAATATTTATTAATGTTAGCAATTACACATGTATTAATATTTAGATGAGAAGAGCCACGCTTCATAGAACCTACTGATCGAACAAAAGCGTGGTTAATGCTATAACTTGCATCGGCAAGCTCAACCATATACTCAAGTATAAGTTTACTGTGCAAACATTCACCATCAAGAATTATTGTCATTAACCTTTCTGCAATTTGGATTTCTTAAATTTTTTGGCTCTCTGCAAACGACGTAGTTTACCCTTTGCGGCGCGACTTGATGAAAACATATTCCTTTGTTTGTAAACGACGCGTATGCGAAACCACGCATGACGAGGCGACATATTGCAGATTATCATTGTATTCAATAAATTCTCAGCAGGCAAAAACTGCGTCTACTATTTTTCTCTTTCATTACTACAAAAATTTTAATCATTGATCCATGATTTCACCTATCGATGCAGGTCGTTTTCTGGCTAGTTTTTCCCCGAGTTCTCTGGTCGTCATTAGGAATAGATTACGTCGAATGTCATGACATTTAAATGGCCACAGACATCTTTCAGGAGGAAGAATCGAGTTTTTCTCCTATTCTATACGAGGAACTGAACTATATTGCCGTTAGGTAAAAATCTGCACGTGTTGGAGGGTAGTACGATTTTTAGGAAAGGGAAATAACTGAACTTTTTATGAGATTTTTCCTCGTGTTTTCATGAGTGAGTCTGGGACGATTGTCGTTTTCTTGAAATTGATATTTTCATATCTTACCTCATCGAAGACAAAATTGTCGGTTCTCTCTTCATGACGCCGCATAATCGATGCGTTCGTAAAACAATGGGCACTTATAAGAAGAAAAAAAGGCGGAAGTGCGTGTTGGCGATTTATCGTTTTGTTATTTATAAGCAACACGTAACCTTGACATTTATCATGCAAATGCAGTGAGAAAATACGGTGATGTCCATTTCTTAAAAGTATAACCAAATTGGTATTGGATAGCCGTTCGTGATGTCTCATATAAACTAAAATCTTATTATAAGAAGTAAAACCGGTAGGTATATAGGCTAGTATAATTTCAATTTTAAATTATTGCCTTAAACTAATTATTACCTATTCGTCGAAGTGATCTGGTGCTCATTTGTAATGCCATTATGTGGTATTATTCACTGCGTTTCGACCTGCAATCTCTAACTATCTCTAAAAATTTTCCCGTCGGGTGTAGCGTTCATCGTTCGTTTAAATTTTCCCCCTACATTCCTCCAAGACCTCAGTTATTCCATAATCGCATTAAGTTTCCCCCCCAGTATCCTCTTAAATTCCTCAAATCCGACTCGGTTTAAAGCGCGAAACATCTTTTTGCCCTAAACGTCCCAAGGCCAAGTATCGTAACACGTTACCATTTCTCTCCCGCTTTCTCCCTCTCACTCTCTTCCCCTCCACCTCTCTCTCTCAACTTCTCTCAGACTAGCCGTGTAAAATGAATCTTCATTAAGGGAAAGGAACTATGTCCTCCTACCCAACGCTTTGTCGCTTCCCCTTTCGTCTCTCAGAGTTCACTGCCTTTAAGAACCTCTCTCTTCCCCTTTGCCTCCTCCTCCTCCATCCTCCTTTCGCTCTCACTAACCAATCTCTGTGCCCCCTCCCACACCCTCGCTTCGCAATCCTTCCAGCCATCCAAAACGTCTCGTTCACGACCCTTTCCTACTAGTATACCACCCCCTATTCGCCTCTGAAGATCTCGTCGGCAGATTGCTTGGCAGCCTCCTAACCCGCCCTCTCCTGTCTCTCTCTCCTCTTTCCTTCCCTCTTTCGGTCCACCCACTCCTTTCCCCCCCCGTTCACCCCCTCTCTCTTCAACCCTCCCCCCCCCCCTCCCACCCTCCTCTTCCCACATTTCACTTGCTCGGCAATCTGTGCCTTCGCTTTTGCCGTATCCCCTGTTCTTTGTCCCCCTCTCCCATCCCTCTCGCTCTCTCTCTCTCTTCGTCTCCACCCACAAGCGTTCTCTCACAGACGTAGTAGGCGCCGCGTGCTGTACGGATAACATCCACAAACTCGTACACGACCGCACCGCCATCTTGTTATTCGTCAGGAGCCTCTCTTTCTTCCTCCCTCTCTCTCCATCTCCGTTATCTGTTGAGTTGCGAGGTTTGCGTTTGTGCGAGAGAGTGTGAGTGCGTGCGTGTTTGAAGTGGGGTCTAGTTATGGTACGTTTTGTGCATGTGGAGGAGGAGGTTTCTCGTTTTCGGGATTTTTGTTTAATGCTTGGTCGTCCCCCTTTCTCTCCCTCTCTCACACACTCTCTCCTCCCTCCTTTCTGTGGTAAAGGAGGGGATTGAAATGTAATCGTCTGTACACCTTGGAATTGAATGTTGGGCCTTAGTTAGTCGGGATTCTCTATTCAAATTGCAAGAGGACCAAATAGATAATTTTGAAATAAATGGAGTGTGGCCCTTGTCATAGTAGTAATGACCTTAAACATTCTGCTGAAAATTCATAAACACGTTATTCAAAATGGTATACGTTGTCATTAAATGCAAATTATAATACAATTCAAAACTATAAAAAATATATATTTATCTCATAACTCATTTGTGACTTTCTGATTATCTCGTCCACTTTTTTTCGTCTACTTAAATTGGAATCATAGCTATGTGAGAGCCGCATTTTTTCATCAGGCATGCGGCTCCCAGGCTGTGGGTTTCGTATTCTTTGTATTTCTTTACTTTTTCCTCTTTTAGTGCTTTGTTTTCCACGAGTAAATTGTTTCTTTTTCGAATGAATGAAGAAATAATTCAGCGTAGCCGTTTAGTTTATTCTTTTTTGTGATTTCTATGAATATCATATTTGAAAACGACTTATTTATGTTCCAGTTTGATTTAAAACAAGGAACTCAATAAGTTACTTTCAAGTTAGCTTTCCGTTTCTTCGTTAAATTTATGTGCGAGTCACAATAGCATTTATGTTTTCGGTGTTTTTACGTTATTTCATAGACAAACATGTCCACATTTTATAACACACCACAGGATCTCTTCTTTGAAGCAATTCCTGGAAATTCAGCGACCCGTGTCATTAAAATCCCTTTGAATTCTTATTCAGGGATATTTATGATTCATTCCCCGCTACTTTTCACATTTTTTAAATGAAAAAATATTCGTATGTTTACCAGAGACACGGTCGTGTTGTCAGTAGTGAAGTGATTTCAAAAATATGTTTATGTTAGAGACCTACTAGACTTCGCTGAATTCAATTTTCCTCGATAGATACATTAACCAATAGTCGCAAACGCATTCACCTCCATTAATTAGTCGGAGCAATTACCCCGCAATTTCATCCGTGTATTTTTTGCACAACTAAAGCGACATGAAACTATGCGCCGATAGGCATTCTCTGACGAGACCATATATTAAGTTTTGCATAGTAATTGGATCAGTTCTACTTTTCTCCATTTCCAGAGGCGTTTTGGTCGTTCCGTTTGATCCGCTACACGCGTGGTTTCGCGGTTTTGCATATCGTTTTGAGGTAACGAATGGGAATATTAATTCAATCCGTACTGTCCGTTGATCGACCTATCGTAGATCATTTGACGCGTGGAGTACTAGGAAAATTAATATCTCCCCTGTGTGCACGTCAACGGCGCATGAACTAGGAAGCGTGAATGTTTGCGCGCAAATATCTCTTTACCCGAACGTTTCTTTCGGAACGCTCAAATTTTTCCGTCTGGAATTTTCTTTGTTCGGTTCTACTGCACTGTTTGCTGTTGGAAGGCCTCGGTTTTAACGAAATTCGTTTTAAAAAGAACATAAAAACATCTCGTCTATTCGGCTTAATTTAAATTACGCGTGTTTACCTTCCGCCAATATTAAACGTGTTGACGGAGAGCCTAATACATCTTTTATTTGAGAATTGGAGGAAGGAGTGGATTGCCATTTTGCAGCAGAATGGATAATTAGGGCAGCGATCACAGCGAAAAAATGATACTTCAAAAGGTTCTGTTGGTTCAAGGGCGGACGCAGTTTTGAAACTTTCATCACTGTGGTCACGACGTTAGGTTCCAATGAGTTAATATGAAATTCTACCGCATTAGCGGATATTAAAAATATCCAGTACTGAATGTGTTGATTCAAGGGCTGGTGAAAATTTCGTCATTGTAGACGTGACTTTAGGAATGTTTGCGCTAATATGAAATTCGGTAATATTACCGGAGGTTGAATGATAAAATAATAAAATCGTATGAAAAATAAAGGAATTCGGGGCGTATGTATTCGTTACTTAAATGTTCGTAAGAGAACAATCGGTTGAAATCGAATTAAACAAAACTGCCCATTGAAAAGCCATAGGTTCTCAGATCATAATGTCTTTAAAATTTTCCCCACGAAGCGTTAGAGAATACATGTAAGTATTTGAGAAAGGGAAAAATAAAATGGAAAGCAAAAAAATCCAATGATCGGTCTTGAAATTTGAATAGAGAAGAGTGCTCTGAAAGCTATCGATAACATCCAGAATGGATTTGCACACAGTCCGAGAGGTGAGAGTTTCATTAATAGCCTAAGTGAAGATTCTGCGAAATAAATGAATCCGGAATTTCTTGCATAAAGAGTTTTAAAGGTCAAGGTAGAAGCGAAGGTGGAAGTGAAGAGTTATAAATACGTATTACCTTGAAATTTAAGTTCGGTGGTAGAACCTGTATTGCGACAGAGAAATTTGGCCTAAACTCCGGTTTTCTTAAGAGCCGGCTGGAGTTACCTGCAAATCACAATCTCGTTCTTATCACTTTTCCACCGCTTTATCGTATCGTTCGTCAAGATTTGTTTTTATTGTAAATAAAATCCGAACGACGCCGGTTTTATTTATTATTTATTGCAACGATTCCGCGAACTTTTACGATCAGCTAGGTCGAGCCTGGGCTTTCGTGACAAGTGAAATAAAGAGCGCTCCGTGACTTCATAAATTTCGAACGCTACTCACGTCATGCTATTTTCTTAGCCTTACTTCTCCATCGGCGCGTTATAGACGTAGGAAACTTTTTTTAAAAATCCGAAAAATTAACTCCACACGTTTACGTTATTGTACGCGTAAAACCTGCAAAATTTTCCGGAAGTCGTTCTCGCGAAATCCGTCCATATACAACAGCGTAAGGACATAAAATTTCCCGCTCTACTAAGTTAATAGAGCGACAAGATCGCGCAATCATGCCTACGCGATACATCACGCGAGAGAATTTCTCCCCCGTCAGGTGCGTTCTCTTCAAACTGTTTAGAAATGGGGATACGGGGATAGGCGAGGGAGATAACGAAGATAAAGGGTAGAATATGTTACAGAGAGAGATAGGCATATTCCCAAAACATCCTCCGCTGAGGTTTTTCTTTTACGACACCGGGAAGTGAGCGCCGGCGGAGAACGTAGAGAGTAGATATTCTGTGGGTGAAGCGTGGGAAATGGGGGAGTGAGGGGTAGGGTGCGTGGGAGGACGCTGATGATGGTGTAAAGGGGGGTAGGAAGGGAGTAGAAGATCCGGGGGGTGTGGAGGAAACTGGAACGGAAGGGCTTGGAGGCGACAAGTCCATACATGGTTAGGGATATCATCAGGCGGCTCGAGGTGGTTTGAAAACCAGGCATAGAAGGATGTGGGCGTCTTACGTATCTCTCTCTCTCTCTCTTGCCTTCTCCTTCTTCCCACACCATATTTTTTCTCCACCGCTCCCTCTCTCCGACGTCGCGTTATCCGCTTTTCATTTTTTATTTTCTTTTCGTCTGCTTCCAGTCGTCCCACCCGGCTGGACGTTTTAACATTTCTTATGTTTTTTTTTTCGCTCGTGCAGTTTTTCGTTTCCTAACTTGACGCGTCCTTACCTTTAACCTTTTCAGCGGTGTAGTATGGCGAAGTTGCGGTTATTTTAAATCAATCGCTCGTTTTCTTCCGTTTCCATTCGTTCTTTTTTTTCGATGGAGCTGTTTCTTTTTAGGGTTTTTCTCGGTTCCCGCGCGAGCTTTATATTTTTTTCGTTTTCTCGCTCGGTCGATCGTAAATGTCGCCATTTTGGTCGGTGTTATTTCGGAAAGTGCCAAGTTGATTATCGGTTGTTTTTTTGCTTGTGCCCGTGTAGTAAATAATGAGGGAGTTTCTGGTAAAATACTACCGAAGATCATATGTTTTTAATACTAGTGGCAAAGTATGGGATGATTATTTGGTTTTCATTATTTGACTGTTTTTTATTGAATTAAAAAAGAATGGAGGTTTTCCCAAGGTATCGGATGTACCTAATTTATCATTTTGATTAATTTATCCACCTATATGAGCAGGTATCGTTGCGTGAATGCGGATTGCATAACGCGAACTGACCTTATTAAAGGCAAGAGGCCAATCAGCTCTTGAATATTCACAGTATTTGTAACATCTCCTTGTTTCTCGAGGAGATCGTCTAATTCATTTTCATACAAATCCGAAAATTCGTACCTACTGTATCATCTTTGAAAACGACGATACTGAATCCATCTTAGTCTCTCTTCCACTGCTGTCGCATTTGATCATGCCGGTGTCACGTGTATATTTATGCATAGGTACTCATTATAAATTGAGACGTTATTGTAGCACTGTTTTCTGAAAAAGTGAAGGTACTTTTCGGATAGTTGTGTTAAATTAGACGTTATTCATGTCGGTCCTGAATACAGAATATAAGGGTAATTTATCTGCATTATACTTATTGTTAGTGCTTTGGGTTATCATGGCGTTTGTATTTACGCGAGAAAGGTTTTCCGTAATAATCATAGGTTATGCTGACAGAATAAAGAAAACTCTTTGGCCCCCTTGATTTTACTTAGCATCAAATCTTGTTGCTTCATCTCTGTTAAGGCTAAAATATTTACTATATCGTATTTTGTATTTCTTTAATAATTGCTCACAGAAGCATATTTATCTAAATTACAGCCGAGTGCATCTTTAAAAAATGGAAAAATAATTACATTTCTGGATATCTCTTAAGAGTTTCTGTATGATGTTTTCAAAGGAAATAATTCGAAACGTGTGTTTTGGTAAATATGTTTTTAGCGAAGCATACATTATAAATGAGCGTTCTTTTAAAACACGCTGCATACTTCTAGTTATTTTTTTAATTTTAGAGTCTTTGTACTGCGAGAGCGGTGATCTTTAGTTCTGATCATTTTTCATGTAATCTCCGGTTTATTTTTACTCTGGGAATGGGTTGTTTGGTTTTATTACTTCCGTTTTTCTTTTCACCTCAGTGTTTTAATTACTCGGTTATTTATGAGATATTTATGGTCGTTAGGCACGATGAAAGTTTTCCTTATTGATCTACCGTATTTTTCGTCGATCTTATTTCTCGACAAGTCTCAATCGAAGCGGTTTGCCTCGAACTCCGAGAAACTTTTTTTTGCAGGTGCTTGAACTTGTGCATACAGTTGGAATTCGTTTAATAGTTTATGCCATTGATATATTTGTCCCATGTATGTATTCAATTGTTCGCTGTTTTTATCCAAACTATTTGGGGACAAGCCTAGTTTAGATAACCGATTTTTTTGCATAATAAATCAAATAAATTTCAATTCGTAATAGTGTAATATTCTCGAGAAACAATTTTTTGCAGGTGCTTGAACTTGTACATACAGTTGGAATTCGTTTTAATAGTTTATGCCATTGATCTTTTTGGATCTGTCCCATTTATGTATGCAATTGTTCGCTGTTTTTATCCAAACTATTTGGGGACAAGCCTAGTATAGATAACCGATTTTTTCGCATAATAAATTTAAATGCATAATGGTGTAATATTCTCGACAGTATGGACATTGTGTCCTCAAGTACAGTAGACAAGAATGAATCAGTTTAGGAAATTTTATTTAAAATAAATATTTATTTTTACCTTGCACCGAACTTGATTAATGTTTATTTGGTTCGAAATAGCGTAAGAGAGAGGAGATTTATGTTGGCAAAAATTACTCATATTTTATTACATATTTTCGCTACCGTTTGGAATTAAATAAAGTAGTTTAAACATTGATAATCAGGTTGCTAATGTCCGGATAAAGGAGATTTCGAATTATTGACACTGTACTCTTTGTGTATATATTTATTTGGGGTGGGAGGGGGGGGGGGTGGGGAAAGAAGGTCATAACTTATTAAACCCAGCACGACGTGTCGGTCCCAAATATTTATTCTCAAAAACTCGACGCTACTTACAAAAAGAAAAAAGTCTTCTATTCGTTATTTTTGACGTCTCAAATGGACAAATTCAAACATTAAAAATGAGAACAAGATCACATTTTCTATCCGTGTTCTCGAGATGGAAAATATATCATTGAAGTGTATCCAACAGACTTTCCTTTTTTTTTTTCAAAAATCTTTCCTCTCCGACTCGCTATTGAACCGGCCGTTTACTCCACCCTCATTCGGGTTCTTTAATTGGTTCGCGGGAATTTACCCCATCAAAGCAAGCAGGAAATAAAAACCTCGTAGCCGACGGTGCTCTTAACGCAGCGTTATTAGTGTCGAATGACGAAGCGGGGTGAAGGAAAGAAGAAAAAAAAAAGAACGTCATTGCGCTCGCGGGCTATCTCCGTCGTGTAAATTCCGTCTCGTAATTCATACTCTTTCGGACTCGCGTATTTTTTTCCATCGTAAACCCGTCCCTTTTCCTTATCCTTTCATCTTCCCTCTTCTTTTTAATCTCCCATTTTTACTCGACAGCGGCGTTCCCCACCTTTACCGTAAGATCGACATCCGGTACGCGTTTAGCACGCCCCGGCGAGGTGGGAGGGCGCGGCCCCTATCGGTTTAAAGGAGGAAGTCGGCGTTCAACGGAACGTGACGGAGCGCGTTCGAATTTCTACGAACGATTGTTTCTTCCGATGAGATTGTTTCGGCTTTTTCATTTATTTTACGACGTATTTCATATCGCGCATAAGTCGTCACGGGAGGTGGTCTCGCGAACGCTCGAGAGGTGCGACGGGAAGAGTCAGCGTCGCGCGTTTTGTTTTTCGTTTTTTTTTTTTTTTTTTTTTAGCGCTTCGTTTATGCTTCGTCGGGATCCGACGATCGAAGTGATTAAGTCGCGGTTGAAAGTCACGTAAAGGTCGCGTTTGATGTGTTTTTTGCGTTTGTTCGTGTCTCTCTCGGCCGTAATGAGTTATGATCTTAGTGATCAAATTCGCGACCGAGTTGTTTTTTTTTAGGGACGTGTTTTCGTCTCTCGTCGTCCTGAAGATATTTTTTTATGGCTCGATCGAAAAGCTGTTTCGGTTAATTACTCGCGAGCATCGTTGCGTAAGAGTACTGGAAGTTATTTATGGGTATCTGTAACATCTTTAAAAAAATATTTATGTAGTTCTTCTCGAATTCCTCCTAGTACCCGTTCTTTTTATGAGAATAACGATTTAACTTTAAAACCGTGGTGTTAATTTTTCTCTCGGAATTGTAGTATCGACCTTTGTCCTTTCAGATCCTTACATTCTTATTACGTAAACACGTAAAGTTTACTGTGTGTAGCAAACCTAATGTACCATTTTTATTTATTGTATAGGAAATTATACATCTCCATCCGTTGTTTGAGCTATCATTCGATATTAAGCGTTCGTATATACAACATGAAGAAGGCTGCGGAAAATAGGAGTACTTACATAGAGAACCGAGTTCAACCATGAATAACAACGGACCCGTCTACGGACAGACTACCTATGATGATGACACAACTTCCGCATTATTTCTCTTTGAATAATTGATCCAAGTATTCCTTCACGTATTCTGTTTTTTTCAGTTATTATCTTCCAACTTTCGTCTGAATGTTTCCCTTAGTTTCGAACTGTGATTACCTTGTTGTGCAAGTCTTCACCCAGCCCTTTCTCCTTACTTCCCCCCGTATCCAGACATACGTGTCTCATCCCAATCTTCTCTGCCGTAATCCGTCCCTTTCTCCGTTCCCTTCTCCTCCCAGCCCATCTTCCTTTCTACTTTCCCCGCGACTCTCCATTCCCCATTCTTTCCATTCCTCTTTCCCATGGGTCCTCATCCCACCAACCTCTTCCACATTCCTTTGGTTGCCTTTCTTCCCCTTCTTTACCTTCATCCCACGTTCTTACATCTTTTGTCTCCCAGTTTTTTTCACCGTTCACCTGCAGCCGAAAGGGAGGCTAGAAATGGGGTGCGTGTGTGAGAGAGGGGGGGGGGGGGGGGGGGGAAAGAGTGACTCGTCGCTAGAAGACCTTGTATTTTCCCGCAAAACGGTTCATCGCGGAGTTTCTGTTCTTGCTCGATCCATTTTAAAACGGGGGAAATTTCTTATTAGTGCTGAAGGCATTTTTTTCCTAGAATAGGATCTTTGTTATTTTTTGTAGTAGCGAGTTTGAGCCTAAACGAAAAGCCTTTTTTTTTTGCTCCACGTGGCGAATGTCCTGTGTTCTTATTCATATATTGTATTCTTAACTGGAATTCTGCGTATTTCTTGTATCGTGTTTTTACTTTCTCATTTACGAAGTTAATGTATTTTAATAGTGAAATAACGTCGAGATTCTGATTAATAAGCATATTCTAGGGGCCATTGAGTATGAGAAAGTGGTTTTTCAATCCTTTTTGGCTGTAGTATGTCGCATGTGTACGACTCTAGGGGCGAAACAGGTAGTATTTGATGAAATCTCGTTTTTATATTAGGTACTCCACGCATTAGAAAATTTTCTTAAATTAACCACATCGCGCTGCGCAAGGACTAGTTTATTCTTCTCTATGATAACAAAATGTAGATTTACTCATAAATGGCTAAAAGGATTTTGTTTGAAATTCTTCATTTTGTCATAAATAATACCACACTAGGCTTATTTCTTTAAAAAATATCATAATCGAATTTTACTTCCATCTACCGTCATACTTTCCCCCGCTCCTCTGACGCCGTGCAACGACCCACATACTCAGAAGCTGCCTTCTACCACAATCATCCAAATATCCACTCTTGCCTATCCTAGACTAATTGAGTGACCGCTTGGAAAGAGAACTGCTTCAACGAGAAGAATTGAGGCAAATTATCTTCTGCACGTATATGCGTATTAACGTAACAAGTGACCTCATTTGTATGCCCTAGAAGCGAACAGATATGAGATATTTTGTGCAATTTACGTTGCCTACTTGTATTTAATTAGATAGACAACTTTTTGGGGCCTTACATAAAAATCTACTTAGTTTGCTCATGTAATTACAGCACATTTTATTAATTCTAACCGCTTGGTGGTATAAGGTACGTTCTATTTCTTGTAAAATTACATCAATTCAAACTTATATAAAGCTGCATCAGTTCGGATTATATTGTTTGTGAAAGGGCGCGTTTTATTATTCAAATGATTCAAAATTCCAATCGATGTGGATAAAACGTCTTCCAAAACCCGCCACCTCAAAAAAAAACGGAGCCCCCCGCCAGCCTTAAAGTGAAGGGCGCAATCCATTACTTCTTCTTATCCATTTATAGAGCGCCCAGGAAACCATTTCTCCGTCGTCTCGTCACTACTTCTTGAAAAATTCTCTTTCGCTCTTTCATGTCTCTCCCTCTATCTATATATATCTTTCTCTTTCTTTCTTTCGCTCTCTGGCTTTTCCTTCTTCGTGGACACTCTCTCTCTCAGTTTTACCAGATTCCATTCCCCTTGGCTCCTTCAGATCCACTCATCTTTTCTCTCTCCGCACTTCAAGCCAGCTCCTCCCTCTTCTCTCCTCTCTCTTTATACCCTGTTATTGCTCCACCCTTTCACCCCCCCCCTCCTCCCTTTCTCCGCTCTCCCATCCCTTCTCGCTTCATTCCTACCCCCCTCCCCTTTATCTTCTCTCCCGCCCTCTCTTCCCTCTCCCCCTCCCCCCTCGCTCCCTTTCTCTTCCGCCTTGCAATTCCACTCTTACCTCCTTTCATGGACAACGACCCCTCGGAAAAGTCACGTGCCCCCATCTTCACACGTCTTTAGCCTTCTCTCTCTCTCTCTTTCCATCTTTCGCCTACTGCCTCCCATTTCGCTCTCACTCTCTCTCGATCCTTTCGCTATATCCTTCTTCGACTCCCTTTTACCATCTCCTTCCGCCTTATGGCTTTCTATCTCCGCATATACACACGCTCGCATGCGTCTTTGCACTTTAAATCTATCTTCCTATCCGAATTTCTTGTATCCCCGTTTCCATCTCAATCTATTTCTGCATCTCTGCCTCTCTTCGTATTTGTCCAAATTTCCCCCTTTCCTCGCTCTCGAGCTTATCTCTTTCCGCCATTCTTTTGTTCTTCTGACTTATGCTGTATCCCCTCTCTCTCTCTCTCTTTCTCCCTCCACCCCACCTCCATATTTTCCGCCCTATCTCCCTTACTTTCTCACTTTTCATGTCTCGACCCATAGCTTTCTCGCATGCGTAAGCAAAATTTTTATCTCTTGTCATGTCTTCACTGCCATTCTCTCTCTCTCTCTCTCTCTCTGTCTCAGGCCCACCCTTTTACGCCTTTTTTCCGTCTCTTTTGCTGGGATGTCATTAACCCTTTTGGAGGAATCTTTTACTGTACGGCTCCTTTGGCAAGTTTTACTCATTTCTGAAGTCTAGGCGGGAAAGGCAGAGTTGCTGATGGCTACTTTTAGGTGATAAGTAGATTCCTTGACCTGCATACATGCGAAAGAAACGCTGTGATAATCGAGTTAAGTTAGCATTTCAGTTTATGTTTCCGCATAGTAACTAAGAGTGAAAGAGTTTAAATATGCGAAACTAGCAGCCAAAGACAACATTTTAGTTATATTAGCTTTACCCTCTCAAGTAGGTAATTTTTGGATCTTTTTTCGCACCTAAAAACGGCCATTTTAATGTTTTTCGCCACCCGTGCTGTTTATGTTCATTGTTGTTGAGGTAAAAGTACATACATAGTTGGTTCTAAAATTTAGTTTTGAGTGCAGAGCCGGCCATTTGGGCGGGTGAAGCGGGCGGTTGCCTGGGGCGCCGAAGGAACCCCTTAAGCCTTAAGGGGTAAAGGTATATAGGTATATAGGCATAACCTTCAAGGGGGCGCCAAAAACCTACTTCGCCCGGTATCGGTCCTAAAGCCGGCTCTGTTTGAGTGAAGAGCACTGAAGATCCATAAGGGCGTACTGCGAACCAGCTTGAGGAGCTAAGTCACAGTGCGCTGTTCTTTTCATTATATTATTTTGACTAATTCGGCTTCTTTCATTTTTATTTATCAGATTACTCTCGTTAGTTCACAACTTTTTCTCCCTCTCGAAGAATATGACTTTTGTTTATTATTATTCTTTGTTTTCAAAACGCTATATAGGAACAGAAGGACATTCTTGTAGAATTTGCGTGAACTTTGCCTCCTTCGGTAACTCATTGTTTCCTGCTCGCTGTTGCCAAGTGTATGATGAAGTCTGTTTCGATGCCTGAACTGCCAGACTACCCTGACGTCACGAGTTCTTATCCCGAGTAAAGTAGATTTATGAAGTCCATTCTATCCTGTAGTCTTTATTACCCGGTTATATAGGCGTTAGAATTTCGTGACTGTTGTTGTAAAAATTTTATACTGTTTACTGCTAAAATACTATTTTTATATATTTGTATATATATATTTACAAGAGATTAGGTAGATGAAGGTTCGAGTAAGAATCTGAGGAACCAGAACAATAAATTAAAATATTTATTTGCGACACATTTCAAACCAGAAAATTAAAAAGAAATCAAATGCGTTTCAAAGCATCCAAAAAGAGACTAAGACTTATATGAAATTCTAATTAGGTATGTCCGTGAACTGTCATCCTTCGAGTTTTCGAGCATTCATTAATTTTAAGCGGGTGTACGTAATTCTCTACCGCCTTGAGAAGTAATCTCCTGTAGTTCACATGTACCTGTTTAAGATTAGCTGAATAACGTAATTTTAAGAAGTGCTTTCTCATTAAGTAGGTAATTTTTTGCTTATTTTTTATCCTAAATACCTTTCTCAGAAACGTTTCTTTTTACAAAGATTGTCCGTAAATATACTATAATTATGTTTCTTTTTTCCATAAACATCCTTTACTGGAGTCGGTATTTCACTCATTTCGCCGAAGTAACTCCCTCTCGTCCTCGAGGATATCCTATTTCTAACGGCCACCTCGATCCCCACCCAATACCCGGACCTTCCTCACTTGAGTCCATTTTTTTCTCACTCGCCTCGTCTCTTTCGCAAGTAAGTGGGCGATTAGAACGGGAAAGGGGAAAGAAAGAGGTGTCTAAGAGGAAGAGAAGGAGAGAGAGAGAGAAAAAAAGATCCGACAGAATAATTAGTAGTTTTAAAAGGAAACGGAGGCTCCTCGTTGGTCTTCGTCCTTTTCGCCGCCTCGTAGTATAAAACCGGGATGGCGTGTTCTCGCGGTGTTTTTTTCCCTCGCCGTTTTATCGCTCCGCAGACGCCGCCCCGCGCCTTTGTGTGTGTGTGTGTTTGTGTGTTTCTGTGCGCGCGCAGTCGATTCAGCGTGCACGAGGTGCAGAGGAAAGCGCCTATGTTCCCGCCTTAACCCACAAGCCCTTAACCGCTCACTTATTCCGATAAAACACGCCGATTTGATGTTAAAGTCTTTTCGCGGGGACCTGGCTCTTTCTCCCCCTCTCTTCCTCGTTCGCTTTACCGCCGGCATTTGTAGTGTACGGCTGTTAATGTGCAGCCGATATCACATGAGCTTAGAAAAACATTTTCGCCAAAAAATAAAAATGAAACGCTGGAAATAAAAAACGACGTATTTATAATTTTTTTTTATAAAAATTTTTTCTCTGTTTTTCTTATTATCGCTGATAGTTTGGGAATTTCTCTCCTTTTCCTCCAAGGAGCGGATATTAATCAGTCTCAGGCGGTGCGGTTCTCTCATTATTTTTTTTATATATATTCATTACGGCCCGCCATTTCCCGTGTGCTGACCCTATGGTCTATGATCTAGAACATTGGGACTTTCTGCGGTTCCGGTACAACTCGGGGCGGAGCTGACCCAAATACGCCTTTGTTTATGTAGATAAAAGGTTGATGGTCTTAATTAAGTGAGATCGGGCTGGTGTGTACTGTATTAAAAGTTTCCTGAAAGTTCAATTAAACTACCGTTTTTTTTTAAAGGTTCTGTTCAGACTGCGGGGATTTTGAAACTGTCAATAAATTTTGCTTTGATGTTCATCGCGGAGTTTTTAGTCTCGTGAAAATGTATTTTATCGTTAGTATTTTGCCGATTTTTTTCAGCATAGTTATTTAAAATAGCACAGACTACTCGAAAATTTCATACTTCACCCATTAATTTCCGGTTTTCTGTGTAAAATGATTTTAAATAAACGCGAAGGAATTACTTTAAAGCTGCCTGACTGCACGAATTCGTCTTTTTTTACAGGATCGGTGACGTGACTTAACCATGCTCCGTCGTCTCTAGATCGAAAGCTGCGCAGGGTTTTGACATAAAATGTTCCATTTTTCTACATTATCCCAAATGCGTCGATAGATCGGACGTATCGGACCATTGCTGATATCTAAAATCTATTGATCTAGAAAATAGGTTCCCAGGAAGAATCGAGGAAGAAAAATCTCTTTTAGAGTTACGCGGTCGAATGGTTTTTTGAAATGCTTTTAATAAACTTTGACTAAAGCAAACCTTTATGTAGCTTAAATAGTTTTGTGCTAAAGTTTTATTAATAAAAGTGTCTTTTTGATACGGTAGCGAGCATTTATCAGAGGTAGCGAATATATGTTTTGTGTACAGAAGTACGTTTGGATTAAATAATAACCAATTAATTTCCAAGTGTTTTGTTCAAATTCAAAAAGTATTATTATTTTGGATCGACTTAATAACACTCATTCAATCTTATTGTTAGACGTTATGGTGCATTTGCTTTTTTATAGAAATTCCTCGTTAAAATAATATCAGCATGTTATTGTATAATTTATATTTTATAGCTAAGTTACAAATTTGAATTTGTGATTTTTGCCTATAGAAATTTTACAACTATTTAACAGAGAAACGCGTTTTAAGTTCTTTTTTCTAAAGAAAAATTGCTGACGTATTCGATTTGTCTGTGTGGGCAGCATCTCTGAAATCCTGTAACCTGGAAAAGCTAAATTTTCAAAATAGATCCGTCTACGTGAGAGCTTGTGATATGGTAAATATTTTTGGATCTACAATCATACTTTTCAAGCATTCTTTAGAACAAAATTTCCTGTAATTATTATTATTCGAAATTTTTTCACCGCTATTTCGATCTATGCCTATTTGTACTACACCCGTTAATATCTAAAGAAATCTAAAGGTCGATGGATTCGACCACGAATAATATCCGATCACACGCAGGCTTAAAGAGTCTCATATTTCGGGTTTAGAAGCCAAGCGAATGGAAAATCAAAGACGAATAATATTTGTTTCGAAAAACACGCCTCGATAATACAGAAGGATACGAGCCAACCACATGTTGTCCGAGAGATGAGGAAGTCACATGCCGTGACCAGTTACTGGAACCGAGAGAGGAGGGGGGAATATGTTTTAACCACCCACTCTAGAGAGAGAGAGGGGGGGGGGGGGGGATGGAGGTCTTACGATGTAATGCATTTTCCACGTGACATTAAACTGGTTTTCTCGTCCTTTCAACCATTCTTTTTTCTCCCCCATCGCACTTCTTCGCTCGTTTTACCTCGCATGTTCCTTCCCCGCGTGCACCTTGCATCTTTCATTCATCATCCTCGCTTTTTTAAATTAGAAACAGGACTCGGGTGTGACGACCTCTGGCGGGTTTCTCTCTCTTGAATATTCGCCCCTCCCTTCTCCACCCTTTTCTCCCCCTCTCTCCGCCCTTTTGCCTCTCCTTCGTTCTTTCACTCTCTTCCTTTCTTTCCTCCTCCCATCTCTCGCAGCTTCTTCCATCTCATCTCTTTTGTTGCGTAGCCGCAAGCTCGAGTTTCGTGTGTATCTTTTCTTTCCCAATTTCACCTACGTATGGTTTTCTTTCTCTCTCTCTCTCTCTCTCTCTCTCTCTCTCTCTCTCTCTCTCTCTCTCTCTCTCTCTCTCTCTCTCTATATATATATATATATATATATATATATATATATATATATCTCACGTTCTCCTCTTTCCCGCATGCTTCTGACACTTGTTTTCCGAAAATATCACGTTTCCCTTCTCTCTCACGCTAGATGTAAACACGCGCTTTCTCCTAAATCAGGCCTGGACTTATCTTGTCCTGATCTTACTTCCTGTTTTCTAATCCGTATTGCTGTTATTCCTTTACTTCATCTCTCGCTTGTTCGCTTATGCTGACGTTTCTTCTTCGTTTTTTATGCTTTCACTTTGTTATAAGTAGTTACCTCCGCTTATTATTGTAACTGATTATCGTTTTCGGATGATGATTGTAATCAAACGCGGAATTCCGAATCCAAATCTAATTTGAGGAATATTATCGTTCGCTTTTATCAGCCGCTTAACGTTATCAGTTAAATTGAATCCAGTGCGATCGCATTAAGTGGTATCCACCGTATTTCCTTTCTGTATTTTAATTTCTCTACCGCTTTTTATTACTTTTTTCTTGCTCCCTTTTAGCGCGTTTTATTTTACGTTTTCGCTCTGTCTGTCCTTTTGAGCAATCGATTAAATTAGAATAGCAGGTAATTGGTAAGAGAAGACTGAAATTTGCAGGGTTTATGTGATCTATGATGCCATTTGTTGTGCCGCCAAAGAATATTTTATGAAAAATCGGTGTGTGGCAGGGGGTTGGTTGCCTTAAAAAATTTCAAATTGCTATTCTGAGCAAATGGTTAGAGATGGAAAATTGAAAATTTCTTAATTAATTATTGAATAAATTACTTCGTCATACAATTATATATTACTAAACTTATAAAGAATTTAAAGTATAAATGTTAAATAAGCCTAAATAAATAGAACGCCCTTTTACTTTATGGGAAAGTATTGTGATCACGAAAAAAATCGACTTCGAGATTTCAACGGAAATACACGTTTTGAGATCCTTAGAACACATTTAGACTATTTTCGGAATGATGTCTGTGTGTGTGCATGCGTGCGTGTGTATGTGATTGTGAACGCTCTAACTCAAAAAGTACTTGCCATATCGTTACCAAATTTCATATATAGCACTTTGGTGTGGGCACAAAGAACTGACTAGTTTTTGGACAATAACGGTTAACCGGAAGTCGAGGTTTATTCGAAACCCGATTCGGTTTTTGCGATATTTCTCCGTTAAAACATCATTATTGTATATACAATTCAATACAAAGGTTATAGAGAATGTAATTTCCTACAACTTTCATTTGAAACAATTTTCCATAGCAGTTATTGTTTAGGAAATATTTATAAATAATCGGTTCTTTCGGTTTCCGTCAAATATCTTAAAAACGTCGTTATTGGTAATCTTCGTGAGGACCAAAGTTGTGGAGAATGATATTTCTTCCAGGTTTTATTTGAAACAAATTTTCGTAGAACCATCCATTTCGGAGATATTCAACTTTTTTCTTAATTTTCAGTATACAGTAGTGGTGAATTCTGTAAATGTTCAAAATATACGTAATTTACGGCAATAAGGACGGCTGTAATCTTTTACGATAAGAAATAATAATTTTGCCTCATAATGCTATTCATAATAATTTAAATATCCATACCCCAAATATGGAGAAGTCACATGTTGGCCACGTCAGATTTTTTCATATTGCGCCAGCAAATTAAGCTCCAATTTTGTCTTTACCTTTTCTCCCTTCCATTCTCTATCTATCTCTCATCCTCTCTTCGGTCTTTTAACAGCAGTTACCTTTCTTTTTCTATCTCCCTCTTCGTATCCCTTTGTAACTTTTCATCTACCTCCCTTTCTCTCTCTGTACACTCCTTTTTCCTCTCCCTCCCTCTCTCTCTCACTTTCCCGTATTCGAGACTCCGTTCTCTTCCGACGCCCACATCCAAACTCGTCTCTTATGCTCTCGAGGCATATCATTTCTTTTTTCTCTTCCTCTTTCCCCTCTTTTCATCTTTTTTTGTCGTGTTCAGCCTGCGTGACTATGAACCACGAGTAACACGGGGTTCCCTATATCCAAAAAATAAAAAAAATAAATCTCATCCATTTTTAAAACCCGAAAGTAGCTCTTTGAACCCTTTTGTGCGTGCGTAGCTTTAGCGCGTTCATCGGAAGAGAGAATGAGTCGAAGCGACGGAGTTGGCGCTATTGATCGCGGTTGTTGTGACGGCAACAATTGTTGGGAAAGCTCGACGAATCTCAATGGCTTAATGGGAAACCAAGGTGACACGCAGTGAACAAGTGTTTTTGTTATCTATGCGATTTGTTAACGGAAATGTTGGTTTCCTTCCGTGGATTTAGTGTTTCAATTAGCTTAGAAACATAGTTATGTAGAAATTCGCCGCTAATGGGTTTTTGAACCCTTATTTGATTTATGGAAACCTGTTCTTTATCTGACAGTTACGGGTTCTAAGTTTTCAATATTGTCTTTTACTTCGATTTTTACTTTGGAAACAATAATAATTTAAAATATGGATATAACGGACTATTTAATCTGGTAACGATTTATCTTTGATGACGTAACTATTAGAATTAAGCCGTTAATTTTTTAAGAACTGACGAATAGTTATTTGGCGAATAAATCTTTTGATCTACAAAATCTTTCGATCGCTTTTTCAAAAAATTGCTATTACTTTGGGTGATATTATTTTATACGTTAAGGACGACCTAAATCCGTCAATGGGAAATGTGTTTTTATGCCCGTGATATTTTAACTTTACTCGTTAACGAGTAATGACACATTTAATTAAATTATTTTGTGCTAGTATTATATAGCAGTAACACGGTCGTTTTTTATTCAAACAACTTTGCTCAAACGAACTCACTTAACCTGATATCGATATCCTAATTAGTCGTGCCCTATTTTACTAGTTCGTTATTGTGGAGGTAAACTGGCGAATTTGAATTGATATTTTGCCTTAATTATCTTTGTCCTTATCAGTGTATTTTATACGAGTATGTATTTTATAAATCTAATGAGGCTGTTATAATGTAACATAGTTCCTTAATAATATGAGTTAAATATCGTGATCATATTGATTTTGGTTGCGTACTAACATCTTCGTTACACCCTCGCCGCTTCGACATCGTGAGCCGATATCCAAATTTTAGACCGGTCGTGCGGCGTGTGAGTAGATTTACTCCAAATGCCGTCCTCCGCAAAGAGAGGGTTTAAAAAAAAAAAAAAAACCCGCAAGTCATTATGAGGTGAACCTTATAGCCGCGAGGCGAGCCCTTTCCTCCGCGTATTGTAACTTACGTAATTGATTTATGCCGCTCGTAATTCATAAGTATTCCCCGCAAAAAAAAATAATGTTCCCGCTTGGTAAGGGACGGCAAAATTAGCGATCTAACGTCAAGATAACGAAATCGTGCGGTCGGTAACGTCAAACACGGCGCAATCCCTTTAATTATTGCAGAACCAATCGCATTCGGGAATGGAAAACGTAAGGCGTTTCTCCAACGGAACGACCCAACGAGGTGCTTTGTACACAGCGTCGTCGTTCGCTCCGTCATCCCTCATAACCCCCTTCCTTCCTTCCCATCCCTCTCCTATCTTCCCCTCCCCTAACCTCACAAGGTCTCCGCCTCCATCTCTCTCTCTCCTCCTCATCTTGCCTCCTCCCTAACATCTCCCGTTATATCCCTCTCTACGCATTCCACGTAACCAACTGCTGAACATTTCTCTCTACCCAGAGCCATATGGTGCGCTACCAGCATCCTCCCATGGTAACCTACACTCTATACATTTCATTTCGCTCTCTCTCTCTCTCTGTCTCTCTCTCTCTCTTGCTTTGCTCCTCTTTCAGAAAAGCAAAGCCCTCTCTCCTTTCACGTGCTCTCGAAGAATATTTCGGATATTTTTATATTACCCTCTACTCCCCTTCCTTCTCAAAGCCACAGATTGAGACGCTTCTCCTCATGGAGTAATGTTTCTGTTTTTTAAAAAAAAAGCCATCTAAAGAACGAGTCCATGGAATGGAAACTGATAAAGGTAATCCGAACGCTTTCAGTTTTTACCATTTTTGCAATTTTGGTTTTTAGGAAATCTTCTTTGGCCGATGGAAGAAGGCGGTTTACGGAAATTACGAGTTAATCATAGAAAATCGTGGATTATTTTATTCGACATTTCTTCAAGGACTTTATCCACTCCGAGACGTAAAACATCTTAAAAGATGATAGTAATCAGAAATAAAAATTGTTGACGTTCACCGTGGTGTAATAAACGTGCAATCGTTTCCGTTCCCTCGCGAGATAACCACAGAGGATGTAATTGTTTTCGTTTTCCTCCTAATGGATTTTCTCATTATTGGCAAGATGGCATTTAGTTGCGTTATTGGGTTTGCTTTTCCCTAGGAGAGACTTTATCAGCCCGCCGCGTACGTGATCTTTTTTCCTCTGAACTCCAATTTCTTTTTAGTGTTATTTTCTCCTCGCTCCTTCGTGCAATTTCAGTTCGGTTATTTTTACTTCGACTGAGTCTCTCGGTCTCGCAGATTTTCTCCGTAACGAAAATTGACGCGAAATTCGGGGAAAAGCAAGAAGCGATCCCAAATTTTGAGAAGGGAAAAGTTGCGGAGTTTATTAAGGGAAACACATCCGAATCTTGTATATGCGTTATTGTTAGGAAGGAATGCTGCCTTGGCATCGAGTGCTTCAGTGCGACCTTTCGTAACGCCCACAAAAAATTTATAATTTTTATAAAACTTTTTGATTTTTACTTTCTCATATATGAAGTATACCTATTGAGAAAGTATTGTTATCGCGAAAAAAATCGACCTCGAGATTTTTACGGAAATATACGTTTTAGGTGTAGCTGAATAGTGTAGTGGTTTTCGCAATGCCGTCTGTCTGTCTGTTACTGGATCTAGAGCCTAAACGGTAGAGCGAAAATGAATGAAATCTCGTACTTAGTTATTTTATCATACAGAGAAGAGGCTATGAATAAATGGTTGACATTGCTCAATAATTTAGGGAAGTTTATTTTACGCATTTTTAACAACAACTTGATTTTCTCAAAAACGGCTATAACGATTTTCATAAAATTTTGTATAGTTACTTGAGTTTACTTCTTCAATAATACCAAATAGTTCATATTTCTCAAAAAATTAATACAAGGCTAGTTTATTGTAGGCAACTTGAACAATAATTTGATTTTCTCAAAAACGGCTGGAACGATTTTGATAAAATTTCGTAGTTTCTTGAGTATACTTCTGGAATAATACTACATATTTCATTTTTCTCAATGATTGAATATAAGACTAGTTTATTGTTGGGCAACTTGAACAAAAATTTGATTTTCTAAAAACCGGCTCATACGATTTTCATTTTCTAAAGATAACTAAACGACGCATTAATATATGAGAAAGTTTGTACAATGTATGTTGTACCGATTTTTTAACTAGCTATGATAAGATGTTGTTCATAAAAATACCGGGTGCGTGTTTGCGTTCGTTATTTTAACTTTGAGAGAAATCGGTATTATTGATTATGGGTGCCTTCAAGGGGTAATTATGTATTTTGTAACTTATCAGAGTATTTTTTTAAAGTTATACCACGTGTCTACTTTAATTTAGCTTCTGTGTCACTTCAATAATAGGTGCTTTATTGTATGTCAAAGGGAAAAATCGTTTAATATTGGTACCTCAAGTCAGTGATAAAAGGGAAAAAATCTCTAAATTCATAACAGCGAAATTTAATGTATCTGCCGAGGTTGAAATAAAATTTATCGGCGATATTTACCAATGTTTTCCATGTAATATTTTTATTTGGGTTGGTTTTAATTAATTACCATTTCCCAATCCTTTTGAAATATTGCTAAATGCACCTGGAAACATTCTACAAATAATGTGATAGAATATACCTCTTAAGTAAAAATTGTGGTCAATTATGACGCGTTTTATTAACGAAAATTCCTGAAACTTTCTTGCAGCAGAGACTTACGTGTTCACTTGATATTTTAGCATAGCTAAACAAAATTTCTAACGATATTTTGTTATTAAATGCCAGCCATTTATCGTCGACATCATGCCCTGCGTTTGTACTGTATTGAGTTACAAAAAAATAATAAATCGGCCTTGGCGCTAAATAGGAACATTAATCATCGACCGCTCTGGATGACTAAATCTGATGCTAGAATCGTTTTACTCCCCTTCGATAACGCGGTTCTCCTTGTCATCCGACATGCCTCAGAGGACATACAACAGTCACCGCACCTAACGCGCCTGGGATTTCGCACGCATGCATCTTTTATCCACTCGAACGTTTCCGGTCGCCATATGGTCATGAGGCCATCGCTTAATGCATCCGTTTGCGCTGCCGTCCTCTCTCTCTCACTCCCTCTAGCCGCTCGTCAACAATGCATAGCTGCATAGTATGCCCAAGAGAGGAAGAGAGAGAGAGAATCGGCTCTCGCGCATCTCCCTTCATTTGTTTTCAAGACGTCATTACGGAGCCGACTCGTGCGGTTATTTCTGAGGAAGGGTCCTTAAAAAGGAGGAAAGGGCGGCTTGCGTTGTATCCATCCATCCATCCCTCCGAAAACCCTCTTGTCTTGGGGGGTCCCATGTGTGAGAGACTAAGCAGGAAACGGTCCGTTGTTGAAAATTTCTTACGCCCTCGAAAGAGGAGGAATGAATTACTCTCTCTTTTTCTTTCCATTCCTGTTTCTCTTTACCAAGCTAGTTTCCTCTTCCCTCCTCTCGTTTCTTCTCGCATCTGCTTAGTGCAGTGGTCCCCATCTTAGTGGTAGCGAGCGCCGACGGTGCGCCTCTGCAGTGCTTAAAATCGCTTTTCCCAGAGTCATAAATTTGATTTGTTCGTTTTTTTATAAACATTTTAAAGAAGATTATTAATAACTTCGACGTTGGATTTATTTTATTTATGATCTTTTCTACTTTTGCAAAAGTATAGTGGTTTTAAGTTCTAAGAAACAACTTGATACCTCATTGAAAAGATTGGGAACCTCTGTCTTATTGTTAGTGTTAGGAATGGAAGCTTCCCTTCTGCCATCTCCTTGACTCGGGTTAAGAAATGAGGTTAAAGCTTCCATAAGCTAATTTGAAGCTAATTGGGTGGCATTAAGAAGAGAGAGATAGAGAGAGAGAGGGGAAGACGCGTGCATTTTTTACTCTTTTTATAAAAAAAATCTATCGTCATCTGTCTAACTTTGAATTTAATTAAGTTTCTACCAGCTCGTGTGTATATCGATTTGTAGGGAAAAAAGGAGGTAAATCCGTTATTTGTTTTTCAAAGTAATGGGTACTTATTTTTAGAAGATGGTTAATTTAATCCTTTATAATGATCAGCTCGTTTTGCGTTCCCACATTTATGCATGCATAAGTATAAAATATTTTGACTTTCTTTTGGACGAAACGTATGGAAAATGTATTCTGATCGTTAAAAAATGTGACTTTGGGATTTTTAAAGATATGAAAATTTTTGGCGCCCGTGATGCTGAAAAAGTGGTTTTCACAACTGCGTCTGTCTTCCTTTAGGGCAGCGGTTTCCAAACGATTTCGTAGGCGCAATACAGTTTGAATGGTGACAGCATTTCGCGACACCTCCAGGTTGACACAAGGTTTTATATTATTTTATAGTACAACTTTTGGTCGCATCCATTACTTGGTATTACACCACACTAAATTCATCAAAGCAATATGTATTGCCTTAATGACTTAATGATTTACAAATCGTTGATTTATTTACTCACAGTAAATTTATTCGCGCCATTCCTTATAATCTAATGCTGGTATCTAACCTGCCGTGTCACCCAGTTTGGAAAACACTGCTCTAGAGAATAAACGGTTTGAAAGAATCTGTTTTAAATCTCGCATTTATAAAGCGTGTCTTCCGGAATAGAAGCCTTGTCGAAATGAACCATATAGCGCAACCAAGGTCGGATCCAAAGTGAGAGGGAGGGAGGCGATCGCCCCAATTGCCGCTCCCCTGTCTTGAATCCACCACTGACGACGATCCTTTATTCTGATAATCCCTACCCCTGTCAGAATCTCTTGCCCTATGGACCTAATCTGTGGCAAGTAATCAAGGAATTTTGCCGTGAGTGGGTTTAAGTATACAACCATTGGAAGCAGTGGCGGATCCGGGGGAGAGCGATGGGGCAATCGCCCCCCTTTGGATATTCTTTAGAGGGTAGCAAAAGGGGAAGCCGAGAAGGCTGTAATCCTGCGGGAGGTTTTCCACAATAGGCCTCACTATCAGTGCAAATGAGCCATACCATTCTATTGTGTTCCTTGGTTTATTAATAAAAAAGTAATAAAACAATAATTTTGACAAGTATTTAGTGTACAAATTAAAAATATTCCCAACCCCTAATGGAATAGTAGTCAGCAATCGCCCCCTCCCCGCCTTGGGAAGTTTCTAGATCTGCCCCTGATTAAAGGGCATCTATGAGGGAGGGGGCATTTGCCCCCCCCCCCCCCTCTGCAACTCTAGTTAATTCCTTTCAATTTTTAAAAACTGTCTATTTATTAAAATTGACTGAAGGATTACAATTCTTCAAGCTATAGATTAGGTTATTAATAATTATGCGTAAGCTATATATAATAAATAAGTTTTTCAAACAATGACATTATCATATGGAATAGATGCATACGGATACGAAGATTTTTTTGTAATATGTATATTTTACGCGGATTTTTCTTGACAATATTCCTCAATAAAGGATTTAAGATCCCTTCTTTTTTTCGCCAAAAGTGTGTTCCATTGTTTGGGACGATAAAAAACCGGAGTGCTTCTGAATTTATCTGTGGCTCTGCTCATAGAATCCTTCCCTTGTCCCTGCCACGAGTTGATTTCTCCAGTGCCCTGCTTCATAGTTTCTGTCAATTGTTTCATCGCCGGAAAAGCACATGTTCCTCGTCCACGTCGATCCGTAATTAATGCTGGTGCTCAACTCTGACAGACATAATTTAAGATTTAGCTTGAAACTCCTTTTTCTATCCCTTCAATTTCGTAATTTATTACGTCATCTCACTCTTTAGAAAATTCTATGGAATTTATAAGGGGAAAAGGGAAGGAGAGAGAGAGAGAGAGAGAGAAAGAGAATGCAAAAGTTATCGGGAGCCCTGAAAAGATTAGAGCAAATGGAAGCGAACAAATTGGAAATTTCGAATGGAATTGAAAAAGTTACATTAACTAAATCCCATTCAATTTCTTCCTTTTCAGTATGGTGCTCTAAATTCGTTTACTTTAATAGTGGCGGATGAGGAAACTCCTTTTATTGGGGTGTTTTTATAGGCAACCGTTTCGAATTAACGTCCAGTCAGGGCCAGTCGGAAACACATGGTGCCATTATATATAGTGAAGGCTGTAACCCCATGCTTTCTCCCGGAATCGAAATCGTGAGCTCGTGGTAAAGATGTCCGTGTTATTTTCCTCATAAAAATGTTTTAACAAACATTGCAACAGGGTATCGCTTTCCTTTCATTGTCCAATTAGTTTAAGCGCAAACTGAGTTAATATATTATTAGTTAACCCTTTTCACATTTAGTCGAGATAAATCATTGTTTTCGAGTTATTTTAGCGTTACATCAGTTATAGCTCGTTATTTGGGCCTTGAGGATCGATTTTTTATATTTTAAACGTCAAAGTATTGATTTTTCATTCAGACTCTTCACACAAAATAATTTGTAGCTTTGATTGCATTGCAGTGTTAAATTTACTCTTATAAATGTAACGATTAAATAATGTAGTGAGTTGCTGGGGTTCATAATCCCCGATTTTATTTTACGTGCTATTTTAAGTAAAGGTATTGAACAGATTTACTCCAAACTCTTTTGGTCCGCGAAAGGTTTAGGGAAATTTTTGTCGCTTTTTGTACTTAAGTGGACTATCAGCGGCTGCTGCGAAAAAATAAAAGACATTAAAAAAGTACCAACACTGAAATGTTTCTCACATAGATAAAATTTATCCTCGGTCAAAAATATTTAATTCGGGATACATCACGAAACGACGAACGTCGGAGTTCATCCCACGCCAATCAAAGAGTGTCACTCTCGGTATCGAACGAATTTTTTTGTTATATATCCCAATACTTGTACATAACGTCGCAAAAACTTCTTAATCCCTAACCTCGCGATCCATGCGGTCCGGACGTCGGAGAGACAAAATAAAAACGGCTTGATTGAGAGCGTCATTCTCTCCCGTTCGCTCGCCGACTCCCGCCTGGGCGGCCTCCTCTTCCGCGGTCCGTCACTCGCGACATACTTGGCTTAATCGCAGCTGTCATGCGATACCCTGCCGCCCACCCACTCCTCCTTCCTTCCTCCCACCCACTCCATCTCCCGTCTCATCCGCCAATTACCCTTCTTCCTCCTACATCTCGCAGTGACCCGTATGCGTCCCGCCTCACGCCCCATAAAAGGACGAATCCACGGATTTAGTTTGACGTTTTTTGTATGTTTTTGGGAAACAAAACATACGCCAAGTCATGAATGTGGGACTGATGTGAGAGTAAAGCAGGCGTCATTTTTTTATTTTTTTTACCTTTATTTTTTTTTTTGTATCGGGAAAAACGACGGATTAAACTTCGTTCTCGAACAGGATCAATATGCTTTCGTAGCCAATAGGTTTGCTTGAAAAAATTTTTCGAGGTTAATTTTTTATAATTATTATTGTTAGATTTTTTGGGGCTTATTTGAAATTATTGCGGGTAGCTGTGTTGTTTCATTCGATATAGGATATTTCCCATGTGTATTATATTATTAATAAATAAATATAATCATAAAAAATCTGATACGCAATTTCTGGCATCAAGTATCCATTATAAACGGTGGTTCATCAAAATTGATTGTAATAATATATAATAACCACTGACGACGGCTACTTGTTAGCCGAAATGCGCATTAGGTTTTTCCAACCTTTTTGTGTCTATTAAAACTGTCTAATACTATATCGGTTGGGTTCTAGTTTTTTGAATGGTCTTACATGTTCATTATTCCAATGTTATATTCTTCATTTTGGGCGTTTCCCCTAATTTAAAATTAAATCTAGAATCCCTGGAAATCAACTCCAGTAATAATTTTTCTCGAAATTTGTCCGTCCTATTATCAAATTACTCGGTGGAGCTTTAAATGACGTTCGCTCTCTGAGGTCAGTTTATTTCCTATTTACTCCAAATTTCCTTCTCCTTAGCGCTGTGGTTTTCCCAACGATTCTCGGGTGCCGAGCTTTAGTTGCTTCTCCCAAGGAAAAAAAAAAGAACTGGCGAATTGCTCTAGTCGAAAGCAGATGGTTTCTCGTCTTCGTTTCCGACTCGTGCAGGCAATTAAGTTCCTGTTTAATTGTTCGGATCCGATGGAGCAACTTAGTGCTGCATTTTCCGGAGATTTTCACTGGGGAAAAACAATCCTAATGTAATTGGCGCAGTGGTTGATTCCCGAAATGATGAAAATGTGATTTTCCCGTGATTCTTCTTCGCTGTTTTCTTTGGTTTTGTTCATTGGCTGACAGTGCATAATCAATACAGAATACCCGATACTCCCCCTTCCAAAAACTTGTACGGTATGTAATTTTGTAAATATGAATTAAGTGTTATTTTAAATTTATGAGGTGATCCGAAATCGCAGTTTTCTTCGCTCCACGATCATGTAAGTAAAACATTGAAATATTAACAGTGCTATATTGGCTGTTATCAAACTCGACGATTTCCAGTCAAAGACTCGGTGTTAGCGGAGGAAAAACCCCTCCTTCTGTCATCCACCCACGAATGGTACATCTTAAATTTTTCTCAGGAGAGAAAATTCGTATTTCTGTGTCAACACCGCTTTAAAAAAATGAGAATTGTTTCCTTAATTGGCGCTTATTTTTTTCTCTCTCTCGTGACATTAGCATTTCTTTCGCGTTTGTTTACGGCCTTTCCGTAAAACCGTAATTCCGTTTTCGCCGTGCTCTTTAAGCTGCAAAGGAGAAACAGAAGGACATAACCGCAAAAGACTTGCAGTCGTATATTTACCGACGTATTCAGTGAAGTTCGTAGTAAGAGGTGATTGAGTCTAACAGTTAGAAGAGACTCTGAGCGTATGCTATAAAAGATATTTAATAAAAATAATTTTAATAAAAATGTGTCACGGTAATGCCGAAAAGAAATCAATTTCAACGCTGCTTCGGCTTAAACAATAATCCTGTAAAATTGATTTAATTATTTATTTTAATTTGCAGTGTATTTCATATGGCATTATTATTTTGCCATTTGAGGGAAAATATATCTTCAGAGTCGGTAATGGTTTAAAGCTATTTTAAATCCATGGTGTTTACATATTAAAGTGAGTTTCTTTTAGTTTTAGGATAAGCTGACTGACCTTGGATTTTCAACCAATTTGTTGGCAGATTAAGTTAATATCATCGAAATAATTGAACCCTAGGTCATTTTCTTGTCGATAATTGGCGTTGCCTTCTGTTTCCATCTCTATATCTTTGTCTTACGCAATTAATCTAATAATGTTCCTGGAAATTAATCTCAGTTTATCGCAAAAGTGGAAGCTTTTCCAAATATTTCAGACAAAATTGCTGTAGTTGGTTAAGGCATTAGCTCAACTTCTGTTTCCAGTCGAAATGTAGTTTATCTTTCGCCCTTTTCCTTGCTTTTCTTTTCTAGAAAACGTGTTCACCTCCACCCCATACTTAATCACACTAATGAATTTAATTATTCCTTCCCACACTCAATCAAGATGTCTCAAGTTTTCAACTCCGCATCATGCTTTCCCCTTAAACTGTTTTCATTTAGATGCTCGACTTTAAAACGAGGTTTGTTTGGCTTCATCTTAAACTAGTAGTTAGAGACATCCATTGAATAGATCCTTATCAAATCACACAAGCTATCACCTTAGGTTTTACCGAAACCCGTGTATATTTGTACTACATTTTTTCTGTCGAATTAATTAATCTCTAATATCTTTAGATCGTTCTCATTTTCTGTAACAGGGTTTTGGAAGAATGCCATTTCACACCCAATTAACTCATTAGCCCCATTGAGCATTTTCTGTGATTTATTTTAAGTTCAAAATTATAAAAAATTTCTAACGCTAATTTAAATATATAGTGATTTGGAAACATTCTTGGATCGACTGTACAGCATATTTAGCATATTTGGGATATTTTTATACACTTTTATTGATTTTTACTTGGATCTTGTTTCATTTTTTGGATCTTGTTTGTCACCAACATTTATTATTTCACTTGGATCTTGTTGGATCTTGTTTGTCACCAACATTTATTTCATTTGGGTCTAAAGGACTCGTCAATGGATCAATGGGAACAATAACTGAGATAATATGGCCATTGTTTCGAAGAGCACAATTATATGAGCAAGATATTCCATCATTAAAAATAGATTTTGGAGAGATCGGAATACATCAAATTGATCCTATGTCAGTAAAATTCGACGCAAAATTTAACTATGGTAAGGCCGAACGTAGAATTTTGCCTTTGATCTTGTGCTGGGCTTGCACTATGCATAAAATGCAAGGCACAACAGTGAATAACGCGATGGTAAATTTAGGTTCTAAAATTTTTGCTCCTGGACAAGCTTATGTGGCTTTAAGCAGAGTTCGTTCTCTACAAGGATTACGGTTGGAAGAATTGGATTGTTTGAAAATAACGATCGATAGTGTTTGCAATAAAAAGCATTAGAAGAAATGGAGAGATTAAGAACTTTACCACATTATACTAATAATTAAGAATATATTTAATATCAAAACATTATGTGTACTATTATTATGAAGAAAAAAGTTGAAATAAAATCAAATTTAAAAAAAATATACTTATGTACACCGCTCCCCGGTTATAACGCGGGTATCGGGGGAGAAGCTGCGACCCGCGTTATGAGACAACCGCGGTATAACCGAGGACATGACTTTTCATTTTTTTAGTTTCTATACTTGCTACAAACAAAATTCAAATAAAAAACAATATACAGTGAGTAGAAGAAATTTATTTAATCGATTCCTTGAAACGTCAGTATATTTTGTTTTTACTTTAGTACATACTAAAAAAAACGACTTTCTTTCCAACAAATAGGAAGACCCGCGGTATATCCGATTCCGCGGTATAACCGACGGCGTTATAACCGGGGAGCGGTGTATTAGATAATTTTAATAAAAAGACTAAAAAGTATAAAATAAAACAAATTAAAAAAATTTTTTTAGGGAATACACTTTTATGTGAATTAAAATGCACTCAAAAGCAAAAAATAATTTTTTTCTAGATAAATATTGTTATTGAAAAATTTGTATGCTTCATAAAAGTGGATGGCTTTTTTTTATCAACCAACTAATTTCTTCTGTTATACCAGTATCATTTCCCACAATAAGCCATCCGCTTTTATGAAGCATACAAATTTTACAATAACAATATTTATCTAGAAAAAAAATTATTTTTAGCTTTTGAGTGCATTTTAATTCACATAAAGTGTATTCCCTAAAACATTTTTTAAAATTTGTTTTATTACATACTTGCAAATCCAATAGATGATATAGCCAAACGCTGCAGACATAGCAAGGTTAAATAGATACGATTTTCAAATTCTAAGTTCACCATTCACAGATTTTAAATTCTCGTAGAGTTAGTACGATGATTTTTCTCCATTTTTTCAAGATCATTGTTTTCCTGTCTTTTATGTTGTACTCAGTAGACGATGGCTTAAATATGAGACTTTATATCGTAATAAACTGTTTAAATATAACCCTTTAGCATTATATAGTCCGAGATTGTGGAATATTTTTCATACTTAGATCTTCGAGTTGAATTTTATAAAGCATGTTAATCTATCAATTTTTTCTTAAATTATTTATTAATTTGTGTATCATCTTGTCTTGTTAATAATTCACACCTGTACTTCGGTGAACCGATTTAACGTAAATACTTTACTGTTTACCTTTTAAACGCGACGTGTTTCTCGTGTATTTCATATATTTTTTTAAATTTTCTCCCATTTGGGCGAAATTAATTTCTCTTTTATCTGTCTTTTCAGGTACTGTGGTTCTCTTACAATTCCGCTGACCCAAAGAAAATTCTCGGAGTGCGTGAGGGCGGAAGCGTATCCCTCACAACCTTAACTGGCACGCGCACGGTTCGTGTAAGCTTTAACATTTTTTTCACCCCGACGAACGATAGAGAATGGATCGAAAACGGAGTGGTAAAAAAAGTGGCCCCGCGAAAGAATAAGACGTCATCCGCGGCTCGAGGAAAACACGCCTTCGCGTGACTTTAATGTGTTTTCTCCGGAAAGGAGAAAATACAAGTGTTTTCTCGGTTATTTCCGCGGCGGGAATTCCGCTGACTTTCGAAAACCGACCCAAGAATTCGGGGATAAATCTCTTTTTTCCTCTCTCCGTTTCTCTCTCGCACTCCCACTATAAGAAATAGGGGGGAAAAGGATAAGAAAAGGAGCGAAGCGATCCGTGACTGGCGGCCGTTCGTCGAACGTACGAACATGGCTGCGAGTCGAAAAGGGACTTCCCCCTTCCCGCCCTCAACGGAGACACGCTTTTGATATTGGCGGGATCGTAGACTACGTTCGTGGGCGCGTTTTATACATCTGTCGAAAAGTCCGGAATTCAAAAGGCTTTTGACGTGTCGACCTTTCTCCCTCTCTCTCCCTCTCTGTATTTGTGTAAAAATGAAAAATAAATCCCTTCCTTTCGTCTTCTACTGTTGCGATAAAACGCTAGCGTGGAGGATATGTATTGAAAACAATTTTCGGGAAGGCTTTCTCCTGTGTTGTATTTTTCGGATCCGTTCGACTTTCATGTCTTGTTTTATTCAAAAGGAGGCGTGTTTCATCTTTTTTTAACGTTTCGATTCCTCCTCTGGCTCGTAAGTTTGAGAGGTTCGGAGGAAATGGTGGGGCGGTGATTCGGAATTACTGCATAGGAACGTATGGGCCGAAATGCTTTCCTTTATTTTAGTATTCTAATATGTGTCTATATTCTGATGTTCAACTTTGTGGAGATCGGAAACATTCGTCACGAATGAATGAAAATCCTTCGTATAATCCTTACAAAATAATTTATTCGACACAAACCGTTTCATTACTCTGTTACAAGTGTAGTGAAACCGATTGCCGATAAATTGTTCTTGAAAGATACAAAATTTCATTCTTCTTGCGATGAGTGTTGTAGAACAGGGGTTCCAAAGCTAACGGCTCGCGCATTGATTTTATCTGGCCCGGTATACCTAATAATTTTCTTCAAGGCAAGCACATTCGCATATTTTTTGACAGGAAATGTCGTTATCTATCATTTATGAGATCTAAACGACATTTTTCGAGTACGTGGATGCAATATACTTTTAATATAGACCTGTGACAGGTGCACAATAAAAGAAATTTCAAAAATAGTCCTTTGATATTTTCATATGAGCCGACGAGTCATTTGAAAGGCCGAATGTGGCTCCACATGGGTACGTGAATCCCTATATGGCCCTTTTAGTAAAATCAGATTTATGGCTTTGTCCCTCAAATTACCGGTGCATTAATTGATTTCAAAGGAATTAAATTTAGGTAAATGCTATAGTAAAGTTATTACTGGGGGTCTTCGGAGCTATTGTTTTAGTGAGAGGTTTTCGCCTCAACTTTTTTATTTACTAGAAATTTTCAGCGAGTTCTGTATTTAAACGTAGGAATAACAAGAAGGAAAAGTATATTCCAGACATGGAATACACAGAGATTTCAAAGGTGTACCTTCCGGGATTTACGTACAAAACGGTATCGAATGATTGGTCGGTTCTCGGATTTATAAGTTAAAGTCTTACAGTCAAGTCGTAATTACGTGGCGGGCTTTTTTGTGGTAAATTTTGTTCTCTATCCGAATAATTTTTTTTAAATCTTCATAGATCATATAAGAACTAGGGAGAGAAAAATGTGGTGTTAAATTGTCTCTTGACGGATGCTACTTTACAAGATACGCGTACATGTAAGTTTATTTAAGTGCTTGGGGGTGCCGTGGCGAAGGCGTTGGCCTGCTACGCTGAGTATACCCGGTGCGAACCGGGTACGAATCCTGCGAAAGTATGATTTTTTCAAAAGAGATCTTGCGGCCCCCTATTTGCGTGTTTAGAGGAGAGCACGCGAATCAGCGCTTTGTCCTTCGGAAGGGACATAAATCCGTTGGCTCCCTTGGGGCTTCTCGTTAAGAGTAGGCTAATGCCGGCACCGGGTTTCTCTCCTCAATTGCTTTGTGATTTAGACTGAGAAGCCTACTAGCACTGGTCGTTGTTTGAAGTCACAGGGTCCCAATTCAATTTGTGTTTATGTAAAGTAGAAGTCCTATTTGACGGATGCAGTTGAAAATCATAATTCGGCGATAAATTTCCATAATGATCGCTCATACTTAATTTAATTAAAACCCGTCCAGCGGTTCAGGAGATGAAAGTCGCGTCAGACGGATGGACGGACGGACAGATCCATAAGGCGTCCCGCTACTGTCTTTTCGCTGCCAACCAACGCCTAACAACGTGGTCTTACTCAAGATCTCCGTTTTTGTGGTCGGAAACGAATTTTCTGAGAACTAATTAAATCCCCACGTCTTAGCCGTTGACCGCAGGGGGGAAAAAAAATCTCTTCGTTCTTTTGACAAATAAATCGAAGAGGTTAATCATATAATTGTATTCCCCGTAGTTACCGGAATTGTGGTTGCGTTGCAACCTACGTCGCCAAATGAGATCTGGGGAAGCAATTAAAACCGACCGAAAGGTGGGTGGATTGAGATGGAGACAGAGGATCACGACCCCGTTCCAGGTAGCCTAACTAACTCCGCTCACTATCTCGCCCTCCTCTCACCTTCCCCCAACCTCCTCCTCCCCCACCTTCAACCTGCCCTCCATCATCTCCGCCTACCAATCAGACCGAGGGACCTCCAAACAGACCGCTTCTCCCACGTGGGCATTCCGTTGTACAAACACCGCCCGAAAGGGTAAATAAATTGCCATTCCGCTACCGGAACGTTATATGAAGGAAAGGGACCCTCGTGCCCCCTTCCCCCATCTCACACATGTCCTCCACCAATCTCCTCCCTTCCTTCCCCTTCCACACCCGAAAACTCACCTTCTATTTCTCTGCAGGTCCTATCTTCCCCCTTCTTACTCCCTCTCGCCAATTGTTCGCTTCGGTCTTAATTTCCTTCCTCTGAAAACCGTCGCTGCCTCCCCTCGCCAACTCTCTCTCTCTCTCTCCCTCCCCCCTTCCCCTCATCCAACTCCCGTAATCCACTTCCTCGCCATCCGCTCCTTCGTTTGTCTTTCGCTGCACAACTGCGTGTTTCCACCCGCCTTTCTCCTCTTCCCTGCCGTCTCTCTTCCCAACTTTGAGGCGGTTCCCGTTACACTTTACTCTCCCTTCCTCTCTCTCTCTCTCCTTCTCACTCTTTATCTCTCTCTCTCTCTCTCACTATCGCTCTTCCCCTATCTCTCAACCCTCTTCCTCAGTCACTCACCAGTATTTACTCACTCCTTCCCTCTCCTTCTTCCCCTCTCCAGATTTGTCTCTTCTTCACTTCCTCCGACTTACCTTCCTCTGTCATTCTCTCTCTCCATTCCTCCCTCAATCTCTCCCTTCCTTCTAGATCTCTTAATTTCTCTCTCCCTTTCTCCCTCTCTCACTCCCATCCCTCTCCCTCTTCCGGATTTCTCTCTCCTTCACTCCCTCCAGTGGCGTAGCAAGGTGAAGCCGGGCCCTGGTTCGAGAATTATTTACGCCCCCCTCCCTCTCTCCTCCAATATGTATTTTTTGGTTATTTTATTTTTTTAAGGGGAAAATTTTAATGAAATGTTTCATGATCTCGGATTCTTTTAACTGTATTTAGCAACTCCTGTGATTTAAAATGACACAAAGGGTAAAATTTTGTATATGTCGACCGCGAGCCTTCGGGCCCCCTCGAGCTCCGGGCCTTGGATCGACCGATCCGTCGGATCCATGGTCCCCTACTCCGCTGACTCCCTCCCTTTCTCACTCCCGTCCTCCCTCATCCTGATTTGTCTCTCCTTCACTCCATCCCTCTCTCCCCTCTTCCCTCCCTCTCTTTCCCCTCTTTCTTTCGTCTTTCTCTCTCCCTTCTTCCCCTCCTCCCTCTTTACCTCTCTCTCGCCCTTCTTCCCTCACTCTCTCTCTTCTCCGCTTCCTCATTCCCTTCTTTCTCCCTTCTTCCGACAATTGTCTATCTCTCCCTACCCCTTTCCCTCCCTCTTTCCCTCCCTCTCTCCCTTCTTCCCTCCCTCTCTCCCTTCTTCCCTCCAACTCTCCCTTACTCCCTCCAACTCTCCCCTCCCTCTCTCCCTTCTTCCCTCCAACTCTCCCTTACTCCCTCCCTCCTCTATCCGTCCTCTCCCCCTTCCCTCTTCACCTTCCTGTATCTCCATCCGATTTAACTTTTTTTGTTTTCTTACCTTCTATTCCTTCCCGTCTCGAAGATCCTATTCCTTTCTTTTCCTCCTTTACCCCCACCCCGCCTTACAATTTCCTTTTTTTATTTCCCCACACTGCCTCACGCAATCCCCTCTCTCTCTCCTTTCTTTTCTTCGCTTTACGTCCTTATCTCTTTTTTTGTTTCTCTTTCTCTCTCTAGGATTGGTACGGAGGACTTGATTAGCTCACCCTCCCTGTCGCATACGCTCCGTAAACTCTCTTACCGCTTTACGGTTCCTTATCTCTTTTCTTCCCCGTTCGCATTCTTACCGCTCCGTCTTTATCAAACATCTTCCGTTGTTCTTTGGGGGGCCTTTATCTCCAAAGTTCATTTCCCTTTACCATCAACTCACCCTCGCTGTATTTCCTTCTCTGCTTCTCTCTCGCTCTCTTTCCATCTCTCACCCTCTCTCTTTCTCGTTCTGTCTCTCTGTCTCTACCTCCATCTGGACAACTCTAGACGCTTCATTTTGTATTGTAGCGGGATTCACTTCTCTCAGAGTGAAATTGCAAAGAGGGTGGGAGGTCTTTAGCAGGCAGTAAAAATCGGATAAATCTAATGTAATTTTACTTTTTCATTTTATTTTTCGGGCGACTATGAACCTCGCGTAACAGTTTTTGAGGCTATTAAATACGTTGTTTTGCGTTCGTCTTCGTTTTTAGGACACACACACACACACACACACACACACACACACACACACACACACTAGATGTGTTTCTAATGGACGCGACGAGGAGATAAAAACGACTTGATTGCATTTCTAGTTAAATTCTATCTTTAAATTGTGTACTTTAGTCAGAGGTTTTTGAAAATATCTCGTTTCCGCAGAAGCGTAAACATTTATTAATTCGATTGATTGTATCTTAGAATTTCTTTCTTTCATTTCTTACTTCTGTTTGCATTATTCTTTGGATTACGTCTTTGCGTGTTTTTAAACAGCTTTTTAGTATTTCGTTTCGTTAAAAGCTAATACTTATGCAATTTATGCGGTTTGTCGATTCATATATTTAGGATTTATTTCCCGGCAATATTAACGAGCATTGGAATTATTTTATTTTTTCCTTCCTTTTCTTACACTTTTGAATTTTCGATTTTTTCAGCTGGCAAAGAAGGTTCGAACGGGCCGCGGGTGAAGTCATAAAGATTACGTACTTCAACAATAAAGCCGGTTATTAGAGGTCATGGGGAGAAGGAAAGCAATTAAGTAAATTTCGTTTGAACTCACCCGCGAAAAAAATTCCCTCTTTCGCCTTATTCGAATGGAAATTAATTATTTATTTTATGGAATAACGCTTTGAGGATTCTGAGAAATAGCGTTTTGTGTAAAAAAAAAACTTTTTCGCGCTTCAAAATCCATTAGAACATTGAGGCACGCACCCCGGGCGAGGAGTTGCCTGGGGCCTGGACAGGTCAGGTCAGGAGCTCCGCTCGCTCGCTCTTTGGTTGCTGCGCGGAAAATCGTTTTGCATCAGCTAATTGTAGGGAGCTTGGGCGTCCGGATAATGGTTACCTTGGCGGGATTCAGACACATGGCAGCGGTGCTTTCAATCACATTAGTGTTTCCATTTGAAATGCTTATTTATGACAGTTAAAAAAAAAAGTATATTTACAGTCACTGAAAAAATAGATTAAATTAGGTTTTTAACGAGAAATTCAAAGACTTATTATCGAGAAAAAGATTTTTCGAGTAATTTATAAAATAAGAAGGATTTTTACCATCTCCTTACTAATGCGGAGCAAGCCTAATATCGCAGTGAACAACGCAGTAGACCTTTTTCATCGTTGCATACCTACGTATTTCTAGAATAGTGAGAATTTGTAAGTTCTTCAACGTATTGAATTGCAGGGATAAGTACCGCTTTAACGTAAAGAATACAAAATGACATAGCACTTCCACGGGGACTATTAAAAATATTTCTGAGGCCCTTCCCGAGAAAATATTTTGTGCGTGTGTTAATATTACTACGTATGTATATATCATTCAGTTACGCAGTGTTGCTTACAGTAGATCGCGGTAAAATGGCGTAAGTGAAGCATATGGGATGAGCGAGTGTGAACGGGTAAGCAACACAGGTAACGACAATCGCATTTTTTTTAAAGGAAAATCTATAGACAATATGTGAAATGCTTTAAGATGTCATTTGAATCATCGTCATTATGAATAATTATTTGAACATACAATGAAGGGAATTGTGGCAAAACTTTATAATTGGAGCAGTCTTTTTTATACTGAACCTTTATCTGGCTCTCAAGTGAAATTATAGGGGTAACTCGTTTTCTATGCTACACACAGTAATTTTTGATAGACTTTTCAGTAGTGAATCCGTAGGTACATAGTTATGTTTAAAGAAATTTGAAAAACATAACCGATAAATAATTATTCAATTATGTGATAAAATCTGCCATGTACAGATTCATAGAAGAAATATTCCCGTTTCAATAACTTTGTTCAGTATTTTTACGCATATATTGAGCCCTGATCATGTCGTTTCAGTTTCAGAAGCGTAGCTCTCGATAATTTACAAATGATCCCTTTTAAACATGTTTGCAATTTTAAGTTTTTAATTTTGTAGTATTACTGCGTAATTGATTCGGTGAGTTTTCTGAACCAACTTGACAATCTATTTCTGTAGGAAGTATAAAATTATCTCAATATCTCCCAGCGTGAACATTTACTTGTGATCTAAATAAACAGGGAAGTAATTAACTAACGTCTGTTTTTTATCTTTGAAGCACTGCCTAATGAGTTTCTTTCTTAACCCCTTGACAACATATATTGTAGTATAATTCCACACTTCCGTAATTAATTTTGTTAGCAATCCAACTATGTTTGAGTTGGAGACAGTTTAGTGATTAATTTCAAATTTACTCTAGAAGGTTTCGTTTTAATTAACGCGAGAATAGCATCTATGTGTCGAACAGTACAGTATTACACCACGTATCCTGTAATGCTTTCATAAGCGTTGAAGAGGGATTCAAACATTGCATTGTTCGACGAATTTTATAAAGGTCCTGTTCTGTATGCGTTGCTAATGTTTCTCTTTATCCGCGAGATTTTAATTAGATTCCACAGTTAAATGGTCATGCGGAGTTATCTATCGCACTCGCAATGAAAATGTATTTATCGGGAAATCATAATAAACTCCACCGTTATTGTTTAACGATTCACGCTTGTTTACGGGGCCGAATTTGTTCTGCAATTTGAAAAGTTATTATATCAAATTAAACCGGCGAGTGACGCATTTATTTTTGAGCGCCGAAAATTTTCGGGGAAACAGGATTTTGCGGAAATCAAATAATTCAGTTTTATCGAACACATATATTTTCCGCGAACGAAAGAAAATTGAGACCGAATTTTAAACTGAGTAACCTTTATGTGTGTATATAAAAAAAAAGGAACGAACTTCTTTTTTTGTTATTTCTGCCGCATTTTCTCCTTTTTCAGTTCGTTCCTTTGCTACTCTCTCTCTCTCTCTTTCCTTTCTCGTAATCCCAGATGAGCCTCCGTGGCGTCATTTATAAATCTTTCTCCCTCTTTTTATCTCTCTCTCTCTCGCCCTTTTCTCCCTACTCTTTCCACCTCTTTCTCCTCTTCCTCCCAGTCCCGTCGCGAACTGATTGACAGAGGGGACCTCTAACTAAAGTAGCCTCAGGTGGCGTGCATGACCTGCTGCATCGTTGGGGGAAATTCTCTTCTCCCTCCCTTCTCTTCCACATCCCCCTTTACTCTCTTTGCCCATTCTTCGCCTCCCACCAGGGCTTAAAAAACGCTTTGTTCCCAATCCTTGCTCAATTTTTTTATTCTCTCTCTCTCCCTCCCTCTCTCTTCCTACCTTCCACTTTCTGATGTTTTTTTTTACCTCTTTCCTCAGGCTCTCTCCCTTTTATTCCTTGTCTCCCCTTCTCTCTTCTCCCTCGGAGCCGTTTCCGAATTTCCCAATCTCCTCCGCGACTGCCCTCGATACAGAGATTCATCTCTCTCCCCCTCTCTCTCTCTCACCCTCTCTCTCTCTCACCCTCTCTCTCTCTCACCCTCTCTCTCTCACCCCATCTCTTTTTCTCTCTCTCACTCGCACCTTCTCGATTATGTCCCTCTCACTTCCAAATCCTTTCCCCCTCCTCCTCCTTCTTTCTCCCCCTCGCCCGTCTCTTTTCCTTAGCAATACATCATCCCGGTCGTTTTTTTCTTCTACTCCTGCTCACCCACTTCGCCCGATTCCATCCCATCCTTTCTCTCCCTCCCCGTGGCTTCTCTCTCTCTCTCTTCCGATGTTCCGCCAAGCGCTTTAATAGAGTGGAGCCATATTGGATGAGTGTGTGTGCGTGCTTGCGTCTCGCGGTTTTTTAGTATCGATTTTCGGCTTAAAATGTCGGTCTCTCTCTCTCTCTCTGAAATCAGATGGTTCTTCAGCAACAGATGTCGACGTAGGTGAGGACCGAGCGGACCGGCGGTTTATTTATTTATTTTTTCGAATTTCTTCGCCGTATAAATACGCTCGATGGATTTTTGAAGTTTTGATGGCCCGTAAATGATCGATTTTTATTGGCCGAAGCGGTGATAACGATGTAAAAAAAAAAAGTCCGTTTTCAAGTCATATTTTGTCCATGCCTGAATGTTGCAGGACGAAGTTTTGTTTGATGAGTTGTTATAACAGTGATTTAAGCCTTTTGGTTCGTAAAAGTTTCGCAGGCGTGACACTCTTTTGCAGATAAACAGAATTTCGCGGCTCCTCAGACTTGAAACAAGGTTTTCTTTATATTTTTACATACGTGTATAACAACCTTTGGACGCATCCATTTTTGGTGTAACATCATAATCAATATATTATAGAAAAGAACATTACCCTATTTATGTGTCAACTTATCCAAATCTTTAGTTTATTTACTAAACAAAGCTTTTCGCGGCACACCTAAAAATCAGCTGAGGTACCCAGTTTGAGAACCATTGATTTAGGCAGATCTCAATATAACCATATGGATTTACATTCAGCGTTTTAGTCACGTTTAGCGTATAGTTGCATTTTTTTAATCGATAAAATAAGTCATTCATTATTTGACGACTTTTGTGTTAACTTTCCACCAAGTGCATTCCTGGGTGCATATTTAGGTTTTCAAACACTGGGGTTGCTGCAATGTCATAATATTTAATTTTAAAAATTATTAAATTAGACATACAATATCGTGACTAGAATATTTAGACAGCTTATTTTTTTTAAATTCCCTATTATCCGAAAAATTAGTATCAAATTTATTAAATTGCAATAATTTTTGGAATTTAAAAATTTGCCAAAACTAAAAAAAAAGATGATAGGTGTACAGAAGAAACAATCCTTTTCCGTGGAAAAATGAAAGAAAAGTCTGAAAATGACCATTTAAAAGTCGAGTGTCATAAGAAACAATCAGTGTATTATTTGGCCACAAGCTATTCAAATTTAAACCGTTTTATATATTTTCATATTGTCGGATGATTATTCTATTTTTCAGTTTGCAAAAAAAACTTTTTTCTTGGAACTCCTGTTTAATAAAGTTGATTCCACATAATTAACTTCGGCTTATACGAAGGAATCCCTTTGATGCCATCGCATCGCACAATACATTCCGTTGAAATCGATGTTTGGCAAATCGGGGATTTGTAGCAAGTGTACGTGCGATAATGGTATTTGCGATCCCGATATTCCGGTTAGCGTTCATCCCTTCCTAGCCAACGGCTAAATCCTTTCGGACGCCGAATTTCGAAAATCGACATCGAAGGAAGGCGTGACAGCGTGCGACAAAATCGCCTCCATCAAGATTTTCACGAATCCGGCGGACTTTATCTCAAATTAGCTTTTTCTCTTCATAGACCTTTCTTATTTTTCTCCTCGACTGGGGATCCGTTTGTTCAGTCATAATGACCGGCGTCCTTCCATCAGAGGTTTTGTTTGGCGCACGGACTGCATGGCCGCGGAATTACCCTTACCATTGTCCTCGGTTCCATTCGCAGTTGTACGTTGATTCCGAGGGAATTGTGAGGGAAAACGTTGGAGGTAGGGCATTCCGCCATTATAGACACTTATGCGCCCTACGGGACTAACCGCAAGCTTAATTTTCGGCGAGAAAACCACGAGCGTTTAATTATCCTCGAGCCTTTTTCGTTTTTAAAGTGCCCGCTATAAAAATTGTCACATTAACGGGTTTTAGGCCAATTTATATGTGAAATATTTCTCACGGAAAAGAAAGATGTATATATTTCAGGGTTATAGATTCGCTGCAGATTTTAGCTACTGTTTTTAATTGCAACAGGATTATTTTTAATTTAATTTTTAAGACGATATATTTCGGTGTTGTAGATTCGCTACAGATTTTAGCTACTGTTTTTAATGCAACAGGATTATTTTAAATTTTATTTTCATGACAAATATGTATCTCAATGTTGTAGATTCACTACCGTTTTAATTGCAATTTAATTTAATTTTTAAGAGAAAGACATATTTCAGTGTTGTAGATTCGCTACATATTTTAGATACTGCTTTTAAATGAAACAGGATTATTTTAAATTTAATTTTTAATACTGAAAGGCATTCGGATATTGAATTTCTGATTATCCTCGTTGTTGCTTTGTTAACTATCATTATATAACACGCAATTTCGCTCCGAAAGAATTAACTGGTATTCATTTTGCGTTGTTTTATTTTGTTTGAAATATTTTTGTCATTACTTTTGCTTTCCGTCGCATTTGCTTACGATAACCTTTTATCGGATGAATAATGAACTCGCCTCGTGAAAATCCCATAAAAGCGCCAATTTTTCTATCGAGTGCCCCGAAAGCGTCTTAAGATAAATATAATTCCCTTCGGATACCCTTCCTAATTGAAACTCTTCCTCCGAAACATTCATTACGCGAAAGAAGGAGAGATAGATATTCCAAATCGCTTTTGAGCCTATACCCCGCGTCGAAATTCTGACGGAATAATAATTAACGACGTCGCGGAACACCTGACTGAAACGAGGAGAGAGAGAGGGGCCGTATTACTGAATATCCCCTCGCCGCTGTCCTCTCGCTTCTTTTTTTCCCTTATCTTCTTTTCAGGGATGGACAAAGTAGCCTATGCTAGTATTTTAAGAGGGAAAAATCTTCCTTTTCTTCTCAATTCTTTCGTTTATCTTACCACTCCTCATTCACGCCTCCCCCCTTTCTTGCATCATCATCGCCGACCTCAGTACTACGTCTTCCCGCATTGATCCACCATTTTATACCTCCCCTCCCTACCTCCCAACGATCTATTACCGCTGTCTCCTTCTCCCGCTCCTTTTATCCTTTCTTTTTCTTATCTTACTCTAGACCAGGGGCCCCCACCCTTTTTTCGTTGTGAAGATCACCAAGTTATTTTATAGGGAATCTAGCGAGCACCATTATAATTGTGTTGAATTTACCTATGATCATCATGATATGAAAGAAAAAAACAATGTTACAGTTATTGATACTTTTAAAAATACGTACACTTAGAAGGCAAATAAATTAAACAAGTAAGGGAAAAAAACTGACGAATCAGATATAAAAGGATTAAAAAAAAAATAGAAATACACCCATTAGGCTGCCTCTGGAGTCACTGAATTTCAACCGCGTGAAGGACTTATGACCATGAAAAATCCCTCAAATTTTGGTTGTCCTAACTAGAACGGTGTATAAGTAGTTCACCGGAAACGAAAATGTGACAGACGGACTGACGAACAAAACGATTACATTAGCGGATCTGAAAAAACCACTAAAAATTACATTTCTGAAGTTCGAGAGCACATATTTGAACATTTCAGAAGAGCGTTGACAGGCTGCCCAAGATCACAGCGGTCCTGGCGAGCATTCGCTTTTGGAACTATGTACTTCTCTAGACCAGTGGTTCTCAGGTAGATCTACCATGCGACCCCCTCCGCGCGGATGTTCGGTCGCCGCGACCCCCCTTGATTTTTAAGACATAAAAATATTTAAAAACTTTTTTAATTTATACTTTTTTATAGTGTACTGAAAAGTATAAAATAAATTTAGCGTTCAAGAAAATATCTGGGTTTTAAGGAAAAGTTTCATTATATAATATCATAAATCAAATAAGAAATTAGAAAAAATAAATTGTTAAAAAGAAATTAGTTCTACAAAGATTCAGATATAGTCATGAATTAAGTTACAGATGAGAAACGTGAGTGATAAGAAAATGAGCGAAGCTAATATAATTCGCCGCATTAATTATTTTTTATTTTAAAATTATATTTCTTATTTTAAACATAAGTACTGTATTAGCCCGCATATAAGGCGACTCCTTATTTTCCCAATGAGAAAATCCAAAAAAATGTAGCTTCTTCGTACTTAAGGACCCGAGTAGAAGGCGACCCCCACTTTCCTGAAAGACAATTTTTGAAAAAACCTCGCCTTATATTCGGGCTAATATGGTATATTAAAATTAACAAATGCTTTATTTTGAAGGTTACAACCCTCAATAAAACAAAATAGACATAACCTATAAATTAAAATTGAAGAATTGATAAAGTGAGGAAACAAACAGTTGGCGTAGCGAAGACTGCTCGCGTTCCTCCCAAAATTGTCTCGCGACCCTACGTTTGAGAACCACTGCTCTTCTAGACTATATTTCAGAATCGTAATTTCTTTCTTGCAACTTCCTCTTTCGCTATCGATTATCCGTGGTTTCCCAGTCTTTTACGTCTTTATTCCCAAGTCCTTGTTTTTTCCTGGAAATTGAAATTTTTTCTTTCCCTTTTTTTTTACCTCGTTTCACTGTATTTTGTCCTTTTGCCCTCATTTCTCTTTCTCCCCTCCCTTTTTCGTCGCAACATTTTCTCCTCCTCCTCCTCCTCTCTCTGTTTATTATCCGAATATTTTTGTTTTTGATACGCGCGTTACCAAGGCCTTTTTGAAAAAAGGGGAGGGGCAGAAAGGCCTTAACACAAAACCCTTTGGGCGTCTCAGCGTTTGTTTTTGCATCAAATAACATCCCAGCTCTCGTTTTTTTCGGCGCGGGTTGTGTCTCACCTTTGTCTTTCGTTAATTGAGGGGATTTTTTTATTCGGAAAAGATCACGGAGGAAAACTGGGGTAAGTTGTCATGATCAAGCGGCCTCGCTCGTTCTTTCTCTTTAAATGCCGGATTCATTTACAGGGACGTAATCAGCATGGAGGATGCGAGAGAATTCGTAAGATTTCATTAGTCGGCAGGTCACACACACGGATATTTTTCGAGAGCCCCATCATTCGAAACTCGCGAATCCGATGGCAGTTGTTTTAAATCTCGTGTTTGCTTAATTGTCGCGCGGCTCTCATTTGCCGGTGTAATTGACCTAATTTCCTCCCCGACGATTTTAAAGCGCGGGTTTCCTTTGCAGAAAGGTTCCGTTTTAATCACAGAGATAAAGGTATTTTTTTTACATGCGTTGCATAGTTCTCACGTTGTGTTTCTTTTCGTCGAATGCGGAAAGGAATTTTTTTGAACGAAAATTGACTGTTTTGGGAATCGCGAAACGAAAATGTGTATTTTTTTTCCTTCGCCAGCGAAGGAAAAAAAATAATTTTGAAGAATGGTGGATGGAAATCAAAGGCAAAGGAGAAGGATTGTATAACTTTGAAGGGAGCGTTTTTGGCTTTCTGAATGATCTCGGTCCTTTTCCTACGAATTTCTTTTTTTTCCCTGCGAGACTTAATTTAAAAAAAAAAACGCATAAGGAAAATGGAGTAGCTCCTTCGTTTGAGTCGAAGGATTAATGAAGAGAAGAGAATTTTCTTCCTCCATCGTTCTTTGTCTTATTCTTGCCGCTCTTAAGAATGCGAGCTATTTTTATGTTGAGGATTTCCTTTTTAAAGTTTATAATTAACGAAGGATATTCTAAATTCAAAAGTCATCAACTTGTATAAATCATCTATATTGTCATCTCCTTCATTAATAATGTGCTCACCGCTTCGTTTTCCGCTTTTGTTTTATTTATCATCTCGTAATTTAAATTAATTAACATCCAGTATGGTATCGGTGGCGTCTGTTTGTTTTGTCCTCTCCGCAAGCCGACGTGGATTTCTTAGGAACCACTTTTCCGAACTTCCTTATTACGAACCGAAAATATCTGTAATTATTTTTTCCATTATTTTATTATTTTTTTCGTTCGAGCAGCTGCGTTTGGTGCAGGATAAAAATGTAGGGAATTGAAAGCATTAAGGAGGAGAGAAGGAAACGATACTGATTCCACTTGGGCATTGGCGGACTTTATCCTTCATTTGTTTTTTTTGTTATTATCGTATCCACGCATCGATTTTCGCGAACTCATGCTTTAACTGCCGTCTTCTCCTTATACAAGTATATTAATTAGTAGGCGGGGAGAAAAAAACTTCCCATTTCAATCGATTATTTCGTCTTGTGTTTAATGAAACTTCCTTATTGGCTCGCGAGGAGATTTATTATCTCCCGTGCCTAGAGAGAGAGAGAGAGAGAGGGGTCTTCGTATACTCGCCTTAATCCCACCGATCACGCGGCCATAAATCTACACGTCTATTACAGACACTGGGTCGTCCCCTCCGCCAACTCTCTCCCCTCTTTCTCTCCTCACACGCCCCCCTCCCCCGTTCATCCTCTTCCGCCCTTTTCGCCCCTCTCCTCCTCCCCTCCCTCTCCCTTTTCTCCTCTCCTTCTAAAACTCCCCTTTTACGCCGCAAGAGGTAATCGAGTTCATCTCACCATACGTCCACCTTACTCACACAACGCTTTCGAATCTCCTAAGGCTTCGCGTCCAATTACTATTTCTGTCCGTAGCTTTGGTGGAGAGCCTTGAAAGAGAGAGAGAGAGACTATTTTTAAATTGCAGTTCGGATATTTATTTTCCCTATAGGGAAGTTTCGAGGGTATCTGCATTCGCCGCCGGGGTACTTCGCTAATTAATCGCCCGCGCGGTGTCTCCCTCTCTCACTGAGGCTTTGTTTCGTTTTTTTATCGTCCGATTCTGCGGTTTGAGCTTAGAGTCATTCTGCACGTGTGTGTGTTTGTGTGTGTATAAAATCATCATCATAAGTAGTCTGCCCGTGAGAAGGTCCAGGATTAATAAACATGCTTCTTAATTTTCTTGTTTTTCGCAGTCCTATGTACTCTGTGCAGTATTTGTCCGTTTTTTTCAATGGAAGGTGGGGGGTTCGCGAACAGAGAAACAAATAAGTAAAATATAGTGACAGTGATTATGACTAATCTAGTTTGGCATTTATATTTGGATTGGGCGTAGAGATTTATTTTATTTATTTTTAATTGGCTCACAAATGGCACGTAATGGCTTTTACAGTGATCGCAACAACAAAAACAAAGACGAACACATACGATCCCGCGACCCTGGTAATGGGAGCTAGACACGATAGCCACCCCTCTACCAAGGCCGGCAGTGATAATTTTGTAGATATTTCAACTTTAGAATGTTTCAAACAATTTTTTCATTTGCTTCATAATCCCTTATAAAACATTTTTTCGTCGAAATTAACTTGTGTAAATGGGTCTCGTCTTACATTCGGGTTCGTCTCATGGTCGGGTAAATTCGGTGTGTGTGTGTATACATATATATATATATACACACACACATATATAAATACTACGGAAGAGGAAAGGTAAGTAAGGATATTTAGGGCAACTAGGTGTTGAAGGAAACCCAGTGAACACTTACCGGAAGTAGAGCCGCTGGGGTGTTGGAGAGAGACATTTGTAGAGGTTAGCTTTCGGGATGATCCCTTCGTCAGCACAAGAGAGACACAACTCATATATATATATATTCGTTCAAACGTTATACATATATAGGCACGCAATAATTACACGTATACATGAATACATTCACATGTGTATATACCGGTAACAAAAGTCCATTAAAAAGAAATTAATATCTTTGACCTATAGCGCGCAAATTGCTTTTCCTAGTTCTAACGAATGATTTTATCGTCAGATGGCTTTGTTCTTCTCTTTATATTTATGCGCTCTCCACTTATCTTGGATTTAACTAGAATACATAAGTATGGCTCTAAATTACGAGGTTCATTTTATGAGACGTCGGCAGTGTTTTCGTTTCATTTTACGCTTCTCCTTGCGTCTTTTCTCTTCTTCCACGATGTGAATGAACTCTTAACTGAGGGAGATGGAGAGGCAACGGCAATTTAGTTCCAATGGAAAATTCCTCGCGGTCATTCTCTTGTTTTAGAATTGGCATTCGTATTTTCGAGTCAAAAATATCTCTATTGAAGAACGGATAAGAATGCGAAGCTTAATAATGAATGTCGTCATCGAGTCGGATACTTTTTGGTACGATCAAATCACAATATGTATTTTATACAGCAGATGATTTATGAGGTATTTTTTGATCGAGTAGTTTATTATATTAAATTAGCATTAGCATCTTTCCGTTAGCTCGAATTATTTGCCGGCTTTATAATTATTTTTTATATTTATTTTTTGATCGAGTAGTTTATTATATTAAATTAGCATTAGCATCTTTCCGTTAGCTCGAATTATTTGCCGGCTTTATAATTAATATTTGTCTCCCATTTAACATTATTTTCGTATCTCTTTCGTTTCACTTAGTTATCGTTCTTTTCGATGATATTTTTCTTCTCAAATGAATAAGTTGATTAATTTATCCTTGATAAAAACGTAGGCGAGAAAGATTAACCGGATATATAAAGATTAAGTCGAGGAAATAACCTTTAGTGTTACATTTTAATCGTATGCCACAAGTGTTCTCCCCAAATTTAATTTCCGAACGTGCTCTTAGTGTAACAAGTCCGAATTTACCTTTCCCCGTTCTCGATTAATTTTGGCCAAATTTTGGACCCGACTAATTCTTTTAAAAATGTTCACCCCCTCCTGCCTCATTCGCCTCTCAACCTCTTTCTCTCTTATCCGAACCGCTTTTAATTGCGCCTCCTGCCTCGGTCCATTCAAACTGCGTTCCCGCTTTTTTCTTTTTAATAATGAAAGCATCTTTCAGGTTATTTTCCGTGCCGCATCTCTAGGAACGAATTCGTGGAAGGAAAACCGTCCGAGAGAGAGAGAGAGTGGTTCCTCCCACTCTTTTCTCTCTCCGGGGCCGAAAGCGGAGTCCACTTAAAAAGATTTTATTTTGGCATAAGGAGTCGTTTTTCAGAGATTCCCCTCACGTACAAATCTACGCCACCGAAAGCTTTGCGTTTGTGCGTGGGGTTAAAGGGGTATGGGATGGGGGAAACTGCCCTCTCGCCTCCCTCTTCCTTTTGCGGGAAGAGCACTTAGTTCACCCCAGTTTTCCCTTTTCGCCTCCCCCCCCCCCCTCCCCAACCCTCATTCCCGACACCTCCCCTCCTCCTCTCTTTGCAGATGGGCAATCTCGCCGCCCTCTGAAGTTATTGGGCTTCTCGCAATCCACGTGACCGGGCGCCCAAATCTCGCGCGTCTTGTCCTCTCCCCTTTCCTATTCCTCCTCCTCCTTTATTTTAACCCGGAAATCTGCAAAGGCCGCGCAACGCAAAAGGCCCGATTACATTCCCTCATTCCAGAAGGGACTTTATCTCGCACTTTAAAAAAATATATATACCTTTATCCTTCGCTCATCTCCTCTCTCTCTTTCTTTCTCTTCTGTTAATTCATCCTCGATTTCCCCTCCTCTCAGCTCCAAATTCATCTCTATTCCTTTTACATAGATCCTGCTTGACGCGTGCCTCCCTCTACTTTACCATTTTTCCGTTTTCATTCTCTCCTCTCTTTTTGTCGTTTTGATTTACCGAAAATCCCACGTTATTGAATTCTCTTGTTCCATTTCTCCTTGGCCTTTGCCCCGTTCTCCTTTTAAATTTCCGTTCGCCTCTCCGCCTACATGCGGCCGCGTACGAAATTGCATGACTCTGTCGAATATATGATATTATCCCCTTACGATGCCTTAATAATAAAGTTGCCAGTTTCAATTTCTTGCTTCAGGTTTGTATTTACTCATTTGCGGCTAAGATGTGTGAACATTTTTTTGTTAGTTCCGTTTTCGTTTTAAGATCAAGTTTCGAGGTATTTGTTTACAGTAATGTTTTTATCCAACTGTATGGATGGGATGTGTTTACATATTATTCATGGTTTATAAGAAGCTATAAAAACTTCATTGAACTAAAATGATTGCTTCTCTTAAATAAAAGTTCTTATGCTTATATATTTACATCTTTGAAAGATGAATTGGTGGAGAGAAATCGCTCAGTAGGTGATATCTGCATTTATTCAGTTAATCGTTTTATAGCTCTGAACGTAACTTAAATAATTTTGTTAACTTTCACTTAAGTAGCGTATTTTCAAGCACTACACTTGACGATTTGTAGGCAGTGCATAGCCATGACAATTATATCGTATGTACATATTAGAAAGACCACGAGTGGTATCCTAAAATAATTTTTTCCCCGTTACAACAAAGTTACGTTTTTAAATCCCAAAATAGGAGCCTTATCATATTCGGTATTTGTGTACATATTTGCGTTCATAGAGGATACAACTGAAGTAAAATGTACCTACAGAAAAACCCGCACCTACGACCTCGACAACGGTATTCGTTTTGGACGGAAAAAAATTTAAGCTTTTGAATTGGAGATTAACAGATATTCGGTGAGAGAATTGAATGAATGTTTAATCGCTGATGGGATTTTTCGGAATGTTTATACATGGTTGGATTTCCTCTCTCCCGTGAAAGATTTTCATTTTCGGGTCGTATCTTTCGACCCAGCGATAATGCGTTTTTGTTCATTCGCCGGATTCGCCTCCATGAAAATCAGCGTTCGCACAAGTCGCGTTTTATTTTATTTTTTGTTTTCCCTTCCTACTAATAAATCTCCGTGGGAACACCCCGTTTAATTTGCTCGCGCTTGAATATATGTTACAGAGTTTATTTTCGGCTGGTTTTAATCTAAATCTTTTGTGTTTGTTTTACATTTAGTGGCAATTCATACTTGCTACGGAGGCATTCGTTATACTATGCAGTTATGTACGAAAGTAGTTTATTTGATTATCCGTATGTGGTTGCATAAAAATTAAGGAGAATATTTTTTTTTCTTTATTCGTTAAGAGTTTCTCGCTTAACCTGAATTATTTCATGGCCTTTGCGAGAATTTTAATTCGATTCTTTTAGTAAAACATGTTTATATATCTTCTTCTTGAGTCTTTAAGAATGTCCTTCCTTTTTCGTATTGTAAACGTTTCATATTCCCGATTTAACTTAATGATATTAATTCACGCAGTCAAATTAGGCACGTATTCTGAATACTGCGGCAAAATTTATTATTTTCCTCGAGGACTCTGCATCAATAATGTGTCGCGCATTATATAAATAATTTGTTTCCATAGCATCGGTTCCTCTCGCGTGCGACTCTCGAAAGGTATGTACTTATCACTTCAAGGGAAACATTTCCGATGAACCATCTGTCTCCATCAGTTTCTCTCTCGTTTCGCCCGCTAGAGCAATTACGAAAGAATTTTTCGACATGTCACGAAAGATTTCCACGCCACGCTCTTTTATTCACGCTTCCCTTGCGATTCCCACGAACTTCCTCAAATCTCTTCGTCTCTCCTTGGTGCTTCGTAACATAATCTCTCTCTTGATATATATACTTTCCCGGAATCGGTTTTTCTTTTGACTGTCTCATTCGAACGTCACGGCACATCTAACCGTGGCGACCACTTTACCCTTCGACATTTACGTCGGGAATAACGTCATTACGGCATTCTTCATTTTTACTTCGAATAATTTTCCTCGGTTCCGTTTCACCGATCAATCTTCCATGCCTTTCGGAGGTTCGACTGAAAACGCGCTGTTCGTATTTTCTCTTCCACTCCCTCTTTCATTTATTCCATCCAACGTGACAGCGCCACTCGTTACGGTATAAGAATTTTAGTAACCGGGTATCGATTGACCGAAATTTCTATTAACCGGAATTATTAAGACTAATAACTTGGAAGCTTTCGTACCGCATTGGGTACGTACTTAGTAACATTATTTACCCGTCCTGTTCTTAATGAATGTGATACATGGCACATTATTACTTGAGTCACTTAACCGTTAATTTATTTTTCTTTAAGTATTCAAGTTTCTCTGTAGCATTTTAATATTTGCTCTTTTAGTGTATACTATGGTACGTGTAAATAGGCATATAGATCAAACGGAATATTAGACATTCCGTTGATCCGAAATGTGTGTACACACACACACAGGGTGGGTCACAATAAAAGGAACATATTTTATGGTTTTATAACATTTGTTCTATAAGTGATAAAAATTAATACAAATTTTATGTAATAGAATATCCCTTAAATTTATTATGTGAAGTTGACTCTATGTTTCTATTTGCAGTAATAAAGAGTTACATATGAATTTTTTTAAAGTGTTCCTTTTTGTGGCCCACCACGAATATACGTGTGTGTGTGTGTGTGTGTGTGTGTGTGTGTGTGTGTGTGTGTATATATATATATATATATATATATATATATATATATATATATATATATATATATATATATATATATATATATAGAGAGAGAGAGAGAGAGAGAGAGAGAGAGAGATCGGGAGATTATGTATTTGTGCGTGTATCCTCTTCTCTAGCTACGTCTGCGACATCAATACTCCTTTTCCCTCCATTTTTCGTTCCACTTCATTTCTCCGCACTTTCCCAGCGAAAAGATGCCATCTCATGCTCACTTATCTCTTTCGTACCTTTCCCTCTCCTCGGAAAGACCCAACCCAAACTTACATAAACTCAAACCCAGGTGTCTGCTAATCCCCGCGTACGTCGTACAAACGTTCGTTAAAATGAACACAGAAACCTTGTTTTCGGCGTGCTTTCCTACTAACAAACTAGCCAGGCGACCAGAATCCTTTGTTCTTTTTCCTTTTTTTTTAATGCCTCCTTATCGTCATTTTCTCTCTTTCTTTTTTTCCGTTCTTTATTATTTTAAAATGAAATTCCTGCGTCTCGTTTCGACCCCTCCCTTTTCCGCTTACTTTCCCTAACCTCTCCCATCTCCATTCCTCTCGGCGTGAACCGCATTATCTTCCCCTTTAACGTGGCTATTTTTACGCTAACCCATTCCCGTGCCATCTCGATATTTTGCGTAATATATTTCTTTCTCTCCCTCTCTCCCCACCCTCTCTCTCTCTCTCGTTTTGCCTTTTGTTCTCTTTCTCTTTTCCCCGAGTTTTTCTCGCGGATTTTCCTGGACCTCATTTTCTTGCGTCATTAATCATTTCTGCGAAAACTTGTTTGCCGTTATGTCGTTTATCCTTTCGGTTTATCGCTGTCGTATTTTTTTTGATTTTTTTCACGACGTTCTCCGCGCGATAAGGTCTCGAATCGGATTCCTCTCGTCGTCTTATTAACATTATTTCTCTGTTGATTTTCCTCACGGTGCGCTAGTTTCTTGGAATTTGGCTCGCTGTATTTTTAACGGGATAGTTTACTAGTGAATCGATGCTGGAGACAAAATAGAGACGAGCACTTCAGAGGAAAGGGATCGCTGATTTAATTTGCCGTGTTTATTTACTTGGCCATAATATGAACGAATGATTCTTTTACAGGATAACTACACCCAAGTAAAAATACCGTATTGTTAAGGTCGTTGTTTTAGATTCGACAGCATTGATTAACTTCTTTCAACTTCATCTTTTATAAACGAGTTAAGTATCTCCAGAGTAAAGTTGAAATCAAACCTTTTGTAAATGAGATATTTGCCGGATTTTGATATAATTGACGTGGTAACAGATGCATTTCTCGATTCATTGGGATATTATAGATAATAATTTTACTTAATTTACAGCTCAATATTATCGCATGACACAATATGGATATATAATTTACAATAAATATAACTAAGAACGGAGTCATATTCAAGTGGAAGTAACATTAATTGCAATAATAACTACTTACCTTTTAATGATATGTCAGTGATTTATTCGCACCGGTTAGCGTATTTATAAATCCCAATAGAGCTTCGTGGGTGCTTACTGTAAGGTGTTCCACATAATTTTCATTTAAAAAGATTCTTTGACAGAATCCCTAGCCTTTAAATAATCTTCTGTAATAAATCTTCTCCATCGAAATCTTGGATCGGATTTAGTTATTGGCACGATCTAATCTTTTTACGAAGTAGGCCCCTTAAACCTTCACCATTCCTATCGGTTTCTTCACGCTCTTTCTCCGAAACTTTTGAGTCGCTTTCGAGAACTGATTCTCTTAAGGCGGCATTAATGTTTGAGCATAAGTAAGCGCCGTTAAAAAAAAAAGTTAGGTTTGAACAGCCTCTCAAGAGGATCACCATTAGGAGAGAATTGATGGACCACTGTCGCCCATGGGCGTAGCAGCCCTTTGGAAAACTACCCCAACTTATCCATGTTTTATCCAAGCGTTGCCTTTTGACCTTTTAGTCTCCCGTTGTCACTCACCCGAACTTGTCGACGAGAAACTTTTCGCAATCCCTCTTCTCATGTATACTTTAACCACCCCATTTTCACCTCTCCGGAAAGGATTTTGATAACCGTAGCTGGCTTGAAGGGGTTGCACGCTGGAAGGTAAAAAAGAATACGGACGCCATCCATTATGAGGCGAGGAGAAAAATCTTTGTCAATCTCGTTTTAAAGGAGGGGTGGCGCGAAGCTATGCTATGAACACGTCGCGACTCATCTCTCTTAAGCTCCTGCATTCCTCTTCCTCCTCTTATTCTCGTTTTTCCTGCTAACTTTGCCGTCTCGCTCTTTCCGCCTCGCGATCTCCGTTCCCACCATCTGATCCTCGTTCTTTTTTGTTCCTTCTTGAAAAATGCTTACGTCCGGCCGAATTCTTTTTTTGTGGTCTTTTTGGAATATTTTTTATGAAATAGACGAGAAGAAATGTACTCGCAGGAGAGGAAGATTGTTGCACGTTTTCCGCGTACTATCCGGGGAAATACAAACTCTCGAGTTTCGAAGATTCGAGCATCGCAGGAGGGTTTTCGGGACGTGTCCCAAAAAAAAAAGAGGGAAATTGAGTTTTTCGTCTCTTCTTAAGGGTACAGATAAGGTCATGTCACCCATCAAAAATGTCACGGCTTACTGGACTTCACTATCCTCGAAAAATGTCCAGTAGCGTTAGAAGTCAACATCAGACCCTAAGTTTTGGAATAACCTTGAACCATCGCTTGTAATGTAAAACTGTGTAGCACTGGAAAAGTTCCAAACTAATAATGTTTGAGTCTTATCCGTCAAAGAAGAAACAACTATGATATGGACGGAAATATGGGCAGTCATCTCATGATCACGTGTAGGAAAGAATGTCAGTTGATGTCATTTATCTTCTGACTTATCCTATTTGTTTGTTATTTCTAAACTAATGGAAGTTAGGAAGACTACATTCGGGGAGCGGCATATTTTTAGGGAGAGCCGTGTACCAGCGCAGAATATAATTAAAACGATTTTACGGATTATTTCGCAAAGCGTTATATAAAATCATAGTCTCTAGATGTACAGTGGCGTCTAGTAATCGTGATATTACTTTTTAAAGTATAGTTTTTCCGTTTGATTTTGCTTAGCTTTTTTTCGTATTAATTTTTTTGCGTCTTACAACGTGATATTATGGTTGCCTAAGATGAAGGATAAAGGCATGTCAGAAAAATAAAATATACAGCCATGCTTTTCACGCATTTTGTCCTGCGATCCAATACAAGGGAAAGAAACATAAAGAAAAGATTATGCTGTCTTGAGTTTTAATTAATTCGCAATATAAGTCAAAGATCGGCATTTATACAATGGGTATATTTCGTCCTCTGCCATTTTCAATGTTTTAACTGGTTATAGTTGAGTGTTCACATTTTCCTTACGAGCCTTGCGATCCAGAGCTGGGTCGCGACCCGTACTTTGCAGAACACTGAGATATAGGATACGGTGTGCAATCGTCAGCAGGAGGTCATTCTAATGTTACCTAGCTAAAATGATTTTAATGTGCCTCCTCATTCGGCTTCCTTTACTTTCTTCCTCTTGCGCCGCGTCACCATGACGCGCTAACTCACTCTTCGCTCATCTTTCCTCATCTCCGTTTATATGTACGCTTTTATCCGCATGCTGCGCGCGCCGAACACATCTCCTAATCTCGCCTCCATTGACGCTCTATAGGTGCTGATTTACGAATTGTGGCGCAGGTGGCGCGCCTATTCGCGGTTTTCCACATAGGAAATTCAAATTTCCAGCGCGCTTTGTAGTATCGGAACGTTCTGAATCAAAACTTAATCTCGCTTGTGAGGGTTTCACTGCGACATCACGAAGCTCTAAAAGGTTTTGCAGTATAAGGGGATAAAGTAAATTGGGATTAGAGGATAAATTTTATGGGTTGATAATTAGATTACCGCGACTTTTTATTTTATTTACAGGCAGTATGTTATGCAATTGGTGTGACACATAAGAAATAAAGTTATCTGCTAAAAATTTAGGCAATGCAATATAATGATAAATTACTAGATTGGTACCTGATGAAACGTTCTGCTAATGAGGTCAACCCGCATACTTCGCACGTTAAATTGTTTACTCCGATCCACCGATTACTGCGGCTTAACTACCTATTCATGTGGGATTCCGTTCCCGTTTCCATTAAGAGTTTTCACATTTTTTCTGAATTTAACGTATAAAAGTTAAGGAATGGCTTAATGTAAATTTCATAAGGCTATATTATTTTAATTATCGCATTTTAATGCAAAAAATATTCTAGCTTACGAATAAAATTATAATGTTTTGTTTTATTATCAGGATACTACGATAAAATTTGAAATCTAATTTAAACACGTCTTTGCTGTCAGCAATATAATTGAAAATGTAATAATATTTTTTCAGTGTAGGTTTTTATCCTCACAAAACAAATTTACACCAAATGCAATAAATTAAATTTTTAACAAATATACTGAATCAGGCATAATATCAAGTCTAATATTTTCAAAATATTTTATCATAGGCATACGTACAATGTAATTCTGCCTATAACATTGTTCATCATTTCCTATTCCTTTCTTTGATTTCATATCGCTTAGAGCCCTTTCAATCTCACTATTCAATACCTATTCCCGACCCAACATGGTTGCAGTCTACTTACAGCTTCCTCCCTCTGTATCTCAATAGATTCTGGCTTCAGTTATATAACGTACAACTCCTCAATATATTCTTTCCATCTATTCATCACATCCTCTGGCTCAAATAACAGTTTGCCGTTTACGTCTTTAGTTGTGGCCAGTGTATTTCCTTTCTTGTTTCCCGTTAACTCCTTCACTTTTCATAAAGGAAGTCTATTTCCCCTCCTAATCTTATTTTTTAACTCTATACATTCTTCTTCCATATTCTGCATTAACCTGATTTCACCTCCTCTCCTCTTCCATCTTTTTAATAGTCTCCTCTGTTACCCAGAGCTTCCTTATATTCTTCGACGTTATTTTCCCAATCTTTTTATCCCCGCTTTCTGCGATGCAAGTTTTCATAGTCTCTCAGTCGTCCTCGACCGTCGTTTGCCTACTTGCATTTTTTAAGGCTTGAGCAACAGCGTTCCGATAATCTTTCCCCTTTCTTTCCTTGAGCACTTCTAGTTCCAATTTCTGTGTTCTGTTTCCTTTTGCCCTTTTTTTTTTGAATTTCAAATGAGACTTCATGATCACGAAACTGTGATCGGGGTCTGCTTCTTCCCGCGGAAATCTATGAGTTCAATACATTATTCGTGTGTTTTTTTTGCCATGATTTAGTCAACCTGATACCTTTGTATCTCGGCATTTTCCATGCGTATCTCCCTTCGTTGTGATGCTGATGTATTTGTAAATATCAACTTGTTTCTTTAACGAAGGTCTACCATTTTCTGTCCTCTTTCCCAGGCCGAAATCCCCAATCTCGCTACTGTCCTTACCTCTCCCCACTGCAGCATTCGTATCCCCCATGACTACCAAGTTCTTTTTCGTCTTCACTTCTCTCATTTCTTCCTGGAGTCGATCGTACGACTCATCTAATTCCTCGCTGTGATCGCTGTATGTCATATATGTACTTTTATGGTCACTAAGTTTACTAGTTCTGCTTTGACCTTCAATAACTTCAAACGGTCGCTTATCTGCTGCGTGTTAATGACTATTTGCCCTGCTTTCTGGTCTAAAACTAGCGCTTTTCCCCTCTGAGTCCTCCTTCCTCCTCTATACATTGCCCTGAAATCATCACTCATCTCCATCTTGTTTCCACCTAAATTCGCCCTAACCTAACACAATTATCATCTTACCAATTTTTATTTCTAGCTTTATATCTTCTAATTTACCTTTTCTAAGTATCGTCCTTGAGTTCCAAGTTCCTATCCTGATTTGTGAAGCCCTCTTTTTCTTCATCGTTCCGTTGACATGAGCGTTAGAAGGATATTGTGAGATGACGTCCGATATGGCCTTAATTCCGTCATTGCCGCACGCGACACCAACCCTTGTGGGCATGGTCCCGCACGCGTCGTGAGTCACATTTTTATATAACTGTGCCATGTTTCTTGGGATGTTAGTTGAGGTGGTCTCCCTTTGCCTTCATCAACAGCGCTTTTAGCGTGACAACATCACTTAATTAGGCCGACGCATATGGTACAGACGCCTATTTCAGCCGACTCACTGAGGTCCAGACACTGCGTGGACTACTCTTAGTCTGGTCTCTACCTATAGACCTTACTGGCATGGGTGAACCTACCAAGAGAAAATGCTCCAGATAGTTTAGCTCTCAAGGTCTACCGAACACTCAAGCCTTTCTATCGCTTCAAGATAGTAGTCCAAAGAAAGGAATTTTATATCATAACACGGCAGTTATAATAGGTCTATTTTATAAAATAGTTGGCGTGCCAATCTATGCTGAAACGTTATGATTTTTAAGTTCAGGCTCACGAAAAATGTCATTCTATTTTTCGCCGACAGATTATGTGAACCCAAGAGCTAATAATTTTGCCTTAGTAGGTGGAGTTTTCCCATCTCTAATATTTTTTAAATTTTAAATTAAAAATCGCATTTCTATCGTATAAATCCAGTCATATATTCGAATGAATTCATGCCACTCAAGTTCCTCTTCCTCTCTATTACCAACCCTCAAAGCGAAATAGCCATCTCCGGAATTTATTGCGCAAGAATCCAATTCGGAGGAACCGTTTAAAATGGAAAAGGGAAGATTTTTCCTTCCGTTTCAAAGGCGCTCGGGTCCTTACCCTCTCTCAATCAAAGGGAACATTTCTCATATCGAGATGAAGAGAGAGAGAGAGACAATAAAGGGAGATAAGAGAATGCTTTTCTCCCCCTCCACTTCCCCTTCTCCTCATTCCTTCCGTTAAACATCGACGGTGTGCTCGGGCTCTTGTTCTCGCAGCAAAATCCAAGACTTTCTTTAACAAACATCGACTCCAAGACGGTGAAGATCTCGAAGGAGCGAAACGAAAGAGGAAGAGAGAAAAGAAGAAGACCTATCCGACGTTCGCAGTAATTTTGAGAGAAGGAACATGCATCAGCGCCTCAATTATCGACTGAGTTTTAATGGTTTGTCGGAAGAAGACGTCGTTAAGGATTAAATGTTCGTTAAGGGGTTTGGATAGTTTCGGAGTTTACCATGGTTACGGTGGGGTGAGGTCTGAGAAGGAAGTAGGGAGAGTGAGAAGTGTACGGAAAAGGGAAAAAGGGTTCATCGCAGTTTACTTCTCGATATACGATATTCCTTCCCCTCATTATGTAACCTCCTAAGTCTTCCGCGTAAAAGGGGATAAGAGACAGATCGCGGGAAAAAAGGGGTTACCATTTCTACTTCTGCTTAACTAACCCTCTGTCTCATTTCCCCGAGCAGGCACAGCCACGTTTTCTCTCTAAGGTAAGACAAAAGGATGAGAATGTTGCGATAGGGTCCGTGAAGCTCGGTCCGACTCGCGGATGTGGTGGAGGATCTTTCCGGTTAAGGAATAGACGCGGAAAAGGAGTTTTGAGGGGTTTTTGGCTGCCATTGGGTTGCGAGGGAGGAGGAGGATCGGAATTATGCGGAAACAGTTTGCAGAGAGAGAGAGAGAGGGTTTTCTCCCCTCCCTCCTTTTGTCCCCTTTCGACCCTCATCCATCCCACCCTCCTTTCATTCCTACCCGTCATCCATCCCACCCCTCATACATCCCTCCCCCGAGGCACGCACGGATGGAAGCCGATTGTGCGAGCCCTTTTCGCCCGGAAAAATTTTATGTTAATGAGTGAGGCGGATGAGAAGGGTGAGGGATGAGGAGTCGAGGGAAGCTGGGGAGCTGTTTTATTCCTGGGGACTGTTTTCGATTTGGAATGACGGGGAGTAGAGAGAGAGAGAGAGAGAGAGAGGGAGGAAGAGAGAGAGAGAGAGGTAGGGAGAGAGGAGGTAGTGAGGAAGGTTGAAGGAAATACGGGCGTGGTGGGAGGAGGAATTTAGGAGGGCTAGTCGATCGTTATCGTAGAGGATTTCTCGATGAAGCGTCTTTAAGGAGGAAATGGAGGGAGGTGGGAAGGGAGGCGTGGGGGGGGGGGGATGAGGGCAGAGGAGGAAGCGTAATGGAAGAGTGTGCAGCAAAGAGGGAAGAGAGGGGAAGAGGTAAAAGGGGGTAGGGAGGCGCATCCCTGAGACCCGCCGTGTCGATGACTATTACGCGAAAAACGAACGTGCGGTGGCGACGCAAATGAGTTCTGAAAAGGTCGTTTCGGAAAATTTTTAATTTTTTTATTTCCTCATACTTTTTATGGGCCACCTGCATTTACTTATCCCGTAGGTTTTTTTTCATTTTTTAGATTGACTACCCTTTTTCGATTCTCGCTTTTTTCTCTTTCTCTCTCTCTCTGTCTCTCTCTCTCCCTCTCTCTCTCTCCCTCTCTCCCTCCCTCTCTCTCTCCCTCTCTCTCTCTCTCTCTCTCCCCCTCTCTCTCTCCCCCTCTCTCCCCCTCTCTCTCTCCCGCTATCCTTTAAGCGTCTATGGTTCTACGCGTCATAATCGGATAGGACTTAATTCGTTTTTTTTTTGGCGACGTAATCGTGATTGATCGAATTTTAACGCGGCTTTATAGATTCAAACATGTTTGACGTAAAAAATCCAGCAACGTTTTCTTTTAATTTTAATTATTGGGGATGATTATCGATTGCCAAGTCGTGATCGATGTTGTTACTTATGGATGCAAATCAATAGGCGGAACGGATTTATTTAAACCTAGTGGTTTATTGATTTGCAAACACTTGGGAATTTTTTATTCGAAATTTTTTAATGGGCTTTTTTCCTCGTTACCGTCCAAGCATGTTTGTAAATATTCATGAAGTTCTCGTGAGCCAAAATAATTTTGCTGTCAGGATAGAAACTTGTTTCATTAAGGCATCATTAGAGACAAAATAAAGCAGGCTTACGAAAGACATCATGTGTAGCTTTACGATAATCATTAGATGTTTATACAGATTAGGAAAGTCGGTTCTGTTGTTTGTATGAATAAGCGTAGAAAACGTTTCTCAGAAACGAAAGAGTATTTTTGGCACCCAATTGTTTGAATGTATTTTTTAAAAGAGTACTTGTCTACTTAAAGTTAGAAATGCTTCAAGCATATTCTACAGTTTCAAATTATGTTATGTCTTTTAAGCCTTCTAAATATTCTTGTCAAATGCTTATTATATTTTTGACGACGAAATATCGAAGTGCTTTAATTCCAAAAATTGAAATTTACGACGAATGTTAATAACCTACTCAAGCTATTCAGGCAACCGTAAACTAGCTTACACTGTACTCCTTCCTCATTATTTAATAACCGGCTTATAGAGAGAATTTCTTTTCCTCAATTTTCAGTGAAACAGTTTTTAAAGCTGTTTTCAAGCGTGCAGCGGAACTAACGAAGACTTCGAATCACGAGCACGCAAACTCGAGCTGTATTTAACCTAGGCTTTCGTCGAAAAAAAAATCGCTTTCAAAGCATTCTCGGAATCAAACATTCTACGAAAGCTGCAAAATTTTGATGAGCCGACACACTTTTTGCACTCTAGCTACGTAAATAAGTTCTAGTACATTTTTACGAGTATGCGTCAGTGGTGCATTTTCGTTTTTAAAAAAAATGAACGCTACGGAGAGAAAGATACTTGGTGTTTATTTTATCCTTCCTTGTCATTAAAAAAAAAAAAAACAAGACTCCGTAGCACGCGATAGAGAGAGAGGAAATTTTCTTCCGTGGTTGCATTACGTGGGTGTTTTCCTCGAGGAAATAAGTCAGGGAGGAGAGGGAAGTTCTTTTCAAAGAAATTTATAGAGTCGGCTTGATTTTTCTTATTTTTGGGAAATGGCTGAACTAATTTCGGATTCGTTTTGAGGGCGAGGGTGTCGAGTTTAATCGGCGGGTCTGAAGAATAAAAAACGTCGGATTTGAAAAATTACGATCCAGAATTTTTCGGATTGAATCCTCACGGACGCTTCGAATCCCGTCCCGTGGCGTTTTCCCCACGTTCCTTCTTGGCACCCGCGTGTCGCGAGCACGTCAAAATCGTCGAGTTTATTCCCGTACATAGATCGATCACCGCCTGTCTCTTGTCTTTCCCCCAAACCCCTCGCATCACTATCTCTCTCTCTCTCTCTTTCTCTCGTGCAAGATTTATGTGCGTTTAATTGGTCCGCCTTAATTCCCCAGCAGCGTTTTCCTCTCCCGTGATTGGCCTGGTAAACGCGGCGGCTACCTGGGCGTTAATGAGTGATGAATGACTCGTAACGCCGAATAACATACAACCCGTCCGATAGGAGGACTCTGGGACGCCCTCGAAACGAAAAACGCCGTGTGAAGATCCATCACTGCCCTCGCTTCCAGTCTGCCTTCCTGGTTGACGTTGTGGGGACCCTGTTGTTTTCACTCTTCCTCGTCTGACCGATGGCACGCGTTGTTTCTCCTAATGAAGACTGATAATTCGCGGTGGATGTAAAAGTTTTTTCTAATCCGTTTATTTGTCTATGTAAATTCAATCATTTGTGGGAATCACATCAGGTGTGTCGCGGAAGGTTAATGAACGGATAAACTTCGGAAATGATATTCGAAATGCCGCGGAAATGGAAAGAGAGGATTGATTAATAGGTGTTAAAAATGTAAATGTATTCCTCGGGTTTATTAAGGCATTCGTCGGTCTTACTTTGGAAAGTTGTTCGTGATTGATAGATGGCGAAACAGAAAAGTATACGAGAGTTTGGAACTTCCTAATGCAGAGTTTTATGGTAGAAATTGTATTGTTTACTAACTTGTTTCCTCATTTAAACGTGACGATATTTATCATATTACAAACGGTAACGCTTTTTGTCTATACTAAATTTATTTCGTCTGCGATGCTTCAGAAAACATCTGCGGAAAACCGAATATCCTTCTTAAACAAGCCAAAAATGTTAACCCATTATTTTAATGAAATTTCATAGTTGTTTTTGCTTTAAAAATGTTTATTTTTTAGAAAAAGTCTGGGTATGTGTTTAGTTATTGTCATAAATCTTGTTATTTTTTTATTCCTACGCTTTTAAAATTGTCATTTTTTCGCATTTCAGGTGAAAATTATAAAAATGATCATGTGCTCGTTTTTAATGCTTGGAAGTTGGTTATTGTAATGTTTCCAGATGTTAGGAAAATAATACCTTCCAATTTTTTATTTTAAAATCACGCATTAGATTTAATTCATATTAATCCATATAAATAAAGCGATTTTACGGTCTATGATATTATAAATCATACGATGACAACCCATCTGTTCGACTCTCTAGAGCAGCGTTTTTCAAACTTTTTCCATCGCGACCCAGTAGAATGTCTCGCGACCCAGTCGAGGGGAAGGCAACATGAAGAAAAATACGTTCTTAACTGAGTTTTCATTGACTCTCCATAAAAAGTAACTCATACTAAAACACTGGCATTTATATAATAAGAGCATTTAGTTTCTTGTAATTTTTGACACGTTTCAGATGGTTGTGCATTGAGTGCTCATATTTTCCTCATGATCCCCGCGACCCAGTAATGGGTCGCGACCCGTACTTTGAAGAACACTGCTCTAGAGGAGATTTATACATGTATACACGCACACACTGTAAATTAATTCAATATATCATGGACATGAAACGTTCTTCTCCATTCTTCTTTACGGCACTGAAAATCAGCGACTTTCGAACAAATGTTTTTAGCCAAATTTAGTCGTTTAACTTTTTATATTCATGTAAAGAATTGTAGAACGTTCGACTTTTCCGTCCTTTATGCCTTTGCGACTGCTGACCTAGATTTGTCAGCCTTCACCGAGAAAAACCAACGCATCCTCCGCCCAAAAAAAAAAAAAATCTTCCTTGTAACCTATTTTTTCAGGTCATTCATGCGAGAGTTTTTCGCCCTACCTGTTAGCAAAATCAAATTTTACTAAGGCGAAACATTCGGAGAAATTTTCAACCGCTCCGTCAACCTTGCGAAATTGATTTCGTTGCATCCTTATAACGATGCAGGTGAATAAAATAAATCGGGGCCAATCGTTACGATTGGCTTGGCGGTTCGCGAATTCTGCAGTTTAGTCCTCAAATGTCAAGCTAGAAAATCGTTTATTTAAGAGACTTGCCAGAGTATACCCAGATCTGAACTCTTTTTATTCTGGTGGATGAGAGAAAACATTGGGTTCTTCTTCTTTAGAAGGAACGTGAAAAAAATATCGATTCAGTCATTATTTTCGGATGTTTTCTTTTTACGTTCTTTTGTTTGTCGTTTTTTTAACGCCGTACGTGGTTGGAAAATACTCCAACCTCATTCTCAGAATTCCATAGTTGCGAATTTTGTAGGATTATTTCGAGCTTTCTCGTATCTTTACTTTTGTGTACTATCTAGAGGTAAATAGAGAGAGATTTCAGGTAGAATTATTTTGCTTTCTGAAAAGCCAAAAGTTATCTCTCCATCATTAAGGACGCGTGAATTTTCTCACAAAAATTAACGTTTGTGAAAGAGATAATATTTTTTTTAAGTCACGCTCCAATTTAGGATAATCTCGTATGGTACATAAATACCCCTCTTAGAATACATTTCTTAGCTCGCAATTTTTAATACTCTTTTCACCTGGTTAAAATAATTCTCTCGTTACATTAAATAGCGTTAGGTTGGTGGTAATGATTTTTTAGTCCGTCGAAACGTCAACATATTTGCATGGGAGTTGAACGCCTTCCTTCTTCCTGTCGACGTATTTCAACGTACTTTTTCACCTGAAGTCAGTCAGTCATTTAATTATCCGAGTAGGTATACAACAAAGGGACAACGGAAAAATACACATATATAATATATATATACACACACACAAACACTACAGAAGAGGAAAGGTAAATGAGGATATTTAAGGCAACTAGGTGTTGGAGGAAACCCAGTAAGCACTTACCGGAAGGAGAGCCGCTGGGGTGTTGAAGAGACACATTTGTAGAAGTTATTGGAGCTTTCGGGATGATTCCTTCGTCAGCACAAGAGAGAACTCTCTTGTTCTGACGAAGGAATCATCCGGAAAGCCCCAATAACTTCTACAAATGTGTCTCTCCAACACCCCAGCGGCTCTCCTTCCGGTAAGTGTTCACTGGGTTTCCTTCAACACCTAGTTGCCCTATACACACACATACATACATATACATATATAATATATAAACCCGTCTACTTTAGCTCCCGATTTTTTATTCTTGTTTCCAAACATTTCGAAAAAACATAACGTAGCAGGTATTTTTTTTATAGAATAGATACCATCCAAGTCACGCCTACGCCCTATTATTTTGTGACCTCGCCTTTTCTCCATGCCCGCCGCTCGGAACATCGGTCCCGGCTACCTTTCCTTTCCCTCCAGGGCCTGTTATTCAGGTGACAAGTGTTTTCGCCTCGCTTCTCAAAACACGTCCCGTATCAAACCCCATCCATTCTAAAAAAAAAAAAACACCCCTCTTCTTCCGAACTTCTCCCTCAGACAACCAGTCACACAGAACGTGTCCTTTGCCTCTCTCTGTCGGATCACTAAATCACTGCGGATAACCAGAGAGCGGATTAAAATCGACGCTCGAAGCGTTTTTTTCCTTTTCCTCGAGCGATCTGAGGGGATTGATGACAATCTGGTCCGAGGAGGAAGAGGTCACCACGGTCGCCCTACTCCCGACTACTCCATGTACGAGCGTGAGTGAGGGAGCTTCGTTTATATACAATTCCCGTCTCCTTCCTCTCGTATGTATCCGTGAGCGGGGCCGGGATTACGGTACGGAATCCGCAGTACCGTCGTTATAGTGTGTGTGTATGTGTATGTGTATATGTATATGTATATGTATATGTATATGTATATGTATTAGTGTGTGTATATATGTATATATATATATATGTGTGTGTATATATATATGTGTGTGTGTGTGTGTATATATATATATGTATATATGTGTGTGTGTATATATATATTTATATATATGAAGCCCTCTTCCTCCTTCCATCCCCCCTCTCTCTTCCCTCTCTACCTTATTCGCTCTCCCTATCTCCTCCCTCTCCTCTCTCTCTCCCTCTCCTATATCACCATCTCTCCCCCTCTCTCCTTTTCTCTCTCCATTTCGCCCGAAATAAAGTCGTTTATCTGTCTGTCTGTCTGGCCCTTTCTACCTGATTCGCTCTCCTTCGCTCCTCTATCATTTTCTCCTCTCTCTGTCATTATCTCCTCTCTCCTCTCTACATAATTCGCTCTCCTTCGCTCTATCATTTTCTCCTCTCTCTCTCTATCATTATCTCCTCCCTCTCTCTCCTTTCCTCTACCTGATTCGATCTTTCTCTCTCCTCTCTCCCCCCCTTTACCTGATTCGATATCCCTCTCATCTTTCTCCCTCTCCTCTCTCCCCATCTCCTCTCTTCCTGATTCGCTCTCTCTCCTCTTCCCCTCTCCCTCCCCCCCTCTCTCTCTACTTATCTGATTCCTTCTCTCCTCCACTTTAACCTCTCGCGACTACTCACCTCAAAACTTTTCCTTTTACTTCCTCCCGATCCGCATCCCTCCGACCTCTCTCTCTCTCTTTCGATACCCCTTCCCGCTACCCCTCTTTCTCTCTCCCCCCTCCCCGTCCAAACCCCTTTTGCCTACCAACCTTTTCATCGCTCCCCCGCGACCAAACCCTCTTTCCCCACCCCCTTTCCCTACACTCCCCTCCAATCCATCCCCGTCTCACTTCCTTTCTCAACACCTTTTCCGTCTAAACTCACCCCCAACCCCACTTTGCTCCCTTTCGAAGCCCCCCTCCCCCTTTTCCTCGATACCCCTTCTCACTTCATCTACCTCTGTAAATCTCCCTCTTCTGCTAGTACCCTTATATATCCTTACCTCTCTTTCCCTCCGGCACAAGCACACACACGCGCACACACACACAGTCCCCGCATCCACCAACCGTTTCAAACCTTCCCCTATATTTCAAAGGGATCGACTTCTACACTTCTCCACGTCTCTTTCCGAGTCTTTCTCTCCTCCAACCTTTTTTATGCTTCTCTCGTTCTCTGTCATATCTCTTTGTTTCCCCATTTCCTCTATTTATCGTGTCTTTATTTCTCGATTTCTACCGTTTTCGGATTTTCCTCTCGTTTTCAATTCCCATATCGCAATTTCGTATGGTCCTTCTCCTCCCCCCCCCCATCCCCTCTCACCCCTTCCTGTTTATTCCCCCCCCCCCCCTCCGCCCCAACCCCCTTCTTCCGTCTCTGCGGACTCTTCTGTTTTAAGCACTTCCCGCTTCTTCGTGCGCGCTCGACTCTCGAAAACTAATTTCCGTTTCGTGCAATTTTCATTATTCCGCTCTTCCTCTTGTCTCTCTCTTCTCGATTCGCCTCCGTTAACTCTACGGTCATTTATGTGTTATTCTCATCGTCAGGATTTTCCTTCCTCGAAATTCCCCCTTTTCCCGGCTTATCTCTCGATTTTCTCTCGTTTATTCGTGTCCGTTTCCCTCTGATATCAACCTTGCAGCGATCTCTACTTGAGTAACAGTTGTTAAAATTGAGTACTGTTTTTGTAGGGATTTTCAGCAATGTGGCTTAGCGTATTGTTGGTATAATTGACTGGTGAAGTTGTAACGTTGTCATTTTTCTGTGCTCTTGTCATATTGTAGGTACGGACGCTACTGGTTTTTTTTTCGGGAAAAATATTTTTTGACGCATTTGGATCCTCTTCACAGTAATCGATCTTGTTAACCGCTGAGTATTTCTCTCTCTCTCCTCTTTTTCAGGAACTAAGGCTCCGTATTAATTTAGTCCCAACCCATTTATTTCTATCTTTTCTTCTCATCTTAATACCGTCTCTCGACAGATACCGCTCTACCCAACCCTCCGATACTCGAGTTCCTGCCTATAACGTCCTTTTGCTATGCTTTCTCATCCTCAAGTCTTTATCTCTCTGTCTCGTTTCGTTCTTTCCTCTCTTTTGTTCCCCCCCTCCCCTCCCCCCCTCTCTCTCTCACGTTTAGCTCTCCAAGTCTCGCGGTGAAGTCTCCCGCTCCGTCGTGGTCTCGTTCACAACGCTCTCTTCAAACATCTACTCCCCCATATCTCGCTTCTTTTGTTCACCTTATCATCATGCTATGTTAACTCGGGAGAATCCCTTCTCTGCGCTATCCTCTCTTTCTCCCTTCTCCAGTCCTTCCCTCCGAACCTTTTTTCTCCTCGGTCTCCCTGTTATCAGATCCTATGCGCTGTTTTAACAGCAGCATCCAGTCTCCGAGTTATATATATATATATATAAATTCTAAAAATGCCTCTTTTGTTTGATGGAAGGCTTTAGTAACACGAGCTTTGTCGCTATCATCCTTTTTAGTAATGTTTTCTCTCCGGTCGCACAACTTTTTTTGCCTGAAATTGTTCTAATTATAGGAGGCAAGGATTCCGCGGAATCATGGGATGATTGACGTAATAGGATCGCAGAAATTTTTATCTGCATTTATGTTTGATGAGCTGGATTTTCTGATAATGCCCTCCACGTAATCACCTAAAATGTCGATTTTTCATTCTAAATAAATCTCATTATTCGGATGGTAATAAACGTATTGAGTATAAGTACTTATTGAATAATAATTTTCTAGATCCAGCATTTAATTTGCTAATGCAGTGGCAGGAGATTATTTTTAGGAAAGGTAAATATTGATCCGGTATTAAGACGATGACGAAATTATGCCCTAAACGCCTAACTCGCAAATATTAATCCTTTCGCTCGTTATAAAAGCTCTTGGAGAAGTATCGTATTTTAAGCTTCTTTCTGATAAAGTAAATAAATTATTTCTCTCACGTTTTGCATAAAATTGATAGTTTACGGAGTAATACTTACCGGTAAATTTAGAATCGATGAGTTATATTAATAATTAATAATTTATATTTTATGTATCCTTACTATACGTATGCAGATCAAGTTCTAATCTGCCCTGAAAATCATCGAGATTTAACGCTTAGATTATCCGGAACGTTAAAGTGCATATCTTCTTGTTTTAATTCACTCGCTACTAATTCCATCTCAATCCCTCTAAAAATCTTAGCTTCCGTGTAATGCGGTGTGCCCTTGCCCCACTCAAAAGGATCTACTTCGCCTTAGGCTCAATACCGGTCACCGTATCTATTGAATATTGCATGTAGATTCATGAGAAAACCGCTGAAACCTCCTTGGGAAGTCAATTTTCGGAATGGAATTGAAAAAAAAGTGCAAGCTCTAGCAGTGCGGTCTCTCTATTATTCCTTCCCCGAACGATGCAATTTTATTTTATATTTTGAATTCGTCTCAAGGTTTATACTTTGCGTGCAGCTTCCCCCGGCATCTTCATATCGCGGTTAATTCAAATGTATATTATCTGTCCTCTCAGTTCTTTCGTCGACGTATTTACTGGGTTTTCTTCTTTCTGGGGAATACATGAATAATAATTTCATAGAGGGATTGCTTTGACTGCATCGATCTGGGTTAATCAGCAGACGGGCTTGTTAAGGGTTTGTTGCGTATTCAACGTCTTATTAAATGTTAACAGTTCGAGTAGGGCTGCACTTCTCTTCGTAACGCTATAAAATATCTCTCCATTTTTTATCGTAAGAATTGTTTCTATTTTCATTTATTTAAAACAGACTTTTACCCATAGGAAAATGGGAGTATTTTAAAATGAAATATAACGATTACAAATAGGGACGATCAATAAAAAAATGACATAATTTTAATAATTTGTTTGCGGTAAGAAAGGATCTGCGTGAAATAAAAATGACGGTATGTATGAATATATTATTAAACTAAATTAAAACTAATACATATAATAAAATTTAGCCTCCCATTTTATGCTCTACAAACTGAAAGACAAATATAAAATTTACCCAGTTGAATGTTCCAGAAAGTAAAAATTGTTTTTAAAGTTTTTATTTTCTAAGATCACGCCGCACAAATTTTGTGTCACCATAAATATGTTTAATTCCTGGAACATTTAGTTACGTTAATTTAATATTTATTTTTTAATTTTTAATGCACATCATTGTTTTTTATATTATTTTTCCTTTTTATAAGTTAGGTTCTCTATTTAACTCGGTGAAATTTTCGTTGTATTTGATGTTCTTTATTTATGAAATTAATTTTCCTATCAAAATTTGTTATAATGTGTGGAAGAATAATGAGTTTTGAATATATTGTTTTCACTTCAAATTTGGAACAGATTTTATTTCAAATCTTAGCTAAATTGATTTGAGTTAGTATTTTATCACCTTTCTAGGGAGCTAGGGATAATGGAATGGAGAGAGGGAAGATAATTGGGGGTGGGAAGAGACAGGTAGAAAGGGAGATAAGGCAGGAGAGTGGAAAGTGTCTTAATTTAAAGGCTACATTCCCGTCATTTTTGACGACCAATTACTCAAGTATTATTTAAAATGTTAGATGAATAACTAAAAATACGAAAGCTTTGGCTATATATTAGAAAAAGCTGAGTTTATAATATAACTAGCAGCTACGCTTGCAAATAATCTAAATAGTTCGGCCCTAGATTAGATCTTCTTTGTTCCGTATTCATTTGACGTGTTTCCCTATTTCTTTATCTTTCTTGTACTGTCCGCTCCTCATCTTCACGGGCAATCCTGTGTGCCTCCTCATCCCTCTATCTTTCTTGCCTTCTCTGCTTCTCATCTTCATGGACAATCCTATGAGCTTGCGCATCTTTTTCTCTCTTTCTTACGTTATTCTTCGTTTGATCTCTGTCTCCTCTTCCTTTCTCTTGCAGCTGTAGCTGGGCTAATAGCTCTCCTTTTCACTGGTCTACCCCTTGGCATTTTTTAATTTTCTGCGATTTTACAGCAATATATTGGAGAAATCACAATGCCACAGAGTTACTCATTGCTAGTTTAATATCGCGGTATATTCAAAGGGGAAAAATTTTTAAATCTACATTACCTTAGTTCCAATGATTATCGTTGCACCCTTATAGACGAAATCACAAACAGTCGCTTTCCTTCAAGAGTCTATCGACGACTGCTTTTAACTTCTTACAGGACCTACTATAAAGGTGACATCAATGCAACCGTTTATTTGGATTATCAATGAAGGGAAGATAACCATATAATGTGTTAAAAAATAATGTGCGTCCCTATTCTCATCTAATTTTAAGTTTATTCGTGAACCTATTTGCGTTAATAAACATTACAGATGTGTGATATGATGGTTCCACTTACAAAAAGGTAAGATTCCAGCATTAAAACGATGAAATGCTTCGATTAATTCGTTAGAAACGCTTCCCATACTCAGACAACAAAATAATTATCCTTAAATATTTACGTTGCCATGCTTCATTAATTTAGATGCTCAAGCAACAGTTGAAGCAAATAACGCTTTTCTTTTGTCTATTTGAAGGTTTAATTGGCTTTAAAAAATCGGAGGCAACAATGAAAGTCTCCTTGGCAACGCCCGGAATGAGTACGAAAAATCCGCAAAATTTCGAAAAAGAATGCGTATTTCTGAAAACTTCGACCGTGTAACATGTAACCATAAGATATAAGAATAAGATACTATTCAGTTTTAGCCGTCAAATAAAGCAAGAATGAAGAAAATATGTCCCTATTTAAGTCTTTTGATGAATGAATGAAAAAAAAACCTTGCACTCTGAATAATCGAAAATCCCGTTTAAACATATGGGAAAATATAATTGTCTCCTGGATTCGAACCAGGGACTTTATGAAAATGAAAATATTTTTCTGGGGACCTCCTAGTTTTTAGAAACAAAAATCAGTTTACCGCATATCTCTACGACAAACGGCTTTTGTGATACAGGGGGGACAGACGGACACTTGAGAATTATTATAGGTATATGGATAGATTTGCCTGGGAAAAGTCTCGCATCTTAATAATTGCGGTTGTTATTAGCCATATTAAAATTAAATTAGATATTTTATAGTAAGCAATGTTATATAACCTGAATTTTTAATTGTTTCCAAAGAGGCCACTGATAACAAAGAGAATACCTTCGCGATACGGCTCATATGGTTGAAAATAATAAAGGCTTCACTCGAATTGAAATCCGCAGTTCCCTTTGAGCAGAGAAAGTGAAGTTAATTAATTAATGCGCTCCATAGTTTCCACGCTCCTAATAACTAATTTATCAATATTTCCATCGCCTTGATAGCACCGTGAATTAATTAAGCGCTAGCATGAGAGTTCTCATCGTTTTCCAGTTCAGATAAATCTCTCTCGCTCTGCACGGCGGTCGCGTAAACTAAATCGAGCGTCTTTGCGTCCTCGTCTTTCCGTTTTTGGTAAGATCGCTCGAGTTTCCTCTCCCTTTCTGCGCTCGGAAAACCTTGTTCCCTGGAAACCGCGAGCGAAACCGAGTTCTCTTCTCCCACTCACTTTCCAACGCCTTACTGTCTTTCTCATGTCTCTCTCTCTCTCTCGCTTCCTTTCACTCCTCCTTATACACTTAGTCTCCCTCCCTCTCTCCCTTTCCTACCTCTGTCTTACCTCTCCATTTCTCTCCCTCCCCTTTTCTTCTTCAACCCCCTCTCTCCCCATTTCCCTTCATCTACCTCTCTTCCCTCTCAGTTTCTCTCCTTCCCTTTTCTTCTCCGACACCCTCCCCATTTTCCTCTCTCCCGATCTCTCCTCTCTCCATGATTCCTCTCCCTCCCTTTCATTACCCTCTCCCCTCCCCCCCCCTCTTTCCCTTCATCTCCCTCTTTCCTCTCTCCATATTTCGCTTCTCTCCCTGTATTTCCCTCCATTCTCTCTCTCTCCTTTCCCTCCCACCCTCTTCACAGTCTCAATTTCGTCCTAAATAAAATCGTATGTCTGTCTGTCTCCCCCTCTGTTTTTTCCTCCCTCCATTTCTATCTCATTTCCATTTTCTTCTCCCTCCTCCTTTCCCTCACTCTTCCCATCCCACCCTCTACCTTCCTCTATCCCCCCCTCTCTCTCTTTCCATCTTCCTCCCTTTCTTTGTATCCCCCTCTTTATCCCCATCTCTCCCTCCTCCCTACACGTACCCAGTTTCTCTCAATATGAGTAAAGAAAAAGAGAAGATCTCAATGGCGAAGAGGTTTCCTCTCTCTCTCTCTCGCTCTCCTCATAAAAATCTCGCCTCCTACTCTCTTTACATATCATTCTCCGTGCTCTCTCTCTCTCTCTCACTCACTCTCTGCTCAAGCATCCGATTTTTCATTCCGTCTTCCTCCTTTATGCATTGTCAATGGACACGGCTTCCACTTTCTCGTTTCCATGGAACAAACGCTTCAGGAGGAGAAAAAGAAGAAGGGAAGGGGAGGAAGGAGGTACGACGCCGCATGGGTTTTGACCCTCAAGCTCCTCCTCCCCGCTACTCTCCCTCCGATGTCTTCCTCGCTTAAAGCCTCTCTTTTCTTCTTTATCCCTCCCTCTCTCTCTCCACTACGTCACTTCCTCAGCCTCTTCCTCCGTCCATATTGTTTTCCAAGTTGGAGCAGCATCTTGCGCGTGCGGTTATATATATTTTTTTATACCGTTTTGGAGGAAAAAAATGGAAAGAAAACGATCTTCCCATTTTTTTCCTCCTGGGAGTGGGCGGTTTTTGGAGATTGTCTTCCCGTACATAATGATGCAGCCCTGAGTGGATGGTGCCACTGCGAGCGGTTTATTTTTTATGCTCCTTCCCGTTTTATTGTTACGGGATCTCCCGTATTTTTATATTTCGGGAAATTTCGCGCCAAAGAAATTCCGCTCTGGAGGAATACTTTATCGCTTAGAAGGTTGTCTATTTTTTTTAATGGCGTTTATGAGACTCGTTACAACGTTATTTGTTTTTCCTTTCCTTGTAAAGTTTATCGATGTTTTATTTTAGTTTCCTCGCGGTTTGCCGGACGAGTGCTGGTCCGTGTTTTACGAAAATGAGGCTCTTAAGCTGTAGTTGTTCATTTGTAGAGATATGGTCAAGTGAATAAGTTTTATTATCTATCGAAGCGTTTTTATTTGTTGTTTACGTATTGCTTATATTCTTTGGAGGTTCCTAGCCAATTTCTCCCCATATATTGGAGGGAGTTTTGCTGCTTATTTTCGCACTATTTTAAAATATTTTATTTGGAAGCAAATGGATCGTGCGTTTCATGTTTTATCTATTATAATGTAGATATAAGTATTCTTGCACAATTTTACTATGCTTTTCTTGCGTTACTAGAAAAATTTTCTGAAGCTGTGTGACGGACTTGATACCCCTTAGAATAAATTTCTCCACGAAATGTATATTTATTTTACGTAGTTTCTGGTCAAGTTTTGAAATTTTTAGTGTTGTATTGGTCGTATTTTGTTACGAAAATCTTGGAATATTTCATCTTCGAGTCAAAATTTAACGAAACTTAAATACGAATTTCAGTAAAGCATATAAGTTTTTCATGCCAATATTAATGATGCATGCAGTTTTAAACATTCTGTGGTTCGCCGAGAAATTCTTCTCGTATAATGTTTATAAATGATGTCGAAGGAAATTTTTTGCAGTTTACACTTAATGTTGAGCAACATTAGCTCAAATATATCGTTTCAATAAATCGAATTGCCTACGTAATAAGTGGTATTGCAGTGTCGCATTCGATTACGAATCACCATAGACTAACGTATCTCGCATAAAAAGCCTTACGTATAGTTACTTTTAAATATGCCATCATTGCAATATTAAAGAAAATTCTTTAAAGGAAAAATGTCATTAAGTAACGCGGAGATATTTTCTTTAAATAGCAGTTTGTACAAAAATAATTGAATTGCCGTATCCTTTCCCATCTACACGCTCATTTACACAGGGTCAGTTTGTTTCGTAAAAACTGGTTTCACTTTCCATCGGGATTTTCAATTCCGTTGTTTCCAATGACTTGTCTCCGGTTAAAACGCATTCCTAGCGCAAAAACCCCGAGAAGAATGATTTTTCCGGCCGCATCGTGATATACAGTCGACTTTTCTTTTAACCGTTAGGGGAAGCCATCCATTTCTCGCACGTCCAATTAATGCCTAAATCTTTTTCTTTTCTCAATATACATTTTATCGCTGGTTTGGTTCTTTTTTCAATTGGTTTGAATCCTTTTCTTTCTCCCCACTCTCCCCCCCCTCTTCCTCTCCTGAGTCTTTCCCACTCAATTCTCTTTCGGCCGAGAGGAAAAAGAGAATGTGCCCTCCTGTTATTTTTTTTATATGGCCCGTCTTAAATGCGAGACTTCTCTCTTATCCGAGCTCCCTCCACTTCTCCCCTCCATTTTCCCCTCTTCCTCTCCCTCCATTTCACCCACCCTCTCCCTCCACTTATCTCCCTCTCCCTCTTTCCTATTTCTCCCCTTTCTTCCTTTACTTCATTTCTCTCTCTCTCTCCAGTCCATCTCTGTGTCTATCTTAATTTATCCATTCCTCTCAATCCTCTATCTCCCTCTTATCTCCCTTCCTCTAGTATCTCTCTCCCTCTTATCTCCCTCCATTTCTCCCTCTACAGCAATCCATCTCTCCCTATCCCATTTCCTAGCTATTTCCTCTTCCATTTCTCTCGTCTTTCTCTCTCCCTCTCTCCTTTCATCCCTTTCTCTCTCAATTTATCCCTCCCCTCTCTCTCCCCCTCTATTCCTCCGTCCCTCTATCTCCCTCCATTTCTCCCTCTATTTTAGTTCTTCTCTCTGTGTTAAATGTAAGAAGGGACTACATAGTCTCAATTTCGCCCTTAATAAAGTCGTTTGTCTGTTTGTCTCCTCTTCCTACATTCCTATATCTCTCCTCTTCCATTTCTCTCCCTCCCTCCTTAGCTCTCTCTCTCCTTTCACTCTTCCCACTCCATCCCTCTCACTCACTCTCTCCATTTTCTCTCCGTTGCTATCCCTCCCTCTCTCTCTCCCTCCATCCGTCTCCCTCCTTGCCAATCCCCGTTCCATCTCTATCTCTTCTTCCATTCCTCCCTCTGTATCTCTCTCCCTCCTTAGCTCTTTCTCCTTTCACTCTGCCCACTCCATCCCTTTCACTCCCTCCGTTTTTATCGCTCCCTCTCTCCATCTCCTCCCTCCTCTACCAATTTCCGTTCCATCTCTCTCTCTTCTTACATTCCTCGCTCTGTATCTTTCTCCCTCCTTCCTCCTTAGCTCTCTCTTTCTCTTCTTTCATTCTGCCCATTCCATCCCTCCCCCTCCCTCTTCCTCCCTCTCCCTCCCTCTTCCTCCCTCTCTCTCCCTCTCTCTCCCTCCCTCTTCCTCCCTCTCCCTCCCTCTTCCTCCCTCCTCTACCAATCCCCGTTTCTCCGTCTTTTCTTCGGTCGCAGACGCGAGAATACCCATTGGGAGTAACGGGCGAAAGTATTTCACTCCCGCTCCAATTCATTCTGGCTGTCCGGTTAGAGGCGACTCTTGGAAGAGGGAGTGGAAGCGGTGTCTTCGTCCGTGGTCGAATTGCCTCTCTTCACTCCCTTGTCCTCCCTCCTAACCCCCTTTCCCCCTCCCACCTCTCTCTCTCTCCGCCCACCCCACTCGACCCAGCAATCGAACTCTTTTGAGTTTTATGGGCGCTCATATAAATTTTTTCCCCTTCCACCCAAATCATTCGAAAGGAGTAATCTCTGCTCGTCCGACGGGCAATAACGTCCTTCCATCCAGCTTTGATTTCTCTTTCGTTTTTTTTTTCGTTCGTTCCGAGAGTGGGCACACCTTCGCTTGTTTTATGTTTTTTTTTTGGAGGTAATAGTCTGCTCGAAACGATCGCCTCGGCGTTGACACGTTGGATGGAGTGATGGAATGAGTCCCGCTTCCATTGGTTTTGTTTTCCTTTTTTACCTCGTAGTCTGACCCCTTGGTAACTCTCGAAAAAAAGAGCTACGTTATTTTTCCGTGTCCTCTTACGTCTGATATTATGAATGTATTGCTTGTTTAGACGAGGAAAAGTGTAATTACTAAATGTTTAAAAAATATTTATCACCGATTGTTTTTTCTTTCTCTATAGAATTGAGTGCCGACAATTATAGCATATACGCGATTCTTTTATAGCTTCATATCCCCAGTTATATTATTTAAAAATTGTAAAATTTGCATTGGAATGTTTAAATATTTTAAATTTTTAATTATTGCTAGATTTAAATATCGTGATTCATCATCATAAATGAAGTAACATTGAGGATATGCTGAACTGAAGTACATAAACTCAATAAATGTAGGTACAAGTAATTATCCAACTTAATACTGCTATATTAGTCCAAATTAGCACTGATTGTGAGTATTAGAGCGTATATCATCATTGCAATAACCAGTTTGATAAGTTGAGCAGCTCAAACTGGGACGTAACTTTGTGTAAAAAATCAGTTCCCGGCATTATTCACGCGTTTAAATATTTATGTTTTCGTAGGAGCGGAGATAAACCTCAAATGACGGAGCGCACGTCTTTCCTTGATAAAATAAACAATATTTTCATCGGGAAATTTAATTAAAGAACCGCCAACAAAAGAAATTCATTCATATATATATATATATATATATATATACTCGGATGCCGCATTCTTTTAGTCTATCGAGTTCCCTCGTTCTTTCCCTCGAGCATGGCCGCAATTATTCAGTTAATTCGAGAACTCCGTAGTCTGGTGCTATTAATCTTTATGGCGGAATCTGTAAGGGTCCGTGTGTTATTGTCTCTTCAGATAAACGAGTCTGGCTTTCAAGAGAATGGTTTCAAGATACGAATTGGGTCGTAAGCCTTGGTTTTCGCCTGAAGATGTTTTGATTTAAGTTTTGAACGACTGGCGCTTTCCAAGGACTGCTTTTGACCAAATTACGTCGGAATAATGTCTAGATAATTGCCTGGAACACCTGAGTACCGGAACTCTGAATTAGGTTCCTAGTAAGAGAGTTCCTTCCGGGATTAAACTAGTCAAAATTATCGTGAAGTGGATCTTTTCTGGACATTAAAGCAAACATATTTTTTAATCCGTTAGAAAGATCGATATGGTATGTTTAGGTTTTGTTCGTTAATCACTCGGTTAATCGTCAATTGTTTTTTCTCTTTCCTGGAACGTTTAGGAAGCTTAAATTTGGCGTTTATATTTAGCTGAGTTAATTATTAATTACAATATAAATTTAAGTAATGGTTGCGTTAATTGACATCAGATATATCGCGAATCCAAATTAGCGATACTAATTAGATCGCACACGTGTTTAGTCTAAATTAATATTTTAATCGTATGATAAATATCATTAAAGTATTTCATTAGAATAATAGGAGAGTTATTCCAGTTGTTAATCTGTAATCCTGTTCTTATTTATGGTATTTTTGTGGTTTTCAATGAAATATATTTAAAACATTATGTAACTGTTTTTTGTTCACTAAACGTTCAATCGTATAATTATTTTTAATTTCCAAAAAACGAGGTCGTTTTGAAAAATCCAAGTCATCACCAACATTTGACTTTGAAATCGATTAAGAGTGGATATAAATCTTTATTTTCTCGAAAATTTGGACGATTTCCCGGTCAATCTCGACGCATTAGCGTTCGAAGCCTTTACGTTGATTAGGGTCTGCTATTTACAGTTGATTCCTTTTCCGAGTTGATTAGATTGAGACCGGCTAACGACATGATGAGGCCTCTGCTCGGGCTTAGGAGTACGGGGGTTTATGCGTAAATGGAAGCACAAGAATTCTCCTTGGGAATTAATGAGTTAGAGATAATTGAATTTCATCCGATTTTAAATCCTGAAATATATATAAGTGCATTGATTACTGCGAGGACTGTCGATAAATCAACGGTGTAATCAATTCTTTCAACTCTTCTCTCTGGTAATGCTCACACCGCTAGACGTTGGAATGAAATTTTATAATTACTTTTAAAAGTAGTTAGTGAATTAATGACGGATAAATATCAATCGTTGGCTTTATATTGCCAGTACTTTATATGTTTCGAGACTGGCTTTTCGTGAAGGCTAGACGAGACTCATTAAATGCCGAATTATTCTCAATTTTTCGTGTCGTTAGAAACCTTTTCCGTTTGAGCTCGATCAAAGAATCAATGCGGACGAAGCAGAGCTTCATTAGTTCGTATAATGAGAGAAAGTCGAGAGACTTAAGGAAGCCCCGGAAAATGCGAATATTCCCGATTGATTTCTTATAAATTGATAAAAAAAGTTAGCTCCTCAGCTATATATAAACCTCTATATATATCTCTCTCTCCCAGCGAGTGGTATTTTTCGGCGATAAAGTAATACGAGGGCACTCGTCGTGTTGGAACGCACCACTTCAAGCGTACCCTATAGTCTTGCTCTTTTCCAGTAACTACGAAATTTTTTTTTTTTGCTATATAAGCTCCTGGTCGTAATCACATTAATGAGAGGTTGAATATGACCTATCTTATCCTCGCTCGGAGGTCCTTGGCTGCGGCCGGAGCTCATCCTTTGCAACCCGATTTGTCTATTAAAACTCATCTTATTTTTTCTTCTCCCTCCTGCCTTCGAATCCCAGGATCCATCCACCTACGCCACTAACCCTCTCACCCTTAAAGCCCTATCGTCCGCCTCTTCATTCTCTCCCTATCTCTCTCACACACACACACACTCTCTCTCTCTCCCTCTGGCCACTCCCTGCCTCTCACTGTCTCTCTCTTCCTCCCTCCCACTCTAGCTCTAACCTCTCTCATCAATTTCCCCAGACATCCTTTCGCTCCCCCCCCCTTCCCTCTCCCCTTTTCACCCTCCCATCCACTCCCCCACTCAATGGTATCATTAGGTTCACTACCTTTACCCCCTTTTCCGGAAACACGCATTTTTCCTGCTGGCTAAGTCGTTTTTTCCCGCACCCTCTCTCACTCTTTTCCTCTTTCCACTCTATCTTCTTCCCTTCTATTCTCCTCCCTTCCTCTTCCCCCGCGTTCATTTCCCATGTCGTCTTTTCCTTAAAATATCCCACGGCCGCTTTCTTCGCCATTTTCTTTTACGGCGGACTTTTTAGCCGTCTCTACTCTCTCGGAGCGATCGGAATGAGAAGAGCTCGTGGAAAAAATGGCGGGGTGGTGGAGAGATGGGGAGGAAAGGGGGAGGGGGAGGTTGAAACGACGACGGCGGAAAAAAATTTTTTGTCTCTTTTCTATCCGTCCGTCCTTTTATTATATCCCGAGCGTTCCTTTTTTTCCTCTCTTTTTCGGAGATGGCTTTCCTGCTGAATCGAACGATATTTCGAATTAAATTTTAGAACCAATCGAGCGGTACTCCTCTCTTTCTTTTCCTCTCCCGGGTAAGGAGGTTGGGTGGGAGGGTGGGGAGGGAAGGGAGGAGGGGGAAGGAGGAGGAGGAGGGGAGTATAAGAGGAAGGTAGTAGGAGGGATAGATTCGAAAGCGTCCTTCGAAGGAGACGAAGCCTCTCTCCTCTCTCTCTCTCTCCCTCCTTCTCTCTCTCTCGCTCTCTCTCTCTCTCTCGCTCTGAATCCGTGCAATTACCGGATGGAACGTAGGTATGGCGTGCATTTTTCCGTTTCCGGTACGATTGCTCCGACGAAATCGAATTTTCCTTCGATTTTATTTCGTATATTTTTCGTCGATATTTTTCATTTCTTTGTTACTTATTTAACGACTTTAATGAAACGGAAAAGGAAAAAATAAAAACGGTTGGACTAGGATAGGAGGGAGGAAATAAGAAAATCCAGCGCGCACTTGCTGTGGTACCGGTGGCGGTAGCTGTTTATGGGTTGAGAGAAGTTTTCGGACTTGATCTGTAGGTATATATTTAGTTTATGGAGCCTAGGTAGAGCTAAAATACATTTTTGTGATAATTTCAAATCCATAGCCAATATCGTCGTTTTTTATCGCGAATGTGTTCGTTTAATGATTCCGGTGTTGTTGCCAGAAATCCATTGTATTAATAGTTGAAGTGAGTATGGTGTTAAATCTGATGGCCATTTTACTTATTTTTTATTTAATAAAAACCGTCACTTGTGGGTGATATTTCATTTTTACAGCTTTTATTTTTTTCAAAATGGCTTCCCATTATTTTGTCGACGTTTTGGCTCGGAGAACTGTAAGTAGAAGTGATTTCAAAATCTTGATATCTCATCTCAAGTTTAATTTTCTCAGACCAAGTTGTCCGCTAACACCAGCGTTTTTAATGTAGGTTTTAAGGCTTAATTTTTGCCAATAACAGAGAACTATGCATTATGAAAATTAATGCGTCGTAATTCGGTTCACTCAGAAAACAACTTTTCCCCAAATGAAAAGGATATTACGTATACTTTATCAAACTTAACTTGCCTTCCTTACCAAATATTTAAGGCTGGGCCAGGGAATTTTTGTTCGTTGAGCTTTTTGACGACTGAAACTTGTTTTCCGGACAGAATTTATTGCCTCGAGATTTTCAAATGCTCGCTTAATACATTTTACGTTCAAGTGTTTATTTATGTCGGCTCGTATTCGCAATTTTTTCTCAAAACTTCAAGATTGCTTTGTGTTTATTAATCTTTCGAGTTATATTAATTGAACCACATTTTTTTTAAAATAAGGGGGGAACTTTTTATCCAGAGAAAATATTAATCCTTATAAGAAGAAGTCGACGGCGCTCCATAAGCGTAATTGCGACTCGTTGTCTCGACAAAACCTTTTACGCTTTAAATAATTATCCGTAAAATGAGCTTTGGCAGATGCATTCTCTCAACGCCGCCATGTAAACCGCGCCAATGCTCGTTTGATACTTGGGCATCAAACAAGGAAGGAGACGTATTAACATCTATGTTTGCTTGCCTAGGTTAAATAGACGGCTTTCCATGTTACGGTTTTTCTCGGTCGCGCCCCAGGAAAAAAAAAGAATCTTCCTCCTTAGAACTATTTGTTTTCCCTTCGTCAAATACTTATTCTTCGCTTCATCAAATACTCGTTTTTCGTCTCCCTTCGGTCGAAATTGAGCTTTCTTCACCCGTGGAATCGTTCTAAGACCGTCTCTTCCTCTTTCATCTCTATCTCTTCTTTCCAGGCCTGCTGTAAGAAGTTTTCCCTCTTCATTTTCCGTCGTCGACTTTTCTTATTTTTGTTCGAAATTTCTTGCATCTATTGATGCTTTAGTGCAGTTTTTCTTACCGAGTTGCTCTTGCTTCTGAATATTTTGTATAAGTACCCCCAATCCGGTATATACGAATCACGAATATTTCAGTGATTTATTATATTTTTTGAAGAATTTTTAGTTTTTTTTTTAAGAATGGTGTCATGATAACGCAGGGGCGGATTGGGCCGCCGGGACACCGGGCAAAGTCCCGGTAGGCCGATGCTGTTCCTGGGCCTGAGTGGTTGCTGCCTCTGCCAGGAGTTGTTGCTTTTCCGCATTCTAGTGTTTCTCAAACTCTGGGCCGCGGCCTCCTAGGGGGCTGCAACATTATTTTAGTTGTTAGGTCGGCCGATATCCGAGTATTTGCCCTGGCCGATTTTTGCTCCCAATCCGCCCCTGATTATAAGTCATAATGTTATTTTCTAATAGGAATTGAAGTTCCCTCCGAGTTTATCTCACTTATCCCCTGGGTTACGCTTTCCGTTGGTTGAAAAAACTCTGGTGGGTATCGTCACTTTTCATATAAATCTTTTCTATGCCGTCGAAAATAATTGAGATCCAGGAATTCCACTTTTTCTCGCTTCATAAAAGGTGGTCTTCCAAAATATCTAGCTAAATTTAACTTATTTTTCTCTCGGAGTTTGATCTGTTTAAATATTTTGTCTGCTTGATCGGACAGCATTATTGCATAAATGTGTCATTTGAAATTCATGACTTGAAACTTGATTTATTCCTGACTAGCGTAATTCCCGTTGAAATATCAACGGAAGAATTATAGATAGATTGATTATTAATATTTGCATTTAAAATAATTAATAGCACACTATTACATATGAAATATTTCGTCATATATTACATTTCTAGTGAATATTCTGTTGTCGTTTAGTAAATGCCTTTGGTTTTTATTTTCGGCTATAAAATTCCGATATTCTTCTCCCACCTTGTTCTCGTCAATGCTACATATAACTGTCGGTGTACAAAGACTGGGATATAATTATATGTACACATATATAACGTAGGGAAAATAATTAAATTTCGTGCACTTAACGTTATGATTGTTTTAAAATTGTACTCTGTACTTACGAAGAAAGAAAGCTTACTCGAATCAACTCGAATCCTCAATAATGTTCTCCGTCGTTATGTAAATAAAACTCTTTAAAAGATTTAAATTAAAAACTATCAGCGGAATAATTTCTTTGATTACTATCTGAACAAAAACAAATCACCAATTTATTTCAACATTGTAAACTGTTCTCTTGACGATTAAATGGATCATTGTATTGGAGATCCTTATTGACAAAAAATAAACTAATTGTTTATCGTAGAAACCGTTACATAAACAAACAAGTGTTTATTCCCGTCACTTTCGCCGAAAGAAAGGTGAGTTGTTGACGTGCATGTGGCGCCGACCTATCGGATAGAAGGAGAACTACATTTCGCTGTCGGACATCTTGCGTACCTTACAGAACAACGTTTTTATTATAGAGAATAAGATTATATATTTACCTTTTTTTAAAGCCTCTGCTACTTAGTCTTTGTTTTTTAGTTATCTATTATTTATTTATAAATCTTGATAGCTTGTAATGCGGAGCTATTTCATAGTCTTTCATGTATTAATAAATTACATTAGCCCGTTTATTTTTCTCTTGTGGATTCAGGGTTTTATCTTATAATAGTAATGTTCAATTTAAAGGTGTTTATATTCTTCGCTGTTTTCCAGCCTTCAGGCCCAGGAAACTCCAGTTCGATATAAACGTTATTTAACTTTATTTGTACGCCATACGAGCAGATAAACACCAACCCGTTTATTCTCGGAGATATTTTTTTCCAACGAACCCTATTTTTCAGCCTGACGGAAAGAGATTAAGCGAATTCATACCAAGCAAACTTCCGCCTGTCCTTCAAGACATGCGCGAAATCCTTTCTCTTTCCACTTCTATTCTCTCCTCTTTTATATTCTCCGCTTCGCCAGCCTCCTGACCACTCCTTTTCCTCCTCCACCCTTCTCCTGAAACCCGCACCTCAGGGAAGCTGCGTACTACTTCATGAATTGAGCTCAAAGAGCCTCATAAATTCTCCTATTATATTCCACCTACTTCGGCCGTGGGTGCATCTTTCTTCTCCTGTTCGGCGCGCACACACATCTGCCGTTTCTCCCTCCTTATCTAACTCTCTCTCTCTCCGTTCCTGGCTCCCACCTCGTTGACGTCTAGCCGCCGCATTCTCTCTCGTTTAGGTAGTGAGATACGCTCCTCGAACGCTTATCAAGCCGCGCGCGCGCACACGAGTGTACGCCTTTTTTTCCTCAAAAGTTCACCGCCAACCTCATTACGGCCACGCCATCCCTGCCCATGCCGTACTCCTCACGTAGTAATCTCCTTTTATTCGTCGCTTTTCG